>CM077083.1:117895595-120295595 GCA_039513925.1 Platanthera zijinensis | reverse complement strand
ATTTCTCCTCAACTAGCGTAATTGTCTTATCCTACCGAAGTGGCCACTCAACCCTCTGCTATGCAGCTCCCATATGATATGAAGTCGTAGAGATGACTGTGGGATACATAACTTCCCATGCCTAAAGAGATAGCCGTCCTTAAGAACAAACCCATATATCGTCGTGGGGGAGCTATCCTGGGCAGATAAATGTGACTCCTTAAAATTTGGGCAGGTAGCGTACTCATCTTTAACTCGCTCAAATCCTACAACATTAACCTCCATAGTGGAAAGCAAGATGGTAAGTCGACTAAGGGCATCCGCGACTCGGTTGTCTGAACCCTTAAGGTGCTTAAGATTAAACGTGTAACCTTGTAGGAAAGCTACCCACTTAGCGTGATGCGGGCTGATTTTATGCTGGCCATTGATGAAGCGCAAAGCTTCGTGATCGGAGAGGATCACAAACTCCTTAGAGAGGAGATAGTGCCTCCAATGGTGCAAACACCGTACAACCGCATAAAACTCCCTATCGTAGTTCGAATAATTTAGCTTAGCGCCGGTTAACTTCTCACTAAAGTAACTGACTGGGTGACCTTCTTGACTTAAGACACCTCCTATTCCCACCCCAGATGCATCACAGGTAAGCTCAAAGACCTTGGTGAAGTCAGGTAGATGTAACACCGGTGCCTCGGTCATAAGCTTTTTAATACGTTGGAAGGCAAAGGTGGCAGACTTTGTCCATGTGAACTCACCCTTCTTCATGCAATCACTAATAGGGGCCATAGTGCTACTAAATTCTCGTATGAAACGGAGATAGAAAGTAGCTAATCCATGGAAACTACGCACCTCTCGTAGGCTAGTCGGTTCGGGCCAGTCCCTTATCACTTGAAATTTATCGGGGTCAACTCGTATTCCCTCAGACCCGACTATATAACCCAATAACTCTACCTCTGAAGCGTAGAAAGTGCACTTCTTAAAGTTTAGAAACAATGTTTCCTTCCTCAAGGTGGAAAGAATCACTCTCATGTGGGAGATGTGCTCGGTAGTGGTGGTGCTGTAGACTAAGATGTCATCGAAATAAACTACCACAAACTTCCCCATGAATGGCTGAAAGACATGTGTCATCATCCGGGATAAGGTGCTGGGGGCATTGGATAACCCAAAGGGCATAACAAGCCACTCATATAACCCATCCTTAGACTTAAACGCAGTCTTCCACTCATCTCCCTCACGGATCCTAATATGGTGATAGCCACTCTGTAAGTATAACTTCAAAAAGATAGTGGCGCCAGATAAGACATCTAAGAGGTCATCTAATCGTGGAATAGGAAACCTATACTTGATAGTAATCTTATTGATAGCGTGTCTATCAATACACATCCGCCATGTACCATCCTTCTTGGGGGCAAGCAAGGCTGGTACCGCACATGGGCTCAAGCTAGTCCTAATGAACCCCTTCTTCAACAGGTCCTCAATCTGGGTCTGTAACGTAGGTAGCTCATCCGGGTAAACATCCTTATATTCTTCGAACAATACCTATAGCTCACTAGGTAAGTCATCCAACACTCCCAAATCAGTCCTTCCACTCATAAGTACTAAAGCATACAACACTCCATCAAGAAATGAATCCTTCACAAATTCTTTCTTACCCACTAGACTCAACATCTTCCTCTCTACTAGGATAGTGGTGTCCTTAGCCACAGCTACTGGCTCCTTCGGGATGGTCAGCTTCAACGTAATGACTTTGCCGTTAAATTTAAACTCATACGCGTTGGCTCTCCCAAAGTGTGTCACGTCGCGGTCGTAAATCCAAGGACGACCCAACAACACGTGACAAGCGTCCATAGGAAGGACATCACACCACACCTCGTCAGTATAGGATTTGATCGAGAGAGGTACTAGGCATCGCTTGGTGACTGGAACGGTAACCTTATTGATCCAAGCTACTTGATATGGAGTCGGGTGGGGCTGTGTGGTCAAAGCCATACGTGTAACGGCACTCTGAGAGATGACGTTTACTCAACTACCACTATCAATGATCAACTTGCAGAACTTCTCACCACTTTTAAAAATCAGGGAAAATATACTCGTCCTCTTCCAGTCATCTAACGGACGAGGAGTGGTCAAGATACAACGCATCACCATAAGGTGGTGATCGTCCTCTTAATCACTTGGGACCCCATCTGGGTCACTCTCCTCTACAACCTCATAAACGTAATCAGCGAGGTCAGTAGTCGACTCTAAAAGGGCTATGGCCTTAGTCTTCGTTGGGCATTCAAAGGCATAGTGACCTTGAATGCCGCAAGAATAACATGTAGTGTTGGTCTCGCTAACCTTTCCTATGGGGATACACTCACTCGTGGGATTCCTTGGATTCCTAGCAGTGATCACTACAGACTTCGACTCGGTGGACCTAAACTTTCCCTTATCCGGATATGTGGAAGTAGATGCTCCAGCTGTGAACTTATTCTTCGCATGGGAATAACGGGAGTGTGCCTTAGAGGCCAGATGTTTTTCAATGTCGAGGGAGGCATTAAATGTCGTATTCAGGTCCGTATGACCGTAGCGCAAGAGCTTCCTTTGAATCTCGGGTTGAATCCCTTTACGAAATCTATATAAGGTGACCACGGGGATCTCCCTAAGATCACAACTAACCATACGGTCCTTCAGCTCTCCCATGTATTCAGCTACCAAATTTGAGCCCTGCCGCAGGGTGGCAAGCTCGTCGAACATCTGTGTTCGGTGGTACGCATGGACGTACTGATCAGATAGCAAATTCTTCATCACCGGCCATCCTATAAGTGGGACCCCATGTCCGGTTCCTAATCTCCATTCCTCATTCAGCCAAAAAATCTTCGCACGATCCGTTAACTTCATTCTAGCAACTTGGACCTTTTGAGGGTCCATAAGATTGTGCCATTCGAAGTAACATTCCATATCCACAGTCCAATTAAGGAAGATCTGGGGATCTCCCATGCCATCGTAAGTGGGAGCATTAATCTTAATGACCCTAGTAATATCAAAGCCTCGCTCGGGGTGGTGTTCTCGAGGGGGCACTCGGGGAGAGTCCCCATCAGAATCCGAATCAGGGATTTGTTGGCGCCGGTGGGGCTGCTCAACATTAACGGGTGGCGGTGGCGGCCCTCCTTGATTCAAAAGGATTTGTCCTAACATGGTCCTAATCTCATTCATTTCGTTACGTAGACCCTCTATAGCCTCAGCGTTGGGATTCCCTTGCTCATTCACAACCATCCTAGATGATGAAGGTGTAGTGTATTCCGTTCCTAGTCTAGTGCGCATTCATGTGTAGAATTTTTTTGGAAAGATGATTTTTCCTAGGGCTGACCCTATATTGAAAACAAAATTATTTTTATAATTTCCCGACGTGAAAAAAATGTAGAACGTTAAAATTTTTTTTTTGAACTTTTCGCTGAAAATTATAGATTTTAGAGTGCTATTGGCAGACCAGGGGGAAAAATTTTTTTTTTTATATTTTTTTTTTGATTGTGCGTGCCGAGAAAACTCAAACGAGGACATTTCAATTAAGAAATTGAGATGACCGCCTCTGATACCAAATTTACATAGCGGGTGTCCGACATTCGGAGAGTGGTACGGACACAAAGTAGACCTACCATGCCCAACACGCCTTAGATCTACCGCACCTACACAAGCATCTATCGTCTCGTTACTGATCGGCTTAAACACATCACATAAAACCACAAGGAGTAGAGATCGACTCTAAGACAATGATCAAGAAAAAGAGTCGGATGATTCCCCAAATTAACATAAAGGTTGCCACTCCTTTTTGAGAGTAAAATCTAGGCTATAGGCCAAGATCCACTCAAGAAAATAGGATCTACCCGATCCGGATTATAGAAGTTTGTCAACGATGAAATCGATTTCAGAAATTGCAAGCGATATATTTAAAACCACGGAAACAACGGTTGCTCAATCTCCACAAACTAAAAGCAAGAAAACACAAGAGGTGGGAGGAGAAGTTACCTAACCCAGAATCAACTTGCACACAAGATAAGGTGGGAGATTCACTCTCTCCACGAATCCACCGGCGTCACACCGAATGGGGCTGCAACCTTCTTCCTTGGCGTCACACCAAAGGAATCCATGCCGGAGTCGCACCGAAGAGGGGTGGAGGAAGAAAAGGATGGCTTCACACCAAACAAGGGGGGCGGCGGCTTGGGGAAACCCCTCTTGGCCGAAATTCTCAAAGGAGAGTTTAGGGTTCAATTCTTCTTGTCTAATATTCTCATAAAAGGTTCTCCTTAAATAGGAGTTACAAACATACTTTGAACCGTCCAATATGGAGATTAAATCTCACCCATCCGGGCGGTTAAAAACACACCAAATTTTTTTAAATGCAGGAAATAACAAAATAAAATCCTCTCATGAATATAAAATTATTACCCAAGCATGGAATAATTTTATATTCTCAAATATAAAATATAAATAAAATAACTTAAGAGCATAAATTTAAAATGAGCCTTCAAGTGGGCTTAGCACGCCGCGGGCAGAGGTTGTAATGTTGTCTTCCGTTAGCATCATCATGGCTCCGAAAGTCTTTATGCTATAGCGCCTCGGTAACCGGATCATCATCAAGTAGTGGTGGCGAGGCCGCGACATCAGAAAGCTAGACAATGTCTCATACTATGCTCTAGGGGCTTGCTTCAGCCCATATAGATCTTTCCTAAGTCTATAAATAGAATCAGGTGAGTTTGGAATAACAAAACCCGGAGGCTGCTCAACATAGACTTCTTCTTTTAAGTCACCTTTCAGGAAGGCTGACTTCACATCCATCTGGTAGAACTTGAATCCCTTGTGTGCAGCATATACAAGGAACAGTCTGATGGATTCCAACCTTGCTCTAGGGGCAAAGGTTTGATCAAAATCAATACCTTCTTCTTGTCTCTACCCCTTAGCAACTAGCCTTGCCTTGTTCTTGATTATAATGCCATTTTCATCAAGTTTATTCCTGTAAATCTACTTGACTCCAATGACATTATGTCCTTGTGTTCTGGGAACTAGCTTTCAGACCTTATATCTCTTAAAATGGTTCATTTCTTCTTGCATAGCTACATTCCAGAACTGATCTTAGTTGGCCTCTTCAAATTTATTTGGCTCAACCTATGATAGGAAACTTGCATACATTGTTGTATTTAGGCTCTTGCTCCTTATCACCACTCCTTGGTGTACATCACAAATTATCTGGTGTCTTGGATGGTCTCTTAGATGCCTGACTACTGGAAGCAATCTTCTTTTATCTTTTGCTTTAGTAGCAGCTTCTTGCTGATCTTCATCCCCTTCAAGTGAGCCTGGTACATCTTATGGAGTGACCATTCCCTTAGCTTTATCTTGGACTTTTGGAGCAGCTTCCTTGATAGTCAACTTTTCCATTATCTGTTCTGTACCTGCAATACTAGAAGAGGAGCTTGGCAGCTCACTATTAATCATGGTAGACTCATCAAAGACTACATTTACAGACTCTTCTACAACTTGGCTTTTCAAGTTGTAGATCCTATAGACTTTAGAATGATTGTTGTACCCAACAAAAATCCTATCAAATGAATTGATAGCAAACTTAGTCACATAGGAATTTCCATTATGAAGTACATAACACTTACTACCAAAGATTTTGAGATAGCCCAGGTTTGGTTTTCTGCCCTTAAGGATCTCATAGGGAGTCTTCTTGTAATGCCCCAAAACCCAAAATGAGGTGACATGACCTGAGACACGGGTGTGTCCAGAGCCGTGTCCTGCTCTGTGGTAGCCTGGCTGTGTCAAGTGTGGAGTACGGCTGAAACAAGGGTATGAACAGTACTGACACGGGCGTGTCAGTTAGTGATATGGGCATGTCATGTACCTGTGTCCTATTCTGGGTATGCAGGCGGTGCCGACTGATGTATACGATCTGGAGACAAGGCGTGTTCGATGTGACATGACCGTGTTAAATGCAACACGGGCGTGTGGGGAACCCGTGTCCTGCTCGGGTTGGTGTTGATCCTGTGCCGATTGAGGTACACGCCTATGAACACGGGCGTGTCCGCTGGTCAACACGGGCATGTCGGGGTCTGACACGGGCGTGTCTAAACCCGTGTTCTGGTCTGGCTTGAGTCGGTTGTGTGCTGCTTAAGGTACACGGCCTGTGACACGGGCGTGTCATAAGCCGTGTTCTGCCCAGGAAAGTAATTTTAAGTGCTGATCAGAGCCGTTTGTTTCCTTTGATAAAGATCTAATGGCCCTGGTTCTTCTCTAGGTTGATAAGGTCGGGAATAGATGAGTTAATTCTCATTATATCATCCCCATTCTCTTTCTAAGAGTAAGAGAGAGAGAGAGAGAGGAGAGCAAGGGAAGGAAAAAGAAGAGGAATCTGGCCGCTGGTGGTGCTACGGTGGTCCAAATAGCGAGCCGAGTTCGGATCTACGGAGGTTAGAGCGTTGCAAAGTTTTCCAACCGTGTAGTTTTCTCCATTGCGCCGAAATGACTTCCAAGGGTAACGATTTCCTTCTTGGACAAGTGAAGTCCTTCTTTCCTGCATTTGCATAGGAATCCTCCACCAAATGGTGGATGGCGAAGTGATTCCCTTGGCATCAGTTGTTTATCCCTTGTTTTATTGCATTATAACCGGAAGTGTGTAGTACGGTTAGGCATGCTGTGTGAAGCCCATCCGGACAAGTTGGTCTGGATTGGTGATGCTTTGTTTGCAAATCAGAGAAGACTCCAGATAAATTAATTGCATGTACGAAATTCTTGGTGGATACCTGTAGCTTGGTGCAGCAGGAAGTACTGGAGGAAGTCCAGTAAAATGTGAGAGTTGATACTTAGTGTACAACTCGTGTGGCCGTGAGTGCCATTATGTGTGAAGTTGAGCCGTTGGGCTGCAACTGTGGATGCCTTGGTGGCGAACGGGCAAGGTGAAGCCATACCCGCGTCAGTCCATTCTTGAGTCTGACAAATTTGAGCAACGAGATAGGTGGATCTGTACCCGCATTATGGTTGTCTAACCTTGGGTGCTTAAGGCCCTATTAGGATCACATAGCGAGAGTCTTTGGCCTGCGTGCCATAAAGACTAGGAATGCTTATAATGAACCGTTATGCCTGGGACCTCTGAACGGTGGTGAGACCTGGTATTCGGTACACCAATAATGTGCCCTGAGTGCACGGAACGTCGGGCCGTCGTGCCGATGTTTGTGATATATATTGACTTGTGTGGTTGTGCACATCCTTGATGGATTGGTATACATATATGCTGTGTCAATAAATACTTTATAGGGAAGGAATTCCGCTGCCCTATACCAGGGGCAGGGTCATTATAATTGGTCAGCTGAATGCTGACCGTTGCCCTGTTTGCCACCGCTTGGTGGATTGCTTCTTTGTAGGTGGTGCTGGCCCAAGCGGGAAATAGCGGGCTGAATCCCAGGTTGTGCTGCTGCCCTTGAAGGCTTGTTTTGTTTACTCTTGTTTATGTGTGGCCGGCCTGCGCGTCGATGTTTGTAAACCACACCTTTTTTAAGAGAAACTTGTAAATCCATAAGGCTATGTACCTTGTGTATTTGGTTGAATACATTCTTAATTGGTAATAGTGGACATTTCTGTTCTTATTGAGTTCAAGTTTTCAACCCTGAAGCTTCCACTAGAATGCTCTGTGTTAGGTTTCGATGTTTTTATATTATTTAGTAACTTCTCCACCTATTTGTGGAATATGGTGTGGGGCCCCGGCCGAACCCTCTATTATATTACATTTGACGGGTAGAGGTATTACACTTCTTGTGGCTCTTGGTGATAGAGGCTCTGTTAAGGACATGACATGCAGTATTGATTGCCTCAGCCCAAAAATATTCTGGGAGAGATGTGTCACACAACAAGGTCCTTCCTGCCTCTATGAGAGTTCTATTTTCCTCTCAACAATCCCATTTTTCTTGGGAGTTCTTGGAGAAGAAAATTCTTGATGAATCTCTTGCTTTTCACAAAACTTTGTCATGCTATCAGACTGGAATTCAGTTCTATGGTCACTTCTGATTTTGACCACAGTACTGTCAAACTCATTCTGAATTTGCTTGACAAACTTTATGAAGATATTAAGGGTTTCATTCTTCTTCTTGAGAAAGAACACTCAAGCAAACCTGGAATAGTCATCAATGACCACAAGGGTGTAGACTTTTCTATCAAGACTATGAACTGGCATAGGACCAAGCAAGTCCATATGCAAGAGGTATAAACACCTCACAGAGTCTTTGGTTACAATGCCCTTGAAGGAGGCTTTGGTTTACTTGCCCTTTTGACATGCAGAGCAAATGCTTTCCTTGGTGTATTTCACATTAGGACCATTCCTAACTAGCTCTTAACTAAAGAGCTTTCCAATAGTCTTGTAGTTCAAATGGGCTAGCCTCTTGTGACATTGGACACAATATGAGACTTTCTTATTTGCCACTAAACTAATAGGAGAGTTTGTATCTAGACAAAGGAAATTTAAACAATAAACATTTCCACTCCTAGTGCCTATAAGATGACCTCTTGGTCACTTGACCTCTTAATCTGACACACATCCTTGTGGAAGACAATGACATAACCAAGATTAGAGAGGTTGCTTATGCTTACGAGGTTGTGTTACAACCCTTCAACATAAGCCACTTTTTTGATGGTGACTATGCCATTGGTAATCTTACCATAGCCTCTTATCACCCCTCTATCTAAACCACCAAAGATAACCTTGGGTCCATCTTTCACTAAAGTGTACTCCTTTAAGTTACTCCTTGTCCCAGTCATGTGCCTGGAACAACCACTGTCCAAGTACCATATAGGGGTATGGGTACTTGGACTAACCTGCATCACATAATTTATTTTACCTTAGGACCCCAAAATCTATTGGGTTCTAGGTGCATGTTAGTCTTAAAATGGACTTGTCTATTAGCAGCTTTTTTGACTGGTGGACTAATAGCTGCTCTTAGAACAATCGGATTGTGCCAGCAGTCTATAACAAAGTGGCCCACTTTGCCACAACACCAACATTCATGAATGTTATATCTTTTTTCCTGTGTAGGCCTTTCAGTTTGGGTAACTGCTGACTAAACAAAAGAAAGAGGAGTGGCAGCCTTCTTCAGATTCCTTTCAGCAAGGATCTGACTGAAGGTAAGTCTTTTAGCTGGCTTATTTGGCCTGATCTCAGTGTCATCAGCAACAATCTTCTTTGCAGAAGACATGCTTTTGATAACATCAAAAATGCCAAAATCAGGCATGCTGATAGACTGACCCTTATTCTGAGTCTTTGCTGAGTGGTTCTGAACCTTGGCCATAGCCACATTCTTGAGAGTGAGGGCTGGAGCACCAAAGACAAATGGTCCATGATGGGCCATTTGAATTTCTTCATGAGCAGCCTTAAAGGCACTCACTCCCCTGCTATACCTTCCACTATAACTGTGAACCTCCTTGTTCACACTAGTGGATCTAACATTCATCCAGTGACCATAGATGCTCTATTAGTCATACCTGTTTGAAGGTAACTGAACTTTCCTAAAAGGAATTAGAGGCTTGGAACCCAGAGGCTGAACAGGAGCTTTGCCCTTCCATTTGGAAGGAGCAACTCTAGCATTTCCCTTAAATCTCAACCACTTCTTACCCTTCTGAGAGGAGAAGGAGTCAATCAAGGGCAACACTATATTGGGCTTAGAAAAACTAGCCACAATTCTCTTCTCCCTCTGGAGCTTCTATTCAAGGTCCCTAATGAGACTATTCTTGAACATTATGGAGCCTATCTAGATGAGATTCAAGACCTTAAGTTGGATAACTTCCCTATCCTTTTAATCCAACAAACATGTTGTTTCAGTATGTTGGGAAGCAGCTAGCTGTAAAGAGGCAATCTCCATAACTTGCTTTTTAGACAACTTCTTACACTTCTTAAAGGCATCCAAAAGTATTCCATATCTGTCAACCAATTGATTGACATCTCCTTCAGATTCAGAATCATCTTCACCACTAGATGAAGAAGCTTCTGTATAGGGATTAGTCTCATACCCAGACTCAGAAGAAGAGCAAAATAGAGAATTTACCTTGCTTTGACCAGGCTGATCCTGGCTGGATTCCTCATCAATCATTATCATCAACCCATAGTAGCTTTAGGAATCTTCTTCATCCTCTTCCTCCTCTTAGTCACTATATAAATGTGACAGAGGGGCCCTGATGCCTATCCTGGCAGCAGGATAGTCTTCATTTGCTGCTTCAGCTCCTTCTTCAGTAGTAATAACCATCCCAATATAGGCTTCTTCTTCTTCTTCAGACTCTGATGAAGATGAGTCTGTCAAACTCTTTTCCTTCTTTGCAATGAAGGACATCTCCATCTTTCCCTTATGCTGATGATGTTTCTTCTCACCAGCCTTATTGGAACACCCTATTACTAATTTGTGCAAGGATCACTATGTTCTTAGGAAATTGTTTTGACCTTATTGTATAGTCTTAAAGGTCAATTAGAATGAGTCTAAGGGTTAGAACTTAGGTTTGGAAGCTGCCCCCAAGACCTTCTAGTTCAGAATACAAGTGCAGAAAGACTAAGGCAATTATCATCGAGCTCAGATCGACGAGGCGTCGAACGCAGTTCGACTATCTTTGAGCTCAGTTCAACGAGTCATCGAACTCGATTCGACGATCTCCGAGCTCAGATCGACGTTTCTGTCTCTAGCTATAATCCAAGTCTTTGAGCTTAGGTCGACGATAGTCGAGCTCAGATCGACGATTTCTCTTTTCAGTCTAGCTTCTGTCTCTAAGCTCAGGTCGACGTTAGTTGAGCTCAAATCGACGATTTTCTGAAGAGATCGACGATTTTAGGATTTAAAAATCAGACAGTTATGGAATTCAATCTGATTTATATCTAACATTTATTTCAAAGGATTTTATGGCCGTTTCAACTAATCTGGAGCAAGTTTCAAGGAAGACAAAAAGGAATGTCTCTTAGGACTTTCCTCCAGAGACAAATATTATTTAAGGAAGTCATTTATGACTGATTAACGGCTATCCAGAAGGCTGTTTTTCAATATATCTCTTTAGAATCATTTTGAAATATACAGATGAGATATCAATCAAGATTTTTCAGACACAAGTCTACAGAATTACAAGTTAGAATTCATACAGAACACAAGGAATACAACAGTGAAGGAGATCACTACAAGGAAAAGAATTTCTCTATTCTTTCAAGATCTCTTCTGATTCAAGTGTTCAAAGGCTTCAATCAATCAAGGACTCCAGACACATCACATTTCAGCTTTGGTTGAAATCATTCTTTGCTGGAGATCTCAAACAGACTGAAGACCTATCACCCTATGCAAAGCTCTTCTTCCTGAACAATTGCAGATCTCAGGTGGAGCTTTGACAACAACAATCCACTAGTCTTCTCTTAGACTGTTGAACAGAGAAGAATAACTTCATCTCTTTTATTTTTCTTTGGTGTAAAAGGGTTACTCAAAACTTCCTTCAAAAGTTTTGTGATTGGTTACTGAGACCTTGTCAAAACTCAGTGGTGGCAAGACACCTGATCAAAAAACCTGGTTTGGTTTTTGAGCACCTTATAAAAGCTCATTGGTTCCCAGGACACCTGATCAACTATTCCTGCAGTGGATTCCTACCTAGGGTGGTAGAAGAGTGGATGTACCCAGGTTGATTGGGGAACAACTATAGATCCTTGTGTCGTCTGGTTGCTGTGTTTTATTTGCTGTGTGTTGTGTTTTTACTTCTTGCTTTAGTTTGTTTTATTCTCTGCAAGCACAATACACATATATATAAATCAAGTCTTCCACTGCCAAATAATTTTTTATCTGGAAAATTATTTTAATATACTCTATTCACCCCCCCTCTAGAGTAAAGTTAGATCTTACACTCACTTTTAATTAGTATTAGAGGGAGGTTGGTTATTCAACAACTAGATCTTCATTAGTTTTGTTGTTTTATAGGCTAACACCTGAACCAAAAGATCTCTGATAAGATCAATCTTTAATAGAGGGTTATTACTTTTGTTATATTTATTTTCATATAAAACCATGACACAAAACAAAGATTATGCTAGCACCAGACCTCAAGTGTGCAATCTTTCTAAGTTTGCACTTTGGAAGGCAAGGATCAAATTATACATGAATTCTGTTGATGAGGACATTTTTAATTCTGTTTTGACAGTGTGTCCAAGACCTCCAGTGACTACAAGTACAAGTGCTATTCCACCCCCCTCAGGAACAGATGTAGAAATCAAAAAGTGGAAAGTTGCTGATGCCAAGGCAATGAACATATTGGCCCAGACTATGTCTGATGACATATTTCAAAAGGTGGCTGAATGCAACTCAACAAAATAAATCTGGGACAAGCTATCTGAGCTTGCGTCAGGATCAGCTGATGAATAAAAGGATAGAAGATCAAATCTCATAACCCAGTATGAGAATTTCAAGAAGGGAGAAACTTAGTCAGTTGCTGACATGTACAACAGACTCAGTCTAATTGTCAGTGAACTGAAGACCTTGGACAAGGAGATCTCATTGACTGAACTCAATGATAAGATCCTAATGTGCTTCCCCAACACTTGGGATTCAAGGATCCGGCCAATCAAGGATGCCAGAAGCCTAAATGAGATCACTACTGAAGCTTTGCTGGGCAAGCTCAAGTCTTATGAGCTGCTCATCAAGAATAGAGAGGAAGAACAAAAGGTTGCTTCTCCAGCAATCAGGAAGGAGAAGACAATGACATTCAAAGCTATAGAAGATCAGCCTGAAGACAAAGTCACAGGCAATGAAGAGCTGTTGAGATTACTGGCCAAAAGATTTTACAAGATGGCACAGAAAGATTTTAGGAAAAGGTCATCCAGAGGCCATGAAAAGCCAAGGTATGACAAATCCAATAATAAAGAAATTATTTGTTTTGGATGCAGGAAACCAGGCCATATTGTGCCTGACTGTCCAGAGAATCAAAATAAGGACAAGAAGGATAAGAAAGACAGGAGAAGAGACAAGGATTTCAGAAGAAACAACAATGATAAATCCTCCTCCAGTAAGAACAAACACACCAGGAAAGGATTTGTAGCTGAAACCTGGAGTGAAACTGAAGAAGAATCAGAGGCATCATCAAGCTCAAGTGATGATGAAGATGATGCTGAAGAGAAGGAGTTCTGTATGATGGCTATCAATGCCTCTCAACATAATTCTGATGCAGAACAAGAGTCAGAATATGAATCTGAACATGAAAATGAAGAAGATCAGGTAATAGATTCTTTTGATTTCAATTCAGAGGACTTTAGATTTGAATTTAAGACACTTTGTTTAGACCTGCTAAAGTCTGAGAAAGAGATTATCTCTCTCAAAAATCAATTGTCTGAACATAACATCTTAAATTCAGACAACCTCAAACTCTCTGAGGAGTTGGAATGTTGTAGGGAGGAGATAGCCTCACTGAAAAGTGAACTATCTCAGGCAAATAAGTTTGAAGAATCCATTAATGGGAGAAGCATCAGACTGATGGACATCACAAGCACAGTGAACTTAAGACTTAACAGTACACTGGGCTTGGTTGCTTCATCCAGCCAACCTATAGTGTTAACAACCCCAATTAAGTTTATCTCAGATAAAGGAAAGGGAGTTGTAGAGGTAGCCAGGAAGAATCCTGATTTACCTAAGAAAAATAAAGTTCAACGGAAAACGTCGAACAGAGCTCAGCGATCTCAAGCTGAATCGTCGAACTCAGGTCGACGATCGCCGAACTCTGAACTCTGGCAAAATCGATCTTCGAATGGAGCTCGACGATCTGACCCAAGATCGTCGAACTAGCCTCAGAGATCGTCAAACAGAGATCAGAGCCTTGAACAAATTTTTAAAGGTAAATCAAAATTAAATCCTAGCGGTCCTATATCCCAAAACTTTAACCCTTATACTGAATGGATAATACCTCCTAGGAGATATCATCCTGAAGGTTATAAGAGTCAGCCAGGGATGTCTTTTATTTCAGAATTTAAAGGTTATCAACCTAGGCCCAAGGTAAACTGGGTTAAAAACAAGTAAATTATTATGTATGCAGGTGAAGACCTATACAACAATAAACCAGCAATGGTATCTGGATAGTGGGTGCTCAAAGCACATTACTGGAAGCAAGGATAATTTATCATCCTTCAAAGCCAAGCTTGGAGCCAAAGTCATATTTGGGGATTCAAACTTTGGACAAATACAGGGATATGGTGCAGTCCAAATAGGGTCAGTCACATTTAAGAAGGTGGCCTATGTGGAAGGACTGAAGCGTAATTTAATCAGCATCAGTCAACTGTGTGATGAAGGCTACCAGGTGACATTCAACAAATCCTCATGCAAAATCAAATCAGAGGACAACACGACTGTGTTGATAGGTAAAAGGAAAGGTAACATTTATCTTGTAGATTTTCATTCAACCAAGGTAGATATTTGCTTGTTCAACTCTGTTAGTAAACCAAATGAACTTTGGCATAAGAGATTAGGGCATTTAAACCTTAGAACCATTGCTAGGCTATCCAAGGACAACCTTGTTAGAGGACTACCTTCTGACCCCTACAAGAAGGAAGGACTTTGCAGGGCTTGTCAATTAGGCAAGCAAACTAAAAATAGTTTTAAGTCACTTAATAAGAGTGATTCACCTAGGATCTTGTATCTGTTACACATGGATCTTTTTGGACCCATTATAGTACAAAGCCTAGGAGGGAAATCTTACACTTTAATGGTTGTAGATCACTTCTCTAGATTCACATGAGTGTTCTTTTTGAGGAAGAAGTCTGATAACTTTAAGTGTTTGACAGAGTTTCTCAAATGCATACAGATTGAGTTCAATACTCACATTGCCCTGATCAGAAGTGATCATGGGACAGAGTTTGATTCTCTTCTTATGCAAGAGTTCTGTCAGAGTGAAGGGATCAGACACACTTTCTCAGCTCCTAGAACTCCTCAACAAAATGGGGTAGCTGAAAGGAAAAATAGAACCCTTATTGAATCTGCCACCACATTGTTGACAGATGCTCACCTTCCTCTATCCTTTTGGGCAGAGGCAGTGAACACCTCAAACTATGTGTTGAATAGAAGTTTAATACATAAGCTGAAGGGCAAGACTCCCTATGAATTACTCAAAGGGAAGAAACCTAAAGTAGATTATTTCAAGATTTTTGGTTGCATTTGTTACATACACAATAATGACAAGAAGTACATAGCAAAATTTCAAGCCAAAGCTGATGAAGGAGTGTTTCTGGGATACTCCATGATCAGTAAAGCTTATAGGGTGTTTAACAAATCTTCTCTTAAAATTGAAGAATCTGTACATGTATCTTTTGATGAAACTAACATGTCTTATAAGGAGAAGAATACTTCTACCATAGAACCCTTGCAGGTACATTCTCTTTCAGAAAATTTAGACAGGCTACACATTATAGAAAAGGATACAACACATTCACCTATCCAACAAAGAGGTGAAAACAGTGAAGATGAAGAGGACACTCAACATCTTGGTACTCAACATCCTGGTGAAAATTATCTTGAAGAGCCAGTTGTTGTTCCACAAGAGGAAATAACAACACAGGTTGGTGAACAATCAACACCCCCTGTTGATTTAATAACATCAAGAGATCATCCAATCTCCCAAGTGATTTGAGATATCTTAGCTGGTGTGCAAACAAGAAATCAGGTTAACCAAAACCTGATGCACACCTGCTTCTTATCTCAAATTGAGCCTCAATCCATACAAGATGCAGAACAAGATCCACACTAGATCATTGCAATGCAAGAGGAATTACATCAATTTGAAAGGAACAAAGTTTGGGAACTAGTGCCAAGACCAAAGGATCATTCCATTGTTGGAACAAAATGGGTGTTCAGAAACAAGCTGGATGATCAAGGAATCATTGTAAGGAATAAGGCAAGACTAGTTGCACAAGGATACTCACAAAAAGAAGGAATAAATTATGACCAAACTTTGCACCAGTTGAAAGGTTGGAGGCCATAAGAATATTTCTAGCTTATGCAGCACATAAAGGATTCAAGGTCTATCAAATGGATGTAAAGAGTGCATTTCTCAATGGAGACATCAAGGAAGAAGTCTATGTTAGACAACCCCCAGGTTTTATCTCTCCAACTCATCCTGATCATGTTTTTAAATTGCACAAAGAATTATATGGTCTCAAACAAGCTCCTAGAGCATGGTATGAGACCTTAGCATGCTTTCTAATTAAAAATGATTTTATAAGGGGTAGAGTAGACCAAACTCTTTTTATTAGAACCCATAAGTCCAATATCCTACTAGCGCAAATTTATGTAGATGATATTATATTTGGATCTACTAATTCAAATTTGTGCAAAAGGTTTTCCAACCTAATGCATTCTAAATTTGAAATGAGTAGCATGGGTGAGCTTTCCTTCTTTCTAGGATTGCAAGTCAAACAGCATGCTGATGACATATTTATTTCTCAAACCAAGTATGCAAAATAATTGGTTAAGAAATTTGGTATGTCTGAAGCATCATATATGAAAACACCTATGCCTACTAATGCTGTATTAGATGCTGATGAACATGGGAAACCTGTTGATCAGACAACATATAGAGCAATGATTGGTTCTTTATTGTACCTTACAGCTAGTATACCTGACATAATGTTTGCTACATGCATATGTGCTAGATTCCAAGTAAGCCCTAGAGAGTCACACCTAACATTAGTAAAAAGGATTTTTAGGTATGTGAAAAGTTGTCCAAATCTAGGTCTCTGGTATCCAAAAGACTCAGGATTTTAATTAACTGAATTTTCAAATGCTAATTATGCTGGATGTAGAGTAGACAGGAAAAGCACCAGTGGAACTTGCCAGTTTCTTGGTGACAGACTTGTCTCCTGGTTCTGTAAGAAACAAACATCTGTGTCCACTTCAACTGCTGAAGCTGAATACATGGTAGCAGGTAGTTGTTGCTCATAGATTTTGTGGATTCAAAACCAGCTCGTAGACTATGGTTACAACTTAGAAAGGTCAAAAATATTTTGTGATAACACCAGTACTATTTCTATAGCACAAAATCCAGTCCTCCATAGTAGGACAAAACATATAGAGATTAGGCATCACTTTTTAAGGGATAATGTTGAGAAGAATAAAATTGAACTTCAATATATCCCAACTGATTTGTAAAGGGGAGATATTTTCACCAAACCATTGGATGAAAAGAAACACACCTTCTTACTGAATCAGTTAGGTATGTTAGATAGAGGAAGCTTAAATTAAGATCCAAGATTTTAAAATCATAAAATTGACCAAGACTAGGTTAAAAACTTAATTTTTCTAGTGTTTATAGGTTCTTTCTGATATCTGAACTGCGCTCAACATTTTTCCCCAAGATCGTCGAACGGAGATCGACGATCACAGCAATCGTCGACCAGAGTTCAGCGCTTTCCAGATAGTGCTAAGCTATCTCCTCCGGTCAGAGATCGTCGAGCGGAGATCGACGCTCTCCAATATCATCGAACGGAGATCGACGATGTTGAAGACTCTTCAGATTCCTTTAGAACCCCAGATCGTCGAACGGAGTTCAACGATATTTCCTTTTCGACGTCGAACCCTAATATAAAATTCATTTTTCGGCCGTCGTTCTCCTTTTGCGCATTCATACTCTCTGCAGAACTTTTCTTTCCCTCCAAACATCTCTGCACTTAGTCTCGTTTGTTCGTTTTTGCAGATATACAATGGCCGTTTCTGTTGCAGTTCTAGCCGCGATGAAATTTGACACTGGTTTCGACATCGATATGGATTCCTTTGAAGGCAGTGACCAAATATTCAAAGACATTCTAGAATTATTCAAGGAACAGCAGTTGGTGTATATCATGTCCACAAGGATGAAACTTGCTGCCGATGAAATCAAGGAGTGGGTGTATACGGCTCATAACCTGGATCAAAATACAGTGGTTGGTACAATAGTCAGTACTCAGGTATCCCTAACTCCTGCCCTCCTTACAGAAGTTTTTCAATTGAGCACTGGGCTTGATCAGTGAGTTATCTGGAGAAGAGTTTGCAAGTATGCTTGATAGAATGGGTCACTCTGCAGCAAACCCTAATAAACTGCTTAAAAAGAACCTGTCAGTTGAATATAGATTTTTAGCTGATGTTGTGGGAAAGGTGCTGTTAGCCAAGCATTCTGCTCATGATACCATTTCAAGGTATCAATTTTGTTTGATGGCCGCTTTAGTGGATAATAAACATTTGAATTGGGGAGAGATTTTCTTTGATTTAATCAAGAAAAAGGTGAATAAGAATTTTGTTAATTTTGGGAGGATTCTAGGGCTGTTTTTGCATAACAGATTCCCTCAATTTCTTATGTCCAGTGGGATGCACATCAATGCCTCCAAGAGGCTGTCCTGTGACCTATTTGGTAAATGGGACAGGCAGATTGTCAAACCAAGCTGAGCTCCTGCAGCTATCTCAACTTCAGGCACCAGGACTGTTCAGGTCACTTCCCCACAGACAACTGCCCCATTGGAAGAATTGCCTGCCTCCTCCTCATCTCCACCATCTCCACCCATTGTTTCTTCTATCATCCCTTCATCCACCATCACTACCTCCTCCACCATCACCATCTCATCTCCACTCTCAACTCCTTCATCACCACCAGCAATAACAGAAGATCATCTCCATCCTCTACACTATTTTACTCACCTTGACATTGACTCATCCATCCATCTTCCATCCTTCAATCTCTTAGATGATTCCTTTATGGATGATTCTATTTCCTCACCCCTTGAGCCCCCATCATCATCTACCTCCTACCAACAACTACTCCAAGACATTCTTGCACAACCATCCTTCACCCCATCCATTTCCACTCCACTAACTTCCATCTCCACCATTCCCATCTCTCAACCATCCATCATACCATCCACAACTTCTCTTACCATATCTGCAGCCCCTTCTACACCAATCTCTGTCCCTCTCTCCTCCACCTCTACTCAAGTTTCACTTGAGCAAGTAGAACTTCATGCCCTAGCAGATAGGCTGTATGGGATGTTGGCTCTCAGGCTAGCACTCCTGCTGGAGACCTCCATGGCTCCACTCCTGAAATCCATCCAGGAGTTATCTGCCAGGCTCTCTTCCATTTCTCCTCCTCAAGCAATCCCTTCTGTGGGGTGCCTTTATCAAGTGTATACTTAATCTAGGCAGGGGGAGATGCCTCATGAAGAAGAGATGGTGCCTGCCTTAGAAGATTTCCTGCCAGAGATTCCAGTTACAGATCCAGTTCCAGTTCTAACAGTTGACCTCAGGTCACTATTATCAGTTTTTGATACACTTCACTTCAGCTATCTTCCAGTTCAGGAAGTTGAAGATCTCACTAAGGCCATTGTGCCTATTGCCAGCTGTGAGCCCAGCCTGATTTCTTCATATATCAAGTCATTCAAGGCTGTGGAAAGTATTCATTCTGTTGATGTTGTGGATACTGATGATATTGTTTCAGAACCTGCTGCTACAGATGATGTTGTTCTAGAATCTGCTGCTGAAGTTTCAATTTCTGTTGCTCCTGTTGCCCCAATTGTTTCTGCTGTTGTTGAGTCTGCTGTTGTTGTTGTATCTGTTAGTGCTGCTTCTGTCACTGCTACTGCTGCTACTGTTATTTCTACTGATCAATCAAAACAACAAAAGGAATACATTAAAAGTATTGATGACTGTATGACAATCCTCAGAGTTCAGACAGTGACAAATTCCAAACTGATTCTGATGACTCCTCTGCAACCATTGCAAGAAAGAGGAAAGCTAGAAGCAAAGAATTGAAGAGGGTACCTCCAGAGAAAGTGAAAGATGATAATGATATTCCATACTATATTCTACATGATTGCCCCATCTCTGAACCCTGGATGCAATATTCAAAGAACCAGCTCAAGGCCATGAAGAAAAATAGGAAGTATGATAAGTATGATAAAGGATCTTCTCATTTTAATCCTCCTCCTCCTCCTCCAGATACAGGAACTGGTGGAGGTTCTGCTTCTCAGATCTCATCTGCTGCAAATCAAAGCTTCTATCAATCACAAGACAGATCTCAATCAAGAGTATATCAACATAGAGGTTATCATTCAAGGAGAGGTCAGTAAAGAGGAAGCTAAAGAGATTATAAAGTATACTCCAGAGATCAATCTAGACAACATCCATATCAAAGGGAAGGAAAAGGACCCATTGACTCAACTTCTGGTCCTTTCCCTTATAAGCTGAAAGATACTGTTGCTTCAAGAACTCCTCCTTCTGATGATACAATGAATAAATATGAACCTCCAGTTCCCTTTGAGGATCTAGAAAACAATCCACTATCTTGGACTGCCAGAATGAAAGAGCTAGCTGCTTTGGATAAGATAAAGAAGGCAAGGGAACAGGGAACAGATGCTTCAAATATCACCACTCTATCCGAGTAAAGAAAGAAGGAACTAGAAAGATACTCATCCAGAAAATTATTTGATCCAGAAAGCTATATGAAGCTTCACCCAGAGGATTGTGTTCCCAGGCCAAAATCTCAAACCTCCTTAGGTACTGCTGATGACAGGAGATCCAAGAAGAAAGCTCTCAATCCAAAAAGAGAAATCTTATTCAAAAAGAGCCAAGATAAGAAGTAACTGTATAAGCTGACAGTATATATTTAATTTTGACTATCTGCTGTGATTCTATATATGCTTCTGCAATGCTGCAATTCATTCTTCTGCTTGTTGTTTCTGCTTTTTAATTCTGCCTGTATGCTTGTTATTTCGTATTTGTCATATAAATAGTAATCCTAACCCAAATAGGGGGATATTGTTGGAACACCCTATTACTAATTTGGGCAAGGATCACTATGTTCTTAGGAAATTGTTTTGACCTTATTGTATAGTCTTAAAGGTCAATTAGAATGAGTCTAAGGGTTAGAAATTAGGTTTGAAAGCTGCCCCAAAGACCTTCTAGTTCAGAATACAAGTGCAGAAAGACTAAGGCAATTATCGTCGAGCTGAGATCGACGAGGCATCGAACGTAGTTCGACTATCTCTGAACTCAGTTCAACGAGTCATCGAACTCGGTTCGACGATCTCCAAGCTCAGATCGACGTTTCTATCTCTAGCTATAATCCAAGTCTCTGAGCTCAGGTCGACGATAGTCAAGCTCAGATCGATGATTTCTGTTTTCAGTCTAGCTTCTGTCTCTGAGCTCAGGTCGACGTTAGTTGAGCTCAGATCGACGATTTTCTGAAGAGATCGACGATTTCAGGATTTCAAAATAAGACTGTTATGGAATTCAATCTGATTTATATCCAGCATTTATTTCAAAGGATTTTATGGCCGTTTCAACTTATTTGGAGCAAGTTTCAAGGAAGACAAAAAGGAATGTCTCTTAGGACTTTCCTCCAGAGACAGAAATCATTTAAGGAAGTCATTTATGACTGATTAACGGCTATCCAGAAGGCTGTTTTTCAATATATCTCTTCAGAATCATTTTGAAATATACAGATTCGATATCAATCAAGATTTTTCAGACACAAGTCTACAGAATTACAAGTTAGAATTCATACAGAACACAAGGAATACAACAGTGAAGGAGATCACTACAAGGAAAAGAATTTCTCTATTCTTTCAAGATCTCTTCTGATTCAAGTGTTCAAAGGCTTCAATCAATTAAGGACTCCAGGCACATCACATTTCAGCTTTGGTTGAAATCATTCTTTGCTGGAGATCTCAAACAGACTGAAGACCTATCACCCTATGCAAAGCTCTTCTTCCTGAACAATTGCAGATCTCAGGGGGAGCTTTGACAACAACAATCCACTAGTCTTCTCTTAGACTGTTGAATAGAGAAGAATAACTTCATCTCTTTTATTTTTCTTTTGTGTAAAAGGGTTACTCAAAACTCCCTTCAAAAGTTTTGTGATTGGTTACTGAGACTTGTCAAAACTCAGTGGTGGCAAGACACCTGATCAAAAAATCTAGTTTGGTTTTTGAGCACCTTTTCAAAAGCTCATTAGTGCCCAGGACACTTGATCAACTATTCCTGCAGTGGATTCCTACCTAGGGTGGTAGAAGAGTGGATGTACCCAGGTTGATTGGGGAACCACTATAGATCCTTGTGTCTTTTGGTTGTTGTGTTTTATTTGCTGTGTGCTGTGTTTTTACTTCTTGCTTTAGTTTGTTTCATTCTCTGCAAGCACAATACACATATATATAAATCAAGTCTTCCACTGCCAAATAATTTTTTATCTGGAAAATTATTTTAATATACTCTATTCACCCCCTCTAGAGTAAAGGTAGATCTTACCCTCACTTTCAAGCCTCCTTTCTCTTGACTGGGCATTTAGCTATAACATGCCAAGGCTTTCTACAACAGTAACAAACAACTTTAGATGAAAAATGTTTACATGGTTTTGAATCATACCTTTCAGCCTTGGAGTGATTCTTCTTGTGATGAGAAGAGGTGGAAGGTCCGCTCTTCCACTGTTTCTTCTTAATCAACTTCTAAAAGTGCCTGGAGAAGGCAACAAAGTCCTCATCAGACATGCTATAGTTGGATGCATCTGATTCTGAGCTATCTGACTCAGCTGACCTCCTTGGAGGAGAGGGAATCCTTTCCTTACTCTTCTTGGTACAGTCTGCTCTAAAGGCCAAGGACTTTTCCTTGGCATGGGATTTGCTGGTGGCCTCCTCCTCTTTCCTAGCAGCCAACTTCATCTCATAAGAGAGTAGCTTTCCAAACAATGTTTGGGGAGGAGTATCAACAAGCTTGGCCACCTCTCTTATGACACATATCTTAGTATCCCAGTCTCAAGTGAGAGACCTTAGAGACTTGTCATTAATCTCATAATGACGGAAGACCCTCCCATAGGTCTTTAGTTAATTTATAATCCTAAAAAATCTTTCATAGCAAGTAGCTATGCTCTCGTTCTTGGGATTTCCTGAAAGCCTCATACTCCTGGTTGAGCATGGACTTCCTATCATCTCTTACCTCTTCAATACCCTCCATGTAGACCAAAAGAGTGTCCTACATCTCTTTGGAAGTTTGATAGTGGACCATATTCTTAAAGGTTGAATCATCTATGACACTAGCAATAATGTTTTGTGCCCTCTTGTCCAATATAACCAAGATGACGTCATCCTAGCTTTATCATCTCTAAATATGTCTTGGGTGTCTGGACATTGGCATCCAGAACAGAGACCTTCATAGGGATGAAAGGTCCCTCTCTTGCTGTCACAAAGATCCTTGGGTCATAGGCTTCCATAAATAGCCTAACCCTCTCATTCTAGATTCCAAAACTCTCCTTCCTACAGATGGAGAGTTTCATAGAACTTAGCTCCTTATGGTTCTCTCCAGAACCCATAAGCACATAACTGTAGCTACCCTTGGAGATCACTCAGACTGTTAAATCCTTTTTAAGTAACCTCCCTCTGATACCACTTGAAAGTCTTTGAGTTCAAGGTAGCTAACAACCTAGGGGGGGGGGGTGAATAGGTTTTCTGGTTTTTTATTAGTATTATTAACTTAGTGTGTAGTTAGTTAGTAGATTAAAGCTTTCAAGACAAACCACACATGCACGCACAAAATTTATAGTGGTTCCCCAGATTATGGGTACATCTACTCTCCTCCCACCTTTCTAACTTCCAATTAGACAAGGTACTTATCCAAAAACTCGGCTCAAAAGAGATTACACCTCAGATCCTACAGGATCTCTTAGTCTACTCCAAGACTTACAACTCAGGCACAAGACCTTACCTTAGATAAAACTTGCTCCTACAACTCAGTGATCAAATGATCACCTACATCAGACTTGAACTCAAGCCCTACAACTCAAGCTATGGAGGATAGACCTACCTCAGAGAGAATGACTCTCCTATAACTCAGGTACAAGGCCCTACCTCAGATCCAAATATGGATCCTACACTTATACCCAAAGGTCCTACACTAAGAGAGTATGATTCTCCTACAGCTCTGGAAAAACTGCCCTACCTCAAGCTCAAAATCCCTATAGCTCAGATCCACACAGGATATTACCTCAGACCCAAAGGTCCTACACTTAGATTCAAAACTTGATCCTACACTCAGGCAAATCTGCCCTACCTCAGGCACAAAGGCCTTACAACTCAGATCCAAATGGATCCTTGATGAGTCCTATTTATATAGGGTTTTATGGACTCATCTGGGCTGGTTTTCATGACTTTGCACCTCACTTGTTCTTTCGCTTCCTCTTTTATTCTTCTGAGTAATTCATCCGGGCGATGCGGTGAAGGCGACCCGCTCTAGTTTTATATTGTTTTAGCATAGGAAATCCAAATCGAAACCCCCTTGTTCGCTTAGCACTTGCACTCGTTTCTCTAAACACTAAAATCCATGCTCCTTACTTGCGCTCCGCGAGAGATCGATACTCGGGGATGCTACTCCCCATTATTATGACTTGGCCGTGAACGATAGTCTTACCGCTAGCGCATCAAGTTTTTGGCACCGTTGCCGGGGAGTGCAACCATTACGTGTGGTTTTTGCTTTTCGGTGAAAAGTTTGTAGGTGTTTAAGTGTGTTTAAATTCTTTGCTTTGTGAGTTTATGACAGATATGAACCCCGCTTGAAGGGTCGAAGATTTAGGAGTTTACGCTGAGACTGTAAGATCTAGAAGAGCTCGTTTGCGTGCTACTGCTGCAGAAGTTAGAATGGACGATCCAGACCATCGTGGAAACGGTCAGGGAGATAGAGTGGTTGATGCCCATGAGGTGGTCAAACCTCGAATAAGGACGATGAGGGATTTCACTACCCCAACGGCGGGGAGTGTTTATCCTGGGTTTGGGCCAGCCATCGCCAACCACCACTTTGAGATCAAGCCGATAATCCTAAATATGATAAGGAACAACACCCAATATTTCGGGCTGCCGAGTGAGGATCCTCAGTTTCATCTAGCTGAATTTTCTGAATTATGCGGAACTTTCCGTTATGTTGGAATCTCTGATGAAATTGTGAAATTAAAGATGTTCCCTTTCTCGTTGCGGGATAGGGCCAAGAATGGGCTGCATAAAATTGCTCCAGGAACTGCAACAACTTGGGAAGCCTTGTCTTCCCTATTTTTGGCTAAATTTCATCTTGTCGATAAGATTGTTAATGCAGGCAAGGAGATAGCCATATTTCAACAACATGATCATGAGACCCTTTCCGAGGCCTGGGAGAGCTTTGCCGATTTGCAGCGCCGGTGTCCGCAACACGGCTGTGAGCCCTGGAACTTGGTAGAGGTATTTTATTTCGCCATTGAACCGAATTTTCGGGCGATGATCGATGCTGCTGCTGGAGGCATGATTATGAATTTGGCTCCCGAGGAAGCACTTATTGGACCGCTGGAAGGAATGCCTCAAGAGGGGCAAAAAATTTATTCGATGTGAACGCCGTGGTGTAACATGCTGAACCATGCCATCCTTATTTGGAAGGAAAAGTGATGCTGACCAGATCTGCCCCACCGCCAGTGCCTGTGTTGAACATCTCGTGCCAAGGTTGTGGAAACCCTGGGCACCACGCTTATGAGTGCACTGCGGGGGAGCATGCTAGTGACCCGACAGGTATAACCTTTGACGAAAATGTTAATTTCACAAGCAATCAAAACCGCACTGCGCCCTATAATAATGTTTATAACCCAAACACGAGAAATCATCCGAATTTCTCGTGGAACCAAAACGCCCCTGGTCAAAGATGGCAGGGAGGCCAACATCAATTCGATGCTCAAGCCTTTAGTAGCCAACCGCGACCACCTCATGCGGGTTACAATCAAAACATGCAAGGGATGCACAAAAGTTCTTTAGAAGAAATGATGGAAAGGTTTGTTGAGATGGCCCAATCAAACACAGCCACTCAAACTGCTTCTATGAGAAACTTAGAGACACAACTAGGGCAGCTTGCCCAAGTGTTATCCGAGCGCACTCGCGGCGCAATCCCAAGCGACACGGAAAAGAATCACTGTGAGCAAGGGAAGATCGCTGGGGAAGTAGAGGAGTGTAATGTTAATGAGGTGGCTGTCAAGTGCGTGATTAATGAGATTGAAATGGTGGTTCTTTATGATTCAGGTTCGTCATGCAACATTCTTGCTCTACAAGATGTTGAGAATCTTAATCTAAATGTCGAAACTGATACCCAGAAATCACTAGTGCTAGCTGATGGGTCGGTGGTTAAAACTGATGGGGTGATTAGAGAGGTGGAAGTGAAACTTAACGGGGCAATGGTTGTCACTGACTTCCAGGTGTTGGGTCCCATAGGTAATAATTCAAAGCCTATTCTTGGGGTTCCATTCCTGAAAGCCAGTGAAGTGACGTTGAGCTTTAACACATGCAGCATCACCTTGGCTTCCAAGGTCGATTTGCCACTATCGCCATCACTTCCCACTCTAATCCCGAGTGAATCTAAAAATTTGTTGGAATTAAATGTTACACTATTTGATGATTTAACTAGCGCTGATGAGACAGATGTTGTGCTGAATAAGCAAGATCGGGCTATGCAAGAAAAAGACGTGCTGCTGATTGCTAAAGTAGAAGTGAAGGAAGAATTGTTTGACGTGTAACAACTTGCGGGAGAAAAGAAACGAGGGCTGTGCACGACTATTGGGAGCGTGCAGGAAATAGATTTGAAAACTTCTATTAAGCTGAATGAATGCTGTAAAACTATTAACAGGTGACATGGGCTGATCTTTCACCCATCATGGGTGAGGAAAGGATGCCCCTTGCTGAGAAAGATAGGCCTGTTGCTGATAAGGTTGGGGTGGGTATACCACCCTGGCGATCCCCGTCTGTTACTCTTAAAAGAAAAGAGCTTCTTATGCGTAAAGCATCTGATTTTGCCCACCGACGCGGGAAGGAGGAGGCTAGGGGTAGGGGAGTTTTGTTTTCTTTGGGCCCTAAAGCCTTCACCTCTTCCTCATCCCGCGCATTCGAGGGGATCTATCACAAATCAACGTTTAGCTGAGGAGTGCGGGATCTCCGGGGTCGTCTCCCTTTTTCCTGATGCTTCTAGTTTTAATATCTGCTTAATGATGTGTGTGACTTTGAATTCTCTTTCTCTGCGTATTAAACTTTTGCCCCCTGAACATTCTATATAGTTGTTAATACAGGTATTTGGTCCACCTTAAGGATGGTAAAGAAAAGGGCTTCTGGGAGACAACCAAATTTTGCTGCGTTTAATTTGTTCATTTAGCTTTTTGAGTGTGCATGCCTATTATTTGCTTGGTTGGAGATGTGCTTCTTGCAGGTGATTCTATCTGGGCCGTGAGCTTATTGATCAAGTTTAACGCCAATCTTCTGGTATGCTCATCTTCCGAGCATTGGGTAACTTCTTCCCTTATCTCATTTTGATTTTAACTTCAACATATTTTGCTGTGCCTCTTAGCTTAAGTCTGGGGGAGAGCTTGTCGATGTTACCTTTGCACTTCATTTGCATACCAGTAGCTATTTTTAATTTATTTGTTTAGTTTATTGCATTGCGCATCATTGTACCCACATAATCGCGTACTTAAATTTTTGCATGCTGCGAGTCAAGCTTGCTTCTTTCGTTAGATTTAAGAAAATTGCCATGCTGACATAGGATTATGAGATGGAGTAAAATGTTGGCCTTGCTGTGTTCCTAGTCAAGTGCTCCCGCCTCGTGTAGACATTAGAGTAGAATTAATTTTTCTGCATGCTTGTAGTTTTATATTTTCTAATTGCGTAAATTCTTTTTATTCTACTCAAGAATTAGTAAATCCGGTGTAAATCCGACGGTAGCTTAGGGATGTGTGTTGAAAGCTGTTAGATTCGTATTGCTCGAGTAGGGAGGGTGGATAGTCTTTCTCGTTGGCTAAGAACTTGCCCCAAGCTACTCTCGAAGCATTGGTGCATGGTTAGTTAAGCATGAGTATGATGTAGGCCATCATTTTGGCCAGGTTGAGCTTTGTACCCGTTCCTAACATCTTATCCTCGCTAGCCCCGTTGTGCCTACCCCTCCTTTGATTCAGCTCCACTTTTATTTCACCAAAGCCTAGAAGCCGACCCTAGTCGCACACCCAAGGCTAGCTGATGGTTGAAACGCCGGCTCTTATTTAGGTGTGAAAGTGGAGGTTTTATTTATAAAAAAAGAAGAGCGTTTTATTTTGTTAGAAACCGAGTTTTAACGAGAGGGAGGCAAGTGCACCTATCGCGTGTAGTACAGGATATTCCGGTGTGGAATATCGGGGTCGTATTATTCTCGGGGCCGGCTTAGCTATATCTACTCTTTCCCTGAAAGCCTATTATTCTACCAAAAATATTTTAGTTTGGTTTAAAAATATAAAAATACATAATAATAATAAGCATAAAAAGAAAGCAGGAAAAAATGCAATAAATAAGTGCGGATGTCCGATGACCAACTTAGCGCGACGCTATCAAAAAGAGAATTGAACTAAAGTAAACTTTTAATAAAAAGAGATCCTAAATTTCAAATTAATTAAGGCGGAGACTCGGCCGTGGAGGTTCCTTAGATATGAGCTCACCTTGGTCTAGGGATATCGCTCACCTGAACGCTAAGACTATTCGACCGATCGCAAGACCGACGAAGGATTCCTCTTAACGCCCGCATTACGCTGAGAACCCCGCTATTGGGTGGGGAACCCAATCCGGTAGAGTCGCGCGCCTCCTCTCTCGAGGGTTAGCGCGGAGCTCTCTTTACCCAAGGGTGATCGGTCCATACGTGCGGCCTCTCGGCGTTGCGTATGGATAACGGAAATAGAGCCCGCACATCGATTATGCGGTCCTACGCGTCGTTAACCCGGGGCAAACCTTAAGAAATTTAATTAAATAGAAAACAAGACCTTTAATTATTTAAAGCTACTTTATCTGTCCCAATGCTCTTCGATATTGAGGGCTAAGGGCGGTTAGCCACTCATCGGAATGGGGACACTTACACTAGAAAGCGATAAAGAAAACAGTAAAGAAAGCAGTAAGAAAGCAGGAAGAAAGCAGTAAATTGCAAGTCCTACCCAAACGAGTAGGACTGAAGAAGGCAGTAAATGCAAATCCCGGCTCAAGCGAGTGGGCGGGGGTAAACTTATCTCATACACGCACGCACTCTATAGAAATAAAAACACACACACGCACTCTACAAAAAAGTAAACACACACACACACACTAAGTTTTCCTACTCAAGTGAGTAGGAGAAAAATTAAAGCAATAAAAAGACAAGTCCCACTCAAACAAGTGGGCGGAAAATGAAAGCAGAGCGCCATTTAACTCTTAACGAGTAGGCGGAAATAGATGCATACACACACACGCACTCTACAGAAATTGAAATAAAGCAATAAAATCTAACTCATACACGCACGCACACTTGCAAAAATAAGAAAAACAAAGTGACTGAAAAATTAAAACAACTGCATTTCTACCGCTAGAATGCGGTAGAAATGCATAAAAAGTGAAAATAAAAATTAACCGGACAAAAAGTTTTTGAAAATAAAGTTAAAAACAAAGTGAGCGAAAAATTTAAATAGCAACTTTTTCATTCTTGTGTTTTTATAAAAACTCCTAAAAAGTGAAAATAAAGAAAAAACAACGAAAAAGTTTTACCAAAATAAAAATGCTAAATTAAAGAAAAATAAAAACAAACACCTTTTTAGGTGTTTTTATAAACCCTAAGAATGAAAATAAGGAAAAGAAAGAAAAACTAAACCTAAACAAGTGCGGAATATGAAAATAAAACGGGCATTACAACGGCTAGAAAGTGCGATAAAATCCTAAACTAAATGAGTTATAAAAGCTATAAAAAGATGAAAACATAAAAAACATAAAAAAGATGAACAAAAAATTACTTAAGTTCGGGCTTCCAAATGAGATTCATGCATTGCAAAGAGGGAAAAATTACATATTTTATTGAAATAAAAGAGATTACAACAAAGCTAAAATGAGAAAGCTAATACAAACTAAGAGAGAGAGGGGGAGAAATTCTCCTTACATAAGCATGAGAAGCCATTTGGGCAGCACCTAGCCTAAGAAATTTGGACCAAAAAGTGGACAAAATAAGCTTCCTGGAAGCTTGTATTTATAGGCAAAAATTCGGGTGTGACACGCCCTAGGTCACGGGCGTGACAGGGGGGCGTGTCACTACTATTCATGAGCTGATCGGGTGATTTGACTGGAGCTTTGACTTCGGCTGAAAACGTGGCGGTCACGCCCCAGGTCACGGGCGTGACAGGTGTCAGTCACGGGCGTGACTAGGGCGTGATGGGGAGCTGGCTCTGGGGATTTGACGCGCACTTTGACTTCGGGGCGGTCCACGTGGCGGACACGGGCGTGACACAATTGTCACGGGCGTGATAGGGGGCGTGACCGGGATAGCTGGCAGCTCGATGTCGGCAGCATTGACAGTTGACGAAGAGTTGAGTGCCGACATCGACACGGGCGTGACGAGCTTTGACACGGGCATGACGGGGAGCTGGCTCTGGTTGAATCATTGAGTGTCGGCTACCTGCTGGCGATGAGAGCCTGACACGCCCGTGTCGGGCATGGTCACGGGCGTGACAGGGCCGAAAGAAATAATTTTCTGGAAAAATTCAGAAAAACAAAAATGCTAAGTTAGAAATAAAAAATTACAAAAAAGAAACAATTTATTAAATAAAACAAACTAAAAAATATAAAAATAAGCAAAAATGACTTAAATAAAATACGAAAATATAGGTATATTTACAACTCATCAAATACCCCCATAGTTAAGCTTTTGCTATTCCAGAGCAAAAGTTGGAGATGAATCTATAAGGAATAAAAAAGAATCCTAAATTTAACTAACGCTTAAGTTAATTGTAGGAAAGATCGAAATGAATTTCCGGGGTTTCGGAATTAAATCCTAAATTATGAAAGTGTTAAAAATAGAGGAACTATTTCAAAAAATACTTCTAAATGGAAAAAAGAAAGCGAAAATTATTTTTGTTAGTTTAACAAAAATGGATTGGAATTTATCGAAAAAACTTTAGCTAAAAAGAAATTGATAGGAAATAATTCAATTTAAAAATTATGCTCTCAAAAAGATTTAAATTAATTCTAGAATCATGAAAATTGAATAAGTGGATTGGCGGTTATGAAGAGGGCTTTGATTTTGAGGCGAGGTAATTTTTTCTCGAACCTCCACATTTTTTCTTTTTGAATTATTAGGAAAATGAAATCTTATTTTCCTAACATTTTTCTTTCTTCATAAATATAAATAAACCCAATGCATATGTATAGGAGTAATGAATTTTATCCTCTTACTCCGTAACATATAATCTTTTTAACTATTGGGTGCCTATGTTTGCGGGACAAAATCTTATCCCCATTGACATAAGATCTTTTAAGGGTGAGTGGAGAATCATACCAAGTAAGGCATGAAAAAAAAGTGGATGGTTTAGTTTCTAAAAGAAAGCTAGAGTTTAATAAAAATTTTGAGAGCAACCTTTTTAATTTGAACGTTCCTACGTTTCTAAAAGCATAAGTAGAAATAAAGTAAAATCCATAAATGTTATTTTCTAACATAAAAATATGCTTTTATTCAAAAAATCAGAAGTGAAAATGAGAAAAACAAGTTCCCTATAATAAGAAAAAGACATAAAAAATTCTTTAAAATCTTAACCCCAGAAATTTAAGTCTATCGAGCTACAATTAAAAAACGAATAGTAAATAAAGAATTAATTAAAATTCGCTTATAAATAAACTCGAAACGATCATTTTGGAGAGCAAAGAGGTTAAGAAATGAGGTTTTCGAATTATTTATTACAAAATATTTTTTTTTGATTTTTATAAGTTTTTTCTAATTTTTTTTTCATATTTTGGTGTTTTTATCATTTTTTTTGGAAATTTTTAAAGGTTATGGAAATATTTTTTTTTGAGTTTTTGAGTTATATAAATTTTTTTTGATTTTTTAATTTTCGGAAATATTTACAAGAGGAGAGAAATTTTTACAAGATAGGAAAGAAAAGGGAAAGAGACGAGAATATTTACAGAATATATACAAAGTAAAAAAAAAGGGATCGCTCGCGAACAGACTCTTATTTGTGGTTGGTTCGATGAGTCGAACGTCGCGGAGCGATGTTTTTATTTTTTTTTGAATTTTTTTATTATTATTATTATTAAAGCATGATTTTTAAATTTTTTTTTTTTTTAAAGTTTTTAATTTTGTAAAATTTTTTTTTGGGTTTTTTTGTTAAGTGCGGGAGAATAAAAGAACATAAAATAGGAAATACCCCCATACTTAAGTCCAACATTATCCCAAATGTTGCACTAAGTATGAGGAACGATATATATATATATATATATATATATATATATATATATATATATATATATATATATAAGAGGAAAACTAAACAGTTGTGTACAAAAAATTTAAAAACAGGGGTTTTGAAATCTTCCCTAAATCGCGTTCGGGGAAGCCCGTTGAGTTTAACCCTGCAAAAGTTAAAAGTAAAAGCAAAAATATAATATAAAAAACGAAAAAGAAAAATTCGGCGAAAATGGTGCGGGTGATAGGGGGTAAGTGGATGTGACTCATAAGCTAACGTCTTAGCTAAGTGAGTGCGACCAATATGCGTTCCCCTAGCGCTCACAAATGTGAAGCGCGCCGAAACGACAAAATAAATACATAATTAATAAATTTTTTGTTTTATATATTTTTTCTTAGTTTTTTTTTTTTGAATTTTTAGATAAGTTTATTTCTTTAGTTTTTTATTTTTCGAAAATAAAAATAAGAAAATAAGAAAATAAGTTAAAAGCAAAATAAAAAAGAAAGAGATATATATTTTTTTGAATTTTAAATTTTTTGGATGAAAAGAAAGATAAAAAAAATTTCATCATTTTTTTTAAAGTTTTTTTTAAAGTTTTTTTTTTTTAGTTTTAAAGTTTTAAAGTTTTTTATGTTTTTAAGTTTTTGATTTTTTTAAGTTTTAAATTTTTCTGATTTTTTTTTTATTTTAAAGTTTTTAAATATTTTTTTTTTGATTTTTTTAAGTATTTATTATTAATAATAATATTGATATTATTATTATTATTAATATAATTTTTTTGTGTGATCAATTTTTTTTTTATATATATATATTAGTAGAAATAAAGGGTAAAATTAATAGGTTTCAGGAATTCAAAATAGTAAGACGAAATTATCCCCGGCAACGGCGCCAAAAACTTGATGGTTGAAACGCCGGCTCTTATTTAGGTGTGAAAGTGGAGGTTTTATTTATAAAAAAAGAAGAGCGTTTTATTTTGTTAGAAACCGAGTTTTAACAAGAGGGAGGCAGGTGCACCTATCGCGTGTAGTACAGGATATTCCGGTGTGGAATATCGGGGTCGTATTGTTCTCGGGGCCGGCTTAGCTATATCTACTCTTTCCCTGAAAGCCTATTATTCTACCGAAAATATTTTAGTTTGGTTTAAAAATATAAAAATACATAATAATAATAAGCATAAAAAGAAAGCAGGAAAAAATGCAGTAAATAAGTGCGGAAGTCCGATGACCAACTTAGCGCGACGCTGTCAAAAAGAGAATTGAACTAAAGTAAACTTTTAATAAAAAGAGATCCTAAATTTCAAATTAATTAAGGCGGAGACTCGGCCGTGGAGGTTCCTTAGATATGAGCTCACCTTGGTCTAGGGATATCGCTCACCTGAACGCTAAGACTATTCGACCGATCACTAGACCGACGAAAGATTCCTCTTAACGCCCGCATTACGCTGAGAACCCCGCTATTGGGTGGGGAACCCAATCCGGTAGAGTCGCGCGCCTCCTCTCTCGAGGGTTAGCGCGGAGCTCTCTTTACCCAAGGGTGATCGGTCCATACGTGCGGTCTCTCGGCGTTGCGTATAGATAACGGAAATAGAGCCCGCACATCGATTATGCGGTCCTACACGTCGTTAACCCGGGGCAAACCTTAAGAAATTTAATTAAATAGAAAACAAGACCTTTAATTATTTAAAGCTACTTTATCTGTCCCAATGCTCTTCGATATTGAGGGCTAAGGGCGGTTAGCCACTCATCGGAATGGGGACACTTACACTAGAAAGCGATAAAGAAAACGGTAAAGAAAGCAGTAAGAAAGCAGGAAGAAAGCAGTAAATTGCAAGTCCTACCCAAATGAGTAGGACTGAAGAAGGCAGTAAATGCAAATTCCGGCTCAAGCGAGTGGGCGGGGGTAAACTTATCTCATACACGCACGCACTCTATAGAAATAAAAACACACACACGCACTCTACAGAAAAGTAAACACACACACGCACACTAAGTTTTCCTACTCAAGTGAGTAGGAGAAAAATTAAAGCAATAAAAAGACAAGTCCCACTCAAACGAGTGGGCGGAAAATGAAAGCAAAGCGCCATTTAACTCTTAACGAGTAGGCGGAAATAGATGCATACACACACACGCACTCTACAGAAATTGAAATAAAGCAATAAAATTTAACTCATACACGCACGCACACTTGCAAAAATAAGAAAACAAAGTGACTGAAAAATTAAAACAACTGCATTTCTACCGCTAGAATGCGGTAGAAATGCATAAAAAGTGAAAATAAAAATTAACCGGACAAAAAGTTTTTGAAAATAAAGTTAAAAACAAAGTGAGCGAAAAATTTAAATAGCAACTTTTTCATTCTTGTGTTTTTATAAAAACTCCTAAAAAGTGAAAATAAAGAAAAAACAACGAAAAAGTTTTACCAAAATAAAAATGCTAAGTTAAAGAAAAATAAAAACAAACACCTTTTTAGGTGTTTTTATAAACCCTAAGAATGAAAATAAGGAAAAGAAAGAAAAACTAAACCTAAACAAGTGCGGAATATGAAAATAAAACGGGCATTACAACGGCTAGAAAGTGCGATAAAATCCTAAACTAAACGAGTTATAAAAGCTATAAAAAGATGAAAACATAAAAAACATAAAAAAGATGAACAAAAAATTACTTAAGTTCGGGCTTCCAAATGAGATTCATGCATTGCAAAGAGGGAAAAATTACATATTTTATTGAAATAAAAGAGATTATAACAAAGCTAAAATGAGAAAGCTAATATAAACTAAGAGAGAGAGGGGGAGAAATTCTCCTTACATAAGCATGAGAAGCCATTTGGGCAGCACCTAGCCTAAGGAATTTGGACCAAAAAGTGGACAAAATAAGCTTCCTGGAAGCTTGTATTTATAGGCAAAAATTCGGGTGTGACACGCCCTAGGTCAAGGGCAAGTTGACTCGCCTGATGGATATTTTCCTCTCCTCCTTTGTCTGTGAGCCGGGCGTCCCAGCCAAGAGGCCGAAGGTGTTCAGCGAGGCGGAGGTTGCCGAGAAATTGTTGGCTAACTCTATCAGCACTACTGAATACACCCTGCAGGTTATGCGAGATATGTAGGTGTTGATGGCAGGTTGCGAGGAGATGCCGCACGAGACCTGTTGCTGGATCTGTTCCCCCCATGCTTCCTCTTTTTGCGAGGAGGATAGCTTCGGCTCACACTTCAAGGACATTCTTGGCTTCGATGACGACCACTCTGGAGGGGAGGGCGAGAGCTTGCTCGAATATTTCTCCTTTTGTTTTATTTTACACGTAATGATTCCTCCCCCCTTTTGTGACCTCGTTGAGGCGAGTGATTTTGTAATGTAATACATTAATGATAACACCCAATTTTTTCTCATTCTTATGTATTTGCTTCCCTTATGCTTGTTTAATGTGCTGCACTCGCATGCGCGTGCCTCTCCCTCGCTAAGCGATCTCGCTAGGATAGACTCGCCGCTGGACTGTACTCATTGGGTTGGATATATTCTCGCGTAGAGGCGTTAAGATATCGCGACCCCTCGGTATTAGGGACTAGACCACTCACCGAGATGGACACGCGACCACCCAGCTCACCTCGGGGTTTCTTTCCTTTTAGAGATTCGTTTTAGGCCCAAAATTCCCCAAGTAAAATATCGATGGGGTGGGGTGTACTGGCCAAGGACAGTATCGACCCGCCTTTCCTTGTAGATGCTGAGATCTCGGCTCGCCACTTTTGGCATTGCCTTAGGTGATGCTGCCCCTGAGTAATTGCCGATTTCTCGGCTCGCCACGACCTGCTGATGAGTATAAAAATATACAATGTTGTATTGTATTAATTTTGCATATTTATAAATAAAACCTTAGTTTTTATATATAAAACTAATTATTTTTGTTATATTATGTTTTATATTTATTTTCTAAGTTTTTCTGATTTTTTGTATTTTTTTCTTAGGTCACGCCCCTAGTCACGCCCGTGACCTAGGGCATGGCAACCCTTTTTAATTTTTTTTTTAGTTTTTGTTTTTACTCAGGAAAATCGAGAAATTGACCAACACGCCTGTGACAGACGAGCATGCCCATGACAAAATCGACACGCCCGTGCCCTATTGAAGTTCTATCCAAAATTCCAGCAAGCTGCCGCGCTGTCGCCACGCCCCATGCCGCCTGATTAATCAGCTGCTAGACACGCCTGTGAAAAAATCGACACGCCCGTGACCTGATCAAATTCTATCCGAAGTTCAGCCCAGCTTGGCACTTGTACCGACACGCTGGCAGTCACGCCCGTGAACCTGTCACGCCCTCCCCGACACGCCCATGTCAGGGGGCGTGTCACTTGAAATTTTTTTCTATAAATAGGAGGGCAGGCTGAGTAGAAATATTCGAACACCAGCAGCTTCCTTAAGAACTGTTAGGACTCCCCAGCTCTCTGATAAGGAACTAGTAGTAGTTTTCAAGTATTCTAAAGTTCTGAAAGTTGTAATATTTTAGCTTTCTTTTCAGCTTTTTAGAAAGTTGTAATAATTTTTCGGACTTTATAAAATAGACTCTTTCAAATTCAATTCTGAGTACTTTACTGCTTTATTTTTAGTTTTACTTTCCTTTATTTTTTCATACTATCCCGAATGAAAGGCGAAGCTCTGCTTATGTCCTGGATTAAGATAGTGTGAAACTGCTTTCAAAATTATTTTAAAAAAACCTTATTATTTCATACTATCCCGAATGAAGGGGGAGGCGAAAGCCTATGACCTGGATTAAGATAGTGCGAAAGCTCTGCAAAATTTTATATCTATTACCCTATCCCAATTGAAAGGCGAAGCAAAAGCTTAAGTCCTGGATTAATATTGATAGGTAGATATTATTTTCTGTACTTTATACCGCCCCCATCCTGAGAAGAGGCTAAGAACCCTTAGCACTTGGTCAAGATGAGCTCTGGGCTGGATATTATTTTCAACTATTTCAACTCTACTTTCTAGTTATCCAAACTAGTGTTTTCTGTTAATTAATCATATACCAGGCGAAGAGACACTACGTTTACGTTAACCTGTTTTAAACGCAAGCCTCCTCGGTCGTACTTTCGAGTTAGTGATGATACCAAAGGGACCCTCTCGTTAAGTTAGGTAATAAAGAAATAAAGTTGTTCTTTAATAGCTGAATTAATATTCTCTCAAAGTAATTATGAAATCGAGGACTACCTTCTAAGTCCCTATCTTAATAAAATCACGTATATATTTTTTCTATCTTTTTTTTAAATATAAACTCCACTCCCTTCGTTCGATAAAATAATAGTCCGTTCTAAAAAGTAGAATAATTAACATCGATCCCAGGAAAAATACGACCTTGACATTTTATACAAAATACTATACACCTATGCGATATGTAATCTTGCCTTAATCCATAAGATATAAGTAAGTAAAAAAGAGATAGACTTATATACGTAAAAGATTATATAAAACCAAATCTATCTTCTTTAAAATAAACTTTACTTATCACCTGCCTTCTTGGAGATTGCTGGATCTAATTTTTTGTTTTCCCCATGATCTTTTCCCTAACTTCAGATGCTTCACGTTGACTGGCCGGAGTAGCCCAGGATTTGGTTTCAGAGGCATTTCATAATATCCACCGAGGGCCCTTGCCCTGCCAGTTAGGTGAAAGCCTGATAACGGGAGCAGCTCGGGACTTGACTCTAGATCAATAATAATGTCTACCGAGGACCCCTACCCTGCCAACTAGGTGAAAGCCTGACAGCAGGAGCAGCTCGAGACTTGGCTCTAGAGCAAGAATAATGTCCACCGAGGGCCCCTGCCCTGCCAGCTAGGTAAAAGCCTGCCAGCTAGATGAGAGCCTGACAACGGGATATGATTGGGGTCCGGGTAGACACTCTCGAGTGAAATCTAGCCCTGCCAGCTAGATGAGAGCTTGGCAGCGGTATCTACTCGGGGTCTACCAAGTGAACTCTTCATCCATTTGTATGGATCATGACAGAAGACAATTGGAATATCTGGAAGCTTTATTAGAAAAAGGACGTCACTTATATGGATCAAGGATAGAAACACTTCAAGTCATCAATGCTCCAGGTGTGACTTAGGGTCTCATACTCCACATTCCAAAGGCGATACCCGCCTGACCTCAATGCTTCTTTTACAATGTATGGACCCTCCCAGTTGGGGTTGAGCTTTCCCACGACTGCTCATCTTCCAGCGGCATCGACCTTTTTCAGGACCAAGTCCCCTTCCGCAAACTATTTGATTCAGACATGCTTGTCAAAGTACTTAGCCATTCTCCGCTTGATCTCTTCCTGCCTAACAGCGGCCACATCACGGAGTTCCTCTGCTTGATCCAAGGAGAGTCACAGCTCGTGCTCGTTATTGGCTCTCCATTCCTCTCTTCCTTCCTCTGCCCCCACCACCTAAGGTGTTCAGACCTCAAGCTCGTTCGGGAGCACAGCTTCGCAGCCGTGGGAGAGTTTGAAGGGGGTCTCCCCAGTGGCTATGTTGGGAGTGGTTCTTAGGGCCCAGAGGACTGAGGGAAGTTACTCCACCCAGCTCCCCTTCAAGTTCTCAACCTTCTTTTTCAGCAAGTTCACAATGATTTTGTTCGTCGCCTCCACCTGCCCGTTGCTCCTAGGGTGATGGACCGACGCGAACCTGAGGTCAATCCCAAGTTGGCCATATAAGCTGATAAATACGATGCTGGCAAATTGCGGCCTATTTTCTGTGACAATGGCTTGAGACAATCCATACTGACAGATGATCTCCCCCCATACAAAGTTTCTAATTACCTGGGAGGTCACCTTGGCCAGTGCCTTCACCTCCAACCACTTAGAAAAATAGTCAATCATGACTAACAAGAATTTCCTATACCCACTGGCCTGAGGGAAGGGCCCTACCAGGTCCATTCCCCAGATAACGAAGGGCCAGGGCGCAGTGATGCTCCTTAGTCTCTGAGCTGGCAACAGTTGGAGTGGGGCAAATAATTGACACTTGTGACACTTCTTCTTGAACTCGATGACATCTTGAGCCAAGGTCGGCCAAAAGTATCCTTGTCTGACTATCCTCCCTTCTAAGGTACTACTTCCTGAGTGACTCCCACACTCTCTAGAATGGACTTCTTCAAAAATCCTATGAACTTCTCCCTCTACCTTGCAACGTGCCAGCAACCCTGAGAGGGTCTTTCTATAGAACTACCTATCGCGCATGAGGTAGAATGCCGACTTGTGCTTGAATCGCTTTTTATCCATACCCTCGGGGAACTCCCCCGTGGATAGGAAGGTTGCAAAAGGATCTATCCACGGGGGGCGTTGGTCCACCTCCATCAGCTCCCCCTCTTAGATGGAATGGAGGAACAAGTCAGTGATGGTACTCACCACTCAGGGTCCGTGCTTGGCCAACTGATCCACCAGCTCATTCTCCTCCCGTGGCATGTGTCGGATGGAGAACATTTGAAACATGCCAATGATCTCCTTTACCTTGGCTAAGTACAATTGGAGGGTAGGCTCCCTGGCCACAAACTCGTCATTGATCTGGAGGACACAACCATGGAATCCGTGAGCACCTCCAGATATTGCACACCTAGCTCCTTGGCCAGCTGAAGCCCTACGATCATTGCTTCGTACTCGGCCTGGTTATTGGTAATGGGGAAGTTAACAACCACCATCTGCTCAATCTTCATTCCCTGTGGGCTCTTCAGGATCACTCCTATACCCAAGGAATGTCTCCTCGATGCATCATCCACCTTCACCCTCTAAGGAACTTGGTGAGTGAGCTCGGCCTCCGCTACTTCAACCATATAATTAGCTAGAAACTCAGCCATCGCTTGAGCCTTGATCGAGAGACGAGGCACAAAAGTTATATCAAATTCACTCAGCTCCACCGACAACTTTTCCAACCTTCCCGAATGCTCCACCCCTTTAAAGATGTTGCGGAGGGGGTGGTCAGTCACAACTCGGATGGAGTGTGCTTGGAAGTAGGGCTGGATCCTCCGAGCAGAGATGACCAAAGTAAATGCCAGCTTCTCCAAAATCGGATACTGGAGCTCCGCCTTCCTCAAGACCCTATTCACATAATATATTGGCAGGTCTTCCCACTCCTTTGGTCCCTTGAGAAAAGGAGCCTGGGTCAGCTTCCCCTTCAAGGCTTGGAACGCCTCCTCACATTCCTTAGACCATTCAAACTTCTGATTTCCCCTTAGCGCTTTGAAGAAGGGGGAGCACTTCTCTCATACCCGAAAGAGGAACCTGCTCAACCCTGCCAAGTTCCCAATCAGCCACTAGACTTCCTTGGCATTCTGAGGCCATCCCAACTCCATGATGGCCCTTACCTTGTAAAGGTTGGGCTCTACACCTATAGGAGTAAGGAGATGGCTTAGGAACTTTCCCCTGCTTGCCTCGAAGACAAACTTCAAGGGGTTCAACCTCATTTTGTATTTCCGCAAGATGCCGAAGGTCTCTTCCAAGTCCTAGAGGTGAGAGTCAACATCCCGACTCTTGATCATGAGATCATCTACGTACACCTCTAGGTTCCTCCCCTTCTACTCTAGGAAGATCCAGTCCATCATCCTTTGGTACGTTGCCCCTGCATTTTTTAGCCAACAAGGCATCATCTTGTAGCCATAGCACCCGTCCCCAGTGTTAAAGGAGATATCTTTGATATCGGGCAGGTGCATCCTTATCTGATGATAACCTGAGAAAGCATCTAGAAAACTCATTACAGAAAAACCGACGGCTGAGTTAACAAGCGCGTCGATCCGAGGCAAGGGGTAATAATCTTTAGGACATGATTTATTTAATAAAGAAAAGTCTACGCACATCCTCCACCGACCATCTTCTTTTTTACCATTACAATGTTGGAGACCCAACCGAGTACTGGATCTCGGACACAAACCTAGCTTTGAGGAGCTTGCCCACCTCCTCTCTGATGGGATCGACCAACTTGATTGCGATGGACCTCTTCCTTTGCTGGATGGGGCGGGACTCTAAATCCAAGTTGAGACGGTGGCGAACAACGTCCGCATCGATCCCTGGCATGTCTATCGTGCTCCATGCAAAGATGTCCACATTCTTTGAATGCACTCCAACATCCTTCCCTGGTCCTCTGGGCTCAACCCCCCGCTAACGCGCACCTTCTCCACGCTGGCTTCCCGGGTGAGAACGTCTATCTCCACCACCTCTGCCGCTGCTTCCAACCAGGATTAATCTCCCCACTCACCCTCGACCTCCTCGCTTGGGGCCAGAACCTCTTCCTCAGCTTCTTCCACGGCCATCCCCTCTGCCAGCTGCTCCAACACTTCCTCTGCCACCTCCATACGAGTGCGGACCTTATCCTCCACCACCTCTATCTCCTCTGCTCCCCCTCCAGCCTCCTACCTGGACTATTCCTCCATCCTCCTCTCTATCTCCTCGGCTCCCTCTTGCTAGGAGATAGTGTTGACCGTCGTGACATAACACTCCATTGCCACCCTGGGGTCTCTACGAACCTGGACTTGGATGCCCTTGACATTGAACTTCAGGTATTGATGGAAGGAAAAGGGCACGCAACGGAAGGCGTTAATGAGGGGCCGACCGAAGATCGTGTTGTAGTTGCTGGGGGCGTCCACGATGACAAACCAGTAGTTTGGGACTGCCCCCCTATAGTAACATGGAGTCCCGCTCCTCCTTCCACCTCCTTCCTCTCCCCGAAGAATTCAAAGAGAGGACCATCCGAGGACGACACCCTCTTGGCCTCCACCTTCATTGTGTCGAATGCCTTCTTTAAGATGACGTTGACCGAGCTCCCATTATCAATGGGGATCCGAGAGACAGTAAAATTTTCGACTGCGGCATGGATGATCGATGCGTTGAAAAACGGGTCCTCATGATCCAGCATATCCTTCCTTGAGAATGTGATCTTCTCCTCTAGGGGTGTAGCTAGAGACGTCGAAGTAATGATCCGACGATACATAGTATGGAGACTTGCCTTTAGGGTGGCCTTAACTCCTACCCCCCGTGGATCATCCTGATCCCTTCGCTACCTCCGCCATCAGCCTGGTCCTCGCACCTGTCCTCCTCTGCCCTAGACAAGACTTTCTCCATCCGCACTTCCTAGCGGGGTTGCTGCTGCTGCTCCCTATTCCCCTCATCTCGAGGAACTCCGGGCACGTGGTCGTGGAGTGCCCCTCCTCCTGATAGAAGTCACAATAAGGCATCTCCATCCTTCCTCCTTTCCTCCTCCTCTACCGGACTCTTCTCTTCCTCCCCAAAGCTATAGCCATAACCTAATGTTGATCGGGGAGAGGAGGCATTTGGCCTTGCCTCTAGCCTTGGGGTTTGAATTGACCCTTGCCCCCCCAGACGATTGTCTCCTCCATGGAAACCTCTCCACTGGCCCTGGTCTTGCCACTCCTGCTGCCTCCAACCGAGCTAATTGTTCGTCTCTAAGCACCCCACCTCAGTTGCTGCTACTGCTGCTCCCTCTGCCTAGGCTCAGGCCTCCGCACCTCCTATCCCTTACCACCTTTAGGCTCCTCCTCTGTGGCCCACCTAGACAACTTCCTCGCGAACTCGGGGTTCGACGCCTCCCTGTCGACTTCCCTTGCCGCCCTCTACATCAGCTCCTCGAAGGCGAGAGGTGACACCCTCTTCAGCTCTATCCTGAAGAATCCCTGCTACAGCCCCACGGTCAAGGCCATCATCAAATTATGCCCTGAAATCTCCTGGACCTGGAGGACCTCCTCTTGGAACCGGTCCACGTAGCTCCCTAGGGTCTCGTTCACCCCCTGCTTGATGTGGAACAGAGACTCATACACTTTCTTACTTTTCTTAGAAGTAGTGAACCTCAACATGAACCCCTGACGTAGGTCCTCGAAACAATAGATGGAGCTGGCTGGTGGCTAGTAGAACCAATCTCTTGCCTTCTCCTTGAGGGTGATGGTGAAGAGCCTGCACTTGAATGTATCTGACATCTGCCGGATCGAGACCACATCCTCAAACCACTGGATGTGTTGTACCAGATCGTCCTTCCCGGTATAGTAGGACATCTCCAGCTCCCGAAACCCCTTTAGAACTGGGGAAGATGAGACCAACTTGTTAAAGGGGATGCCACTGTTGATGAGCAGAAATGGAGGGGCCGCGGGCACTAGCAGATAATGGGTGTTCAGTCTTACTAGGATGAGGTGAAGAGGTTGATGGGGATGCAGTGAATGCTTCTGGATTCTCGAGAGCGAAGCACGCGCTTGATAGAGGGTTGCAGGGATAGAGGAGTGGTTGTTGATGATGATGGGAATAGTAGGGAAGGTTGACCAGGAACTGTCGAGCAGACAATTACTTTGACGGATTGGATCAAGATTTATGGTTGATGCCGAAAGAGGAGAGGAGAAGAGAAGAAGAGGGGGCCGCTGATAGTGGCAACATCATACTTCTCCCGCAACTATTTAAATGCCACTCTTGTGACGGGCTTTCCTTTGATTATGAATTGAGATTACAACTTGAGATTGCATCTTTACGTGGAAAGCAAATAAAGGGTACAAAGGGGGAAGCTGGAGGCTAAGAAAAGAAGTTGCCAGAGGCCACACAGACTGAGCAGAGAGGTCAGCAGACCATACGGTTTGCTGAACCCGTAGTTCATTAGAATAAGCCGAGCGGACTGTGCGATCAGGGAGAGAAGACAGGCTAGGTCACGCGGACTAAGAGACTGAGTCCGCAGGTCTTGATGCCTTGGTTGTCCCACTCCACCGTGCCTGCTGAATGAGCGCTATGGGGGCCTATTTATAGGCCCGAGGAGGTAATGGTCTTGGTAATGTTACCCTCGGTAGAGCGATAAGTTGTGCAAGTAGGGAAGGAGTCCGCCGAGTCCGCACCACGTTGAGCAGAGTACTTGAGCTGAGCTGCTATTGGCGGACTGGGACGAGTCCGCTTCTGCTGCACTGAGTGAGCCCGCACTGAGTTATGCGAGCTGAGGGGTAGTCCGCCTCTCTATTAGGAAGTTGACGGAGCTGGGAAGCTGGAGAGCTGAGTGGCAGACTGCATATTGAGTGCGCCGAGCCCGCGGCGGACAGGAAGAGTCTGCCTCCTACTGGAGGCTTATCGCCCTGCTAGGAGACAAGGGCTTGGCGACCTGGCGGACTGCGGAGGCAGGTCATGCATGATGGTGAGGTGGAGCAGGTAGCTAACCCCTGGAAGATAGAAGGATCCGATCGTCCTTGCTGGAGTGAGTGAGCTTGCTATCTTCTAGCGGGCTGTTGTTGAGTCCCCATTGTTATATGCCGTCTGGTATAGGGTAGTTGGCCATGTTGTCATTTTTATACAGGTGGGATGAGACCGAGTCTGCCTATAGCTGGCAGACAGGAGAGTTGGTTGCCGTCTGGGCAACCTAGCGAACTAAAGATGTAGGTCGCCCCTGCGCAGAACGTCTATTAGATGGATAGGCTTGTCGTGTACTGTCGGGTGACCTGGAGGCAGGTTGCCTGTTGATGTGGCGGTCTGGCCGGATAGCAATGTCAGTCCACCATTTTGTTGGATAGTGCCTGTTGGAAAGAACCATTGCGCGGTTAGCTAATCTAACCGCGCGGCCTGCAGAGGTGGACTGAGGAATCAGTCCGTACCCCCTGCAGAATAAGCGATTGCTGCATGACCTGGGCAGTTTTACTTGGGAGACCGCCCAAGCCACGCGGACTGAGCGGACAGAGAAGTCTATCCGCCCATCCTTAGAGAGGACAGGTCGCGACCTCTAGGTGGAACCTGGAGCAGGCCGCGACTTGCAAGCTGGCTACCTTGGGAGGGATCACCGATTTCTGGGTTAACATAATCCCCACACTTTTTTAAGTCCCGAAGGGAGCTTCAAAAAAGTAGGAGACCCACGAAAATCGTGATCCTTCCCTCAAAAAAGTAAGAGGTAAGGAGAGATGAAACCTGATGTCTCTCCTCTGAAGAGGTTTGCCAATGTCTATCTTTTTCCTATAAAGGAAAAGTTAATGCAAGCGAAGAGAGGTACAACTTGTGTGTACCTGAGTAGCTTTTGAAAAAAATGAAGAAAACGTGAATGTCTTCCATCGAGCTCTGCAAAAAAAAGATGAGAGGAAAGCACAAAAGAATGATAACTTGTAAGTACCTGAAGGAGGCTTACAAACACCTGTTACCTTCTATAAAAGGAAGAGTAAGTGGCAAATATGAAATAAAACTAAGTTGCAAGTACCTGGATGGAACTTGTAAATATCTGCTAATCTCTGCAAAAGAAGAGTGAGTAGCAGATATATAAATAAAACCAAGTTGCAAGTACCTAGATTGAACTTGCGAGTATCTGTTAATCTCTGTAAAAGGAAGAGTGAGTAGCAGATATAGAAATAAAACCAAGTTGCAAGTACCTGGATGGAACTTGCAATTATTAATTGTTGATATAATAAGGAAGACATAATTGGATAGCAGGAGAAATGCCCGACATGCTCTGCTATTAACTGAATAAAGATCAAACCGTGATAATGTTCTTTTCGCGCGATCAGATATGATATCTTTAACATGAAATCCAAATTAGCCAGATAAAACCATCTTGATTAGACTTCAATATCATGGCTTGTCAATAAATAGAAATAGATTCCTTGATTGAATAATAGATTCCAATAATAAGCATAATCAATCGTCGGCGGATAGAGCTTCATGAAAGCCAAATATATAAAATGAGCATAAGTAAAATAGATGTTGCAGATCCTTTTGATAGGTTCAACTTAACCTGTTAACCTGTAAGAAGGCAGAAAGAAAAAGGAGGGCTACACCCGAAGATGACCCAAAAAGACTGGATGCTGCCACAGGTGTTCCCCGTGGGCCTTATGCATCGCTTGCCTAATAAAAATCATCTAGGGTGTTGTCCTACCTAGGGCAAACTAGCCGCATTCCCTTAGAAGGGCAAAAAAGAGAAACATGCACAGAATCCTGAGAAGGAAATGACAGATACACTTCTCTCATGCCTCGGGTTACAAACATCACTGATCAATTAGATTAGATGCGCCAAGTGGCCTATTGCTTGTCTATGGAGTGATTTGCGGAGTTATGTGCCCCATGAAGGAACAGATTGAGAGTACCATAGAGTATTCGACTATCATAATCATGAGATATCAAGGAGGCAAGGGTATATTTGATCTCCATTGCTTGCCCAGCAAAGATCACCATAACTATAATGTATCCTTAGCGAAGCATAGTAGAGGTAAACAAAGGGACCTCCCTTGATGATCACTTTGTGTTAGATACCGACTAGGATCCGAAGTCTCGTAATCCTCCGCACGAGAGTTGGACGACTCCCACTGCACATACGAGAACACTCCCCACTATATGTGGTCATTGTTATCTTACGCCGGAGTCCAACCTCGAGGGGGCCCTAAGCAAGACTTGGCGATATCTCAGTGGTTCAGTGATCTCTTTGGCAAAGAAAAAAATAAAGGTGTAAGCACTCCAAAAAGGGAAATGTGTCAGTATGAGATCTCTGACGTAGAATTTTTAGACAAGAAATGAAAGAACACTTATAAGTATTTTAAAAGAGAAAATGTTTGAAGAATGAAAAGTAAAAATAACCGGCAATGATTGCAAGGAGCTTTGAGGAGACTACGATGTCCTTTTTACTTCAGAATAGTCTTCAAAGGCTGCCCTCATAATTGGCATCAAAGTTCTCGTCAATAATGGGGTTAGGGTAATGGTTGATTTGGCTCACTCCCTTTGAGAAGCAAGGAGTGTCTGCTGTTTCTTTTACTTTTGAAGTTGATAGATCAGAGTGGTCATCCTTTGGGAGTAGATCGCGTATCTTACCCTACCTCAGCATCTTTCGCACCAGTTGACGAAGCGCTCGACAGTTTTTAGTTAAATGCCCGCTTTCTTTGTGAAACTCACAGAATGGATCTGAATCTTTTGACCTTTGATCTGTTGGATGGTAAGGCCTTTTGAAATTAGCCCTACCCTTCATTACTTGGCTTACTTCTTACATGGCCTCATCTAGTTTGGACTCTAACAAGTCATCATCTTGCTGCTGATGAACCGAAGTTGTTTGCGGAGCTGGGGCTGGCAATAGTAACAATTGATCTCGGACACGATCCTGGCCCAGGAAGGGGTGTCGATGATGTTGAAATCTTCTTCCCTTCCTTGTGTGGGATGGAAAATCTTTCCGAGGAGACCTCAGAGGTTGCTTGTAAGAAGAAGGATCTTTCTCCGTTACAAGCCTAGAGATGAAGTTAGGATTACTCTTTTAACCTCGAATGTATGAGTTGGCTAAGCCAATCAACTCTTGATATGTCCTTGGCGCTCGTATATTAGCCTCAAACTTAAGTGGTCCTTCACGAAGACAATGAATAGGAGCCACTCGATACATTTCTTGATTGACGATCTCAATGTACAAGATTTTTTCTGAAATCGATCCACAAAATGAGACCATGTCTCGTTCTTTTGTTGCCTGATCTTAAAGAGGGATTCTGGGCCGTCTTTTCTCTTTGTAGAGGTAGAAAACCTGAGCAGAAACTCTCTCCGCAAATCGACAAAGGAAGAGATGGACTAAGGACGTAGTCTATAGAACCAATCCCTTACTTGTCCATCAAAGGTTGTTACAAAGAGTTTGCATTTGGTAGCATCTGAAAGGCTCTTGAGAGCTACGACTGATTCAAAAGCTTGGAGGTGCTTCATCGGATCAGTATCTCCAGTGTAAATTGGTAACCGCAACTCTATGAAATTAGCTGGAGTTGGTTCATGCCGAACATTCTCTAAAAATGGTGACGACTCTTCTTGCTCTCCTACAACATAAGGAAAAAAGGGAGCATAAGCTGTAGCTGTAAAAGAAGCAAGAGGATAGAAAGGAAAAACTGCTGCGGGAGGAGCAAAGGCTGGAGCTGCAGAGTAGGGATGACTTCCCTGAAAGTTTAGGAATCAAACTGGACTTCCTTGGGCAGCTTTCCGTAAGAAGTTTTAATGAGCAGCAAACTAATCATTTTGAGGCTACAAAGGGGCCGCAGGCCCTTGCAGAAGGGTTGGTGGGTAAACAGGAGGATAGGCCAGCTGATAGGCCGGTGGATAAGCTTGCGGAGTTTTCAATGCTGGTGCAGGATTGACTTGGGGAACTGGTGCTACTGTAGATTGCATTTCTAATAGTTGCGTGATAGCAGCTAGAGAACGGTTTATTACTTGAAACTATTGGGCAGTTTCCCATCGTGAATGCTCCAAGGCCTCCCAGAGAGGATCTTCATTAGGACTTGATGGAGCAAGGTTCTCGGCTAGTTGATGAACTGACATGAGTAACATCTGATTTTCACTGTTTGTTCGAGATCTGAAGGTCGTGTGTTAACTGTTGATGTGCGGAAATGGAGTGGCCGCGGGAACCAGCAGATAACAGGTGTCCGGCCACACTGGGATGAGGTGAACAGGTTGATGGGGATGCGGTAAACGCTTCTGGATGCTCAAGAGCGGAGCACACGCTTGATCAAGGGTTGCGGGGATAGAGGAAAGGTTGTTGATGGTGCTGGGAATAGTAGGGAAGGTTGACCAGGAACTATCGAGCAAACGGTTACTTTCACGGTTTGGATCAAGCTTTATGGTTGATGCCGAAAGAGGAGAGGAGAAGAGAAGAAGAGGGGGCCACTGGCAGCGGCAACAGTAGACTTTGCCCTCCACTGCTTAAATACCACTCTTTCTACGGGCTTTCCTTTGATTATGAATTAAGATTATAGCTTGAGAATGCATCTTTATGTTGAAAGCAAATAATGGGTACAAAGGGGGAAGCTGTCGGCTAAGGAAAGAAGTTGTTAGAGGCCTCACGGACTGAGCAGAGAGGTCGGCAGACCACGCAGTTTACTGATCCCGCAACTCGCTAGACTAAGCTGAGCAGACTGCGTGATCAGGGTGAGAAGATAGGCGAGGTCGCGCGGACTGAGAGACTGAGTCCGCAGGTCTTGATGCCTTGGTTGTCCCACTCCACCGTGCCTACTTAATGAGAGGTATGGAGGCTTATTTATAGGCCCGAGGAGGTAACAGTATTGGTAACGTTACCACCTATAGAGCGGTAAGTTGTGCGAGTAGGGAAGGAGTCCGCCGAGTCCGCACCACATTGAGCAGAGTACTTAAGATGATCTGCTATTTGCGGACTGGGACGAGTCCGCTTCTACTGCACTGAGCGAGCCCGTGCTGAGTTATACAAGCCGAGGGGTAGTTCGCCTCTTGCTGGGAAGTGGCTGAAGCTGGGAAGCTGGAGAGCTAAGTGGCAAACTGCATATTGAGTCCGCCGAGCCCGCGGCGGATCGGAAGAGTCCTCCTCCTGCTGGAGGCTTATCGCCTTGCTAGGTGATAATGGCTCCAGTAACCTGGCGTACTGCGGAGGAAGGTCGTGCATGCTTGTGTGGTGGAGCAGGTAGCTAACCCCTGGCAGATAGAAGGAGCCGATCGTCCTTGCTGGAGTGAGTGAGCTCGCTATCTTCTAGCGGGCTGGAGTTGAGTCCCCATTGTTATGTACGGTCTGGTGTAGAGTAGTTGACCATGCTGCCATTTTTCTACAGGTGGGTTGAGACCGAGTCCGCCCATAGCTGGCGAACAAATATTTTGCTTGTCCTTAAGCAAAGACAACAAGTTAGAGAAAATAAAGAGGATTAATTGAAAAGTTTAAAAATTCTATAAATGAGTAAGACTGGAATTTAGAGGTAGAGAAATTTTGAAAAAGAACTGAAAATTCCTACTTTATCTTAGCACAAAATTTTATAAATTTTACTAAATAAAAAAACAAATCATCCCAAATTTCTTACAGAATTTAAACTTAATAAAGTAACGAGTAAAAAGTGCATTGAGCCACTACTAAAGTCTAAGAGACAAATTAAAATCATTGTCAATCAAGACAAAGATCAATATTTCTATCAAAAAAAATACTTACTCAATCTAGTTTCTTGTTACTATACTAAAAAGAAAACGTAGGAAGCATGAATCACTAGGGCTTTAATTAGGCGTACAGTTAGGCTTAGGTTTTTAAGGGTGCGATATTCAAAAGATAAATACGAGGGGTATTTGCAAACTTAAAACAAAAAAAAAGCAGTGAGTTTTGCCAAAATAATGCTAACCAAAATAAATATTTTTCACATTTTTTTCTTTTCGTTTACTTTTTATCAAATATTTTTCTCTTCATTTTTCATTTTTTAATTTTTCATACTTAAACATTTCCACTTTTGTAGCAAAAGATAATACAAGGATTTTCCACAAATTGTTTCAAAAAGATGCACATTAGCAATTAAAGCTCAAAAACAAATTTAATGTGTGCATATAGGTAAGCTATTTGGCCGTGGTGAAATAAAAAGTGGGGCTACAAAAACGAAAGGAAAAGACACAAAAATGTCTAGCAACGATTATTGTTAGGCGGGGTGCAAAGGCTCAAATGTTTCAAAAGAAATGCCTAAATCATTTTCATGCTTCCTAAATCTACTCAAAGTAAAGTTTTGAAATTTCAAAAGAAGATAAACAAAAAAAAAGAAAATAGAGAATTTGCTTTCATGAAATAATGATAATAAGCGTCTAGACCGGTTTGTGTCTACTACACTTAATACTAATTTACGTTTAAAAGGATTTTAATAAGGAAAAATAAAGGATTATAGGTTTTATAAAAGTAAAAGAAATAAAAAAAAGGCTAGGAAAAAGTGAAAAAGATTCAAGAAATTTTTCAAAAACAATAAACTACCCTAAATAAAAACACTACATGAGTCAACATAGTACTCGCTAAACATATTTAAACAAAAAATTAATCTAATTTATTCTAGCTAAGCAAGTAGACATGAGCTTAAAAAAACAATAAAATACAAAGTGGCCGGGTACTAATTGATTTGGCAAAAATTAACTCAATTTAATTTGGGATTTTTTTTAAAAAATATATATATATTTTGGAATTTTCAAAATTATATATATATATATATATATTGATTTTTCTAAAGTAAACTAACTAAAGAAACACTCCCCATACTTAAAGTTAAACATTGTCCCCAATGTTTAAAGTTAAGTATAATGAGAGTTTTGAAAAGAGAGAAAAGAAGAAAAAGAAATGCAAAGAAATGAAAAAGATGATTCCCTAACGCTTGATGCCAAGACGTTGAAAAATGCGTCCCCCCGAACTTAAGCTAAAGACCGGCTTGAGTCCAAGTTGAGAGGCGAGAAGCGGCACAAACACCCAGGAGCTTATTCCTGCACAAAACAAAAAAAAACAATAAAAAAACGGATAAGCAAGGGGTGCCTCCCAAGATCGCTCTTTGGTTATCATCATTGAGCTCGACCTTATTGGTTAGCTAAATGGAAAATAAAAAGAGAAATGTAATGGCAGCTCGCGTAATATGCGTTGCAGCGCGAGTGCCAAAACATTTTTTAAGAAAATAATTTTTTTTTTAATTTTTTATTTTTAAAATAAAACAAAAAGGAAAAAGATTTAGAAAAAGAAAATTTGTTAGTAAAAGAAAATAAATTATTAGAAGGGGAAAAAGAAGAAGAACTAGAAACTAAATTAGAAGGAAAAATAAAAGAAGAAAAGGAGAGGAATTTTTGCAAGGAGGGGGAAGAGAAGAAAAAGAAGAAGGCGGCGGCGGTTGATCACAAAAATTTTTTTGGATAAAAAGATCTGGTTGCTCCACTTGAATATCAACCATTTTCGTAGATTGGGAGCAAAACGGGATATCCGAAAAATCAATCTCCTCGGAAGATCGAACACAAGAAAGTTCATCTTCCTCGGAAAATTGAATAAAAATCGGGATATCGGGGGAAATCTCCTCCTCGAGAGGTTGAAGACACAATGGAATTTCTGAATAATCGTCTTCCAAGAGGAGAAGAAAAAGTTGCGGCCTCAGAAGCTAAATCATCAAAAATCACTTTGAAATAAGCATTGATGTGTGCATCAAATGCTACAGAATCAAAAATGATTTCATTTTTGCTAAAATAAAAAATAGGAGGCGCACAAACTTGCGGAGAAAAAGCGGAGAAATCTTGAGATGGAATGGGTTGATGATCACCTTGGCCCCAAGAATGATCAGGGTGTTGCCACCCTGAGTAGGTCAAAGTAAGGCTAGGATCAAAATGTCCATTCAAAAAATCTCCGGAAAAATTAAAATCAGAAAAATTCGGAGGAGAAGGGTAGGAAGGCATTTAAAAATCATCGTAACCCCTTGAAAAAAAATTCACGGATGGATCAATTTGGCCAAATTGATCCGATCTGAAAGGGATAAAATCATGGGTAGATTAAGGGTATCCTACCCAACATTCCTCACGAGGGTGACCGAACTCTCCACAAGAAAAATAAAAACTATCCATAAAATAAAATCAACCGCGAAAGAGGGGTAAGAGAGAGAAAAAAACAATAAAATTAATAGCTATCCTTATAGCAAAGGTGGATGAGAGGGGTTAAAGAGAAGAGAAGGTGAATGTGGTGGAAGTTGATAATATTCTCTGATTCTATATCCAATAAAGGCAAGCATACCTTATCGTTTATAGTGTAGGATACTAAAGATTAATATTAAGGTCGTATTTCCCTGGGGCGTAATGATTACTTCTACTTTGAGGAGATCGCTATTATTTTATCAAATTATTTTTAAGATTAATTTACTTAAAAAAAGAACTAAATTACTAAGCTAAAAGGAAAACTAAATTACTTGTAGAAATAAAAGGTCAGAGCTAAAGATAAAAGGGGAGTACTCAATCTCGAATCACTTTGTAATAAGAAAATCAAAATGAAATAACAAACTAATTCTAAATAAAGTAAAACACCTTGACTGTGGAGGTTCCTGGAGTTTGGATATGCTTCTCTCGAAGTCGTGCCCAACTGAGTTTAGGAAGGTTCGACCGAACTCTCGTCCAAATCGAAGACCTAAAGCTCGCTTTAAGTGGTAAACCCCGCTATTGGATTTCACTCCAATCCGAGAGATTTAGCGTCTGCCTCTCTCGAGGGGTACGTGCAACTCTCTTTACTCTTGGGCGATCGATTCAAACTACAAGCCTCTCGGCTAACTAAGAATGAAAATTCAAATGGAAACTATATACCGGCAATATAGTCCCACTAAATAAAAACATAGAGTAAATCAAAGGTAATTACTTTAAGAAGAAAAAGAAAGCTAAAACATCATAACTTGATCAACTAATTCTCAGATAATCGCGATCGAGTACAAATGAGGATTAGTTATTCATGGTAATAGGGAAAGAGAGGGGTAGATAATAAAGGTGCATTAAGAATAAAATGACGAGAAAGAGAGAAAGCTAACAAAGATTCATTAAAAACAAAAGCGATTAAAACTACCAAATGGACATTACAAGTGCATAAAAAGAATGCTAACTACTGATATTACACTAATAAAAAGAGGTTACAAGTAAGTAAATAACAGTGCATGAAAAGTAAAACTAGAAATGGAGGGAGACAGAGCAAAAATATAAGATAAAAACACAAAAAACACTAAGAATGAAACTAACAGCACCTCCCCTCTCCCCAAAACTTGGTCTGGAATGCTTGTAATGGCCTGATATTTATAGGCAAAAATCTGTCTGGGTCACGCTGTAACACTCCAAAATCAGGCTGGGTAACACGGCCTGGGACACGGGTGTGTACCAAGCAATGTTCTGCTTTGTGTTGGGGCACATGGCCAAGGACACGGGCATGTCCTAGGCTGTGTGCTTCTCTGGATTTGGTCAGGGATCCCTACATGGCCAAGGTCACGGGCGTATCCTCGGCCGTGTCTGTAACGCCCCGTTTTTTTTCAGCGATTATTTTTATTCTCGTTTGGCGTTACGATGACGCGTTTCCGTGGCTTGTGCCATGTGTGGAGTATGGTTTAGCTCCTTAGAACTGAGTGCCCTGTTTGGTAGCCTGTTGGCAAGATCTCCCTAGCAAACCGAGTCGTTTTGGTGACCGGTGTGGCCTCTCGGGGGGATGTTTGTGTTTGGCTTTGTTTGGGTGTAACTCGAGTTCTGTTCGTCGAAAGTTAATTTCGACTTCGCCGTTGTGTTCGTAGCGTGGATATTTAGCTACGGTGCGAATTTCGTCGAATTCCGAGGTGAATCGGTTTTCGAGTCGATTTGGTGCTTTATGTAATTTTGTAATTAATAATATAATTATATAATTATATATATATATAGTATTAGAATGAGAGAGCCATCATCTTCTTCACGATAGAAAACCGCCGGCCCCTTGTACGAGAGAAACGAGTAACCGCCGAGCCTTCCCTTCGGATGCCGATTCCCGGAGCGTTTGTGGACGGAATTCGATTCCGAGAGTGGATACGGATTGCTCTCGTCGAGACCTTCATTCCTGCGGTAAGAAATTCGATTTTCGTGGAGTTTTGGAAGGATTGGAATTTTCGGTTTTGGAAGTTTTCTGCCATTAATGGCCAATTCTTTGTTCTAGGTGTTGCGGCCGTTTTGATCCGTGCGAAGAGGAGGAAAGCAGTCCAAAGCTTCGCTGAGATTTGAGGCAAGTGGTATTCTTGCCCTTGCCAAGTGTTTTCTTTGAATTTATTTGCTGAAATTGAAATCCCGGTTAGCCCAGGTTAGAGGCCTTGTTGTTCTCATTTTCTTGCTAACTATAGGGCTTAGTTCTTCCTACTGAAACCCAAATTGTCGGCGTGGAGCCGTTGTTTTCCTTTATTTTTGAATGTTGCTCTGGTTCGGGTGTAGCCGAGAGGGAGAGTTAGGAGGCGGGGGTGTGGTTGCCAATTTCCTTCGTTAAGATATTATTCGAATGGTTAGGCATAGTTTGAATGGTAGTAGCGTGCGACGTGATAGTTGTCTACTGCTACTGCAGTGGCGTGAGTCGTGTGCGCGTTCCGGTGTCGTTTGGGAAATTCCAAATGGTGCAGGTTGACCGCGCACGGTCATCAACCTTTAGGGCGCACGACCACTGGTCGTGTGCCTCTGTTCGTGCGCGTATAAACTTCAGTTTCCAAAGTTCTGTCTCGGGCAATCGCACGAGCGCTGACATCAGTGCGCACGACCACTGATCGTGCGACACTGATCGTGCGCAGTTGCTAGGTTTTCTATCAGGTTTTCCAGGTTCGTTTCGCACGATCATCAGCCGATGAGTGTGCACGACCACTGATCGTGCGTCACTGATCGTGCGCTTTGTATATTTTCTGTTGATAAGCGAATTTAGATGGTTTCGAGTGCGAGAGTTTAGATACTCAAGTGGCAGGCAACTACTCGAGTTCTGGATCTTCTTCCTTGGTCGTTCGACTGTCGTCGAGCTCCGCATTCTTTAGTGGGCTTGTGGGTAGTGGTATAATTTTGGCGGCGAGTGAGGCTAGCTCACTCAACGCCAAAGTTTAAGTAGGCGCTGAGTGCGTTTCACTCAACGCCTAGTCGTGTTGATTTATTTCAACACTCTTCCTTTACCTTGTATTTCATTTCCGAGTGGATTTCCAGTTGTATTTCTGGGTTTTCCTTGTCGGCCGTTTTCTTTATTTTCCTAAAGGTCGAATCGTGGGTCGTGGTTAGTAGTGGTGGTTGTATCTCTTTATGGGGGTGGAGTTGTGTGATATAGCCAAGGCCACCCATGGATTTCTTGCTCCAGGTACGGGCTGGGCATGTCGGGTGGAAGGTCCCTTGTGTTTTCACGTGTTGACCCTCGAGCTTTTGACTTGGACATGGTGGATTGGGGGACCGCGGTTGCCTTCGATCCGGTTCCTCGTTGTTGTTTTTGCTACTATCACTTCCCGCAGTTTAGGGTGTTAGAAGTTTCTTCTTTGGTAGTTTGCAGCATTCTGGCTCTTGGTAGCCTAGTAGGCCCTGCAGGATGTGGTTCCTGGGCTGGGTCGTTGCTGTTTCTTTGCACGTTGTGCATTTCTTGTGGTCCTGTTGTGGACAGTTGTGACTCTTTCTACTGCATGTTTCCTGTTATTTTTGTCCTTTTGGTTGACTCTTTCATGCAGTTTTACCTTGATTTTTGCTTGCTGAGGTATTCTGTTTTCTTTTGGAATACCCCAGGTTTTGAGCTGTAGCCAGTCTGGTGGCTAGTTGGAGGTGGTGTTGTTGGTGGACTTCTGGACCTTTGGAGTTCTATTTACCTTGTTAGTGAGGTTGTTTTCAGTACTTTCTTACAGACATATATGTGTGCTGGTGGGTTCGTGTCAGGTTGTTGGCGCCCACTAGTAGTTTTTACCTTGTACTAGATATACACTATTGCTGCTACCATTTATTTTCTGGAGATAGTCTACTTGCTTTGAGAAGGTTTTATGCTAGGTTGCTAGTTATTTTTAAACTATAAATACTATTATAAATGAAGCTCATGATCAGCATGTTTTTTATAAACTTAATCACTATTTTCCAAATCACGTACGAAAACCGTTTTCTTATATGTATTATATAAACTAAGTGTAGTGTCTTGCATAGCATGAGTGGTTCTCTTGGGACCCTTATGCGCTCTTTAGGGTGTAAAACCTAATTAAAGTATTTTTCCGCAGCGTTTAAATATAGTTTTCTTTTGTGGACTAGATGGTCCACTGAGCCGAGGGATACGGACTCTAAAAATAACTGATTTTCTATTTATTAAGCACATGATTTTCTTGCATAAAGATTGTAGTTGGATTTGCCTGAGCGTCAGTAGTTATCCCCTGCTTGACGTGGCATCATGACGCGTGTTTTCTCTTACTCTGATAATTCTTAATTCGGAGAAAATGCGGGTTGTGACAGTTGGTATCAGAGGGAGGTTGCTTGACAAGTTAGTTGGGCAACCTTCCTTGGATGCTTTTAGTAGTTCAGCATCATGTCATTCACACACCGATATGTCATCAGCACGTCTTGGCAAAAGCACGAACACTATACTCATAGCATAACATGAAGTATACGGGGCATATTATGTAGTATGGGATGCATAATATGTGTTCGTATATGGATCCACCATAGGGGCTACATGTGAGGGTTATGTAGTATGGGATGCATAACCTCACCACATGACTGCGACTAGCACATTTCTTTTTCGTTGCATGGAAATGTTATGTAGTATGGGATGCATAATATTTTCATGTGTACGCCGCTCATATCATGCATTAGGGCCTTTTTTTTAGAATGCATAGCACAATCATGCATATCATAACATTGCATAAGCACAACGCGCCGAGCTAAAGATTTGCAGGATGACATATGTACACACATAAATTTTCAAACTAACATAAGTTCATGCATCCGATCTAGGCACAAGAGTTAGTGAGGTGGTGGTTAACCATCCTAGGTTAGGGCATATCATCTAATTATTGTGAAGAAGATAAACTCTCAGAGCAAGTTTAGCAGCTTTAAGTCTATATCTACATATGTATTGTCTGTACTGGTAGTCGGTTCTAGTCGTGGGATTTGGATCTGATTTGCGTTGTATTGATTTTTTAGGATGGCTAGGCGTCCTGCGACTCGATCGACTCCCCTGTCTGAGGGTGAATCTTCTGGAGCTCAGAACGATGCGGTGATCGAGGGTCTCTGTCAGAGTAGCGAAGCTATGGGTAGGCAGTTGGAGGAGGTGCAAGCCCAGATTCAGTCTTTGGTGGTAGTTGTGGCAGGGCAGGCTCAGGGTGCGCAAGTTCCTGCAGGGGGGTTAGCTGTTCCTCCTCCTCCTGCACCCTTGAGGCCTCCAGTGGTGGTGCCAGCAGAGATGGCCTTCATCTCGCAGTTTCAGAGGCTGAGCCCTCCCACTTATGATGGGAAGGCAGATTTCATGGTGTTAGACGACTGGCTGATCTCCATGGAGGAGATGTTCTCATACTCAGGGATTTCAGATGATCAGAGGGTGATGATAGCCGCCTATCAGCTTAAAGGTTTGGCTAAGAGTTGGTGGCTGAGAGAGAAGGAGAGCCTGGTAGCCGGATGCTCTTGGGAAGTGTTCAAGGAGATGCTGTTGAGGAAGTTCTTACCCTCGGTCGAGCGTGACCGCCTCATGAATGATTTCCTCTATCTGAAGCAAAGGCAGCTCACGGTGGGTGAGTATGAGATAGAGTTTAGTAAGTTGAGCCGTTTTGCCCCTGGATTGGTCAGCGTTGAGGCTGATCGAGTTAAGCGATTCCTCGGTGGTTTGAGGAGTGAGGTGCAGCAGTTGGCCAGTGCTTATGGGTCAGTGTCTTATGCTGGAGTTGTAGAGGCTACTCTTAAGGTTGAGGCCATTGAGACGGCGAAGAGCAGAGGCCAGCAGTTGAGGAAGGATAAGAGGAAGTTGGTAGAGGAGAAGAAACCCCTGGTACCCGATGCTGTTCCGGGAAAGAGGAGCAGGGTGGTGTGCAGTTTTTGTGGTCGGTTAGGCCATCCTGTTGAGAGGTGTTTCAAGAAGGCGGCAGCTCAGAAGAAGGAGCAGGTTCATGCTATTCAGGGTGCTCCTGGGAGAGATGTCTCCTGTTCAGTTTGCAAGCGATCCGGGCATGATGCAGCCCAGTGTTGGTCCAGGGATAGAGTCTGCTATCAGTGTGGGCAGAAGGGTCACGTTAAGTCGAGGTGTCCTCAGGTCCAGTCAGCTCTTCCTGCAGTTCCATTGCAGGCATTACCTCCACCTCAGCGTGTGGACAAGGGAAAAGGGAAGCTGAACGTGATTTCTTCCGAGGAGGCTCAGACTTCGGCCCAGGTGATCTCAGGTTAGTAGTTTGTTGTTTTCTTTCTAGCCTGGTAGTTTAGTTGCTAGATTATTTGCGGTACTGTTGTGCTAGTTCCTTAGCTTTGTGCGTTCCTATAGGGAAATTTAAGGTGAAGAACCGCTGGACGCGTGTTCTGTTTGACTCCGGCGCTACCCACTCGTTTGTGGCTAGAGCCTTTGTGGAGCGTCATCGGTTGTCTCTAGATCGTGTTCGGGATTCCTTCCGTGTCAAGTTTCCCTCTGGTGAATCTGTGTTGTCAGATTTGGGTATTTTGGATTGCCCGGTTTTGTTGGGGGATTTTCTTGCGAAGGCGGATCTGAAGATGATTGATCTAGAGGACTTCGATGTCATTTTGGGCATGGACTGGCTCTCTCGGTATGATGCGGTCATTCAGTGCAAAGGAAAGCGCTTGGACTTCATCAGGGACGACGGTCAGCCCGGCAGCGTGTATGCTGACCCGTGTCAGGATTCTCCTTTTCTCTCTGCTGTATGTGTTCAGAGATTGTTTCTTTCTGATTGTTGTGTTTGTTTAGTTTCGGCGGTTGGAACCGTTGATAGCGTGCCACGCTTGGAGGAGATTCCTATTGTTCGTGGTTTCGCCGATGTTTTTCCTGATGATCTTCCTGGTATCCCTCCTGAGCGGGATGTGGAGTTTGTTATTGATTTGGAGCCGGGTACGCGTCCTATTGCTAAGGCGCCGTACCGGATGGCCCCTCGTGAGTTAGAGGAGTTGCGAATTTAGTTAGATGAGTTGTTGGCTAAAGGTTTTATCAGGCAGAGTTCGTCGCCTTGGGGTGCTCCTGTTTTGTTCGTAAAGAAGAAAGATGGGTCGATGCGGCTTTGCATCGACTATAGAGAGTTGAACAAGGTCACTATCAAGAACAGGTACCCTCTGCCGAGGATCGATGATTTATTTGACCAGTTGCGTGGTAGCACAGTGTTCTCCAAGATCGATCTTCGTTCGGGCTATCATCAGCTCAGGATCCGTGAGGCAGATATTCCACGGACTGCGTTTAGGTCGAGGCATGGGCACTTTGAGTTTTTGGTGATGTCGTTTGGTCTGACCAACGCACCATCAGCCTTCATGGATATGATGAACAGGGTGTTCAAGGATTTCCTAAACAAGTTCGTTGTGGTCTTCATTGATGACGTGTTGGTTTATTCTCGTAGTGCTGAGGAGCACGAGCAGCATTTGCGTTTGGTCCTATCAGAGTTGAGGAACCACAAGTTATTCGCCAAGTTGAGCAAGTGCGAATTTTGGTTGCCTCAGGTTTCTTTTCTAGGCCACGTGGTGAACAAGGATGGGATCTCGGTTGACCCAGAAAAGATTGCAGCAGTGACGGATTGGAGTAGGCCGAATACTCCTAAGGAGATCAGAAGTTTCTTAGGGTTGGCTGGCTATTACAGGAGATTCGTGGAGAGTTTCTCTTCTCTAGCCGCACCGTTGACCAAGCTGACTCAGAAGAATGTGGCATTTGTTTGGAGCGAGAAGTGCGAAGAAGCTTTTCAGGAGTTAAAGAGGAGATTGTGTACTGCTCCCGTTCTGACCCTTCCTACTGAGGGCATGGATTATGATGTATATGTGGATGCTTCGCATATAGGACTGGGATGCGTATTAATGCAGGATGGAAAAGTAATCGCTTATGGGTCAAGGCAGCTGAAGACTCATGAGAAGAATTATCCAACGCATGACCTTGAGTTTTCAGCGGTTATCTATGCGTTGAAGTTGTGGAGGCACTTACTTTATGGGGCTCAGTGCAAGATTTTTACTGACCATAAGAGCCTGAAGTACGTGTTCACGCAGAAGGAGTTGAATCTGCGTCAGCGGCGGTGGCTTGAGTAAGTGGCGGATTATGATGTGGAAATCCAGTATCATCCGGGCAAGGCCAATGTGGTGGCCGACGCCCTGAGCCGAAAGACGGGAAAGATCTTTAACCTCTCAGTCGATCGATTAGTTGAGGAGTTCCTCCTTATGGATATTTCAGTGGGATGCTGTAGTTTGCAGAGTAGCTTATCAGTGGAAGAGCCGTCCTGGATTTCTTTGACTAGACTGCATCAGAAGGACGATCCGGATCTGTTGCACCTTTTTACCAGGACAGAGAAGGGAGAGTTGCCAGATTTTTCTATTGATGATGCGGGTACTTTGAAGTACCGCGGCAGGTTTTGCGTTCCCGCTGTTGGGGACATTAAGAGTATGATTTGCAGTGAGGCTCATGGTTCCAGCGTTGCCTACCATCCAGGATCTACGAAGATGTACCGTGACTTAAGGCAAGTTGCCTGGTGGTATGGTATGAAAGGAGATATAGCCCGATATATTGCTGAGTGTCACACTTGCAAGCGTGTGAAGGCCGATCATGGAAGGCCCGGTGGTAAGTTGACTCCACTAGATATCCCGACTTGGAAGTGGGAGAGTATATCAATGGACTTCATTACGGGTTTGCCAAAATCCCCGAGAGGATTTGATTCTATTTGGGTTATAGTGGATAGATTGACGAAGTGTGCTCACTTCGTGCCTTATAAGATTGATTACCCGATGAAGAAGATAGCGGAGTTGTACTTGAATGAAGTCATCCGACTCCACGGTGTGCCGGTTAGCATCATTTCTGATCGAGACTCCCGGTTTACTTCTCGTTTTTGGCAGAGTCTGCAGGAGGGTTTGGGTACGGATCTGAGGTATTCTACTGCGTACCACCCTCAGACCAATGGGCAGACGGAGCGGGTCAATCAGATTGTTGAGGATATGATCCGGTGCTATATTTTAGACCACGGTGGAGCGTGGGATGAGCGTCTGCGACTCATGGAATTTGCTTATAATAACAGTTATCAGGAAAGCTTGCAGATGGCTCCGTTCGAAGCTTTGTATGGGAGGCGCTGTAGGACTCCGTTGTTTTGGGCCGAGGCTGGTGAGAAGCCTTTGTTGGGTCCTGATGCTCTGGAAGAGATGGAAGTCACCGTGAAGCTTATTCGGGAGAAGCTTCGTTTAGCCCAGGAGAGGTATGAAAAGAACGCCAATCGGCGTAGGTCTGCCTTGGAGTTTTTAGTAGGGGATCATGTATACCTCAAGGTTTCTCCAATGGTTGGTGTAAAGAGATTTGGTAAAAATCGGAAATTGGACCCAAGGTATGTGGGCCCGTTTGAGGTTTTGGAGCGGATTGGTGTGTCTGCATATAGATTGGATTTGCCAGCGAACTTCCCTGGTGTTCATAATGTTTTTCATGTTAGCCAATTGCGGAAGTGTGTGCGCAGCAGTGGGCAACTCTTGGATGTTGTGCCCCAGTTAGAGCCCAACCTCTCTTTCGTTGAGGTGCCAGTTCGTATTTTGGATACTCAGGAGCGTGTGCTGTGAAAGAAGTCCATACCGATGGTGAAAATTCTATGGAAAAATCAGGATTTGGAGAGCGCGACTTGGGAGCTAGAGTCGGCCATGAGGAGGGCGTACCCTCACCTGTTTCTCTGATTTGATCGGTATGTTTCCCTTTGTAACTTCTGTTTGTTACCTTTCCTTCTTTTGTAGGAGGGTTGTGCGTAAAGTTTCGGGACGAAACTTTCTTTTAGGGGGAGTGACTGTAACGCCCCGTTTTTTTCAGCGATTATTTTTATTCTCGTTTGGCGTTACGATGACGCGTTTCCGTGGCTTGTGCCATGTGTGGAGTATGGTTTAGCTCCTTAGAACTGAGTGCCCTGTTTGGTAGCCTGTTGGCAAGATCTCCCTAGCAAACCGAGTCGTTTTGGTGACCGGTGTGGCCTCTCGGGGGGATGTTTGTGTTTGGCTTCGTTTGGGTGTAACTCGAGTTCTGTTCGTCGAAAGTTAATTTCTACTTCGCCGTTGTGTTCGTAGCGTGGATATTTAGCTACGGTGCAAATTTCGTCGAATTCCGAGGTGAATCGGTTTTCGAGTCGATTTGGTGCTTTATGTAATTTTGTAATTAATAATATAATTATATAATTATATATATATATATAGTATTAGAATGAGAGAGCCATCATCTTCTTCACGATAGAAAACCGCCGGCCCCTTGTACGAGAGAAACGAGTAACCGCCGAGCCTTCCCTTCGGACGCCGATTCCCGGAGCATTTGTGGACGGAATTCGATTCCGAGAGTGGATACGGATTGCTCTCGTCGAGACCTTCATTCCTGCGGTAAGAAATTCGATTTTCGTGGAGTTTTGGAAGGATTGGAATTTTCGGTTTTGGAAGTTTTCCGCCATTAATGGCCAAATCTTTGTTCTAGGTGTTGCGGCCGTTTTGATCCGTGCGAAGAGGAGGAAAGCAGTCCAAAGCTTCGCTGAGATTTGAGGCAAGTGGTATTCTTGCCCTTGCCAAGTGTTTTCTTTGAATTTATTTGCTGAAATTGAAATCCCGGTTAGCCCAGGTTAGAGGCCTTGTTGTTCTCATTTTCTTGCTAACTATAGGGCTTAGTTCTTCCTACTGAAACCCCCCCTATGTTGTGATGTTTGGAATCCAAATTGTCGACATGGAGCCGTTGTTTTCCTTTATTTTTGAATGTTGCTCTGGTTCGGGTGTAGCCGAGAGGGAGAGTTAGGAGGCAGGGGTGTGGTTGCCAATTTCCTTCGTTAAGATATTATTCGAATGGTTAGGCATAGTTTGAATGGTAGTAGCGTGCGACGTGATAGTTGTCTACTGCTACTGCAGTGGCGTGAGTCGTGTGCACGTTTCGGTGTCGTTCGGGAAATTCCAAACGGTGCAGGTTGACCGCGCACGGTCATCAACCTTTAGGGCGCACGACCACTGGTCGTGTGCCTCTATTCGTGCGCGTATAAACTTCAGTTTCCAAAGTTCTGTCTCGCGCAATCGCACGAGCGCTGACATCAGTGCGCACGACCACTGATCGTGCGACACTGATCGTGCGCAGTTGCTAGGTTTTTTGTCAGGTTTTCCAGGTTCGTTTCGCACGATCATCAGCCGATGAGTGCGCACGACCACTGATCGTGCGTCACTGATCGTGAGCTTTGTATATTTTCTGTTGATAAGCGAATTTAGATGGTTTCGAGTGCGGGAGTTTAGATACTCAAGTGGCAGGCAACTACTCGAGTTCTGGATCTTCTGCCTTGGTCGTTCGACTGTCGTCGAGCTCCGCATTCTTTAGTGGGCTTGTGGGTAGTGGTATAATTTTGGCGGCGAGTGAGGCTAGCTCACTCAACGCCAAAGTTTAGGTAGGCGCTGAGTGCGTTTCACTCAACGCCTAGTCGTGTTGATTTATTTCAACACTCTTCCTTTACCTTGTATTTCATTTCCGAGTGGATTTCCAGTTGTATTTCTGGGTTTTCCTTGTCGGCCGTTTTCTTTATTTTCCTAAAGGCCGAATAGTGGGTCATTGTTAGTAGTGGTGGTTGTAGCTCTTTATGGGGGTGGAGTTGTGTGATATAGCCAAGGCCACCCATGGATTTCTTGCTCCAGGTACGGGCTGGGCATGTCGGGTGGAAGGTTCCTTGTGTTTTCACGTGTTGACCCTCGAGCTTTTGACTTGGACATGGTGGATTGGGGGACTGCGGTTGCCTTCGATCCGGTTCCTCGTTGTTGTTTTTGCTACTATCACTTCCCGCAGTTTAGGGTGTTAGAAGTTTCTTCTTTGGTAGTTTGCAGCATTCTGGCTCTTGGTAGCCTAGTAGGCCCTGCAGGATGTGGTTCCTGGGCTGGGTCGTTGCTGTTTCTTTGCACGTTGTGCATTTCTTGTGGTCCTGTTGTGGACAGTTGTGACTCTTTCTACTGCATGTTTCCTGTTATTTTTGTCCTTTTGGTTGACTCTTTCATGCAGTTTTACCTTGATTTTTGCTTGCTGAGGTATTCTGTTTTCTTTTGGAATACCCCAGGTTCTGAGCTGTAGCCAGTCTGGTGGCTAGTTGGAGGTGGTGTTGTTGGTGGACTTCCGGACCTTTGGAGTTCTGTTTACCTTGTTAGTGAGGTTGTTTTCAGTACTTTCTTACAGACATATATGTGTGTTGGTGGGTTCGTGTCAGGTTGTTGGCGCCCACTAGTAGTTTTTACCTTGTACTAGATATACACTATTGCTGCTACCATTTATTTTCTGGAGATAGTCTACTTGCTTTGAGAAGGTTTTATGCTAGGTTGCTAGTTATTTTTAAACTATAAATACTATTATAAATGAAGCTCATGATCAGCATGTTTTTTTATAAACTTAATCACTATTTTCCAAATCACGTACGAAAACCGTTTTCTTATATGTATTATATAAACTAAGTGTAGTGTCTTGCATAGCATGAGTGGTTCTCTTGGGACCCTTATGCGCTCTTTAGGGTGTAAAACCTAATTAAAGTATTTTTCCGCAGCGTTTAAATATAGTTTTCTTTTGTGGACTAGATTGTCCACTGAGCCGAGGGATACGGACTCTAAAAATAACTGATTTTCTATTCATTAAGCACATGATTTTCTTGCATAAAGATTGTAGTTGGATTTGCCTGAGCGTCAGCAGTTATCCCCTGCTTGACGTGGCATCATGACACGTGTTTTCTCTTACTCTGATAATTCTTAATTCGGAGAAAATGCGGGTTGTGACAGTGTCCTTCTCTGGCAATGGACAGGGAAATAAGGCTTGGTGAACACAGGCTAGACACGGGCGTGTCTGAAGCCGTATTAGGGCACACGGCCTGTGACACGGCCGTGTCATAGGGCCGTGTCCTGTTCGGGTTGAGTCGGTTGTGCTCCGCTTAAGGTACATGACCTGCGACACGAGCGTGTCATAGGATGTGTCAGCCCAAAAAATAGATGTTTGTGGGCGATCTGTGGCCGTTCGTTTCCTTTGATGAAGATCTAACGACCCTGGGTATTTCCTGGAGAGTTAAGTGCGGGAATTGATGAGGTAATTCTCATTCTATTCTTATTATCCTCTTTCTAAGAAGAAGAGAGAAGGGAGAGCAAGGGAAGGGAGAAGAAGAGAAATCCGGCCGCCGGTGGTGCTACGGTGGTCCAAATCGCGAACCGAGGCTAGATCTGCGAAGGCGAGGCCGTTGCGGTGACGTTCAACCGTCTAGTTTTTCACCATGGCTCTGAAGCGTCTTCCTAGGGTAATGATTTCCTTCATGGACAAGTGAAGTCATTCTTTCCTGGATTTGCATGGAATACTCCACCAAAAGGTGGAAATCGAAGTGATTACCTTGGGATGTTGTGTTTCATCCCTTTTATATTGCATTAGAATGGGAAGTGAGTAGTACGGTTAGGCATGCTGTGTAAAGCCCATCCGGATGAGTTGGTCTTTTGTGATGCTTTGTTTACAAATCGGAGAAAACTCCGAGTAAATTGGTTGTTTGTATGGAATCCTTGGTGGATACCTGTGGCATGGTGCAACAGGAAGTACTAGAGGAAATCAAGGAAAAAGATTTGAGAGTTGGTCCTTGGTGTTCAACTCTTGTGGCCGTGAGTGCCATTCTGTGTGAAGTTGAGCCATTGGGCTGCAATTGTGGAATGCCTTTATGGCGAACGGGAAAGGTGAAGCCGTACCCGCATCAGTCCAGGCTTTAGTATGACGAATTTGAGTAACGAGAAAGGTGGATCTGTACCCGCGTTATGGTTGTCTAACCGTGGGTGCTTAAGGCCCTGTTAGGATCACATAGCGAGAGTCTTTGGCCTGCGTGCCGTAAAGACAAGGAATGCTCATAATGTCCGTCAAGTCTAGGACCTCTGAACGGTTGTGGGACCTGGTTTTCCGGTACACCAATAATGTGCCCTGAGTGTATGAAACGTCGGGCTGTTGTGCTGGCGTTTGTGATATGTATTGACTTGTGCGATTGTGCACGTCCTTAGTGGATTGTTATATATATCTGCTGTATGAATAAAATGCTTTGCAGGGAAGGAATTTCGCTGTCCTGTGCTAGGTGCAGGGTCGTTATAATTAGTCAGCTGAATGCTGACCGTTGCCCTGTTTACCACCGCTTGGTCGATTGATTCTTTCCAGGTGGTGCTGGCCCAAGTGGGAAATAGCGGGCTAAATCCCAGGTTACGCTGCTACCCTCGAAGGCTTGTTTTGTTTACTCTTGTTCATGTGTGGCCGGCCTGTGCGTTGATTTTTGTAAACCGCACTTTTGTGATGAGAAACTTATAAGACCATAAGGCCGTGTACCTTGTGTGTTTGGTTATATACTGGAGGAAATCCAGGAAAAAGCTTTGAGAGTTGGTACTTGGTGTTCAACTCTTGTGGCCGTGAGTGCCTTTCAATGTGAAGTTGATCCGTTGGGCTGCAACTGTGGAATGCCTTTGTGGCGAATGAGAAAGGTGAAGCCATACCCGCGTCAGTCCAGGCTTGAGTCTGACGAATTTAAGTAATGGTAAAGGTGGATCTGTACCCGCGTTATGGTTTTCTAAACGTGGGTGCTTAAGGCCCTATTAGGATCACATAGCAAGAGTCTTTGGCCTGCGCACCGTAAAGACTAGGAATGCTCAGAATGGACTGTCATGTCTGGGACCTCTGAATTGGGTGGGACCTGGTTTTTCGGTACACAAATAATGCGCCCTGAGTGCACGGAATATCGGGCCATCGTGCCGGCGTTTGTGATATGTATTGACTTGTGTGGTTGTGCACGTCCTTGGTGGATTGTTATATATTGATGATGCATATTTTAGCTTAATTTGTTAGGGTAAAAATATATTATTTTCGTTTTAAAACCCTTTATGTAATTTTAGGTTTCTTTTTATGTAAATATTATAACTAATGTTAATTTTCTATTTTTGCAGGTTTAAACAAGTTTGCGGCCAAATATGTCCTGTCACGCCCTCCTATCACGCCCTCCCTGGGCGTGACCTTGGGCATTTCACCTGTTCCCAAGTAATCCAGCCACTAGAAGGATTTTCCCACAAAAAATCCCATGTCACGCCCCCTGACACGCCCTCCTCGGGCGTGTCCCAGGGCGTGACATGGGGCGTGTCACCCTCTGCCCGATGCCTACTGCCGCATTCAATGCTTTCTCTGCCACTACAAGCAAATAGTAGTGTCACGCCCCCATGACACGCCCTCCCTAGGCATGTCATAGGGCGTGACCCTCCTTTTTCCGACGTCTGATGGACATCCAACCGCTGATTTTGACTTGACGCGCCTGTCACGCCCCCCTGTCACGGGCATGACCTAGGGCGTGACCACCATCGTACCGAAGCAATCATCGTTCCCGCCAGAATTCAGCTCCCGAGGTCAACTCCGTACCTGTCACGCCCCCTGAAACGCCCTCCCTGGGCGTGACCTAGGGCGTGACCAACCCGTGGGAAAACTCTATAAATACCAGGCCATTCCTAGCATTCAAAACCAACTTTTTGGGAGAGGGGAGGTGCTGCTAGTTTGTTTCTTAGGATTTTAGTGTTTTTATTTTCATGTTTTGCCCTCTCTCTCCCTCCATTTCTAGCTTTTAATTTCATGCAATGCACTTTCATTTCCTATAATCTTTTCTTATTAGTATCGTAGCAGTAGTTAGTTTATTTTCATGCACTTATAATCTCCGTTCCTAATTGTAATCATTTTTATTTTTAATAAAATTGTAGTTGGCATTTCCTTTTTCTAATTCGCTCTCTTTAGTTTTCGTGCACCTTTATTATATACCCCTCTCTTTCCCTTTTACTATGATTAACTAATCCTCCTTATACTCGATCTTGATGATCCGAGGTTCGAGCGATTAAGTTATGATGCTTTAATTTACCTTTTCTTTTTTGGTTGTAGCCATGAATTACTCTTGATTTTTCATGGGCTGGAGGTATATTATCGATATATACTCTCTACCTTTTCTTTCATTCTGGGCTAGCCGAGAGGCCGATAGAATGAAGTGAGCATTAAAGAGTAAATGGAGTTGTACGCACCCCTCAAGAGAGGCAGACGTCCAAATCTCCCAGATTGGAGTAAAATCTAATAGAGGGGTTCACCGCATAAAGCGAGATTTAGGCCTCTGATTTAGACGAGAGTCGGTCGGACCTTCCTAAACTCAGTTGGGCATGACTTTGAGAGAAGCGTGTTCAAGCTTTAGGAACCTCCACGATCAAGAAATTTTACCCTATTAAGCTTAGGTTTATTTATCGCCTTTTTAATCGACTTTAGCTGAAGGTGATTCTTGATCGAGTGCACCCCTTTATCTCTAGATTTAACTCTTTTTATTTCTGCAAGTAATTAGTTTTCTTTTTTAAGCTTAGTAATTTCATTTCAGTTTTTAGTTTAGTAATTAATAGAAAAATCATTTGATAAAATAATAAAAATCTCCTTTGAGTAGAAGTAGTCATTACGCCCCAGGGAAATACGATCTTGATACTAATCTTTAGTATCCTATACTATAACCGATAAGGCACGCTTGCCTTTATTAGATATAGAATCGGAGAATATTCTCAACCACCACATCCACCTTATCTCTTCATCCTAACCCTCTCTCCGCCGTTGCGAATTATTGTATCAAGTTTTTGGCGCCGTTGCCGGGGAATGTTTTGATATTTTGAAAAAAGGATAGCTATTAATTTTATCGTTTTGTTTTGTTTTTTTTCTCTTACCCCTCCTTCGCGGTTGTTTACTTTTTTTTAAATGGTTAATCTTTGTTTTAATTGTGGAGAGTTCGGTAACTCTCGCGAGGAGTGTTGGGTAAGGTATCCTTCATCCTCCCATGATTTTTTCCCATCCGGATTGAATCAATTTGGCAAAATTGATCCATCTGTGAATTATTTTTCATGGGTTTATGGTGGTTTTCAAACGCCTTCCTACCCTTCTCCTCCGAATTTTTCTGATTAGAATTTTTCCGGAAATTTCTTGAATGGACATTTTTGTCCTAGCCCTACTTTGAACTACTCAGGGTGGCAACACCCTGATCATTCTTGGGGACCAAGTGATCATCAACCCATTCCATCTCAAGATTTCTCCGCTTTTCTACGCAAGTTTGCGCGCCTTCCGTTTTTGATTCTAGCGAAAATTAAGTCATTTTTGATGGTGAAGCATTTGATGCACACATCAATGCTCACTTCAAAGTGATTTATGATGCTTTGGCTGCTGAGGCCGCATCTTTTTCTTCCCCTCCTCCTCCTATTTATCTTTCGAATGATGAATCTTCGGATATTTCGCAGTGCCTTCAATCACTTGCGGAAGACGATTATTCAGAAATTCCATTGTGCCTTCAACCTCTCGAGGAGAAAACTTTCCCCGATATCCCGATTTTTCAAGTTTTTGAGGAAGACGAACTTTCTTATGTTCGATCTTTCGAGGAGATTGATTTTTTGGATATCTCGGTTTGCTCCCAATCTACCAAAATGATTGATATTCAGGTGGAGCAACCAGATCTTTCTATTCAACCATTTTCTGGTGATCAACCGCCGCCGCCTTCTTCTTTTTCTTCTCTTCCCCCTCCTTGCGAAAATTCTATTTACTTTTCTTCTTTTATTTTTTCCTTCTAGTTTAGTTTCTAGTTCTTCTTCTTCTTCCCCTTCTAATAGTTTAGTTTATTTTTCTAGTTTTTTTTTCTTTTTCTATATCTTTTCTTTTTTGTTTTATTTAAAAAATAAAAATTTACAAAAAAATATTTTTATTTTCTTAAAAAATATTTTGGCACTCGCGCCGAAACGCATATTGCGCGAGCTGCCATTACATTTCTCTTTTTATTTTCCATTTAGCTTACCAAGAACATCGAGCTCAATGACGTTTTAAACAAAGAGCGCTCTTGGGAGGCACCCCTTGCTTGTCTTTTTCGTCTTTGTTTTTTTTGTGTGTAGGAATAAGCACTCGCGTGTTTGTGCCGCTTCTCGCCTCTCAACTTGGACTCAAGCTGATCTTTAGCTCAAGTTTGGGGGGACGCATTTTCCAGCGTCTGGGCATCAAGCGCTAGGGAAGCATCTTTTCCCTCTCTTTGCATTTCATTTTCTTCTTTTCCCTCTCTTCTCACTCTCTTTATACTTAACTTTAAACATTGGGGACAATGTTTAACTTTAAGTATGGGGGAGTGTTCCCTTAATATTTTACTTTAGAAAAAAATAAAAAATAATAAAAATTTTAAAAAAAATCAAAAAATTATATATAATATATTTTTGAAAAATTCAAAAAAAATATAAAAAAATTTTTGAAAAAAAATCCCAAATTAAATTGAGTTAATTTTTGCCAAATCAATTAGTACCCCGCTACTTTGCATTTTATTGTTTTTTTAAGCTTATGTCTACTTGCTTAGTTAGAATAAATTAGATTAATTTTCTGTTTAAATAAGTTTAGCGAGTAGTATGTTGACTCATGCAGTGTTCCTATTTAGGGTAGTATGCTATTTTTGAAAAATTTCTTGAATTTTTATTCACTTTTCCTTAGCCTTTATTTTATTTCTTTTACTTTTATAAAACCTATCATCCTTTATTTTTCCTTATTAAAATCTTTTTAAATGTTAATTAGTATTAAATGTAGTAGACACAAACCGGTCTAGATGCTTATTATCATTGTTTTCATGAAAGCAAATTCTCTATTTTTTATTTTTTGTGCTTATCCTCTTTTGAAATTTCAAACCTTTACTTTGAGTAGATTTAGGAAGCATGAAAATGATTTAGGCATTTCTTTTGAAACGTTTGAGCCTTTGCACCCCGCCTAACAATAACCGTTGCTAGCCATTTTTGTGCCTTTTCCTTACCTTTTTGTAGCCCCACTTTTTATTTCACCACGGCCAAATAGCTTACCTATATGCAAACTTTAAAACTATTTTTGAGCTTTAATTGCTTATGTGCATCTTTTTGAAAAAATTAGTCGAAAATTTTAGTATTATCTTTTGCTATAAAAGTTGAAATTTTTAAGTATGAAAAAAGAAAAAAAAATGAAAAATGAGAAAAATATATGATGAGAAAAGTAAAAGAAAAGAAAAGAAAAGAAAAGAAAAAGAAAAGTGTATTTATTTTGGCTAATTGTATTTTGGCAAAACTCTTTTTCTTTTTGTTTTAAGTGTGCAAATACCACTCATGTTTATCTTTTTGAATATCACACCCTTAAAAACCTAAGCCTAACTGTACGCCTAATTAAAGCCCTAGTGATTCATGCTTCCTACGTTTACTTTTTAGTATAGCAGCGAGAAACAAGATTGAGTAAGTGTTTTTGATAGAAATATTGAACTTTGTCTTGATTGAGTATGATTTTAATTTGTCTTTTAGACTTTAGTAGTGACTCAATGCGCTTTTTACTCATTCCTTTATTAAGTTTTAATTCTTTAAAAATATGGGATGATTCGTTTTTATATTTAGTAAAATTTTTAAAATTTCTTGCTATGTTAAAGTAGGAATTTTCGGTTCTTTTTAAAAAATGTCTCTACCTCTAAATTTCCTTCTTACTCGTTTATAGCATTTTTAAACTTTTTAATTAATCCTCTTATTTTCTCTAACTTGTAGTCTTTGCTTGAGTACAAGCAAAATAATAAGTATGGGTGAATTTGATGATGCATATTTTAGCTTTATTTATTAGGGTAAAAATATAATATTTTCGTTTTAAAACCCTTCCTTTATGTAATTTTAGGTTTCTTTTTTATGTAAATATTATAACTAATGTTAATTTTCTGTTTTTGCAGGTTTAAACAAGTTTGCGGCCAAATATGTCCTGTCACGCCCTCCTGTCACGCCCTCCCCGGGCGTGACCTTGGGCGTGTCACCTATTCCCAAGGAATCCAACCGCTAGAAGGATTTTCCCACCAAAAATCCCGTGTCACGCCCCCTGACACGCCCTCCCCGGGCGTGTCCCAGGGCATGATATGGGGCATGTCACCCTCTGCTTGATGCCTGCCGCCGCATTCAATGCTTTCTATGCCACTGCAAGCAAATAGTACTGTCACGCCCCCATGACATGCCCTCCCTAGGCGTGTCACAGGGCGTGACCCTCCTTTTTCCGACGTCTGATGGACTTCCGACCGCTAATTTTGACTTAACGCGTCCTTCATGCCCCCTGTCACGTGCGTGACTAGGGCGTGACCACCATCGTACCGAAGCAATCATCGTTCTCGCCAGAATTCAGCTCCTGAGGTCAACTCCATACCTGTCACGCCCCCTGACACGCCCTCCCCAGGCGTGACCTAGGGCGTGACCAACCTGTGGGAAAACTCTATAAATACCAGGCCATTCCTAGCATTCAAACCAACTTTTGGGGAGAGGGGAGGTGCTGCTAGTTTGTTTCTTAGGATTTTAGTGTTTTTATTTTCATGTTTTGCTACCTCTCTCCCTCCATTTCTAGCTTTTAATTTCATGCAATGCACTTTCATTTCCTGTAATCTTTTCTTATTAGTATCGTAGTAGTAGTTAGTTTATTTTCATGCACTTATAATCTCCGTTCCTAGTTGTAATCATTTTTATTTTTAATAAAATTGTAGTTGGCATTTCCTTTTTCTAATTCGCTCTCTTTAGTTTTCGTGCACCTTTATTATATACCCCTCTCTTTCCCTTTTACTATGATTAACTAATCCTCCTTGTACTCGATCTTGATGATCCGAGGTTCGAGCAATTAAGTTATGATGCTTTAATTTACCTTTTATTTTTATGTTTTAGCCTTGAATTACTCTTGATTTTTCATGGGCTGGAGGTATATTATCGATATATACTCTCTACCTTTGCTTTCATTCTGGGCTAGCCGAGAGGCCGATATAATGAAGTGAGCATTCAAGAGTAAAGGGAGTTGTACGCACCCCTCGAGAGAGGCAGACGTCCAAATCTCCCGGATTGGAGTAAAATCTAATAGAGGGGTTCACCGCATAAAGCGAGATTTAGGCCTCCGATTTGATGAGAGTCGGTCGGACCTTCCTAAAATCAGTTGTGCACGACTATGAGAGAAGCGTGTTCAAGCTTTAGGAACCTCCACGGTCAAGGACTTTTACCCTATTAAGCTTAGGTTTATTTATCGCCTTTTTAATCGACTTTAGCTGAGGTGATTCTTGATCGAGTGTGCCCCTTTATCTCTAGCTTTAACTCTTTTTATTTCTGCAAGTAATTAGTTTTCTTTTCTTAAGCTTAGTAATTTAATTTAAGTTTTTAGTTTAGTAATTAATAGAAAAATCATTTGATAAAATAATAGAAATCTCCTTTGAGTAGAAGTAGTCATTATTCCCCAGGGAAATATGACCTTGATACTAATCTTTAGTATCCTATATTATAACCGATAAGGTACGCTTGCCTTTATCAGATATAGAATCGGAGAATATTCTCAACCACCACATCCACCTTCTCTCTTCATCCTAACCCTCTCTCCGCCATTGCGATTTGTTGTATCATATATATATCTGCTGTATGAATAAAATGCTTTGCAGGGAAGGAATTCCGCTATCCTGTGCCAAGGGCAGGGTCGTTATAATTGGTCAGCTGAATGCTGAACATTGCCCTGTTTGCCACTGCTTAGTGGATTGATTCTTTGCAGGTGGTGTTGGCCCAAGCGGGAAAAAGCGGGCTGAAGCCCAGGTTGCGCTGCTGTCCTTGAAGGCTTGTTTTGTTTACTCTTGTTCATGTGTGGCCGGCCTGCACGCCGATGTTTGTAAACCACACTTTTGTGACGAGAAACTTATAAGGCCATAAGGTCGTGTACCTTTTGTGTTATGTTGTATACATTCCTAAATGGTACTAGTGGACATTTCTGTTCTTAATGAGTTCAAGTTTTCAACCTTAAAGCTTCCGATAGAATGCTCTGTGTTAGGGTTCGATGGTCTTTGATATTATTTAGTAACTTCTCTGCCTGTTTGTGGAATATGGTGTGGGGCCCCAACAAGACCCTCTATTATATTACACGGGACGGGTAGAGGTGTTACACACGCCCCCTATCACGCCCGGGGAGGGCGTGTCAGGGGAGCGTTTTGAGTATGGGGTTGACCTCGGGTGCTGGATTCTGGCGGGAATGATGATTGCTTCTGTACATTGGTGGACACGCCCTTGGACACGCCCATGTAGGGGGGCGTGTAAGGCACATCACGTCAAAATCATTGGTCGGAAATTCGTCAGTCGTCGGAAAAGGTGCTACACGCCCCAGGGCCACGCCCGTATAGGGGGCGTGCTACGTACGGGTTGACGTGCAACAACAGGAAAGCTTTAATTGTGACAACAGGCTTCGGGATTGGGGTGACATACCTTGAGACACGCCCAGGGAGGGCGTGTTAGGGGGGCGTGTCAGATGTTTTCTCTCGGGATTTGGATTCTGTCAGCAAAATTCCTCGGGATCGGGTTACACGCCCTGTGACATGCCCATGGAGAGCATGTTAGGGGGGCATGTCAGGTCATTTTGGCTGAAAGCTGTGAAAACCTGAAAAAAAAAACAGAAAATAAACTAAGTTAGATTATTTACATAAAAAGAAACTAAAAGGAACCTAAAAATACATAAAGAAAGAGATTTAAAGTGAAAATAAATATATTTTTACCCTAATAAATTAAGCGAAAATATGCATCATCACGGGCAGGAGAGTTGGTTGACATCTAGGCGACCTAGCGGACTGAAGACGTAGGTCGCACAGGTCGCCCCTACAACAGAACGTCTGATGGATGGACAGGCTTGTCGCGTACTGTCGGGCGACAAGGAGGCAGGTCGCCTGTTGATGTGGCAGTCTGGCCAGATAGCAATATCAGTTTTCCATTTTGTTGGTTAGTGCCTGTTGGAAAGAATCATTGCATGGTTAGCTGATCTAACCTCACGGCCTGTAGAGGCAGACTGAGGAATCAATCCGCACCCCCTGCAAAATAAGTGGTTGCTGCGCAACCTAGGTAGTCAGACTTGGGAGACTGCCCAAGCCACGCAGACTGAGCGGACAGAGAAGTATATCCACCCATCCTTAGAGAGGACAAGTCGCGACCTCTAGGTGGAACCTGGAGCAGGCCGCAACTTGCAAGTTAGCTACCTTGGGAGGGATCGCCGATTTATGGGTTAACAGCTACCCCATGCCGGGCGAGCCGGGCGATCTCGCGCGTCAATCTCGCTGATTCTACCTGCACTCGCCGAGCTTGGGAACAAAACTTGCCCTAGGAGATCTCGCTCGCCCCACTCCTCTGCAACTTCCTTCCCGGGTTGCCTGATCGGGGCACCCTCGCCTAAAGTTTGGGCTACGACGACTAGGATGGTTGGGGTCAAGCAGTCGGCGCGTATGCCGAGTGCAAACATGATAAGATTCTGCATCTCTTGCCGGAAATCCTAAATAATCTCGAGGGTGGCGAGTGGAGGGGGAGGTGGTGAGTCGGCCCTGCTAGAACCTTTTCCTATGCCTCCAGTGATTGAGCTCATAAAGGATTTTCGGCGCTGATCACTTTCCACGCTTACCGCACCAAAATGTGTGAACCGAAATTCAGATTCTGTGGAGTTCGAACCCTTGGGGAAGGGGTGACCGCACACTTACTTCTCCCTATCTAGCTTGAACAACCAAGGACTTAGAACCAGAAACTGACCCAAGGCTCTAACACGGAGGTCCCACCACACATCTTGAAGATCTTAGAACACTTCCCCTCCTTAGCCCTTGCTGAGCAAGGGCACCTAAAAAGCACTTTAAGATCAAAGAGAAGGAGAGTTGGAATGCTTGAAATCTTGTCGTCTAAGGTACCCCCTTAGGTCTATTTATAGTTTTTTGAAGTTGGCCTATCAACAACGTACCTCCGCTATTTGGAACAGCTATATGCACTCCAAGTTGGCCTCCCAACAGTGTAACTCCACTGTTCTGAAAGGCTATGGGCGGACCAACAGGGGTAAAACGGTAAAAATACAACATAGATCACTGGGAGAGTGGCCCTTGAAAACCTCCACTTGCATGGGGCGGTGAGTACTCAATGGGTCCGACACTCTCCGCCTCCCTAAGGCCCTAGGCAAGTGCAGTCCTGGCCTGCCCCACTCGCCTACTGTTGCCGAGAGCTAAGTGCGAGTGTAAGCCAACTTGCTCCACTCGTCCCTCTTCCACCCTGCCCTGCCTGGGAAAGTCGGCGAGGCTACCGAGCTTTAGCTTCCCTTTTGACTCGTATGGGACTTGGGATACCTAGCATGGCCACCTCGGCTCACGCCGATCCCACTCGCCTCACTCAATGCCAAAGGAAAAGGCGCTGAGTGCACATGCCTCACTCAATGCTAGGCGAGCTGAAAGCGCTGAGTGCACTTGCCTCACTCAATGCCAAGGTACTGAAGGCATTGAGTGCACTAGCCTCACTCAACGCCAAGGAACTGAAGGGGTTGAGTGCACTGGCCTCACTCAGTGCCAAGGAACTGAAGGCGCTGCTTGTACTGGCATCACTCAATGCCAGGCGGGCTGATGCATTGAGTTAACTCGCCTCACTCGACGCCAAAAACTCAAATCGCGCGGCTGGCTCGGCGAACACTTGGAGGGGGCTTGCTGTGGGTTCAGCTTCTGAAGATCGCGCAAACCATGGATCCTGGAGGGGAACTCGCTCATCGAATACAGGGTTGTACAGTAACACTAACAATATTTTGTGTCAAAAAATTGTTTTTCTAATAAAAAAGAAATGATTGTATGGGCAAGAAATATTTGTAGAGGATTAGGATTTGTTGTTATCATTCTGAGGGCTGATAAACTTGAAAAAAGAGCAAAACTTAGTGTTACTTTTGGATGCAATGAATTTGGAGTTGTGTGGGCATGTCAAAATTGAAAAAAATTTGCGAAGCAAAACCTACGAAAATCTTGCTCATAAAATGTGATTTTAAATTTTGACTTAGAGAATATAGAGAAAAACAAAATGAATGAAAACTTACAGTTGTGTGCAGGATTCATAATTATGAGATGATTCATTTAAAAGTGCATTCTTATGCCAAAAAATTAAGTAGCTACGAGCAAAGAATAGTTGAGAATATGTGTAATACCGGTATGAAATTCCAAAAAATATTAACGACACTAAAGAAAAAAATCAACAAATACGACAAGATCGAGAACAATTTGCAATCAAAAGGCAAAGATACATTCGGGTTTATTAGTAGAAATGTTTTGACTCATTGCAAAAAAAATTCACTTCAGAAAAAGATTGTGACATTTTTTGGGTGTTGTTCGGATCCATATTTATAATCCTAATTTTTTTTATAGATTTGTCACCACTACATTCAGGGTTATTATAAGGAGCATCACAAAAAGAATCATATAAATCTTTTGTAAGATCTTCGCAACATAATAAATTTAGGATGCATTTTGTAACACACAAATTTTCTAGAACCTGAGGCTCAGGGAGCCACGCGGCGGTAGGAAGCTATCGCCCGACGGTAGCCTTCTTTTGTCGAGAGAAATGAGTGGTAGTGTGCGAAGTTAGTTATCTACCGCTTGGAGGTAAACCCTTTTTGTAAAGACAAAAGCGTTGATACGAAATCATTGAGGTGAAAGAATTTAGATAAAGGCATTGAGAGGTTATCGCGCATCGGTATCACTACCGCTTGTAGTAGTGGGGAATTCAACAGAGGTAGATGGCTCAGTGAGCTACGGCAGTGTGGTAGGTAGCTACCACCCGGTGGTAGTAGGTGAAAGCAGTTTCATAAATGGTGAGATTAGGTCGTCCAATTTTCTTAAAAATCGATCATATGGCCCAGAATCGTCCGTCCTTGACCCTTAAGTAGGGCTGAGTGGTTTATCTTCCTCATTTGTTCTTATTCTTTAGGTTTTTGAGGGAGACTTTGGAGGAGGGAGAAGGAGAGCACCTTCCGCCAATGACAAAGCTTCAGAGCTCCGTTCGTCGATCCGAGGCCAGATCCGTGGAGAGGACTTGAAGACATACACTTTCATCCGTGCAAACTAAGATCTCCATGGCTAGGAAGAGGAGTCATAAGGTAACAACATTTCTCCTCTCAGTATTTAGGATGCATGCATGACATCCGTTTCATTTTTATTTTCTTTCAAGCATTTAGGCACCAGATCTCTCAAATAAGAGGGGTACGTGTTACCATGGTTCAAGTGGAGCCACCGGGTCAATTGAGTCCATTCCCGCCAAGTTGTTGCACTAGACATACGCCCCGTCAGTGGATTAGGAATTTTTGGTGAAGCCGTAATCATGACTATTTGTCTGATGCGGTGATGTTGCATGAAAATCCCTAAGGATTTGCTAGAAATCCGAATGCGGCGAAGAACCCGTTTGTGATGTTTGCCCTCGTTTTCGTGTGAGAACGAATGGTGATTTAGGGCAGAATTGATAAGGCTAATTGTGAAGGCTGAACTTAGTCTCTGTGTTAGGCTGGCTAGATCGTGACATTTCAAGTCATGTGTGGAGAGTGTCCCGGCGATACAAGTCCCTTTCTGTGAAACTGACGAGAACATCAAGCTTTGGTCAAGTGAAAGTCTTTAATTTCAAGGATAGCTAAATCACCTAGAGGGGGGGGGGATGAATAGGTTTCTTAGTCCCTTTTGACTATCTTTGATTTTCTTTGTGTTTTAGGTGTGTTGAGTTAGATTAGTTAGCTTGCTTTCAAGAACACAACACAACACACAATGTTTATAGTGATTCCCTAGATTATGGGTACGTCCACTTTCCCTCCCACCTTTTTAATAGCTTGTTAGACAAAACACTTCTCCAATCTTGGCTCCTAAGAGCTTATAACATGATCCAACCTGACCACTCAGTCTCCTCCAAGATGTATAGCTCATGCAAAAAGCCCTACAACTCAGTGATCCAAAGATCACCTACCTCAGGACTAAAGGCTTACAACTCAGGCTGAGAGGACAACCCTACCTCAGAGAGAATGACTCTCCTACATCTCAAGCACAAAGGCCCTACCTCAGATCCAAAGGATTCTACAACTTAGGCAAAAGTGCCCTACAACTTAGAGAGAATGACTCTCCTACCTCAGGCTCAAAATCCCTTCCTCAGATCCAAACTTGATCCTACTCTCACGCTAAAGATCTACCTCAGATTCTCTACAGAATCCTACCACTCAGGCCAAAGCCCTACTTCTCAGATCCACACAAGGATCCTACACTCAGCCTTTATATATTCAGGCTTACAACTCAGATCCAAAGGATCCTACAGTAGAAAGAGTTTGTTGTTCATATTTGACTCTAGAGAAAATGTTCTCTGAGTCTGCCTTCCGGAGCTAAGATGAACTCATCCCTACCTTCTTCACAACAACAAGAATAGATCTTCAATGAACAGCTGCTTGTGCTGGAAGTACCTAGCAGTGATCTGCTTCTTACTGAACTGAGAAAGAGACTCAGTTCTAATTTCTTCTTCTTCCTTAGAAAGGGAACTTTCTGATCTTGCTGTTAAAGACAAGATGTATCCTGTAGCTTCAACTAGCTAACTGTCTGTGAATCACAGACCACTTGAGAGCAGGTTCTTCTTCCTTCTTTCTTGAGCAAACTTTGTGTTGACTTCTACTTCACAGCTTCTAGAAAAAGTTCTTTAGAAAATTACCTGCTGGAACTGTGAAGTAATTGCAATTCGAGTTATCCCTTTCTATAACTTCTTTCTCAGAGAGATGTCCCTGAACTTGCTGTTGATGGTGAGGATGTCAATAACTAACTCTTATTTGCTTCCAGTTGCTGTAGCAAGGTTAAACCTTGCTGCTCCTTCTTTTACCTTAGAAATATTTTTTGAACTTGCTATAGCAGGTGAAGATAACTATAGTAACTTGGATCAACTTTTAGATCAGCTTCAGCTAGGTTAGACCTTGCTGCTTCTTCTTCTTCAGAGAAATGTCTCTGAACTTGCTGTTGATGATGAGAATGTCAACAACTAACTCTAGAACTTTCAGATTCGATGGCTAGAACTTGTTCTTCAAAGCTCTGCAACAATGGCCGAGGAAGAAGATGAAGTCCAACTGTTTCCCGAAAGCTAATTTCTTCGATCTAATCTCTGCCTTTTTATTCCACCGATCAACGGATATTTTGACTAGTGGACCCCACTGAAATTGACAGCTGCAACTTTACTTTAATAGCCAAAAGTCGTACATTAGGCCTACAATGCCGTTTGTCACGTACCGTAGCCATCCTGCCACATTTTGAATTTTGTTGACTTTGTTTACTTTTACTGACGTCAACATCTGTGGACTTAGTCAAATTCAAGCTATTTAGTATAGGAGTTGAGTGAACAAGCTTCAATCAATGCCAAAACACTTAGACAGATTTATGTATTACTCTGGCGCTGAGAGTGTTGAGTGAACAAGCTTCACTCAACGCTTTTTGCCTTATCCAATCTTTCTGTACCAATAGGCATTGAGTGAGCCTTCATCACTCAATTCGGAAGTACTTAGATAGTTTTCTATCACTAGGCGTTGAGTGCGTTGAGTGTGTCATCATCACTCAACGCCATCTATACTTTTGTAGTCTTAACTGCTTAGGCGTCGAGTGAGCCTTCATCACTCGACGCTTTTGGACTTAGTCAGATTTCTTTACTGTCAAGATAAAGCTTTGACTATCTGAGCTTTACTCAATGCTTTTTGCAGTATGGCATTGAGTGAACTGCCTTCACTCAACGCCTGTGGACTTAGACACATTTCTGCCTTACAAATAGTTAGGCTTTGACTGACTTGTCTTCTCTCAGCACTTTTTGGCATCTGGCATTGAGTGAGCTTACTTCACTAAATGCCTGTAGAATTAACAACATTTCTTTGCTTATGGTGATGAGTGAGCTTGCTTCACTCAACGCCTGTGGATTTAACCCCATTTCTTTGCATTTGGCATTAAGTGAGCTGTCGTCACTCAACGCCTGTGGACTTAGCCATATTTCTTTGCATCTGGCGTTGAGTGAGTTGTCCTCACTTAATGCATGTGGACTTAGATAGATTTTTTGTCTCTCCACCTGCCTACCTTGTGACCACCTATCACCATCACTTAGACAACCTGTCTAACCTTGTTCCAAAGAACATCCTACACATGATGAGCTTAACCAACATCAAATACAACTATGTTCTTAGTGTTGATGGTGATGCCTCTTCAAATCAAGTCTAGGGAACATTGAGGGCAATATTCCCAACCACAAGCCCGGTCGATGAAGCCCACCAGTGGGCGGGGTCAAGCAAGGGTTCTTAGCATCGATTTATTTGTGTGACGGAACTGACGTGTGATTCAAAGCTTGCAGGCAAGCCGGAGTTTGAGACCCATAGGCAGGTAGGGCCTAGACAAGAGTTCTGTATTGTGACTTGAATGCTGTTAGGGGAAATTGGAAGTACTAGTGTGGATGATTGTGGTGTGCTATGCATGATGATATGTTAGATTCATTCGCGCTATATGGTGCCTTGGGTGAAACCCAGGTTTGCATATATGGTGTATTATAGGCTCCTTTTATTAAATGCTCAACCTAGAAACGTGTTTGTTGTATGAGACATCCAAACCTATTGCTTTAATCTTTATGTACATTTGCATACGAAGTGCTGACCTGCAGGGTGATGGAGTGCCCCAGGGTCCGCTAGGGATGGCCGGGAGGATATGTGTTAGTTACATAGTTATGGTCAGCCTTTGCTGAACCACGTTACAACAAATTTTACAGGGCAAGGATCGCACACTGGAGAAGCTCGTCAGCAAAAATGGCCTAAGCCTCATGCAGTGTTCTCTCTTGTATTAGTTTTTGAAGTGTTGAATGTTTTGTTCCATGAAATGTAATCCGGCTTGCACGCTGAGGAAGCCTAGGAGTGCTAAGGCACATTGCTCTATTTGTTGTTGATACAATTATTGACATCTGATTGTTGTAAGGCTTTAAGGTCATGTTGGACTCCTATGATTGTGGATAACTTCTGTGCTAGTTCTGTGTTTCTGCTATCTTGTTTTTTGTGTTTTGAGATGCGTAGTTTTTATATCAATTTTTAATGCTAAAGCTGTGACGTCTATATGTTGTGGGGCCCTGGTCGGACGCATATCATATGGTCATTATAGGGGAAGTGTTATAATTGGTTGATCGTGAGGCGCCCTTAGAGGGGGGGGGGGTGAATAAGGGTTAACAATTTTCTTCTTTAACAATTTTTCCTCGGTGAACTAATTGAAAAAGGGTACTGTTATAAGCAAACCCATTTTGGTTGTTAGCACACCATAATAAACCCGGTTCACCTATATTTCCTATTATTTCTAACCTAAAAAAAAGGTTGTTAGCAAACCTAGTATATAACTCATTTTCTAACCTAAAACCTCATTTCTCTCCTCCCGACTTTTTCTTTTGCCCTAGTCGCCCGCGTGCAATCTGCCGGTCTCTCCTTTGGTGAACTCCGAAGGCGTCTCCTCCTCCGTCCGCTGCTGTCGCCGCTCACATCTTCCTTCCCCGTAGCCCGAGCCTCCTCCAGTTCCTCTTCCCGGTGAGCCCCCACTACACCTGCGCCTACAGCTTTTCCACGACCCCGCCCAGAACTCAGTCGGGCCTCCCCTATCTCCATCCCCGCCATAGATCCTGCCGCCGCTTACAACCCCGCCTCTCCTTCGGTGAACTCCTTGTTTTTTTTATACCTTCGCAGTCAGTTTTACTTCGTCTTTTTTGAGTTAGAGTTGACCTTGCTCAAGGTGTACCTGCCATTTGTCCACATCGTAATTGTTGCTTTGCCTCTATGAATTTCTGCGTGGTTTAGTTTGATTGTTTTGTTAATCCAACTTCTGTGTTTTTTTTACTTAGGGGTTAATGGTAAGCACCCAGGTTAGGGTTTGTCAATCTTTTTTTTTTAAATTTCGTCTGCAGTCTTCTTGATTTTATCTTAATTCTTTAATCTTGGGACGGAAATGTGTATGATGAATTTACGGTAGTTCTATACTCTTACCATCACATCGTCTTCTTGAATAGAAGCATTGACTGATTGCAGCTGCTGCTGCTGATGCGTATAGCCAGTCCTTTTCAGCATTATCTTAGTGATTGGGAATTGATGAATTATCTTACTTGGTTCCAATTATACTTTTATAATTATAATTGTATAATAAATTCATGTAAATTTAGTTAGAAAATCAGTTTTAATGAAACCTATGACAGTACAAATGCATGCTCAAAGGTGAGTTTAGGCAGTGCAATAAATGTCATTGCAAATAGCTTCATAAATTCACTCTCTAATTTGCACTTACATTTGCATTTGAGCACATGCCAGCTACTTATGTTAGAATCCTCTGATTTTCTTTGTTTTGTTTATGCTGGTATGCTGATCATGATGTATGTAGACTGGATCGATTGGCAATTTAGGGGAGCTCATTTTCTTATACGTCTTTTAGTTTGTAATCCAGACATCATATTTTATGCTCCAAGGTTTTTGTGGACCTGGTTTGCTTTTACTGGCTTGTTGATGTTTAGCTAATGCACATGAACCTGACAACATTTCATTTTATCTTTTACCAAGAAATTAACATCAAATTAGTGTATTTACGACTCCCTTTTTTTCACTTGCTAGGTGATCTAATTGAGCATTTCATCGCCGGTGTCTTCCCAATGGAGATTGGTCTACAACATTCATCCTCTATAAGGTATCAATGTTTTATTTGAAGTTTGGTTTTTCTTGTCGCCGTATAATACATAAGAAATTTGAATTATTTTTAAAAATTTAATTTGTAGTGAAACAAGTGTATATCCGGATTATAGTAGACACTTTGAAACCGAAAATGTACTAGTAAGCGTTGTGGATGTCCTTTTTCGCTGACAGGAAAAAAAATGCGTACTCGGACGAATGGACTATTCAAGTCAATTGCGGGACTCATAATCATGAAATGGTTCACTTGGAAGCACATGCTACTGTGGGAAGGTTGGATTGTGAGGAGAAAAAAATAGTTCACGACATGATAGCCTCCAATGTGAAACCAAGAAGCATATTAACCACGCTTAAAAACCGGAATTCAGAAAATCATACAGTGATGCGGACAATCTATAATGAGAGATATAAGTTGCAGCAAGAAGAATTGAATGGTTCCACACCCATACAATTTTTGTATAAGTGTCTAACAGATAGTGGCTACTTGAGCTTTAATCGAGTGAATGATGAGGGGAACTTAGTGAGCTTGTTCTTTGCACATCTGACTGCTATCATACTAAGTAAAACATTTTATACCGTGTTTTTAATGGATTGTACATACAAGACCAATCGGTACCGGTTGCCATTACTATCTGTGGTTGGTGTTACATCTACTCAACAAACTTTTTTCGCTGCTTTTGCTTTTCTATCTGATGAGTCCGAGTCGAGTTATAGATGGGCACTTGAGCATTTCAAAGCTACCTTGGATGAAACCTCCTTGCCAAATGTTTTGGTTACAGATAGAGATTTTGCTTTGATGAATGCCATAAAGTTTACATTTCCAAATGTCAAACATATTCTATGTCAGGTTCATGTGCATAGAAATATTTTGGCTCATTGTAAAAAATATTTCAAGGATGGGAAAGAGTTCGAAATATTTCTTGGTGCTTGGCAACGATTAGTTGATGCAAGAAATGAGAACGAGTATAATATGAGATACAACCATATTTTGAGTTCATACTCCACCTCATATCCGGATGTTGTCACTTATATATGCAAAACCTGGATCGATCCTTTAAAAGAATATTTTGTGTGCGCCTGGATTGATAGATATTTACATCTTGGCAACTCAACAACAAATCGGGTGGAAGGTGGTCATAGTAAGTTGAAGAAATTTTTAGAAGTGTCAATTGGGAATTTATCAACTGTTTGGAAGGCTTTTAATCAAATGTTAAATCTTCAACATATAGAGATCAAAAGATCCTTTGGGCAAAGCTCCATTCAAGTTAGTCAAGAATTCAAGGGCTCTTTGTATTCGGAACTCATTGGAAATGTGTCATTGCAGGCATTAAAGTTGATTAAAGTAGAAGAGGACAACTTGCGTAAGACAGGAAATATGTGTGTAGATTGTCCTCATACAACCCGGACCACGCTTGGGTTACCATGTGGTCACGAGTTAGCATCATATGTCACACAAAAGGCAGCTTGTCCGATTTGGTTAATTCATAAACATTGGAAGCAATTGTCTTTTTCATTAGATAGCTATGAAGTACCAGAAACACAAAAGTCTGTCAACACAGGAGACATAGATATAACATTTGAGTTGGAGGGGATCATAGAAAGGTACAAAAACACAAATGAGCATCAACAAAAGGAGATTAAGAATAAGTTACGTGAACTCATGGATCCGACTTCAAGTGGAACAAAAGAGCCTCTCTTGCCTACAAAATTAAAGGGTAGACCAAAAGGGAGTTTGAAGAAGTTTAAAGATGACTACAAAAGTACTAAACGCAATCCGTCACTATTTGAAATTGTTTTGTCAGATGGACCACTTTCACAAGAGAAAATGTCAAAGTTATCAAGGGGAAATAGTAAGCAAAAGAACAAAGTATATGATAGAGTCCGCCGACAACTACCTAATTATTTTTCTGATCAATTGGTGGATGTTTTTGATGTACCCGCGGATAGCCATTGTGGGTTCCGTGTCATTAGTGAATCAATCAACATGGGTAATAATGCACAAAAAGTTAGAGAAGATTTATTGAATGAATTGGTGAAAAGAGAAACACTATATGATGCACTTTTTGGAGCTCCTAGAAAGATGGAATTAGTAAACAACCTTGAGTGCAAATGCTCACCCGCACCATTTGAAAAATGGATGTCCATGCCAGATATGGGGTTAATTATATCTTCTTGTTACAATATTGGTGTGGCTTTAATCTCACGAAATCAGAGTATGATGTTTTTGCCATTGGACACCGCACTTCCTCAACTCCCAAACGTAATTTTTATTGGCTTCGTGAATGGTAATCATTTTGTGAGGCTATGCATGAAAGAAGGATGTACATTGCCTCAACTTTACACCCCATGGAGGAGATATCATACACAAATAGCGAGTTCATGGGAAAGCATTCTCAACAACAAATCATGAAAGGTATAAATTTTAAGTTCAAAATTCATAGTCCAGTAAATTACTTAAAATTGTACTAATAATGTTTAATTATATTGCAGGATATTTTAGAGAGTACTAAAGACGAACAATTTTTGTAATATTTTGGGAGCAATTGAGAAAGGTATACATTTTGATTTATTTTTCTAACCGGATTCATTTATACATAATATTGTAACATTATTTTTATTTATTGCAGAGTTTTTTTGGAGCTATTGAAGATGACTGCTTTTTGGATTAACTTTTTTTGTACCAAAATGACGTGATTATTAGTCAACATTTGTAATGTTAAATGATATAGTATAGTACAAACATTTTATGTTTTTTTTAAGTTTTTTGAGTGGTTTGCTAGTAACCATTGGGTTTTTAAATAGCCAATTTCAGATTTTATGGTTTGCTAGTAGTAATGGTTTGTTAACAACCAAAATGGGTTTGCTTATAACAGCACCCTTGAAAAAATCAAAGCTAATTTTTCATAATCAAAGATAAACACTTAGAAAATCATAAGAATAATAATGATGATATTTTATTTCCCAAACGTTAAAATAGAATACAACGTATCTCTATAGAGCTAGAGATCAAGGCTATAAAAAAAACTAAATTTTGATTTCACTGGTCCTTCTAACAAGAACCGGCCGGCTATAACATACCTCTTCCTAGATCTTGCTACTAGCCTTCCCTAGATCACACCATGATCTAGTCACAACTCACAAGGTGGTGAAAACTCATTAAGTCACACAAGGACCTAGACGCCACGCGCAAGACGGCGATTCTCTCCTAAGCCACACACGGACCTAAGTGCAACGCACAAGGCGGCGATTTCCTCTATCAATTATAATAAAGGATCGAAGAATGACAAAGAACAATTTTTCAGAATTAAAACTCCCTCTTAATGAAGTGCTGAAGATGTTGACGAATCCTTGTTTGGGTAAAAATTGTCGCTTTTCCGCACTTGAACCTTCTTGGGAAGATAGATTTTTTCTGGATCCTGGAGCTCTCTAGACAGGATGCACGGGAAGGAACACTCCAGAAACTCAAAATATTAATCTCCTCAGAAAAACGAGCCTCTTTTATATTTTAGCGATATCGCTCGCCGATACTGCATATCACCTGCAAGCAATATCCTCTATGATTACCACGTGTCTCATGATTTGAAACTTCTGTGGGATGAATCGGTCGTGACCAATCGTGCGCTATTGCCTGAGTGATATCGATATCGTCGGGTGATATTGAGTTTAACTGCATGCCATTGAGATAATGTTGTAACTGTCCATTGAGTTGCCGTATATTGGCGATAGTGGATATCGCCAGGCGATATTACCTTAACTCCTCCCTGTTCAAACCCGAATCAAAGACCAAATGATTGTAGTGTTAGACCTATGATATCTACACATCATAAATACCCTATGATCAAATACAAATGAGATTTGTTATTAACAAACCAAGAAGCATGGAACGCATGCTCCAACAATCTCCCCCTTCTGATAATTACAAATCCACTTAGAAATAAATCATGAATGACCTATAAAGTTATAGAAAACATGATTAGCAAGATGAAACATTTGTATGTACACACACTCCTCTTGGATGTAACTCCCCCTACATGTGTACTCCCCCTAAATAGAAGCAGATGGAACCATTGAATTTTTTTTAAAGTAATCCTAATAAAGTAATTCGAAGGAATTATTTCTCAAAAAATTCTCCCCCTTTTGGTATTATCAAAAGAAATAACAGAGTGATCGCGGAATCCAAAAAAAACCACAGAGAAAAATCAAGTGTAGAACATGTGAAACAATGTATAGTGATGAGTAATGTGAGTGAACACAAACATTGGTGAATTCATACAGTCATATCATAGGTATATACACTAGTGAACATAATTAGAATCATTGACGGTCCAATTCTCATGAGAAGAAATGTTAGAGATGATAATGCAGTGTATAAGTGAAAGTTAGAGGAAAATTTCATATGTATAAACTTAAAACGTACAAGAACACGAAAATGTTAAAAAACCCAACCAAGAAATTTACATAATTAACCGTACTTGTACCCAAGAATTCAGAGCACAAAGAGTAAATGAATAACCATATAAAGTTTACACAAGATACTTTACAATTCTTTCTAAGGTGCTCGACCTCACATTGCTTATGAAGACTTATCAGGAGGGTGAGTAGTGCTTGGTGGAGGTTCTTTGTCAGCCCATTTTTTTGTTTTATTATTATATTTTTTTGTTGTATTATTTTTTTGTATTTTGCGTAAGAAGAATAAATAGCTTCTTTTTTTGGCTTGACACAGGACTTCGAATTCACTTGTGAGACAATATATGATAAGCAAATATGAATTGTGCGAACAAAACAAAGATAAAGCAATATTGTTATCATGACTTTTCATTGGTTATGGTAGAACACTCACAATTCAGATAGGAAGTAATGATAAATACATATGAAATTTTTCACAATTGTGTGTGAGAGAGCATTATCATAAATAAAATATTTCTCATACTTAGAGCATGCAAAATTTTTTTCTCAATTAAAATACACTAGGAGAATTGTATATCAAAAATGATAATAAAAGTTTGAATATGACATAATGTTTGAGGTAACCCAATATAATAGAATATACAATATACAATGCCTAAACATGAGAAAGGAAGACTATGGTGCAGACATAAGAATATCAGGACCAAAAAATTACACATTAGCAATTCCAGGATATCGCCAGGTGTTAACCCAGAAATAGGCGATCCCTCCCAAGGTACCTAACTCGCAAGTCACGGCCTACTCAAAGCTCCCCATGGAAGTCGCGGCCTGTCTCAGCCCCCTTCTCTGGGTCAGGAGGATAGACTTCTCTATCCACTCAGGTCGCGCTGCTAGGGCGGTCTCCCTAGTCTAACCGCCTAGAATGTGCAACAACCGTTCGTTCTGTAGGGGCTGCAGACTGCTTCCACAGTCCGCCCCTACATGCCGCACGGTTAGGTCGGCTAACCGCGCAATGGTTCTCTCTATCCTAACTTGGTGGCAGACTCGCATTTCTATCTGCCCAGACCGCTCAGTAGCCGCATGCTCTGCAGGAGGCGCAGTCTGCTCTTCAGCCCGCTCCTACAAGTCGTCCGGCTAGCAAGGCTACTTTATCATCGGACAACCACCCTTTATACAGGCGCGGATAGCTCTCCGCTACGTCCTAGTCTGCCAAAAAGTAGGCAACCTGCCTCCAGGTTGCCCAATAGTATGCGACAAGCTTCAGGTTGCCTAGCAGGCAACAAATCCCCAGGTCGCCCACCAACGGGGGCGACCTACTCCACCTATCCACTAGCAGTTCACAGACTTGGTCTCAGTCTGCCTGAGGAAGGACTTGGCAGTAGGACCGACAACTCTTCACCAGACTGCACAACACAATGCAGATTCAACTCTAGCCCACCAGAAGGTGGCGAGCTCACTCCTCCAGCAGGGGCGATCTTCTACTTCTACATGCTAGATGGTAGCGAATTTACTCCATCTAATAGCAGAGGTGGACTCATCCTGTTTGCCAAGATCTAGGCGGACTAATTATATAGTCCGCCAGAAGCACTACAGCTTCCCAACACCGACTTCTTCTCAGCAGTCAGCGACTTTCCTCTTCAGTACGCAGCGTATCGCAGACTCAATCTTAAATCACTGCCCTACCGAGGCTAACGTTACAAGGATCGTCTCCATCCTGAGTCTATAAATAGGCCCACATACCTCTCATTTTTGGGGACACGACAGTCAAGGACCAACCAGCGTAGCAAACCTTACGACCACGGTCTTTCTATCCACCAGTGCTGCTCGCGGACTGATCACCTGTCGGCGCGGTTAATCCCTTTCAGCCTGATTCTCGGCCTTGGCTTCAGTGACCTTAACAGTCTTCTCTGCCTGATCGTGTAGTCTGCTCGGCTTAGAGTATCGAGCTGCGGAATCAGCTATTCGCGCGGTCTGCCGACCACTTTGGTCAAATCGCGTGGCGTCTGGCACTTCTTTTCTCTAGCCACCACCTTCCCCTTGTACCCTTTGTTTACTTTTCAATGTAAAGGGACTCAAGATGTAATATATGATTCATAATCAAAAGAAAGCCCGTCGTAGGAGTGACATTTAAGCTGTGGCAGGCGAACTCTACTGTTGCCGCTGCTAGTGGCCCCCTCTCTCTTTCTCCCTCTCGGTCTCAGACCACCAAACCTGTCTGTCAAAGTAACCGTCTGCTCGATAGTTCATCATCAAATTTCCCTGCTATTCCCTGTATCCTCATAAACCTCCCATTATCCCCGCATCCCGGATCATACGTGTCCGCTTTCACCTCTCAACCTCAGAGGTGCCATTCTCCACATCAGCTACTCAGCAGTCTCTTCTCCTACCCTTCTTTTCATCCTCCCGTGATATTTTGAACACCCATTATCTGTTGGTTGGCCATTTCCCGCATCAACAGTTAACTCACGACCTTCAGATCTCGAACATATGGTGAAAATCAACGGTTACTCATGTCAGATCAACAATTTCCCGAGAACCTTGCACCTTCAAGTCTTAGTGAACATCCTCTCTGAGAAACCTTGGAGCGATCACATTAAGAAACTTCCCAACAGTTTCAGGCAATCAACTGTGCTCTAGCTGTTATCACGCAATGATTTGAGGTGCAATCCGCAACAACACCAGTTCCTTCAGTCAATCCAACACTAGCATTGGAAAATCCGCAAACTTATCCAACGACCTATCTGCCCGTCTATCCTCCTGTTTACCCATCAACCTATCCGCAAGGTCCTGCAACCCCTTTACGGTCTCAAAATGATGAGTTCATAGCTCATCAAAACTTCTTCCGGGAAGCTGCCCGGGGAAGTCCACCAAGATTTCTAAATTTTCAGGGAAGTCATCCCTACACTTCAGCTCCTGCCTTTGGTTCTCCCACAATAGCTTTTCCCTTCTATCCTCCTGCTCCTTTTACAGTTACAGCTTATGCTCCCTTTTTTCCTTATGTTCCAGGAGAGCAGGAAGAGCCGTCACCATTTTCAGAGAGTGTTTGGCATAAACAAACTCCAACTAACTTCAGAGAGCCGCGATTGCCAATTTACACTAGAGAGACGATCCAATAAAGCACCTTCAAGCTTTTGAATCATCCGTAGCTCCCAAGACCCTTTTAAATGCTACTAAATGCAAACTCTTCGTGATATCCTTTGATGGACAAGTGAGAGAGTGGTTCTATGGACTGCGTCCTCAGTCTATCGCTTCCTTTGCTGATTTGCAAAGAGAGTTTCTACTCAGGTTTTCCACCTCTTTAACGGGAAAGGGCAGTACAGAAGCCCTCTTTGAGATCAGGCAACGAGAGAATCATACCTTGTCTCATTTTGTGGATCATTTCACAAAAGAGATTCTGGACAATGAGATCGTCGATCAATAAATGTATCGAGTGGCTCTAATACATGATCTGCGAGAAGGACCACTTAAGTTTGAGGCTAAGGTCTGAGCACCAAGGACATATAAAGAGTTGATTTGCCTAGCCAACTCTTACATTCGAGGTGAGAAGAGCAATCCCAGTTTCATCTCAAGGCTTATAAAAGAGAAAGATTCTTCTTCTTATTATAGGAAACCTCCGAGGTCTCCTCGGAAAGATTTTCCATCCCACACAAGGAAGGGAAGAAAATTTCAACGTCATCGACACCACTTCCCGGGCCAGGTTCGCGCCCGAGATCAAATGTTACTATTGCCAGCCCCAGCTCTGCAAGCAGCTTCAGTTCATCAACAACAAGATGATGACTTACTAGAGTCCGAACTGGATGAGGCCATGCAGGAAGTAAGCCAAGTCATGAAGGGTAAGGCAAATTACAAAAGGCCTTACCAGTCGGCAGATCAAAAGATTCAGATCCATTCTGTGAGTTTCACAACGAAGGAGGGCATTCAACTGAAAATTGCCGAGCTCTTCACCACTTGATAGAAAGAATGCTCAAGCTTGGCAAATTCCGTGAACTCTTCCTGAAATGTGATCATTCTGATCCATCTACTTCAAAGGGCAAAGAAGTAGAGAACCCCTCTTTGGGCTCCAAAAGAATAAACCAAATCAACAACTTCGACTTCTATGTTGGTGAAACCATTGATGCCAATGACGAGGGCCCCCTTGGAAGATTAGAAGTCTGAGCTGAGAAAGGACAATGCAAAGTCCCCAAAAGCTCCTCACAACCATGTCCGATTGTTTTTACTTTACACTCGTCAAACATTTTCTCTCTAAAACACTTCTGTGTTCTTTCATTTATTTCAATAAATTTTACGTCAGAGATCCCGTACTGACACTTTTCCCTTTTTAGAGTGCCTCCTTCTCTATTTTCTCTTTGCCAAAGGGATTGCTGAACCAACGAGATATCGCCGAGTCTTGCTTGGGCCTCCTCAAGGTTGGTCTCTGGCATAAAACCATGATGACCACATATGCGGGGAGTGTTCGCATATGTGCAGTGGGAGCCTTCCAACTCTTGTGTGGAGAACTTCAAGGATTCGGATCCCAGCTAGTATCTGACACACAGTGCGCATCAAGGGAGGTCCCAGTGTGTTAGCTCTACTGTGCTTCGCTAGGGATACATTATAGTTATGATGATCTTTGCTTGACAAGCATTGGCGATCAAGTGTAGCCTTGTCTATTCGATCATCTCATGACTGTAATAGTCGAATACTCTATGGTACTCTCAATCCATGCCTTCGTGGGGCCCACAACGTTGCTGATCTTTCCAAAGACATGCAATGCTATAGACCACTTGGCGCACCTAGTCTAACTAATCAATACTGTTTGTAACCCAAGGCATGATAGTAGTGCATCCATCATTCCTTCTCAGGATTTGTGCATTTTTCCTCTTTTGCGCCCTTCTAAGGAAATGCAGTTAGTCCGCTCTAGGTAGACTTCACTCTTGATGACCTTTCTTATGCAGGCAATGGTTTAGCCCCCGGGGAATGCCTGGGGCACATCCGACCTCTTTTGGTAATCTTCGGGTGTAGACCTCCTTTATCATCTGCCTTTTTTCCAGGTTAATAGGTTAAACCCAACCTATTTAAAGGATTTCCCACATCTTTTTTGCTTATCCTCATCTTATATACTCAACTTGCATAAAGCTCTATCAGATAATTGTCAGCAAGGTCCCTGTTACTCTTATTGGATGTTTCTGGCACCAATCGTTAATCAGATTATCTGGTTCTCTTTGTTGACAAACTATTCAGCTGAAGTCTAATCGGTGCTTTCATCTTACTAATTAGTATTTCATATTGGGATATCATATCTGACCTTGCAAGAAGATTGCTGCTGTGGCTTGATATCAACTTAATTTTTCTTATTCAGTCAATTGCAGGGTTTGACGAATATTCCTTCTGTAGTCTAGTCATATCGATCTTATTGCACTAATTTTTAGCAGAAGATTTATCCACAAAATCCTCAGGTACTTACAGGTTAATTTTTCTTTCATATCTACTGCTTACTCTTTTCTTGCAGATATTAATAGATATTTGCAAGTTCCCTTCAGGTACTTGCAGCTTAGTTTTCTTTCATATATGCTGCTTACTCTTTTCTTACAGAGATTAGCAGATATTTGCAAGTCCTCTTAAGATACTTACAACTTAATTTTTCTTTCGTATCTGCTGCTTACTCTTTTCTTGTAGAGATTAGTAGATATTTTCAAGTCCCCTTTAGGTACTTGCAACTTAGTTTTCTTTCATATCCACTGCTTACTCTTTTCTTGCAGAGATTAACAGATATTTGTAAGTTCCCTTTAGGTACTTGCAGCTTAATTTTATTTCATATATGTTGCTTACTCTTTTCTTACAGAGATTAGTAGATATTTGCAAGCCCCCTTCAGGTATTTGCAACTTAAATTTTCTTTCATATCTGCTGCTTACTCTTTTCTTGCAGAGATTAGTAGATATTTGCAAGTCCCCTTCAAGTACTTGCTACTTAGTTTTCTTTCATATATGCTGCTTACTCTTTTCTTGCAGAGATTATCAGTTATTTGTGTTAACCCAGAAATCGGCGATCCCTCCTAAGGTAGCCAGCTCGTAAGTCACGGCCTGCTCTAGGTTCCCCTGGAGGCCGTGGCTTGTCTCAGCCCCCTTATCTGGGTCAGGAAGATAAAATTCTCTATCCGCTCAGGCCATGCGGCTATGGCGGTCTGCCCAGCCTAACCGCCTAGGTCGCGCATCAACCGTTCATTCTACAGGGGCTGCAGACTGCTTCCACAGTCCGCCCCTTAAGGCTGCGCGGTTAGGTCGGCTAACCGCATAATGGTTCTCTCTAATCCAACAGGTGCAAACTACCAAACTAAGTGACGGACTCGCATTGCTATCCGCCCTGACCTCCAAGTAGCCTCATGCTCGGCAAGAGTTGCGACCTTTCTTCTTCAGCCCACTCCTGTAGGTTGCACAATAAGTAAGTCAAACTACCACATCGCCAAGTTACAGGCCTCCAGGTCGCCAACCAGCACGAGCGACATGCCCCTTCAGTTTGCTAGCATGCGACAAACTCCGTCTCAGTCCACCTGAGGAAGGTCTTGGCAGGACCGTCAACCTACACCACCTCCAGCGGCCTGCCCCTTTAGTCTGCCTGTAGGTGGCAGACTCCATCTCAGTCCGCCGGAGGAAGGACCGCAGTAGGACCGTCAACCCGCACAACATGCGCAACCTGCTCTATTCAGTCAGCCAGGTCACCGAGCTTTTGTAGCCCAACAGGGAGGACATCTCCAGCAGCAAAGGTGGACTCATCCTGTCCGCCGCGAGCTAGGCAGACTCATTATGCAGTCCGCCAGAAGAACTTCGACTTCCCCAATGCCGGCTTCTTCTCAGCAGTCGGTGACCTGCCTCCTCAGTCCGCAGTATGTCGCGGACTCAATTGTAACTCACCGCCCTACCGGGGGTAACGTTACCAGGGCCGTCTCTAGCCCAAGCCTATAAATAGGCCCCCATACCTCTCATTCAAGCAGCACAGTGGAGTGTGATAACTGGGACTACAAAGCCTGGGGACATAACTTCCAAGTCCACTACCACTAGTCAGCGGTCTCACCGTCAGACCTGGCGGACTCTGAGAATCAACCCGTACGGCCTGAGACATCAAGACGGGCGACTTGACCGACCTGCTCTTCTCTAGCCTTCGGCTGTCTCCTTTATTGTATTTTTTTCCTTTGCTTTTCCATGTAAAGGAGCTCCGTTCAAGCTATAATATATGGATCATAATCAAAGGAAAGCCCGTCGCAGGAGTGGTATTTAAGCCTCGGTGGGCGAACTCCGACGTTGCCGCTGTCAGCGGCCCTCTGGTGATCGCTTTTTGCTTAAGAAAAAAGAGCCGAACTAGCAATCCAATTAGGCAAGTATACCTATCGAACTGTAGCTAGGGGACAAAAGTATCGTATTAAAATCCGGGAACCGTTGAGTAAACTTACTCACACGAAGACTATTATTTTATCGACGGAAATCTTTAGGGTTGAAAATAAATCTAAATGCACTAAAGAAAGGAAATATTACATAAAAAAGAACTAATTGTAGTTAAGTAGAAAGCATAAAAGAAGCGATTACGATAAAGGGTTGGAACGATGAAATGGAAATGCACTCGATCGAGAATCACCTCGACAAGAGTCAATTAAAAACACGATAATAAACCTAAACTTAATAGGGTGAAAGTCCTTGACCGTGGAGGTTCCTAAAGCTTGAACGCGCTTCTCTCGAAGTCATGCCCAACTGAGTTTAGGAAGGTCCGACTGACTCTCGTCTAAATCGGAGGCCTAAAGATCGCTTTACGCGGTGAACCCCACTATTGGATTTTACTCCAATCCGGGAGATTTGGATGTCTGCCTCTCTCAAGCGGTGCGTTCAACTCTCTTTATTCTTCAGTGCTAACTTCAAACTATCGGCCTCTCGACTAGCCAAGAATGAAAGCAAAGATTGAAAATATATATCGATGATATAACTCCAAGCAAAGGTTAATCAAGAGTAATCCAAGGTCTAAGACCCTAAAAAGAAAAGGTAAATTATAAGCATCATAACTTAATCACTCGAACCTGGGATCATCAAGATCGAGTACAAGGAGGATTAGTTAATTATAGTGAAGTGGAGGGGGAGGTATGAGTAGTAAAGCATTAAGAACACAAGGAAATAAAGAGCACTTATATTAATAATGAAAGAGAGCTACACTTGAAATGGAAATTACAATTGCATGGAAATTAAAATCCTATTCTAGCCCTATAATGAGCAACTAGTACAAGTGCAAAAATTACAATAAAAGCTAAAACAAACTAAGAACTAAGCTAGGGTTAAGGAAAAACACAAAATGAGAAAAAGAGAGAGGGGGAAGAACACTAAAAAGGACAAGAAACAAAGGGGCAACACCTCCCCTCTCAGCCCAAAATTCTTCTGGACACCAGGGGGACATCTGAATTTATAGATTTTTCCATGGGTTGGTCACGCCCGGGGAGGGCGTATCAGGGGGCGTGACACGCACGGGGTTGACCTCGGGTTCTGGATTCTGGCGGGAAGGATGATTTCTTCTGTACGATAGCTGACATGCCCTAGGTCACGCCCATATAGAGGGGGCATGACACGTATGTCGCGTCGAAATCATTGGTTGAAAATCTATCAGTCTTGGAAAAGGGGGTAAACCCGCCTTGGGTCTCGCCCGTGTAGGGGGCATGATAGTACAATTGGCATGCGAAGGCAAAATAGCATTTAATGCGGCGACAGGCTTCAGGCAGAGGGCAACACGCTTCATGTCATGGCCTGGGACACGCCTAGGGAGGGCGTGTCAGGGGGGCGTGACTACCATTTTTCTGTTATTTGGTCTTTGGTGACACAGCCAGCTTGACACGAACAGTGACACGGCCATCGATACAGCCGTGTTTAAGACTGTGTCCTACTCGGGATGAACTCTGGACTTTCCACTAGTGGTTGACTTCCTTGCGATCAGGTGACACGTACTGTGACACGCCTAGGGAGGGCGTGACAGGGGGCGTGTCAGGTCATCTTTGGCCAAAATTCTGGAAACTTTCAAAAAGATAAGAAAATATTAAAGGCAATAATATTTACATAAGAAAGATAAAAATTAAGCTTATAAGGCATGATTAGCGCCTTCAAAACTAGAAATTACCCTAATAGTTTAAACTATAAAACATACTATCAAATTCCCCCAAGCTTAAGCTTTGCTTGTCCCCAAGCAAAAATATAAAAACTAGATAATCATAAAAAAAGTGACTAATCAAAAGATTCTAATTATGCTAACACATGTACTATGCGAAATTCTAAGTAGGGAAAAGGTGAAACGTAAATCTAAAACAATTATTTGGGTATGGTTTAACTTTTATAAACTTTACTTAACGAAAATAAATCATCAAAGATTTTAACAAATTTCTTTAAATACATTTAAGCAAAGCAACAAAAATGAAAAACCCATTGAGTTGTCACTAGATTCAAGCAACACATTATAATTATATCAATTAAATAACAAAAATCTAAGTTTAAATTCAAAACTAATACAGATTTACTTTTCTTCTTTTCTTAGTTATTAAATAAAATTCAAAAGTATGAATCAAAAGGACTTATTAGGACTGAAACGTTTGGTTTAGGATTATGATTAGGAGTGGAATTCAAAGATAAACAGGGAGGCTTAAAATCACACTAAACCAAAACAAAGAGTTTCAAAAATTTTATTATAAACAAAATATTTTTCTTTCTTTTTTCTTTTCCATTTTTTTTCAAAACAAAGGCCATAAATATTTTTATTTTCATTTTGAATTGGCCAAACAAAAGCAAACATTTCTTTTTAGCATACTTTTTTTTCAAAAACTTTTCTCAAAAATATCAAAAAATAACCTATCATAATCATGAAAATTCTTTATGAAACTCAAAAAGGCTAGTGTGATTAGATAGGTTGGAAATTTTGGCTTTGGTGAAAATGATATGAAAAGAGGAGCTATCAAATGAAATTGGAAAAAGGCTTAAAAGAGGCTAACTAGTGGTGAAAGTTTTTAGGTTGGCAGGAAAGCTCAAACGAAAATAAAAATGGCCTAAATCATTTTCATGCTTTTAAATTTATTTAAAACATAGATTTGAAAAATTTCAAAAAGCCAGTCCTAGATAATAAAAGAAGATTGATGAAATTATCTTGAAAATAGAAATAATAGGTGACTTGGATCGTTCACATCTACTATACTATTCAAAAGTTGACCATACAAAAATTATCCAAAAACGAAAAGGAAAATAGTGGATGATGAATTTTTGAGAAAGTAAAGAAAATAAAGAACGAAAACCATAATGGAAATTCGAGTTTTAGAAAAAACATTTTACGTTAACATGCTACCGCAAATTAGAAACACAGTATGTCCAATATTTACTTGTGAAACATAATTAAAAAAGGCGATTAGAAATATTATAATAAATTAAGTTGTTTATATGAGATTTTGAGAAAAACAAAACAAAAACAAGGGGTACTATTGAAATACCAAAATGTCTAAACAATTAAAGTGATGACAAAAAAGCATATATTTTTTAATTTTGAAATATTTTCTATTTTTTTGGATTTGTAAGATATTCATTTTTTTTTGATTTTTGAAAAATATTCACAAAAAGCAAAAAGAAGGAGGAAGTCTTCCCCCAAACTTAAAATGAACATTGTCCTCAATGGAGAAAGGAGGTTAGAGAAGGAGAGAAAATGAAATTACAGAATTGAAAAATAGGTACTTCCCCAGATTTATATGCTTCGAAAGCTGAGGATGCTGCTCCCCCTTGCTTGCACTTTGGATCTTCATGAAATGTTTTCTTTGGACTTTAAAATGGATTCAGCAACGTTGGAGCAGGCGATCGCAGAAGCTTCAGCTTGTCGGAGCCGTCCGGGGAAAAAATTGTAAGAAAAAGAAAACAGAAAAAGATAACTTGGGTTGCCTCCCAAGAGCGCCCTTTGTTTAAAACGTCGTTTGAGCTCGACGCAATAAAAAGATATTGTCCAAAAAAATATTTTGTCCAAAATAATAATAATTAAAGTTTTTTAAAAAAACCAAATAGTCTTAAGTTATTACAGTTCGTACAGCAGAAATTTAATAATATTTGGACTGACATCATCATCACCAGAAAAATAAAGTTTTAGACGCTGACCATTCACTTTGAAATTACCCTTATCAGGGTGGGAAATTAAAATAGTACCGTAAGGAAAAACTTGCAGAACAGAAAATGGCCCAGACTGTTGGTACCCTGGATGTGATTTGGCTTATGTAATCCCTTTCCAGCCCCTCTTGATCCATATAACTATATATGATCATGATTAGGCCTTGTTCAGTTTCCCTAGGACAGTTTATAACTGACCTAGAGCTTAGGCTAGAAGTTCTAGATGTATTTTTGGTTAAGGCTTTTTCCGTTCGACCATCGTCGAACGAGGCCTCGCGATCGTCGATCATTGGTCGACGATAGCAGGGCTATTGAATCGTTGAAGTCAAGACAATTATCGTCGACCGATGGTCGACGATCTCAGAGCAAGTTTATTATGCTCTGAAGGTTGGTCGACGATCTGCCATCAGCAGTTCTACGATCGTGTTCTCGCTTCACGATTTCTGTCTCGACAGATTTTTTGCCTTAGTCGTCGACATCATGAGATGTTTGACGTTTTTCTGCTTCGACAGATTCTTTGTTGGTCGACGATATCTTGAGGTGGTCGACGATTTCTGGTCGACGATTTCTGTTTCGACAGATTTCTGCTTTTAGTCGACGATCTGTTAGCTAGGTCGACGATCATCGAACCCCTGTTCGACGATTACTGTCTGCCTTTAACAATTTGCATTTATTTTATTCCTTGGTTTATTTCCAAGTGTTTTAGCGTGTGGTTAGAAAGATTTTCTGAAGATTGTTTTTGCTAATTTATGGCTTGAATTCAAATGAATTAATTACCAAATATGTTAAGCATAAATTACGGGATTTCGTATTTTGATAAAGCATTTTTGTCCTATTATACAAAATATATTGCCAGGCTGTATTCTAGCCGTTGGCGGTGTATGCTATTTCCAAGAATGATAAGTCTTTATGCTGAGATATTTCCCTATTCATTTATTTCCTTATTGGGACTGACAGAGAGTTAATAGGTCATTCTATTCCTATTGCTATATTCTATTTTTGAGATAACCTGTCGCAGGGCTCGAGAATTCAAATCAATAGAGCCGTTCCAAAGGAAAAATGAGAAGATATATTTAAAAGAGATTTTTTTCTCTCAGCAGTAATAAGCAAGTTACAAACGGAGAGTTTCTTCTAAGAAGGATTGATTGGCTCAAGCATCATCAGAGCAACTCTTCACCATCTCACAAAAAAAAAGAGAAGAAAAGTTTTCCTGAAGCAAAAGTCCAAAGCAATTTCTTTCATTCTCAAGTCTCCTGAGCATCTGCTTAGAGTTTTCAAGACTTCAGAAAGAGCTCCAGATCTGCTTCACGTGCTCCAGAATCTGAAGACCCGATAAAAATCAGTCTACAGATCTCTGAGGATTTAGTTTCAGTATATCTGAAACTCCTTCATTCTGAAGCAAAGGCTTTCTCTGGACTTCCACTGAGCCAGGGGGAGACTTTGATTCTTTAGAGAATCCACAAGTCTTCTCTAATCTGTATTAACAACAGAGAAGACAATCTAACCCTCTCAACCCCTTTGTAAAAGAGTTTTCACACCTCTTCAAAAGTGAACATTGGTGACAGGGCACCTTATCAACAACCTGTGGTTGAGCATCCTTATCAAAAGCTCAAAGGGTCTGTTTGATCTACCTGAATCAGATCATTGGTGGCAGGGCACCTTAGTAAAAACCTGTAGTGGATTCCTACCAGCGTGGTAGAAGAGTGGAGTACCTATTTAGAGGGAACCACTATATATCCTGTGTCTCTCTGGCTGTTTTTGTTTAATTGTTTATTCTGTGGCTGTGATAGAACTACCTAGGATTGCTAGTTGCTGTGATAGGTTTATAGTTAAACTGAAATTTCAGTTAACTCTCTCACTTGTGCACTTCACTGTGTTAGGCTCTTAGGGTTCAAGTATCAGATTATTTTTTCCGCAAATAAACTCCAAGGGAGCTGACTAGTTATTCATAAAATTTGAATACTCTATTCACCCCCCCTCTAGAGTAGTTTACAACTTATCCCCTCACTTTCAATTGGTATCAGAGGGAGGTTAGCTGTTCATACAGGCTAACACCTGAGTTAAAAGATCCTGTGATAAGTTGTTTCCTGATACCATTCACAAACACTTTCACACATGGCCCAGTCTAAGGATTATTCAAGCACCAGACCTCCTGTATGCAACTTGTCCAAGTTTGGCATATGGAAGGCCAGGATAAGACTATACATGAATTCTATTGATGAAGATATCTTTTCTTCTATTTTGACAGGACCACCTGCTAGGCCTGCTGCTGCTTCCACTTCTGCTGATCTCAGTGCTGTGCCACCACCTGACTACAATGAAACTTACAAGAAGGCAAAAGCAGCTGATGCAAAAGCAATGAACATCCTAGCTCAGACGATGTCTGATGAAATATTCCAGAAGCTTGCTGAATGTACCTCAGCCAAAGCTATGTGGGATTCCCTCAACCACATAGTTGCTGGCTCAGCTGATGAGAGGAAGGACAGGAGATCCAACCTCACTTCTCAGTATGAAAATTTCAAGAAGGATGATGCTGAAGACATTGACATAATGTACACAAGACTCAGTTCAATAATAAGTGAACTGAGGTCTTTGGACAAGGAGATAACTTTGTCAGAAGTCAATGACAAGATCCTGATGTGCCTTCCCATCTCTTGGGACTCAAGGATATGGCCCATCAAGGATGGAAGAAACACTGTGGAACTTTCCACAGAAGCTCTGTTGGGAAAGCTCAAGTCATATGAGCAAACTTTAAAGAGCAGAGCTGCTGCAACCGAAGTAAAAACTCCTACACCTACAAAGAAAGAGCACTCTCTAGCTCTTAAGGCTGCTGAGACTTCTGAAAGAAGTCAATCAAATGAGGAGTTACTGGCACTCATTGCCAAGAGGTTCTTCAACATGGGAAGAAGAGACCTCAGAAAGAAGTTCTCTAAGTATGAGGACAAACCAAGGTATGACAAGACTCCATCTAAAGAAATCATCTGTTATGTTTGCAGAAAGCCTGGACACATTGCTCCAGATTGTCCAGAGAAGAAACACAAGGAGAAGAAACATGAGAAAGAGTACAGGAAGCACCACTCCAAGTCCTCCTCACACAAATACAAGAAGAAGGACAAGGGGTTTGTGGCTGCTACCTGGAGTGAAACAGAAGAGGATACCTGCTCCTCTAGCTCCAGTGATTCAGAAGAAGAAGAAGAGAAGAAAGCCAAAGAGGTCTGCCTCATGGCTATTGATGCCTGCAGCTCTCTGTCAGCTGCAGAGAATTCTGAAGAAGAAGGAGACAATGAAGAAGATCCTTCTATGGAAGACCAGGTAATCAACTCATTTGATTTCTCATCTCCTGAGTTCAAATTAAAATTTAAAACTCTATGTTTAGATTTACTATTATCTGAAAAAGAAATTAAGTCACTTAGATTAAAGATAATGGAACTAGACATGGAAAGTATTGAAATAATTAGATTAGAAAAGGAATTAGAAAGCTCAAAAGAAGAAGTAACATTCCTAAAATTAGAACTAGCTAAATCTAAGAGATTAGAAGAACAATTAAATGGCAGAAGCCTTAAATTATCTGAAATAACCAGTATAGCAAACACTAGGGTTGGTAATGATAAACTAGGCTTAGGTGCTACATCTAGTGAACCCATCCTCCTCACAAAGGAGAGATTTAGCACTCCAGTAAAATTTATTTCTGAATCAGGAATAAAGAATACTGAGGAAATTGAAAAATGCAAGAAAATTCAGAATAAGATTAAGAAAGAGAACAGGAAGAAAAAATTTCTAGCTTTACAGAAATCATCGAACATTAATCGACGATCGTCAAACCAATCGTCGAACGTCTATCGACGATCGCTGAACACCTTCACCAAGTATGATATCTTCGGTGCAGGAGATCGACGATCTCATCTTGAGTCGTCGACCAGTGATCGACGATCGTGGAATCCAGAACATAGCACTACTATAAATGATCGACGATATGACTTGCGATCGTCGACCGTGGATCGACGATCTGGACTTAAGCTGGAAAATAAATTTCAAACTTCCAGAATTGCAAATCCCAATCACTACCCTAGGTCGTTTAATCCTTTAACTGAATGGATTATCCCACCTAGGAGATCACACCCTTTAGGATATAAATCTAAGCCTGCAAAATCTTTTATATCTAGTTTTTCTTTTGTGAAGAATACTGGACCCAAGGTAACCTGGGTCCACAATGTATAATTGATATCTTTGCAGGTGAAGACCTATCCAGTCATACATGACAAATGGTATCTGGATAGTGGATGCTCAAAGCATATGACAGGAAAGAAGAAGAATCTGTCAGGGTTCAAAGCCAAGCTGGGACCAAAAGTTGTATTTGGGGATTCCAGCTGTGGACAGACTGAAGGGTATGACAGCTTCACCATAGGAGCTGTAACCTTCAAGAAGGTAGCTTATGTCTCTGGACTAAAGCACAACCTAATCTCTGTAAGCCAAATGTGTGATGCTGGGTACAAGGTATGGTTTACTGACACTGCTTGTAATATTGCTTAAAATAATACTGTTGTGTTAGTAGGTATTAGAATTGGTAATGTTTATGTTGTAGATTTTAACTCATCCAAATCTGAAATATGCTTATTTAATGAAGTAACCAGTAATAATACCCTTTGGCATAAAAGACTTAGTCATGTAAATTTGAAAAACATTTCTAGGTTGGCTAAATACAATCTTGTAAGAGGCTTACCTTCTTGCCCCTACAAGAAGGAAGGCCTTTGCAAAGCTTGTCAATTAGGTAAGCAAACAAGAAATAGTTTTAAATCAGTTAATAAAAGTGATTCTCCCAGGATTCTGTATTTGCTGCATTTGGATTTATTAGGTCCTATTGCTGTACAGAGTCTTGGAGGAAAGTCTTACACTCTAGTAATTGTAGATGACTTCTCTAGGTTCACTTGGGTATTTTTCTTGAGAACTAAGGCTGATAACTTCAAGGTTCTTACAGATTTTCTAAAGTGTATACAGAGTGAGTATTCTACTCAGATTGCCTTGATCAGAAGTGATCATGGTACTGAGTTTGAGTCTCTTCTTATGCAAGAATTCTGTGAGAAGGAAGGTATCAAACATAGCTTCTCTGCTCCTAGAACTCCTCAACAAAATGGGGTAGTTGAAAGGAAAAACAGAACCCTAATTGAATCTGCAAGTACATTGTTGGCAGATGCTAACATGCCTCTGTCCTTTTGGGCTGAAGCAGTTAGCACAGCTAACTATGTATTGAACAGAAGTCTGATACATAAACTTAAGGGTAAGACTCCCTATGAGTTACTTAAGCAAGTGAAACCTAAAATAGACTATTTTAGAGTATTTGGCTGTGTTGCTTTTGTTCATAACAATAACAAAGAATACCTTAGAAAATTTGAGGCAAAAGCTTCAATGGGAGTTTTTCTAGGATACTCTCAAGTAAGCAAAGCCTATAGGGTCCTTAATATATCCTCTCTTAAGATAGAAGAGTCTGCACATGTCTCTTTTGATGAGACAGTCATGTATTATAAGGAGAAGGACTCTTCCTCTAATAGTACAGTGCAAGTCCTAGGAGTAAGTAAGGATTTGGAAGGTTTGAGACTCACACAGGAGAATCATCCCCAACAAACTCCTCAGGTTGCTTCTTCAGATTCTGAATCTGATGTAGAACTTTACAAGTTAAAGCACCTGCTCCAACAGTTGATCAAATTCCACATGAGGAATTAAATCTTGAACATGTTGAAGATCAGATCATTGTTGAACCTACTAATCTTGTCACACTTAGAGATCACCCTGTATCTCAAGTGATTGGAGACATTTCAGTAGGAGTCCAGACAAGACATCAACTCAACAAAGATGTGATGTTTGCTTGTTTCCTTTCTCAGGTTGAGCCCCTAACCATTAAAGATGCTGAGCTTGATCCACACTGGATTATAGCCATGCAAGAGGAACTTAACCAGTTTGAAAGATGTAAAGTTTGGACTTTGGTTCCAAGACCAAGAGGCCAACTGATCATAGGCACCAAGTGGGTGTTTAGAAACAAGCTTGATGCCCAAGGCATAGTAGTTAGGAATAAGGCTAGGCTAGTAGCTCAAGGCTATAGACAGGAGGAAGGCATAGATTATGATCAAACTTTTGCCCCTGTAGCTAGACTAGAAGCCATTAGGATTTTCCTAGCCTATGCTGCCTATAAGAGATTTAAGGTCTTCCAAATGGATGTGAAGAGTGCCTTCCTCAATGGAGATTTAAAGGAAGAAGTGTTTGTTGAACAACCACCAGGGTTTGTTTCATCAACCTTACCCACTCATGTGTTCAAACTCCAAAAGGCTCTATATGGACTTAAGCAAGCTCCTAGAGCTTGGTATGAGACCTTAGCAAATTTCCTTCTAGAACACAAGTTTGTGAGAGGTGTAGTAGATAGAACTCTATTTATTAGACATCATAAGGACTCACAACTGTTAGTTCAAATCTATGTAGATGACATTATATTTGGCTCCACTGATCCCAAACTATGCAAGAGGTTTTCTGAACTAATGCACTCCAAGTTTGAGATGAGCAGCATGGGTGAGTTATCCTATTTCCTTGGTCTCCAAGTGAAACAGTGTGTTGATGGTATCTTCATTTCTCAATCAAAATATGCCAGAGAGCTGGTTAAAAGATTTGGAATGTCTGATGCTTCATCAATGAGCACACCTATGGCCTCAAATGCAGTTATTGATTCTGATGTCAATGGCAAGTCTGTTGATCAAAAGAACTATAGAGCCATTGTTGGTTCCCTGCTGTATTTGACTGCAAGTAGGCCTAACATAATGTTTGCTACATGCCTATGTGCTAGGTTTCAGGTCAACCCAAAGGAATCTCACTTAACTCTTCTCAAGAGGATCTTGAGATACCTTAAGGGATGCCCTAACTTAGGACTGTGGTACCCAGCTGAGTCAGGATTTGAATTAATTGGATATTCAGATGCTGATTATGCTGGTTGTAGAGTTGACAGGAAAAGCACCTCAGGGACCTGTCAGTTTCTGGGAGAGAGACTTGTCTCTTGGTTTTGTAAGAAACAGGCATCTGTGTCTACTTCAACTGCTGAGGCTGAATATATAGCAGCAGCTAGTTGTTGTTCACAGATCCTGTGGATTCAAAATCAGCTAGTGGATTATGGGTACACACACTCAAAAACAAAAATTCTGTGTGACAGTACCAGTGCAATATCAATTGCTCAAAATCCTGTGCACCATTCCAGGACCAAGCACATTGAGATTAGACATCATTTTCTGAGATATAATGTGGAAAAGAACAAGATAGCAATGGAATTTATATCCACAGACCTGCAGAGAGGAGATATTTTCACTAAGCCCCTTAATGAACAAAGGCATTTGTTCTTCCTGAACCAGCTTGGTATGAGTAATGGTTCAGAGTAGTGAAAATTTGGATAGATTTTGTTTTCTGTCTAAAATCGTCGAACGACTGCTCGACGATCTTCGACCAGGTTAGGTATCTATCGTCGACCAATGGTCGACGACAGATTTTCTGTGCTGAGTGGAGAATCGTCGACCAACATATATTGATCGACGATCGTGGTGATTGCTTGTAGTCGGTCGATGTTTAACGTTTAGTCAAATATTGACTATCATCGGTCATTGTTCGACGACCGATTTTATTCCGGGTTCGACGATCGCAGATTTATATCTGATAGTCGATTTAGGTCTGGAGATCGTCGTCCTTCCGCTCCGTCTTTTCATATTCCATCTTCTGGCTTAGAATTCGCTCTCAAACTCTACTCCCGCGCGATTCTCTTCTCCCCTGCCTTGCATCTCGATTCGCCATTCTCTCTTCAATCTAATGGCGATTCCTTCTGCAGTTCTCTTCGGGATGAAGTTCGACACTGGTTTCTGTGTCGACTTCGATTCTTTCAGTCGATGTGATCAACCCATCCAAGACATTCTGCAGCTGTGTGAAGATCAAGGCCTAAAGAAATTTATGTCATTCTCACCAAAGATTCATATACCAGAGATTCGAGAATGGGTATATACCTCGTCCTCCAGCGACGAAGCGATGACTGGAAAGATAAATGGAGAGGAGGTCATTCTGACTCCTGAAGTTCTGACTGAGTTGTTTGGTCTACCAACCGATACTGAGGACTATGAGCAAAATTCAGAGGAATATGGCCGCATGCTAACTGTGATGGGCCATGCTGAGGGTATTCCAGCTAAGCTGCTGAAAATAAACCTATCTCCAGAGTACAAGTTTCTAGCAGACCTAGTGGGCAAGGTCGTTTTGGGAAAGCACTCTGCTCACGACAACATCAACAGGCAACAATTTGCCTTAATGTCAGTTTTGGTGAATAAGACGCAGATAGCCTGGGGAAAAGTTCTGTTTGAACTAATAAGGAGAAAGAACAATCAGAAAGAAGTAAACCTTGCCAGGGTGTTGGGTGTGTTTCTATATGTGAAAGCACCCCTGCTGCTTGTTTCTGTACCCTCCGTAGTCAACGCCAGCAAGAGGTTGGACCCCTATCTGTTCAAGAAATCTCAGAGAGTCATCAAGAAGTCAGCCAGGGTTGATCCTAACCCTCCATCAGACACAAGGGCTGACTCAGCCACTCTCCAGCTTGCTGGGGAAGGCTCAGCAATCCCTTCATCCTCCCTCTTTACCCCTGCATCCTCATCTCCTGCATTACCCTCCACACAATCTGCAGTGCCACCACAATATGCATCTTCCATCCTACATGCATCTCCACCCCAGTCACCCATACCACAACATCTGGCAGCCGCAGCCAGTGTTGACATGGTAACTGCTACCATCCTCACACACTTATCTCAACATGAATCCCACACTCATGTTGATGTTCACCCATCTCCACATGATTCATTTGATCATGTGGTAGATCATACTGCTTCCATTCCATCCACCTCCACATCCTCAGCATTTCAAATAACTCCTGAATTGCTTGCACATATTGTAGAGCTCATCACTCCATCCATACAAAAAATGATTGAGGCTGCCAATGCCCCTCTCATTGCATCCATCAATGCCCTTTCTGAAGCCATCAAATCTCTTCCTTCCTCTGCTGAGCCCTCTTCAGTAAGATGCATGACTCCAGTCCCCACTGAAGTCATGCAGGGGGAGATGTCTGTTGAAGTGGTCTCAGGTGATGCCTTGACCCTTCAGGACAACTCTTCTCTTCCCCTTACAGCAATTGTAGAAGAACCTCAAGAGCTTCCAGAGCAACCAGAAGGTAAAACACTTCCTCTAAAGGTTATAATCAGGACTTTAAATTGATATCTTTATCTAACAAAGACATTCACTCCCTAGTGAATCTAGCTTCTGATGAAGAACTCCTAGAGAAAAATAATGAGGAAGTCCTCATGGACTTGTGTGAAAAAGTTTCAATAAACACTACTGACTCAGAAGTAGTGGTTCAACAACTTGAGAATGCTACTGCTCAACCAGATGGTATAGTTTCATTTAAGTTTCTAATTAATTCAAACTCCAACTTTGAGTAAATCTCTTATCCCTTCCTTCCCATCTCAGCTGCTGATGATCTTGCATCAGTGTTGCAAGTTGATGCTGCCATCTCCATTGACTCTGATAATGCTTTGGAATCCTTTCTCAATTCAGACTGTGAGTTCACACTCACATCTCCTTATGTTCCTCCTTCTCAAGAGAAAACGGTCCCTTATAGACCTGAGTACCTTGATGACCCCTTGGTCAAGGACTCTCTCTTCTTTTCCTGTATGGCACTCCTCTTGTGCCTTACAGAGGTGTCTATCACTGATGTCACTGAACATCTAGAAGGAATTATAACCTCCTTCCTAGATGCAAAGTGGTATCCTGTGTAGATCTACAGGTAACTCTATCAATTACCTGCAGTTGTTCACCTTGGGGGGAATACTCTATTCCCACTTGGTTGTTAACTTATCTTTCTTTGTATGCAGGCACAATCAACATCCCTGCTGCTGCTGCTGCTGAAGAAGCTGAGGCTGTGCAAGACTTACCAGAGAATGCCTCCAAAATGACTGAAAAGGAATCAAGCTCAGGTACTCTCAACCTTGAACAATTTATAGCCTTTGTGGCTGAGAATATTGCCTCTGAGTACATTGAAGGGTTGGTTAATTCTCATATGGATTCCCTAGTCATCTCTCTAGAGAAAGCATCTGCCCCTGCAGATACAGTCATCTTTTCTCCACCTATCCTTACCTATCCTCTACCCATTCCCTCTATTGCAGAACTGGTCCCCAGGATAGCTCCTGACTTGTATCCTGAATCAGAACTCTGGAAGAGATCTCCAAATGTTGATCTTGATGCCCTCCTTGTGCAAGATGCCATTGAGGAAGCAAGAGAAAAAGAAGATAGAGAGAAGCAGGAGAAAGAAAAGGCTGAACATGCTATAGCTGCCAAAGATATCTCAGAACAAGATTTTGATGATTATGCTGGCAGAACCTCATCCCACTCCTCTGATGATGATGACTCTGAGGATTCTGATAGTACCCAGAAGAAGAAAAAGGCTGTATCCAAGAAAAGAAAAGCATCTGCTCATCCTACTGCTAATCCAGACAAGGATGTTCCCTATTTCATTCTGAAGGGAATTGATCCCAAGAGCAAGGAATTTCAACCATGGATGAGAATTTCAAAGAATCAGACAAGAGAGAAGAAGAGAACAAAAAGATATGACACTCCAATTCAGAAATTCCCCCCCAGAGGTCCTCCTCCACCTCCTGGTGCTGGAGCCTCTGGAAGTCTCTCTTCTGCCCCATCTGCAAAATCAACAAGTTCCAACACTTTTAAGTCTTACCAGAGAAGGAGTAACCAAAGCCAGTGAGGCCAAGATGTATCAGGACAAGGAAGGAAAAGAAATGAAAATGTTCCCATGGAACAAATAAAGGAGATGACATTTCAGCAATCTACTTTCTCTCCTCCTCCTGCTCCTAAAAAGAAAGTTCCAGAATGGAAACCTCTTCCTCCCAGGAGAGGTCCATCCTCCACATCAAGGAAACCTGCTGCTTCTGAGACAGTTGAAACAAAAGGAAAAAGAGTGGTCTATTCAGAGAAATCCCACAAGAAGTTCATTGAACTTGCACCTCCCAGATCTCTATATGCTGAAACTGATCCTAAGAAGGCAGCACAGATTCCTCTTGACTCAAGCAAATTAGCCACAGCTCTTCAAAGGAACATAGAGATTGCAGCTCAAGCTGATACTGACAGACCATCCTCTCCATCAGATATGACTGAAACTGAAAGAATTGCCTCTATGGCAAGATTTAAGGAATCTATTGCACTAAGCATGATGGAGAGAGCCAAAGCTCAAGGACTAGACCCTACAGCATATACAACTATGTCTGAATTCAGAGAAAAGGAACTCAGCAAAATTCAAGTCAACTCTGAAATTTTTAATACTGAAGAATACATGAAGTTGCACCCTGCTGCAGTTTTGCCAAGCTATGTTGAAAAGAAAATTATTGGTGAACATGATCTAATGCTATCCAAAAGACAAGCAGCAAACCCAAACAGGGAAATTATTTTCAAACCAGCTGTAATCCCTAAGAACTCATCTGATGCCAAAACCTCTGATAAATCTGCTTGATACTTTATAGTTCTGCTGATTTATGTTTTTATGTTTTTCTGTGGATTGCCTGTGATTTAAATTTTTGGTTAATCTCTGCTTTTGATATTGTGTGCATTAGTTTTAGATCGGATTGGATAACATAACCCAAATAGGGGGAGATTGTTGGTACCCTGGATGTGATTTGGCTTATGTAATCCCTTTCCAGCCCCTCTTGATCCATATAACTATATATGATCATGATTAGGCCTTGTTCAGTTTCCCTAGGACAGTTTATAACTGACCTAGAGCTTAGGCTAGAAGTTCTAGATGTATTTTTGGTTAAGGCTTTTTCCGTTCGACCATCGTCGAACGAGGCCTCACGATCGTCGATCATTGGTCGACGATAGCAGGGCTATTGAATCGTTGAAGTCAAGACAATTATCGTCGACCGATGGTCGACGATCTCAGAGCAAGTTTATTATGCTCTGAAGGTTGGTCGACGATCTGCCATCAGCAGTTCTACGATCGTGTTCTCGCTTCACGATTTCTGTCTCGACAGATTTTTTGCCTTAGTCGTCGACATCATGAGATGTTCGACGTTTTTCTGCTTCGACAGATTCTTTGTTGGTCGACGATATCTTGAGCTGGTCGACGATTTCTGGTCGACGATTTCTGTTTCGACAGATTTCTGCTTTTAGTCGACGATCTGTTAGCTAGGTCGACGATCATCGAACCCCTGTTCGACGATTACTGTCTGCCTTTAACAATTTGCATTTATTTTATTCCTTGGTTTATTTCCAAGTGTTTTAGCGTGTGGTTAGAAAGATTTTCTGAAGATTGTTTTTGCTAATTTATGGCTTGAATTCAAATGAATTAATTACCAAATATGTTAAGCATAAATTACGGGATTTCGTATTTTGATAAAGCATTTTTGTCCTATTATACAAAATATATTGCTAGGCTGTATTCTAGCCGTTGGCGGTGTATGCTATTTCCAAGAATGATAAGTCTTTATGCTGAGATATTTCCCTATTCATTTATTTCCTTATTGGGACTGACAGAGAGTTAATAGGTCATTCTATTCCTATTGCTATATTCTATTTTTGAGATAACCTGTCGCAGGGCTCGAGAATTCAAATCAATAGAGCCGTTCCAAAGGAAAAATGAGAAGATATATTTAAAAGAGATTTTTTTCTCTCAGCAGTAATAAGCAAGTTACAAACGGAGAGTTTCTTCTAAGAAGGATTGATTGGCTCAAGCATCATCAGAGCAACTCTTCACCATCTCACAAAAAAAAAGAGAAGAAAAGTTTTCCTGAAGCAAAAGTCCAAAGAAATTTCTTTCATTCTCAAGTCTCCTGAGCATCTGCTTAGAGTTTTCAAGACTTCAGAAAGAGCTCCAGATCTGCTTCACGTGCTCCAGAATCTGAAGACCCGATAAAAATCAGTCTACAGATCTCTGAGGATTTAGTTTCAGTATATCTGAAACTCCTTCATCCTGAAGCAAAGGCTTTCCCTGGACTTCCACTGAGCCAGGGGGAGACTTTGATTCTTTAGAGAATCCACAAGTCTTCTCTAATCTGTATTAACAACAGAGAAGACAATCTAACCCTCTCAACCCCTTTGTAAAAGAGTTTTCACACCTCTTCAAAAGTGAACATTGGTGACAGGGCACCTTATCAACAACCTGTGGTTGAGCATCCTTATCAAAAGCTCAAAGGGTCTATTTGATCTACCTGAATCAGATCATTGGTGGCAGGGCACCTTAGCAAAAACCTGTAGTGGATTCCTACCAGGGTGGTAGAAGAGTGGAGTACCTATTTAGAGGGAACCACTATATATCCTGTGTCTCTCTGGCTGTTTTTGTTTAATTGTTTATTCTGTGGCTGTGATAGAACTACCTAGGATTGCTAGTTGCTGTGATAGGTTTATAGTTAAACTGAAATTTCAGTTAACTCTCTCACTTGTGCACTTCACTGTGTTAGGCTCTTTGGGTTCAAGTATCAGATTATTTTTTCCGCAAATAAACTCCAAGGGAGCTGACTAGTTATTCATAAAATTTGAATACTCTATTCACCCCCCCTCTAGAGTAGTTTACAACTTATCCCCTCACTTTCACAGACCATCGTGACTTTAACTTTCCTGGAAATAAACGTAAACGAGAGTTATACAAAAAAACTTGGTCGCCCGACTTAAATGTTTTTGTGTGCCTTAAGTGTTTATCGTGAAAACGTTTCGTCTACTCTTTATAAAATTTATTGTTTTTGTACGCGTAAGAGCGCCACTTGTCGAGTTCGTTAAGTTGAAATTTTCTAAGGTCGCCGACAGAGTGGGTATCAAAATTTAAAAACCTTAAGGCCCAAAAAGCGTGGTGTTCTAATTCTACGACTAAATGTCATGATTTTCCATTAACCAATCGATACGGCGTACATCCGAGGGCGGTTTTGTACGCTGTTCGGAAGGCCCATAGAGCGTCGTCTAATTTGATTGACCAGTCTTTTCTAGAGGTGGAAACAGTCTTTTCTAAAATTCTTTTAATTTCTCTGTTCACTACTTCGACTTGTCCGTTAGTTTGGGGGTGGTAGGAAGTTGAAAGCTTATGCATAATGCCGTATTTAGTAAGGATTTTAGAAAACTGAGTGTTACAGAAATGGGCCTGTCACTAACGATGGCTCGCGGCGTACCGAATCGAGAAAATTATTTTTTTTAAAAACGTAACTACAACTCGGACGTCATTCGTAGGAAGAGCTTGGGCCTCTGCCCATCGAGACACATAATCGACAACGACTAAAATATACTTATTCCTGAAGCTAGAAGGAAGAGGGCCAACAAAATCAATTCCCCAGAGGTCGAAAACTTCGCATTCGAGGAAATAATTTTATGGCATTTAATTTTTATTGGAAATATTTCCCGACCGTTGGCAACTATCACACCTACTCACAAAGGCTTGAACGTCTTTAAACAGGCTAGGCTAGTAAAAACCCACGCTTAGCACTTTGTGAGCGGTGCAAGCAGCTTGATAGTGCCCACCTGTCGGTCCTTCATGCAAATGCTTTAAAATATCTAATCCTTCTTCAAATGAGACACATCTCCTTATCACCTGGTCCGCACAGACTCGGAAAAGATGCGGGTCCTCCCAAATGTAGTTCTTCAACTCAGAAAAGAATTTCTTCTTTTGTTGAGAGAACTCTTTTGGGAGCACACAAGCCACTAAGTAGTTGGCGATGTGTGCAAACGAAGGAGAAGTAGATGTGTTAATTGAAAATAGCTTCTCGTCATGGAAGAAATCGTTAAAAGATTTTTCATGTAATTTTCAATAAAATAATTATCTAATCGGGAGAGATGGTCGGCGGCCAAGTTCTCTGCTCCATGCTTATCACGGATTTCTAAGTCAAACTCCTAGAGGAGTAAGACCCAGTGAATTAGGCGCGGCTTGACATCTGTCTTAGCAAGAAGATATTTGAGGGCCGAGTGGTCCGTAAAAACGATAATTTTTGAAAGTGTAATATAAGGGCGGAATTTATGAAAAGCGAATACTACAGCTAGGAGCTCCTTCTCGGTTGTGGTGTAATTTTATTGTGTCGATGTAAGTGTTTTACCAACGTAATAGATGGGGTGGAATTTTTTAGATATGCGTTGAACTAATATGGCTCCCACCGCGAAACTACTCGCATCGCACATTATTTCAAAGGGAAGGTCCCACACCGGAGCTATCATAATGGGGGTTTTAATTAATTTATCTTTTATTAATTCAAAGGCGGATAGACAAGAGTCATCAAAAATAAATGGGGAGTCTATTTCTAAGAGTTGAGTAAAAGGTTTGGTGATCTTGGAGAAGTCCTTTATGAAATGACGGTAAAAGCCTGCGTGCCCTAGGAAACTTCTAATAGCTTTCACTTTCGTAGGCGGTGGCAGCTTCTCGATAACTTCTATCTTAGCTATGTCCACTTCGATTCCTCTCGCAGAAATCTTATGACCAAAAACTAACCCTTTCCTCACCATAAAATGGCATTTTTCCCAATTCAGGGAAAGGTTAGTTTCTTTGCATCATTCTAAGACTTTTTTGAGGTTTTCTAAACAACTATCAAAAGGGTCACCGAACACGGAGAAATCATCCATAAATACCTCCATAGTGCTTTCTACGTACTTGTCAAAGATAGCGAGCATACACTGTTGGAATGTAGCTGGCGCATTGCACAATCCAAATGACATTCTTTGGCAGGCGAAGGTGCCGAAGGGACAAGTGAATGTAGTTTTTCCTGGTCCTCGGGGGAGATGGGGATTTGAAAATACCCCGAGAGGCCATTGAGAAAACAATAAAAGCTATGACCGGATAATCGTTCTAAAATTTGATCGATGAATGACAAGGTAAAATGATCCTTGTGGGTGGCTCCATTTAACTTACGATAATCTATACACATTCGCCACCCAGTCACCGTCTGTGTCAGAATTAATTCATCATTCTCATTACTAACTACCTTATCCCTCCCTTCTTCGACACTACCTGGATTGGGCTAACCCACTTACTATCAGATATATGATAGATTATTCCTGCATCTAACAATTTCATAACCTCTCACTTAACTACTTCTTTCATGTTGGGATTTATGCGGCGCTGAGGTTGGATTGAATTACGCGAATTATCTTCCATTAGGATTTTATGAGTGTAGAAAGATGGGCTTATGCACTTGATATCAGAAATTTTCCAGGCAATAGCTCGACGATGTTTACGTAAAACTAAAAGAAGTTTATCATTTTGCGCATCCGTGAGGTAGGCCGAAACTATTACTGGTAGCTTGGAGTCCTTTTCTAAGAAAGCATATCTAAGAAGTTCGGGTAGTTCCTTTAACTATAGGGTAGGGGGTTCTTCGTATGATGTTTTAAAAATTCTTTCTTTTTCAAAAATAATGTTTTCGTAGACTTTTTCTTTATACAAAAAATTGAAAGGGGTGGGGCTGGTGGCCATGGCGGCTTCTTGCAGCGATTCAGTTGGAAGAGTAGAGGAGGAAAAAAATCAGAAAATTCTTTTTCAAATTCAGAGAGGCGATAGGAGGATTCTTCACTTAGGTGCATCGATTCAGGTGGAAGAGTAGAAGAGGAACAAAAATCAGAAAATTCTTTTTCAAATTCAGAGAGGCGATAGGAGGATTCTTCACTTAGGGTATCTAAGAAGAAACATGCGTCATCATTTTCTATGGTGTTCTTCATCGAGGGGGTGATAGAGAAAGTCACTTCATCGTCGCCTACTCGAACGAAGAGCTTACCATTGCATACATCAATGATTGCTTGGGAAGTGGCAAGGAAGGGTCGGCCAAGGATCAAGGGAACCTCGACGTCTTCTTCGATGTCCAATATGACAAAATCCACCGGGAAGATGAATTTATCGACTTTAACTTAGACATCCTCCACGATTTCTAATGGGTATTTGACGGATCTATCGGCGAGCTGGATACTCATGCGTATGGGGTTAAGACTACCAATTCCAAACTTCTTAAATAATGAGAGGGGTATTAGATTAATACTCGCACCTAAGTCGGCCAATGCGTTCTTGAAAAAAAGATCACCAAAGACACGCAGAATAAAAAAAATACCTAGGTCACTGATTTTATTTGGTAAACCGTTTGTCAAGACCGCAAAGCACTCGACGTTTAGTGTGACATGCGACAAGATCTATAACTTCTTTTTGTTAGTTAGGAGGTCCTTAAGGTACTTAGCGTACTTCGGCATCTGGGAAATAGCTTCGTGGAAGGGTAGGTTTATGTGGATTTGCTTAAACATCTCTAGGAAGGAGAGTATTGATCATCCTGATGTTGTCTGCTAAGTTTGGAAGGGTATGATGGAGTTGGATTATTTTTAAAGATGGGTGGTGGAGTGAGATCTTTTTCTAGAATGGGGGTGATAACTTCTTCAGCAGAGGGTGGAATTTTTAAAATGGGAGCGGAGCCTGCTTCGGGTTCTTCGCTAACCCTACCAGAAACTTGCTTCCCACTCCGAAGAGTTATATCTTTCGCTTGCTCTCTCGGGTTGGGCTCGGTATTGGAAGGAAGAGACTCTGCGGGTCGCTTAGAAATAATTTTTGCGAGTTGTCCTACTTGATTTTCAAGACTTTTAACGCTTCTAGTTAAGGTTCTTAAAGTAGCATCATTTGTGGTTATATATTTAGAAAGTAAATCCTCCAAGCTTGGAGGTTTTGGATAGTTTTGAAGAGGTGGAGGTGGTGCAGAAAAATCATTTTGAGGTGGTGGGTTAATAAGGACCCATGGAGGGCAGTCAAAGTGGTTAAGTTGACCTAAGTCAACTATAACCCCAAATGGGTCAAACTGACCTACATAGGGTCAACTGAACTTCCCTTAGCCAAATGGAACCCTCTCATGCCCTCCTAACCCTAGAGTGAGGTCAATGGGTCACCTAGGACCCATTGGAGTCAACCAAATAGGCAAGGTTAACCCAAGTCAACCTTAGCCCTAAAAAGGTCAAGTGCCCTAACTAAGGGCAGGGGACCTCCAAGATGCCCAACCTACCCTACCTAAGGTTTCCTAAACCTTAAGAGAGGTTCATGGGTCACCAAGGACCCATTGGGGTCAACCCTAGTGGCTAATTTTACCAAAGTAAACTCATGGGTCAAAGTGGTCAAACTAGCCTAAATAGCTAACTCAAGCCCAATCCAAGTGGGTTAAGCCCAAACTAGTGTGGCCCATTTGTCTAGGAGATAGAGAGACACATTTTGGGCCCACCAAATTCATAATGTGGTGACTAGGAGAGAGAAAGAGGAAGTTACACTAATTTGGAGGAGAGAGAAAGTATAGCTTAATGCCCTTCATGGCCATGGAGGTTTAATAACCCCCTTTTTATGAGGCTTTAACTCCTTGGAGGCAGGGGAGAAATTTTCAATAGATGGCTATCCAGTGGGGTGGCTCAACCCCTCAAATTGGGTGAAACCGAAATTTCACTATTGTGGCCATTAATGGTGCTTTGATGTATTGGGGAGTTACAAGCCACCTCTCCCCAATTCCTTCATTAGGAACCTTCACCAGGTCGAGAGCAGGCGTTTCCCCCATTCAAAATTCAATTCCCGTGCTGTTACTGTGGAGGTTGCAGAGAAGCCCAAATCGGTGGCCGGTGAGGGCAAGGAGGCACAACATCCATTCTCAGGCGGCGATTTAGGTCCTCCCCTTCTTCTTCTCCTATGGGTAGATCATAGGGATCATTTAGAATAAAAATCGGGCTCAATTGAGCCCGATCAAAGTTCTGGTTTTCTTGCTTTTTTCGTCAAATTCTTACCTCTCGGGATCGCCAGAGACGGCCCCTCCGGCAGCCGTGCCACCGCCCGACGATAGCCCCCACCTCAACGAAGGTGGTGGTAGCGGTGGCCGACCAGGGAGGTGGCCGGGTGGCCGGAAATGGCGGCTGGAAGAAGCTCCAGGTCGGGTAAATCCAAACCGTTGGCTGGAGCTTAAGGATGACGGGATGTCGTTCAAGCTACGTCAAGATTCGTGCCGCCTTGATAGTTAAACTATAGGATATGATTATTTCATTTTAATGGATTTGTCACATTTATACAGCCACCTTGTAAATTATTTTAAAAATACCTAGAGGCCAAATCATAAAAAGTGGTCAACACATAATTTGTAGCCCTATGGGTCTACTATTGATCTGAGTCAATTTGGATAAATGGTTCGACCAGGGCACCCATTTTGTTGGTGTCTATACCTAGGGCTAAACATAGATTAAAATGAGTGCCCACAATTCATCCTTTGTCCATATGACTTGAAATTTGGACAGGGATTCACCCTAACATATACCTAGGTCCTGCCCAAAAATGAGAATTTTTGGGGACAAATTTTCTATAGCTTTTGAAATTTTTAATTACATTAGGGTAAATTATTTAAGTGACTTAATGACCACCAAACCATCCCAAATTTTGGTGAGTGGTTCTTGGGGTCATTATAAGGCTCTGGTTAAATTTTCATCCCATTTGGAGATGATTTGGATAGAATTCTTGCAAACCCTAGCCTTGCCTTAGTAAGGGTATTTAGGTCAAAAGTGCACTTGAGATTTGAGTGGTCAAATCACTTCAACAGAGGTTGGGATTTGGTCCACTGGTTTGGTATGACATATAACACCTTCATATGGGATATGGGGTGGTTTGCGATTGAATAGCCTTGGGACCCAAGTTCAAACCCTATGGTTGGACTTTGGGGGTTTGAGAAGGGCATATGGTCAAATGCCCTTGTATGGACTTTAAACTTGATAGCGAGGATTCTTGGATAGCTAAAGTCCTCTGGTAAAAATCTTAGAGGATTTTGAGAAGGGTAGACCCCTCAAAACCCTAATCATAGCTTAGGTCACAAATTTTATAAAGGTATATTAAGCTATCAAAACTCTGTGCAAAGTTGTGAAATTTGGATAGTGAAATCCTAGAGTTAGTATGAGTCTATGAAAATTTTAATGGGAATTTTGGAGCAATTATTTTTGTACTTCCTTTGTTATGTAAGTGTTAGCCCTTAATTGATTATTTATTATTTTTGATCTCCCTGACCATAGGAAGCTTGTGTGATTTGGGCTCAGGGAATTTTGAGTTAATATCTTCACAAATGAATTTTATTATAAATTTTTGATGCATATTTACAGTACCTACTTCACAAACTAATTAAAATGGAAAATTGTTCAATAATTAATTTAGAGCTCATTAATTGTTATAAAATTGTGAAACCTGTTCAGTAGTGTTATTAAATCAATACTTCCATGATAAAAATTATTCACAATTTTTAGATGGACAATTTCAGTACTTACTTCATTATCCTTTGAAAATGAAATATGATTCAAAATTAAATTAAGAGTTATTTGTTCACTGAGATATTATGAAACTGGACCTAGAGTGATTATAAGTCATTATATACTTGCTTGAATTTTCTAAGAATTTTTGAAAGTATTTTGGCAATACTTGCTTCATTAAGATGATTAATGTAGATTCCATTTAAAAATTAGGTTCAGAGATTAAATCTTTCTAAAAAATTGGAAGACTTTGGGTTTTCTGTTAAATGGTCATCTTGTATTTATCATAAATTTTGTGGAGCATTTGCATGCCTAAAATGGGCACTTCATGTACAAACTTGGGTTTTGGATTACTTAGGAAATTAAATAAATTATTAATTAAATTAGGAAAAATTATGAAAATCTAGATTTAGGCTAATTATGTCATGATAGACCCCCAATAATTATTATAGGAGTATTGGATGATAATTTGGAGTACCTCCCATTGGACACACCATATAGTTTAGGATGGTTTGCGTTTAGTAAAAACTGCAGAAACTGTGTTGGAATAAGAATTTGGGCACATTGGTTGGGGATAGTAGTTTGCTGGTTTGGATAAATAAAAATGAGTTCATCTTTGGAAGTTAGGATGAGTAGGGTGTTGGAGTGGCTAGTGTTAGGTGGTGCTCGGGATCGACGAAAGATCGTCTTCCCTATGGAGGGAGAGAGAAGGTCAAAAACACTTTAGGGTTTGATCCAGAGTAACATTAAAGGGATTGGGAGTTGGGTAGCAACCAAAAGTAATAAGTGCCTTGCGAAAGGGAGCTTTGGTTTTCAGCCCATCGTAGCTCCTAGTGCCCTTTGAGAGCCCTTCACGGGGTATGCCGGGGGCAGTCCTGGGCTAACCTAAACTGTAGGTAAAACTGAATTGCAAGAGTAACTAGCATAAATAGGGATTCACTTTCACTCACCTCGATGACTCGGGATGTTGGGATGGGTCACTCGGGCTGTAGGCCCAGCGGATTTGGAGATGGGAAGGTTGGCCCGACGAGCTTTGGCTCGGTTAATATTTATGACGGACGGGATGGTCCGGGAAGCTTTGGCTCAGTAGCTGATACATAAGTTGCATGTGTATAAAGTATAAGGTGGTGGGTCTACAGTATTGGAGGGTCGATGCACCGACGCCAATACGTTGACTCGGTAAGTGTGGTTTAGCACTTGGCCAAATAAAGTCTGGTGCACCATCCGACAAGAGTACGCGGGAGCTCTGCTTAGTGCACCAGCGTTGAGGCGTATGATAGGTCTGACTGGTAGTGCAATTACCAGTTTAGAGGTGGGTGAGGCCCAACCTACCGCTTTTGTTTGCCACTACGGAGGTATCCTGGGAGGTTAGGCTCCAGAAAGGGAGAACTAAAGGTCCGTGTACACAGAGTCGAGTGGACGTGTTGCACTTGCATGATTCACATCATAACATATCTTCTTGTCATAGAATAACCATTGCATATAACCCCTGACACCTATTGTATAAAGTTGTATGGGACGCTTTATACAATTGGCCCTGCAAAATGACACCTTGGTTTATAAGTTCGCGCGAACATGCTTATAAATTAAGGTTTTTATTCAATAAATATATACGTATGCTTGCTTGAAAACCGACACCCTATCGTATAAATTGGTATGAGACTTTTTATACGATAGGAGCCTTGCAAAAGATCCCTTGGCTTATGTGCTTTCATATAAGTTAAGATTACTTATTACTTGAGTAGCTTTTCTTACTTTTATTATTGCTATATATATGCTCGTAAAACTGCTAGTCTAATTCCACCGTCACCTGAATTTGTTAATCTCCACTATCATGTCCTCTCCTTTCTTGCTCCCCGTTCGGTGCCTAAGAGCTATGGGGGAAAGGGCTGTGGATGATAAGAACTTAGTCTTTTAGACTAAGGTTTTCGAACCACATCATTTTATGGGACCGTGGAGCCCAACATGGAGGAGAAGCCCCGAAGGTCGGTATGCTTAGAGATGGGGCAGTCTTGTACCGAAGTTCAGACTACTGGGACTGTGAGTCCCGATCGTTAGTAGTTTATTAGTTTTACTTCCGCTATAAGTGATATATGTAGTGAAAATTTGGATGTACTAGGCATGAGCCCTTATCTAGTACTTTTATTATATCTGTGGATACTCCCTTCATGGAGAACATATATCTTTATATTTGATTTCTGTGGACTTAATCTTATTATTTTGCTACTATTGTGATCGAGTTTGGCCAGCAGAATCGGCGATTTGCAGTTGCGACCTTCTCAGGCGTGAAGGTTTCACCACAAAGCGGCGGTTCTGGGCCTAAGACCCCGGTGTTTCAAAAAAAGGGGGGGGGGGTCTTACAAGTGGTATCAAAGCAGACCTCGATCGAAAAAGTAGTAGTCCACAATCCCTGGGTCACCCCCGTACGAGTTTAGTTTGGGGACAAACTAAGCAGTGGAAGCAGTGGTGGGCCCATATGGGAGATCACATGTAAATTGTCCACCTTTAATTAGGTTTTAGTAAATTACTTACGAATGACTTTTGTCACGCAACCCCCAACACAGCCTACACCACAGGGCGAAGTCCAGTAGACTCCGAATGTTGCACCACCCCCCCGGTCCCCACTCCGTTTCTACAGTCAGAGATGGGGCAGACTCTGACATCCGTACTGGAGGCTTTCAGGGCTCAGCAGGTTCCGGCTCCGCAGCCAAACCCGAGGGCAAACTGGTTGAGCATTTTTCGAGGACTTTCTCCCCCATCCTACTTGGGGACAGAGTTAGCCGTTTGGATGGAGAAGTGGCTGGACATCATGTATGAGATGCTGATAGGGATACGGTGCCCTTGGGAGGAGAGGGTACCTTTGGTGGTCTCTTGCTTGGAATCCCATTCCAAGAGATGTTGGAAGGCGTCGTTGGACATGACATTTGTTGACAAAGAAGTTGTAGAGATAGCCTGGGAGGAGTTCAGGGCCGCACAGTTGGAGCATTTTGTTCCGCAGTCGGCCAGAGATGAGCTAGAAGACAGATTTTTACAGTTGAGATAGGGTAACAAGACGGTGGTGGAGTACCACCGGCAGTTCAATCATCTAGCCCGGTTTGTAGACTCTTATCGGTTGGATGAGGCAGGATACGCTAAGAGGTTTTTAAGGGCCTGCGAGAGGATCTGAGGGAAGCCCTGATGTTCGTGTCCGATAGGCCTATTCCACGGATATTGGAGATGGCGAAGAGGATCGAGGTAGATTGGCACACTACCCAAGGCCGGAAGCAGCCAACTGAGGATCAGGGTCGGGGAGCCAGAAATGATCAGCGATGGGGCCGCATCACTGATGGGAGAGATTGGAGAAGAGCAAAGGACCAACCTCGTCAGGAGGTGAGACATGAGCAGAGGGAACCAGTAGTGGTGGCCCCTCAGCCTCTTTAGATGTGGGAGATGCAGAGACCCGGGGGTATGATATATCCCCCACTAGAGTGCTTCAACTATCATTAGGTGGGGCATATCCGGAGGAACTGGCCCATAAGGGGGGCACCACCTCCAGTGCCACCGGCTGCGCTGCCTACTTAGTATTTTGGAGGCCGAGGACGTAGATGAGGACGTGGATATCAGGGTGGGAACCGCAGGCAGGAGAGGGAGCAAGTGTATGCTCTAGATCTGGCTCAACCACGGAACCCAGAGCAAGTGATCACATGTACGTCAGTAAATTTTATGCTTTCTTTCCTAAACTTTTAGATTCATGGATATAGAATTTATAGATTAGGAAAGAAAACCTTAATAAGAATTCTAAGAAATTTAACTACCCCAGGCATAGTCTTCATCAGTGGCAAGCCCGCTTATACACTGTTCGATACGGGTGCTTCGCACTCACTCGTGTCAGAAGCCTTTATGGAAGGGTTGGAAGGCGTGGATCGATTCATAGGCTTGATGATGAGGATACGTCTACCAAACGGATCAGAGCTACTCACATCTGCCCACTACAACATGGAGGCGGAGATCGACGGAAAGGCATTCGAAGCACCAACAACGATCCTAAAGATGCCAGTCTTTGATTTAATCTTGGGCATGACATGGTTGCATTGGAACCATGCCCAGATTGATTTCCTGTCAAAGAGGATCACCGTGAGGCATGGGGATTCCCACATCATCATCGAAGGTATTAGACCTATTTTCCCTCTCTTCTTATCATCCGTGCAGGCCGTCAAGGCCCACTTGCAAGGGTAGGAGGTCTATGAAGTACTATTTGAATTGGCTGAGGCCAAGGATTCTATCTCTGATATCCCGGTGGTGCGAAATTTTGCTGACGTATTCCCAGAGAAGCTGTCAGGGCTACCCCTGCACCGGGAGCAGGATTTCCGGATAAAGCTAGTGTCAGGGGCTAAGCCAGCATCTAGAGCCCCTTACCGGATGGCCCCGAAGGAGTTGACGGAGTTTCGAAGCCAACTGCAGGAACTAGTGGAAGACGAATTCGTCCGGCTGAGCTCTTCACCATGGGGAGCCCCGGTGCTGTTCATTAAGAAGAAGGATGGTACACTTAGATTGTGCATCGACTACCGAGCACTGAACCGACTGACAGTATGGAATTTATATCCATTGCCAAGGATAGATGAGCTATTTGATCAGATAGAGGGGGTACATTTCTTCTCGAAGTTGTATTTAAGGTCGAGCTATTGCCAGCTGCGGATTTGGGAGGAGGACATTCCGAAGACTGCCTTCAGTAGCAGATATGGGTTGTTTGAGTTTACAGTGATGCCCTTCGGGCTCACGAATGCAGCGTCGGCATTCATGAGCCTCATGAACTGGGTGTTCGAGGCATATCTGGATGTGTTTGTCATTGTGTTTATTGATGACATCATCATCTACTCGAGGACAGAGGAGGAGCACACTCGACATCTGATGCTAATCCTAGAGAAACTGCGGAAGCACAAGCTTTATGCAAAGTTCAGTAAATGCCAGTTTTGGTTGATGGAGGTGGATTTCCTAAGCCATATCATCAGTGGTGCTGGGTTTGTAGTGGACCCAGCCAAGATTCAGGCAGTTCGGGATTGGCCGCAGCTGAAGTGGACAACAGACGTGAAGAGTTTTCTAGGACTTGCTGGTTATTACCGGAAGTTCATGGAGGGATTTTATCGTATTGCCCTTCAACTCACGTCCCTGATGAGGAAGGATGTGCCCTTTGTCTAGACCCCGTAGTGCGAGTTGGCTTTTTAGGAGCTGAAGGATCGACTCACCTCAGCTCCTATACTTGCCCTTCCTTCGGGAAAAGAAGGATTCTAGGTCTACACCGACGCTTTCTACCAAGGCATGGGTGCAGTGCAGATGCAAAATGGTCATGTGATAGCATACGCCTAACAGTAGCTGAAGAAGCATGAGCAAAACTACCCTGTTCATGACTTAGAGATAGGAGCAGTCATATTTGCCCTGGAAGTCTGGCGGCACTATCTGTACGGTGTCCACTATGACATATACTCTTACCACAAAAATTTGAGGTACGTGGACACGCAGAAGGAGCTGAATATCAGATAGAGACGATGGGTGGAGTTTCTAGTAGATTATCAGTACGAGATGCACTACCACCCAGGGAAGACGAATATGGTGGCCGTTGCGCTAAGCTGGAAGGCTACGAACTGAGGAGCAGGACCTCAGTTGATTACCATGGAGTTGGTCCAGATGTTGGACAAGATGTAGATATCCCTAGTGTCTGAGGATCAACCAGATCTATACTGGGAATACCTATCATCGTTGGTTGCCACAGATGACATTCGAGACCGAGTCAGAGATGGGCAGAGGCAGGATGCCAAGCTAGAGCCGATAGTCCGGGACTTAGAAGCAGGTACTGCTAGAGATTATGCACTGAGGGATGGACTAGTGTGCTTTAGAGGACGAGTTTACATACCAGAGGGAGGCCATGTCCGGGAGGATATCATGACGGAGGCCCATTATAGTCGGTATTCAGTACACCCAGGAATTAAGAAGATGACTACGGATCTAAAAAAGACCATGTACTGGCCAGGCATGAAGAAAGATATCACCTACTTCATGACCCACTGCAAGACATTCCAGTTGGTGAAGGCAAAGTGTAGAAACCCCACAGGATTATTGCAACCACTTCCAGTGCCGGAGTGGAAGTTCGAGGATATCGCGATGGACTTCGTATATGGCCTTCCACGATCGCGGACGGAAAACGATTCAATATGGGTAATAGTAGATCGACTGACGAAGGTACACTACTAGAAAAATGGCTTTTAGCCACGATTTTTTTTGCCACGGGGGAAAATCGTGGCTAATACTGAAGTATTAGCCACGATTCCAATTCCGTGGCTAATAAGCTAGTATTAGCCACGGATGACTAATCCGTGGCAAATAACCCGACTTTTTGCCACGGTTTGCCTGTTTCATGGCTAGTAGTCTAGTATTAGCCACGGAAGCCTAATCCGTGGCAAACAGGTCGGGTTTTTTTTAGTCCCACACCGCCAACAAAAAGCTTGATTTGGGGTTTATATAGCCCATTCAAAATTATTGTTTGAAATAAAATCGGCGCGGCGGCGGCGGCCGGGCGCACGGCGGCGGCGGCCGGGCGGCGGCGGCGGCGGCGGCCGGGCGGCGGCGGCGGCCGGGCGGCGGCGGCGGCGGCGGCCGGGCGGCGGCGGCGGCGGCGGCGGAGGCAGGGCGGCGGCGGCCAAATATTTTTTTATGTTAGGTTTATTACAGACCCTTTAGCCACGACATTTGAACCGTGGAAAATGTGGTACTTTTAGCCACGACAATTGAACCGTGGCTAATAACTTACTAGCCACGGATTCAGCGTGGCTAATACTATTAGCCACGCTCGCATTGCCCACGCCCATTTGCCGTGGGTAAGCCGTGGCTAATAGTTATTAGCCACGGTTTTGGACTTTTAGCCACGGAAATCTGTCGTGGCTAAAAGTTTATTTTCTAGTAGTGGTAGCTAGATTTATCCCTATTAGGAAGGATGACTCAGTTGGTGTGCTGGTTCGGAAATTCGTGGGGCAGGTCTTCCATTATTATGGCGTACCCAGGATGATTGTATCGGATCGGGATGGACAGTTTACGTCTAAGGAGTGGTGATCAGTGCAGACTTACATGGGCACCCGACTGACTTTCAGTAAAGCTTTTCATCCCCAGAATGACGGGCAAACAGAATGCACCAATCGGACTTTGGAGGATCTGCTGCGACTATGCATTCTGGATTGTAGAGAACCTTGGGAAAAGCTGTTCCCACCGGTCGAGTTTTCATAAAATAACAACTACCAGTCCAGTATAGGGAATTCTCCTTATGAGCTTCTATACAGACGGAGGTGTAGGGCTCTGCTGTCTTGGGTACATGACGAGGATCCGAAGGCTTTGGGTTCGAAGTTTGTGGAGGACACCGAGGCTCAGGTGAGGCTGATACGGGACATGATGTTAGAGGCACAGTGCCGACAGGCTAAGTACTACGATGCTCGGTATCGTCAGGTGGAGTTTCAGGTGGGGGACCGTGTATTCTTGAAGATATGAACGATGCAAGGAGTTTCACAGGTGCGTGGTCGGAAGAAGAAGCTCAGCCCGAGATATATGGGGCCTTACAGGATCCTAGAGCGGATCGGTCCCTTAGCATACAGGCTTGAGTTTCCACCGAAGCTGGAGGGTCTGCATGATGTGTTACACGTATCTTCTCTCAGGAGGGCTCTACTACACCCGGAGCAGCATATTACTACCACGGATGGGCCGGTGGCATCTGATCAGTCAGTTCATCTTGAACTGGTCCAGATCGATGACAAGGGAATACGAGTCTTGCACCGCAAGAAGGTTCCATTGGTCAAGGTTCTGTGGAGGAATCATGGGCGAGAGGAGCACACATGGGAGCCACATGACTTGATGAAACAAAGGTACCCAAAGCTTTTCAGTCAGGTACTCCTTACAAACTCTCAGGATGTTACAATTTACTTTCACATTTGGAACCCCGTAGGCTTTACTAGAATTTCGAGGACGAAATTTTTGTTTATGTATTGGGATTTGTTACATCCCTCAGAAAACTAGACCCCTAGGAGTGGTTTTGTCATGACTAGGTCATGACAAAACCCCAGGGAGCCCAAGAAGACCAAGTGGACTTGGGAATAAAGGTGATTGGGGTGAATGGTCTATAAATAGTAGATTCCTAAACTCTAGCTTTGGATGACTATGAGGCTTCACCATGACTCTAAGGTCCCACCATGACCTCAACAATCTATTGGAAGGTCCATTAGAGCCCTAAGGGTTAACTGGAGTCAACCTTAGAGTCTTAGTTGACCCAAGTCAACCCTAGCCTTAAAGTCATCAAAGTGCCCTAGCTAAGGGGCAAGTGACCTTCAGAGTGCAAGTTAACCCTACCACAAAACCCTTAACACCTTGGCTAGTCCATAGAAATAAGGACGCATGGAGGGCAGTCAAAGTTTTTAAGTTGACCTAAGTCAACTCTAACCCCAAATGGGTCAAATTGACCTACATAGGGTCAACTGATGGGTACATTGGTAATTGTACCAGATTTGGAGAAGCCTCACTTAAATCAATGACATACATCATCTTGTATTTGATGTTTATTTAAGTTTATTTGTGCAGGCTAAGTAATGCAGGAATTTGTCTAAGTATAAAAGCGTCGAGACACTCGGTCAGTGTCGACGCTTGTGAAGAAGCTGTGTTGAGAACAAGAGCAAAACTGTGTCGACACACAAGACTTGTGTCGACACACATAAGTTCAGTCTACACCAGCTGTGTTGACACACAGGACTTGTGTTGATACACAGATATCAGACAACACAAGCTGTGTCGACTTAAATGATCTCAGTCGACATCCTGAATGCTGAGTTGAAGATCAACTATGTAGACACTCAGGACTAGTTTCGACATACTATGACTAGTAGTGCTGAAAGTAAGCTGAAGCTCACATGTCAACACCCAGGACTTGGGTTGACAACTGTTTTGAAGAAAAGCTGGGTCGACATTAAGGAAGTTGTGTCGACACATTCTATATTATCTGTGTCGAGACTATAAAGAAAAGCTGCGTCGACAGAGATTGAAGTCTGTCGACTACATCAAGGCAATATGTTGACATCCTGATAGCTGTGTCGACACATACATAATCTGTGTCGACACATTTTGAAATAAGTGTCAACACATTGTGAAGAAGATCTGTCTCGACGCTGTCTGCTGTTTTGAAGACCAAGTTGCGGATTTCCAGATCTAAGAAGTGACAGCTGGCATAACTGTCAAAGTTGTCAGATGTCAGAACTGTCAGATGCCAATCAACTACTGGTTCAGCCGATTACCTCTGCTGTGTTTCTATAAATAGAGTAGTGCTATCAAAGGAGACAATAACACACAGAAAATATACAACACAAAAACACAGAGACGAAGACAAATCTAGGGAGATCAATAAGTATTACAAAATCATTTCTGTAATAAGAAGAAGGAGAAGAAGAAAGCTGATTCAAGATCACCTCAATCTGCTCAAGAGAGATTCAACCTAGTTTTCTATTTTCAAGAAGTTTTGAAGAAGATAATTAAGGTTGAATCCGATCCAAAGCTGCAAGGGTAAGAAGAAGACCAATATCTCAAGATTTAGTCAAGAACACTTTACCCCATTCTCTCTCTCTTTGGGTAAAGAAATTCTTAAAATATTGTAATCATAACTGTAGGATCTGTATAGATCTGAGTGTAGGAAAGTCTATCTTTCTGAGTTATAAGCCTAAATTTATAAGGTCTGAGGTAGGGCAGTTTGCCTGAGGTAGGCTTCTTGGGAAGAATCTGAGTTGTAGGATCTGGAAGGATCTGAGCTGTAGGACTTGAAGAAGTCTGAGTTGTAGGAACTTGAAAGGGTTCTGAGTGGTAAGATCTGTGGATCTGAAAAAAGTGGAAGTTGGGCCGAATCTAGTTCATTGCTAGATAGGAGAAGGGGGAAAGTGGATGTACCTAAATATTGAGGAACCACTATAAATTTGTGTGTCTCTGTGCTATGTTTGCTTACTCTGAATGTTTGTGATGCTTGTATGGTTGGATAACTAGATTTGCTAGTTAGAAATCATAAAACTGCATATTATAAAGAATTGAACCTATTCACCCCCCTCTAGGTGATTAGTTGTTCATTATTGAATTCTTTCAATTGCTATCAGAGGGAGGTTGCTCAAAATTTGACTTAACAGTCATAGCTCATCTCTAAGGCAGTTATAGATATTCAAAATGGGATCAAGTGAGAATCAGAAAGAGCTTGGTTCAATGAAACTTCCCATATGTAGGAAAGAAAATTTTGTATCTGGAAAGAAAGAGTCAGATTGTTCATGGAGGCATCTGATCCAAGAATTTATATTACAGTTCAAGAAGGTCCCTTTATACCTATGAAAACATCAGTTCTTGATACCAATAAATCCACTCCTAAGAGCTATGAAGAAATGACTAAGGATGAGATCATCTTGGCTACTATGGACAAAAGGGTACATAATATAATAGTTAGTGACATAGATGATTCAACTTTTCAGTATCTGGACCATTGCAAAACATCAAAAGAAATGTGGGACACACTGGTTGTCTACATGGAAGGAACTGAAGAGGTTAGAGATGACAGAAAGTCTATGCTCAATCAGGAGTATGAGAGCTTTAGACAGGCCAAGACTGATAGCATTGCAGAATGCTATAAAAAATTCTTTAGGATAATGAATGAACTAATGACTTATGGAAGGGTATTCAGTACATATGAGCTAAATGACAAATTCCTCAGGTCATTAACCAAAGATTGTGATACTAAGATTCTTATCATAAGAGAAGTGGCCAGATTAGCTTATACACCTCCGCCAACACTGTTTGGTAAACTGCTGTCCTATGAAATGCAGTTGACAGCAAGGAAAGATGAGGAGAAATGCAACAAGTCTTCAATCAAGGATAAGTTTGTGGCTTTCAAAGTTGAGGCCACAAGAAAGGATAGGAGAAAGTCTCCTTATCCTCCTAGGAAGGTTATTGAGACAGAAACTGAAAGCTCAGACACCAGCACATCAGATGGTAATAATTTTGATGAAGACTTTGCTGCTTTCACTAGACAGTTCCAGAAATTTTTAAAGAAAAAGAGCTGGAGAAGCAGGCCATCCACATCTTCTTACCCTAAGGATGATTACTATAAAGGAAAGAAGGAATCCTCTAAAGAGGACAGCTATAGCTCAAAAACTAGTAAACAAACTTCTTCTAAAATAGTTTGTTATTACTGCAGCAAACCAGGACATATCATAGCTGATTGTCCTGTGAAAAGAAAGGAATCAGTAGACAAGAAGAAGCACCAGAAGGGCAAGAAGGAGAAGTCCTTTATTGGCCAGAAAGGAAAAAGTTGGACTGATTCATCTTCATCAGAATCAGAAAGAGAAGATAATGCTGAGGCCTATATTGGGCTATATTCAGTAGAAGTAGATTCTGTGGAGACTGAATTCCTGCAGATTCTGGATGACATCAATTCAAGGACAGAAGACAGTCTTTGCTTTGGTTTGTTAGGAGTTGATGAGGAAGGAGACAGCCAAGATCACCCTGGTCCAACTAAGGTACATTCCTCACCATCTGTATGTGTATATATAACTAGTCCAGAATTAGAAGCATCAACTCAAAAAGGTGATGATGGTTCTGAATCTGAGGGGGACATCAATCAACTGATTGATGATTATGGTGAGCTCCTGAAGGAATTTAAGGAAAGTAGGATCCTAGCCAAAAAGCTAGCAAAGGTGAATGCCTCTCTGAGATTGGTTGCTTCAGACTCAGCAAATGTGCTGGATCTGAAGATAAAAGAAGTTAGTAAACTGAAGAACATAACTGTTATTCATATGGGTACTATTATTTTCAAGAATAATCATATCAGGAATCTTGAAAGCAGACTTCAAAAGGAGAGGGAATTAGTGGCTAAATTTTCTAAACCTAGTACAGTTTTCCCTTTAATAGATTCCTTCTCCATCCAAAAGGGTAAGAAGGGACTAAGTTATAAAGGTAGAACTAGAGTTGCCAAATCTAAAAGTAAAGGCAAAGCTTTAGTACATCCACTAGCCTCAATGCCCCCTATATCTTTTAAGAAGATTGATCAGCCATCAAACAGGTATGACCATGAATGCATTTATGGTCATTGTGAGATTGAGAGTGGCAAGGGTGCAAGTGAGTATATGACAGCTCACCGGAAAACTCAACTTGCCCATTCTGGAAAATTTGTGTTTGGTGTCCCAGAACCATCACTTAAACAAAAACAAGCAGTTCACTTCCAAGGTCTTACAGACCAGAACCAGACTAAGGGGAAGTCTGATAGCAGGACTAATATGGGTATCACTGAAGCAATCAGGAGCATTTACTCTAAAAAGAAGAATGCTGGTGTTAAGACTCAGGATATCCCAAGTACATTTGTTGCTAGACCAATTACCAAGAAGGCTTTGACTAATAGACTAGGAAAAGGAACTGTTATACCATCAGATTTAAGAACTAAAGACAACAATGCTGTCAGACCAGTACTTAAGAGGAGGTATAATAAGTATGAGTGTTGGTGCTATGGCAAGGTGGGTCACTTTGCCATTGACTGCTGGTTCAATGATAGTGTCAAGAGGGATAGTCTACCTATTAGTAAAGCTGCAGGTAGGCAGATACATTTTCAGTCTAACCAATTCCTAGGACCCAATAAAAATTGGGGCCCTTAGGGTAGATAGTCTTGTTCTGTGTAGGTGAGTCCAAGTAGTCATACCCCTATATGGTACTTGGACAGTGGTTGTTCCAGGCACATGACTGGAACAAAGAGGATGCTAAAGAACTATACTCCAACTAACAATGGACCCAAAGTCATCTTTGGAGGTTTAGAAAGTGAGATTATAAAAGGATTTGGTAAGATTACAAATGGTCTAGTCACTATCACACAAGTAGCCTTTGTGAAAAGTTTGAAACATAATCTGATAAGCATAAGGCAATTATGTGATCTTGGCTATGACATTTATTTTCTCAAGATAAGTGTAAAATAAGAAATTCTAATGACTAAGGGGTCATCTTATCTAGCACTAGGAGAGGAAATGTTTATTGTCTAGATTTTGAATTTATTAGAAGAGATTATCCTGTTTATCTAGTTGCAGATGAGAAAGCCACTCAATGTGTACAATGGCACAAGAGGCTAGCTAATCTAAACTACAAGACAATAGGAAAACTCTTCAGTAGTGATCTAGTCAGGAATGTTCCTAAAGTCAAGTGTGTCAAGGAGAATATCTGTTCAGCATGTCAAAAGAGCAAGCAGACCTGATCCTCTTTTAAAAGCCTTGATACCAAAGATTCAGTGACCATAGGACTGAATTTCAGTCTGAATGCATGACAAAGTTCTGTGAAAGTATTGGGATTCTTCAGGAGTTCTCCTCTCCTAGAACACCTCAGCAAAATGGTATTGCTGAAAGGAAAATATAACTCTAATAGAGGATGGTAGGACCCTACTAAGTGACACTTATCTTCCAGAATATTTCTGGGCAGAGGCAGTAAACACTGCATGTCATGTCCTCAATAGGGCCTCTATCACTAAAAGTCATAAGAAGACTCCCTATGAGATTCTAAAGGGTAGAAAACAAAACCTATACTATTTTAGGATATTTGGTAGCAAGTGCTATATACATAACAATGGTAAGTCTCACTTGACAATGTTTGCTGCCAAGTCCCAAGAGGGAATCTTTATTGGGTACAACAACAATAGTAGGACATATAGGGTATATAACTTGACTACACAAGTTGTAGAAGAATCTGTCCATGTGGTTTTTGATGAATCCATGCTTATTAACAATGAGCTGCCTAGCATTTCATCTAGTTCTGCAGGTCTAAAGGATAAACTGGAGAAGCTATCCATTAAAGAAGTCAAGACAGCAGAAGAAAATACAGAAGATGATGGATGCTATCAAGGGGGAGCTCTAGAATAGCAAGCTGATAATATTCCATAAATAGAAGTTGAAGATACTGAAGAACAGGCTGCTGAAGAAAGGATACCTCAAGCAATGAGACATCTAAAAGATCATCCATCTCACCAAATCTTTGGTGATGCTAGACATGGTGTAATGACAAGGAACAAGAGCATGAACACTGCACTATGTTCAAGCTTTATGTCCCAGGTGGAACCTAAGAAGTTTGAGGAAGCTATTAAGGATTCTCACTAGATAGGTGCCATGCAAGAAGAACTTAACCAGTTCAAGAGATGCAAAGTATGGAAACTTGTTCCTAGACTAGAAGGACACAATTCCATTGGAACAAAATGGATCTACAGGAATAAGTTGGATGAGAATGGAATCATAATAAAAAATAAGCAAGGTTGGAGGCCATAAGACTATTCCTTGCCTATGCAGCCTATCAAGGATTCTATGTCTACCAGATGGATGTCAAGTCAGCATTTTTGAATGGAGACTTGAAGGGAGAAGTATATGTAGAACATCTATTAGGTTTTGTTGATTCTCATTTTCCAAACTATGTCTATAGACTTAAGAAAGCCCTTTATGGGTTGAAACATGCTCCAAGGGCCTGGTATGAGACATTGTTTACCTTCCTTATTGAGAATAAATTCTCAAGGGAGAAAATAGACAAAACTCTATTCCTTAGGGAATCCAAAGGCAATATCATACTAGTTCAGATTTATGTTGATGACATAATCTTTGGATCTACTTAAAATAACCTTTGCAAGAAGTTTGCTAAACTTATGCAAGAGAAATTTGAAATGAGCAGTATGGGTAAGCTAAAGTTCTTTCTAGGACTTCAAATAAAATAGACTGATGATGGCTTGTCCATATCACAGTCTAAGTTCACCAAGGAGTTGATAAAGAAATATGGTATGGATACAACATCCACCATGAAAACTCCAATGGGATAAAGTATGCCTATATGAAAAGATGAAGCAGGAAAACCTGTTGATGAGACCTTGTATAGAGGGATAATTGGCTCCCTCCTCTACTTGATTGCTAGTAGGCCTGACATCATGTATGAAACATGTAAAAAGAATTCTGAGATATCTAAAGGGCACACCAGATCTAGGTCTTTGGTACCCTAGCAATAGAGATTTCCTATTAAATGGATTTTTAGATGCAGACTTTGCAGGATGCAAATAAGATAGGAAAAGTACCACATATACTTGTCAGTTCCTAGGTGGAAGATTGGTGTCATGGAGCAGAAAAAACAAACAAGTGTTGCCATTTCTACAGCTGAGTCAGAGTACATTGCGTAGGAAGTTGCTGTGCACAACTATTGTGGATGCATCATCAATTAGAATATTATGACATCAAGCTAAGTAAAACACCTTTATATTGTGACTCTACAAGTACTATTTCCATTGCTAGAAATCCTGTTTCACATAGTAGAACAAAGCATATTGAAATTAGGTATCACTTTATAAGAGAACATGTAGAGAAAAATGACATATGTTTAGAATTTGTCACTACATATAGACAAATAGCTGACATATTCACTAAGCCTCTGGATGAAACTAAGTTGAATAACTTTAAGATTGAGCTAGGAATGCTAGATATTGAGTAAGTCAATTTATAAACTCATTAAAGGAAAAATCCTCAGATATTGGCTAAGTTAAGAATTCATGTTGACATCAACAATAAGTTGGTCGACATTAATTGTTGTTAGTGTCGACACTGTGTAACACCCCAAAAACCATAAATCCCAAAATGGGGTTAGGCTGGGTGACACATACTGGGACATGGGCATATCCCAGGGAGTGTCCAGTGCACACGGCCTGGGACACGGGCGTGTCCCAGGGCGTGTCCTTTACGGTGTGCGTCGAGTCGAGTTTTCGATATAGCACGGTCTACGATCGTCGAGAGGTGAAACGGCCTGGGACACGGGCCTGTCCAAGGGCATGTCCTTCTTGGGTGGGTAACCGGGCGGCGTTGAGTGGCGTTTAGTGGAGTAGCGTTGAGTGTGGAACACAGCCTATGACACGGGCGTGTTATAGGGGCATGTTGGGCACACGGCTAAGAACACGGGCGTGTGCCTTAGCCGTGTTCTTCTCGAGTGTTTTGGTTCTGTGTTTATGAGGTGATACGACCAGTCACATGACCGTGTACTGGTTGACACGGGTGTGTCAGGTAGTGACACGGGCGTGTGGTAGCGCGTGTTCTCATCCAGATTGAGTCAGTTATGTAACCGCTCAAGGAACACGGCCTGTGATACGGGCGTGTCGCAAGCCGTGTCAGATCTGTTTTGATGCTTTTCAAAGCAGATCGAGGCCGTTCGTTCCCTTCTATTTGGATCCTGTGGTCCAAGTTCCTCCTTGCTATTATAAGGCCGAGAATGGAGATGAATATCTCATTCTTATGTTGGCCATTCTCTTTCTAAAGAGAAGAGAGAGAGAGGAGTGCAAGGAAGGAAGAAGGTGAAGCTTTCCTGCCGCCGGTAGAGCGTCAGTGGTCCGAATCGAGAGCCGAGTTAAGCGTTGCGAAGGCAAGTTCGCTGCGGTGATTTCCATCCGTCTAGTTCGTTTATGGCATCGAAGCGATCGTCAAAGGTAATAGTCTTTCTTCCTTGGGCAGGTGAAGCCCTTTGTTTATGCATGTATATATTTGGAATCCTCCATTAAAAGATGGAAGAGCGTAAGTGATTTCAGTGGTTGAGTCTGCATTTAGATCCGGAAGTGTGTAGTACGGAATAGGCATGCTGTGTGAAGCCCATCTGGACATATAGTCTGGATTGGTGATGCTGCGAACCGGAGATGACTCCATGTATAACTCGATTAGCTTGCAGAGATTGTAAGGATGATTGTGAACTGTGAGAAGGATGCTTTGCATAGCTCCTTTGGTTGTATGCTTGGCACGAGCTGGTTGATGGAATGAGGAGTGGCACCGTGTGCCTGTGTTATGAGACAGATTGCGAGAACCTCTGAGTGGGTGGGTGTGAGAGGCCTCTAATAGGGATTTGGCGGCTGATGCCCATAGCCAACAAGTTGATAACCTCTAAGTGGGTGGCCCACCCAAAAAGTTCAGTGTTAGGATTGGGTGAGCAGTCGATTGGTAGCATTGCAAATGGGGGTTTAAGACCTTCCCGACATGTTGCACTACGTGGGTAGGTCGACTGATAGTGCTCACAGTTTCCGTGAGGTTACTACCTCCGAATGGGATTGGAGAGAGGGTCTCCAGTCTGCGCGATGTAGTAGACTATGCTCCATCACCAACAAGTTAAGAACCTCTAGTTGGTGGTGTACAAAGGATGTTCCGATACACCGTAAGCATGCCTTGAGTGCACGGAGCATCTGGCACAAAGGTCGGCATTTGTGATGATATTGTGTATTGATATATATACATGTTGTGATTGTATTACATGCAGGGAAGGAACCACTACCCAGGGTAAGGGGTAGGGTCATTATAATTGGTCAGCTGAATGCTGACCATTGCTTTGTTTATCACCCATGGTGTGGATGTCCATCTGTAGGTGTTGCCCTTGTTGATGCTGAAATGGATTGAGTGGGATACAGCCCTTGGTGTTGCTGCTGCTGGTAGGCCCTTGAAGGCCGTGCAAATCTTTGGATTTCATGTGTGGCCGACCTGCGTGCCGATGTATGAAATCATAGTTTGTAAAGAGCAACTTGTAAGGCCTCAAGGCCGTAAGCGTTTGAGTTGTAAACATTCCTGGTGTTTTCTATATATAAATGAGTTGTTTATATATTAGTAGTGGACATTCATTGGCTGAGTTCTTGCAAGCTTTCAACTTTCGCTAGAATGCTCTGGGTTAGGGTGGGATGGTATTTTTGTATTAACATATGACCAAGCCATCTGTTTGTGGCATATCATGTGGGGCCCCGGCCAGACCTTCTATTATATGTTATTTAACGGATTGGGTTGTTACATTTTTTTGTATTAGAGGCCCCTCGGTTTTCCGCTTTCGAATTCGTGACCAAACTCTTTTGTCGGGCGGCGAGCACGTGTACGTGCGAACCGTTTTAACACTAATGAACTCAAGAATGTCCACTAGGAATGTAAATGATTGGGCATGTTTGCCATTTATGATTAGAGGTTGGTTGGTTATTGATGTCTTGTTCACATTTAGGTGATAAGGGGTGGAGCTGGGCTGTCTGAGCCACATCGTTTGGATGATAATGCAACGCCAGCGGAGGCGCCCACACCGCCTCTATCGGCAGAGACAATCCGGTTGATCTCGGAGGTGGTTGTAGCAATGATAAGGGCCCACCATGAGGGACAGGTACACCTCTTTGTTCCTAGGGTGTGTCCCTTGCTAGTTGGTGTGCGTGAGCAAGTGGCGAATGTAGAAGCATCAATCCCGCCGTTGAATATATGTCTGACCCAAGGAACATATACGGTCGAGGAATATTTTCATGCATTTGTTTATTTGAAACATGTAGAGTTTGGGTGTGAAACTGAGGAGACGAAGACCAATAGATTTTATGATGTTCTGCGCGTTGAACTTCGCCGTTTATTGGTGGGTCCAAAGTCACTTGGATTTTGTGCCTTGGTCATGGCAGCTCGGTCTTTGGACATGGACTTAAGGAAGTTCCGAGCAAAGTACAGTGTCAATGTGCCACCCCTTGCGACTGTATCCCCCTCGTCATCCATTAATAAACCAAAGAAAAGGTGTTTTTCATGTGGTAAGGGAGGACATTGTGCCAACCAATGTTGGGCAAATAAGGCGAAGACTGGGAAACCTTCAACCATTTGTTACTCGTATGATAGAGAAGGACATAAAGCCCGGAATTGTTATGAGAAAAAGGCCGGTGCATCCTATGCGGAAAAGGGCAAAGCAATGGCAGAATCATCTTCACCCCGGGCACAACCGCAAGTGTGCACTCTCGAAGTGCAGGAGCCGCAAAGATCAAATCATGAAGTTCAGTAGCCTCACGTATATACTCTTGAAGTACAAGAGGCTGTTAAGAAGATTATGAAGGACGGGGCTGAGCAGAAGTAAAGAATGCCCAGTACTTTTATTGTTGTATGATGTTTGTAAAAAGACTTTATGTGTGCGAGTAATCCTGGATCATTATGTGAATATTTGTAACATAGGAATGGTTGTGTTGTTGGCTATGTTGCGCTAAATTTCGGGATGAAATTTATGTAAGGAGGGGAGGATTGTAACACCCCAAAAACCATAAATCCCAAAATGGGGTCAGGCTGGGTGACACGACCTGGGACATGGGCATATTCCAGGGCATGTACAGTGCACATGGCCTGGGATACGGGAGTGTCCCAGGGCATGTCCTTTATGGTGTGCATCGAGTCGAGTTCTCGAGATAGTACGGTCGACGATCATCGAGAGGTGACACGGCCTGGGACATGGGCATGTCCCAGGGCGTGTCCTGCTCGGGTTGGTAACCGAGCGGCATTGAGTGGAGTGGCATTGAGTGTGGAGCATGGCCTGTGACACGGGCATGTCACAGGGGCGTGTTAGGCACATGGCAAAGAAAATGGGCGTGTGCCTTAGCCGTGTTCTTCTCGGGTGTTTTGGTCCTGTGTTTATGGGGTGACACGGTCAGTCACACAGCGGTGTACTGGTTGAAACGGGCGTGTCAGGTAGTGACACAGGCGTGTCGTAGCCCATGTTCTCATCCAGATTGAGTCGGTTCTGTAACCGCTCAAGGAACACGACCTGTGACACGGGCGTGTCACAAGCCGTGTCAGCTCTATTTTTATGCTTTTCAAAGCAGATCGAGGCCGTTCGTTCCCTTCTATTTGGATCCTGTGGTCCAAGTTCCTCCCTGCTATTATAAGGCTGAGAATGGAGATGAATATCTCATTCTTATGTTGGCCATTCTCTTTCTAAAGAGAAGTGAGAGAGAGGAGAGCAAGGAAGGAAGAAGGTGAAGCTTTCCTGCTGCCGGTAGAGCGTCAGCGGTCCGAATCGAGAGCCGGGTTCAGCATTGCGGAGGCAAGGCTGCTGCGGTGATTTCCATCTGGCTAGTTCTTTCATGGCACCGAAGCGAACGTCATGGGTAACGGTCTTTCTTCCTTGGGCAGGTGAAGCTCTTTGTTTATGCATGTATATCTATGGAATCCTCCATCAAAAGATGGAAGAGCGTAAGTGATTCTAGTGGTTGAGTCTGCATTTAGATCCGAAAGTGTGTAGTACGGAATTGGCATGCTGTGTGATGCCCATCTGGACGTATAGTATGGATTGGTGATGCTACAAACCGGAGAAGACTCCGTGTATACCTCGATTAGCTTGTGTAGATTGTAAGGACGATTGTGAACTGTGAGAAGGATGCTTTATATAGCAATTTTGGTTGTATGCTTAACACAAGCTGGTTGATGGAATGAGGAGTGGCACTGTGTTCCTGTGTTATAAGACGGATTGCGAGCACCTCTGAGTGGGTGGGTTTGAGAGGCCTCCAATAGGGATTTGGTGGTTGATGCCCATAGCCAAAAGGTTGAGAACCTATGAGTGGGTGGCCCACCCAACAAGTTCAGTGTTAGGATCGGGTGAGCAGTCGATGGGTAGCATTGCAAATGGGGGGTTTAGGACCTTCCCGACATGTTGCACTACGTGGGTAGGTTGACTGATAGTGCTCATAGTTGCCGTGAGGTTACTACCTCTGAATGGGATGGGAGAGAGGGTCTCTAGTCTGCACGCTGTAGTAGACTATTCTCCATCACCAACAAGTTAAGAACCTCTAGTTGGTAGTATGAAGGATGTTCCGATACACCGTAAGCGTGCCCTGAGTGCACGGAGCGTCTGGCATGAAGGTCGGCGTTTGTGATGATATTGTGTATTGATATATATACATGTTGTGATTATATTGCTTACAGGGAAGGAACCACTACCCCGGGTAAGGGGTAGGGTCGTTATAATTGGTCAGCTGAATGCTAACCGTTGCTTTGTTTATCACCCATGGGGTGGATGTCCACCTGCAGGTGCTGCCCTTGTTGATGCTGAAATGGATTAAGCGGGCTGAAGCCCTTGGTGATGCTGCTGCTGGTAGGCCTTTGAAGGCCGTGCAAAGCATTGGATTTCATGTGTGGCCGGCCTGCGCGCCGATGTATGAAATCATAGTTTGTAAAGAGCAACTTGTAAGGCCTTAAGGCTGTGAACGTTTGAGTTGTAAACATTCCCGGTGTTTTCTATATATAAATGAGTTGTTTATATATTAGTAGTGGACATTCATTGGATGAGTTCTTGCAAGCTTTAAACTTCTGCTAGAATGCTCTGGGTTAGGGTGCGATGGTATTTTGGTATTAACCTATGACCTCGCCGTCTATTTGTGGCATATTATGTGGGGCCCAAGCCGTACCTTCTATTATATGTTATTTAACGGGTCGGGTTATTACACACTGCCAGAGCTTGGTGTTGACATTAAAAGGAAAGTGTCGACACTACCAGAGCTTAGTGTCAACACAATGCTGTCGACATCTTACATCTATGTGTCGACATACTTTTGTCAACACCTTAAATCAAGGTGTCGACACAATAATGTAAAGTCTTATATGTCGACTCCTATAGATTGGTGTCGACAAATAATAGTGCTGGATCCCTATTATCCGTGTCGAGATGTTAACTTCTATGTCGACACAAGGTGTTGACACACAATATTTGGGCACGTCGTTTGACCTTCCAAATTTAAAACCCTATAAATAGGTTAAAATGATAATTAGTCGACCACACGACTTAGCTTTCTTGAGATATTGAACTTCTGTGTCGAGAGCTAGATCTCCTCTTAACCATCCTCAATCTCTCTTCCTTCAACATTCAATGGCGCCAAAGTTATAAGAAAACATAAATGAGGGTTACGAACTGGTTTGTAACGCCTTCAACGATGCTTCTCAAGAAATTCAGAAAGTCATCACCCTAGTCACCGACGTTGGACTAGAATTTATGGTCTAAGAACCAACCAAGATATGGAAGAAAGAAGTAATTGAATTCTTCTCCAACCCAAAGCTAGATTCAACTAGAAACAAGATTAGGTCAACAGTTCTTGGGACGAAGATAAAGCTTACTTCTAAAAGTCTGAGCAAGGTACTCCAACTGCCGCCACTCAAAGAAGAAGATGAGGTTGATTCCGACAAGATAGTCGAGGGACTTCAATGATGTGGTCTGAATGCAACCACGAAGATTGGATACTCTATGAACAGAAAAGGGATGAATTCCCATGGGAAATTTCTTTCTGAAGTGGTTGGAAAGGTTATACTATGCAAGACAGGGGGACATGACCGGATATCTTCCTTCATGTTCAACCTAATGATAAGATTAATATTCAATCTCAAGACTGACTGGTCGACAGTAGTCTTTGACAGGATAAAGGAAGGGATCAAGAAGACTAACTTAGGCAGGATCCTGAGTTTGTATCTGATCTCAACAATGCCAGTGATACTAAATCAAGCTGCAGGAGCTAAAATAAATCATAAGAGGAGAATAGACACTAGAATCTTATCAAGATGGGACAGGGTACTGACCAAGGAGACTCCAGATCTTGTGCAACATCAAAAAGAACTAAAGAAAAAGAAATCAGCAGCAAATATTGTGGAATCATCTAGTGATTCAGAAGAGGTTGTGGTTTTTAGTTCTGATGAGGATGTAAATGAAGTACAATCTAAACGGGAAGATAATTCGGTGCCACATCCTCAAGTGTCCTCAGTTCCAAGAGGAGACTTCACAGAGACTATCATGGAGAGTGAAGCAGCTCATCTCACTGTCCTGGAGGTTCTCAAGGATATCAACAAGGATGTTGCTATGGTAGATGAGCCAGAAGCATAAACTGAGCTAGTTCAAGTTTCTAAGAAAGAGACTTTTGTTTCAGAAGCTGATATCCAGGGGGAGAAGACTGGGGCTACTGAGGACAATGTTACTCCATCTGATACTTTGCCAGATGTCCAGAAGGACAACCAGGACATACTTTAAGAAGATGCACAGATTGAGGGGGAGGTACCAGACCTTGACTCAGTACATTTTCCTGATAACTAGACTCATGCTGTGGACGTAACCAGTTCCTCTGAATCAGAAGCTGAACAAGAAGCCTCAGAGCTAAAGAAGAGAAAACTAATGGGAATAAGGAAGAAACATGTAGGCTATAAGAAGGCCTTGCAGACTGCCCCACCAACCCCAGCTCCTGTAGTGGACTACAATTCACTTTTGGTGAAACTGCAAGTGAAGATGGATGAGCAAAGAACTACTCTTGAAAAATATGTGGATGAGACCCACAAGGACCTACAATTTCAGCTGGCATAGGATATCAAATCCATCAGATTTGAAGTCAATCAGAATAAAAAAGAGATGACAGATTGCTTCCATAAAGGAGGTCATGCTGTATTTTACTTGGCACAGCAACAACAAGAGATTAAGACTGCAGTAGTGGACATTGTAGTAAAATAGGACCTATTACAAAGAAGGAAAAATTATCTGGCTGATCAGGTAAGGTTTCAAAAGGATGATCTGAGAGATCATGTAGAAAGAGAAGTCATAAAGGGGAAGAGAGTATTAGTCAAAGCAAGCTCAGATCATGCTAAATAGATATCAAATAGCTTCAGAGCAACTCTTGGGTATCCACTCCTTTGTGATGATGAAAACACTACTGAATCTGGAATTCAATCTGCTTATTTTGAAGGGGTAAGAAGTAGCTCAAGTTATTTATCCTCCTTATGATTTTGAAGAGATCCAACAGGCAGTTCACCAAATTTATAACTCTCCACAGGAGGCACAAAATGTTATTCTTGAAAAATTTGATATGCCTATAGCTGTAGTTCAAAGGGAAAAAGAAGCTAAGTTGTCTAAGAAAAGGTTCAGAGAACAGACAGAATGAAAGCCTAATTTTTAACAATGGAGTCCAACCTCTAGAAATATTATTCTGACTGCTTGGAAAGCTGTGAAAGACAATATGCATGATAGAGGCAAATGGTATTCTGAACAAGAATGGAGTAAATATCAGGAGCGGCAAGATGCCATATTTCAGTTCAGAAGAGATCTTAAAGCTGGGAAGATACCTGCTAACTCGGTGGTGCCTAGCAAGTATTTCCCAAAGCCTTTTCATTACTTTTAAAGGAAAAAGATCAAGGCTGAAGAGCTTAAGAAGAAGGATCAGAAAGGAAAGAAGCTGGTTGAAGACACAGAAGCTAATGTATAAGCTAGGATTCAACCTTGCAAAGGAATTGTTATCAAGGAACCCAAACTAACTTAGAGTCTTTTATGTCTTAAAATTTAGAACTATGTAATAATGTTATTCTTTCTAGACATTCTTGAATTTTATAAGTCAGATATAATTTGAAATGATGGGATAATTTATTAGTTGAGTAAATCTGTTTGATTCTATCTATTTATATGTTACATGTCTCTGTGATGGATATACTTAACTTTGTAACATATATATTTTCTGCCTAATGATTAACCCTGTCTGTGTTTGTTAGTACATCATTAATTTTGCTGGTTATTATAATGGTGTATATCATTGACTTGTGATTATGACTTCTCCAAATAGGGGGAGATTGTTTGGTACATTGGTAATTGTACCAGATTTTGAGAAACCTCACTTAAATCAATGACATACATCATCTTGTATTTGATGTCTGTGTAATTTTATTTGTGCAGGCTAAGTAATGTAGGAATTTGTCTAAGTATAAAAGCGTCGAGACACTCGGTCAATGTCGACGCTTGTGAATAAGCTGTGTCGAGAATAAGAAAAAAGCTGTGTCGACATACAGGACTTGTGTCGACACACAGAAGTTCAGTCTATACCAGCTGTGTCGACACACAGGACTTGTGTCAACACACAGATATCAGACAACACAAGCTGTGTTGACTTAAATGATCTCAGTCTACATCCTGAATGCTGAGTTGAAGATCAACTGTGTCGACACTCAGGACTAGTGTCGACACACTATGACTAGTAGTGCTGACAGTAAGCTGAAGCTCATATGTCAACACCCAGGACTTGGATTGACAACTATTTTGAAGAAAAAATGTGTCGACACTAAGGAAGTTGAGTCGACATATTCTACATTATCTGTGTCGAGACTATGAAGAGAAGCTGTGTCGACAGAGATTGAAGTCTGTCGACTACATCAAGGAAATATGTAGACATCCTGATAGCTGTGTCGACACATTCATAATCTGTGTCGACACATTTTGAAATCAGTGTCAAAATATTGTGAAGAAGATCTGTCTCGACGCTGTCTGCTATTTTGAAGACCAAGTTGAAGATTTCCAGATCTAAGAAGTGACAGCTGGCATAACTATCAAAGTTATCAGATGCCAGAACTGTCAGATGCCAGTCAGCTACCGGTTCAGCCGGTTACCTCTGCTGTGTTTCTATAAATAGAACAGTACTATCAAAGAAGACAATAACACATAGAAAATATAAAACACAAAAACACAGAGACGAAGAAAAATCTTAGGAGATCAGTAAGGATTACAGAATCATTTCTGTAATAAGAAGAAGGAGATGACGGAAGCTGATTCAAGATCACCTCCATCTGCTCAAGAGAGATTCAACCTAGTTCTCTATTTTCAAGAATCTTGGAAGAAGCTAAGTATGGTTGAATAAGATTTAAAGCTGCAAGGATCAGAAGAAGACCAATCTCACAAGATTTAGTCAAGAACACTTTACCCCATTCTCTCTCTCTAGGTAAAGAAATTCTTAAAACATTATAATCACAACTGTAGGATTTGTATAGATCTGAGTGTAGGAAAGTCTATCTTTCTGAGTTATAAGCCTAAATTTATAAGGGGGTAGGTAGGGAAGTTTGCCTCAGGTAGGGTTCTTGGGAAGAATCTGAGTTGAAAGGATCTGGAAAGATCTGAGCTGTAGGACTTGAAGAAGTCAGAGTTTTAGGAACCTGGAAGGGTTCTGAGTGGTAAGATCTGTGGATCTAAGAAAAGTGGAAGTTGGGCAGAATCTAGTTTATTGCTAGATAGGCGAAGGGGGAAAGTGGATGTACCCAAATATTGGGGAACCACTATAAATTTGTGTGTCTCTAGGCTATGTTTTCTTACTCTGAATGTTTGTGATGCTTGTATGGTTGGATAACTAGATTTGCTAGTTAGAAATCCTAAAACTGCCTATTATAAAGAATTGAACATATTCACACCCCCTCTAGGTGATTAGTTATTCATTATTGAATTCTTTCAATTGGTATCAGAGGGAGGTTGCTCAAAATTTGACTTAATAGTCAGAGCTCATCTCCAAGGCAGTTACAAATATTCAAAATGGGATCAAGTGAGAATCAGAAAGAGCTTGGTTCAATGAAACTTCCCATATGCATGAAAGAAAATTTTGGTATCTAGAAAGAAAGAGTCATATTGTTCATGGAGGTATCTGATCAAAGAATTTATATTACAGTTCAAGAAGGTCCCTTTATACCTATGAAAACATTAGTTCCTGCTGCCAATAAATCCACTCCTAAGAGCTATGAAGAAATGACTAAGGTTGAGATCATCTTGGCTACTATGGACAAAAGGGCACATAACATAATAGTTTGTGTCATAGATGATTCAACTTTTCAGAATCTGGTCCATTGCAAAACATCAAAAGAAATGTGGTACACACTAGTTGTGTACATGGAAGGAACTGAAGAGGTTAGAGATGACAGAAAGTCTCTGCTCAATCAGGAGTATGAGAGTTAAACTATAGGATATGATTATTTCATTTTTATGGATTTGTCACATTTATACAGCCAACTTGTAAATTATTTTAAAATTACCTTGAGGCCAAACCATAAAAAGTGGTCAACACATAATTTATATCCCTATGGGTCTACTTTATTTTAAAATTAATTTGAGTCAATTTGGATAATTCGTTCGACCAGGGCACCCATTTTGCTGGGGTCTATACCTAGGGCTAGACAGAGATTATAATGAGTGCCCACACTTCATCCTTTGTCCATATGACTTGAAATTTGGACAAAGATTCACCCTAACTATACCTAGGTCCTGCCCAAAAATGAGAATTTTTGGGGGCAATTTTTCTATAGTTTTTGAAATTATTTAATTACCTTAGGGTAAATTATTTAAGTGACTTAATGACCTCCAAACCCTCCCAAATTTTGGTGAGTGGTTCATGGGGTCATTATAAGGCTCTGGTTAAATTTTCATCCCATTTGGAGATGTTTTGGATAGAATTCTTGCAAACCCTAGCCTTGCCTTAGTAAGGGTATTTAGGTCATTAGTGCACTTGAGATTTGAGTGGTCAAATCACCTCAACAGAGGTTGTGATTTGGTCCACTGGTTTGGTATGACATACAACACCCTCATATGGGATATGGGGTGGTTTGAGATTGAATAGCCTTGGGACCCAAGTTCAAACCCTATGGTTGAACTTTGGGGGTTTGAGAAGGGCATGTGGTCAAATGCCCTTGTATGGACTTTAAACTTGGTAGGGAGAATTCTAGGGTAGCTAAATTCCTCTAATAAAAATCTTAGAGGATTTGGAGAAGGGTAGACCCCTCAAAACCCTACTCCTAGCTTAGGTCACAAATTTTGTAAAGGTATATTAGGCTATCTAAACTCTGTGCAAAGTTGTGAAATTTTGGTAGTGAAATATTAGGGTTAGTATGAGTCTATGGAAATTTTAATGGGAATTTTGGAGCAATTATTTTTGTACTTCCTTTGTTATGTATGTGTTAGCCCTTAATTGATTATTTATTATTTCTGATCTCCCTGACAATAGGAAGCTTATGCGATTTGGGCTCAGGGAATTTTGAGTTATTATCTTCACACATGAATTTCTTTACAAATTGTTGATGCATATTTATAGTACCTACTATTTTATTACAAATTATTGATGCATATTTACAGTACCTACTTCATAAGCTCATTAAAATGGAAACTTATTCAATAATTAATTTAGAGCTCATTAATTGTTTTAAAATTGTGAAACCTGTTCAGTAGTGTTATTAGGTCAATACTTCCATAAGAAAAATTATTCAAAATTTTTGGATGGACAGTTTCAGAACTTACTTCATTATCCTTTGAAAATGGAATATGATTCAAAATTAAATAAAGAGTTATTTGTTCACTGGAATATTATGAAACTGGACCTACAATGATTATAGGTCATTATATATTTGCTTGAATTTTCTAAGAACTTTTGGAAGTATTTTGGCAATACTTGCTTCCTTAAGATGATTAATATAAATTCCATTTAAAAATTAGGTTCAGAGATTAAATCTTGCTGAAAAATTGGGAGACTTTGGGTTTTATGTTATATGGTCATCTTATATTTATCATAAATTTTGTGGAGCATTTGCATGCCTGAAATGGGCACTTCATGTTCAAACCTGGGTTTTTTATTATTTGAAAATTAAATAAATTATTGATTAAATTAGGAAAAATTATGAAATTCTGGATTTAGACTAATTATGTCATGATAGACCCCCAGTAATTATTATAGGGGTATTGGATTATAATTTGGAGTACCTTCCATTGTACACATCATATAGTTTAGGATGGTCTGCGTTTAGTAAAAACTACAGAAACTTTGTTGGAATATGAATTGGGGCACATGGGTTGGGGATAGTAGTTTGCTGGTTTGGATAAATAAAAATGAGTTCATCTTTGGAAGTTTGGATGAGTAAGGTGTTGGAGTGGCTAGTGTTAGGTGGTGCTGGGATCGACGAAAGATCGTCTTCCCTATGGAGGGGAGAGAGAAGGTCAAAACACTTTAGGGTTTGATCTAGAGTAACATTAAAGGGATTGAGAGTTGGGTAGCAACCAAAAGTAATTAGTGCCTTTCGAAAGGGAGCTTTGGGCTTCAGCCCATCATAGTTCCTAGTGCCCTTTGAGAGCCCTTCACGGGGTATGCCAGGGGCAGTCCTGGGCTAACCTAAATTATAGGTAAAACTGAATTGCAAGAGTAACTAGCATAAATAGGGATTCACTTTCACTCACCTTGATGACTCGGGATGTTGAGATGGGTCACTCGGGCTTTGGGCCCGGTGGATTTGGAGATGGGCAGGTTGGCCCGGTGAGCTTTGGCTCGGTTCATGTTTGTGACAGACGGGATGGTCCGGAAAGATTTGGCTCGGTAGCTGATACATAAGTTGCATGTGCATAAAGTATAAGGTGGTGGGTCTACGGTATTGGAGGGTCGATGCACCGATGCCAATACGTTGACTCGGCAAGTGTGGTTTAGAACTTGGCCAAATAAAGTCCGGTGTGCCAGCCGGCTAGAGTATGCAGGAGCTCCGCTTAGTGCACCAGCGTTAAGGCGTACGATAGGTCTGAATGGTAGTGTAATTACCGGTTTAGAGGTGGGTGAGGCCCAACCCACCGCTTCTGTTTGCCATTACGGAGGTATCCTGGGAGGTTAGGCTCCATAAAGGGGGAACTAAAGGTCTGTGTACACAGAGTCGAGTGGGCGTGCTGTACTTGCATGATTTACATCATAGCATATCTGCATGTCATAGAATAACCATTGTATATAACCCCTGATGCCTATTGTATAAAGTGGTATGGGACTCTTTATACAAATGGCCCTGCAAAATGACCCCTTGGTTTATAAGTTCGCGCGAGCATGCTTATAAATTAAGGTTTTTATTTAATAAATATATACGTATGCTTGCTTAAAAACTGACACCCTATCGTATAAATTGGTATGGTACTTTTTATACGATAGGAGTCTTGCAAAAGATCCCTTGGCTTATGTGCTTTCATATAAGTTAAGGTTACTTATTACTTGAGTAGCTTTTCTTACTTTTATTATTGCTATATATATACTCATAAAACTGCTAGTCTAGTTCCGCCATCACCTGCATTTGTTAATCTCCACTGATAATAAAATTTTTGGATTTTAAAATTTTTTATAAGGAGGATGAGAAAGAGAAATGATAAAAGTAATAGTTTCGTGTTTTCGATATATCAACAAAAGTTGCTACCCGGCAACGACACCAAAAACTTGGTGATCGCTTTCCGCTTAAGAAAAGAGAGCCGAACTAACAATCCAATTAGGCAAGTATACCTATCGAATTATAGCTAAGGGACACAAGTGTCGTATTAAAATCCGGGAACCGTTGAGTGAACTTACTCACATGAAGACTATTATTTTATCGACGGAAATCTTTAGGGTTGAAGAGAAATCTAAACGCACTACAGAAAGGAAATATTACATAAAAAAGAACTAATTGCAGTTAAGTAGAAATCATAAAAGAAGCAATTACGATAAAGGGTTGGAACGATGAAATGGAAATGGACTCAATCGAGAATCACCTCGGCAAGAGTCGATTAAAAACACGATAATAAACCTAAACTTAATAAGGTGAAATTCCTTGACCGTGGAGGTTACTAAAGCTTGAACGCGCTTCTCTCGAAGTCGTGCCCAACCGAGTTTATTAAGGTCCGACCGACTCTCGTCTAAATCGGAGGCCTAAAGCTCGCTTTAGGTGGTAACCCCACTATTTGATTTTACTCCAATCCAGGAGATTTGGACGTTTGCCTCTCTCAAGGGGTGCATTAAACTCTCTTTACTCTTGAGTTCTCACTTCAAACTATCGGCCTCTCGGCTAGCCAAGAATGAAAGCTAAGATGGAAAATATATATCGATGATATATCTCCAAGCAAAGGTTAATCAAGAGTAATCCAAGGTCTAAAACCCTAAAAAGAAAAGGTAAATTCAAAGCATCATAACTTAATCACTCGAACCTCGGATCATCAAGATCGAGTATAATGAGGATTAGTTAATCATAGTGAAGTGGAGGGGGAGGGATGAGTAGTAAAGAATTAAGAACACAAGGTAATAATGAGCACTTATATTAATAATGAAAGAGAGCTACACTTGAAATGGAAATTACAACTGCATGGAAATTAAAATCCTATTCTAGCCCTATAATTAGCAACTAGAGCAAGTGCAAAAATTACAACAAAAGCTAAAACAAACTAAGCACTAAGCTAGGGTTAAGGAAAAACACAAAATGAGAAAGAGAGAGAGGGAAGAACACTAAAAAGGACAAGAAACAAAAGGGCAACACCTACCCTCTCAGCCCAAACTTATTCTGGACACCAGGGGGACATCTGAATTTATAGATATTTCCACGGGTTGGTCATGCTCTAGGTTACGCCCGGGGAGGGCATGTGAGGGGGCGTGACACGTACGTGGTTGACCTCGGGTTCTGGATTCTGGAGGGAAGGATGATTGCTTCTGTACGATGACTGACATGCCCTGGGTCACGCCCGTGTAGGGGGGCATGACACGTACATCACCTCGAAATCATTGGTCGGAAATACACCAATCTTGGAAAAAGGGGCGAACACGCCCTGGGTCACGCCTGTGTATGGGGGCGTGACAGTATAATTGGCGTGCGAATGCGAAACAAAATTTAATGTGGCGGTAGGCTTCGGGCAGAGGGCGACACGCCCCATATCATGCCCTGGGACATGCCCTGGGAGGGCATGTCAGGGGGGCGTGACAGCCGTTTATCTGTTATTTGGTCTCTGGTGACTCGACCAGCTTGACACGGCCATCGACACGGCCGTGTTTAAGGCCGTGTACTACTCGGGATGAACTATGGACTTTCCACTGGTGGCTGACTTCCTTGGGATTGGGTGACACGCCCTGTGACACGCCCAGGGAGGGCGTGACAGGGGGCGTGTCAGGTCATCTATTTCCAAAATTTTGGAAACCTTCAAAAAGATAAGAAAATGTTAAAGGCAATAATATTTACATAAGAAAGATAAAAATTAAGCTTATAAGGGATGATTAGCGCCTTCAAAACTAGAAAATACCCTAATAGTTTAAACTACAAAACGTACTATCACCCTCTCTCTTTCTCTCACCCTCTCAGTCTTAACCATCAAAACTAACCGTCTGCTCGACAGTTCCTCATCAACCTCCCCTGCTATCTGATGGTTAGAACTCGGGGCGCCCCGAGGGTGATTTATTTTGGTTTGTTGTTTATTTAGTTTGAATAGTGGGGCCCGCAGATTTTATTAGATATAAAAGTTGAAACTAAGTTTTAACGAAAGGAGGCAAGTGCACCTACCGCGAGTATTAAATGATATTCTGGTGGGGAATATCAGGGTCGTATTATTCTCGGGGACAGGTTGATTATTTCTACTCTTCCCTAGAGGGACTATTATTTTATCGAAGATAACTTTTCGGGTTTTTATTTAAATAGCGCAGTTATATATAAGATGAAAATAAAAACAAAAAAAGGTCGATGAAGAAATAATGCATAGGTACCGAATCGATTAGAACTAAAATAACTTTTTGATAACTAGAGATCCTAAATTTCAAATTAATTAAAGGACAACTTGGCCGTGGAGGTTCCAAAAGAACGAGCTCACCTTGCTCTAGGATTATCGCTCACCTGAACATTAAGACTATTTGATTGAACTCTCGTCTGACAAAGGATTTCTCTTAATGCCCGCATTACGCTAAGATCCCGACTATTGGGTGGGGAACTCAATCTGGGAGAATTACGCTTCTCCTCTCTCAAAGTTATGCACGCAATTATCTTTACCCAAGGGTGATCGGTCCATATGCACAGCCTCTCAGCTAGCTAGTGTATGGACAACGGAAATAGAGCCTACACATCGATATGTGGTCCTACACGTCGTAGACCTTGGGCAAACCTTAAGTGTTTTAATTAATGAGAAAAAGAAGACCTTTAATTATTTGAAAATATTTTATCTATCCCAATGCTCCCTAATACTGAGGGATAAGAGCAAATTGGCCACTCATCGGAATGGGGATGGCTTAAGAAAAGAAATTGCAAAATTGAAAGTGTGAGTCCTACTTGAATGAGTAGGCGGGAAATTAAAGCAGAAAATTGCAAGTCCTACTCAAATGAGTAGACAGGAAATTAAAGTGATAAAATGCAAGTTCTACTCAAATGAGTAGGCGGGAAATTAAAGCAGTAAAGAAAGCAGTAAAATGCAAGTCCTACTAAAACGAGTAGGCGGGAAATGAAAGCAGTAAAAACTACCTCATACACACACACTCTACAAGAATTTAAGAAAGCGATGAAAACCTAACTCATACACTCACACACACACTACATGAATAAGAGAAAAACAAAGTTATCTAAAAATTAAAACAACTATTTTTCTACCATTAGAATATGCTAAAAAACACATGAAAAGAGAAAATAAAAATTAAAGAAGGAAAAAGTTTTGAAATAAAGTAAAAATCAAAGGTATGCAAAAATAAAAATAAAAACAGTTTCATTCTTATAATTTTATAAAAGAGCTTAAAAAGTGGAAATAAAGTAAAAAAGAATGAAAAGTTTAACAAACACCAAAAAAACTAAGTTAAAAGGGAGAAAAACCACTTTGAAAACACTTATATAAATTCATAAGAATGAAAATGAAAAGCACTAAAAAAGGCTAAAGCTAAACTATGTAAACATAAAAACATAAAAACATAAAACTAAACTCAAACACACACACCCATTTTAAAAAGAGAAGAACAAAGGGTAAAACAAAGGATAAAATGGAGAGATAAGTGAGGCACCCAAATGAAATTCCATACAAACATAAGGAGAGAAAATCTAAACATTTTATTAAGTTAAAAAGAGGGTTACAAAATGCTAAAATAAACATAGATAGGGAGGGAGAAAGTTCTCCTTACATAGCAAGGAAGAGCACCTAGGCAGCCCACTAACACTAAAATGGTCCAAAAAAGTGAACCCTTGGTCATTACAGAAAATTTTTATTTATAGACAAAAAAAAGATGTGACATGCCCTGGTCAGGGGGTGACATGGGGGTGTGTCAGGTCTAGCGTGCTGGAGAAGGTGAAATTCTGGTGACTGTCGATTTTTGGAAGCTTCTAGAACGGGACACGTGTTGGTCACGGGCGTGTCAGCAAGGTATGACTGGTGAAGGCGTTGAGCTGGGCTCGACAAATACCGAACGTCGAGTGTCGAGTTGAGTTCGATGAACATCGAATGTTGAATTGGAGGCGTTGAGTGTTGACTTGCTGGAGGCGTTGAGTGTTGATTGTTGAGTCCAGTTCGATGAACGTCGCTCGCTGAGTCTGGCATCAAATCGTCGTGCTTCGTTCGACGAACGTCGAGCTACGATTGATGAAAGGCTGGCGTTGAATGTTTGGTCAACGAATCAACTGGCGAAGCGTTGAGTTGAGGTCGATGAATGCCGAGCTACGATCGACGAAAGGCTGGCGTTGAATGTTGGTCGACGAATCATCTTGCGAAGCGTCAAGCTGAGGTCGGCAAACGTCGAACGACTAGCGTTGAATGGTCCTTTCTTTGCAAAGTAACACGCCCGGGACATGGGAGTGACCAAATTGACACGGGCGTGTATTATTGAATTTTTGTGACTTTTCTGCAAAATTACAGAAAACAAAATAAACTTAAGTTAGAAGAGTATTTCCAAAAAGAAACAAATGATTTAAGAAAAATAACTAAAAACAACGAAAATAAACTAAAACGACCTAATAGAAGTACTGAAAAATACGTATATTTACAACTTATCAAATACCCCCATACTTAAGCTTTTGCTATTCTAGAGTAAAAGTTGGAGATGAACTTATAAGGAATTAAAAGAAATCCTAAATTTAGCTACTGCTTGAATTAATTTAGAGAGATATAAATAAACATTCAGGGTATAAGAGTTAAGTCCTAAATTATGACAAAAATTTAAATAGAGGAAGAGTTTTAGCTAAAAACTTCTTGATATAATCGAATAAAAAGCAAAAATTGTATTTTTTTAGTTTAACAAGAATAGACTGAAATTATAGAAACTTTAGCTTGTAAGAATTAAAGAAAACAATGCAATTTAAAAATTATGCTCTCAATTTTTTTTAAAATTAAGTCTAGAATCATTAAAATTGGCTAAGAGTTTTTTTTTGGTTTATGAAGAGGGCTTGGGTTTAGAGATGAGGTAATTTGTTCAAAAATCTCTAATGAATTTTTTTTGATGTTATATGTTTAGGAAAATGAAATCTTATTTTTCATAACATTCAATATTTTTTTTGAACAACTTCATATAACCCAATGTATATGTATATGAGTAATAAATTTTATCCTCTTACTCCGTAACATACAATCTTTTAAAATATTGGATGCCTATGTTTACGGAACGAAATCTTATTCCCATTGACATAGGTTCTTTTAAGGATAAAAATTAATCATGCCAAGTAAGACATGAAAAAAATGGGGAGATAAGTATATTTTTTCAAGAAGAAAACTAGATTTTAATAAAAAATTTTGAGAGCAAGTTTTTCTAAATTGAACATTCTTATATTTCAGAAAAAAAGCTTGGAGTAAACATAATTGAAGTCTAAGGTTGTTATGTTTTAACAAAATACACGTGTAATGTTTTAGATAAAGTAGAAGTAGTGCTAAAAACAAGTCCCTTATCTAAAATAATAATAAAAATAAAAGCATAAGAAATTATTTAAAACTTACACCCAAATATTTAAATCTATCAATCTCTAATTAATAAATGAATAGTAAATAAAGAATTAATGAAATTCACTTATAAATAAACTCACAACTAGATTTTTGGATAGCGAAAATAGTTAAGAATGATATATTCAATTTATTTGTTTCATAATAATCAATTTTTTTTGGTTTTTTAGGGTTATTATCTTATCTCTTTTTTTGTGTAATATTTTTTTTATTAATTTTTTTTTGAGTTTTTTTAACATTTTTATTAATTTATTTACAAGAACGGAAAAAGAAAGAGATGTTATTTACAAGGAAGAGAGGGGGAATAAAACAGATTATTGACAAAAAAGATTTACAAAGTAAAAACAAAAAATATTTATTTTTTTTGAATTTTTGTTTTATAAAATTTTTTGAAAATTTTGTTTTATGATTTTTTTTTTGGATTTTTGATGATAAAATAAACAAAAAATTTGAGTTTTAAATTTTTTACATTTTTTTGTATTTTTAATGAGTGCAGAATATAAAAGTGCAATAAAGGAAAATAGGAAAACACCCACATACTTAATTCCAATATTGTCCCCAATGTTGCAAAATAAGTACGAGGAACGAAAAGAAATAAAATGCAATATTTATAAAAATAAAGAGGGAGGGTAGAAACTTCCCTGAAACGAGGTCCGGGAGGTTTATTTAGAAACCCTGCATTATTAAGAACAAATAGTAAAAAATATTACTTAAAATTGAAAAAGATAAACTCGGCCACAAGTTTGTGGGTGGTAGGGGGCAAGTGTGTGTGTAACTCCGATTTAGCAAAAGTCTTTGTTATATGAGTGTAATAAAAATGCGTTCCCCTATCTCCTAGAATAACGTGAAGTGTGCTAAAGCGAGAAAACAAATATATAACTCTATAAATTTTTTTTTGGGTTTTTTTAAAAAAAGTTAAAATAAAATATATATGCAGAAAAATAAATTTTCTTTTTAGTAGTTTTTTTTTTGTTTTTTTGTTTTTAGGTTTTTTTAAAGTTTTTTTTAAAGTTTTTTTAGATTCTTTTATTTTTTGGTTTTTAGATTTTTTGGATTTTTTAGTTTTTTAGGTTTTTAAATTTTTTTGTTTTTAAAATTTTTAGGAAACGACGCCATTTCATTTTTTTATATAGATAAATATATGAAATAAAAATAATAATATAATTTTTAAAAAATTTTAAGTTTTCTTTTTGTGTTTTTTAGGTAGTTTTATTATTATTATTTTTGTCATTTTTTGTTATATATATAAATTAAAATAGGTAAAAGTAATAGTTTTCCAGAGTTCGAAATAACAATGCGAAAATTTCCCGACAACAACGCAAAAAACTTGATGGTTAGAACTCGCGGTGCCTCGAGGGTGATTTATTTTGGTTTATGGTTTATTTAGTTTGAATAGTGGGGTGCGCAGATTTTATTAGATATAAAAGTTGAAACCTAGTTTTAACGAAAGGAGACAAGTGCACCTATCGCGAGTAGTACAGGATATTCTGGTGAGGAATATCGGGGTCGTATTATTCTCGGGGAAAGGTTGATTATTTCTACTCTTCCCTAGATGGACTATTATATTACCGAAGATAACTTGTCGTGTTATTATTTAAATAGCACGGTTATATATAAGAAGAAAATAAAAGCAAAAAAAGGCCGATGAAGAAATAACGCATCGGTACCGAATCGATTGTTAACCCCCAAATCGGCAATCCTCTCCAAGGTGCCTATTGTTTCTGCTCTTCTCTTACAGGTTCCCATCCGCAAGGAGCAGGCTACCTCTGATGTCCACCGTGTCCGCGCAAGGCGGACTGCTGAGTCCAAAGTCGCTCAAGGATGGGTGCTCCGCTAGCCGCCCGCTAAGGGTTGGCCTCTGCCTGCCAGGCAGACTCCCCCTGGAGTCCGCCCAGGACGCCCGCAAGGGGGCGGCCTCAGCCTGCCGGTCGGATTCCCCCGGAATCCGCCCAGGCCGCCCGCTAGGGGGCGGCCCCCCCGGCTGGGGGGACTCCCCCTGGAGTCCGCCCAGGCCGCCCGCTAGGGGGCGGCCTCAGCCTGCCGGGCGGATTCCCCCAGAATCCGCCCAGGCTGCCCGCTAGGGGGCGGACTCCCCGGCTGGGCGGACTCCCCCTAGAGTCCGCCCAGGCCGCCCGCTAGGGGGCGGCCTCCGCTTGCCGGGCGGACTCCCCCGGAGTCCGCCCAGGCCACCCGCTAGGGGGCGGCCTCCCCGGCTGGGCGGACTCCCCCTGGAGTCCGCCCAGGTCGCCCGCTAGGGTGAGGCCTCCGCTTACCGGGCAGACTCCCCCGGAGTCCGCCCTGGCCGCCCGCTAGGGGACGGCCTCCCCAGCTGGGCGGACTCCCCCTGGAGTCCGCCCAGGCTGCCCGCTAGGGGGCGGCCTCCGCTTGCCGGGCGGACTCCCCCGGAGTCCGCCCTGGCCGCCCGCTAGGGGGCGGCCTCCCCGTCTGGGCGGACTCCCCCTGGAGTCTGCCCAGGCCGCCCACTAGGGGGCGGCCTCCGCTTGCCGGGCGGACTCCCCCAGAGTCCGCCCAGGCCGCCCGCTAGGGGGCGGCCTCCCCGGCTAGGCGGACTCCCCCTAGAGTCCGTCCGCTAGGGGGCGGCCTCCGCTTGCCGGGCGGACTCCCCCGGAGTCCGCCCAGGCCGCCTACTAGGGGGCGGCCTCCCTGGCTGGGCGGACTCCCCCTGGAGTCCGCCTAGGCCGCCCGCTAGGGGGCGGCCTCCGCTCAGTCTGTTCTACCTGCTTGCTCCTCAGGCCCCCTCTTCCGCCGCTCAGTCCGCCGTGGTCGTCAACCTCATCTTCTCAGTCCGCTCAGTCCGCCGAGGTCGTCAATGGTGATGTCACTGGGCCTCGCTTCAAGAAGATTCTCCCCGGGCCTATAAATACCCCCAAGACCTCTCATTCTGCACACACGAGAGGAGAACTGCCACCTTGATCAAAGCCTGCGGACTCAGTTTTCCAGGTCATCAGAGTTGATCAAGCAAGGTCTGCGGCCTCAAATCTCCAGTCCACCCAGGTCGTCAAGGGTTGTGGACTTAGTTTTTCTATCAGCAACAGGCAGCTTGCGCAGCCTCCGCAGCCTCCGATTTCCAGTTCTCCGAGGTCGTCAAGAGCTGTGGACTTAGTTTTTTCTGCTCTCATCAGGCAGCTTGAGCAGCATCGACAGCCTCAGTTCTCCAGTCCTCTACAGCCTCTTTTACTTAGTTTCTGGCATCTCCTTCCTCAACCGCCAGCTTCCCCCATTGTACCCTCTACTGCTCTTATGTGTAATGGTGCAATAGCAAGTTGTAACTCTTCTTGAATAAAGGAAAAGCCCGTCGCAGGAGTGGCATTCAAGCCACGGCAAGCGAAGTCTGCTGTTGCCGGTGCTAGCGGCCTCCTCCCTTCTTCTCTCCTCTCTCGGCGTCAACCTGCAAAGCTAACCATTCAAGTAGCTGTCTGCCTGACAGTACCTGATCAAGCTCCCTCTCTGCTCGAGCAAGCTTCTCCTTTGCTCAAGCAAGCTTCTCCTCTATCCCCGCAATCCTTCTTCCTTTACCCTTAGCTTGTGAGATCGAACAACCCGTTAACTGGTTGGTGTCGCATTTCCTGCATCAACAGTTAACAAGCGACCTTCAGATCTCGATTAGACAGTGAAAGCAGTGGTTACTCATGTCAGACCATCAACCAGTCGAGAATCTTGCTCTTAGTCCCAGTGATGATCCTCTTTGGGAGTCCTTAGAGCAATCTCGCAGAGAAACTGCCCAACAGTTTCAAACCATCAACCGTACTCTAGCAGCTCTCACGCAGTAATTGGCTGCTCAATCTTCAGCAGCACCAGCTCCTCCAATCAATCCAGCACCAACATCAGAGACTCCTCAAGTCTATCCACCGGTTTATCCGCCGGTCTATCCTCCTCTTTATACTCCAACTTTTCCGCAAGGACCTGCAGCTCCTTTGCGATCTCAAGACAATGAGTTTGCAGCTCATCAAAACTTTTTCCGGGAGGCTGCCCGGGGAAGTCCAGCTAGATTTTTGAATTTTCAGGGAAGTCACCCCTTCTCTTCAGCTCCTGCCTTTGCTCCTCCCGCAACAACCTTTTTTTCCTATCCTCCTGCTCCTTTTGCAACTACTGCTCATGCTCCTTACTTTCCTTATGTAGTAGAACCAGAAGAGCCATCGCCGTTCATGGAGAGTGTTCGGTATGAACCAACTCCAGTCAACTTTCGAGAGCCATGGTTGCCCATTTACACTGGGGAGACTGATCCTGTCAAGCATCTTCAAGCTTTTGAATCAGCCGTTGCTCTCAAGACCCTCTCAGATGCTACCAAGAGCAAGCTCCTCGTAACGACCTTTGATGGTCAAGTAAGAGACTGGTTCTATGGACTGCGACCTCAGTCAATCTCTTCCTTTATTGACTTGCGAAGAGAGTTCCTGCTCATATTTTCTATATCTTCAAAGAGGAAGGGCGGTCCAGAAGCCCTCTTTGAGATCAGGCAGCGAGAGAATGAGACTTGGTCTCATTATGTGGATCGTTTTCAGAAAGAAATCTTGGACATTGAGATCGTTGATCAAGAAATGTACTGAGTGGCTCTCATCCACGGCCTTCGTGAAGGTCCACTAAAGTTTGAAGCTAACGTCCGAGCACCAAGAACTTATCAAAAGTTCATCGGCTTAGCCAACTCGTATATCCGCGGTGAAAAGAGCAACCCCAGCTTCGTCTCCAGGCTTGTATCGGAGAAAAATTCTTCTTCTTACAAGCAGCCTCCGAGGTCTCCTCGGAAAGACTTTCCATCTCTCTCTAAGAAAGCAAGAAGATTTCAGCATCATCATCAATACCCCTCCCAAGGCCATGATCGTGCCCAAGAACGGCTGCCACCATTGTCAACATCATCTCCGCTAGCAGCTGCAGTTTATCAGCAACAAGAAGGTGACCTGCCAGAGTTTGAGCTAGATGAGGTCATGCAAGAAGTTAGCCAAATCATGAAGGATAAGGCATATCCTAAAAGGCCCTACCAGCCGGCGAATCAGAGATCAAGAAATTCAGATCCGTTCTGTGAATTCCACAGAGAGAAAGGTCATTTAACTGAAGAGTGCAAGGCCCTTCGGTGATTGGTTGAAAGATTGCTCATCGAGGGCAAGATCAACGACCTGGTCAAGAAGATTGATTCTTCGAAACCTTCCACCTCCAAGGGCAAGGAGGTGGCTGAGGGTCAGCTGGAGTGCATAGAGATACATGACAAGGGCCGTTTGGGGTCCATTGATTTTTCAAGTGAGTGCATCGATGTCGTTGACGAAGGTGAACTTGGAAGACTATTCTGAAGCAAAGAGGACACATTTCTTGCTTCATCAGCTATGAACAATCGCAGTTCCTCAAAGCCCCTCACGATCGTGATTGATTGCTTTTACTTTACCTTTCAAACATTCTATTTTTCAGCACTTCTAAGTGTTTCATTCTTTCATTCAATAGAGTTTACGTCAGAGAACACATACTGACACAGTTCCCTTTTTGTGATGCTTCTTCTCCATATTTTTCTCTTTGCCAAAGAGATCACTGAACCACCGAGATATCGCCAAGTCTTGCTCAGTGCCCCCTCGAGATTGTCCTCAGTCGTAAAACCACAATGACCACATATGATGAGGAGTTTTCTCATATGTGTAGTGGGGGCCGTTCAACTCTCGTGCGGAGGATGACGGGGCTTCGGATCCCGGCCGATGTCTAGCGTAGTGTGAGTGCCTAGGGGAGGCCTCCTATGATAGTTCTATCGTGCTCCGTTAGGGATACGTTACAGTTACGATGATCTTTGCTTGACAAGCAATGACAATCAAGTGTAGCCTTGTCTCCTCGATCATCTCACAACTGTGACGGCCGAACACTCTATGGTACTCTCGATCCGTGCCTCCGCGGGACTCACAACTCCGCTGATCAGTCCGCAGACAAGCAATAGGCCACTTGGCGCAACTAGTCTAATTGATCAGCGATGCTTGTAACCCGAGGCAGGAGAGCAGTGCAACTTTCGATCCTTCTAGGATTGTTTCTTGTTTACTTGTGCCCTTCTAAAGGATGCGCGGCCAGCCCTCTTTGGTTAGGACTACACCCAGGATGACTTTGGCAAGTGATGCATAAGGCACACGGGGAACACCAGTGGCAGCATTCAACCTTTTTAGTTCGTCCTCGGGATATAGCCCCTCTTTTTCTCTTTTTACCTTCTTACAGGTTAGCAGGTTGAATTCAACCTATTCTAAGGATCTGCAATATCTTTCTTGGCTTATGATCATCTTATATGCGCTGCCTGCATAAGATTTTATCAGATGATAATCAACAAGTTCTCTCATCAGATGTTAGCCACACATCATTTATTCAAGGCGTATGATTCTTCGTGATTAACAAGTCATGTCATCATGAATCTAATTTCGGATTTTCTTATCTCGTTGATCTCGGTTTTCATGTCGACATCATATCATGATCACGCGAGACAATCATTATCGCAGTTTGATCTTTATTCAGTTGATAGCAGAGTGTGTCAGGTATCTGTTCTGTTCTACGATTATATGTTATCATACCAACAACCAACATTCACAGATTCCGCCCAGGTATTTGCGAACTTAGTTTTCTTGCCTATCATATCATCTATTTACTTTCTTTTGCAGAGAATAACAGATATTAGCAAGTTCCCCTCAGGTACTTGCAGTTTACTTTTTATCATATCTGCTACTTTCTTTCGCAGAGATCAACAGATATCAGCAAGTTCCTTTCAGGTACTTGCACCTTACTCTCCTATCATATCTGTTGCTTATCTTTCTTTCACAGAGATCAACAGATATCAGCAAGTTCCTTTCAGGTACTTGCACCTTACTCTCCTATCATATCTGTTGCTTACCTTTCTTTTACAGAGATCAACGGATACTAGCAAGTCCTTTTCAACTCAGGTACACACAAGATGTACCTCCTTTTGCATGTATTGACTTTTTCTTCGCAAGTAAAATATAAGCACTGACAGATATTTCCGAGGAGAGACATCAGGTTCTATCTCTCCTAATCTCTAATTTTTTCTCTCCTGATTTTTGAGGGGAGGATCACAATTTTTGTGGGTCTCCTACTTTTTCGAAGTTCCCTTCGGAACTTAAAAAAGTGCGGGGATTATGTTAACCCCAAAATCGGCAAACCTCTCCAAGGTGCCTATTGTTTCTGCTCTTCTCTTATAGGTTCCCATCCGCAAGGAGCAGGCTACCTCTGATGTCCACCGTATCCGCGCAAGGCGGACTGCCGAGTCCAAAGTCGCTCAAGGACGAGTGCTCCGCTAGCCTCCCGCTAAGGGGCGGCCTCCGCCTGCCGGGCGGACTCCCCCTGGAGTCCGCCCAGGCCGCCCGCTAGGGGGCGGCCTCAACCTGCCGGGCGGATTCCCCCGGAATCCGCCCAGGCCGCCCGCTAGGGGGCGGCCTCCCCGGCTGGGCGGACCCCCCTAGAGTCCGCCCAGGCCGCCCGCTAGGGGGCGGCCTCAGCCTGCCGGGCAGATTCCCCCGGAATCCGCCCAGGCCGCCCGCTAGGGAGAGGCCTCCCCGGCTGGGCGGACTCCCCCTGGAGTCCGCCTAGGCCGCCAGCTAGGGGGCGGCCTCAGCTTGCCGGGCGGACTCCCTCGGAGTCCGCCCAGGCCGCCCGCTAGGGGGCAGCCTCCCTGGCTGGGCGGACTCCCCCTGGAGTCCGCCCAGGCCGCCCGCTAGGGGGCGGCCTCCGCTTGCCGGGCGGACTCCCCCGGAGTCCGCCCTGGCCACCCGCTAGGGGGCGGCCTCCCCGGCTGGGCGGACTCCCCCTGGAGTCTGCCCAGGCCGCCCTCTAGGGGGCGGCCTCCACTTGCCGGGCTGACACCCCCGGAGTCCGCCCTAGCTGCCCGCTTGGGGGCGGCCTCCCCGGCTGGGCGGACTCCCCCTGGAGTCCGCCCAGGCCGCCCGCTAGGGGGCGACCTCCGCTTGCCGGGCGGACTCCCCCGGAGTCCGCCCAGGCCGCCCGCTAGGGGGCGGCCTCCCCGGCTGGGCGGACTCCCCCTGGAGTCCTCCCAGGCCGCCCGCTAGGGGGCGGCCTCCGCTTGCCGAGCGGACTCCCCCGTAGTCCGCCCAGGCCACCCGCTAGGGGGCGGCCTCCCCGGCTGGGCGGACTCCCCCTAGAGCCCGCCCAGGCTGCCCGCTAGGGGGCGGCCTCCGCTCAGTCTGTTCCGCCTGCTTGCTCCTCAGGCCCCCTCTTCCGCCGCTCAGTCCGCCGTGGTCGTCAACCTCATCTTCTCAGTCCGCTCAGTCCTCCGAGGTCGTCAATGGTGACGTCACTGGGCCCCGCTTTAAGAAGATTCTCCCCGGGCCTATAAATACCCCCAAGACCTCTCATTCTGCACACACGAGAGGAGAACTGCCACCTTGATCAAAGCCTGCGGACTCTGTTTTCTAGGTCGTCAGAGTTGATCAAGCAAGGTCTGCGGCCTCAAATCTCCAGTCCGCCCAGGTCATCAAGGGCTGTGGACTTTGAAAGTGAAGGGATAGATACTACTCTAGAGGGGGGGTGAATAGAGTTATCAAATTTTGCACAGACAAAACTTAATAGTCTACCCAACTCCCTTGGAGTGAAGTGCGGAATGAAAAGATTATAGATATAAAGTTAACCCTATAGCCTAACACAAGTGATGTGTACAAACTCAAGCTAACTGTAATTACAGTTAAGGCTTGGAAAACCTAATCAGCAACTAGCAACCTAGTTATATCTAATCACAGCCACAATACATGAATTAAACAAGAGAATCCAGACGACACAAGGAAATTTATAGTGGTTCCCCAAACAACTTGGGTACGTCCACTCTTCTACCCACACGGTAGGAATCCACTCAGGTTTTTGATCAGGTGCCCTGCCACCAACAGGATCTGCTTCAGGTAGATCCAGAAACCCTTTAGACTTTTGATCAGGTGTCTAAAAACCAAGCACAGGTTTTTGATCAGGTGCCCTGCCACCAAGGGATACTTTTGAAGGGAGTAATAACCCTGTACAGGAGGGGGAAGAAAGTTAAGATGTCTTCTCTATTTTACAAAGATTAGAGAAGCACAAGAACTTGCACTGAGTTAGAATGCTCTAAAGAATCAAGGCTCCCCCTGGCTCAAAGATGTCCAGGTGAAGTCTTGCTTCAGTGCAGAAAACTCTTCAGAAAGTTCTGAAGGAAAAGCTACAGGAAGAAAGTAAATAATAAAATCAAAGATCTTCAAGCAGCTATCTTCTTCTTCTTCTTCTTCAAAGGAACTCTGAGTTTGAACTTCCTGAAAGCAGGAGAACTCAGGTGAAGAAGAGATGAAGATCTTAACACTTCTCAGTTAGATGGAAATTGCTGAGAGCAGAAAGCTTTTTCTTGATGAAGGCTTGAAAGCTTGAATGAACAACTGGTTAGCTATTAGCTAGCTTGAATCCTTCTTCAAAGGGTCCTTTATATAACAGCAGCAAGCAACGGCTCTCTTCCATTTGAATTATTTGTCTTCTTCTGAGCCTTGAGACCTGGGCTGTAAATATCAAGAAGACAAAAACAAACTCTGCAGCAGAAACATTCTATAAAAGGAGTAAACCTCTTTCTAAGAAGCTGCAGGCTCAAATCAAATAACAGAAGGACTAAATAAAGTCACATCAGAAATAATCTCTTTATAGCAAAAAGAAGACTTTTCAGTCTAATGGCTATAAAGGGCTGACAACAGATAAAGTAATTTATAATGACAGCTAATAAGACAAACAACTTTATCTTAAAAAGATTTGACTCAGGCAAAAGAGATGGAGCAAATATTGCCTGGTAATTTTATCATACAGCTTAAAACAATGTGCCAGAAAATGTATTAATTAATTAAATATAATAAATAAATACAAAATATAAAGGCAGACAGAAAGCGTCGAACGACCCTCGAAGATCGTCGAACGACGCACGGAGATCGTCGAACTATCAGGCAGATAGTCGAACGATCCAGATAGTCGACCTATCGAAGAAGATAGTCGAACTACCCCGGCAGATAGTCGAACTATCAGAGCAGATAGTCGAACTATCAGATAATCGATCTATCTTGGACGAATAGTCGAACTATCAAGCACACAGAGATAGTCGATCTATCAAGCAGATAGTCGACCTACCTCAGAAAACAGATAGTCGATCTATCAACAGATAGTCGAACTATCAAACCAAACCAGATAGTCGGTCTATCAGCAGATAGTCGAACTATCAGATAGTCGAACTATCAGGACAGATAGTCGAACTATCAAAGACAACAGATAGTCGAACTATCAACAGATAGTCGACCTATCAAGACGAAACAGATAGTCGATCTATCAACAGATAGTCGAACTATCAAAGCGGAACAGATAGTCGACCTATCAACAGATAGTCGAACTATCAGATAGTCGATCTATCAGAACAGATAGTCGAACTACCTCGCCAAGCAGATAGTCGAACTATCAACAGATAGTCGAACTATCAACGCAAAACAGATAGTCGACCTATCAACAGATAGTCGAACTATCAGATAGTCGATCTATCAGAACAGATAGTCGAACTACCTCGCAGACAAAGCGTCGACCAACTGATAGACGATCGTCGATCAGCCGATAGACGATAGTCGAGCGGCGTTCGACTATAGTCGAACAAAAAAACTTCTTAACCAAATTCTCAATCTGGAAAAGTGAGGACTCTACAGCTAGACTTCTAACCATTGACCATAGATATTTCTTGGGTCAAGGGACTAACAAAGACAAGACTAAACTCAAATCAAACTAGGGTACCAACAATCTCCCCCTATTTGAGTTAAGTCTCTCAACATCTAAAGCATAAAGCTAGCTAAAGAGCAATAAAATAATACAGTAAATAGTTAACAATTAACTAGCAGATTATCAAACAGATAAACAAATATAGCACAGCAGTTAATCAAACTATGGATCAACGGAGTCAAGCTTAGATACAGAAGAGCTAGAAACAAAAGAGATTTTCCTTAGAGGATCATCAGATTCTTTCTTTGACAGCTTCAGGTCCTGCGCACCAATGATCTTCAATTCTGCAGCTCTTGGGACTACTGCTTCAGGATGCTTTTCCATATATTTTGATGGATCAAAAATCTCAGGATTAACCTGGAACTTTTTAAACTCTTTCTTTCTGTAAGCAGACATGGTAGTTAGACCAGTCGTATCTTTTCCTTCTGCTCTAGCTTTTCTTATTTGAGCTGCTCCAACTAGTTCTTGAAAGCGAGCCATCCTAAAGTTAGGATCAAGCTCAGGATTTTCATAAACAAGCTCAGGAGGAGCAGCATCAGCTATTTTATCTTGAATAACTAGATAAGACATTGGAAGCAAACTTAGCAAAAGTTTCTTGCTAGAAATTTTAAAACAAAGTAAACTATTTACCTTTTGAAATAGTTTTCTCAGACTGAACTGGTATTGGAGATGGAATTCTTTTCTTTGGAGAAGGAGGAGGGGAAAAGGTTGGTCTTTGAGCCACAGCCTCCTTCACTTGTCTTTGAGAACCAGAAAACGATTTGCCTTGCGAGCTTTGATAACTTTTTCTTGGCTTGGGATGAAAAGAAACAGATCTTCCAGAAGAGGCAGCAGGATTAGCTGATAGGTTCCCAGAGGCTCCTGCACCTGGAGGAGGAGGAGGACCTCTGGGAGTCCATCTTGAATCAGGACTATCATATCTTTTAGATCTTTTCCTTTCTTTCTGCTGATTCTTTGAAAACCACATCCAGTGCTGAAATTCCTTTGACTTAGGGTCAATGCCCTTCAGAATATAATAAGGAGTATCATTATCTTTACTGGGAGGAGGAGGAGCAATTGCTTTCCTTTTCTTTGAAGCAGCTTTCTTTTTCCTTGATTTCTCAGAAACATCAGAATCCTCTTCATCATCAGAATGAGATGAGGGAGGATTTTCATAAGGATCATAGGCTTCTGAAACAGCCTTTTCTTTAAGCTTCAGATCTGATTTCTCTCTTTCCTCTTCCATGGAATCCAGAGCCAGAAGGGAATCTAAGTCCAACCCTGGTGAGTCATCCCAGATGGTTGACTTTTCAATTTGCAGTTCCTTTTCTTTCTCTTCCAACAAAGACTGTACTCTTAAATCCCAGGCAGCTCTTGCTTGAACTTCTTCCACACTCAGAACAGGAGTGTCATCTTTGGCTTCATCTTGATTCTTAGATTCATCCTCTTTATCATCTAAAAAAGATTCCAATTCAGGATCTACTTGGATATCAGAAACACTTGCCTCTGAGACAATTACTATTATCTGAGCAGATAAATCTTCTCTAATAACATCTGTAGAATTATGAATACAGATCTGCTAAATAAACAGAGATCATTCCTTCCAGGAATTCACAAACTAACAAATTAATTAACTCATCAACAAAACGGATGAATGAGTTACCTTCATACTTGACCATCTCCCATGATTCATCTAGATATGAAGTTATAATTCCTTCTAGGAATCTAGCAACCACAGGAGTGGTGAGATCTTCTAGGCAGACTTTTACTGCAATTTCAGATAACATGATTCCATCTGCTATTTCCTTATCAGATAACACTGGAACTATTTCTTTCTCAGCTGGAGCAGACTCTTCCAGGGCTGTCATGACTGTATCTGTTATAGCTGGAAGGGAGGCAGGAGGTTCTGAGGCATCTTCATAGAACATCTCCCCCTGCCTAATTTCAGTGGAGACTGAAACCAGGCCCCTTGAGGAAGATGGCTCAGCAGATTTTGAAAGAGATTTGATGGAGGCAGTTAAGATATCAATGGAGGCTGCAAGGGGAGCGATTGCCTCTTCAATCATGGTCTTGATTGACGGGGTAATCAGCTCCACAATGCGGGAGATAAGCTCAGGAGTAATCTCAAAAGATAATGGATGTGAAGTGGATGGAGCTGCAGCAGATATGGTAGTAGTGCTGGGATGAAGAATGGTGTGAACAGGGGATTGAATAGGAGATGGAGCTGGAGAGTTAATTGGGGAATTAACTGGGGAATGAGTGGGAGACAAAGGAGGAGTAGGAATTCTCTCAGATCCTAACAAATCAAAGCTAGGAGCAGATATCCTAGTCTGATGTGCAGGAAGAGGGGAAGCTGGAGGGGAAAGAGGAACAACCGTAGTTATTTCTGGAGCAGAAGAGGAAGAAGGTCGTACTTCAGCTGAAGTTGATGGTACTTCAACTGAGGCAGACAGCAAAGCAGAAGAGGAGGAGGGAAGAGCTGAGCCAGCTTCGACAAGGTGAGGAGTGACTGATTCAGTCCTGGTGTCCTCAGATGTTGCTGGAGCAGGTTTCACAAAAGTTCTCTTCCATTTAGAGAACAGGTTGGGATCCATCTTCTTGCTTGCGTTGATTGTTGTTGCGGTTGAACTCAGCAGCTGGGGGTATTTTTCCTTTAGGAAGATTCCAATGACCCTTCCTAGGGTGACTTCCTTCTTACCAGTCTTTTTCCTTATTAAATCAAACACAACTGCTGCCCAATCTATCCTTTTCCGATTAACAATCGCACACATTAGTGCGAATTGTTGCCTTGTGATATTGTCGTGAGCAGAGTGCTTACCGAGGAGCACTTTTCCTACCAGCTCAGCAAGAAACTTGATCTTGAAAGGAAAATTTACTTTGAGCAGCTTCGTGGGAATGCCCTCAGCATGTCCCAGCTCAACTAACATTCTTCCGAATTCCTGAGCATCTTGCTCATAATCCTCTTCACCATTAACTAATCCAAAAACATCAGACAAAACGGCCGGAGTTAGGATTACCTCTTCTCCGCCGATGGTACCAGTCATCGAATCGTCTGTGGAAGACGACGTGAAAGCCCATTCCTTGATTTCTGGGATGTTTATCTTAATCCTTGCAGACATTATCCTCTCGAGTCCTTGATCCCTGCAGAGCTGTAGAACTTCTACGATCCCGGCATCGCAGCTACTGAACGCATCGAAATCAACACTAAATCCTGCATCAAACTTCACAACTGCCAGAACTGCTGGAGAGACCGCCATGGATTGCTGGAGAAGCGCGAGAAGGACGGCGAAGATGAAGGAGACGAAGCGGCAGAAAATCGCAAGCGGGAAGGCAGAATGCGAAAAGCCACGCTCCGTCGACGATAAAACAAAAGATCTTTTAACCTAGGTCGACTATCGGCTTTATATTAGACCGGAAATAGTCGATCTATTAAAAAGATACTAGACCCGATAGTCGAACGGCCGTTCGACGATCGGCTCAGAAGCAGAGTAGTCGAGCCATCGTTCGTCTATTTCTGGCTTCTCAAACAACAAGCTGTCGTCGTTCAGAGATCGACGATAAGCTCAACCTGTTCGACGATCTTCGAACGCCGGTCGACGATCTTCAAACAGATAAGCTATCATTAACCAGAGGTCGACGATAGGCTTAATCCGTTCGACGATCTTCGATCATCGTTCGACGATCTTCAAGCAGATTTCAACATAGGCAGATATAATCACACTTAGTCTCGTCCATTAATCATGCCTAGTTGAACTAAAAAGAACAGATGCTTCTGTTCATCTAAAGGCTTGGTGAATATATCACCTCTCTGAAACTCAGTGGATATGAACTCAAGACAAATCTTGTTCTTTTCCACACAATCTCTTAGGAAATGGTGCCGAATCTCAATGTGCTTCGTTCTAGAGTGGTGCACTGGATTTTGTGCAATTGAGATAGCACTGGTACTATCACACATGATTTTGGTGTTCTTGTGTGAGTAACCATAATCCACAAGCTGGTTTTGAATCCACAGGATCTGTGAACAACAACTGGCAGCTGCTATATATTCAGCCTCTGCAGTTGAAGTTGAGACAGAAGCCTGCTTCTTACAGAACCAAGAGACCAATCTCTCTCCCAGGAACTGGCAAGTTCCTGAGGTGCTCTTCCTGTCAACTCTGCAACCAGCATAATCAGAATCAGAATATCCAATTAATTTAAATTCTGACTCAGCTGGGTACCAAAGTCCTAGATCTGGACATCCCTTCAGGTATCTCAGGATTCTCTTTAGAAAAATCAGATGAGATTCCTTGGGGTTGACCTGGAATCTAGCACAAAGGCATGTAGCAAACATTATATCTGGCCTACTTGCAGTTAGATATAATAGGGAACCAACAATGGCCCTATAATTCTTTTGATCAACTGGCTTGCCGTGATCATCAGAATCAATAACTACATTAGTAGCCATGGGTGTAGGCATTGCTGAGGCATCAGCCATCCCAAATTTCTTTACCAATTCCTTGGCATATTTGGATTGGGAGATGAAGATACCATCAGCATCTTGCTTAACTTGGAGACCAAGAAAATAAGACAGCACACCCATACTACTCATCTCAAACTTGGAATGCATCAAGTTGGAAAACTTTTTGCACAGTTTGGGATCAGTGGAGCCAAAAATAATATCATCTACATACACCTGAACTAACAGGATTGTGTCCTTGTGATGCTTGACGAAAAGGGTTCTATCAACTACTCCCCTAGTAAAGTTGTGCTCTAACAGGAAACTAGCTAAGGTCTCATACCAGGCCCTAGGAGCTTGCTTTAGTCCATAAAGAGCTTTCTGCAACTTAAACACATGAGACGGCTGAGTTGATGAAACAAACCCTGGTGGTTGTTCAACAAACACCTCTTCCTTAAGCTCACCATTCAGGAATGCACTTTTGACATCCATTTGGAATACCTTAAACTTCATGTAGGCTGCATAGGCTAAGAAGATCCTTATTGCTTCTAGCCTTGCAACAGGAGCAAAGGTTTGGTCATAGTCTATACCTTCCTCCTGTCTGTAGCCCTGAGCTACAAGCCTTGCTTTATTCCTTACGATAATTCCATTTGCATCCAGCTTGTTTCTATACACCCACTTGGTGCCTATGATCAGTTGGCCTTTAGGTCTTGGAACCAAAGTCCAAACTTTACATCTCTCAAACTGATTGAGCTCCTCTTGCATGGCAATGATCCAGTGGGGATCTAGCTCTGCATCTTTAAAGGTGAGGGGCTCAACCTGTGAGAGGAAACAAGCATGCATCACATCCTGTCTTAATTGATGTCTTGTTTGCACACCAGCTGACATGTCTCCAATCACTTGAGATGTGGGGTGATCTCTAAGTGTGACAATATCAGCAGGTAGGATGTGATCTTCAGTAATAGTTGGGATTAATTCCTCAGGAGGAATTTGATCTACTGTTGGTGGAATAACAATTGCTTCAGCAATGTCTTCATCACTGTCTGATTCAGTGATCTGAAGAGTTGACAGTTGAAGAATTTCTTGAGAGACATCATGTACCTGCAAAGAACTTGAGGAAGGAGAATTTTCCTTCTCCTTGTAAAACATCTGAGACTCATCAAAAGTCACATGCACAGATTCTTCAATTTTACAGGTAGACTTGTTATAAACCCTATAAGCTTTGCTTACTTGGGAATATCCAAGCATGATTCCCATTGAAGATTTTGCTTCAAATTTTCTAATATATTCTTTATTATTATTATGAATATAAACAATACAGCCAAAAACTCTAAAGTAATTAATTTTTGGTTTCTTTCCTTTAAGCAACTCATAAGGAGTTTTACACTTAAGTTTGTGTATCAAACTTCTATTCAAAACATAGTTGGCTGTACTAACAGCTTCTGCCCAATAGGATAGAGGCATGTTAGCATCTGCCAACAATGTACTAGCAGCTTCAATGAGTGTTCTATTCTTCCTTTCAACTACCCCATTTTGTTGGGGAGTTCTAGGAGCTGAGAAGCTATGTTTGATACCTTCTCTCTCACAGAATTCTTGCATGAGAAGAGAGTCAAACTCAGTACCATGATCACTTCTGATCAAGGCCACATGAGTAGAGTACTCAGTCTGCACACATAATAGAAAGTCTGTAAGGGCTTTGAAGTTATCAGACTTAGTTCTCAAAAAGAAAATCCAACTGAACCTAGAGAAGTCATCTACAATTACTAAATTGTAATACTTCCCTCCTAAACTCTGTACATTTATTGGGCCAAAAAGGTCCAAGTGTAATAAATACAGGATTCTAGGAGAATCACTTTTATTTACAGATTTAAAAGAATTCTTGGTTTGCTTGCCTAGCTGACAAGCCTTGCATAGGCTCTCCTTCTTGTAGGGGCAAGGAGGTAAACCTCTAACAAGGTTGTGTTTAGATAACCTAGATATATTTTTAAGGTTAACATGGCTAAGCCTCTTATACCATAAAGAATTATTATTAAGGGTTACTTCATTAAACAGGCAGATTTCAGAATGAGATGAGTTGAAATCTACTAAATAGATATTACCTATTCTAATACCTACTAAAACAACATTATTATCTAAAGTAATATTGCAAGAGAAGTTAGAAAATGAAACCTGGTAGCCAGCATCACATAGCTGGCTGACTGAAATCAAATTATGCTTCAGTCCATTGACATATGCAACTCTCTTGAAAGTAACTGCTCCAATTGTGATCTTGCCATAGCCTTCTGTCTGACCACAGCTGGAGTCTCCAAAGATAACCTTTGGGCCGAGCTTAGCTTTGAATTTTGACAGAAGATCTTTATTTCCTGTCATATGCTTAGAGCATCAACTATCCAAATACCACTTGTTTTGAGTGATTGGATAGGCCTTCACCTGCAAGACAATTATTTAGACAGAGTGGACCCAGGTAACCTTGGGTCCCTTGTTTTTCACATAAGAAAAACTGGAAATATATGAGAATGCAGGCTGAGGATGATAACCTAGTGGGTGAGATCTCATAGGTGGGATTCTCCATGCAGATGATGGGTCAACAAACCTAGGGTTTCTATTCTCATTTTGGTTTCTATGGAATTGATTATGATTTTGAAAATCATATTGAAATCGTCGATCGACGTTCGACGATGGGCGCTCAGATCGTCGAGCTTCGTTCGACCATGGAGCTTCCGATCGTCGAGCGGCGTTCGACGCTCTTTGCATTTCTTTAAAGAACTTCTTTCTCTTTTCTCTCTTAGCTTTATTTAAGGTTTTATTAACCAGATTTACTTGCTCAGTGTTCTTCTTTCCACTAGCTGAAATGAAGTTCACTGGAGTTGAAAGATTATTTTTAAGAAGGACTGGGGGTTCACTGGGAGAAGCTCCTAAGCCTAGTTTATCATTACCTGACCTAGTGTTAGTCATGCTGGTAATTTCTAACAACTTAAGGCTTCTACCATTAAGGGATTCTTCTAATCTCTTAGACTTAGCTAACTCTATTTTAAGAAATTTAATTTCTTCACTACAAGTAGTGAGATCTTCCTTTAACCTAATGTTTTCAGTAGCTATTGATTCTGAGTCAGCTAACCTATTTCTAAGTTCTTTTATTTCCTTTTCTGAGCTAATTAAATCTAAACATAAAGATTTAAATTCTAATTTAAATTCTTCTGAAGTAAAATCATAAGAAGAAAGTACCTCATCTTCTGTAGGCATCTCTTCATCAGAATCAGAACTCTCTGCAGCAGAGTGGTTGCTGCAGGCATCTATTGCCATTAGGCAAACTTCTTTTGCCTTCTTCTCTTCCTCATCTTCACTGGAGCTTGATGAGGAGGATTCTTCATCAGACTCACTCCAGGTTTCAGCAATGAAACCTCTCTCCTTCTTCTTGTTTTTGTAGGAGGATGGCTTAGAGTGCTTCCTGTGTTGTTCCTTTTCTTTTCTCTTTTCTTTGTTCTTCTCCTCTGGGCACTCTGGCAAGATGTGTCCAGGCTTCCTGCAACCATAACAAATAATTTCTTTAGCAGGAGAGCGATCATACCTTGGTTTGTCTTCATAGCGTGAAGACTTCTTTCTGAACTCCTTTCTCCCCATCTTGAGAAACCTTTTGGCAAACAATGCCATAAGTTCCTCATTAGATTGGCTGCCTTCAGAAACATCTGTAGCCTTAAGAGCTAGAGATTGCTCTTTTCTTGTTGGAGTGGGGGTCTTGGCTTCAGCTTCTGCTTCTCTGGTCTTCAGCACTTGCTCAAAAGACTTGAGCTTGCCGAGGAGAGCTTCAGTTGAGATCTCATTAGTACTTCTGGCTTCCTTGATGGGCCAGATTCTTAGATCCCATGTGCTAGGGAAGCACATAAGAATCTTATCATTGACCTCTGTCAATGATATGTCCTTGTCCAGGGTCCTTAGCTCATTGATGATTGAGCTGAGCCTGGTGTACATAGCTTCAACTGATTCAGCATCAGTTTTCTTGAAGTTCTCATACTGTGAGATCAGGTTGGACCTTCTGTCCTTCCTTTCATCAGCTGAACCAGCTACAATCTGGTTCAGTGTGTCCCACATGGCCTTTGCTGAGGAGCAGTCAGCCACCTTCTGGAACACCTCATCAGACATTGTCTGAGCCAGTATGTTCATTGCCTTGGCATCTGCTATTTTGGCCTTCTTGTATTCATCATTGTAATCTGGAGGAGGCACTGCACTCATATCAGATGATGAGGCAGTGGCAGCAGCAGGTGCTCTTGGGGGACCTGACAAAATAGAAGCAAAAATACTTTCATCAATAGAATTCATATATAATTTAATCCTTGCCTTCCAGATGCCAAACTTAGCTAAGTTGCATGCTGGAGGTCTGGTGCTAGAATAATCCTTGGACTGGGCCATGATAGTGAATATCTATAAGCTCTTGGTATCTATCAGGATCTTGTGACTTAGGTGTTAGCCTATACAGTCAGTCAACCTGGCTCTGATACCAATTGAAAGTGAAGGGATAGATACTACTCTAGAGGGGGGGTGAATAGAGTTATCAAATTTTGCACAGACAAAACTTAATAGTCTACCCAACTCCCTTGGAGTGAAGTGCGGAATGAAAAGATTATAGATATAAAGTTAACCCTATAGCCTAACACAAGTGATGTGTACAAACTCAAGCTAACTGTAATTACAGCTAAGGCTTGGAAAACCTAATCAGCAACTAGCAACCTAGTTATATCTAATCACAGCCACAATACATGAATTAAACAAGAGAATCCAGACGACACAAGGAAATTTATAGTGGTTCCCCAAACAACTTGGGTACGTCCACTCTTCTACCCACACGGTAGGAATCCACTCAGGTTTTTGATCAGGTGCCCTGCCACCAACAGGATCTCCTTCAGGTAGATCCAGAAACCCTTTAGACTTTTGATCAGGTGTCTAAAAACCAAGCACAGGTTTTTGATCAGGTGCCCTGCCACCAAGGGATACTTTTGAAGGGAGTAATAACCCTGTACAGGAGGGGGAAGAAAGTTAAGATGTCTTCTCTATTTTACAAAGATTAGAGAAGCACAAGAACTTGCACTGAGCTAGAATGCTCTAAAGAATCAAGGCTCCCCCTGGCTCAAAGATGTCCAGGTGAAGTCTTGCTTCAGTGCAGAAAACTCTTCAGAAAGTTCTGAAGGAAAAGCTATAGGAAGAAAGTAAATAATAAAATCAAAGATCATCAAGCAGCTATCTTCTTCTTCTTCTTCTTCAAAGGAACTCTGAGTTTGAACTTCCTGAAAGAAGGAGAACTCAGGTGAAGAAGAGATGAAGATCTTAACACTTCTCAGTTAGATGGAAATTGATGAGAGCAGAAAGCTTTTTCTTGATGAAGGCTTGAAAGCTTGAATGAACAACTGGTTAGCTATTAGCTAGCTTGAATCCTTCTTCAAAGGGTCCTTTATATAACAGCAGCAAGCAACGGCTCTCTTCCATTTGAATTATTTGTCTTCTTCTGAGCCTTGAGACCTGGGTTGTAAATATCAAGAAGACAAAAACAAACTCTGCAGCAGAAACATTCTATAAAAGGAGTAAACCTCTTTCTAAGAAGCTGCAGGCTCAAATCAAATAACAGAAGGACTAAATAAAGTCACATCAGAAATAATCTCTTTATAGCAAAAAGAAGACTTTTCAGTCTAACGGCTATAAAGGGCTGACAACAGATAAAGTAATTTATAATGACAGCTAATAAGACAAACAACTTTATCTTAAAAAGATTTGACTCAGGCAAAAGAGATGAAGCAAATATTGCCTGGTAATTTTATCATACAGCTTAAAACAATGTGCCAGAAAATGTATTAATTAATTAAATATAATAAATAAATACAAAATATAAAGGCAGACAGAAAGCGTCGAACGACCCTCGAAGATCGTCGAACGACGCACGGAGATCGTCGAACTATCGGGCAGATAGTCGAACGATCCAGATAGTCGACCTATCGAAGAAGATAGTCGAACTACCCCGGCAGATAGTCGAACTATCAGAGCAGATAGTCGAACTATCAGATAGTCGATCTATCTTGGACGGATAGTCGAACTATCAAGCGCACAGAGATAGTCGACCTATCAAGCAGATAGTCGACCTACCTCAGAAAACAGATAGTCGATCTATCAACAGATAGTCGAACTATCAAACCAAACCAGATAGTCGGTCTATCAACAGATAGTCGAACTATCAGATAGTCGAACTAGCAGGACAGATAGTCGAACTATCAAAGACAACAGATAGTCGAACTATCAACAGATAGTCGACCTATCAAAACGAAACAGATAGTCGATCTATCAACAGATAGTCGAACTATCAAAGCGGAACAGATAGTCGACCTATCAACAGATAGTCGAACTATCAGATAGTCGATCTATCAGAACAGATAGTCGAACTACCTCGCCAAGCAGATTGTCGAACTATCAACAGATAGTCGAACTATCAACGCAAAACAGATAGTCGACCTATCAACAGATAGTCGAACTATCAGATAGTCGATCTATCAGAATAGATAGTCGAACTACCTCGCAGACAAAGCGTCGACCAACTGATAGACGATCGTCGATCAGCCGATAGACGATAGTCGAGCGGCGTTCGACTATAGTCGAACGAAAAAACTTCTTAACCAAATTCTCAATCTGGAAAAGTGAGGACTCTACAGCTAGACTTTTAACCATTGACCATCGATATTTCTTGGGTCAAGGGACTAACAAAGACAAGACTAAACTCAAATCAAACTAGGGTACCAACAGACTTAGTTTTTCTGTCAGTAACAGGCAGCTTACGCAGCCTCCGATTTCCAGTTCTCCTAGGTCGTCAAGAGCTGTGAACTTAGTTTTTTCTGCTCTCATTAGGCAGCTTGAGCAGCATCGACAGCCTCAGTTCTTCAGTCCTCTACAGCCTCTTTTACTTAGTTTCTGGCATCTCCTTCCTCAGCCGCCAGCTTCCCCCATTATACCCTCTACTGCTCTTATGTGTAATGGTGCAATAGCAAGTTGTAACTCTTCTTGAATAAAGGAAAAGCCCGTCGCAGGAGTGGCATTCAAGCCGCGGCAGGCGAAGTCTGCTGTTGCCACTGCTAACGGCCTCCTCCCTTCTTCTCTCCTCTCTCGGCGTCAACCTACAAAGCTAACCATTCAAGTAGCTGTCTGCTCGACAGTACCTGATCAAGCTCCCTCTCTGCTCGAGCAAGCTTCTCCTCTGCTCAAGCAAGCTTCTCCTCTATCCCCGCAACCCTTCTTCCTTCACCCTTAGCTTGTGAGATCGAACAACCCGTTAACTGGTTGGTGTCGCATTTCCCGCATCAACATCGATTAAAACTAAAATAACTTTTAATAACTAAAGATCCTAAATTTCAAATTAATTAAAGGGCGACTTGGCCGTGGAGGTTCCAAAAGAATAAGCTCACGTAGCTCTTAGAATATCGCTCACTTGAACATTAAGACTATTCAACCGAACTCTCGTCCGACGAAGAATTCCTCTTAATGCCCGCATTATGTTATGAACCCCGCTATTGGGCGGGGAACCCAATCCGGGAGAATTACGCTTCTCCTCTCTCTAGGTTATGCACACAATTCTCTTTACCCAAGGGTGATCGGTCCATACGCACGCCCTCTCTGCTAGCTAGCGTATAGACAATAGAAATAGAGCCGACACATCGATATGTGGTCCTATGCATCGTAGACCCGGGGCAAACCTTAAGTGCTTTAATTAATGAGAAAAAGAAGACCTTTAATTATTTGAAAATATTTTATCTATCCCAATGCTCTTCGATACTGAGGGCTAAGAGCGAATTACCACTCATCAGAATGGGGACGGCTTAAGAAAAGAAATTGAATAATTGAAAGTGCGAGTCCTACTCAAACGAGTAGGCGAGAAATTAAAGCAGAAAATTGCGAGTCCTACTCAAACAAGTAGGCATGAAATTAAAGCAGTAAAGAAAGTAGTAAAATGCATGTCCTACTCAAACGAGTAGACGGGAAATGAAAGCAGTAAAAAATATCTCACACACACACACACTCTACTTGAATTTAAGAAAGCGATGAAAACCTAACTCATACACTCTCACACACACACTACATAAAAAAGAGAAAAACAAAGTTATCTAAAAATTAAAACAACTATATTTCTACCGTTAAAATATGCTAAAAAACGCATAAAAATATAAAATAAAAATTAAAGAAAAAAAGTTTTGAAATAAAGTAAAAATAAAAGGTATGCAAAAATAAAAATAAAAACATTTTCATTCTTATAATTTTATAAAAGAGCTTAAAAAGTGAAAATAAAGTAAAAAAGAATGAAAAGTTTTACAAACACCAAAAAAACTAAGTTAAAAAGGAGAAAAACCACTTTGAAAACACTTATATAAATTCATAAGAATGAAAATGAAAAGCACTAAAAAAGGCTAATGCTAAACTATGAAAACTATGAAAACATAAAAACATAAAACTAAAGTCATACACACACACACCCATTTTAAAAAGAGAAGAACAAAGGGTAAAATAAAGGATAAAATGGAGAGATAGGTGAGGCACCCAAATTAAATTCCATAAAAACATAAGGAGAGAAAATCTGAACATTTTATTAAGTTAAAAAGAGGGTTACAAAAAGCTAAAACAAACATAGAGAGGGAGGGAGAAAGTTCTCCTTACATGATAAGGAAGAGCACATAGGCAACCCACTAACACTAAAATGGTCCAAAAAGTGAACCCTTGGTCATTACAGAAAATTTTTATTTATAGACAAAAAAAAGATGTGACACGCCCTGGTCACGGGCGTGACATGTGGGTGTTTCGGGTCTGGCGTGCTGGAGAAGGCAAAATTCTTGTGACTGGTCGATTTCTGGAAGCTTCTGGAATGGGAAACGTGTTGGTCACAGGCGTGACAGGATTGTCATGGGCGTGTCAGCAAGGTATGACTGGTGAAGGCATTGAGCTGGGCTCGATGAACGTCGAACGTCGAGCATCGAGTTGAGTTCGACGAACGTCAAACGTTGAACTGAAGGCATCGAATGTTGACTTGCTGGAGGCATTGAGTGTTAATCGTTGAGTCTAGTTTGAAGAACATCGTTCACTGAGTCTGGAATCAAATAATCGTGCTTCGTTTGACAAATGTCGAGCTGCGATTGACGAAAGGCTGGCGTTGAATGTTTGGTCGACGAATCAGCTGACAAAACGTCGAGTTAATGTCGACGAACGTCGAGCTGCGATCGGCGAAAGTTTGGTGTTGAATGTTTGTCGACGAATCAGCAGGCGAAGTGTCGAGCTGAGGTCGACGAACGTCGAACGGCTGGCGTTGAATGGTCCTTTCTTTGCAGGAAGTAGATTTTTGCTGGAATCAAAGTAACACGCCCCAGTCACGAGCATGTACTATTGAATTTTTGCGACTTTTTCTGCAAAAATTCCAGAAAACAAAATAAACTTAAGTTAGAAGAGTATTTCCAAAGAGAAACAAATTATTTAAGAAAAGTAACTAAAAAAAAAACTAAAACGACCTAATAGAAGTACTGAAAAATATATATATTTATAACTTATTACTATCCCCCGCATCCTCATCAACCTCCTCTCCTCTATCCCCGCAACATCTCCACCTCTCCCTTGAGATCCAAACACCTGTTATCTGCTTGTGCGGCCCCATTTCCCGCATTAACAGTTAACACGCGACCTTCAGATCTCAAACAGACGGTGAAAATCAATGGTTACTTACATCATACCATCAACCAACCGTTAACCTTGCTCCTTTAAGTCCTAGTGAAGATCCTCTCTTGGAATCCATGGAGCAATCACGTAGAGAAACTGCTCAATAGTTCCAAGCAATCAACCGTACTCTGGCTGCAATCACACAGCGATTAGAAATGCAATCTACAGCAGCACCAATTCCTTCAGTCAATCCAACACCAGCGTTGGAGAATCCGCAAACTTACCCACCTTCCTATCTACCGGTCTATCCTCCTGTTTACCCACCAACTTGTCTGCAAGGGCCTGCAGCCCCTTTGTAGTGTCAAAATGATGAGTTCATAGCTCATAAAAACTTCTTCCGGGAAGCTGCCCGAGGATGTCCAACAAGATTTCTAAATTTTCAGGGAAGTCATCCCTACTCTTCATCTCCTACCTTTGCTCCTCCCGCAGAAGCTTTTCCTTTCTATCCTCCTGCTCCTTTTACAGCTACAACTTATGTTCCCTTTTTTCCTTATGTTCTAGGAGAGCAGGAAGAGCTGTCTCCATTTTCAGAGAATGTTAGGCATGAACCAACTCCAGTTAACTTTAGAGAGTTGCGGTTGCCAATTTACATTGGAGAGACTGATCCAATGAAGCACCTTCAAGATTTTGAATCAGTTGTAGCTCTCAGAACCCTTTTAGATGTTATTAAATGCAAACTCTTCGTGACATCCTTTGATGGAAAAGTGAGAGAGTGGTTCTATGGACTGTGTCCTCAGTCCATCGCTTCCTTTGTTGATTTGCGAAGGGAGTGTTTGCTCAGGTTTTTACCTCTTCAAAGAGCAAGGGCAGTCTAGAAGCCCTCTTTGAGATTAGGCAGCGGGAGAATGAAACTTGGTCTTATTTTGTGGATCGTTTCCAAAAAGAGATTTTGGATATTGAGATCGTCGATCAAGAAATATATCGAGTAGCTATTATACATGGTCTGAGAGAAGGACCACTTCAGTTTGAAGCTAATGTCCGAGCACCAAGGACTTATCAAGAGTTGATTGACTTAGCCAACTCATACATTCGAGGTGAGAAGAGCAATCCCAGCTTCATCTCCAGGCTTGTAGCAGAGAAAGATTCTATTTTCTCTTACAAGCAACCTCCGAGGTCTCCTCAGAAAGATTTCCCATCCCATGTAAGGAAGGGAATATAATTTAAACATCATCGACACCCCTTCCCGGTCCAGGATCATGCTCGAGATAGATTGTTACTATTGCCAGCCCCAGTTCCATAAGCAGCTTCGGTTTATCAGCAGCAAGATGATGACTTGCTAGAGTCCGAACTGGACGAGGCCATGTAGGAAGTAAGCCAAGTCATGAAGGGTAAGACTAATTACAAGAGGCCTTACCAGCCAGCAGATCAAATATCAAGAGATTCAGATATATTTTGTGAGTTTCACAAAAAAGGGGGGCATTCAACTGAAAATTGCCGAGCTCTTCGCCAGTTGATAGAAAGAATGATGAAGCTAGGCAAATTGCGTGACTTATTCCAGAAGAATGAACACTCTTATCCGTCTACTTCAAAAGGCAAAGAAGTAGCAGACATTCCTTTCGGCTCAAAGGGAGTGAGCCAAATCAATAATAATCTTAATTTCATTGACGGTGAGACCATTGATGCGAATGACGTAGGCGCCCTTAGAAATATATTCTGAGGTGAAGATGGACATGACAATGTTCCCAAAGCTCTTCGCGATCATGCTCGATCAATTTTTTTCTCCATATTGAACATTTCTCTTACATATGTTCTAAACACTTCTAAGTGTTCTTTCATTCATTTTCAATAAATTTTACGTCAAAGATCCCGTACTGACACATTTCTCTTTTTGGAGTGCCTCCTCCTCTATTTTCTCTTTGCCAAAGAGATCACTGAACCACCGAGATATTGCTGAGTCTTACTTAGGGCCCCCTTGAGATTGGACTCTAGCGTAAGACTACAATGACCACATATAGTGGGGAGTGTTCGTGTATGTGTAGTGGGATCTGTCCAACTCTCTCGCGGAGGATTACAGGACTTCGGATCCTAGCCGATATCTAACACACAGTGAGCATCAAGGGAGGTCCCAGTGTGTTAGCTCTACTGTACTTCGCTAGGGATACATTATAGTTAAGATGATCTTTGCTTGACAAGCAATGACGATCAAGTGTATCCTTATCTCTTCGATCATCTCATGACTGTAATAGTCAAATACTCTATGGTACTCTCAATCCGTGCTTTGTGGGGCCCACAACGTTGCTGATCTATCTAAAGAAAAGCAATGCTATAGACCACTTGTCACACCTATTCTAACTGATTAACACTGTTTGTAACCTGAGGCATGAGAGCAGTGTATCTTCCATTTCCTTCTCAAGATTTTGTGCATTTTTATCTTTTGTGCCCTTCTAAGGGAATGAGACTAGTCTGCTCTGGGTAGAACTACACTCTTGATGACCTTTCATTGGCAGGTGATGCGTATGGCCCCCGGGGAACACCTGGGGCGCATCCGGCCTTTTTTGGTCATCTTCGGTGTGCGAATAGAACCAAAACAGTCCGGAAACTGGAGTAATGGAAATTTTATTATCCAAAAAACTATCTATTACAAAGGTATAGCCTCCCTTATATAGAATGGAGGAGATGAGATAGAGTAGAAATACCCAATGTGGGACTAAATACAGAAATACAACATATACAAAGCTAACCGCCTAACCGCCTAACCGCGCGGTTAGTAAGAACACTAACCGCTCGGTTACCACCAGGAGACGTGCCGCCGACCATCGATATCCCAGAGAGTAACCGGCTAACCACCTGGTTACCAAACCGCCATGCCAACCCGCTATCGTTGCTCAGATATCAGACCGCCGAAGACAACCCGCCAACCCGCGCGGTTACCAAACCGCCCGGTCTTTAACCGCCTGTCCGCCCAGGCCTATACAGCAACACTCCCCCTCAAGCTGGAGCATATATGTCGATCATGCCCAGCTTGCTGCAAATGTGGAAAAAGGAACCGGATACAGGCTTTGTGAAGATATCTGCTAACTCTTTCTCTGACATAACAAACGGAGTGCAAATCTTGTTCTTCAACACTTCTTCCCGAATGAAGTGATAGTCAACCTCTATGTGTTTTGTCCGCTCATGAAAGACCGGGTTCTTGGAAATGTAGATGGCCGCCTTGTTGTCGCAAAACATGGGAAGCGGATAGTTGTGGACCTCTCCTAAATCCAGCATGAGAGCCCGCAACCATTTCAACTCGCGCATGGTTTACACCATACTTCGATATTCTGCTTCCGGACTAGATCTGGAGATAATGGATTGCTTCTTGCTCTTCCAGCTAACCAAATTTCCTCCAACAAATGTGCAAAAGCCAGATGTCGACTTGCGATCCCCTTTGTCATCCGCATAGCTAGCATCGGAGTACGCTTCAACTCTCAAATGGCCATTCTTCTGAAAGAGGAGACCTTTCCTAGGAGATGACTTTACATACTCCAGAATTCTTAGAGCGGATTGAAGATGGCATTCCCTAGGAGACTGCATAAACTGGCTGACCTTTCCTACTGCATAAGAGCTATCTGGTCTGGTCACCGTGAGGTAAATGAGTTTGCCAACAAGACGTCGATACCTCGTAGTGTCCGATAGAGGAGGTGATTCGTCAGTCCATGTTTTGTCTTCTCCAGGAGCCATGGGACACCGAGCAGGTTTAGCGCCCATCAATCCTGCCTCTTTCAATAAGTCAAGAGCATACTTGCGTTGGGAGAGAACCAAGGAGCACAGTTTCCGAGAGAATTAAATTCCCAAGAAGTATTTTGAGAACCCATATCCTTCGTGACAAGGTGTTGGCGGAGATGGACCTTCGTCAAGGCTACACCAGCTTGGTCGTCGCCAGTAAGAAGTATGTCATCCACATAAACAGCTAGCACAACCAGACCCGAGGATGTCTTGCGAATGAACAAGGAGTGATCCGCCGAACTCCTTGTGAAACCGATTGCCCCAACTATGCCACTGAACTTGTTGAACCATGCCCGAGGACTCTGCTTTAGACCATAGATGGCCTTTTTCAACCGGCATACTCGAGTCTCCCCCTGAGCAACATACCCAGGAGGTTGCTCCATGTAGACATCCTCATGAAGATCACCATAGAGGAAGGCATTCTTGACATCCAACTGGGAAATAGGCCAATCCTTGTTGACCGCCACCGATAGAAGAACTCGAATAGTGCTGAGACGAGCAACTGGAGAGAACGTGTTGAAGTAATCAACACCATAAGTCTGGGTAAATCCCTTGGCCACAAGACGGGCCTTGTACCAGTCCACACTACCATCCGGACGGAACTTGACGACAAAGACCTAACGACATCCAACCACATCCGTGCCAAAAGGAGGAGGCACAAGAGTCCAAGTGCCCCACTCAGAGAGAGTAGCAATTTCTTCATCCATGGCCGCCTTCCAGTGAGGAACATCAAGGTCTTCCTGGTAGTTACGAGGAGTGGAATTCTCTGAGATGGCTAGGGCGAAGTCCCTGCGAGAAGGTGTTAGCCGATCATAAGAAACAACAGCGGCCAGCGAGTGCTGGGTGCACGTCCGAACGCCTTTGCGAAGAGCAATGGGTAGTTCCAGGTCATCTAGTTCCTCAGTCGCCGGTGCATTCGTGGCGGAGAAGGCTGGCCCGGGAGAGGAGAGAGACGGCCGAGGAGAGGATGAAGATGGAAGGGGATCAACAGACGGAGTGTGCGGTGGAGTTGGTGATGGAGGAATCTCAAGAGGAGTGGATGGGACGGAGGGCATGGTTGGAGAGGGCAAGTAAGCCGGAGAAAGAGTAAGGTCAGAGGAGAAGTATGAGGCATTTTCAAAGAACGTCACATCCGCCGAAACGAACTGTTTGCGATGAACAGGGTCAAAGCAACAGTAACCTTTTTGAGTAGTAGAATAACCCAAAAAGATACACTTGGTGGAACGTGGGGATAACTTGTCGCGAGTTGCGGAAGGGTTGTGAACAAAGGCGGTGCAGCCAAAAATGCGTAGAGGTAAGGGAAAGGCATTCTTGGCCGGATAGAGAATGGAAAAAGGTGTTTTGCCTTTAAGAACTGTCGAGGGAAGACGATTGATGAGGAAGCAGGAGATGAGAACTACATAGCCCCAGTAGCTACGAGGAACCTGCATCTGTGCCATGAGAGTGCGAGCGACATCGAGGAGGTGACGGTTTTTACGTTCCGCCACCCCATTTTGCTGGGAGGTATATACGCAGCTAGTTTGATGAATGATGCCGTGTTGCATACAGAAAGAAGAAAATTCATTACTCAGGTATTCTTTAGCATTATCTGAACGAAAAACTTTCACAGAAGCACCAAACTGAGTTTTAATCATAAAATAGAAGGATTGCCATACAGAAAATAGTTCAGAGCGTTCTTTTAAAAGATACACCCATGTACATCGAGAGAAATCATCAATAAAGGTTACAAAATTGGAACTACACCGCCCTACGGTAAGGGTGGGGGCAGGACCCCATACATCAGAGTGAATAAGTTCGAACGGCTTAGAAGAGCCACGACCTTGCTTAGGAGGAAAGGGGGAGCGGTGATGCTTGCCTAGCTGACAGGCATCACAGTTGATAGGAGAAGCATGCTGAGGTAGGTGGGGTAACAGTTGGTGGATGAGACGTGATGGAGGATGCCCATGACAAAGGTGCCACTGAAGAAGATCTGTAGAAGCGGATGAGAATGCTGAAAGAGCGGATACATCATCAAGGAAGTAAAGGCCGCCTCTCTCAGTCCCAGTAGCAATCGTCCGCTTGGAGTCCGGGTCCTGAAAAGAACAAGAAATAGGAGTAAACGTTACTGAGCACTAAAGTTGCTTGCAAAGGGAAGTAACCGACAATAAATTGCACGGGAACATGGGCACATAGAGAGTATCCGCTAGGCGAAGGGACAGAGTAACTTGAACCATGCCAGTCCCATGCACCGGAGAGGGAGAGCCATCCGCAACGAGAACCGGGGGCAATCGATCATGTGTTTATAGGATAGAAAAACACTGAGGATTGCCCGTCATATGATTAGTGGCGCCAGAGTCGATTAGCCATTTACCTTGAGTCACCACATGGGCGCTACCTGAAGTCGTGGCCACCGAGGCAGAGAGGGGACGATGTTGAAGAATCTCCGCTCCAAGGGCTTGGACCTGTTGGTAAGCCGCAGTAGGAGACATGGATTGGCGAGCAAAGAGATCCGCATACAGAGTATAGATGCGAGATGTTTGACCCCCTTTGGAGTAGAGGGCGGCTAAGTGAAGCCAATCTTGCTTGACCGTCTCATCATGACGGATGACCGAAAGACATTCATCGGACAAGCTGTTTGCCAGCCACGTACGAACAAGAGTGTCATTCGCATCCCAGTCATTAAACTGGTCAGAGTCCGCAGGAGGAGGGTCATCGGTAGGATGATGACGCTTGCGTTGAGAGCAGAGAAGAAAGGTAAACGAGACACTCCAGTCGGGATAATTGGGGCCGAGAAGCTTAGAAACTGTTCCGAGGTTCCCGGACGCAGCAAGAGGAGGAGGAGGGTGGGTAACGATAGCAGTCGAGGTGGAGACATCAGAAGTAGTCATTCTGGAAGAGAGGTCACGCGGTTAAGAAAGTAAACCGGGCGAGCAGCAGAAGGAGAAGATCGCAGCGGTCAAAGGAGAGAGCAGCGGCTAGAAAAAGCCACGACCAACTGCGGACAACCAATGGGGAAGAAGGTCGTACGACAAGACAGGTCGCACGAGACAAGCAGATCGCATGAACAGATTGTTCGGGCGAGAAGAGGAGATCACGAAAGAAGCAGAGGGGAAGGCAAACGAGAGAGAGAGCGCGAGAGAGCGCGAGAGATCGCGAGACAAGCAGATCGCACGAGCTGAAGGCAAACGCAAATAGGGGGACTAGATCGCTGCCTCTGATACCATGTGCGAATAGAACCAAAACAGTCCGGAAACTGGAGTAATAGAAATTTTATTATCCAAAAAACTATCTATTACAAAGGTATAGCCTCCCTTATATAGAATGGAGGAGATGAGATAGAGTAGAAATACCCAATGTGGGACTAAATACAGAAATACAGCATATACAAAGCTAACCGCCTAACCGCCTAACCGCGCGGTTAGTAAGAACACTAACCGCTCGGTTACCACCAGGAGACGTGCCGCCGACCATCGATATCCCAGAGAGTAACCGGCTAACCGCCCGGTTACCAAACCGCCATGCCAACCTGCTATTGTTGCTCAGATATCAGACCGCCGGAGACAACCCGCCAACCCGCGCGGTTACCAAACCGCCCGGTCTTTAACCGCCTATCCGCCCAGGCCTATACAGCAACACTCCCCCTCAAGCTGGAGCATATATGTCGATCATGCCCAGCTTGCTGCAAATGTGGAAAAAGGAAGCGGATACAGGCTTTGTGAAGATATCTGCTAACTCTTTCTCTGACGTAACAAACGGAGTGCAAATCTGGTTCTTCAACACTTCTTCCCGAATGAAGTGACAGTCAACCTCTATGTGTTTTGTCCACTCATGAAAGACCGGGTTCTTGGAAATGTAGATGGCCGCCTTGTTGTCCCAAAACATGGAAAGCGGATAGTTGTAGACCTCTCCTAAATCCAGCATGAGAGCCCGCAACCATTTCAACTCGCACAGGGTTGACGCCATACTTCGATATTCTGCTTCCGCACTAGATCTGGAGACAACGGATTGCTTCTTGCTCTTCCAGCTAACCAGATTTCCTCCAACAAACGTGCAAAAGCCAGATGTCGACTTGCGATCCCCTTTGTCATCCGCATAGCTAGCATCGGAGTACGCTTCAACTCTCAAATGGCCATTCTTCTGAAAATAGAGACCTTTCCCAGGAGATGACTTTACATACTCCAGAATTCTTAGAGAATATTGAAGATGGCATTCCCTAGGAGACTGCATAAACTGGCTGACCTTTCCTCGTAGTGTCCGACAAGACGCTGATACCTCGTAGTGTCCGATAGAGGAGGTGATTCGTCAGTCCATGTTTTGTCTTCTCCAGGAGCCATGGGACACCGAGCAGGTTTAGCGCCCGTCAATCCTGCCTCTTTTAAAAAGTCAAGAGCATACTTGCGTTGGGAGAGAACCAAGGAGCACGGTTTTCGAGAGAATTCAATTGCCAAGAAGTATTTTGGAGAACCCATATCCTTCATGACAAGGTGTTGGCGGAGATGGACCTTCGTCAAGGCTACACCAGCTTGGTCGTTGCCAGTAAGAAGTATGTCATCCACATAAACGGCTAGCACAACCAGACATGAGGATGTCTTGCGAATGAACAAGGAGTGATCTGCCAAAGTCCTTGTGAAACCTATTGCCCCAACTATGCCACTGAACTTGTCGAACCATGCCCGAGGACTCTGCTTTAGACCATAGATGGCCTTTTTCAACCGGCATACTCGAGTCTCCCCCTGAGCAACATACCCAGGAGGTTGCTCTATGTAGACATCCTCATGAAGATAACCAAAGAGGAAGGCATTCTTGACATCCAACTGGGAAATAGGCCAATCCTTGTTGACCGCCACCGATAGAAGAACTAGAATAGTGCTGAGACGAGCAACCGGAGAGAACGTGTCGAAGTAATCAACACCGTAAGTCTGGGTAAATCCCTTGGCCACAAGACGGGCCTTGTACCAGTCCACACTGCCATCCGGACGGAACTTGACGACAAAGACCCAACGACATCTAACCACATCCGTGCCAAAAGGAGGAGGCACAAGAGTCCAAGTGCCCCGCTTAGAGAGAGTAGCAATTTCTTCATCCATGACCGCCTTCCAGTGAGGAACATCAAGGGCTTCCTGGTAGTTGCGAGGAGTGGAAGTCTCTGAGATGGCTAGGGTGAAGTCCCTGCGAGAAGGTGTTAGCCGATCATAAGAAACAACAGCAGCCAGCGAGTGCTGGGTGCACGCCCGAACCCCTTTGCGAAGAGTAATGGGCAGTTCCAGGTCTTCTAGTTCCTCAGTCGCTGGTGCATCCGTGGCAGAGAAGGCTGGCCCGGGAGAGGAGAGAGATGGCCGAGGAGAGGATGAAGATGGCAGGGGATCAACAGACGGAGTGTGCGGTGGAGTTGGTGATGGAGGAATCTCAAGAGGAGTGGATGGGACGGAGGGAATGGTTGGAGAGGGCAAGTTAGCCGGAGAAAGAGTAAGGTCAGAGGAGAAGTATGAGGCATTTTCAAAGAACGTCACATCCGCCGAAACGAACTGTTTGCGATGAACAGGGTCAAAACAACAGTAACCTTTTTGAGTAGTAGAATAACCCAAAAAGATACACTTGGTGGAACGTGGGGATAACTTGTCGCGAGTTGCGGAAGGGTTGTGAACAAAGGCGGTGCAGCCAAAAATGCGTAGAGGTAAGGGAAAGGCATTCTTGGCCGGATAGAGAATGGAAAAAGGTGTTTTGCCTTTAAGAACTGTCGAGGGAAGACGATTGATGAGGAAGCTGGAGATGAGAACTACATAGCCCCAGTAGCTACGAGGAACCTGCATCTGTGCCATGAGAGTGCGAGCGACATCGAGGAGGTGACGGTTTTTATGTTCTGCCACCCCATTTTGCTGGGAGGTATATACGCAGCTAGTTTGATGAATGATGCCGTGTTGCATACAGAAAGAAGAAAATTCATTACTCAGGTATTCTTTAGCATTATCTGAACGATAAACTTTCACAGAAGCACCAAACTGAGTTTTAATCATAAAATAAAAGGATTGCCATACAGAAAATAGTTCAGAGCGTTCTTTTAAAAGATACACCCATGTACATCGAGAGAAATCATCAATAAAGGTTACAAAATAGGAACTACCCCGCCCTACGGTAAGGGTGGGGGCAGGACCCCATACATCAGAGTGAATAAGGTTGAACGGCTTAGAAGAGCCACGACCTTGCTTAGGAGGAAAGGGGGAGCGGTGATGCTTGCCTAGCTGACAGGCATCACAGTTGATAGGAGAAGCATGCTGAGGTAGGTGGGGTAACAGTTGGTGGATGAGACGTGATGGAGGATGCCCAAGACGAAGGTGCCACTGAAGAAGATCTGTAGAAGAGGATGAGAATGCTGAAAGAGCGGATACATCATCAAGGAAGTAAAGGCCGCCTCTCTCAGTCCCAGTAGCAATCGTCCGCTTGGAGTCCGGGTCCTGAAAAGAACAAGAAACAGGAGTAAACGTTACTGAGCACTGAACTTGCTTGCAAAGGGAAGTAACCGACAATAAATTGCATGGGAACTTGGGCACATAGAGAGTATCCGCTAGGCGAAGGGACGGAGTAACTTGAACCATGCAAGTCCCATGCACCGGAGAGGGAGAGCCATCTGTAACGAGAACCGGGGGCAATCGATCATGTGTTTCTAGGAGAGAAAAACACTGAGGATTGCCCGTCATATGATTAGTGGCGCCAGAGTCGATTAGCCATTTACCTTGAGTCACCACATGGGCACTACCTGAAGTCGTGGCCACCGAGGCAGAGAGGGGACGATGTTGAAGAATCTCCGCTCCAAGGGCTTGGACCTGTTGGTAAGCCGCAGTAGGAGACATGGATTGGCGAGCAAAGAGATCCGCATACAGAGTATAGATGCGAGATGTTTGACCCCCTTTGGAGTAGAGGGCGGCTAAGTGAAGCCAAGCTTGCTTGACCGTCTCATCGTGACGGATGACCGGAAGACATTCATCGGACAAGCTGTTTTCCAGCCACGTACGAACAAGAGTGTCATTCGCATCCCAGTCATTAAACTGGTCAGAGTCCGCAGGAGGAGGGTCATCGGTAAGATGATGACGCTTGCGCTGAGAGCGGAGAAGAAAGGTAAATGAGACACTCCAGTCGGGATAATTGGGGCCAAGAAGCTTAGAAACTGTTCCGAGGTTCCCGGACGCAGCAAGAGGAGGAGGAGGGTGGGTAACGACAGTAGTCGAGGTGGAGACATCAGAAGTAGTCATTCTGGAAGAAAGGTCACACGGTTAAGAAAGTAAACCGGGCGAGCAGCAGAAGGAGAAGATCGCAGCGGTCAAAGGAGAGGGCAGCGGCTAGAAAAAGCCACGACCAACTGCGGACAACCAATGGGGAAGAAGGTCGTACGACAAGACAGGTCGCACGAGACAAGCAGATCACACGAACAGATTGTTCGGGCGAGAAGAGGAGATCGCGAGAGAAGCAGAGGGGAAGGGAAACGAGAGAGAGAGCGCGAGAGAGCGCGAGAGAGGGCGAGAGAGCGCGAGACAAGCAGATCGCACGAGCTGAAGGCAAACGCAAATAGGGGGACTAGATCGCTGCCTCTGATACCATGTGCGAATAGAACCAAAACAGTCCGGAAACTGGAGTAATGGAAATTTTATTATCCAAAAAACTATCTATTACAAAGGTATAACCTCCCTTATATAGAATGGAGGAGATGAGATAGAGTAGAAATACCCAATGTGGGACTAAATACAGAAATACAGCATATACAAAGCTAACTGCCTAACCGCCTAACCGCGCGGTTAGTAAGAACACTAACCGCTCGGTTACCACCAGGAGACGTGCCGCCGACCATCGATATCCCAGAGAGTAACTGGCTAACCGCCAGGTTACCAAACCGCCATGCCAACCCGCTATCGTTGCTCAGATATCAGACCGCTGGAGACAACCCGCCAACACGCGCGGTTACCAAACCGCCCGGTCTTTAACCGCCTGTCCGCCCAGGCCTATACATCAACATTCGGGTGTAGACATCCTTTTATAAACTTCCTTTTTACAAGTTAATAGGTTAAATCAGACCTATCCAAAGGATTTGTAACATTTTTTTTTGCTTATGCCCATCTTATATACTCGGCTTGCATGAAGCTCTATCAGATGATGGTTAACAAGCTCTCTGTTACTCTTATTTGATTTTTCTAGCAATAATTGATAGTCAGAGAATCAGGTTCTCTTTATTGACAAACTATTAAGCTGAAGTCAATTTAGTGCTTTCATCTTACTGATTAATATTTCATATGGGGATATCATATCTGACCAAGCAAGAAGATTATTACTATGGCTTGATCTCTACTTGATTTTTCTTACTTAGTCAACATAGGGATTTCATGGATATTCCTTCTGCAGTCTAATCATATCAATCAGTACTCCAGAAGCACTTTAACTTCCCAGCCCCGACTTCTTCTCAGCAGTCAGTGACCTGCCTCTTCAATCCGCAGCGTGTCATGGACTCAATCGTAGCTCACCGCCCTACCGGAGGTAACGTTACCGGGACCTTCTCCAGCCTGAGCCTATAAATATTCGCCCATACCTCTCATTTTTGGGGACACGACAATTTAGGACCAACCAGTGCAGCAAACCCTGCGGTCACAGTCTTTCTATCCGCTAGTGCTGCTCGCGGACTGATCACCTGTCCCTGCGGTTAAGCCCTTTTGGCCTGGTTCCCGGCCTTGGCTTCAGAAACTTTAGCAGTCTTCTTTGCCTGATCACGCAGTCCACTCAGCTTAGAGTAGCGAGTTGCGGGATTAGCTGTCCGCGCGTTCTGCCGACCTCTTTGCTAAAACTGCGCGACCTCTAACACTTCTTTACTCTAGCCTCCAACTTACCCTTGTACCCTTTGTTTAATCTTCCATGTAAAGGGACTCAAGCTGTAATATCTGATTCATAATCAAAGGAAATCTCGTCGCAAGAGTGGCATTTAAGCCGCGGCGGGCGAACTCTGCTGTTGTCGCTGCCAGCCGCCCCTCTCTCTCATTCTCCCTCTCGGTTTTAGACCACCAAACCTGACTGTCAATATAACCATCTATTCGATAGTTCCTCATAAACCTTCCCTGCTATTCCCCAAATACTCATCAACCTCCCATTATCCCCGCATCCCGGATCGTACATATCCGCTTTCACCTCTCAACCTCAGAGGTGCCATTCTCCACATCAGCTGTTCAGTAGTCTCTTCTCCTCCCCTTCTCTTCATCCTCCCGTGAGATTTCGAACACTCGATATCTACTGGTACGCCATTTCCCACATCAACACCAGGCGATATCGGATATCATTGATCGGGGATATCGTGAAATTATAAATAATGCCAGATTTGGACCTTAGGCATCGTTTAGTCCACTTTCTACTCAAGCCCTCGAGCGTAAGGCCTTCTGTTTGTCATGAAACCTCAAAACAAGGTATGATTATTGAAATTTTTCTCTCCTTTCTTTATGATTTCTAGATTCAAATGTTTTAAGAGATTAGTTAAGAGATTTCATGAAGTTGTAAAGGAAACAAATTCAAATTTGATGGTGATTTTGCTAGGTTTAGGTATAAACTTTAAAATTGAATTTTTTAGAGAAGAGATCATAGGAATGTGAAGCACACCAAAGCATAGATCTAGGAATGCGAAGCACACCAAAGCACAGATCTAGGTTTTTCAGAAGAGATTTCCAAAAAAAAAAAATTAACTTTTGAGGAAGAAGATGATGAATAGTAGTTGCAAAATTTTTCTTTGAATTTGTTAAGGCAAATTAGAAACAAAGTGATATACGTGTGAGATTTTGTAAGTAGGGATGTTACAATATGTAATAACACGGTGAAATTATAAATGTTATGAGTTTTTCTATCACCCGACGACATTGAGTATCGCCTGGCGATATTGACAATTTCTAAAAATAATATGTGTTACTATTTGCAGATATGGCTTCAAGTTCTAAGGCTAGGAGAAGCACATGCAGTGATACTCATTCTGTATATCAAACATTTCCAGAGATCGAAAATGCAAACATCAGTGTGCGTAAAGTGATTGAATTTGATCAAGTCCGGCACACACACATTCATGAGTTATTGGCAATGGCAGGTTTAATGTTAGTTATACTACCAGATATGTTTTATTCAGTATTAATCATAGAATTTCACAGCCACCTAAGGGATCCAAATTTTACTGAACTAAATGGCGTAGTGAGATAAAAAATCCAAGGTCAAACTGTGGAGATAATTCACCATGACTTAAAAGATGAGTTTGGTTTGATTGAGCGGGATTATGTACTGGATGTAGTGGAAAACTACAGGAAAGATAGGGATTGGACCCTTTTAAATATGGTTTTACATGGTAATTCCATTAAAACCTAATCCAATCCACAACCATACTTACTCTGGATGCACGTTTAGTGGAGGATATCTTGAGACATACGATTATGCTCAAGTCCGGGGACACTAGAAAGATAACATCTCAACTTAGTTATTGTTGGGTAAATTAATCCCAATGTCCAAGCTTTGTAATAAGTCAAACAAATCAATGGTATACACATAGTTGTATTTGATGTATGTTCAAGTTTATGCAGGTTGGTCCTTATAACAGTGATTGGACAGGTATTCCAAGTGGTTGTGATAGGTGGTCACAAGATAGAGAAGTGGAGAGATAGAAATCTATCTAAGTCCACAGGCATTTAGTGATGCCAGTTCACTCAACGCCTGATGTCATTGAAGGATGCTGTAAAGGGCTGAAAATCACCTAAGTCCACAGGCGTTGAGCGAAGCCAGTTCACTCAACGCTAGATGCCAAAAAGCGCTGAGTAAGGTGTGGACAGTCAAAGCCCGACAGTTTGAAAGACAAAAACTGCGTATAAGTCCACAGGCATTGAGTGAAGGCAGTTCACTCAACGCCATATAATGAGAAGCGTCGAGTGAATACAGCTCACTCAATGCCAGAAGAGCAGAAGCGTCGAGTAAAGACCAGTTAGTCAAAGCCTTTGCTTTGACAGTGAAGAAAAGTGGCTAAGTCCACCGACGTTGAGTGAAGCCAGTTCACTCAACGCCATACAATAAAAAGCGCTGAGGAAAGACTATTCAATCAAATCATAAGAAGATGGAAGATAAAAAAGTGACCAAGTTTACATACGTTGTGTGATGTCAACTCACTCAACGCCATACAACTAGATGCGTTGAATCAAGCTACTTCAGTCAAAGACATAGAATTTGTCAAAGAAATATGGCTAAGTCCAAAAGCGTTGAGTGAAGCCAGTTCACTCAACGCCATGCTAATTCTGTCAAAGCCAAAGAAGAAGGAGACAAAAAAAATTAACTAAGTACAGAAGCGTTGAGTGTGGTCAGCTCACTCAATGCCCAAAGAGGAAAGCATCGATAGAGTTATGGTCAGTAAAAGCTTAATGAAGATAGACAGAAAAATCTTTCTAAGTCCAGATGCATTGAGTGAAGGTAGCTCACTCAACGCACTCAACGCATCAACAAGATGGCAGGGTTCAAAGAAGTGGCTAAGTACAAAAGCATTGAGTGATGAAGCTTCACTCAACGCTCTCAATGCCTAAGATGCAGAAAGGTTCAGATTGTTGACTAAGTGTTTTGGCATTGAGTGAAGCTTGTTCACTAAATGCTCTCAACACCTAAGATGCAGAAAGGTTTAGATTGTTGACAAAGTGTTTTGGTGTTGAATGAAGCTTGTTCACTTAACGCTCTCAATATCTGGAAGTGCAATTTATCTGACTAATTGTTTTTTTGCATTGAGTGAAGCTTGTTCACTTAACACACTCAACGCCTGAGTTGGAACTGAGAATTTAGCTAAGTCCACAGATGCTGACGTTAGCAAAAGTCAACAATAGTCAACGGAATAAAATTTCATTACGGAAAAACTGCAGTCCATCACTAATGGCGTCGGCGGCCTGCTGTTAGATTTATTCTGTAAAAGGAAGGCTATATATCTGCAATTAAAGCTGGGCCCATGGGTCAAAAGAGGTGTTGGATGGCGAATAATAAACGGACTGAGATTGGTAGAGAAAATAACAAATTTTAGGGTTTATCTTTTCTCAAAGCAGCACAACTTCTTTTTGTTCCTCGCCATTATTGCAAAGCTCGAAGCAAAAGTGTAAATAGACTTATCCAAAGGTCATCAAGTTAGCTGCTGCGATAAACACCGATAATAGCAAGATTAGAGACATTTCTTTGAGTGAAAAGTAGCCAAGGCCTACCCCTACTGCAGTTACTTCACAACCCAAGCAGAGCTTATCCTGAAGACTATTTTCTAGAGCTATGAAGAAGGAATCTGCACTGAGTTTTCTTAGGACAAAAGGATAAAGAAATAGGGATCATTTCTCTATTTTCTATTCAACGTCAACAAACCTAATTTTCTGTAGGATCTGTCTAGATTTGACCTGTATGCCTTTTTATAAAGGATGAATGTAGGATCTTATATAGATCTGAGTGGTAGGTTTCTATTAAGAATCTGAGTGTAGGGCTTTGGCCTGAGTTGTAGGGCATTTGTGCCTGAGTTGTTGGATCCTTTGGATCTAAGGTAGGGCTATCCTCCTAGCCTGAGTGGTAGGGCCTTTTGGCCTGAGGTAGGTGATCTTTTGATCACAGAGTTGTAGGGCTTTGTGCCCGAGCTGTAGGTCTTGGAGGAGACTGAGTGGTTCTACGGGATCGTGTTGTAAGCTCTTAGGAGCCAATTTTTTGGTGAAGTACCTTGTCTAACACAGTATTAGAAAGACGGGAGGGATAGTGGACATACCCATACTCTGGGGAACCATTATAAACCATTTGTGTGATGTATATGATCTTCTTGAAAGCAATACTAACTAATTACAACAGACATTAAATCAGATAAAGTCTAAAAGAAAGTAAAAAGACCTAAAAACCTATTCACCCCCTCTAGGTGTTTAGCCACCCTTGAAAAAGACTTTCAATTATGTTACTTACATGATCCTTGAGAGGGAGCCATTTGATGTGGCAGACTTGATTTTATCCATCAGTACACATATAGACTTAAGAATCCTATGTGTAAGAAACTCAATACACTACCGATGGGTGTTATCATCCAACATATCCTATACAATAAATACATTTGGATCGATAAGGAATTATACTTTGACAATTGTGCACCTATGATGTTTCAAATGGGTACTACTCATACTAGTGATCATGGGTCACGAGGTGTATCCATGCGGAATAGTGAACCCTCATCAACTATTAGAAATCCACCACTCCCTAGAGGTGGATCACTATGAGAAGGACTGGATGACTTGCGAGAGTCATTCGAGGAACACAAGTGGGAAGTGAAAAAACATCACACGTGAATGCAGAAATTTATTAAATTTCTGACAAAGAGCCTTAAACTGAAACTAACTCCGTCAAAGGAGGCAGAGTGGGAAAACTCATTCGTGGAGCCTCAACGACAGTCAATGCACCGACCTCATCGGACATGGAGCAGTGGTCAGAGCTCCACTGAAGACCAGGAGGATACTAGTGTTGGGGATAACAGAGATTTCTTAGGTTTCAGACATAAAACGGCTTCTGGGGATATCGCCAGGCGACAGCTAGCATCACCGAACGATAGTGAATTGTAAGTTATTTCCTATTTCTGTATTCTGTGATGAACAAGTAGTTATAATAATTTCAGTGAACTATGATGTGATGTTTGTGAGTGCTTTTCAGTATAATTTTATTTTAATATGTTCGTTATTTTAATTTTAATTATAAATTTTTGTTTTAACATGTTAATTAAATTTTTTTTCATTATGCTTATGTGAATTCATCAGCTTGAAATGTATAGGATTCCTAATTCTTGTCTTAGCATTGAAAAATGAGAATCTAGAAGTGGTTTTTCAAAAATATCCGCAAGCTTTGAATCTGTGCTTATAAAATTAACCTTTACTGAATCTTGCTTTATATGGTCTCTAATGAAATGATGGAGAACATCTATATGTTTAGATCTAAAATGATGAACCAAATTATCAGTTAAATCAATTGCACTTTTATTGTCACACCTTAATTCTATAGTTTCTTGATGTATTCCAAAGTCTTCTAAGGTTTATTTCATCCAAAGAGCTTGTGCACAACAACAACCTAATGTAATGTATTCGGCCTCGGTAGTGGATTGGGTAATAGAATTCTGTTTCATACTTGTCCACAAAATAAGCGATGGGCCTAGAAAGTGACAAGTGCCACTAGTGCTCTTATGATCTAATGAACATCCAGCATAATCAGAGTCAGAATAACCATACAAAATGAAATTATCATTATGTGGATACCACAAACTTATTTTGGAAGTACAAATAAGATATTTACAAATACCTTTAACTGCTTTTAAATGTGATTCTTTAGGATTAACCTGAAATCTAGCACATAAACAAACTGCAAACATAATATCAAGTCTAGATGCGGTTAAATATAAAAGTGATCCTATCATTCCTCTATATAATGTCTGATCTACAGATAATCTTCTTTCATCTTTTCCTAGTTTCAAAGAAACCCTCATAGGGTTATTTTCTTGCTTTAGATTTTCAAATCCAAATCTTTTCAAAACATAATGAATATATTTAGATTGACAAATAAAAATACCATCATGTCTTTGTGTAATTTGAAAACCAAGAAAATAAGTAAGTTCTCCTACCATGCTCATTTCAAATTAACTTTTCATAATATTTACTATATTATTACATAGCTCTTTATTAGTGGCTCCAAAAATAATGTCATCAACATAAATATTCAAAACTATTAAATCATCATAAACATGCTTAATAAAGAGTGTACAATCAGCACTACCCATTTTATAATCATTTTTTAATAAATATAAAGTCAATCTATCATACCATTCTTGGGGTGCTTGCTTTAAACCATAAAGGGCATTTTCTAATTTATATACATAATCATGAAATTTTTCATTAACAAAGTCTGGAGGTTGTTCTACATAAATCTCTTTCTATACCCGTTAAAAAAAGCAGTTTTTACATCCATTTGAAATTATTTAAATCTTTTAAATCTAGCAAAATGCAAGAGAAATTCTTCTAATCGTGCTATGGGTGTAAAATTTCATCAAAATCTATCCCCTCAATTTGAGTATATCCTTTTGCTAATAGTCTAGCTTTGTTTCTAGTGACCCTAGATTCACTATCCATTTTATTTTTAAAGATCCACTTTACACCTACAACAAGATGATTTGAAGGTCTTTCTATAAGTTTCTAAACCTTATTACGTTCAAATTGACTAAGTTCTTCATTCATAGCTAAAAACCAAGAATCATCATTTAAAGTGGTTTGCACATCTTTTGGTTTTATATCAAATATAAAACAAAGGTTTGAGAATAAATCATATAAAGATGAACGTGTACTTACCCCTCTTGATGGTTCTCCAATCACCAAATCTTGTGGATGATCTTTTGAAAACCTCAGTTCACTTGGAGGCACATATTCTTCCACTTCTACTTCTTCTTTTTCTTCTTTGTCTTCTTTATCGTCTTATTTATCTCCAAGTATTTCATCATCATTCGACCTTAGTGGAGGAAAAGGTTCTTCATCATTACCTGCAGGGTTAGTTTATACACAAGCGGGAAGTTCATCAAATTTAACGTGAATTTATTCTTCAACTATTTTTATCCTCTTATTAAAAATTCTATAAGCTTTACTAATCGAAGAATAAGCAATAAATATGCCTTCATCATATTTTCATCAAATTTTCCTAATGTGTCTTTAGTATTCAAACTGAAACATTTACAACCAAAAACTTTAAAATAAGATACATTTGGCTTCTTTTGAAAATATAATTCATAAGGTGTTAATTTCAAAAATGGTCGAATCATAACACAATTACTAATATAACATGCATTATTTATGGCTTCGACCCAAAATGATTTTGGTAATTTGCATTCAGATAACATAATATGAGTTAGTTCTTGAAGAGTCCTATTTTTCATCTCTACCACACATCTTCCTTGTCCTTAGTCTGCCAACACAGCTAGAAAGGGGATGAGAGTAAAGATCTGGTTACCCAAGTGGCGCCTCCGATAGAATAGGTTGACGCCTTAGGTACCAAGATTTGTTTAACAACACAGTAGCCTGTCTTCCTACAGGTGTGAGTGGTGTGTCCAAACTTATTACATTTGGCACACATGATAAAAGATGTTGAAGGATTTTTCAAAACTTTTTAAGAATTCTTGCAGGAAGTAGAAGTGACAGTATATTTTGTGTTTTTATATGAAAATGATGATTTTTTTAACTATTCTCTATCGCTAGCGATAGTAGCTATCGCAGGGCGATACCTTCCAGAAGTGTATCTGAGCCCGAATTTTGCCAAACCATAGCATTGGTTCGCCAAAATCATATCCAGTTATTTTCGGCCCACTCCAAACCTTTTAATTGCCATTTCTAAATCATGAACTCGAGCTTTCAAGGCAGTGTTTTAAGCGACTAATGTACCGCACCGATTTGTATAGGCTTTCTTACTAACTTCTACTTGAGATTGAGAAAATTTTAGAGATCTTTCTAAGTTCTCTTTTCCCTTTGTAAGAGAATCTACATGAGACCGAGACTTAGCAAGATCCTTTTCAAGTTCTAATATCCTTCTCAAAGAGTGAGAATCCTCTTGACAAGTCACTTTCTCCTTCCCAATTAAATTTAATTCATTAGTTAGTTTTTTTTTATTTTCTTTTAGCAAATTTTAATTTCAGATTAAAGTAACTTAAGTTCTTGTAAGCTTTTATCAAAATATTTACAAGTTTTTTGAAATTCAGAATATAAATCATCATATGTTTGGGGAGTTACCTCAGTGTCGCTCTGGACACTACACTCAGATGATGAGATGCTCTTTCCCATCAAGCTCATGTTGGCCTTCTCGTCCGTTTCTGAAATTGATCTGCTTAACTCCTCAGATGTGACATCATCCCAGGTTTCAGCCTAAATAACTTTCTTTTTATCCTTCTTCTTGTGTCTCTTCTCTTTCAGCTCTTTTAGATATTTTGGGCACTTACTCCTGATATATCTGATTCTTCTGCAATGGTAACACACAGGTGGTGGACACTTTTCATCATTCTCTCCATCAGCTTTGGCTTTTTCTTTCTTATTGAAAAACTTTATGAAAGAATTTCTTCTTTTAGGATTTCATATAAACCTTCTGAACCTCTTGACGAACAAGCTTTCCTCACTTTATTCATCATTCTCATCAGATTCACTCTCCTCTTCCTTCTTGGATTTAAATTCCAAAGCTTTCTTTCTCAGCTCCAAGTTATACTCTTGTTGTTGAATCCATAGTTCGACCTCATGAGTTTTCAAATTTCTTAAGAGATTCTCAATTTGAAGGGTCTTTAGATCGTGTGACTCTGAGATGGAAGTCACTTTTGATTGAGCTTCAGGGGAAGTGATCTAAGAATCTTCCTTACAAAATCACCATTTGAGAAACACTTTCCAAAAACTTTAGAGTGATTCACAATTTTGCTGAATCTTGTGTATATGGAGTCTATGTCTTCATCAACCTCCATCTTAAATTTTTCAAACTCTGATTCTAACTAGAATAATTATGAGTCCTTCACTTGCGATGACCTTCATGAGTAACTTCAAGTAAATTCCAAATATCATAAACAGTTTCACAAGCACAAACTCGATTAAACTCAGTTATATCTAATGCACAGAATAAAGCATTTATTGCCTTAGCGTTATTTTTACACCTTTGTTTATCAATGTCTTCCTATTTTTCCTTGGGTTTTTCCATACTGGCATTTCCAACTACCATTATAGGTGGAGTGTAGCATTATTCAATCATACCCCATACTTCAATATCTAAGGCAATTAGAAAATATTGTATTCAAGTTTTCCAATAGTTATAATCCGTGCTAGTGAATAAGGGAGGTCAACTAATCCCTTGCTCCTTAGAAAATGCGTGATCATTATGCGCCATTACTCTGGGTGGTGAAATCGATTTGGAGTAACCTTACTCTGATACCACTTGTTGGATCGTGAGGAGCCCTTAGAGGGGGGGGGGGTGAATAAGGGTTAACAATTTATTCTTAAACAATTTTTCCTTAGTGAACTAATTGCAAAAATCAAAGCTAATTTTTCATAATCAAAGATAAACACTTAGAAAATCATAAGAATAATAATGATGGCATTTTATTTCCCAAATGTTAAAACAGAATACAATGTATCTCTATAGAGTTAGAGATAAAGGCTATGAAAAATACAAACTTTTGATTTCACCGATCCTTCTAATAAGAACCGACCAGCTATAGCGTATCACTTCCTAGATCTTGCTACTAGCCTCCCCTAGATCACACCACGATCTAGTCACTGCACATACGACGGGTAAAAATCACTAAGTCACAAAAGTACTTAGACGCCACGCGCAAGGCGGCGATTCTCTCTGAAAGTGAGGGGATAAGATACTTACTACTCTAGAGGGGGGGGGGGTGAGTAGAGTATTCAAAAATGAAGAGACACTAAACACTTCTCTTGAGCTATTTGCGGAATATAAAACTAAAAGCTTTAAACTAAAAGCCTAACCGAGTGTGGTGAAAAATAGAAGGTGCTAACTGAAGTTTCAGTTGAGCATATATCCTAACACAGCAACTAGCAACCTAGTTATATCTATCACAGCCACAGATTAATGATTAAAGAAAATAACTAGACAACACAAGAGATTTATAGTGGTTCCCAAATTGGGTACATCCACTCTTCTACCACCCTGGTAGGAATCCACAACAGGTTTTTATTCAGGTGCCCTGCCACCACAAGATCTGCTTCAGGTAGATCTAGAAACCCTTCAGGCTTTTGATCAGGTGCCTAAGAACCAAACACACAGGTTTTTGATCAGGTGCCCTGCCACCAAAGGTTCACTTTTGAAGGGAGTAATAACATTTTACAGGAGGTTAAGGGAAAGAGTTGAAGGTGTCTTATCTGTGTTCAGAGAAGCTAGTGGATTTCTCTGATAAAATCAAAGCTCCCCCGGGCTTAGAGAATTTCCAGGAAGAAGCTTTGCTTCAGGGTGTAGGAACTCCAGATTGCTTTGAAGCCTTTTCTGATGTATCTTTGAAGAAGACTCAAGATGTTGATGATTATTCTTCTTCAGCAGCTTTGCAATCTGGCAGGAGAGTTCTTCTTGAAAGCTTGAGCACTGAGTGTTGATTTTCTTGAAGACAGGATGAACTCAGGAAGCAGCAGAAGAACAAATTCTTTTTCTTTTGTTTCTATGTCTATGTGTGTCGTTGTCTTCAGCTGACTGTCTTAAAAGATAGAAACTTCTCTTATGAAAACGATCTCGAGCCCTGCACAAAAAGTCTTTCCAAATAAAAGAATAAGACAAAATATGGAAACCTGTGTTGGGTACATTGGAAAATGTGTACCTGATTTGAAGAAGCCCAACCTAGCTCAATGATATACATCATGTTGTATTTGATGTAGTTTTGAGTTGACATGTGCAGGTAAAGAAATGTTAAAGTTTACAGAAAAATTCTAAGTCCAAGTGTCGACACAAAGGAAAATGTGTCGACACATAGAAGAAAGTTGTCGACACAACACTGGGAAAATGTGTCGACACAGAAGAAGTAAGTCGACACTACTCTGGGAAAAAGTGTCGACACATAACATAGTCGATCTCAACACTGGGAAAATGTATCGACACAGAAGAAGTAAGTCGACACTACTCTGGGAAAAAGTGTCGACACAGAAGGAAAGCGTCGACCTCAACATTGAAAAAAAATGTCGACACAGAAGAACATAGTCGACCTCAAGGAATATAGTCGACCACAAGTTTGTCTACAACAGCAGAATGTGTCGACACATTGTGATTGAGTCGACACATTGAAGCAGAGTTAAAAGAAGACTGTGTCGACACCTGAAGGCTAAGTCGACACTTACTGAAGTTAAGATTCTACAACAACTGTGTCGACACACAGGACTTGTGTCGACACACTGAAGAGTCAAGATCAAATTGTTTGCAGAAGAAGCTGTGTCGACTCAAAGGCAACTTAGTCGACATCACTGAAGGCAGTGTCGACACCAAAGTCAATTGTGTCGACACAAATAGACAGATGGTCTCGACACTTTCTGACAGACTGTCTCGACATACTGTGGTTCAAGACTAAGGCACAGGACTTGTTGAAGACTTGACAGCTGTGGGTTGCCACCGGTTAACTGAAGCTGTCAGACTTGTCAGAGAACTGTTAGAAACCGGATCAGCCGGTTACCATGAAGGAAGTCTATAAATAGACATATTCAGAAGAAGGAAATAACCTTCTCAACATTGAAGAAATTCTTAACTCCAGAACTTTTGAAGAAGGATTCCGATCCAAATCATTTCAAGAAAGTGCAAGGCACTTAAGAAGATCTTCTCAAGAAGATCTAAGAAGACTATCTAAGGATAGATCTAAGAAGAGTTCTAACCAGAATTCTGAAGAATCATTCAAGTGCTGATAGAGAGAGATCAAGTCAGAATTTGAAGAAGAAGAAAGAATCCACCAGTGGATTATCAAGAAGCTGTTTGGAATCAACTCAGCTAAGTACATTTTCAAGAAGCTTTGAAGAAGGCTAAGAAACAGTTGATTGCATCAGCTGATTAAGAATTGTCATTGCCTTTTCTCTCTCAATTTGGCAAGACAAATTTAAAAACAATCTTTTCTATATTTCTGTAGGATCTGTTTATACAGATCTGAGTTGTAAGCCTATGTTATAAAGGCTGAGTGTAGGAGTGTTGAACTCTGAGTGGTAGGGCTGATTGCCTGAGTGTAGGAGAAGGATATTCTCTGAGTTGTAGGCCTTGGGGCAAGGCTGAGGTAGGGCAGTTGTGCCTGAGTTGTAGGAACCAGTTGGGTTCTGAGTTGTAAGATCTATTGATCTGAGATAAGTGGAAGTTTGGCCGAATCTAGCATACAGCTAGATAGGTGAAGGGGGAAAGTGGATGTACCCAGACCTTGGGGAACCACTATAAAACATAGTGCAATCTGTGATGTGTTGTTTTCTGTGATTGCTGTGTTTTTTTTGTATTAGTTAATAAATTGAATTCTGTCTAGAAGTTTTAGAAAAAGAAGCTGGACCTATTCACCCCCCCCTCTAGGTGTTTAGGCTGCCTTGAAAGTTAAACTATCAAGTGGTATCAGAGGGAGGTTCCTCAAAAAGGACTTAACAGTCTGAGGTAGATCTGATAGGCAGAATCAAGAATCAAGAAGATGGGTTCTGGAGAGAATCATAAGGAGCTAGGGTCAATGAAATTACCCATATGCAAGAAGGAAATCTTTGGGATCTGGAAAGAAAGAGTCAGATTGTTTATGGAAGCATCTGACCCAAGGATTTACATCACAGTACAGGAAGGCCCCTTCATACCAATGAAGATATCTGTTCTTGATGCAAATATCCAAACACCAAAGACTTATTCTGAAATGACCAAGGATGAAATCATCTTGGCTACCATGGACAAAAGGGCACAGAACATAATTGTCAGTGCCATAGATGATTCAACATTTCAGAATCTGATTCACTGCAAGACCTCCAAGGAGATGTGGGACACATTAATTGTCTACATGGAGGGATCAGAAGAAGTAAGGCTGGACAGAAAATCTATGCTAAATCAGGAGTATGAAAGTTTTAGACAAGGAAAATCTGATAGCATAACTGAGTGCTATAAGAAATTCTATAGAATTGTGAATGAGCTAATTTCCTATGGAAGAGTCTTCAGTACCTATGAACTGAATGACAAATTCTTAAGATCCTTATCAAAGGATTGGGATACAAAGATCTGTGCCATAAGAGAAGTGGCAAAATTGGCAGAGATATCTCCTCCAACTCTGTTTGGAAAGTTGCTATCCTATGAAATGCAACTTATGGTAAGGAAGGAGGAGGAAAGAAACTCAAGAGGAGAGCATAGAGAAAAGACTGTGGCATTTAATGCTGAAGCCACCAGAAAGAATAGGAGGAAATCACCATCTCCTCCTAAGGAAGTTGAAGAAGGTAGTTCTGAAAATTCAGATAGGGGTACAGTCAGCAGTGATTCAGATGCAGACTTTGCTGCATTCACTAGGCAATTTCAAAGGTTCTTGAAAAAGAAGCAATGGAAGTCTAGGCCTTCCTCATCACAGCAAGTAGATGACTATTATCAGAAAAGAAGGTCATCTAGGAAAGAGAAAAGCAGGTCAAAGCCCAGCAAAGCCACTACTTCAAAGATTGTCTGCTATTGTTGCAATAGGCCTGGACATGTAGTGGCTGATTGTCCTGACAAAAGGAAGGAATCTTCAGAAAAGAAGAAGACTTATCAGAAAGGCAAGAAGGAGAAATCCTTTGTAGCAAAGAAAGATAAAAGTCTGTCAGACCAGTCAACTTCAGAATCAGGATCTGAAGCTGAAGCATATATTGGATTATATGCTGCATCTGAGGAAGAGGAGTTTATGCAGTTGCTAGACTCCATCAATGAACATCAATGCATGGGTTTGATGACTAGATCAGAAGAGGACCTATGCCAGAATCAGTCTGGTCCTAATGAGGTAAACAGTCCTTCCAGTACATTTGTTTGTAGTACAAGTGAAGAATCAGCTACATCTGCATCAAGTGATGAAGATGCATCTGGATCTGAAGGAGATGTCTATCAATTGATAGACAAGTATGGGGACTTGTTGCAGGCCCTTAAGAAAAGCAAGAACCTGGTTAAATCACAGGCTCAGGAAATTGCTGATCTAAGGGTTACAACAGCTGAGTTAGAAAAAGTCCTTGATCAAAAGTTAGCTGAAATTGCCAAGCTGAAAAATATAACTATTATTCAGATGGGCACAATTAATTATACTAATGATCAAGTAAAGAGTCTGGAGGACAGACTTAGAATTGAAAGGGATTTAGTGGCTAGTTACTCTAAGCCAAAATCTGTCTTACCCTTGATAGATGAATTTGTCACTCAGAAGGGTAAGGCTGGATTAGGATTTAAGGGTAACTCCAGGGCTAGCAGATTCAAAAAGAAAGGCAAAGCCCCTATTCAGCCACTAAACCTTTCAGTCCCCATAAGGTTTGGTAAGAAGAAAGTGCCTTCTAACATATATGATCATGAAGACATTCAGGATCATATCAAGACAAATGTTCTGAAGAACAAGGGTGTTAAGGCAAGCAGGCCTACCTATGGTCATAAGCCCTATGGTTTTAAGAAACCAGCAGGAGAAGTTGCAACAGCACCAGCAATGAACAGAAATGCTTCTGACAAGGATGTATCTAGATCTAGATACAATAAGTTTGAATGTTGGTGCTGTGGCAAGAGGGGTCATTTTGCATTGGACTGCTGGTATAACACAAGTGTTATAAAGAATAAGAGTCTACCTGTTAGAAGAGGTTATGATAACTTTATTAAGGCTAACCTGAACCAAGGACCCAAGACTTACTTGGGTTCTAAGGGTAAGTAATTCTGTATTGCAGGTGAATCCAAGTTACCATGCCCCTATATGGTACTTGGATAGTGGTTGTTCCAGGCACATGACTGGAACAAAGGGGCTGCTGAAGGAGTATTCATCTGTCAAAGATGGACATAAAGTGATCTTTGGTGGATCTGAAAAAGGAGTCATCAAAGGATTTGGTAACATCTCTTCAAACCTAATTACTATCACCCAAGTGGCCTATGTAAAAGGTTTGAAACATAATCTAATAAGCATAAGCCAGCTGAGTGATCTAGGATATGACATTTCATTTGGTAAGGATGGATGTCATATCAAAAGGTCAAGTGATCAAGAGATCATATTGACTGGGTATAGGAAGAGAAATGTGTATTGCCTTAATTTTGAATGTGAGAATAAGGCATCACCCATTTGTCTTGTAGCTGATGACAATGCTTCTCATTGTGTTAAGTGGCACAAGAGATTGGCTCATCTAAACTACAAGACAATTGGCCAACTCTTTAGTAAAGAACTAGTAAGGAATGGGCCTCAAGTTAAGTGTATAAAGGAAGGGGTATGCTCAGCTTGTCAAAAGGGCAAGCAGACAAAAACCTCATTTCAAAGCCTTGAAATCAAGGATTCTGTGAGGTGCTTATACCTCTTGCATATGGATCTTTTTGGTCCTATGTCAGTTCACAGTCTAGGAAGGAAGGTCTACACACTAGTGGTGGTAGATGACTATTCTAGATTTACATGGGTGTTCTTTCTGAGACAAAAATCTGAAACCCCAAGTGTATTATTTAAGTTTGTAAAGCAAATTCAGAATGAACTGAACAGTACAGTGGTCAAAATCAGAAGTGACCATGGTACTGAGTTTCAATCTGAAAGCATGACAAACTTGTGTATAGACTTTGGGATTTTCCAAGAGTTCTCCTCACCTAGAACACCTCAGCAAAATGGAATTGCTGAAAGAAAGAATAGATCATTAATTGAAGCTGGTAGAACTCTATTGAGTGACACCTCTCTCCCAGAATATTTTTGGGCTGAGGCAGTTAACACTGCTTGACATGTCATCAATAGGGCTTCTATCACCAAAAGCCACAGGAAGACTCCCTATGAGATTGTGAAAGGCAGAAAACCAAATCTATCCTATTTTAGGATCTTTGGCTGCAAGTGCTATATACTTAACAATGGTAAGTCTTATTTGACTAAGTTTGCTGCCAAATCCTAGGATGGGATATTTGTTGGGTACAGCACAAATAGTAAGGCCTATAGAGTCTTCAACTTAACTACTCAAGTTGTTGAAGAATCTGTGCATATTGTATTTGATGAAACAAGATTAATCAATTGTGAATTGTCTTGTAGATCAAATGACTCAACAGGTATAAGCAAGAAGATGGACAAGCTCTCCATTGCTGAAGCTTCAAAGGAAGAGGGAGCATTGGAAAATGAAGGCTGCTGTCCAGGGGGAGTACAAGAGATAATGGAAGCTGATGAAAACCAAGAGGAACAGCAGAATGAAGAAGCTGGAGATGCTCAACCTGAAGGGAATCTACCTCCAGCTATAAGATATCTAAGAGATCATCCTACTGATCAGATAATTGGTGATCCAAGACAAGGAGTGCAAACTAGAAGCAGAAATCAAAGCACAGTTTTGCATTCTAGTTTCTTGTCTCAAATGGAACCTAAGAAGTTTGAAGAAGCTATCCAAGACCAGCACTGGATTGATGCTATGCAAGAGGAGCTGAATCAGTTCAGAAGGTGCAAGGTCTGGGAGCTTGTTCCTAAACCAAGAGGCCACAACATAATTGGGACTAAGTGGATCTATAGGAACAAGCTAGATGAAAGTGGAATAATAATAAAGAATAAAGCAAGATTGGTTGCAAAAGGATACAGGCAGGAAGAAGGGATTGACTTTGATCAAACCTTTGCTCCAGTAGCAAGGCTGGAGGCAATCAGAATGTTCCTTGCCTATGCAGCCTACCAAGACTTCAAAGTATACCAGATGGATGTAAAGTCAGCATTTCTGAATGGTGATCTTAAAGAAGAAGTATATGTAGTGCAGCCATCAGGTTTTGTAGATCCTCTTAAACCTGATTCTGTGTACAAGCTTAGGAAAGCTTTGTATGGGTTAAAACAAGCTCCAAGGGCTTGGTATGAAACCCTGTCTACCTTCCTCATTGAGAATAAATTCTCAAGAGGAAAGATAGACAAAACTCTATTCCTTAGGGAATCCAAAGGAAAGATCATCTTAGTCCAGATCTATGTTGATGACATAATCTTTGGATCTACTGAAAACAACCTTTGTAAAAAGTTTGCCAAACTAATGCAAGGGAAGTTTGAGATGAGCAGTATGGGAGAACTTAAGTTCTTCTTGGGACTCCAAGTAAGACAGACTGATGATGGATTGTCCATATCCCAGTCTAAGTTCACCAAGGAATTAATTAAAAAATATGGTATGGAGTCATCCTCCTCCATGAGAACTCCTATGGGCACAAGTATGCCAATATGCAAAGATGAGGCAGGTAAACCTGTTGATGAATCATTGTATAGAGGAATAGTTGGGTCACTACTATATCTCACTGCTAGTAGACCTGACATTATGTATGCAACATGTGTCTGTGCTAGGTACCAAGCCTGCCCTAAAGAATCTCATTATACTGCAGTAAAAAGGATTCTGAGATATCTAAAGGGCACTCCTACTCTAGGTCTTTGGTACCCTAGGAATAGAGATTTTCAACTAACAGGCTATTCAGATGCAGATTTTGCAGGATGTAGAGAGGATAGAAAGAGTACTACAGGTACTTGTCAATTCCTGGGAGGAAGACTAATATCTTGGAGTAGTAAAAAAACAGACTAGTGTGGCAATTTCCACAGCTGAGTCAGAGTATATTGCTGCAGGAAGCTGCTGTGCACAGCTATTATGGATGCAGCATCAGCTTAAAGATTATGGTATTCAGGTAAGTAGAACACCCCTTTTATGTGATTCTAAGAGTGCTATTTCTATTGCTAATAATCCAGTTTCTCATAGTAGAACTAAGCATATAGAAATAAAATATCATTTTCTTAGAGAACATGTAGAAAAAGGTGACATCTCATTGGAATTTGTAAAAACAGATTATCAAATAGCAGATGTATTTACTAAGCCTTTAGATGAAACCAAATTCAATAAATTCAAAATTGAATTAGGTATGTTAACCATTGATTAATGTATTAAACAAAATCATTAACAATGCTATTGAAATGGTTAATAAGTAAGTAAAAGTAGTAACAACAATAATCAAGTGTTAAAAAGGACACATTGAAGTTACAAAAAAATTGGCTAAGTAAGAATGTGTCGACACATTCAGTAATAATGTGTCGACTCAGAGAAATTATGTCGACAAGTCAGAAATATTGTGTCGACACAGAGAATATGTGTCGACACTTAAGAGTTTTATTGTCGACTTAACCAGGAATGTAATGTCGACTCAACCAGAATTATGGTGTCGACACTTACAAAATATGTGTCGACACTTGTCTTAGTGTCGACACAGAATTTCTGTCTTTCTACTATATATCCAAGGTGTCGACATAACCACAAATTGGTGTCGACACATAGTAGACTGAAGAAATGTCGAGTTAATAGAAGCTTGTGTCGACACATTCCGTCTGTGTCGACACATTTAGACTGTCTTTGGCGCCTTTTGAACTTCTTTCAACAGAAGCTATAAATAGGTCAAAAAGCTCTTTGTGTCGACACGCTTTCAAGGTTTTCGAAACTCAAACCCTGTGTCGACAGTCTTTCTTTCTCTCTTCTCTCAAGCTTTCTCGACACAACGATGGCGCCAAGGATTGAAGACAATGTTAATGAAGGGTATGAGTTGGTGCGCCAGGCGTTTGCAGAGGCGCCGCCTGATGTTCAAGGAGTTATCACCCTTCTCTCTGCATCAGGGTTAGAATTCCTTGTCTCAGAACCATCCAAGATCTGGAAGAAGGAGGTGCACGAGTTCTTTATCTCTGCATCAGTCCATTCAACTGGCCTCAAGATTAAGTCTACAGTTCAAGGGAGTAAGATCAAGATTAACCAAAGAAGTATAAGAAAAATCTTCCACTTGAAAGTAGTTGAAAATGAAGAGGAAGTTCCTATCTCCAGGACAAGGGAAGCCCTTCAATGGTGTGGACTGGACCAAGGATTGAAGATTGGAGCTGCCTTCAATAGGAAGGGAATGAATCAGCAAGGGAAGTTCTTGTCTGAGATAGTTGGGAAGGTAATCCTCTGCAAGACAGGTGGACATGATAGGATTTCTGCCTATATGTTCAGCCTGATGACCAGGATAGTATTTACTATTCCTACTGATTGGTCAGGAGTGCTCTTTGACAAGATCAAAGAGGGAATCAAGAAGCCTAACATGGCTAGGATCATGAGCCTGTACTTCAATGGAGTAATTCCTGAAGTGATGCAGCAGCTGCAGGGGAGCAAGATTAACCATATGAGAAGAATGGATATGAGACTATTCACCAGGTGGGATAGGGTGCTGTCAAAGGATGTGCCTGAAGAGAACAGGCCAGACACCCCTGTGCAATCCCCTACACCAAATCAAGAATCTGACCAAGTACAAGAAGGGACACAGCTTGACTCAACTGTGGTCCAGGAAGTATCAACACCTGCACAGATGTAGGGGGAGCAAGTTTCCACTTCTGCTCCAAAGGTATCTACACCTGCTTAGGTATAGGAGGAGCTAATGTATTTTAACTTTAAAAGACATTGCTCTTATTCTTATTACTGCACAGGTTCAGGGGGAGCTAGTGTCCACACCTACACCTGCCACTACAAATATTGAGGTGCAAGTCCAAGAGGTAGCACAGTTAAACATATCTCCAGATTTAACTGCTGCAAAAGTGACCACTCAACTGGAATTTACTATGGAAGAGTTATTCCCAGATGTTGATACAGCTACTGATAGAATAGAAGAGGTTCAAGATGTTGAGCAGCCTCTTGACATAGAGCTAGAACAAGGAGTGGAAAAAGTTCAAGAGATTGAGAAAGTACAAGAAGTAGAGGAGGAGCAAAGAATTGAGGGGGAGCCTCTACATGTTGAAACTGAGCAACATGGCACTGAAGCAGATAGAGTTAACATAGAGAGTACTTCTGAATCTGAGACTGAAGAAGCCAGGTTGGCTAAGAAAAGAAAACTGGTTGTATTTAAAAGAAGAAGCAAGACTTATAGGCAGGCTTTACAGACAATACCTCCACCTCCACCTCCTGAAGTTGATTATAACAAGTTCTTGGTGGATTTACAGGTGAAATTGGATGACCACAGGGTGGCCATTGAGAAATATGTTGATGAAAGAAACAAAACTCTGCAGTTTGACTTAGCCCAAGATATCAAATCTATCCAATTTCAAGTCAACTTGAATAAAACTGAAATGACAGATTGCTTCCACAAGGGTGGCAATGCTGTAGTTTATCTGGCTAAACAACAGCAGGCTATCTCTACAAAGGTGGAAGATATTGCTTTGAAGCAAGGTTATGTCCTGGAAAATCAAATAAGAATGAATGACAATTTAACTGAATCTCATAATGAGATCATTCAAGAGGTGAAGAAGATTGTTCCAGGGATGCCTGCAAATAGAGCCAAAGAAATGGAAGAATTTGATAAGAATTTTCAGGCTGCTATTGCATCTGTTAAGACTGCCATCACAACCTCTCAACAGGAAATATCAGAAAAGCTTCAAAAGTTAAGACCATTTTTCAAAGAAGGAGTGAATTATTTGGATGGCCAAATTCGATTCCAGAAAGAAGATCTTAGAGATCATGTATCAAGAGAAGCCATAAAGGGGGAGAGGATGCTGATTCATGCAGGCTCTGAGCATGCCAAATGGGTGACCAATAGTATAAGAGCCACATTGGGATATCCACCATTGTGTGATGATAACATGGTGGCTGAGTCTGGTCTACAAATAGGACTACTTGAAGGTGACCAACCTGAGGTTGCCCAAGTCATATACCCTCCTCCAGATTTTGATATATTGGATCAGCAAGTGCAATATATGTATAGTCCTTCAAAGGAGGTTGTAAATGTTATCTTTGAAAAGGTTGATAAGCCTGAGGTAAATTTGCAAGAACAGCAAGATGCTCTACTGTCAAAGAAAAGATTTAGAGAGCAGGCTGAGCTGAAGCCAGATTTTGAGCAGTGGAGTCCTACTTCCAGAAATATAATACTCACTGCATGGAAAGCTGTCAAAGATAAAGTTCATGAAAGGGGCAAGTGGTACAATGAGCAGGAATGGCAGAAGTATGAGGCAAGACAAGAAGCCATTGTACAATTCAGAAGGAAAGCTAAGATGGGAAGACTTCCAACTGATGCTATGGAGCCAAGCAAATACTTCCCAAAGCCTTTTCACTATTTTGAAAGGCAAAGGCTCAAGGAAGAAGCTAAGAAGAAAGCTGATCTTAAGGGAAAAAAGATGGCTGAAGAATCAGAAGCTCCTGTGACAGCTAAAATTAAATCTGGCCAAGGGATTGTTATTAGAGAGCCTGATCAATCCTGATAATATTTTAGTTCTTTCATAATGTTTTGTAATGATGTAATCTGTCAAAGAAAAACCATGTAATCAAACATTACCCAGTAATAAACAAAATTTTGTTAAATCTGTGATAGATTGTTTTATCCATGATGTTCTTATTATTTTGTTTATAATTAAGTATCCCTGTGTATTGTCATATATCATCATTTTATACTATTTATAAATGGTGTATATCATTGGCTATAAGGGTTATGACTTCTCCAAATAGGGGGAGATTGTTGGGTACATTGGAAAATGTGTACCTGATTTGAAGAAGCCCAACCTAGCTCAATGATATACATCATGTTGTATTTGATGTAGTTTTGAGTTGACATGTGCAGGTAAAGAAATGTTAAAGTTTACAGAAAAATTCTAAGTCCAAGTGTCGACACAAAGGAAAATGTGTCGACACATAGAAGAAAGTTGTCGACACAACACTGGGAAAATGTGTCGACACAGAAGAAGTAAGTCGACACTACTCTGGGAAAAAGTGTCGACACATAACATAGTCGATCTCAACACTGGGAAAATGTGTCGACACAGAAGAAGTAAGTCGACACTACTCTGGGAAAAAGTGTCGACACAGAAGGAAAGCGTCGACCTCAACATTGAAAAAAAATGTCGACACAGAAGAACATAGTCGACCTCAAGGAATATAGTCGACCACAAGTTTGTCTACAACAGCAGAATGTGTCGACACATTGTGATTGAGTCGACACATTGAAGCAGAGTTAAAAGAAGACTGTGTCGACACCTGAAGGCTAAGTCGACACTTACTGAAGTTAAGATTCTACAACAACTGTGTCGACACACAGGACTTGTGTCGACACACTGAAGAGTCAAGATCAAATTGTTTGCAGAAGAAGCTGTGTCGACTCAAAGGCAACTTAGTCGACATCACTGAAGGCAGTGTCGACACCAAAGTCAATTGTGTCGACACAAATAGACAGATGGTCTCGACACTTTCTGACAGACTGTCTCGACATACTGTGGTTCAAGACTAAGGCACAGGACTTGTTGAAGACTTGACAGCTGTGGGTTGCCACCGGTTAACTGAAGCTGTCAGACTTGTCAGAGAACTGTTAGAAACCGGATCAGCCGGTTACCATGAAGGAAGTCTATAAATAGACATATTCAGAAGAAGGAAATAACCTTCTCAACATTGAAGAAATTCTTAACTCCAGAACTTTTGAAGAAGGATTCCGATCCAAATCATTTCAAGAAAGTGCAAGGCACTTAAGAAGATCTTCTCAAGAAGATCTAAGAAGACTATCTAAGGATAGATCTAAGAAGAGTTCTAACCAGAATTCTGAAGAATCATTCAAGTGCTGATAGAGAGAGATCAAGTCAGAATTTGAAGAAGAAGAAAGAATCCACCAGTGGATTATCAAGAAGCTGTTTGGAATCAACTCAGCTAAGTACATTTTCAAGAAGCTTTGAAGAAGGCTAAGAAACAGTTGATTGCATCAGCTGATTAAGAATTGTCATTGCCTTTTCTCTCTCAATTTGGCAAGACAAATTTAAAAACAATCTTTTCTATATTTCTGTAGGATCTGTTTATACAGATCTGAGTTGTAAGCCTATGTTATAAAGGCTGAGTGTAGGAGTGTTGAACTCTGAGTGGTAGGGCTGATTGCCTGAGTGTAGGAGAAGGATATTCTCTGAGTTGTAGGCCTTGGGGCAAGGCTGAGGTAGGGCAGTTGTGCCTGAGTTGTAGGAACCAGTTGGGTTCTGAGTTGTAAGATCTATTGATCTGAGATAAGTGGAAGTTTGGCCGAATCTAGCATACAGCTAGATAGGTGAAGGGGGAAAGTGGATGTACCCAGACCTTGGGGAACCACTATAAAACATAGTGCAATCTGTGATGTGTTGTTTTCTGTGATTGCTGTGTTTTTTTTGTATTAGTTAATAAATTGAATTCTGTCTAGAAGTTTTAGAAAAAGAAGCTGGACCTATTCACCCCCCCCTCTAGGTGTTTAGGCTGCCTTGAAAGTTAAACTATCAACCTGTACCTGCAATCTCTCTGTCATTCCCAAAAAGGAATTAATGATAAAAGAAATATCCTTTCAATTTGACTTAACAAACTGACACAAAAAACCAAGCCTAATTGCTATAAAACAGCTGTACATGATCCATTCTTTCCTTTAATAAAACAAACAACTTTATTCTGTCAAAATCTTTTAAATCAATGCATAAGAAATATTGCAAATAAGCAATAGAGTATAGGCATTCTAATAAGCAAAATATTTGAATAGAATATGATTTAAATAAGATTAAATATTACAAAGAATCATCTGAAATGAATATTGATAAAGGCAGACAGAAATCGTCGAGCAAAGAACGAAGATTGTCGATCTGGACAAGCAGATCGTCGACCTGAAGACAGAACAAAGTCTAAACAGAAACCGTCGACCTAGGCTAAACGATTGTCGATCTGAGCAAGCAGATCGTCGATCTCACTTCAGAGTACATAGAACTCTGAGATCGTCGATCATCATACGAATATCGTGGAGCGACAATCGACTATCGTCGAGCACGATTCTACTAAACATAATTTCTAATTCTATCCAATCTCAACTATCCTATCTGGGTCTATCCTATGGTAGACAAACAATTAGTCTAACCATTGACCATAGATAAATCTTGGGTCAATAAAACCTAAATGAGATGACATGGCCCAAATAAAAAACTAGGGAACCAACAATCTCCCCCTATTTGGGTGACGTCACTCAAACACTAACAAATCTAAGATAATCAGATAAGAAAAATAAGCAACAAATAAATCATCAAATAGATTTAAATTAAATAGATGAGCAACACAGAAGTCACAATTGTTTATCAACAGAATCTGAAGGAAGAATAGAAGTAGCAGGAGAGAAGGAGATTTTCCTATTTGGATCAAAAGCATCTTTCTTTGACAGCTTCAAGTCCTGCTCTCCAATGATCTTTAGCTCTCCAGCTTTGGGTAGAACAACTTCAGGATGTTTCTCCATATACTTGGAAGCATCAAAAACTTCTGAACTTACTTGAAATCTGTCCAGTTCTTTCTTTCTGTATTTTGACATGGTAGAGAATCCTGAGATATCTTTTCCTTCAGCTTTAGCTTTCTTGATTTGTGCAGATCCAACCAATTCTAATAGTCTAGCCATTTTATTGTTAGGATCAAGCTCTTGACTTTCATAGGCATTCTCATCAGAAGGATCCAATGGATTTATAGTCTTGAATTTTACAGATTGAGTTAAGAAACTCTCAGTATGCACTTGAACTGGCTTGACATTTGTATTTGCTGGTTCTTGAATTATAAGACTGGATGGAGGAGCAAACTCAGCATACTTTTTGCTTGATTTATCAGAATATATAACTCTTTTTCCTTTGAAATTTACTGGTTTGTCCTGAGCAGGTATTTTCTTTGAAGGTGATCTAGACACTAGAGGAGGAGAGAAGGTGGGTTATTGATATACAACTTCCTTAACTTTCTCTCTTTGAATGTTTGACCTTTTAGAATGCCTCTGATCACTAAAAATGCTTGGAGGGGGCTGCCTTCCCTTTGTCTGATAGGTATAGGGCTGATTTTGCCTCGCTGAAGGAGCAGAAAATCTGGAAGCAATATTTCCTGAGGCACCAGTAGAGGGAGGAGGACCTTTCTGAATTCCCTTGGGAGGAGGAGAGTACTTCCTGCTCTTCTTCCTTTCTTTCTGTTCATTCTTAGAGTACCACATCCAAGCCTCAAAGTTTTTAGCTTTGGGATCAATTCCTTTCAAAATGTAATAGGGAATATCATTATCTGGATTATGAGGAGCTGGAGCCGTGGCTTTCCTTTTCTTTTGAGCAGACCTTTTCTTTTTCTTTTTACCATCAGAATCATCAGAATCTTCATCTTCATCCTCAGAATGTGAGGGTAGAGGTTCTGCATACAGATCATCAATTTCATTAAACATAGCCTCCTCTTTCTCTTTAGCTTGCAGAAGAGCTTTTTCTTTTTCTTCTTCTAGAATGTCTTGGGCTAGGAGAGAATCCAAATCTGGTCCTGGGGTTTCATCCCAAAGGGTAGAAGGTACATTAGTCTCAATTTCTAGAACTGTTTCTAGAGCAGCAGAATTCCATTTAGCTTCTAAGAAAGATGTTATAATACCTTCTAGATATCTAGCAGCAACAGGAGTAGAAATCTCCTCAAGATAAACTTTGAAAGCAAACTTTGCTTCAACTATTGTTTCAGAAATAACAAAGCTATCCAAAAATTGAAGGCACAATGGTCTCTGGTAGCACACAATAGCCTAAAGAGGATCAAAAGAACAAGGGGAGAAGATAGGATTATAAAGGTCTCCACAGGATGACTCATCATCTGAGTCAAGGAATGCATCCAGTTACTCTTCCAAAACTATTGGAGCATCAGAATCTTCAACTATCCTCTGAACAGAATCTTGAACAACTGCATCTGGGAGTAGAACTGAAAATCTTTCTAACTCTGAAAATCTTTCTAACTCCAAAGCAGGGCCTGAATCATCTTCATCAAGCATCTCCCACTGCCTGGGTTCAGTGGTAACTAAACCCAGGCCCCTAGATGAAGAAGGGACTGTAGGGGTGGAAATGGAGGCAGTAAGAGAAGAGATAGATAAAGCAAGAGGTGCAATGGCCTCAGCTATCATGGCTTTGATTGAAGGAGTTATGAGGTGAAGGACAGTTGCAATGAATTCTGGTGTGATTTGAAACACTGGAGGAATGATGGAAGAGGAATCATCATAGTTAATATTTTTCTTAATTGGGGTTTCAGTATTTGGAGAATTGTGATGGGATGGATGATCAGCAGTTGGTGAGGGATGATTTGAAATATCTTGGGAGTGAGATAGAGAAAGCAAATTGAACAATGAATCTATGTTAAGATTGGGTATCTCAGATAGATGAGCTAATGTAGGAGAAGCAGGTTGAGATGGATGGTTTACAGGAGAAGAAGGAATGGCAATGGAGGTGGATGGCAAGGAGGAGGAAGCAGGGATTTCTTCAGTAGGGTGGGAAGTGGCTTCAGAAGCCCTTGGTCTCTCAGATGTTATAGGAGAAGACTTTGCCATGGAGGGTTTCTGAATGACCCTTTTCCACTTAGCAAACAGGGATGAATCAATCCTTTTGCTGGCATTGATCGCTGTAGGAACAGAGCCTAACAACTGGTAAGCTTTCTGAGAGAGAAAGAACCTGATCAGCCTTCCTTGCGTTACCTCTTTCTTGTTGTTATTCTTCCTGATTAAATCAAACAGCAATCAAGCCCAATTGATTGCTCTCTTATTCACAATGGCTGACATCAAGGCAAACTGTTGCCGGTTGATGTTGTCATGAGCTGACTGCTTTCCAAGCAGCACTTTTCCAACCAGATCCGCCAAAAACTTGAAACCAACAGATAAGTTTACTTTCAGGAGCTTTGATGGGATGCCTTCTGCATGACCCATTTCCAACAACATCCTTCCATACTCAACAGAATCTTGCTTATGCTCATCAGAGCCATTCTTTAACTCAAAGAGTTCAGTTAAAATATCTGGAGTGAGAATTATCACCACGCCGCTGATTGATCCTTTCATCTCTTTGTCATCAAAAAACGATGTAAAAACCCATTCCTTGATTTCTGCTAGGTGCAGTTTAAGCTTTGAGTACATGAGTTTCTTAAGACCTTGATCTTCACACAACTGCAGCATTTCCTGAAAAACTTGTTCACTGGCACTGAAGGAGTTGAAGTCAATGAAGAAACTAGCATCGAACTTCATCACGGACAGGGTTGCTGAAGAAATCGCCATGGAGTTGATGAGAGAAATCGCAAGAAGAGAGGGATAAAACGCGGGACGAGAGCTCGAAATAGTTCTGGAAGCAGAATATGAAACGGCGAGCTCCATCGACGATCTACAGACCTAAATAGACGATCGTTTAGAAATAAACAAAAGTCGTCGATCTCTTAATGAAGATAAAGAGAATCGGTCGTCGATCGTCCGTCGAGTTCCAAAGCAGAGTCATCGATCGTCGATCGACGATTTCTGTCTCTAAAGGCAAAGAGCTGTCGTAGACCAAGGGTCGACGATATAGCTCAACCTGTTCGACGATCTTCGAACACCGTTCGACGATCTCAGAATAGATTTCAACTTAGCAGATTTTTCACTTAGTCTGATACATTCATCATGCCTAGTTGATTCAAAAAGAATAGATGTTTCTGTTCATCTAAAGACTTTGTTAAAATATCACTTCTTTGAAGATCTGTGCGTATAAACTCGAGATTTATCTTATTCTTGTCAACACAGTCTCTAATAAAGTGGTGTCTAATGTCAATGTGCTTAGTCCTAGAATGGTGCACAGGATTTTTTGCTATAGAAATAGCACTGGTACTGTCATAAATGATTTTGGTGTTTCTGTGTGTGTACCCATAATCCAAGAGTTGATTTTGAATCCACATAATCTGTGAACAGTAACTAGCAACTGCTATATATTCAGCCTCTGTAGTTTAAGTTGAAACAGAAGTCTACTTTTTGCAAAACCCTGAGACTAATCTCTAACCTAGGAACTGACAAGTCCCTGAGGTGCTCTTCCTGTCAACTCTATGACCAGCATAGTCAGCATCTGAGTATCCAATCAACTCAAATTCTGATTTAGCTGGGTACCAAAGTCCTAAATTTGGGCATCCCTTCAAGTATCTAAAGATTCTCTTTAGAAGAGTTAAATGAGATTCCTTGGGGTTGACCTGAAATCTAGTATATAGGCATGTGGCAAACATTATATCAGGCCTACTTGCAGTTAGATATAATAAGGAACCAACAATGGTCCTATAATTTTTCTGATCAACAGGCTTGCCCTTATCATCAGAATTAATAACTACATTAGTAGCCATAGGAGTGTGCATTATTGAAGCATCTGCCATCCCAAACTTCTTTACCAATTCCTTGGCATATTTAGATTGGGAGATGAAGATGCCATCAGTATCTTGTTTCACTTGGAGACCAAGGAAATAAGACAGCTCACCCATACTACTCATCTCAAACTTAGAGTGCATTAGGTATGAGAACCTTTTGCATAGTTTGGGATCAGTGGAACCAAATATAATATCATCCACATAGATTTGAACTAACAGGATTTTGTCTTTGTGGTGCTTAATGAAAAGGGTTCTATCAACTATGCCTCTAACAAACTTATGTTCTAATAGGTAACTAGCTAGAGTCTCATACCATGCTCTAGGAGCCTGCTTAAGTCCATATAGAGCTTTTTCCAACTTAAAAACATGTGAGGGATAAGTTGAAGAAATGAAACCAGGGGGTTGTTCAACAAATACCTCTTCCTTTAGCTTACCATTTAAGAATGCACTCTTTACATCCATCTGGAACACCTTAAACTTCATGTAGGCTGCATATGCTAGAAAGATCCTTATTGTCTCTAGCCTTGCAACAGGAGAAAAAGTCTGATCATAGTCTATTCCTTCTTCCTATCTGTAGCCCTGTGCTACAAGTCTTGCTTTATTCCTTATAATAATTCCTTGTGCATCCAATTTATTTTTAAACACCCAATTGGTTCCTATAATCAGCTAACCTTTTGGTCTAGGGACCAACTTCCAAACTTTGCATCTTTCAAACTGGTTTAGCTCTTCTTGCATAGCAATGATCCAGTGGGGATCTTGCTCAGCATCTTTTATGGTTAAGGGCTCAACTTGAGAAAGAAAGCAAGCATGCATCACATCTTGACTTAGTTGATGTCTAGTTTGCACACCAGTTGAAATGTTTCCAATCACTTGAGATATGGGATGATCTCTAAGTATGACATAATCAGTTGGTGGTATGTGATCTTCAACAGCAGTTGGAATTAATTCCTCTGGTGGAATTTGATTGACTGTTGGTACAGTTGCAATCACTTCTACCTGATCTTCATCACTGTCACAATCAATTATCTGAGGAGCTGGTTGAATCCCCTTTGAGAGTTTCAGCTCATCCAAGTTCTTGCATAATTCAGGTATCTGCAAAGAACTACTGGAGGAAGTTTCCTTCTCTCTGTAAAACATTTTGGATTCATCAAAAGATACATGGACTGACTTTTCAATTTTCAAGGTAGATTTATTAAAAACCCTATAGGCTTTGCTTACTTGGGAATATCCTAGAAAGAATCCCATTGAAGCCTTTGCCTCAAAATTTCTAATGTAATCTTTGTTATTATTGTGAATGAAAACTATACAACTAAAAACTCTAAAATAATCTATTTTAGGTTTCTATTCTTTAAGCAATTCATAAGGAGTCTTCCCCTTAAGTTTATATATCAGACTCCAATTCAGTACATAGTTAGCTGTGCTAATTGCTTCTGCCCAAAAGGATAGAGGCATATTAGCATCTGCTAATAATGTTCCTGCAGCTTCAATCAGGGTTCTGTTTTTCCTTTCCACTACCCCATTTTATTGAGGAGTTCTAGGAGCAGAGAAGCTATGCCTGATACCTTCTTTCTCATAGAATTCTTACATAAGAAGAGAGTCAAACTCAGTACCATGATCACTTCTTATCAAGGAACCTTGAGTAGAGTACTCAGTCTATATACAAAGCAGAAAATCTGTAAGAACTTTAAAGTTATCAGATTTAGTTCTCAAGAAGAACACCCAAGTGAATCTAGAGTAATCATCTACAATAACTAGGGTATAGAATTTCCCTCCTAGACTCTGTACAACTATTGGACCAAAGAGATCCACGTGCAATAGATACAGGATTATAGGTGAATCACTTTTATTTACAGCTTTGAAACTATTCTTTGTTTGCTTACCTAGCTGACAAGCCTTGCATAGGCCTTCCTTCTTGTAGGGGCAAGAGGGAAAACCTCTAACAAGGTTGTATTTAGATAACCTAGATATATTTTTAAGGTTAAAATGACTAAGCCTATTATGCCATAAAGTATTATTGCTACTCACTTCATTAAATAAACAAATTTCAGAAGAAGTGGAATTAAAGTCTACAAGATAGATATTTCCTTGTCTACTAGCTACTAACACAATTTTATTATTCAAAGTAATATTGCACAAAGTATTTGAAAACCAAACCTGGTAGCCAGCATCACAAAGCTGACTTACAGAAATAAGGTTGTGCTTCAGTCCTTTGACATAAGCTACTTTCTTGAAAGTCACTGATCCTATGGTGAATTTTCCATATCATTCAGCTTGACCACAGTTGGAATCACCAAAGACCACTTTTGGTCCCAACTTGGCTTTGACGCTTGACAAATTCTCTTTGTTTCCAGTCATATGCTTGGAGCATCCACTATCCAAATACCACTTGTCCTGAGTGATAGGATAGGTCTTTACCTGCAATAAGATAGATTAAACATTGTGGGCCCAGGTAACCTTGGGTCCATTGTTCTTCACATAGGAAAAACTAGAAATAAAAGAATATGCTGGTTCAGGGTGATATCCTAAGGGATGAGATCTCCTAGGTGTAATAATCCAATTAGCAGACCTAGGGTTGCTATTAAACTTATTGTTTCTATTAACATTGTTGTAATTTTTAAAATTTAGTTCTGATCGTCGATCGATGTTCGACGATCGGTACCCAGATCGTCGATCTTGGTTCATAGAATAGAATTCTGGGTTCCACAATCGTCGATCTCCGTTTGACGTCTCAGGATAAGATCGTTGATCCCTCATTGCCAAGTAGTTATACCCAGCAGGTGAGTTCAGAGATCGTCGATTGTCGTTCGACGATGGGTTCAGCGATCGTCGATGAGCGTTCGATGATTTTTGTATTTCTATGAACTTCTGTTTCCTTTTGTCTCTCTTGATTTTATTTAAGGTTTTCTTAGCTTTTTGAATAACCTTAGTGTTATTTATTCCCTTTTCAGAAAAAAACTCTACTGGAGTGGATAGATTGTATTCAAGGAGCAGTGGGGGTTCACTAGGTGAGGCACCTAAGCCTAACTTATTGTTGCATGTCCTAGTGTTGGCTGTTCTTGTGATTTCTAGCAACTTAAGGCTTCTACCATTAAGTGAATCTTCTAACCTTTTAGCTTTAGCTAGTTCCAATTTAAGAAATTTAATTTCATCAGTTGATCTTGTGAGTTCAGCTTTCAAATTAATGTTTTCATTTGATATAGATTCTGATTCAGCTAGTCTGTCTCTAAGCAGTTTAATTTCCTTTTCTGAGCTAAATAAGACTAGGCACAGAGTTTTAAATTCATGCTTGAATTAATCAGATGTAAAATCATAAGATGCAATTACCTGATCTTCATCAAACAATTCATCTTCCTCATCTTCAGTCATCTGTGTAGCTGAGTTACTGCTGCAGGCATTGATTGTCATAAGGAAAATCTCCTTACTTTTCTTCTCTTCCTCATCATCTTCACTGGAGCTGGAATAAGATGAGTCTTCCTCAGTATCACTCCAGGTCTTTGCAACAAGACCTTTCTCTTTCTTCTTGTATTTGTGAGAAGATGTCTTGGAGTAGTGCTTCTTATGTTCTTTTTCTTTTCTTCTTTCCTTTTGCTTTATCTCTGGACACTCAGGGAGAATGTGTCCAGGCTTCCTGCATCCATAACAAAACATTTCTTTAGATGGGGTTTTATCATACCTTGGCTTGTCATCATATTTTGATGACTTTCTTCTGTTGTCTTTTCTGCCCATCTTGTATAACCTCTTGATAAAGAGTGTCATCAGTTCTTCATTTGATTGAGTCACCTTGGACTCATCATCAGCCTTAAGAGCAAGGGTTCGCTCTTTCCTTATTGGAGTGGGTGCTTTAGCTTCAGCTTCAGCTTCCCTGGACTTCAGTACTTGCTCAAATGATTTGAGCTTGCCAAGGAGAGCTTCTATTGAGATCTCTTTTGTACTTCTGGACTCCTTGATTGGCCTGATTCTGAGATCCCATGTGCTGGGAAAGCACATAAGTATTTTATCATTGACCTCTGTCAATGTGATCTCCTTGTCAAGTGTCCTCACCTCATTGATGATGGAGCTGAGCCTTGTGTACATGGCTTCTACAGTCTCAGCCTCTTCTTTCTTGAAGTTCTCATATTGGGATATGAGGTTGGACCTTCTGTCCTTCCTCTCATCAACTGAACCAGCTACAACCTGATTCAGTGAGTCCCACATAGCTTTTGCTGAGGTGCAATCAACCACTTTCTGGAATCTCTCATCAGACATAGTCTGAGCCAAAATATTCATAGCTTTGGCATCAGCTATCTTGGCCTTCTTGTAAGTTTCATTGTAAACTTGAGGTGGCACTGCACTGAGATTTGTAGATGTTGTAGCCGCAGTAGGTGGTGTTGGTGGCCCTGTTAAGATAGAGGAAAAATATCTTCATCAATAGAGTTCATGTAAAGTCTGATTTTTACCTTCTAGATGCCAAACTTGGCTAAGTTGCATACTGGAGGTCTGGTGCTAGAATAATCTTTGTACTGGGCCATGAATCTAATGTGAGTGAATATGGTATCAAAGTATCTTATCACAAGATCTTATGGTTAAGGTGTTAGCCAGTTCAACCAATCAACCTAGGAGTGGTTAAGCTGTTGAATAACCAACCTCCCTCTGATACCAATTAAAAGTGAGGGGATAAGATACTTACTACTCTAGAAGGGGGGGGGGTGAATAGAGTATTCAAAAATGAAGAGACTCTAAACACTTCTCTTGAGCTATTTGCGGAATATAAAAACTAAAAGCTTTAAACTAAAAGCCTAACAGAGTGTGGTGAAAAACAGAAGGTGCTAACTGAAGTTTCAGTTGAGCATATATCCTAACACAGCAACTAGCAACCTAGTTATATCTATCACAGCCACAGATCAATGATTAAAGTAAACAACCAGACAACACATGAGATTTATAGTGGTTCCCCAATTGGGTACATCCACTCTTCTACCACCCTGGTAGGAATCCACTACAGATTTTTGTTCAGGTTTCCTACCACCACAAGATCTGCTTCAGGTAGATCTAGAAACTCTTCAGGCTTTTGATCAGTTGCCAAAGAACCAAACACACAGGCTTTTGATCAGGTGCCCTGCCACCAAAGGTTCACTTTTGAAGGGAGTAATAACCCTTTTACAGGAGGTTAAGGGAAAGAGTTGAAGGTGTCTTATCTGTGTTCAGAGAAGCTAGTGGATTGATCTGAGAAAATCAAAGCTCCCCCTGGCTTAGAGAATGTCCAGGAAGAAGCTTTGCTTCAGGGTGTAGGAACTCCAAATTGCTTTGAAGCCTTTTCTGATGCAGCTTTGAAGAAGACTCAAGATGTTCACGGTTGTTCTTCTTCAGCATCTTTGCAATCTGGGAGGAGAGTTCTTCTTGAAAGCTTGAGCACTGAGTGTTGATTTTCCTGAAGACAGGATGAACTCAGGAAGTAGCAGAAGATCAAATTCTTTTTCTTTTGTTTCTATGTCTGTGTGTGTCGTTGTCTTCAGCCGACTGTCTTAAAAGATAAAAACTTCTCTTGTGAAAACGGTCTCGAGCCCTGCACAAAAAGTCTTTCCAAATAATAGAATAAGACAAAATATGGAAACCTGTACCTGCAATCTCTCTATCAATCCCAAAAAGGAATTAATGATAAAAGAAATATCCTTTCAATTTGACTTAACAAACTGGCACAGGAAACCAAGCCTAACGGCTATAAAACAGCTGTACACGATCCATTCTTTCCTTTAATAAAACAAACAACTTTATTCTGTCAAAATCTTTTAAATCAATGCATAAGAAATATTGCAAATAAGCAATACAGTATAGGCATTCTAATAAGCAAAATATTTGAATAGAATATGATTTAAATAAGATTGAATATTACAGGGAATCATCTGAAATGAATATTGATAAAGGCAGACAGAAATCGTCGAGCAAAGAACGAAGATCGTCGATCTGGATAAGCAGATCGTCGACCTGAAGACAGAACAAAGTCTAAACAGAAATCTTTGACCTAGGCTAAACGATCGTCGATCTGAGCAAGCAGATCGTCGATCTCACTTCAGAGTACATTGAACTCTGAGATCGTCGATCATCATACGAAGATCGTCGAGCGACAATCGACTATCGTCGAGCACGATTCTACTAAACAGAATTTCTAATTCTATCCAATCTAAACTATCCTATCCGTATCTATCCTATGGTAGACTAACAATTAGTCTAATCATTGACCATAGATAAATCTTTGGTCAATAAAACCTAAATGAGATGACATGACCCAAATCAAAAACTAGGGAACCAACACTCTCCTAAGCTACACACGGACCTAGATGCCACACAAAAGGTGGCAATTTCCTCTATAAATTACAATGAAGGAATGAAGAATGACAAAGAACAATTTTCAGAATTAAAACTCCCTCTTAATGAAGTACTGAAGATGCTGACAAATCCTTATCAGGGTTACGTTAGATACCGTATACGAATCGTCACTTTTCCACACTTGAACCTTCTTGGGAAGATGGAGTTTTTCTGGATGCTGGAGCTCTTTGGACAGGATGCACAGGAAGGAACACTCCAAAAACTCAAAGTCGTAATCTCCTTAGAAAAATAAGCCTCTTTTATATTTTAGCGATATTGCTCGACCATAATGGATAGAGACTGCAAGCAATATCCTCTCATGCTACCACGTGTCCTATAATTCGAAACTTTTGCAGAATGAATCGCTCGTGGCCAATCGTGCGCTATCGCTTGAGCGATATTGATATCGTCGGGTGATATCGAGTTTAACTGCATGCCGTGGAGATAATCCTGTAACTGTCCATTGAGCTATTGCCTGTTGGCGATAGTGGATATCGCTAGGCGATATCACCTTAACTCTGCTTTGTTTAAACCCGAATCAAAGCTTAAATGATTGTAGTGTTATACCTATGATATCTGCATATCATAAACACACTATGATCAAATACAAACGAGATTTGTTATTAGCAAACCAAGAAGCGTGGAATCCATGCTCCAACAATAATTTGGTATCAGAGCCAGGTTAGTGTCCATGGTAAGGTTAGTGGTCGATTTGATGTAATCGAATCGCGTAAAGAAGTTATGTACATAGGAGTATTGTGGGACCATGGGTGTCCTTGTGTCTAAGTGGCGCAGTGAAAGCTATGGTTGGTGAACCATAACATCCACCGGTTTCTTGGACGCACCCCGTCGATGGATGAGTTTGGGAATGCCTTCTTAAGGAAGTATATTCCATTGTTGACAAGGTTAGGCCCTTCAGAGGCAGTTTCTGCACTTGATGCAACGGGACAAAACCGTGGATGAGTATGTACAGGAATTTACTCCTTTAAGTTGTTATGTGGGAACGACTATGGCTGATGATGAGGGGAGGCACAACCTCTTCTATCATGATTTGAGAGAGAATCTGAGATTACCCCTAATAGCTTTGAAGAATGCGAGCTTCAATGAGTTGGTTGAGGCCGCTAGGACATATGAAAGTAATATGGAGCGAACCCAACATCTCAAGAGTCATTCCATGTGGCAGGAAGAAGGAAAGCCTTCTCAATCATAGGGGAAGTCAGAAGAGAATAAGTTGAGGAAGAAACCCCATCCCTTCAGGTCAGGAGAGAAGAGACATACAATATTGGCGGGATATCATTTCAAGGGACCACCAACGTGCTACACGTGTGGCAAGCCAGGCCACATAGCTCGATACTGTACTGAGGGTGGTGCTGAACTAGAGCCAAGACAAGAGCAGTCAGTGCGTTCTGGTCCCAGTACTGTGGAGAAAAAGAAAATGGCGGATTCGAGTGCTTCATGTTTCCAACCCGTGCAACCAATGGCTTAAAACCTTGGGTAGTATGAAGCGATTCGACAACCCAATGTGGTGACAGGCTTCGTACTAGTTTCTGTGTATCCCACTAGGGTGTTATTCGACATGGGAGAGTCACACTCCTTTCTTGTGGAAAGCTTTATTCAGAGAATTGGGGTCGAGCCCTTTTTGGCGAACGCAAAGCATAGGGAGTGCATGCCAAATGGGTCTTCCATGACTAAGGGGATGAAAGGGCGCATTATTTGGATTCTAGACAGAGTTGACTTTGTATTGATAGTAGTAGTCTGACCGTTAGCTGAGTTTGATATGATCTTGGGAATTGACTGACTTGCAGAGCAGCAGGCTAGTATGGACTGTCTATCAAAGGTGGTGACCCTGAGAAGCGATGGAAAGGAATAAGTCTAGTTTTAGGGACTTAGTGGGGTGACCTGCTCCCTAATTTCGAACATGTAATTGGTGCGGGCAGTAAATTGGGGAGGAGTAGCATTCGTAGCTTTGTTGGAAGTTTACCTTTCTAAGTTATCAGTTAGAGAAGTGTCGGTGGTGGTAGAATTTGAGAATGTGTTTCCTAAGGAGCTTCCAGGAGCACCTCTTCAGTGGGAGATCAATTTCTTGATTGAGTTAGTGCAAGAAGCTAGGCCGGTGACAAGTCCTCCTTTTAGGATGACACTAAAAGAGTTGACTGAGCTCAAGGTACAACTACAATCTTTAGCCTTTTCTGGGCTTCTGTCCATTGAGATGATTGAACAACATTGGTGCTTGTTGTTTCCACTTATTGATAAGGACCTGTCAAAATGGAATTGTAAATGTCTTCATCAATGGAATTCATAAAAAGCCTAATCCTTGCCTTCCATAGTACAAGCTTATCTAGATTGCACATAGGAGGTTTGGTGCTTGAAAACTCTTCATTTTGTGCCATGATAAACTCTTAAGAAATATAAGATCTATCAGATCATTTTGGTTCAGGTGTTAGCCTGTACATCCAAAGAAATGACCCTCTGATACCAATTGAAAGAATAGGGATAGATCTTATTTACTCTAATTAAATATATATGTTATATAAAAGAGTAAGCACATCACAAAAAATAAAGAAAGGAGAGCAAGCAACACAGAAGACACAAGGATTATACTGGTTCCCCAAAACTGGGTACATCCACTATTCTACCACCCTGGTAGGAATCCACTATAAGTTTTTGATCAGGTGCCCTGTCACCAGTAAGTTTTTGCTCAGGTGCCCTATCACCATAATATCTATTTTCAAAGGGAGATATAGCAATCCTTTGAGATCTTATTTAGGCGCTCAAAAACCAAATCTAAGTCTTTTGATAAGGAGACTTAATAACTAGGTGGTTAACTTTTGAAGGGAGTTAAAACCCTATGTATAGTGGGGTGAAAGATGTGATATTGTCTTCTCTATCTCAAACAGCTGAGAAGACTTTAGTGGATTGCTTGATGTTTTCAAAGCTTCCCCTGAGATGATTATTGTTCAGGAATTGCTGGAAGCTTTGTAGGGTGTAGGTCTTCTTTGATGATCTCTAGAAGCTTTTTAGAAGAATATTGATTTGTGTCTCTTTAAAACCTAGAGCAGATGAAGAACACTGTGATTATCTTAATTGAGGCAGAGTTTCTTTATCACTGTAAAAGGAAAGCCTTCTCAAATTTTTGTTCTACTTTCTATCTCTTTGTTATTCTCTCTGTGTCGAATTCAAACATTTGAATTCATTTATCTTTGACAATGGCTGAAGCATTCCCGAGAGAGTAGAAGATGCCTTAGGAATAAATTCAGAATTAACTTCTGAAACTACCCACATTTAATGTTGCCTTTGAATGGCTATTTCAATTAAATATGAGAGTTATAATCGCCTTAATTAATTCTGCCAACTGTAAAACATTTGCCTGAAAACTGCATAGAATTCGTTAATCTAGGCTCGCAGATCGTCGAGCTTAGCTTCCATTTTATCGAGCTTAGAATCTGTCTTAAGTTCAGCGATCGTCGACCTGAACTTCTAGCTTGAGATCAGAGTTCATCGACCTAAACTCAGAGAAGGAACTCCGAGTTCGTCGACCTGAGATTGACGTTCGTCTACCTGAGTTTGACTATAGTCGAACTGATTTTCTTCCATTGATAAATTTGGATTTTCCTGGAATTCTTTCAGCAATTCTCTTGAACTCTTTTGAGGCTAACCTGGAATCAAACCTATGACCCATAACTATACAATGTGGGTCAATCTAAGCAATCCTAATAGTTATCCTTACCCAAATCAGAACTAGGATTCCAACAATCTCCCCCTATTTGGGTGAGGACACTATTTACACAAAAACAGATAAAATACAAAGCAAAACAATCTGCCGGAATTATAAATTTTTCAGCAGATGTACAAGGGTTCTTTGAGAAAATAAAATTAATAATATAGAGCTACTGCTGCAACCTCCTAAGCAAATTCTCCTTACAAAGAGAATAAACAATCTTCCCCTAAACAACCACTGATGTATCCACTGCATTGGCTGAGACTAAAGCTTTTGACTATCCAATACCATTGTTCCTTTGTGGTAAGATAAGTCTTTTCCTGAAAAGAAGGTTAGGAGTTCTGGACCCAGATTACCTTGGGTCCTGGTTCTCTTTCATAATAATTAGATATAAAAGAATATTCAGGTTGATTTTTATAACCTAGAGGCTGAAATTTTCTAGAAGGGATGAACCATTGGGTAAAAGGATTTTTAAGGTTTTGAGTTGGATTATAATTTTGAAAATAATGATAATTTTTGTTACGAAATTTTGAGTTCGATGAAAAATAATTTCGTCGATCTGAGTTCAATGATTGGCAGTGAGTTTGTCGAGCTCTGTTCATAGAATGATAATAATTGATTTCTGAGTTGTATTTTCATCGATCTCGGTTCGAAGAAGTGTGTTTATTTCGTCGAGCATAAAATCCTGAGTAGTTAAGATCAAAATCTCTATTCATAGTTCGTCGATCAAAGTTTTACGAATAGTGTTGTTTTCGTCGAGCTTGGTTCGACGAATTATATTGAAATTTTTTTTAAGAAAACTTTTAGATTGATTTGATTTATTCTTTTGCAAATCTTCAGTAATTTTATCTATGTCCCATAACTTTTCTTTTCCTTTAATTGATTGTAAAGAAATTATCTGTTCAAGAGCATTCTTTAAATCTTCTTTGGGTTTTATATTTTCAGAAGATAACTCATTTAATTTCTCTCTAAGAAGTTTTTTTTCCTTCTCAGATCGAATCAAATCTTTACACAATAATTTAAAATCAGTTTTAAATTCTTTTGATTAAAAATCAAGGGTAGAGATTACCTGATCTTCTTCTAATTCATATTCGTATTATTCATCAGAGTTTCTACAAGATCCATTTATTTCCATCAGGCAAAACTCTTTTGCTCTTGACTCTTCTTCATCCTCAATTGTATAGGATGAAGCTTCAGAGTCACTCCAAGTTTCAGCTTCAAAGTTTCTTTCTTTAGCTGATCCAACAACCATTGCTGTGAGGGAGTCCCACATATCTTTTGCTGATGAACATTCAGCAATTTCCTGAAAAATGTCATCAGACATTGATTGTGCAAGAATATTCATTGCTTGTGCATCGACAATCTTTAGCCTTTTCTTGGCCTCTGTCAATTCAGATGACAGAATAGCATTGATGCTTGTTGTTTCCACTGATTGATAAGGACCTGTCAAAATGGAATTGTAAATGATTTCATCAATGGAATTCATAAAAGCCTAATACTTGCCTTCTATAGTGCAAGCTTATCTAGATTACATATAGGAGGTCTGGTTCTTGAAAACTATTCATTTTGTGCCATGATAAACTCTTAAGAAATATAAGATCTATTGGATCATTTTGGTTCAAGTGTTAACTTGTACATCCAAAGAAATGACCCTCTGATACCAATTGAAAGAATAAGGATAGATCTTATTTACTCTAATTAAATATATATGTTATATAAAAGAGTAAGTACAACACAAAAAATAAAGAAAGGAGAGCAAGCAACACAAAAGACAAAAGGATTATAGTGGTTCCCCAAAACTGGGTACATCCACTCTTCTACCACCCTGGTTGTAATCCACTACAGGTTTTTGATCAGGTTCCCTGTCACCAATAGGTTTTTGCTCAGGTGTCGTGTCACCACATTATCTATTTTCTAAGGGAGATATAACAACCCTTTGAGCTTTTGTTCAGATGCCCAAAAACCAAATCTAAGTCTTTTGATAAGGAGACTTAAGAACCAGGATGTTAACATTTGAAGGGAGTTAAAACCCTATGTACAGTGGGGTGAAAGATGTGATATTGTCTTCTCTTTCTCAAACAGCTGAGAAGACTTTAGTGGATTGCTTGATGTTGTCAAAGCTCCCCATGAGATAATTATTGTTCAGGAATTGCTGGAATCTCTGTAGGGTGTAGGTCTTCTTTGATGATCTCCAGAAGCTTTTTAGACTGATATTGATTTGTGTCTCTTGAAAACCTGGAGCAGATGAAGAACTCTGTGAATATCTTAATTGAGGCAGAGTTTCTTCATCACTGTAAAAGGAAAGCCTTCTCAAAATTTTGTTCTACTTTTTGTCTTTCTGTTATTCTCTCTGTGTCGAATTCAAATATTTGAATTCAATTATCTTTGATAATGGCTGAAGCATTCCGAAGAGAGTAGAAGATGCCTTGGGAATAAATTCAGAATTAACTTCCGAAACAACCCACATTTAATGTTGCCTTTGCACGGCTATTTCCATTAAATATGAGTGTTATAATCGCCTTAATTAATTCTGCCAACTGTCAAACATCTTCCTAAAAACTGCATAGAATTCGTTGATCCGGGCTCGCAGATCGTCGAGCTCAGTTTCCATTTTGTCGAGCTGAGAATCTATCTTAAGTTCAGCGATCACCGACCTAAACTTCTGGCTTAAGATCAGAGTTCATCAACCATAACTCAGAGAAGGAACTCTTAGTTCGTCGACCTAAGATCGACGTTCGTCGATGTAACATCCCATTTCCCAACTAGACCCCTAGGGATGACTTTGTCCTGACTAGGTCAGGACAAACCCTTAGAGAACCAAGAAGGACCAAGTGAACCTAGGGTTTCAGTTGAGTGTCGCTTGGTCTGCAAATAGTAAAACCCAGAAACCCTAGAATTGGAGGGCCAAGTAAGTCCAACCTAAGTGGACCCTAGGGTATGTAATAGGGTCAACCTTAGGACCCCTGTTGACCCCAGTCAACACTTTGACCTTATTAGCCAAAAATGACCCTAAGCCCTATTCCTTGGGTTGGGTCCACCCAAACTAACCCAATGCCACCCAATGGGTCAAAGTCACCTCATACCCCATAGGGAGGAGAAAAATGGGTTTCATGCATGGATATTTTGAATTAACCTAGGAGAGAGAATTTGAATAAAATAGAAGGGAGAAAGGATATTTATGAGTAATATTAAGTTTGGGCCCACTTGTGTTCATGCCACCAGCCCACACATGGGCTTGCCGACCCCTTTAACCCATTTAGGAGGAGTGGGAGTAAGTGGGGCCCACATTGCATGCTTGGAGAAAAGCCCAAGCCCAAAAACGATCCTACCTAGCCATGTGGCTTCATACCCTCCTCCACACTCATTCCATCAGCCCACACATGGGGTGGCCGACTCATTTAACTCAGTTAGGAGGAAGTGGATGAAGTGGGACCCACCATGCATGCATGGTGATGTATCCAAGGCAAAACCGCCCCTCTCCTTGATGATATCGCCTCCCCCCTTGATATCATCGCCCCCCATATTATCCCCTCCCACACGACCTCTTAGCCCTCATTTCATTCTCATCCCAAGAGAGAGAGAGAGAGAGAGAAGCCTGAACCAGAGCTAGAGGCCGTTAAAACCAAGAATACACCTCCACCACCGCCGGAAATGGCTCCCCGCCGCTCCTCACGTAGCATGGCCGCCAGGAAGGTCCTCCCTAACCTCTCTCTTCATGTTGTATATCTTATGATTGTTTAGGATAGGGTTCAGACTCGAATGAGCCCGAACCCAGCTTGCTTTTTATCCATTAATGGAGTTCTGAAGCTCACGGGTTGGGTGGGGCCGCCACTTCCCGCCGCCGGCAAAGACTCGCCCCCACCACTGTGAGGGTAGAGGAGAAGATGGCCGGTGGAGGTGCCGCCAAAAAACCCCTCCCGTGAAAGCCTATTATCGGGCTGTATTTCCTGCTCTCTGGGGAAGAAATGCAATCGCCGTCTGATTTGCTTTAGGATTAGTGCCATGCAATATTATAATTCCTGTATTTATTTAATCATATGAATAGTGCAAAATTCTGCCTTATAAAACAGACTTTTACATGTCAAATTTAGGGCACTTACAACCCCTTTAATAAAACATGCTCAACATAAAATTTGTAGGTCTTGAAGTTACCTTTAATTTGACATGTTACACATTTATTTTGGTTAAGTAGACTGCCCTATAGAGCCATTTTCCTGGGACTGGTCCTAGGGTAGGTCATAAAATAAACTTAGTTCCCTTCCCACACCCTAAGTCCAAATGGGCTGAAATTTTGGGCATGTGGCTTATTTAGGCATATCTAGATCCTCCCTAAAAATGGGAATTTTTGGTGAAAATAATCCTATAGTTTTAGTCAGAATTTGATAAATAAAATAATGTTGAATTTTGGAGCATACCAACCCCAATAGGCCCCAAATTTTGGTGGCCTTCCCTTATGGGTATATTAGACCTATGGTAGAAAAATTAGTCAATTTAGCCCTCTGCATGTTGAGATATCTCACTTGCAAGATCTGAAAAGGTGAATTGTCTTGGGCTGCAAATAGCAAAAATAAAGAAATTGGAAGAGATGCCCAAGCCCATCTAGAGTCCCAAATTACCTGGGATTTTGGGCATTAACTGGTTTAGGGACAAATTAGGCCCTGCCCAAAAATGGGATTAATTGGAATTAAAATTAGGGGGGAATTACTAAAATACCCCTAGGCTTGTTTAGGTGATTCTTGGAGTAGTTCAACTCCAAAAGGCCCCGAATTTTGGTGGCATGTCCAAGGGGACATTATTAGGGCATGGTTAAAATTTCAGCCCATATGGACCACAGAAAGTTGGGTAAATCCCCTTGCTTGTGTTGGTTAGTAAAGGGTTTGGTGTGCTTATAGTCAAAAATTTAATATTGAGTTCACAAACCTTTTGGACCACTGACTTAGTATTACCCTAAGTACCCCCACCCCTTGGGGAAGATGGATTAAATAGAGTTGATTTACCCATGGACCCAAGTTCAAACCCTAGGAAATGACTTTTGGGGGTTGTGAAGGACATAGGGGCAAATGCCCTTGTATGGCCTTGTAATTTAGTAGAAAGATAGCTTATGTACATTTAAGCCTCTGGTTGAAATTTTAGGGAATTTAGAAGTAGTTAAGTACCTTAAAAGTCAAACCCTAGCTTTAGGGTAGAAGCATAATGGAGATTTTCAAAAAGTTAAATTACATCCAAACTAGAATCTCGATTAGGCAAACGTACCTATCGAAATGCAGTATAGGAAGTGTCGTATTGCGATTCGGGGCCTGTTGAGTATTTGTACTCACAAGGAAGAGCTATTATTTTATCGAACGGAAAAGTTGGTTTGATTATGCTAATTAATAAAACTAAAGTTGATGCTAAAGAGAAATCCGATATTGAGAAAACTAGCACTTGATCTAGAATCCCCTTGGACTAAAATAAATCTTCTTGAAAATAATGTAATGCGAGTTCTTAATTATACTCACTCGATCGTGGAGGTTCCTAAAATATAGAAGCGTCTCTCTCGAGCTCATGCTTCTAACTAACCTTAGGTTGATCGATTAAGACCTCTCGGCCAGTCAAAACCCCTAAGCTTGCTTTAGGCGGTGAACCCCACTATTGGATTTGACTCCAATCCGGAAGATTTACGTCGTCCTCTCTCGAGGAGTGCATTCAACTCCTTTTTTCTTTGAGTGATCTCCTCGTATCCGCAACCTCTCAGACATTTAGGATACAGATCTTAGATTGAAGATCATATCCGCATAATATGAATTCGATGAAATAAAAATTAAAGATAAATCGTAGCGAGAACAATTAAGAACAAGACATTTAATAAGAAAGAAAAAGATCTATTTTATTCTAAGGTTCATCATGATCAAGTGCTAAAAGAAGATTAGCTACTCATCATGATTGGGGAAATACAAAATAAAGTAGGAAAAGACATGATTGAAATGAAAATAACTAAAATTAAAGTTACAACAAAGGTAATCTAGGCAAGGAAATGAAAATTACAGAGAATAAAACAGCAAAGCAGAAAAGTACAACAACCAAAAATCCCACCCTGAGCATATGAAGTTGTCTGGAATTTATAGGAAAACTTCTGTTCGGTCACGCCCTAGGTCACGCCCGTGACCTAGGGCATGTCAGGCTCGGAACCGTCGTCTTGAAACCCCGGGAACGTTGTAGGAGAAACCGCCAAAATCTGTTAACTGATGGGTCACGCCCCTAGGTCATGCCCGTGAACTAGGGCGTGTCAAGTCTATTTCTGGAAAACGGCGGGAAGCTGAAAATGGCAGGAATAAAGTGCAGTTGATGTAGGCATCACGCCCCTTGTCACGCCCGTGACATGGGGCGTGATAAGGCTGAAACGTCAATCTGGCAGAAACGGCAGGAACGACGTAATAAATTAGCTGGAAACGCCCGTGACACGCCCTGGGTCACGCCCGTGACCAGGGCGTGTCATCTTAATCCGACGTGGCACGGTCAGCTGGTCTTCCGCAGGCTGTCGCGTCCCATATAAATGGTACACGGGCATGTTATATTTCGACACGGGCGTGTCTTGGTCGTTCTACGATCTTCGACCGCGGTTCGACGATCTTCTGCTTCAGACTGGATTTTTGTGTGTCACGCCCCTGTGTCACGCCCAGGTAGGGCGTGACGAGTTCCTTCAAACGCTGTTCGACGATCTTCGGTGGCGTGCTTCGATCACGGCTGTCACGCCCTAGGTCACGCCCTTGGAGGGCGTGTCACCAGCCGTGTCTAGGCAGAAAATAGGAAAATCCCTGTTCTGTTCCAAATAACCTGTAGATCAACCCTGCAAGAGTAAAAATAAATTTATTAGAACAAAAAGATATAAAATATAAAAACAAGTTAAAACAAACTTAATTTTATAAAATTGATATAAAATATCTAACTATTAATTAGAAAATAGCATGATAAAAATAGAAATAATTAGAGTTATCAAATTCCCCCATACTTATCCGTTTGCTAGTCCCGAGCAAACAACTTCCTATAGGGAGTAGAAAAATTTTAAATGCTAGAAAAGAAAATTGAACCTAAGGAGTAAAATGCGAAGTCTTATACCTATGCTTGTAGCTATTTTTGTAAAAAGACTTACTCAGCATACAAATTAGGTTTTCATTTTTCTCAAAATGTGTTTCCACTATTATTTTTACTTTTAAGATGAAAATCCGGTAAATCTTAAAATTTGTATTTAGGGAGAAAGTAGCGTGCGTACTAAGATAACATTGCACAAATCGAAGATTGAGATACCCTCCAAAGAAATCCATCAATGTCGATGGCCATAGGCTTTCCCTTTCACACTCTCGCTACGGCACTAGTCTAACTCATAAGCGCAAATCAATAGGACTTAACTCGGTTGAAATGTAGGCTTAGGTTTTCGGTGAGGAAAATCAAAGATAAAAAATGATGGCTAGACACACTCAAACCTAAAGAGAGCTTGCACAAAATTAAATTGTCATGGCTTTAAAGAACGTAGCCAATTCTTAAATTCCTTTCTTTTTTTTCATCATGTTGAAGTTTTTTTCAATTTCTTCTCTTTTTTAAAGTTTTTTTTTTCTTTTTGAGAGGAGGAAAAATAAATCAACTCTTTTTTCAATTTTTTAATAACCACCGAAATAAAGTGGCTCCTAATCACTCCCAAAACATTTCTACATTTGTTCTTTCAAGCTCGGGTTTAAGTGTGTAATTAGGATGCTTTTTAGGCTTTGATAAATCATTTGGTGGAGCTAAAACAAAAGGAAAAGGTAATAAGCTCAAATTGGCTAAGCAAAGGTAAAATTTTAGGTGCGGGTACAAAAGCTCAAACTTGCCAAAAGAAGTGCCTAAATCATATTTATGCTAATGAGTTTAACCTATGCAAATTCTTGAGAATAGCTAGAGGGCAAGTTCTAGACATTGAGAAAGAATACCTCTTTCTTGATCCGCGAAATATCTCTCTAGTAAACTTCTACACACTCACCTAAAGTATTTTAGATTTTACTGGTTTTCATAATTAAAGTAAAGTAAAATATTTCCACGCATTTAGAATGTAAGACCCCCCCTTTTTTTTTCAACCACCGGGGTCTTAGCCCAGAATTACCGCTTTGCGGTGGCACCGACTCACGGGAAGGCAACCACTACAAAACGCCAGTTCTGCCGGCCCTTTTCGATCACAAGAGAGAGAAGTATTTATACATAAAATGTAAACAAGTCCACAGAAACATGTAAATAAAAGTGAAATCATATCCAGTCCATCAATAGATAATAACAGGAAAATAGATAAATGGGCTCGAGCCCAGTACATCAGAGTCCTCACTACAAGTCGCTCATCGTGGAAGCTAAGAAAATACTAATCACTCACGGAGCTGGTCGCAGGTGTACCGGTGCTAGACTGTCCCACCTCCATGCGCACCATACTCCGCTGGTGTTGGTCCCTGGACTGCTGGTCCCTGTCTCCCATCCGGAGCTCCTGTAATGTTTGGTTCGAAAACCATTAGTCATAAAGACTAAGCCCTATCATCCCCTACCCCGCCCACCACGGCTCCTAAGCACCGGGCGGAGAGGAGGAAAGGGAAGCTTCAAAAAGTGGAGAATGAACAAGCAGATGACGAGGGAGCTAATCTAACATTGGATTAGAATAAAGTACATCTAGTAGTCCTATGGTAGTAAGTAATAAGGAGAACAATTAATAAGTAGCAATTTGTATAAAAAGACAGCTAGAGAACAGTAAGTAAACAAGCAAGTAAATAAGTATGTAACCTTAACTTATATGAATGCCCATACAAACTTATAAGTTAAGGGGTCTTCTGCAAGGCTCCCATCGTATAAAAAGTCCCATATCGATTTATATGTTGGGGTGTCGGTTGTATGCAATTATGAGTGTAGTGATATGCTATGTCATGATTCATGCAAGTGTAACTCACGCACACGACTCTATGCGCACAGACCTTTAGTTCCCCCTGTTCGGGCAGCGAGCTTCACTCCCAGGAACCTCCGTAGTGGCAAACGGAGACAGTGGGTCGGGCCCCCCACTCCTAGGCGGGTATCCACACTACCGGGCCTAGCCCTTCCGTACGCCCCTAGAAGAACACAACCTAGAGTATCCGCGTACTACTGCTGGCTGTACCCACCAGACTTTCTTTGTCTAAGTGTCCCACACCGCCGAGTCAGCGTACCGATATCGGTGTGAATGACAATCAGATACCGAAGACACACCACCTTTATTCTGTACTCCAACCCTCGAGCCCTCGGCCCCCCGGACAGTCCCGTCCGTGCATCTACCTTCAGAGCTACTGTCTGAATGGCAACCAATCCTATAATTCTACTTTCCTAGCTATCGTGGAGTGTAAATGTGCAACCCTAGTTATACTAGTTGCTCTTTTAATTCATTATTCCTATGGTTTACGTTAGCCCAGGACTGCCCCCGGTATACCCTGTGAAGGGCTCTCAAGGGGCACTAGGAACCAAGACAGCGGCATTACGGCCCGAAGTTCCCTTTTGCAAGGCACTTATTGTTATTGGTTAATCTCCCTTAACCCGATCCCCTTTTAGTTACTTTAGATCTAACCCTAGAGTATTAAGACTCTTCCATTCCTATCCGGGGTGGATGATCTTTCGTCGTTCCCGTACTCCCTTATCCTTAACCAGTCTCACACTCTACTTATCCCGACTTCCAATGATGAACTCAATCTTAGCTTGCCCTACCAACCATCAATTATCAGGATTCCGTGGTTTTACTACATGCAGACCATCCTAAGTTATATGAGGTACACAAGGGGAGGTACTCCAAATTATCTTCCAAATCTCCTATAATATTTACTGGAGGTCTACCATAACATAATTTGTCTAAATCCAGAAACTTATAATTTTCCTAATTAATCTGATATTTATTTAATTTTCTCCAAGGATGGGCCATGGGACATTTTAAACATGAGCTACATGATCCTTCTAAGTAATGGCCACTTAAAAATCATGATCATTAAATAACAACAAGATAACCTCAAATACAAGTTTTCAGAATTTTACAGAAAGTATTTAGCCTCTAAATAATATATCCAGTATAAACACGTTAAACCTACATAAAGAAGGAAGCACTAAAATTATTCATCGGAAAATTATAGAAAAATTACTAGTCAGTAGTATGATATATAAAAGATCTTTGTGCAGAGAATCATAATTTTACTAGCTTGCTAAACACCACTAAGGATTTAATCAAATAATCAAGGTAAAACATACTTAATGAAGCAAGCCTTAGAATTAAACTTCCAAAAATCCCATAAAAATTCACAGAGATTTAAAATCATAATAAACGTTCTCTGCCTAAATTTCATCAATTTCCAGGAAGTGTGTATTCCATAATAAATTTTCTAAGCAAATCATACAAGCTACTAAATCGTTAATGAAGTATGCAAAGTAATTATCTTAAAATTCATAGTAAAATATCCAGAGCTTGTACCATACCTATAATTCACTCTACCCAAATCTCAATACTTTTCAATGTGATTTAGTGTCATTTCCTATCTCTACAAGTTTTCACCCTAAACTAAGGTTAGGTTTTTAGGTATCCCAACAGTCTCCAAATCTACTAAGATTTCATCCAGAGAACTATAATGGACCTATGGTCCTCTTCACCATCTTTTGGGTCAATCCAAGGTCATTTGACACCATGACCTTCACAAACCACCAAGATCCATCCATAGGGTTTGGCCTTGGTTCTTAAGGCAAACTTACCCCGATCCACCTCAAACTCTATGAGGGGGTGCTAGAGAATATAACTAGCCAGTGGTAAAAATCTCAGCCTCTGTTGAGGTGATCTGACCACTCAAATCTCAAAAGTGCACTTTTAACCTAAGACCCCTTATTAGGGCAAAACTTAGGGTTGATCATTTATAATCCAAAAAATCTCCAAATGAGATGAAAAATTATACAAAACCTTATGGTGAACCCAGGGACCACTCACCAAAATTTGGGAGGGTTTGGAAATTATTTAACCATCTAATTAAATTCGGCTAGGATTATTGAATTTTTCTAAAAACTATAGAAAAATATTTCCCAAAAATCCTAAATTTTGGACAACATCTAAATATAGATAATATTAGGCCACACCCCAAATTTCAAGTCATTTTGATGACTGGATTGGAGTGGGGAATTTTTCTAAGGTTAAGACAGCCCTCTGAATAGACCTCACCAAAAAGGGTGTTGTGGTCTAATCAGGATTCCAAATCGAGTGAAATTAATTTTGAATTAAAGTAGACTTCAAGGGCTACATGTTCTATGTTGATCATTTTTCTTGTAGGAGCCTCTAAATATTTTTCCCAAATTATTTAAAATGACAGATATTTCATTTAGAAATTGTTTTAAAAATAAAATCTAATTTACCGGCACTGTTCATCTTCTTCTACAGCCCGAAACCAGAGCCCTGAAAACCTAATTTCCTGTAGCTTTTCCAAGCTATTTCCCGGCCATCCAGCCATCTCCCTGGCTGGCCACCACCACCACCACCTCTGTTGAGGTGAGGGCTATCGTCGGGCGGCGGCACGGCCGCCGGAGAGGCGGTTTCCGGCGGACCTGCCACCATGAAATTTTCGGAAAAACCATGAATACGCTCACCCGATCTGGCTCTTTTGAGCCCTATATCTCTCCTAATGATTTCTAAGATCTATCTGCAGAAGAAGAGGGAGGGGAGGATGAAACGTTCATGGATCTTAATATTTCCCTTAATGATGTTTCGGTTATGACGAATGGCAGTTGAAACGCTGGAGATGAAGAGGTGTTCGCCAGGTGGCGATTTCCTATTAAACCAACATTTCCTTAATTATTTAAATAATTAAAGTAGGAAACGGCCCATAAATACTCTTGGTTTTCATTCCCATAATCAGATTTTATTACGACGTCGGTTACCGAAATTTCCAATCTGGCTGTCGTTTCGGCCTTGGTCACGGGCGTGACACATAGGTCAAGGGCGTGACAGGCCCGGTTAGCCAATTCTGGGTTCGACGATCGTCGAAATGAGATCGACGATCGTCGAAGGGTGGTCACGGGCGTGACACTTGGGTCACGGGCGTGACAGGCCCGTGCGACCAATTCAGGTTCGACGATCGTCGAACTGAAATCGACGATCGTCGAGCGTGGTCACGCCCTATGTCACGGGCGTGACATTGCGGGTCACGGGCATGACATGCCTGGTGACTAATTCTGGGTCGACGACCATCGAACTGAAATCGACGATCGTCGAACGTGGTCACGCCCTATGTCACGGGCGTGATATTGCGGGTCACGGACATGACATGCCCGTGTGGCCAATTCTTGGTCGATGACCGTCGAACTGAAATCGACGATCATCGAACGTGGTCACGCCCTATGTCACGGGCATGACATTGCGGGTCACGGGCGTGACAGGCCATGAGGCAAATTCCGCGCCCGACGATCGTCTAACTGAAATCGACGATCGTCGAAGGAGTCACGCCCCAGGTCACGGGCGTGAACCTGGGTCACGGGCGTGACAGGGCCGGGTTGAAAATTCTGCGTCCGACAATCGTCTCCCTGAGATCGACGATCGACGAATGAGTCACGCCCTAGGTCACGGGCGTGACGGGTCGGTCACGGGCGTGACCAACCCGTGACCCGAATTCTTGGTCGCTTTATTTCAATTTTTGAGCTCCCTAGGGTTCTACCACAACCAACCGACTCCTAGGGGTCTAGCCGGAAATGGGATGTTACATAGAAAAATGAAAATCTAATTATATGCTGAATATTTAGATCTACTAAAAATTCTACTTACACGTGCACTTAACTAGAAACACAGCATGGCCAACAGTTTTACTCCAAAATTCAAAATTCAATTAAAGCATAAAATTTTTTCTAAACACTATGTAAAAGATGAATACTAGGAGTTTTGCATGTGAATAAATATGGGAGTATGGAATTCTCTAATTAAGTTCTAGGCCTAATTTTTTTTTATTACTTCTTAGACTTCCCGAGGTATACCCTGTGAAGGGCTCTCAACGGTACTAGGAGGTAAGATGGGGTGATATCCCAAACGTCCCTTTCTAAGAAATTTAATTTTTGATTTTCTAAAATTTTTTGTATTTTTTTTTTGAAAAACAAAATTCAAGAAAGAAAATAAAAGATACCTTCTTCTTTTTTTGAAATTTTTGATATATAAATTTTTTTTGTGTTTTAATGTTTTGAATTTTTTTTTAGTTTTTGTTTTAATAATTTTTTTTTGAAATATTTTTGTATGTTTTGCTTGAGAAATATCACTCCCCCATACTTAAGCAATACATTGTCCCCTATGTAAAATAAAAAAGAAGAATGGAAAAGAGAGGAGACTTCCCTGAAAATTCAAGCCAGCATCAAAAGAGACCTGTACAAGATGAGTAAAGGAAAACATAATATTTTAAAGATTTTTTTTTTGATATATTTTTTTTCATAAGAAAAACAACTACAAGAAAATAAAACAAAGATAAAGATACAGATACAGAGAGGTGACCCTCTACAAGTCCAAAGAAAATGAAAAGGCAACTACTCCTGGTTAGAAACGTCCTCGTGCTCCTGATAGAAAGTCCGCATGTTCGCGAACTCGCAAGTAATATGTGCTATGGAGGAAGCATTGTTTCGCTCGAGCACAGTGAAGCGCGCATCAAAAGAAGCGAAGCGACCGTCAAAATGGGTTTGCATCTGGTCTGTGCGAGTATGGAACAACCCAAATTGCTGGTCCCAATAAGTTGGAGGATCGGGCACTGGAGCAGAGTGCATCAGTGGTGGCGGAATCTGGGGGGAATGATGAGTACCGCTGCGACCGGTACCATGATCAAGATCAAGATCCCCTCCACCCACTAACGGGGGAATAGCCTCAAACTCGCCGTCGCATCGGCGAGCAAAACCAAGAGCCTGAAGGGTCAGGAACTGAAGAGGCTGCGGTGTTTGCATGCAAGTGAGCCGCGGAAGAGTAGCCCACACGTCGGTCTGCTTGGCGAGGAAAGTGAAATTCCCGCCGTGCACCGCTCCCAATCTCACATTTTCGGCCTAGTGCCGAAAGAAAATGGCGAGCATGTAACCAAGGTTGAGTGGGACCCGGTAAAACATACTATACAAGTATAGTAAGTCCGCCCGAGTCACCACGCCGTGGCTATCGCCGCGTCCGGAAAGGTTAAATGTGAGAAGGTTGTGTAGGAGGAGCAAAGCGGGGGAGATGAGGTGGCTACCCTTGGATTTCTTTGGGGTGTAGGGGGCGACGTCATTACTAATTTCCGACCAAAAAGTGGGGAGGCTGAAGTCGGGAGGGAAATCAGTTTTGAGGTCGGGGTAGGCGGGGGAAGTGGAAAAGGCCTCCGAGCAAAAGCCCATGGCGACATTGAGTTGGCGGATGGTGAGCGGGTGCATCATCCCGCCCAGGCGAAAGACGATGAAATCATCTTGCGCCACCCAACGGAACTCAAATGAGGCCAAGAACTCAATGGTGAGCTCGAGGAAAGCAGGCTCAGAAATGGAGAAAAGGGGAGCCCACCCTTGGGTAGAGATGAGCTCCCAAACTAGCTCCGCTGCTCCGAATTGGGCGAGGATGGCCCAATCCAAGATCCTGAACACGCCAAAGGGTTTGGCGCGCAGTCGCTTGCTTCGATCTTGCTGGGTTGCATTCTCGAATAGGAGCATGGCCTCCGCCGAGGCTGGATCAGCGGGGTGCTCGGAGGAGGAAGCGGTGGATCGAGGGTGGTGGCGAGGCATGGTGAGAAATATAGAGGAAATTTCGACAACAAAGGAAAGAAAAGAGTAGGTGTGATGAGTGGAGGTGTGGAGAGAAAAGAAGGGGAAAAAGACTATTTATAGTTTTTTTTTTCGGGTCAGTCACGCCCCCTGTCACGCCCGTGACATGGGGCGTGACAAGCACGGGTCAAATCGGAAAGGCATCCGAGGAGGACTGCCTCAGATTCGAGGGAAAAATCCAGAGTCACACTCGGGACCAACAAAGTCACGCCCGTGACTCTGTGTGCGAAAAAGGTATCCAATGTTTCTGCCCGGGAATTCGAGGCGATGGCCTCGGATCTTACTGTCACGCCCGTGACTCTGGGGCGTATCAGTCAAAATTGACACATCAAGGAACCTGAGTCGTGAACTGGTCAACGCCTCGGATACCCGCGACACAGACATAACACGCCCGTGACCAATCATGGTCACGCCCGTGTTACAACCGAAAGACGGACGGGAAAAATGAGGGAGGGAGGGCCTCCCTCGTGTTAGGCTGACCACGCCCTGAACACGCCCGTGACCAACATAATCACGCCCGTGACAGGGGCGTGTACAAGAAAAAAAACGGAAATATTTTTTTTTTTTTTGGGATTTTGCTATAATTTTTTTTAAATCTAAATGAAATAGAATAAAATAAAAGTTACCGACTTGAAGAATTACGTAGACTTGATGTTCAACCCAGACTGATCATCATGCATCGCAATCCTTCACTCCTGTAAAACTCAACAACAAAATTAAAATAATAATAAAAATAATAATAGAAAGATAACCATGGGATGCCTCCCACGAGCGCTTTGTTTATGGTCGGTGAGCTCGACCATAGTGACGTGCGCGCTACATTATTGGATTTTCAAAAGGATAAGCCGACGCATTAACAGGGCGTTTGAAACCATCCGCTAGAGTTGAATTTTGTAAATGAGTGAACATACGTTCACGTTCTAAAAATGGAGGTTTCTCAAACGAAGTTCTGAAGGAGTCACCACCTAATTCAAGAGGTTCTAAAATAGATGTGTGTGTGACCAAATGATTATCACTAAATTCATGAGAAATTAAATTTAAAGTTTCAAAATTTTCATCATGAAAAACAGGTGAATAACAATTTTTAAAGAATAAGATGGAGTCTTCTTCAGGAGAAGCCTCCAAATAGTAGCATGAGTCGTCATTTGAGAGCGAATTTTTCATGGACGAGTCAATAGTAAAGGTAACTTCTTCATCTCTGACTCTAAGGAGAAGTTTACCGTTACTAACGTCTATAATGGCGTGCGCGGTGGCAAGAAAAGGGCGACCGAGAATGAGTGGTACCTCGGTGTCCTCTTCGATGTCAAAGATGACGAAATCTATCGGAAAGATAAATTTGTCAACTTTGACAAGCACATCCTCTATGATCCCCATAGCAAGCTTGACAGACCGATCCGCCAATTGAATGCTTATTCTTGTGGGTTTAGGCACTCCTAAACCCAATTTCTTAACTAAAGAATAAGGCATTAAATTTATTGAGGTGCCTAGATCGGCTAACGCACGTATTACTAATAAATCGCCAAATAGACAAGGAATGGAGAAACTACCCGGATCAGGTAATTTCCTATGCAATTTATTAAGTAATACTGCCGAACACTCCGCGTTCAATTGAACCGTGGAGAAATCCTCAAGTTTCTTTTTATTGGATAAAAGATCCTTGAGGTACTTGGCATACTTCGGCATTTGTGCGATAACTTCGCAAAATGGTAAATTTATTTGAATTTGTTTAAACATATCTAAAAATTTACCATGATGCTCATCCACCCGGTCTTTTATCATTCTAGAAGGATAGGGAAGAGGTGGTTGATAAGCCTTTGGTTTAGTATAATTAGATGACTTAGGATGAGGAGAAGGTGCAGAAATTGTTACCTCCGTATCAACCGGATTTGGGGAAGTTGTTACCTCCTTCCCGCTCCGTAGAGTGATGGCTTTGGCGTGCTCCCTTGGGTTGGGCTCCGTATTGCCCGGTAGCGCTCCTTGTTGGCGATCGGAGAGCATCTTAGCGATTTGCCCAATTTGTGTCTCCAAATTACGAAAAGATCCGGTGAGATTCCGGATATTGGCATCATTTGTACTCGTATATTTGGCGAACATATCCTCTATATTGGGAGCTTTTGGAGCTTATGGTGGAAAATATCCTGGTGGGATTGTGTTAGGTGGGCGAGCCGCGTTCCCCGGATTACTCCAAGAGAAGTTGGGGTGGTTCCTTATACCCGGGTGATAGGTATTACCAAAATTATGATTACCCAGATTAAAGGGAGGCCGATTCGGATTTCCCATATAATCCACATGCTCGGCCAACGTAGTGGGAGAGGGGGAAGAAGTAGGATCCCAGGTAGGTATAGAAGAGGGAGCATACAACTCTTCTAATCTTTTGTTTAGCATCTCAACCTGGAGAGATAGATTGGAGACCGTATCAATTTCATACATCCCGGCCGGTTTAGGTGATTTAGACCGTGGTGTACTCCATTGATAGGTATTCAAAGCCATACCTTCTATAAGCTCTTGGGCGGCCGCCGGTGTTTTGTTATTAAGCGTTCCACCGGCGGCGGCATCGATATGTTGCCTAGTTTGAGAATTTAGGCCGTTATAGAAGGTTTGGATTTGTAACCAATCCGGAATTGCATGATGAGGACATCGACGAAGCAATTCCTTGAAAAACTCCCAAGTATCATATAACGTTTCCGAATCAAGTTGGGAGAAATAAGTAATATCATTGCGCAATTTAGCCGTTTTAGCAGGCGAAAAGTATTTCGTAAGAAATCTTTCCGTCATTTCAGCCCATGTTGTGATTGATCCTCTTGGTAGAGAACTCAACCATTGCTTGGCTTTAGTGCGCAATGTATATGGAAATAACCTTAGCCGGATGGCATCATCGGATACACCATTAATTTTAAAAGTATCGCATATTTCTAAGAAATTAGAAATATGCGCGTTTGGATCTTCATCTTGAAGCCCACCAAATTGTACATATTGTTGTACCATTTGGATGATGCTTGGCTTCAACTCAAAATTATTGGTGGCAATAGCGGGGCGAACAATACTAGATTGAGCCTCGTCCAAGTTTGGACGGGCATAATAGGACATAGTTCGTTGTTCGACCGCATTTGGCTCACCCATATTGGAAGAAGAAGAAGAAAGAGATCTAGGAGAATGAGAAGAAGAACTAAATGAAGAAGGAGAAGAAGAAGACGGTGACAGAGAGAGAATTAAAGAAGGATTAGGAGTGTCTCCTAAGGATTCCGTATCTTGAAAATTTGGAACTCGAAATCGTAAGCGGTGCCGAAGGGTTCGCTCGATTTCCGGATCCAAATCAAAAAGAGCTGACGGATTCCCTCGGGTCATACAAAAAAACAAAACAAAAGAAAAAAGTTTTAAGATTTAAAAATTTATAAAATAGAATTTCCCGGACTTCCCAAGGGCTACCCAGTGACGGGTTCGCAAGGTACTAGGCGGTATTGCGGGATGAAAACTCGACACGGCCCTTTCGCGAGAAATTTTAATTATAAAAATTTAAAAATAAAACTTTCAAAAATTTGTTTTTTTTTTGAAACTAAAAAAAATGATAAAAGTAATAGATCCTTGCTTTCAAAATATCAACAAAGAAAAGTCCCCCGGCAACGGCGCCAAAAACTTAATGGAGATTTTCTAAAAGTTAAATTACATCCAAACTAGAATCTCGATTAGGCAAGCGTACCTATCGAAATGCAGTATAGGAAGTGTCGTATTGCGATTCAGGGCCTGTTGAGTATTTGTACTCACAAGGAAGAGCTATTATTTTATCGAACGGAAAAGTTGGTTTGATTATGCTAATTAATAAAACTAAAGTTGATGCTAAAGAGAAATCCGATATTGAGAAAACTAGCACTTGATCTAGAATCCCCTTGGACTAAAATAAATCTTCTTGAAAATAATGTAATGCGAGTTCTTAATTATACTCACTCGACCGTGGAGGTTCCTAAAATATAAAAGCGTCTCTCTCGAGCTCATGCTTCTAACTAACCTTAGGTTGATCGATTAAGACCTCTCGGCCAGTCGAAACCCCTAAGCTTGCTTTAGGCGGTGAACCCCACTATTGGATTTGACTCCAATCCGGAAGATTTACGTCGTCCTCTCTCGAGGAGTGCATTCAACTCCTTTTTTATTAGAGTGATCTCATCGTATCCGCAACCTCTCGGTCATTTTGGATACGGATCTTAGATCGAAGATCATATCCGCGTAATATGAATTCGATGAAATAAAATCAAAGATAAATCATAGCGAGAACAATTAAGAACAAGACATTTAATAAGAAGGAGAAAGATCTATTTTATTCTAAGGTTCATCATGATCAAGTGCTAAAAGAAGATTAGCTACTCATCATGATTGGGGAAATACAAAATAAAGTAGGAAAAGACATGATTGAAATGAAAATAACTAAAATTAAAGTTACAACAAAGGTAATCTAGGCTAGGAAATGAAAATTACAGAGAATAAAACAGCAAATCAGAAAAGTACAACTCCCAAAAATCCCACCCTGAGCATCTGAAGTTGTCTGGAATTTATAGGAAAATTTCTGTTCGGTCACGCCCTAGGTCACGCCCGTGACCTAGGGCGTGCCAGGCTCGGAACTGTCGTCTTGAAACCTCGGGAACGTTGTAGGAGAAACTGCCAAAATCTGTTAACTGATGGGTCACGCCCCTAGGTCACGCCCGTGACCTAGGGCGTGTCAAGTTTGTTTCTGGAAAATGGCGGGAGCTGAAAAAGGAGGGAATAAAGTGCAGTTGATGTAGGCGTCACGCCCCTAGTCACGCTCGTGACATGGGGCGTGACAAGGCTGAAACGTCAATCTGGCAGCAATGGTAGGAACAGCGTAATAAATTAGCTGGAAACGCCCGTGACACGACCTGGGTCATGCCCGTGACCAGGGCGTGTCATCTTAATCCGACATGACACGGTCAGCTGGTCTTCCGCAGGCTATGACGCCCCATGTAAATGGTACACGGGCGTGTTATATTTCGACACGGGCGTGTCTTGGTCGTTCTACGATCTTCGACCGCGGTTCGACGATCTTCTGCTTCAGACTGGATTTTTTTGTGTCACGCCCCTGTGTCACGCCCAGGTAGGGCGTGACGAGTTCCTTCGAACGCTGTTCGACGATCTTCGGTGGCGTGCTTCGATCGCGGTTGTCACGCCCTAGGTCACGCCCATGGAGGGCGTGTCACCGGGCATGTCTAGGTAGAAAACAGGAAGATCCCTGTTCTGTTCCAAATAACCTGTAGATCAACCCTGTAAGAGTAAAAATAAATTTATTAGAACAAAAAGATATAAAATATAAAAACAAGTTAAAACAAACTTAATTTTATAAAATTGATATAAAATATCTAACTATTAATTAGAAAATAGCATGATAAAAATAGAAATAATTAGAGTTATCAAATTCCCCCATACTTATCTGTTTGCTAGTCCCGAGCAAACAACTTCCTATATGGAGTAGAAAAATTTTAAATGCTAGAAAAGAAAATTGAACCTAAGGAGTAAAATGCAAAGTCTTATACCTATGCTTGTAGCTATTTTTGTAGAAAGACTTAGGGTCTGTTTGGCACAGCTCTGGCGGCTGGAAAATCTCTATTCTAGCCGCCAGAGCTGCTTTCAGTCTGTTTGGGACAACTCCCTGTGAAGAGCTTTTCAAAAATCTGGAGCTGTTTTGCAGCTTTTCAGAAATCTCTCCCTCCCCAGCTTCTGCTCCCGCAAAATAGCTTTCTCTCTCACATGTTTTGGAAATCTAATGGTTTCTTCAGTTGGAACATGCTCAGAGGCCGGACGGCCTTCCTCCGCCGATTTCGAGCCCCGGACGGCTTTCCTCCGGCAATTCCGAGCCCCCGACGTCCTTCCTCCGGCGATTCCGAGCGCACTTCTGCACAGAACACCCAAACAGTCTGCAGCTTTTCAAAACTGCTCCCCAGAGATCTATTTTAAAACAACTCTATCCGGACAGCAGCTTTTCAATCCGCCAGAGCTGTCCCAAACAGACCCTTACTCAGCATACAAATTAGGTTTTCATTTTTCTCAAAATGTGTTTCCACTATTATTTTTACTTTTAAGATGAAAATCCGGTAAATCTTAAAATTTGTATTTAGGGAGAAAGTAGCGTGCGTACTAAGATAACATTGCACAAATCGAAAATTGAGATACCCTCCAAAGAAATCCATCAATGTCGATGGCCATAGGCTTGCCCTTTCACACTCTCGCCACGGCACTAGTCTAACTCATAAGCGCAAATCAATAGGACTTAACTCGGTTGAAATGTAGGCTTAGGTTTTCGGTGAGGAAAATCAAAGATAAAAAATGATGGCTAGACACACTCAAACCTAAAGAGAGCTTGCACAAAATTAAATTATCATGGCTTTAAAGAACGTAGCCAATTCTTAAATTCCTTTGTTTTTTTTTCATCATGTTGAAGTTTTTTTCAATTTCTTCTCTTTTTTTCATGTGTTTTTTTAAGTTTTTTTTTCTTTTTGAGAGGAGGAAAAATAAATCAACTCTTTTTTCAATTTTTTAATAACCACCGAAATAAAGTGGCTCCTAATCACTCCCAAAACATTTCTACATTTGTTCTTTCAAGCTCGGGTTTAGGTGTGTAATTAGGATGCTTTTTAGGCTTTGGTAAATCATTTGGTGGAGCTAAAACAAAAGGAAAAGGTAATAGGCTCAAATTGGCTAAGCAAAGGTAAAATTTTAGGTGTGGGTACAAAAGCTCAAACTTGCCAAAAGAGGTGCCTAAATCATATTTATGCTAATGAGTTTAACCTATGTAAAGTCTTGAGAATAGCTAGAGGGCAAGTTCTAGACATCGAGAAAGAATACCTCTTTCTTGATCCGCGAAATATCTCTCTAGTAAACTTCTACACACTCACCTAAAGTATTTTAGATTTTATCGGTTTTCATAATTAAAGTAAAGTAAAATATTTCCACGCATTTAGAAAAATGAAAATCTAATTATATGCTGAATATTTAGATCTACTAAAAATTCTACTTACACGTGCACTTAACTAGAAACACAGCATGACCAACAGTTTTACTCCAAAATTCAAAATTCAATTAAAGCATAAAATTTTTTCTAAACACTATGTAAAAGATGAATACTAGGAGTTTTGCATGTGAATAAATTGGGAGTAAGGAATTCTCTAATTAAGTTCTAGGCCTAATTTTTTTTATTACTTCTTAGACTTCCCGAGGTATACCCTGTGAAGGGCTCTCAACGGTACTAGGAGGTAAGATGGGGTGATATCCCAAACATCCCTTTCTAAGAAATTTAATGTTTGATTTTCTAAAATTTTTTGTATTTTTTTTTTGAAAAACAAAATTCAAGAAAGAAAATAAAAGATACCTTCTTCTTTTTTTTGAAATTTTTGATATATAATTTTTTTTTTGAGTTTTAATGTTTTGAAATTTTTTTTAGTTTTTGTTTTAATAATTTTTTTTTGAAATATTTTTGTATGTTTTGCTTGAGAAATATCACTCCCCCATACTTAAGCAATACATTGTCCCCAATGTAAAATAAAAAAGAAGAATGGAAAAGAGAGGAGACTTCCCTGAAAATTCAAGCCAGCATCAAAAGAGACCTGTACAAGATGAGTAAAGCAAAACAAAATATTTTAAAGATTTTTTTTTTGATATATTTTTTTTCATAAGAAAAACAACTACAAGAATATAAAACAAAAATAAAGATACAGATACAGAGAGGTGACCCTCTACAAGTCCAAAGAAAATGAAAAGGCAGCTACTCCTGGTCAGAAACGTCCGCGTGCTTCTGATAGAAAGTTCGCATGTTCGCGAACTCGCGAGTAATATGCGCTATGGAGTAAGCATTGTTTTCGCTCGAGCACGGTGAAGCGCGCATCAAAAGAAGTGAAGCGACCGTCAAAATGGGTTTGCATCTGGTCTATGCGAGTATGGAGCAACCCAAATTGCCGGTCCCAATAAGTTGGAGGATCGGGCGCTGGAGCAGAGTGCAGCGGTGGTGGCGGAATCTGGGGGGAATGATGAGTACCGCTGGGACCGGTACCATGATCAAGATCAAGATCCCCTCCACCCACTAACGGGGGAATAGCCTCAAACTTGCCGTCGCGTCGGCGAGCTAAACCAAGAGCCTGAAGGGTCGGGAACTGAAGAGGCTACGACATTTACATGCAAGTGAGCCGCAGAAGAGCAGCCCACATGCCGGTCTGTTTGGCGAGGAAAGTGATGAAATTCACGCCGTGCACCGCTCCCAATCTCACATTTTCGGCCTGGTGCCGAAAGAAAATGGCGAGCATGTAACCAAGGTTGAGTGGGACCCGGTAAAACATAATATACAAGTATAGTATGTCCGCCCGAGTCACCACGCCGTGGCTATCGCCGCGTCCGGAAAGGGTAAATGTGAGAAGGTTGTGTAGGAGGCACAAAGCAGGGGAGATGAGGTGGCTACCCTTGAATTTCTTTGGGGTGTAGGGGGCGACGTCATTACTAATTTCCGACCAAAAAGTGGGGAGGCGGAAGTCGGGAGGGAAATCAGTTTTGAGGTCGGGGTAGGCGGGGGAAGTGGAATAGGCCCCCGAGCAAAAGCCTATGGCGACATTGAGTTGGCGGATGGTGAGCTGGTGCATCATCCCGCCTAGGCGAAAGACGATGAAATCATCTTGCGCCGCCCAACGAAACTCAAATGAGGCCAAGAACTCAATGAAGAGCTCGAGGAAAGCAGGCTCAGAAATGGAGAAAAGGGGAGCCCACCCTTGGGTAGAGATGAGCTCCCGAACTTGCTCCGCTGCTCCGAATTGGGCGAGGATGGCCCAATCCAAGATCCTGAACACGCCAAAGGGTTTGGCGCGCAGTCGCTCGCTTCCATCTTGCTGGGTTGCATTCTCGAATAGGAGCATGGCCTCCGCCGAGGCTGGATCAGCGGGGTGCTCGGAGGAGGAAGCGGTGGATCGAGGGTGGTGGCGAGGCATGGTGAGAAATGTAGAGGAAATTTCGGCAACAAAGGAAAGAAAAGAGTAGGTGTGATGAGTGGAGGTGTGGAGAGAAAAGAAGGGGAAAAAGACTATTTATAGTTTTTTTTTCGGGTCAGTCACGCCCCCTGTCATGCCCGTGACATGGGGCGTGACAAGCACGGGTCAAATCGGAAAGGCATCCGATGCGGGCTGCCTCAGATTCGAGGGAAAAATCCAGAGTCAAGCCCGAGACCAACAAAGTCACGCCCGTGACTCTGTGCGCGAAAAAGGTATCCAATGTTTCTGCCCGGGAATCCGAGGCGATGGCCTCGGATCCTACTGTCACGCTCGTGACCAACAGAGTCACGCCCGTGACTCTGGGGCATGTCAGTCAAAATTGACACGTCAAGGAACCTGAGTCGTGAACTGGTCAATGCCTCGGATACCCGCGACACGGACATAACACGCCCGTGACCAATCATGGTCACGCCCGAGTTACAACCGAAAGACGGACTGGAAAAACGAGGGAGGGAGGGCCTCCCACGTGTTAGGCTAACCACGCCCTGAACACGCCCGTGACCAACATAATCACGCCCGTGACAGGGGCGTGTACAAGAAAAAAAAACGGAAATATTTTTTTTTATTTTCATTTTTATTTTTTTTGGGATTTTGCTATATATATATATATATATATATATTTTTATATATCTAAATGAAATAGAATAAAATAAAAGTTACCGACTTGAAGAATTACGTAGACATGATGTTCGTCCCCGACCGATCATCATGCATCGCAATCCTTCACTCCTGTAAAAACTCAACAACAAAATTAAAATAATAATAAAAATAATAATAGAAAGATAACCATGGGATGCCTCCCACGAGCGCTTTGTTTATGGTCGGTGAGGTCGACCATAGTGACGCACGCGCTACGTTATTGGATTTTCAAAAGGATAAGCCGACGCATTAACAGGGCGTTTGAAACCATCCGCTAGAGTTGAATTTTGTAAATGAGTGAACATACGTTCACGTTCTAAAAATGGAGGTTTCTCAAATGAAGTTTTGAAGGAGTCACCACCTAATTCAAGAGGTTCTAAAATAGATGTGTGTGTGACCAAATGATTATCACTAAATTCATGAGAAATTAAATTTAAAGTTTCAAAATTTTCATCATGAAAAACAGGTGAATAACAATTTTTAAAGAATAAGATGGAGTGTTCTTCAGGAGAAGCCTCCAAATAGTAGCATGAGTCGTCATTTGAGAGCGAATTTTTCATGGACGAGTCAATAGTAAAGGTAACTTCTTCATCTCCGACTTTAAGGAGAAGTTTACCATTACTAACGTCTATAATGGCGCGCGCGGTGGCAAGAAAAGGGCGACCGAGAATGAGTGGTACCTCGGTGTCCTCTTCGACGTCAAAGATGACGAAATCTATCGGAAAGATAAATTTGTCAACTTTGACAAGCACATCCTCTATGATCCCCATAGCAAGCTTGACAGACCGATCCGCCAATTGAATGCTTATTCTTGTGGGTTTAGGCTCTCCTAAACCCAATTTCTTAACTAAAGAATAAGGCATTAAATTTATTGAGGCGCCTAGATCGGCTAACGCACGTGTTACTAATAAATCGCCAAATAGACAAGGAATGGAGAAACTACCCGGATCAGGTAATTTTCTAGGCAATTTATTAAGTAATACTGCCGAACACTCTGCGTTCAATTGAACCGTGGAGAAATCCTCAAGTTTCTTTTTATTGGATAAAAGATCCTTGAGGTACTTGGCATACTTCGGCATTTGTGCGATAACTTCGCAAAATGGTAAATTTATTTGAATTTGTTTAAACATATCTAAAAATTTACCATGATGCTCATCCACCCGGTCTTTTATCATTCTAGAAGGATAGGGAAGAGGTGGTTGATAAGCCTTTGGTTTAGTATAATTAGATGACTTAGGAGGAGGAGAAGGTGCAGAAATTGTTACCTCTGTATCAACCGGATTTGGGGAAGTTGTTACCTCCTTCCCGCTCCGTAGAGTGATGGCTTTGGCGTGCTCCCTTGGGTTGGGCTCCGTATTGCCCGGTAGCGCTCCTTGTTGGCGATCAGAGAGCATCTTAGCGATTTGCCCAATTTGTGTCTCCAAATTACGAAGAGATCCGGTGAGATTCCGGATATTGGCATCATTTGTACTCGTATATTTGGCGAACATCTCCTCTATATTGGGAGCTTTTGGAGCTTGTGGTGGAAAATATCCTGGTGGGATTGTGTTAGGTGGGCGAGCCGCGTTCCCCGGATTACTCCAAGAGAAGTTGGGGTGGTTCCTTATACCCGGGTGATAGGTATTACCAAAATTATGATTACCCGGATTAAAGGGTGGCCGATTCGGATTTCCCATATAATCCACATGCTCGGCCAACGTAGTGGGAGAGGGGGAAGAAGTAGGATCCCAGGTAGGTATAGAAGAGGGAGCAGACATCTCTTCTAATCTTTTGTTTAGCATCTCAACCTGGAGAGATAGATTGGAGACCGTATCAATTTCATACATCCCGGCCGGTTTAGGTGATTTAGACCGTGGTGTACTCCATTGATAGGTATTCAAAGCCATACCTTCTATAAGCTCTTGGGCGGCCGCCGGTGTTTTGTTATTAAGCGTTCCACCGGCGGCGGCATCGATATGTTGCCTAGTTTGAGAATTTAGGCCGTTATAGAAGGTTTGGATTTGTAACTAATCCGGAATTGCATGATGAGGACATCGACGAAGCAATTCCTTGAAACGCTCCCAAGTATCATATAACGTTTCCGAATCAAGTTGGGAGAAATAAGTAATATCATTGCGCAATTTAGCCGTTTTAGCCGGCGGAAAGTATTTCGTAAGAAATCTTTCCGTCATTTCAGCCCATGTTGTGATTGATCCTCTTGGTAGAGAACTCAACCATTGCTTGGCTTTAGTGCGCAATGTAAATGGAAATAACCTTAGCCGAATGGCATCATCGGATACACCATTAATTTTAAAAGTATCGCATATTTCTAAGAAATTAGAAATATGCGCGTTTGGATCTTCATCTTGAAGCCCATCAAATTGTACATATTGTTGTACCATTTGGATGATGCTTGGCTTCAACTCAAAATTATTGGGGGCAATAGCCGGGCGAACAATACTAGATTGAGCCTCGTCCAAGTTTAGATGGGCATAATAGGACATAGTTCGTTGTTCGACCGTATTTGGCTCACCCATATTGGAAGAAGAAGAAGAAAGAGATCTAGGAGAATGAGAAGAAGAACGAAATGAAGAAGGAGAAGAAGAAGACGGTGACGGAGAGAGAATTAAAGAAGGATTAGGAGTGTCTCCTAAGGATTCCGTATCTTGAAAATTCGGAACTCGAAATCGTAAGCGGTGCCGAAGGGTTCGCTCGATTTCCGAATCCAAATCAAAAAGAGGTGACGGATTCCCTCGGGTCATACACAAAAACAAAACAAAAGATAAATGTTTTAAGATTTAAAAATTTATAAAATAGAATTTCCCGGACTTCCCAAGGGCTACCCAGTGACGGGTTCGCAAGGTACTAGGCGGTATTGCGGGATGAAAACCCGACACGGCTCTTTCGCGAGAAATTTTAATTATAAAAATTTAAAAATAAAACTTTCAAAAATTTGTTTTTTTTTAAACTAAAAAAAAATGATAAAAGTAATAGATCCTTGCTTTCAAAATATCAACAAAGAAAAGACCCCCGGCAACGGCGCCAAAAATTTAATGGAGATTTTGTAAAAGTTAAATTACATCCAAACTAGAATCTCGATTAGGCAAGCGTACCTATCGAAATGCAGTATAGGAAGTGTCGTATTGCGATTCGGGGCCTGTTGAGTATTTGTACTCACAAGGAAGAGCTATTATTTTATCGAACGGAAAAGTTGGTTTGATTATGCTAATTAATAAATCTAAAGTTGAAGCTAAAGAGAAATCTGATATTGAGAAAACTAGCACTTGATCTAGAATCCCCTTGGACTAAAATAAATCTTCTTGAAAATAATGTAATGCGAGTTCTTAATTATACTCACTCGACCGTGGAGGTTCATAAAATATAGAAGCGTCTCTCTCGAGCGCATGCTTCTAACTAACCTTAGGTTGATCGATTAAGACCTCTCGGCCAGTCGTAACCCCTAAGCTTGCTTTAGGTGGTGAACCCCACTATTGGATTTGACTCCAATCCGAAAGATTTACGTCGTCCTCTCTCGAGGAGTGCATTCAACTCCTTTTTTCTTTGAGTGATCTCCTCGTATCCGCAACCTCTCGGTCATTTAGGATACGGATCTTAGATCAATGATCATATCCGCGTAATATGAATTCGATGAAATAAAAAATCAAAGATAAATCGTAGTGAGAACAATTAAGAACAAGACATTTAATAAGAAGGAGAAAGATCTATTTTATTCTAAGGTTCATCATGATCAAGTGCTAAAAGAAGATTAGCTACTCATCATGATTGGAGAAATACAAAATAAAGTAGGAAAAGACATGATTGAAATGAAAATAACTAAAATTAAAGTTACAACAAAGGTAATCTAGGCTAGGAAATGAAAATTACAGAGAATAAAATAACAAAGCAGAAAAGTACAACTCCCAAAAATCCCACCCTGAGCATCTGAAGTTGTCTGGAATTTATAGGAAAATTTCTGTTCGGTCACGCCCCAGGTCACGCCCGTGACCAAGGGCGTGTCAGGCTCGGAACCGTCGTCTTGAAACCCCTGGAACGTTGTAGGAGAAACCGCCAAAATCTATTAACTGATGGGTCACGCCCCTAGGTCACACCCGTGACCTAGGGCGTGTAAAGTCTGTTTCTGGAAAATGTCGGGAAGCTGAAAATGGCGGGACTAAAGTGCAGTTGATGTAGGCATCACGCCCCTAGTCATGCCCGTGACATGGGGCGTGACAAGGCTGAAACGTCAATCTGGAAGCAACGGCAGGAACGACATAATAAATTAGCTGGAAACGCCCGTGACACGCCCTGGGTCACGCCCGTGACCAGGGCGTGTCATCTTAATCCGACGTGGCATGGTCAGCTGGTCTTCCGCAGGCTATCATGCCCCATGTAAATGGTACAAGGGCGTATTATATTTCGACACGGGCGTGTCTTGGTCGTTTTACGATCTTCGACCGCGGTTCGACGATCTTCTGCTTCAGACTGGATTTTTGTGTGTCACGCCCCTGTGTCACGCCCAGGTAGGGCGTGACGAGTTCCTTCGAATGCTGTTCGACGATCTTCGGTGGCGTGCTTCGATCGCACCTGTCACGCCCTAGGTCACGCCCATGGAAGGCGTGTCACCGGGCGTGTCTAGGCAGAAAACAGGAAAATCCCTGTTCTGTTCCAAATAACCTGTAGATCAACCCTGCAAGAGTAAAAATAAATTTATTAGAACAAAAAGATATAAAATATAAAAACAAGTTAAAACAAACTTAATTTTATAAAATTGATATAAAATATCTAACTATTAATTAGAAAATAGCATGATAAAAATAAAAATAATTAGAGTTATCAAAGCACTATTAGGTCAAAACAGTAACTTAACATCGTTTAAAAATTGTGAAGATGGGGTAGAATGAATCTTAGGGTGAGTTGAACCCCTAGATATTTTTAGTGGAATTTTATAGATTATATTCATGGTAGTTCCTTTGTTAAATATCAAAGAGTCCAAATTTGTATTTAATTTAATTTGATCATTTAGTCTAAATGGAATCTAGTAAAATTTGGTCAGTAGAGGTTTTTGACCTAAATAGAGGTCTCTGAATTTTATTATAATTTTTAAAGAAATTTTTATATTGTTTCCTTCACAAATTTTGTAAAGGCCATACTTGGTAAATAAATGTTGGGTATTGTATCCACAATGTACCTGATTTGAAGAAGCCCCTGTACAAGCTAAGGTAAATAGACAATGTATTTGATGAAATATTTCTAGTGTGCTTGCAGTTATTCCATGCTAAGTACACACCAATGTCAGGGTGCAGTGGGTCAATATACACGGGACTGTGCAACGTAATCCCTCGTTGAGCAGATCAGTGTGTTGGCCTACGTGTACTCTCTCTATTGGGGTGTACTTAATTTCAAGTACAGGGCTATGATAAAGCAAGAGCAGACAAGGAGCAAGGATGGGCCAAAGACCATCTCACGGGTTGAAAGACGAGAATCGTCTAAGTGTAAATCGTCGAGAATCACTAAGTGATTCTCACCGATTCGTCGAGAATCAGCAGAGATTCTCGACGAGTCGTCGAGAATCACTAGTTGATTCTTGCCGGGTTGGGCCGGCTGTCTCGACGCAGTCAGAAAAATCATCTAAGGCAGAATCGTTGAGAATCACCAAGTGATTCTCGCCGATTCGTCGAGAATGACTTTGCATTCTCGACGAGTCGGCGAGAATCCAAGGTGATTCCCACCGATTCTCCTCGACCACTATAACCTGTGCAGCAAGAATTCTCTAAGTAGAATTCGGCGAGAATCGTAAGTGATTCTCGCCGATTCGTCGAGAATCACTCACGATTCTCGCCGAATTTGACTTCGGTATTTTTCCGACTCTGTCTGGACCGGTCCACGACATCTGCGGGATTTTGAACCGGTCTTTGGTATTACTGCTGGTGGGGCCCACAACGGTCATCTCTTGACCTAGTGTATAAATACTCTGTATTTGTGAACAGTAGACACATCGACGATATACGAAATAGAGCGGCCGGCTAACCCTAATCTCGCGAACTTGCTCCGCCTCCGTCGCCGCAGCCGATCACCGAAGCCGATCTCGATCTCCTCCAGATCCTCGGTGATAGAAGCCAAGTCCTGCACAGCGTCTCACGTGTCTATCCAGAGATATTTTGTCTCTTGATTTGAGATAGGGAAATCTTTCCCCGTCTGAATCGATCGAGACGATCGATCCTCGTGTGACCGTTGGTAGACCTTGCCGACTTTGCTAAGAAGATTGGATCTCCAGTGCTTTGCTGCTGTTTTCAGTTGCCGCCGCCAACACCGATAGCCTCGCCGCCGCTCATCGCCGCCGCCGGTCTCGGGGAGATTTTCTCTAAGTGAGATCTAGGGTTGTGGACTCTTCGTTGACGTCAAGAACACGTCGTCGAACGAAGAGGGACACCTTAGTCTCCATACGTTGTTTGTATTTCTTACAAGCTATTTTTAATTCTTTGTAAAGGACCGATTGGTCTCTAGTTGTAGGGTTGGGTGCAACCCGTGTTGTGAGAGTGTTGACTCCTACGTGTGGAAGGGTTCCTTCCGTTAGTGCAAGGATTGGATTTCAATCCTGTTGGTGAAGTGACCGAGTCGTCCCTGGTTGGGAGATAGGTCGAAGGGGGAAAGTGGACGTACCCAAATCGGGGAACCACTATAAATTGCTTGTGTACTTTTTGTGCTGTGTTGTTTTATTTTCTTGTGCAGGTAAAACCTTAATTCCGTAAATACGCTGCAAAGACACCTATCCCCCCCATAGGTGTAAGTAGTTGACACTAGGCAGACTTTCAAGTGGTATCAGAGGGAGGTTACTCATCAAAAAGGTTCACACCTTGAGTAAAATCCTGCCACCAGTGTCAAGAAGAAGACCGACATCTTCCATGGACGGACTCAAGCACTCCGGCAAAATCCCAGTATGCACCAGACTGAACTTTCCTATCTGGAAGGAAAGAATCAGATTCTACATGGAAGCAGTCGACCCCCGGCTCTTCATGATAGTGGAGGAGGGACCTTACATTCCCACGAAGGCCTCCACCATTGATCCAACCAGGAAAGTGCCCAAGAAACTTTCGGAAATGGACAAGGACGAAATGGTGCTGTTCGGACTCGACAAGAAAGCTCAGAACATCCTGGTAAGCGCAGTTGACGACTCTATGATGCAAAACTTCAGCAACTGCAGGATAGCCAGGGATCTCTGGAGCTGTCTGATTGTCCTAATGGAGGGCACAGATGAAATGAGGGACGATCGGAGATCCCTCCTCAATCAGAAATATGAGGCCTTCAGGCAAGGGCCAAAGGAGGAGATCGGAGTCACCTTCGAAAACTTCCTCAAGATCATCAATGCACTCAAAGGATTTGGAAGAGTGTTCACTGACGGTGAACTCAATGATAAGTTCCTTAGCTCCCTCACTAAGGAATGGGACACAAAGATCTGCGCCATCCGCGAGTTTGGCAAACTTGCGGAAACTGATCCACAGATTCTGTTCGGGAAGCTCATGTCCTATGAGCTTCAGTTGAACACAAGGAAGGCTGAAGAGGAAGCAGAGAAAGTCGTGGCCAAGGAAAAGACGGTGGCTCTGAAAGCCATTCAATCCAGAAAGGGCAAGGGTGCCGCCTCTTCCAGTGCGTGGAAGAGGGATGAAGAGGAAGACTCTGAGCCAAGCTCCTCTGGCTCAGAGTTATCAGAGGAAGATTTATCCCTTATCACACGGGAATTCAAGAAGTTCCTCAAGCTGAGGAATCAGAGAAAGAGAAACGGCTCCTCTTCAAGGGATCAGAAGAAGAACTATTCCTCTGACAGGTATGTTTCCAAACCGAACAAACACCGCTCTTCTGACATTATATGCTTTGGTTTCAACAAGCCAGGACACGTCGTGGCCGACTGCCATCAAGGCAAGAGGGAAAAGGGAAAGGGAGAGGAGCACAGGTCCTCAAAAGACAAGAAGAAGGAGAGGAGTTACATCGCAAAGAAGCCAAAGACGCTGAGTGAATCTGACACGTCAGACAACAACGATGATGAGGAAGCCTACTTTGGGCTAATGGGTTGCTCTGACTCAGAAGGAGAATGCCCCCCATTTACTGGGAAGGTAAAAGCTCACACCCCTCTCTCCGACTCTGACTCTGATCCTGAGTCTCAGGATGATGACCCTGAGGATAGCCCTTCTGCCCTTGAAGCTGAGCTCCTCGATAAGTATGAGCTTCTGCTCAATACATTCCTGAAATGTCGAAAGAAACTGAAGGCTGAGAAAAAGGAAGTAAAATTCCTTAAAGGTGAGAGTGTATCCCTGAGGGAAGAGATCACCAGTTTGATCTCCCTCCGACAGGAGCACTTGGACCTAACCTCAAAGCATTCAGAATCTCTTAAGCTCCTTGATCTTAAGCAGGAGGAAGTCGACAAGTTGGAAGAACTACTTACGGCAGAAAGGAAGATCGTCAAGAGCTTCTCTATGCCAAAAACTGTTCTTCCATTAGTTGATACCTTCTCTGCTCAAGCCAAAGGAGCTGGCTTGGGGCATGTAGGGGTATCTAGCTCCTCATCCAGGAGAAACAGGAACAGGAGGAAGAATAAGGCTACCAAGAAAGCCTCTGCTGATGAGAAAGGAAAGGCCCCACTCAGCCCTGTTGAGTTCAGAAAGCCTAGCTTTCCCTGTAACCAACATGACTTTGAGTCAACATATGGGCATCACTTCAGGCCCTCGGTTGCAAAGCTGAAGAGCCGATATGATAGGTGGACCTTTCCCCGTAACTTCAGTGAGAGTGTCTTCAAGGCACCTTATGAGGAAATCCACTTGGGAAATTATGGTCAATTCTCTAGCGGCCATAATAGGAAGCAAGCACCTAAGGCCAAGCCTGTTACACTGAAAAGCCAAGAGGTGAAGAAGTCATGTGACTGTGGTCATCACGTTGCCTCCACCTCCAGGTCTTCGACTCCAGCTGAACCCCACGTTTCAAGGGTAAAGCAGGCGCCCAAGAGGAAGTATAACAGGTTTGACTGCTGGTGCTGTGGCAAAATTGGTCACTTTGCCGTGGATTGTTGGTTTAATCCAAGGTATAACGAGACTCCTTATGTTAGCAATGCGAGGCCGATTACTCGTAGAGTTAACCAATCGAGGGGGAGTATGCTAACAAGGAATCTAGGACCCAAGTTCGATTGGGTTCCTAAGGCAAATTAATTCAATTTTGCAGGGATATCCAAAGGCCAACAAAACTCCTATTTGGTATTTGGACGGTGGATGCTCCCGTCACATGACCGGGACAAGAAGCCTGCTGAGGGAGTACTCTCCAGTCGAGGATGGACCCAAAGTCATATTTGGGGATCTGATCGGGGAGTCACCAGAGGTTACGGTACGATTTCCAACGGTATACTCTCTATCACTAACGTAGCTTATGTTGAAGGGTTAAATCATAACCTGATCAGCGTAAGCCAGTTATGTGATAAAGGGTATGACGTTAAGTTCTGCAAGGATAAATGCCTGATAATATCATGTGACTCTTCGGAGACCGTATTTACAGGCATTAGGAGCAGAAATATTTTCTGTTTAGATTTTCTTAGTTTAGATTCTTCTACCCCAGTATGCCTCGTTGCTAAAGGCAGTGCATCTCTTTGTGAACAATGGCACAAGAGATTGGCACACATTAATTATAAGACAATTAATATGCTGTTTTTCAAAGACTTAGTAAGGGATGCTCCCATTATTAAGTGCATTAAAGATAGTCCATGTCATGCATGTCAGATGGGCAAGCAGACTCGGGTTACCTTTAAGGGCATCCCAGACAAAGATTCCTCCAGATGTCTATACCTTCTGCACATGGTCCTGTTTGGTCCAATGCAAGTTCATAGCTTAGGAGGGAAGTCGTATACGCTAGTGATTGTAGATGATCACTCTCGGTTTACGTGGGTGTTCTTTTTAAAACGCAAGTCTGATACGTTTGACATCTTCACCAGTTTTGTCAAGCAGATACAGAATGAACTTAACTGCACAGTGGTCAAAATCAGAAGTGACCACAGAATAGAGTTTGAGTCTGGGGCTATGACAGAGTTCTGTGAAGAGCTTGGTATCTTTCATGAGTTCTCCTCCCCTCGCACCCCTCAACAGAATGGAGTGGCGGAGAGGAGGAATAGAACACTCATTGAAGCGTGCACGACAATGTTGAATGATGCTTCTCTCCCAGAATACTTCTGGGCCGAGGCTGTCAATACGGCATGTCATGTACAAAACCGGGCGTTGATTAACAAGAGCCATCGTAAGACTCCTTATGAGCTACTGAAAGGCAAGAAACCAACCATGTCCTATCTGAGGATTTTTGGCTGCAAGTGTTATGTACTAAATAATGGGAAGTACCCGCGTACTAAGTTTGGTGAAAAATGCTTCGAAGGCATATTCATGGGCTATAGTAGCTACAGCCGGGCTTATAGAGTTTTCAACAAGAAAACCCTAGTGGTAGAGAAATCAATAAATGTTGTATTTGATGAAGGAAGCTTGCTTAATTGCAAGACTTCTAGTTGTCTTCCTGAAGCTGCAGGTGCCAGACTCGAAAAGTTACAACTAGATGATCCCAAGAAAGATGCAACTCCAAAATATGTCAAGGTCTCCACATCAACGCCGATCGGAGAAGTTGAAGATCAAAATGAGACAAATCCTTTAGAAGAAGGAGATGCCCAAGAAATAGTCGAAACTCCTGATGTAAGACTTCTAGAGCTCAGACACGTGAGGGATCATCCCAGACATCAAATCATTGGAGATCCCCGAGACGGTGTCAGAACTCGTCGAGGTACTCTTAACGAGATCTTGCATCTTAGCTTTCTGTCACAGGTGGAGCCAAAGAAGTTCGACGAAGCGAACAAAGACGCATCATGGATTTTTGCCATGCAAGAGGAACTCCATCAATTCGAAAGATGCGAAGTCTGGACGCTGGTTCCCAGACCGAAGACGCAAAATGTGATTGGCACCAAGTGGATCTTCAGAAACAAGTTGGATGAACATGGAGTCATCATCAAGAACAAAGCCATACTGGTGGCTCAAGGATACAGACAGGAGGAGGGGATTGACTTTGACCAGGCGTTTGCACCAGTTGCACGGCTCGAGGCAATCCGGCTATTCCTAGCCTATGCCTCTCACAAAGGATTCACAGTCTATCAGATGGACGTGAAATCGGCTTTCTTGAATGGAGATTTGAAAGAGGAAGTATACGTTGCTCAACCTCCAGGTTTTGTCAATCCTACTTATCCTAATCATGTATATTTTCTTAATAAAGTGCTATATGGCCTAAAACAAGCTCCTCGATCTTGGTATGAGACATTGTCTAGTTTTCTTCTTGAGAACAAGTTCTCTAGAAAAAAATAGATAAGACATTGTTTCTCAGGGAAGTCAAAGACAAGATTTTGCTGGTGCAAATCTATGTTGATGACATTATATTCGGCTCAACGGACAACAATCTTTGCAAAAAGTTTTCCGAACTTATGCAAGGAAAGTTTGAAATGAGCAGTATGGGAGAGCTGAAGTATTTCTTGGGACTTCAAGTGAAACAGTCTGAGGAAGGAATCTTCATTTCTCAGACGAAGTTCACAAATGAACTCCTCAAGAAATTCGGAATGGAGAATGCAACCTCTATGAGGACTCCAATGGGATCCACCATGTCTCTGGAAAAGGATGAGAAAGGGAAACCTTTTGATGAAACCAAATATAGAAGCATCATTGGATCTCTGCTCTATCTTACTGCGAGTAGACCGGATATCATGTTCTCCACATGTGTTTGTGCCATATATCAGGTGAACACTAAGGAATCTCATTATGTCGCTGCAAAGCGAATTCTCAAATACCTTAAAGGTACCCCTAATCTTGGCTTATGGTACCCAAGAAGCAATGATGTCGAGCTAATAGGGTTTTCAGATGCTAATTTTGCAGGAAGTAGGGATGACAGGAAAAGCACCTCCGGGACGTGTCAATTCCTCGGAAGAAGGCTTATTTCATAGAACAGCAAGAAGCAGAATTGTGTAGCAACCTCCACTGCAGAGTCTGAGTACATCTCGGCTGGCAGCTGTTGCACACAACTCCTATGGATAAGAAACCAGTTAGCCGACTATGACCTCCAGTTCAAGGAAGTACCGATGTACTGCGACTCCTCTAGTGCAATTGCTATTGCCAACAATCCGGTATCGCACAGCAGAACAAAACATATTGAAGTGCGTTACCATTTCATTCGGGAGCACGTGGAGAACAAGGACATCTCTCTCTGCTATGTTCCCACTGACAAGCAGATTGTAGACATTTTCATAAAGCCCCTTGACGAGGCCAAGTTCAGTATGTTCAAAACTGAATTGGGGATGCTAAACTACGAAGAATGAAGACTACAGGAGCTCATGGCTCATGCGTCTAGGGGGAGCCTCTGCTAGGAATTTAGTGAAAGCAAAGGTACAAGAACTGAGGGGGAGCATGGTGTCACATGCTTCAGTCCCCGATTTGCAGAAGCCAAAAAGGGGGAGATTACCCTCTCGGCTAGGGCTAAGGTGGCTCCAAGTTTGCTCTCAAAAAATTGGTAATGAATATCCCTCTCGGCTAGGGCTAAGGTGGCTCCACGTTTGCTCTCAAGAAATTGGTAATGAATATATCTCTCAACTCAATTTTAAGTTTTTGATTTTCATTCCTATATGCTCTATTCACCTTAGCTTGTAGGGTTTAGGCTTATTCAAATAGGGGGAGATTATTGGGTATTGTATCCACAATGTACCTGATTTGAAGAAGCCCCTGTACAAGCTAAGGTAAATAGACAATGTATTTGATGAAATATTTCTAGTGTGCTTGCAGTTATTCCATGATAAGTACACACCAATGTCAGTGTGCAGTGGGTCAATATACACGGGTCTGTGCAACGTAATCCCTTGTTGAGCAGATCAGTGTGTTGGCCTACGTGTACTCTCTCTATTGGGGTGTACTTAATTTCAAGTACAGGGCTATGATAAAGCAAGAGCAGACAAGGAGCAAGGATGGGCCAAAGACCATCTCACGGGTTGTAAGACGAGAATTGTCTAAGTGTAAATCGTCGAGAATCACTAAGTGATTCTCACCGATTCGTCGAGAATCACCAGTGATTCTCGACGAGTCGTCGAGAATCAATAGTTGATTCTTGCCGGGTTGGGCCGGCTGTCTCGACGCAGTCAGAAAAATCATCTAAGGCAGAATCATCAAGAATCACCAAGTGATTCTCGCCGATTCGTCGAGAATGACTTTGCATTCTCGACGAGTCGGTGAGAATCCAAGGTGATTCCCACCGATTCTCCCCGGCCTCTATAACCTGTGTAGCAAGAATTCTCTAAGTAGAATTCGGCGAGAATCGTAAGTGATTCTCGCCGATTCGTCGAGAATCACTCACAATTCTCGCCGAATTTGACTTAGGTATTTTTCCGACTCTGTCTGGACCGGTCCACGACATCTGCGGGATTTTGAACCGGACTTTGGTCTTACTGCTGGTGGGGCCCACAACGGTCATCTCTTGACCTAGTGTATAAATACAATGTATTTGTGAACAGTAGACACACAGACGATATACAAAATAGAGCGGCCGACTAACCCTAATCTCGTGAACTTGCTCCGCCTTCGTCGCCGCAGCCGATCACCGAAGCCGATCTCGATCTCCTCCAGATCCTCGGTGATAGAAGCCAAGTCCTGCACAGCGTCTCACGTGTCTATCCAGAGATCTTTTGTCTCTTGATTTGAGATAGGGAAATCTTTCCCCGTCCGAATCGATCGAGACGATCGATCCTTGTGTGACCGTTGGTAGACCTTGCCGACTTCGCTAAGAAGATTGGATCTCCAGTGCTTTGCTGCAGTTTTCTGTTGCCGCCGCCAACACCGAGAGCCTCGCCGCCGCTCGTCCCCGCCGCCGGTCTCGGGGAGATTCTCCCCAAGTGAGATCTAGGGTTGTGGACTCTTCGTTGACGTCAATAACACGTCGTCGAACGAAGAGGGACACCTTAGTCTCCATACGTTATTTGTATTTCTTACAAGTTATTTTTAATTCTATGTAAAGGACCGATTGGTCTCTAGTTGTAGGGTTGGGTGCAACCCGTGTTGTGGGAGTGTTGACTCCTACGTGTAGAAGGGTTCCTTCCGTTAGTGCAAGGATTGGATTTCAATCCTGTTGGTGAAGTGACCGAGTCGTCCCTGGTTGGGAGATTGGTTGAAGGGGGAAAGTGGACGTACCCAAATCGGGGAACCACTATAAATTGCTTGTGTACTTTTTGTGCTGTGTTGTTTTGTTTTCTTGTGCAGGTAAAACCTTAATTCCGCAAATACGCTGCAAAGACACCTATCCCTCCCCCATAGGTGTAAGTAGTTGACACTAGGTGGACTTTCAATAAATCATTTAAAGAATAATTTAACTTGTAAAAATGTGGATTTGGGCCACTGATAATTTTAGGATGACATTTACTGTTACAAATTTAATTATGAATTTTCGAAGTATATTCATAGTACTTGATTCACAATTATGCCTTTTTTAGATTTTTGTATTGAATTTATTTAGAATTAAATATTCTGTGAAAAATTATGAAAGTTTGCCAGTGATAATTTTAGGACTGTAGTAGTGTAATATATTTAATTCAAATTATTTGGATGATAATTTCAAGTAGTTGATTTACAAATCTTGGAATATGTGAATTACTTCTAAAATAATTTTAGGACCCTTAAATGTTTGTAGAAAATGCCAAATTTGGAAATTGTCACTTTTAGACATATTGAATTTTATCGTGAATTTATGAAACATTAATCATGTCTAAAATGTATACTTCATGATCAACTTAACAATGATTGGCTCTTTTAAGAAATTATTTAAAGAGAAGATTAATTGAGGAAAATACAATATTCTGGAATTAAATCATTTATGTCATGATAGGACTCCAGTAAATAACCTAGGTCATTCGGATGAAAACTTAAAGGACACCCTATCATGAACATAACTTAGTATAGGTTGGTACGCAAATAGTAATTTGGGGAAGAGTTGTATCAAGATAAGATTTAGAATTGTGTAGAGCTAGTCTTGTGGAATTGGTTAGATGAAAGTAGATGAGTCACCATAGGAAGTTCTAAGGAGTGGCGAGAATCGAGTTGGTGCGAGTTAGAAGGTGCACGGGTTCGACAAAAGCTCGTCGTTCCCATGAGAGTGGGAGGTCTAAACTAGCCAAGGTACAGGTTTAATGTAATATAAAAGGGAACGGGTAAGGGAAGACAACTAATAATAATAAGTGCCTTGTGAAAGGAAACTTTGGTCTGTCATACCATCGTAGTTCCTAGTGCCTATTGAGAACCCCTCACAGGGTATAATCCGTAGGCAGTCCTGGGCTAACGTAAACCTTAAGATAAACTGAAAGAGTAATTTAGTAGATAGGGTTTCACACTGCACACACTAGGTGGACAAGACTTGGAAATGGTTAAGTCGTCTCGAGGTGTTCAAAGATGCGCCATCCCACGGTGTTCAATGGGATGAGGTTTGGAATTGAGCCGGACAGTTTAGTCCGGGGAGCTTAGTCTCGGTTTTAGGTTAATTCAGACAGTTTAGTCCGGGAGCTTGACTTGTTGGTTTCTTTTAAGAATATTGCATGTGCATAAAAAAGAATATCTAAGGTGGTGGGTCTTCGGTACTAGATTGTCGTAGCATTGACGCCAGTACGATGACTTGGCAAGTGTGGTTTTACACTTCGCCAAAGTTAAGTCCAGCGGTCCAGTCGGCAAGAGTACGCAGGAGTCCGCTTTGTGCACCAAGCATTGAGACGTACGATAGGTCAGACCGGTAGTGCTATACTGGTTTTGAGGTGGGCGAGGCCCAACCCACTGCTTCTGTCTGCCACTACGGAGGTATCCTGGGAGGTAACGGCTCCGAAAGGGGGAACTAAAGGTTTGTGTACACAAAGTCGGGTGCGTGAGTTGCACTGCTTGAACATAACATACCCACCATATAGATGCATATCATAATCATTCATAATAACCTGTGATACTTAATGTATAAGTGGTATGGGACGCTTATACATTAGGACTTGCTAAACAACCCCTTGGTCTATAAACTTGTGTGTGCAAGTTTATAAATTAAGGTTATTCTATAGCTAGGTCCCCCTGTCACCTGCTTGTTTTACTCTCCACTTTCACGTCCTTTCCATTCTTCCTCCCCACTCGGTGCCTAGGAGCATGGGGGAAGGTGTGGGGGATGATAGGGCTTAGTCTTATAGAATAACGGTCTTCGAACCATATCATATTAGGGGATCGTGGATCCCAGCAGGGAGGAGCAGCCCAGGAGACCGGTGCGAATTGAGACAGGGCAGTCTAGCTCAGGAGCACAGCCAGCTGGGACCGTGAGTCCCGATCTTTAGTAGTCGATGTTTTATTTTGCTTCCGCATGAGAGACCTGTAGTGAGGATATTGATGTACCGGGCTTAAGCCCTTCATTTCTGTACTCTTTTACTATTCTGTGGAAACTCCCTTCGTAGAGATTTTATTATATGTGATTTGCTGTGGACTTACATACTTGTACTCTTGTACTGCTACTTTTATGATTGATAATACGTTTTGTAGCCTAAACTATTATCGTATTTTCTATTTTATATTGTACAAATCATGTCTATTAGAAGTTTATTTTTTATCATTTTTATGTAAATATTATTACTACTGACTTTTTCTTGTCTTTTTGAAGGTTTCCAGAAAATTGGTCAAAAATGACCTGACACGGCCCCCTATCACGCCCTCCCTGGGCATGACCTAGGGCGTGTCACCTGATCCTGAGGACTCCTGCTTGAAGGGACAGAAAAACGAACAAAATGGTTGTCACGCCCCCCTTACACGCCCTCCCCGGGCGTGTCTCCAGGCGTGACCAAGGGCGTGTCGCCCTCTGCCGCAAACCCTACAGCCGTATTGAATGCAGGTTCCGCCACAGCATGCAATAGTACTATCACGCCCCCCGTCACGGGCATGACCTGGGGTGTGACATCAACTTTTCTGACGACTGACGGATTTCCGACCAATGATTTTGACGCAACGTACGTGTCACGCCCCACCTACACGGGCGTGACCTAGGGCGTGCCAACCGACGTACAGAAGCTATCATCCCTCCCACCAGAATCCAGAGCCCGAGGTCAACTTCATACATGTCACGCCCCCTGAAACGCCCCCCCTAGGGCGTGTCGTAGGGCGTGACCAACTCGAGAATTTTTCCTATAAATTCAGACCCCCCCTTCCATTTCAGCAAGCTTTGGTTGAGTGGGGGAGGTTCTGCCCCTTTGTTTCTTGATCTTTTTTTATGCTTTTTTCTCTCTCTCTCTCTCTCTTTGTAATTTTTGTTTAACCATAGTTTAGTTTTAGTTTGCCTTAGCTTTTGTTGTAATCTTGCTTTTTCTTATTGCTTAATATAGGGCTAGAAAAGGACTTTAATTCATGCACTTGTAATTTCAATTTCATTAGTGTAACTTGCTCCTTTTAATTAATATAAGTGCTCTTCCTTTACTAGTGTTCCTTTTATATGCTTTACTACTCATCCCCCCTCCTCCACTCCATTATGATTAACTAATCCTCCTTGTACACGATCTTGATGATCCGAGGTTAGAGCGATTAAGTTATGATGTTTTAATTAATATTTTCTTTTTAGGTTAGGGCCTTGAATTACTCTTGATTAATCATGGGTTGGAGGTATATTATCAATATATACCCTCCACCTTTGCTTTCATTCTGGGCTAGCCGAGAGGCCGATAGAATGAAGTGAGCATTCAAGAGTAAAGGGAGTTATACGCACCCCTCGAGAGAGGCAGACGTCCAAATCTCCCAGATTGGAGTAAAATCCAATAGTGGGGTTCACCGCGTAAAGCGAGTTTTAGGCCTCTGATTTAGATGAGAGTCGGTCGGACCTTCCTAAACTCAGTTGGGCACGACTTCGATATAAGCGTGTTCAAGCTTTAGGAACCTCCATGGTCAAGGACCTTTATCCTATTAAGTTTAGATTTTTATCGCATTTTCTTAATCGTCTTTAGCCGAGGTGATTTTTGATCGAGTGCATTTCCATTTCATATTTTCAACCTTTTATAGTAATCGATTTTCTTATGCTCTTTAATTAACTGTAATAGCTCTCTTTCTAGCTTTAGCTTTGCTTCCTTCCTGGCAATTAGATTCTCTAAAACCCTAGTTTTTCCGTCGATAAGATAATAGTTTTCATGTGAGTAAGCATACTCAACAGTTCCCGGATTTCAATACGACATTTGTGTCCCCTAGCTACAATTCGATAGGTATACTTGCCTCATTGGATTGCTAGTTCGGTTGCGTTTATTTTCTTCGAACCCTAGCACACAACAAGTTTTTGGCGCCGTTGTCGGGGACCCAACTTTCGTTGATATATTGAAAACACGAACCTATTAATTTTATCTTTTCTCTTTCTCATCCTCTTTCTTTAAAGTTTTAAAAATCAAAAAAATTTATCACCGCTCTTAATAGTAACCAACTTCACAATTTTTCTACGCCACCTAATTCTCTCGAAAAGGGCAAAGGGCTTTAAGCGCCACTATCTTGTCTAGTTCCTTGCAAACCCTTCACGGAGTAGTCCTTGGGAAGTTCGGGAGTTAATCTATAAAAAAAATCTATTTCAAAAAAATAAGAAGAAGAAAAAAAATTCTAATCTAGCTTTCTTTCTAGTTTATCCTATTTCTCTTTCTTTTCTTCTTTTTTGTTCTTTTAGTGCATGACCCGCGGGAGTTTGTCGGTTATTTTGGACTTGGACCACGAAATTGAGCGTACTCTTTGGAGAAGATCGCGATTTCAAGGTCCTACTATCCAAGTACCGGTTGAGGACTCCGAGTCGTTTGCTACTTTAAGAATGGAAGAACCTAATGTAGAAGAGGCCGTGCAAAGGACTATGTCCTATTATGCACGACCGAACCTCGAGGGAACAAAATCTAGTATAGTCCGCCCTGCTATAGCAAATAATAACTTCGAATTAAAGCCTAGCATAATTCAAATGGTGCAGCAATATATGCAATTTGACGGACTTCAAGATGAAGATCCGAACGCACATATAGCTAGCTTTCTTGAAATTTGCGACACCTTCAAGATAAATGGTGTCACAAATGATGCAATCAGGCTGAGACTCTTTCCCTTCTCCTTAAGAACTAAAGCTAAGCAGTCGCTGAACACACTTCCTAAGAATAGCATAACCACTTGGAATGAATTAACTGAAAACTTTTTGGCGAAGTATTTTCCGCCAGCTAAAACTGCTTAACTTAGGAACGATATCTCTGCCTTCGGACAAATAGACTCTTAAACCCTAAATGAAACTTGGGAGAGATTTAAAGAATTATTAAGACGATGCCCACATCACGCACTGCCTGTATGGTTATAAGTGCAGACGTTCTATAATGGGCTAAATCAAAGCACGAAGCAAATGATAGACGCAGCTTCTGGCAGTACTTTAAATCATAAGACCCCGGAAGCCGCTCTTAAGCTTTTTGAGTACATGGTCATGAACACTTATCAGTGGAAAGTGCCTAGGTCCCGCCCGAACAAGCCTGCAGGTATCTATGAAGTGGACAACGTCTCCCAGCTCGCTCTGCAAGTAGAAATCCTCAGCAAAAAAATCACGGAGATGACTGCTGCCTCCGCCCCTCAGGTATGGGAATCTGCAACCCCTACTCCAGAACATTTAGATTATGTTAATAATATGCCTCGAACTGCTTTTAATAATTTTTCTGCTGCGAATTTTCATCCTCCTGGTTTTAATTTTTCGAATAGTTATAACCCTGCTTTAAGAAATCATCCGAACTTTTCATGGAGTAATCCATCGAATGCGATGCGCCCACCACCGCAAAATGATTTTTCTGCACCACCACCACCACCACCTCTTCAAAATTATCCAAAACCTCCAAGCTTGGAGGAATTACTTTCTAAATATATCACTATAAATGACGCTACTATAAGAACTTTAACCAGAAGCGTAAAAAGTCTAGAAAATCAGGTAGGACAGCTCGCGAAAATAATTTCTGAGCGACCCGCAGGGTCTCTTCCTTCCAATACTAAACCCAACCCGAGAGAGAAAGCGAAAGCTATAACTCTTCGGAGTGGGAAGCAAGTCTCCGGTATGGTAAGTTAAGAGCCCGAGGCAAGCTCCGCTCCCACCTTTAAAAATCAAAGCTTCACTCCTGTTTTAAAAATTCCACCCTCTGCTGAAGAAGTTATCACCCCTGTTTTAGAAAAAAATCTCACTCCACCACCCATCTTCAAAAATAATTCAACTCCTCCATACCCCTCCGAACTTAATAGACAACATCAAGATGATCAGTACTCCCGCTTCTTGGAGATCTTCAAGCAAATCCACATTAATCTTCCCTTCCACGAGGCTATTTCGCAGATGCCGAAATACGCCAAGTATCTTAAGGACCTCCTCACCAATAAGAAGAAGTTAGAGAATCTTTCGCACGTCATGTTAAATGTCGAGTGCTCTGCTATTTTAACAAATGGTTTGCCGAAGAAAATCAGTGACCCGGGTAGTTTCTCTATCCCGTGTGTCTTCAGTGATCTTTTTGTTAAACACGCGTTAGCCGACTTAGGCGTAAGTATAAACCTGATGCCCTTTTCATTGTTTAAAAAGCTAGGAATTGGTAGCCTTAACCCCACGCGTATGAGTATCCAGCTAGCCGATAGATCCGTCAAGTACCCGTTAGGAATAGGGGAGGACGTTCTAGTGAAAGTCGACAAGTTCATCTTCCCGGTGGACTTTGTCATTTTGGACATCGAAGAAGGCGTCGAGGTTCCCCTGATCCTTGGACGACCCTTCCTTGCCACCTCCAGAGCCATCATTGATGTAAGAAATGGTAAGCTCTTCCTTTGAGTAGGCGAAGACGAAGTCACTTTTTCTATCACACCTTCGATGAAGAACACCCGAGCAAATGATGACTCATGTTTTTTTGTAGATGCCGTGAGTGATGAATCTTCATGCTGCCTCTACGACTTTGAAAAGGAACTTTCTGATTTTTTTTCTTCTTCTCTTCCCGCTGAATCGCTGCAAGGAAGTGATGAAACTTCTGATTGTCTTTCTGAGTTTGAAAAAGAATTTTCTGATTTTTGTTCTTCCTCTTTTCTTCCAACTGAATCGCTGCAAGAAGCCTTCTTCACTATTAGCCCCACCCCTTATTACGTTCCTTATAAAAAAGTTTATGAAGATATTATTTTTTAAAAAGAAAGAATCTCTAAATCCTCTTATGAAGAACCCCCTACCCTAGAACTTAAAGAACTTCCTGAACACCTTAAGTATGTTTTCTTAGAAAAAGATTCTAAGTTACCAGTTATCGTTTCGGCCTACCTCACGGATACGCAAAACGATAAACTTCTTCTAGTTCTACGTAAGCATCGCCGGGCTATTGCTTGGCAAATTTCTGATATCAAGGGCATAAGCCCATCTTTCTGTACCCAAAAAATTTTAATGGAAGATAATTCGTGTAACTCTATTCAACCTCAGCACCGTATAAACCCGAATATGAAAGAAGTAGTTAAGGGAGAGGTTATGAAATTATTATACGCAGGAATTATCGACCCTATTTCAGACATTAAGTGGGTTAGCCCCGTTCAGGTAGTGCCAAAGAAGGGAGGGATAACCGTAGTTAGTAATGAGAATAAATATTAATCCCGACACGGACGGTGACGGGTTGGCATATGTGTATAGATTACCGTAAGTTAAATGACGCCACCCACAAGGACCACTTTCCTTTACCGTTTATCGACCAGATTTTAGAACGATTATCCGGCCATAGCTTTTATTGTTTTCTCGATGGCCTCTCGGGGTACTTTCAAATACCCATCTCTCCCGAGGACCAAGAGAAAACTACGTTTACTTGTCCCTTCGGCACCTTCGCTTACCGAAGAATGCCGTTTGGATTGTGCAATGCGCCAGCTACATTCCAGCGATGTATGCTCGCAATATTTGACAAGTACGTAGAAAGCATTATGGAGGTATTTATGGACGATTTCTCCGTATTCGGCGATTCCTTCGATAGATGTTTAGAAAACCTCGAAAAAGTCTTAGAACGATGCGAAGAAACTAACCTTGCCCTAAATTGGGAAAAATGCCATTTTATGGTGAGGGAAGGGTTCGTTTTGGGTCATAAAATTTCTGCTAAAGGTATTGAGGTAGATGTTGCCAAGATAGAATTTATCGAGAAGCTGCCGCCGCCTACGAACATAAAAGCTATAAGAAGTTTCCTAGGCCACGCTGGCTTTTACCGTCGTTTTATAAAGGACTTCTCCAAGATCACTAAGCCCCTCACCCATCTCTTAGAAAAATACGCTCCATTCATTTTTGATTACTCTTGTATTTCTGCCTTTGAATCAATTAAAGAAAAGTTAATTAACGCACCGATTATGATAGCTCCGGTGTGGGACATTCCTTTTGAGATTATGTGTGATGCGAGCAGTTTTGCGGTGGGAGCCATATTAGGTCAACGCATATCTAAAAACTTCCACCCCATCTATTACGCTAGTAAAACCCTCATATCTGCACAAGAAAATTACACCACAACCGAGAAGGAGCTCTTAGCTGTAGTATTCAGATTTGATAAATTTCGCCCTTACATTACACTTTCAAAAATCATTGTTTTTACGGACCACTCGGCCCTCAAGTACCTTCTTGCCAAAACGGATGCCAAGCCTCACTTGATTTGCTGGGTCTTACTCCTCCAGGAGTTTGACTTAGAGATCCGTGATAAGCGAGGAGCCGAGAACTTGGCCGCCGACCACATATCAAGATTAGATAACCCCTTTATATAAAAATTAAATGAAAAATCTTTTAATGATTATTTTCCTGATGAGAAGCTGCTTTTAGTTAACACATCTACTTCTCCTTGGTTCGCGCACATCACCAACTATCTAGTGGCCCGGGTGCTCCCAAAAGAGTTCTCCTCTCAGCAAAAGAAGAAATTCTTTTCTGAGCTGAAGAACTACTTTTGGGAAGACCCGCATCTTTTCAGAATCTGTGCGGATCAAGTGATAAGGAGATGTGTTTCTTATGAAGAAGGAATCGATATTCTAAAGCATTTACATGAAGGTCCGACAGGTGGGCACTATCAAGCTGCTCGCACCGCTCACAAGGTGCTTTGCGCGGGTTTTTACTGGCCTAGCCTGTTTAAAGACGCACAAGCCTTTGTGAGTAGGTGTGATAGTTGCCAACTGTCGGGCAATATTTCTAATAAAAATGAAATGCCACAAAATTATTTCTTAGAGTGCGAAATTTTCGACCTCTGGGGAATTGATTTTGTTGGCCCCTTCCTTCTAGCTTCGGAAACAAATTTATTTTAGTTGCTGTTGATTATGTTTCACGATGGGCTGAGGCCCAAGCTCTTCCTACGAATGACTCCCGAGTTGTAGTCACGTTTTTAAAAAGATTATTTTCTAGATTCGGTACGCCACGCGCGATCGTTAGCGATAGGGGTTCCCATTTCTGTAACGCACAATTTTCAAAAATCCTTATCAAATATGGCATTACACATAAGCTTTCCACTGCCTACCACCCCCAAACTAACGGACAAGTCTAAGTAGTTAATAGAGAAATAAAAAGAATATTAGAAAATACTGTTTCAACTTCTAGGAAAGACTGGTCAGCCAAACTTGACGATGCTCTATGGGCCTACCGAATAGCGTACAAAACCGCCCTCGGATGTACGCCGTATCGGCTGGTCTATGGAAAATCGTGCCATCTGCCCATAGAGTTAGAACACCGCGCCTTTTGGGCCTTAAAATTTTTAAACTTCGATCCCCACTCAGTCGGTGACCTTCGAAAATTTCAACTAAATGAACTCGATGAGTGGCGCTCTTATGCTTATGAAAACAATAAACTTTATAAAGAGCGGACGAAGCGTTTACACGATAAACACTTAAGGCACCCTAAAAACTTTAAGCCGGGCGACCAAGTCCTTTTATATAATTCTCGATTATGTTTATTTCCGGGAAAATTAAAATCTCACTGGTCTGGCCCCTTTTCTGTTTTAGAAGTGTTTCCTTATGGAACTGTTTTAATTTCTCACCCTGATAAGGGTAATTTCAAAGTGAATGGTCAGCGTCTTAAACTCTATTTTTCTGGTGATGATGATGTCAATCCAAATATTATTAAGTTTTTGCTTCACGAACTTTAACTTTGAACTTTTAATTTTTGCTAAAAATAATTTTATTTCTGGACAACAATATTTTTGGACAATATTATTTTTTTGATGCGTCGAGCTCAACGACGCTTTAACCAAAGGGCGCTCTTGGGAGACAACCCAAGTTATCTTTTTCTGTTTTCTTTATTTTACAATTTTTGCCTCGGACGGCTCCGACAAGCTGAAGCTTCTGCGATCGCCTGCTCCAACGTTGTTGAATCCATCACGAAGTCCAAAGAAGACATTCGGGGGAGCGGCATCACTCAGCTTTCGCAGCAAATAAATTCGGGGAAGTACCCGTCTTTCAATTCTGTCTTTCAATTCTGTACATTATTTTTCTCTCCTCCAATCCCTTTCTTTTGTCATTGAGGACAATGTCTCTTTTAAGCTTGGGGGAGGACTTCCTCCTTCATTTTTACTTAGTGTAAATATTTTTCTTTTTGTATATATTTTAAATATTTCCAAAATAAAAAAAAATGAATATCTTAAAATTCCAAAAAAAATAGAAAGTATTTCCAAAATCCAAAAAAAGAGAATATTTCACAAAATTAAAAAAAAATAAAATATTTGTGTTTTTGAATAGTTTAGACATTGTGGTATTTCAAGAGTACCCCTAGTTTTTGTTTTGTTTTACTCAAAATCTCCTATAAACAACTTAGTTAATTATAATATTTCTAATCGTTCTTTTTAATTATGTTTCACAAGTAAAATGTTGGCCATGTTGTGTTTCTAATTCACGGTAGCATGTTAAGGTGAAATATTTTTCTAAAACTCGCATTTCTATTATGGTTTCTTGTTTTTTATTTCCTTTACTTTCTCAAAAATTCATCATCCACTATTTTCTTTTTCGTTTTTGAATAATTTTTGTAAAGTCAACTTTTGAATAGCGTAGTAGGTGTGAACGATCCAAGTCACCTATTATTTCTATTTTCAAGTTAATTTCATCAATCTTCTTTTATTATCTAGGACTCGCTTTTTGAAATTTTTCAAACCTTTGTTTTAAATAAATTCAAAAGCGTGAAAATGATTTAGGCCGTTTTTGTTTTCGTTTGAGCTTTCCTGCCAACCAAAAAACTTTTACCACTAGTTAGCCGTTTTTGAGACTTTTTTCCGATTTCATTTGATAGCTCCTCCCTTCATTTCATTTTCACCATAGCCAAAATTTCCAACCTATCTAATCACACTAGCCTTTTTTAGTTTTATAAAATATTTTCATGATTTTGATAGGATATTTTGTGATTTTTGTGGGAGAAAGGTTTTTGAAAAAATTATGGTCAAAAGTTATGTTTATTTCTGTATGGCCAATTCAAAAGGAAAATAAAAATATTTATGGCCTTCCTTTTGAAAATAAAAAAAATGGAAAAAAGAAGAAAGAACAAAAAAATGTATATATATTTATGAAATTTTTTTAAACTCTTTGCTCTGGTTTAGTGTGATTTTAAGCCTTCACGTTTATCTTTGATATCCACTCCTAATCATATTCCTAAACCAAACATTTCTGTCCTATTTAAGTCCTTTTGATTCTCACCTTTTGAATCTTATTTAACAACTAAGAAAAGAAGAAAAGTAAATCAGTGGTAGTTTTGGATTTAAACTTAGATTTTTGTTAATTAAATTGATATAATTATAATGCGTTGCTTGGATCTAGTAACAACTCAATGCATTTTTTTCATTTTTGTTGCTTTGCTTAAGTCTATTTAAAAAAAACTTCGTTAAAATTTTGGACTATTTGTTTTTATTAAGTAAAGTTTATAAAAGTTTTACCATACCTAAATAATTGTTTTAGATTTACACTTGACCTTTTCCCTACTTAGAATTTCGCATAGTACTTGTGTAGGCATAATAAGAACTTTTTGATTAGTCTTTTTTTTATGATTATCTAGTTTTTATATTTTTGCTTAAGGACAAGCAAAGCTTAAGCTTGGGGGAATTTGATAATACGTTTTGTAGCCTAAACTATTATCGTATTTTCTATTTTATATTGTACAAATCATGTCTATTAGAAGTTTATTTTTTATCATTTTTATGTAAATATTATTACTACTGACTTTTTCTTGTCTTTTTGAAGGTTTCCAGAAAATTGGTCAAAAATGACCTGACACGGCCCCCTGTCACGCCCTCCCTGGGCGTGACCTAGGGCGTGTCACCCGATCCCCAGGACTCTTGCTGGAAGGGACAGAAAAATGAACAAAACGGCTGTCACGCCCCCCTAACACGCCCTCCCCGGGCATGTCTCCAGGCGTGACGAAGGGCGTGTCGCCCTCTACCGCAAAGCCTGCCGCCGCATTGAATGCATGTTCTGCCACAGCACGCAACAGTACTATCACGCCCCCCATCACGGGCGTGACCTGGGGCGTGACATCAACTTTTCCGACGACTGAAGGATTTCCGACCAATGATTTCGACACGACGTGCATGTCACGCCCCACCTATACGGGCGTGACCTAGGGCGTGTCAACTGACGTACAGAAGCAATCATCCCTCCCACTGAATCCATAGCCCGAGGTTAACTTCGTATATGTCACGCCCCCTGACACGCCCCCCAAGGGCGTGTCGTAGTGCGTGACCAACCCGAGAATTTTTCCTATAAATTCAGACCCCCACTTTAATTTCAGCAAGCTTTGGTTGAGTGGGGGAGGTGCTGCCCCTTTGTTTATTGATCTTTTTTTTATGCTTTTCTCTCTCTCTCTCTCTTTGTAATTTTTGTTTAACCATAGTTTAGTTTTTAGTTTGCTTTAGCTTTTGTTGTAATCTTTCTTTTTCTTATTGCTTAATATAGTGCTAGAATAGGACTTTAATTCATGCACTTGTAATTTCAATTTCATTAGTGTAACTTGTTCCTTTTAATTAATATAAGTGCTCTTCCTTTACTAGTGTTCCTTTTATATGCTTTACTACTCATCCCCCCTCCTCCACTCCATTATGATTAACTAATCCTCCTTGTACACGATCTTGATGATCCGTGGTTAGAGCGATTAAGTTATGATGTTTTAATAAATCTTTTCTTTTTAGGTTAGGGCCTTGAATTACTCTTGATTAATCGTGGGTTAGAGGTATATTATCGATATATACCCTCCACCTTTGCTTTCATTCTGGGCTAGCCGAGAGGCCGATAGAATGAAGTGAGCATTCAAGAGTAAAGGAAGTTGTACGCACCCCTCGAGAGAGGCAGACGTCCAAATCTCCCGAATTGGAGTAAAATCCAATAGTGGGGTTCACCGCATAAAGCGAGTTTTAGGCCTCCGATTTAGACAAGAGTCGGTCGGACCTTCCTAAACTCAGTTGGGCACAACTTCGAGAGAAGCGTGTTCAAGCTTTAGGAACATCCACGGTCAAGGACCTTTATCCTATTAAGTTTAGATTTTTATCGCATTTTCTTAATCATCTTTAGCCGAGGTGATTCTTGATCGAGTGCATTTCCATTTCATATTTTCAACCTTTCGTAGTAATCGATTTTCTTATGCTCTTTAATTAACTGTAATAGCTCTCTTTCTAGCTTTAGCTTTGCTTGCAATTAGATTCTCTAAAACCCTAGTTTTTGCGTCGATAAGATAATAGTTTTCATGTAAGTAAGCATACTCAACAGTTCCCGGATTTCAATACGACACTTGTGTCCCATAGCTATAATTCGATAGGTATACTTGCCTCATTGGATTGCTAGTTCGGTTGCATTTATTTTCTTCGAACCCTAGCACGCAACAAGTTTTTGACGCCGTTGCCGGGGACCCAACTTTTGTTGATATATTGAAAACACGAACCTATTAATTTTATCTTTTCTCTTTCTCATCCTCTTTCTTTAAAGTTTTAAAAATCAAAAAAATTTATCACCGCTCTTAATAGTAACCAACTTCACAATTTTTCTGCGCCACCTAATTCTCTCGAAAAGGGCAAAGGGCTTTAAGCGCCACTATCTTGTCTAGTACCTTGCAAACCCTTCACGGGGTAGTCCTTGGGAAGTTCGGGAGTTAATCTATAAAAAAAAATCTATTTCAAAAAAGAAGAAGAAGAAAAAAAATTCTAATCTAGCTTTCTTTCTAGTTTATCCTATTTCTCTTTCTTTTCTTCTTTTCTGTTCTTTTAGTGCATGACCCGCGGGAGTCTGTCGGTTATTTTGGACTTGGACCACGAAATTGAGCATACTCTTCGGTGAAGATCGCGATTTCAAGGTCCTACTATCCAATTGCCGGTTGAGGACTCTGAGTCGTTTGCTACTTTAAGAATGGAAGAACCAAATGTAGATGAGGCCGTGCAAAGGAATATGTCCTATTATGCATGACCGAACCTCGAGGGAACAGAATCTAGTATAGTCCGCCCTGCTATAGCAAATAATAACTTCGAATTAAAGCCTAGCATAATTCAAATGGTGCAACAAAATGTGCAATTTGACGGACTTCAAGATGAAGATTCGAACGCACATTTAGCTAGCTTTCTTGAAATTTGCGACACCTTCAAGATAAATGGTGTCACAAATGATGCAATCAGGCTGAGACTCTCCCCCTTCTCTTTAAGAACTAAAGCTAAGAAGTGGCTGAACACACTTCCTAAGAATAGCATAACCACTTGGAATGAATTAACTGAAAAATTTTTGGCGAAGTATTTTCCGCCAGCTAAAACTGCTTAACTTAGGAACGATATCTCTGCCTTCGGACAAATAGACTCTGAAACCCTATATGAAACTTGGGAGAGATTTAAAGAATTATTAAGACGATGCCTACATCATGCATTTCCTGTATGGTTACAAGTGCAGACGTTCTATAACGGGCTAAATCAAAGCACGAAGCAAATGAAAGACGCAGCTTCTGGCGGTACTTTAAATCATAAGACCCCGGAAGCCGCTCTTGAGCTTTTTGAGGACATGGCCATGAACACTTATCAGTAGAAAGTGCCTAGGTCCCGCCCGAACAAGCCTGCAGGTATCTATGAAGTGGACAATGTCTCCCAGCTCGCTCTGCAAGTAGAAATCCTAAGCAAAAAATCACGGAGATGACAGCTGCCTCCGCCCCTCAGGTATGGGAATCTGCAACCTCTACTCCAGAACATTTAGATTATGTTAATAATATGCCTAGAATTGCTTTTAATAATTTTTCTGCTGCGAATTTTCATCCTCCTGGTTTTAATTTTTCGAATAGTTATAACCCTGCTTTAAGAAATCATCCGAACTTTTCATGGAGTAATCCATCGAATGCGATGCGCCCACCACCGCAAAATGATTTTTCTACACCACCACCACCTCGTCAAAATTATCCAAAACCTCCAAGCTTGGAGGAATTACTTTCTAAATATATCACCACAAATGACGCTACTATAAGAACTTTAACCGGAAGCATAAAAAGTCTAGAAAATCAGGTAGGATAGCTCGCGAAAATAATTTCTGAGCGACCCGCAGGGTCTCTTCCTTCCAATACCAAACCCAACCTGAGAGAGCAAGCGAAAGCTATAACTCTTCGGAGTGGGAAGCAAGTCTCCGGTATGGTAAGTGAAGAGCCTGAGGCAAGCTCCGCTCCCACCTTTAAAAATCAATGCTCCGCTCCCGTTTTAAAAATTCCACCCTCTGCTGAAGAAGTTATCACCCCTGTTTTAGAAAAAATCTCACTCCACCACCCATCTTCAAAAATAATTCAACTCCTCCATACCCCTCCGAACTTAATAGACAACGTCAAGATTATCAGTACTCCCGCTTCTTCGAGATCTTCAAGCAAATCCACGTTAATCTTCCCTTCCACGAGGCTATTTTGCAGATGCCGAAATACGCCAAGTATCTTAAGGACCTCCTCACCAATAAGAAGAAGTTAGAGAATCTTTCGCACGTCATGCTAAACGTCGAGTGCTCTGCTGTCTTAACAAACGGTTTGCTGAAGAAAATCAGTGAGCCGGGTAGTTTCTCTATCCCGTGTGTCTTCGGTGATCTTTTTGTTAAACACGTGTTAGCCGACTTAGGCGCGAGTATAAACCTGATGCCCTTTTAGTTGTTTAAAAAGCTAGGAATTTGTAGCCTTAACCCCACGTGTAAGAGTATCCAGCTAGCCGATAGTTCGGTCAAGTACCCATGAGGAATAGGGGAGGACGTTCTAGTTAAAGTCAACAAGTTCATCTTCCCGGTGGACTTTGTCATTTTGGACATCGAAGAAGACGTCGAGGTTCCCCTGATCCTTGGCCGACCCTTCTTTGCCACCTCCAGATCCATCATTGATGTAAGCAATAGTAAGCTCTTCCTTCGAGTAGGCAACGACTAAGTCACTTTTTCTATCACACCTTCGATGAAGAACACCCTAGCAAATGATGACTCATGTTTTTTCGTAGACGCCGTGAGTGATGAATCTTCCTGCTACCTCTCCGACTTTGAAAAGGAACTTTCTTATTTTTGTTTTTCTTCTTCTCTTCTCGCTGAATCGCTGCAAGGAAGTGATGAACCTTCTGAATGTCTTTCTGAGTTTGAAAAATAATTTTCTGATTTTTGTTCTTCCTCTTTTCTTCCAACTGAATCGCTGCAAGAAGCCTTCTTGCCTGCTAGCCCCACCCCTTATTATGTTCCTTATAAAAAAGTTTATGAAGATATTATTTTTGAAAAAGAAAGAATCTCTAAATCCTCTTATGAAGAACCCCCTACCCTAGAACTTAAAGAACTTCCTGAACACCTTAAGTATGCTTTCTTAGAAAAAGATTCCAAGTCACCAGTTATCGTTTCGGCCTACCTCACGGATACGTAAAACGATAAACTTCTTCTAGTTCTACGTAAGCATCGCCGGGCTATTGCTTGGCAAATTTCTGATATCAAGGGCATAAGCCCATCTTTCTGTACCCATAAAATCTTAATGGAAGATAATTCGCGTAACTCTATTCAACCTCAGCGACGTATAAACCCGAATATGAAAGAAGTAGTTAAGGGAGAGGTTATGAAATTATTAGACGCAGGAATTATCTACCCTATTTCGGACAGTAAGTCGGTTAGCCCCGTTCAGGTAGTGCCAAAGAAGGGAGGGATAACTGTAGTTAGTAATGAGAATAATGAATTAATCCCGACACGGATGGTGACGGGTTGGCGTATGTGTATAGATTACCGTAAGTTAAATGATGCCACCCGCAATGACCACTTTCCTTTACCATTTATCGACCTGATTTTAGAATGATTATCCGGCCATAGCTTTTATTGTTTTCTCGATGGCCTCTCGGAGTACTTTCAAATACCCATCTCTCCCGAGGACCAAGAGAAAACTAAGTTTACTTGTCCATTCGGCACCTTCGCTTCCCGAAGAATGCCGTTTGGATTGTGCAATACGTCAGCTACATTCCAGCGATGTATGCTCGCAATATTTGACAAGTACGTAGAAAGCATTATGGAGGTATTTATGGACGATTTCTCTGTGTTCGGCAATTCCTTCGATAGATGTTTAGAAAACCTCGAAAAAGTCTTAGAACGATGCGAAGAAACTAACCTTGCCCTAAATTGGGAAAAATGCCATTTTATGGTGAGGGAAGGGTTAGTTTTGGGTCATAAAATTTCTGCTAAAGGTATTTAGGTAGACGTTGCCAAGATAGAAGTTATCGAGAAGCTGCCGCCGCCTACGAACATAAAAGCTATAAGAAGTTTCCTAGGCTACGCTGGCTTTTACCTTCGTTTTATAAAGGACTTCTCCAAGATCACTAAGCCCCTCACCCATCTCTTAGAAAAAGACGCTCCATTCATTTTTGATGACTCTTGTATTTCTGGCTTTGAATCAATTAAAGAAAAGTTAATTAACGCACCGATTATGATAGCTCCGGTGTGGGACATTCCTTTTGAGATTATCTGCGATGCGAGTTGTTTTGCGGTGGGAGCCGTATTAGGTCAACGCATATCTAAAAACTTCCACCCCATTTATTATGCTAGTAAAACCCTCACGTCTGCACAAGAAAATTACACCACAACTGAGAAGGAGCTCTTAGCTGTAGTATTCGCATTTGATAAATTTCGCCCTTACATTACACTTTCAAAAATAATTGTTTTTACAGACCACTCGGCCCTCAAGTACCTTCTTGCCAAAATGGATGCCAAGCCTCGCTTGATTCACTGGGTCTTACTCCTCCAGGAGTTTTACTTAGAGATCCGTGATAAGCGAGGAGCCGAGAACTTGGCCGCCGACCATCTATCCAGATTAGATAACCCCTTTATAGAAAAATTAAATGAAAAATCTTTTAATGATTTTTTTCCTGATGAGAAGCTGCTTTTAGTTAACACATCTACTTCTCCTTGGTTCGCGCACATCACCAACTATCTAGTGGCCCGTGTGCTCCCAAAAGAGTTCTCCTCTCAGCAAAAGAAGAAATTCTTTTCTGAGCTGAAGAACTACTTTTGGGAAGACCCGCAACTTTTCAGAATCTGTGCGGATCAAGTGATAAGGAGATGTGTTTCTTATGAACAAGGAATCGATATTCTAAAGCATTTACATGAAGGTCCGACAGGTGGGCACTATCAAGCTGCTCGCACTCCTCACAAGGTGCTTTGCGCGGGTTTTTATTGGCCTAGCCTGTTTAATGATGCGCAAGCCTTTGTGAGTAGGTTTGATAGTTGCCAACTGTCGGGCAACATTTCTAATAAAAATGAAATGTCAGAAAATTATTTCTTAGAGTGCGAAATTTTCGACCTCTGGGGAATTGATTTTGTTGGCCCCCTTCCTTCTAGCTTCGGAAACAAATTTATTTTAGTTGCTGTTGATTATGTTTCACGATGGGCTGAGGCCCAAGCTCTTCCTACGAATGACTCCCGAGTTGTAGTCACGTTTTTAAAAAGATTATTTTCTAGATTCGGTACGCCATGCGCGATCGTTAGCGATAGGGGTTCCCATTTCTGTAACGCACAATTTTCAAAAATCCATACCAAATATTGCGTTACACATAAGCTTTCCACTGCCTACCACCCCCAAACTAACGGACAAGTCGAAGTAGTTAATAGAGAAATAAAAAGAATATTAGAAAAGACTGTTTAAACTTCTAGAAAAGACTGGTCAGCCAAACTTGACAATGCTCTATGGGCCTACCGAACAACATACAAAACCGCCCTCGGATGTACGCCGTATCGGCTGGTCTATGGAAAATCATGCCATCTGCTCGTAGAGTTAGAACACCGCGCCTTTTGGGCCTTAAAATTTTTAAACTTCGATCCCCACTCAGTCGGTGACCTTCGAAAATTTCAACTAAATGAACTCGATGAGTGGCGCTCTTATGCTTATGAAAATAATAAACTTTATAAAGAGCGGACGAAGCGTTTACACGATAAACACTTAAGGCACCCTAAAAACTTTAAGCCGGGCGACCAAGTCCTTTTATATAATTCTCGTTTATATTTATTTCCGGGAAAATTAAAATCTCGCTGGTCTGGCCCCTTTTCTGTTTTAGAAGTATTTCCTTATGGAACTGTTTTAATTTCTCACTCTGATAAGGGTAATTTCAAAGTGAATGGTCAGCGTCTTAAACTCTATTTTTCTGGTGATGATGATGTCAGTCCAAACATTATTAAGTTTTTGCTTCACGAACTTTAACTTTGAACTTTTAATTTTTGCTAAAAATAATTTTATTTCTGGACAACAATATTTTTGGACAATATTATTTTTTTGATGCGTCGAGCTCAACGACGCTTTAACCAAAGGGCGCTCTTGGGAGACAACCCAAGTTATCTTTTTTTGTTTTCTTTATTTTACAATTTTTGCCTCGGACGGCTCCGACAAGCTGAAGCTTCTGCGATCGCCTGCTCCAACGTTGCTGAATCCATCACGAAGTCCAAAGAAGACATTCGGGGGAGTGGCATCACTCAGCTTTAGCAGCAAATAAATCCGGGGAAGTATCTATCTTTCAATTCTGTCTTTCAATTCTGTACATTATTTTTCTCTCCTTCTCCAATCCCTTTCTTTTGTCATTGAGGACAATGTCTCTTTTAAGCTTGGGGGAGGACTTCCTCCTTCATTTTTGCTTAGTGTAAATATTTTTCTTTTTGTATATATTTTAAATATTTCCAAAATAAAAAAAAATGAATATCTTAAAATTCCAAAAAAAAGAGAAAATATTTCCAAAATCCAAAAAAAGAGAATATTTCACAAAATAAAAAAAATATATATATATATGTGTTTTTGAATAGTTTAGACATTGTGGTATTTCAAGAGTACCCCTAATTTTGGTTTTGTTTTACTCAAAATCTCCTATAAACAACTTAGTTTATTATAATATTTCTAATCGTTCTTTTTAATTATGTTTCACAAGTAAAATGTTGGTCATGTTGTGTTTCTAATTCACGGTAGCATGTTAAGGTGAAATATTTTTTCTAAAACTCGCATTTCTATTATGGTTTCTTGTTTTTTATTTCCTTTACTTTCTCAAAAATTCATCATCCACTATTTTCTTTTTCGTTTTTGAATAATTTTTATAAAGTCAACTTTTTAATAGCTTAGTAGATGTGAACGATCCAAGTCACCTATTATTTCTATTTTCAAGTTAATTTCATCAATCTTCTTTTATTATCTAGGACTTGCTTTTTGAAATTTTTCAAACCTTTGTTTTAAATAAATTCAAAAGCGTGAAAATGATTTAGGCCGTTTTTGTTTTCGTTTGAGCTTTCCTGCCAACCTAAAAACTTTTACCACTAGTTAGCCGTTTTTGAGCCTTTTTTCTGATTTCATTTGATAGCTCCTCCTTTCATTTCATTTTCACGAAAGCCAAAATTTCCAACTTATCTAATCAGACTAGCCTTTTTTAGTTTTATAAAATATTTTCTCGATTTTGATAGGATATTTTGTGATTTTTGTGGGAAAAAGGTTTTTGAAAAAAGTTTGCTCAAAAGTTATGTTTCTTTCTGTTTGACCAATTCAAAAGGAAAATAAAAATATTTATGGCCTTTGTTTTGAAAATAAAAAAAAATGGAAAAAAGAAGAAAGAAAAAAAAAAGTATATATATTTATGAAATTTTTTGAAACTCTTTGCTCGGGTTTAGTGAGATTTTAAGCCTTCACATTTATCTTTGAGTTCCACTCCTAATCATATTCCTAAACCAAACGTTTCTGTCCTATTTAAGTCCTTTTGATTCTCGCCTTTTGAATCTTATTTAACAACTAAGAAAAGAAGAAAAGTAAATAAGTGGTAATTTTGGATTTAAACTTAGATTTTTGTTAATTAAATTGATATAATTATAATGCGTTGCTTGGATCTAGTAAAAACTCAATGCATTTTTTTCATTTTTGTTGCTTTGCTTAAGTCTATTTAAAAAAAACTTCGTTAAAATTTTGGATGATTTGTTTTTATTAAGTAAAGTTTATAAAAGTTTTACCATACCTAAATAATTGTTTTAGATTTACACTTGACCTTTTCCCTACTTAGAATTTCGGATAGTACTTGTGTAGGCATAATTAGAACTTTTTGATTAGTATTTTTTTTATGATTATCTAGTTTTTATATTTTTGCTTGAGGACAAGCAAAGCTTAAGATTTGGGGAATTTGATAATACGTTTTGTAGCCTAAACTATTATCGTATTTTCTATTTTATATTGTACAAATCATGTCTATTAGAAGTTTATTTTTTATCATTTTTATGTAAATATTATTACTACTGACTTTTTCTTGTCTTTTTGAAGGTTTCATGAAAATTGGTCAAAAATGACCTGACACGGCCCCCTGTCACGCCCTCCCTAGGCATGACCTAGGGTGTGTCACCCAATCCTGAGGACTCCTACTGGAAGGGACAGAAAAATGAAAAAAATGGCTGTCACGCTTCCCTGACACGCCCTCCCCGGGCATGTCTCCAGGCGTGACCAAGGGCGTGTCGCCCTCTGCCGCAAAGCCTGTCGCCGCATTGAATGCAGGTTCCGCCACAGCACGCAACAGTACTGTCACTCCCCCCGTCACGGGCGTGACCTAGGGTGTGACATCAACTTTTCCGACGACTGACGGATTTCCGACCAATGATTTTGACACGACGTACGTGTCACGCCCCACCTACACGGGCGTGACCTAGGGCATGTCAACCGACGTACAAAAGCAATCATCCCTCCCGCCAGAATCCAGAGCCCGAGGTCAACTTCGTACATGTCACGCCCCCTGACACGCCCCCCTTAGGGCGTGTGGTAGGGCGTGACCAACCCGAGAATTTTTCCTATAAATTCAGACCCCCCCTTCCATTTCAGCAAGCTTTGGTTGAGTGGGGGAGGTGCTTCCCCTTTGTTTTTTGATCTTTTTTATGCTTTTCTCTCTCTCTCTCTCTCTCTCTCTCTTTGTAATTTTTGTTTAACCATAGTTTAGCTTTTAGTTTGCCTTGGCTTTTGTCGTAATCTTGCTTTTTCTTATTGCTTAATATAGGGCTAGAATAGGACTTTAATTCATGCACTTGTAATTTCAATTTCATTAGTGTAACTTGCTCCTCTAAATTAATATAAGTGCTCTTCCTTTACTAGTGTTCCTTTTATATGCTTTACTACTCATCCCCCCTCCTCCACTCCATTATGATTAACTAATCCTCCTTGTATTCGATCTTGATGATCCGAGGTTAGAGTGATTAAGTTATGATGTTTTAATTAATCTTTTCTTTTTAGGTTAGGGCCTTGAATTACTCTTGATTAATCATGGGTTGGAGGTATATTTTCGATATATACCCTCCACCTTTGCTTTCATTCTGGGCTAGCCGAGAGGCCGATAGAATGAAGTGAGCATTCAAGAGTAAAAAGAGTTGTACACACCCCTCGAGAGAGGCAGACGTCCAAATCTCTCGGATTGGAGTAAAATCCAATAGTGGGGTTCACCGCGTAAAGCGAGTTTTCGGCCTCCGATTTAGACGAGAGTCGGTCGGACCTTCCTAAACTCAGTTGGGCACGACTTCTAGAGAAGCGTGTTCAAGCTTTAGGAACCTCCACAGTCAAGGACCTTTATCCTATTAAGTTTAGATTTTTATCGCATTTTCTTAATCGTCTTTAGCCGAGGTGATTCTTGATCGAGTGCATTTCCATTTCATATTTTCAACCTTTCGTAGTAATCGATTTTCTTATGCTCTTTAATTAACTGTAATAGCTCTCTTTCTAGCTTTAGCTTTGCTTCCTTCCTTACAATTAGATTCTCTAAAACCCTAGTTTTTCCGTCGATAAGATAATAGTTTTCGTGTGAGTAAGCATACTCAACAGTTCCCGGATTTCAATACGACACTTGTGTCCCCTAGCTACAATTCGATAGGTATACTTGCCTCATTGGATTGCTAGTTTGGTTGCGTTTATTTTCTTCGAACCCTAGCACGCAACAATGATCAATAAGGCCTGCAAAATCGGCGTTTTGTAGTGATGATCTTCCCGGGCGCGAAGGTGTCACCACAAAGCGGCGGTTCTGGGCATAAGACCTCGGCTTTTTACGGGTTGTTAAAAAGGGGGTCTTACAAACTGGTATCAGAGGCTAACCTCGATCGATTAAGTAGCTATCAGCTAAAACCCAAGGCCACCCCCGCACGAGTTTAGTTTGTGGACAAACTAAGCAGCGGAAGCAATGGTGTGCCCATGTGGGGATCACATATATAATTGTCCATTTTAGTTAAGATTGAAAAATTTCTGACGATAAATTTTGTGGCGCAGCCTCCAGCACTGCCTACACCACCAGGTGGAATCCCGCAGATTCCGGAAGATGCACCACCACCGCCGGTTACCACTCAGTTCCTACAGTCTGACATGGGATAGACTCTAACGGCTATCTTGGAAGCCTTCAGGAACCAACAGGCCTCGGCTCTGCAGCCTATCCCGGGAGCCAACTGGCTCAGCATCTTTCGAGGACTCTCTCTCCCGTCCTACTTGGGGACAGAGGCGGTAGTTCGGACAGAGGAGTGGCTAGACATCATGGAGGAGATGCTGACAGGGATACGGAGCCCTTGGGAGGAAAGGGTGCCACTGGTTGTTTCCTTCTTGGAGTCCCATGCCAATCAGTGGTGGAAGACAGTTCTGGAGACTACCTTTGCTGGTAGGGAGGCTGCCGAGGTGACGTGGGAGGAGTTTAGGCCTATGCTATTGGAGCACTTTGTTCCACAGTCGGCCCGAGATGAGCTGGAGGACCTCTTCTTGCAGTTGAAGTAAGGTACCAGGACTGTGGTGGAGTACCATCGAGATTTCAACCATCTGGCCCGTTTTGCAGACTCGTACCAGCTAGATGAGGCAGCGCACATCAAGAGGTTCTACAAAGGTTTACGGGAAGACATGAGGGATGCCCTTCTTTTCGTTTCGGACGGGCCTATCACTCGTATTCTGGAGATGGAAAAAAGGTTAGAGGCAGATTGGCTCACCACTAGAGGCCGGAAGCGGCCAACAGAGGATAAGAGCCGGGGAGGTCGGAACGATGAGCGGCGAGGTCATGCGCCAGAGGTATGAAAGGTGGAGGATCAACCTCGACAGGAGGTGAGGCAAGAGTCAGGGGAGCAGGTGACACTTGCCCCTCAGACTATTCAGATGCGAGATGTGCAGAGACTGGGAGGTGGGGCTTACACTCTGCCGGAATGTTACCACTGTCATCAGGTGGGGCACATCAAGAAAAACTATCCCATGAGAGGGATGCCTCCACCAGCACTGCAGATTGCCCTACCGTCTCAGCATTATGGAGGCCGAGGACGTGGCCAAGGATGCGGATAACAGGGTAGAGACCTTAGGCCGGAAGGACAGCAGATTTATGCACTGGACCTAGCTCAACCCAGGAACCCGGAGCAAGTGATCACATGTACGACCGAAAAGTTTTCTTTTTTACTTAAGTTCTTTTCTTTCCTAGAAATTAGTTTCATGAACTTGAATTATTAAGACTAGGCAGGGAAACAAGAAATAGAACTCTAAGTAAATTTACAATCTCAAGCTTCGTCTTCATTTGCGGCAAGCCCGCACACACTCTCTTCGATATGGGTGCTTCGCACTCGTTTTTGTTGGAGACCTTTATCCAAGGGTCAGGAGGCGTGGAGAGGATCCCAGGAAAGATGTTACGGATATGGCTACCCGACGGGTCGGAGCTGTTCGCATCATCCCATTGCGATCTGGAGGCATAGATAGGCGGAAAACCCTTCGCAGCTCCAGCGACAATTCTGTTGCTGCCTGATTTGTTGGAGTTACCGTGGTGATCTATAAGTGGTCAAACATGTAATCTCACTGCCAACGCGATATGAGCCTGCAGGGTCACACATAAAAGCATGTGGAGAAGTTACAAGATTGACTGTATTGGTAAGGGTTACCAATTACCATGCAGAATGGGGTCAGACAAACGTTGCCAAGGAGGTTCGTCGAGAATGATTCGTCGAGAATGATTCATCGAGAATCGTCGAGTATCACTCGCCGACTAAGGCAAATTCGTCGAGAATCGAACTGTTGGATTCCCGACGAATGGTGATACTCGACGATTCCAGCTGATGATTCTCGACGATTCCAGCTGATGATTCTCGATGATTCTGCAGCTGTGTCTCGGCGATTCTGCAGCTGTGTCTTGACGATTCTACAGATGATTCTCGTCGATTCTATGAGTTGATTCTCTCTGAACCTAGAGCTGATTCTCGCCGATCGATTCAGAAACCCTATTTTGTGTGGTCTGCGGAAAGCGAAATTCCTAGGTATTTTATACCTTTGGTATAAATTTGGTCTTAGGGTTTTGGGGAAGGTATCGATTTCTCCTGTGGCCGAATCGAAGCCGACAGAAGTGTTCCGTCGTTCTGTCGGTCCGCCGCATCCCAAACCCCGCCCGACGGAAGTGTTCCTCCGCCGTGTTTGCTCCGCCGACCTCCTCCTCTCCGACGATAATCGCTGGTGCTGCTCTTCCTAGAGCGGACCTAGCAGTCTGTGGAAGTGCAAGGTGCAGTCGATCTCCTTTCCTGATCCTTCGTGCGACGAAGCTCGGTGTTCTCCCGCTCGTGTGGATTTCTGCAGAGACATAGACGCTATTCTACGTGGAACTCGCCACCGACAAGGACTCATATTTTGGAGAATCATTGTTGAGTTGTGACTCAACACCGCTAAGGTAATTTTACCTAGTTGTTTGTTAACTTCTTGATTCAATATTCATGGCCCGATCCCGAATCTCTTTTGGGTTGTTCTAGATTTTACTACTTCCGCGTCGTGCACAAGTGTTGTGCCAACCTCATAGAGAAACCCAACATGATTATGATCTTATTTTTGGTATGACATGGCTCCATTGGAACCATGCCCAGATTGACTGCTTGGCCAAGAGGATTACCCTGATATATGGGGACTCGTTCGTCATGATGGAAGGTATTAGATCTGCCTCCCATATATTCTTATCATCTATTCAGGCCGTCAAGGCCCACATGCAGGGCGACGAGATTTATAAGATTCTCTTCGAGATGGCGGAGGTCAAGGGATCTATATCCGACGTTCCCGTGGTGCGAGATTTTGCGGACGTCTTACCAGAGAAACTACCAGGGCTACCGACACACAGAGAGCAGGACTTCTAGATATTACTTATGCCAGGAGCGAAGCCGGTATCTAGAGCTCCCTACCGCATGGCCCTAAGGGAGCTGGCAGAGTTCCAGAGTTAGCTGCAGGATTTGGTGGAAGCCGGGTTTGTCCGGCCGAGCTCTTCGCCATGGGGAGCCCCAGGGTTGTTCGTCAAGATGAAAGACGGAACACTTAGGTTGTGTATCGATTACCGAGCGTTGAACCGGCTAACAGTCAGGAATACCTATCCTTTGCCAAGGATAGACGAGCTGTTCGACCAGCTGGAAGGAGCCCACTTCTTCTCGAAGTTGGGCTTGATATCGGGCTATTATCAGTTGCGGATCCGAGAGGAGGATATACAGAAGACTGCTTTTGTAGAAGGTATGGACTCTACGAGTTTACCGTGATGCCCTTCGGGCTCACGAATGCGCCGTCAACGTTCATGACTCTCATGAACCGGGTCTTCGAGGCATATCGAGATGTGTTTGTAATCGTTTTCATCGATGTCATCCTCATTTACTCGAGGACCGAGGAGGAGCACAAGAGGCATCTGACACTGACCTTGGAGAAGCTACAGGAACATCAATTATATGCCAAATTCAGCAAATGCAAGTTCTGGCTGAAGGAGGTGGCCTTCCTTGGACATGTTATTAGTGGAGCAGGGTTGGCAGTAGATCCGACCAAGATTCAGGCAGTCCGGGATTGGCCACTGTTGAAGACAGCTACAGATGTACGGAGCTTCCTAGGACTTGCCGGCTACTACCGGAAGTTCGTAGAGGGTTTTTCTAGACTTGCCCTCCCACTTACCTCTCTGACTAGGAAGGAGATACCATTTGTCTGGACACCACAGTGCGAGACGGCGTTCCAGGAGCTGAAAAGTCGACTCACTTCGGCCCCGATACTTGCCCTCCCCTCGGGGAGAGAAGGATTTCAGGTTTATGCGGATGCCTCCTACCAGGGCATGGGAGCAGTTTTGATGCAGAAGGGACATGTGATCACTTATGCCTCCCGCCAGCTAAAGAAACATGAGCAGAACTACCCAGTTAACGTTCTGGAGATGGGAGCGGTTATATTTGCATTGAAGGTCTGGCGGCACTACCTCTATGGTGTCCACTGCGACATATTTTCATATCATAAAAATCTGAAATATGTGGATACGCAGAAGGAACTGAATATCCGACAACGCAGATGGGTGGAGTTTCTAGCGGACTATAAGTATGAGATGCACTACCATCCGGGTAAGGCAAATGTGGTGGCCGATGCATTGAGCCGGAGAGCTGCCACTTCTGGAGCAGGGCCCCATCTTATGTCTATGGAGCTACTACGGAGTTTTGAATATATGCATATCACTCTGGTATCATCTGATGACCCTGAGCTGTACGAGGAGTACCTGGCCGCTACGAGCACCACCTATGATATACATGACAGAGTTAGAGATATGCATAGACGGGATGCTAAGCTAGAGCCAATTTTCCGGGCCTTGGAGGCAGGCTCAGCTGGGTACTACACGATACGAGATGATCTGATATGTTTCAGAGGTCGGACTTACATACCGGATGGAGGCCAGATTCAGGAGGACATCATGGTCGAGGCTCATCATAGCAGATATTCTATACATCCCGGAATCACTAAGATGACGACGGATTTGAAGAAGACTCTATACTGGCCGGGCATGAAGAAGGACATCACCTACTTCGTGACCCACTATGAGGCGTGCCAGTTAGTGAAGGCAGAGTGCAGACATCCTGCTAGTTTATTGCAGCCACTTCCGGTGCTGGAGTGGAAATTTGAGGATATCGCGATGGACTTCATCCATCGCCTCCCTTGATCACGGGCAGGAAACGATTCTATCTGGGTAATCGTTGACCGACTGATGAAGGTGGCTAGGTTGATCCCGATCGGAAAGGAGGATACTATCAGAGTACTGGCGCGGAAGTTCATAGAGCAGTTTGTGCGATATCATGGGGTGCCCAAGACGATCGTATCAGATCGAGATGGACGATTCATGTCCAGGGAGTGGAGGTCCGTACAGACATACTTGGGTACTTGACTGACTTTTAGTATGGCCTTCCACCCCCAGACAGATGGGCAGACAGAGCGCACCAACCGGACACTGGAGGACCTGCTGAGGCTGTGTATTTTGGACTGTGGAGAACCCTAGGAGAGGATGTTGCCCCTAGTGGAGTTTTTGTACAATAATAGTCATCAGTCCAGTATACGGATTGCTCCGTATGAGGCGTTGTATGGGCGGAAGTGTAGGACTCCGTTGTCTTGGATACAAGACGAGGATCTGAAGACTGTGGGCACGGACTTTATTGAGGATACTGAGGCACAGGTACGGCTGATACGGGATAGAATGCTAGGGGTGCAGAGCAGGCTTGCGAAATATTATGACGCTCGGCATCGTCCAGTGGAGTTTCAGGTAGGGGACCGGGTGTTCTTGAAGATCCGGCCGATGCATGGGGTTTCACGAGTACGTGGTCGGCGGAAGAAGCTTAGCCCGAGGTACATGAGGCCATTCAGGATCCTAGAGCGGATCGGTCCCCTTGCTTACCAGCTGGAGCTGCCACCGGAGCTGGCTGGCTTGCATGACATTTTTCACGTGTCCTCACTCAGGAGGGCTCTACTACGCCCGGAGTTGTAGATTACGGCCACTGATGGGCCGGTAGCTTCAGATCGATCTGTACATTTGGAGCCGATACGGATCGACGACCAGGGGATACGAGTCTTGCGCCACAAGAAGATTCCGCTAGTCAAGGTCTTGTGGAGGAACCACGGACGAGAGGAGCATACTTGGGAGACACAAGACCAGATGCAGGAAAGATATCCAGAGCTATTTAGTCAGGTATACCTCGCAACTCCTCAAGTGGTTTAAGCATTCTGCCTAATTGCTTTTACTCATAGAATCATCTAAAAGGATAGAGACTAATCCATTTTGTTTATTGGGGCTACCCCTTATTTTATTAAGCAAGTAGGCATGTCAACTCACTTATGGGATGTTACACTTTAGTTTTGCCGGTAGAAAAACCCCGTATCCTTAACATTAATTTTGGAGACGAAATTTTTATTTTGTTTATTGGGATTTGTAACATCTCATTTCCCAACTAGACCTTAGGAATGACTTTTTCCTGACTAGGTCAGGACAAACCCTTAGAGAACCAAGAAGGACCAAGTGAACCTAGGGTTTTAGTTGAGTGTCGCTTGGTATGCAAATAGTAAAACCCAAAAACCCTAGAATTGGAGGGCCAAGTAAGTCCAACCTAAGTAGACCCTAGGGTAGGTCATAGGGTCAACCTTTGGACACATGTTGACCCCAGTCAACACTTTGACCTTATTAGCCAAAAATGACCCTAAGCCCTATTCCTTGGGTTGGGTCCACCCAAACTAACCCAATGCCACCCAATTGTTTAAAGTCAACTCATTTCCCATAGGGAGGAGAAAAATGGGTTTCATGCATTGATATTTTGAATTAACCTAGGAGAGAGAATTTGAATAAAATAGGAGAGAGAAAGGATATTTTGGAGAAATATTGAGTTTGGGCCCACTTGTGTTCATGCCACCAGCCCACACATGGGCTGGCCGACCCCTTTAACCCATTTAGGAGGAGTGGGAGCAAGTGGGGCCCACATTGCATGCTTGGAGACAAGCCCAAGCCCAAAACCGGCCCTACCTAGCCATGTGGCTTCATACCCTCCTCACCACTCATTCCATCAGCCCACACATGGGCTGGCCGACCCATTTAACTCAGTTAGGAGGAAGTGGATGAAGTGGGACCCACCATGCATGCATGGTGATGCAACCAAGGCAAAACCGCCCCCTCCCCTTGATGATATTGCCTCCCCCCTTGATATCATTGCCTCTCATATTATCCCCTCGCACACGACCTCTCAGCCCCCATTTCATTCTCATCCCAAGAGAGAGAAAGAGAGAGAGAGAGAGAGAGAGAGAGAGAGAGAAGCCTGAACCAGAGCTAGAGGCCGTGAAACCAAAGAATACACCGGCACCACCGCCGGAAATGGCTCCCCGCCGCTCCTCGCGAAGCATGGCTGCCGGGAAGGTCCTCCCTCACCTCTCTCTTCATGTTGTAGATCTTAGGATTGTTTAGGATAGGGTTCGGGCTCGAATGAGCCCGAACCTAGCTTGCTTTTTATCCATTAATGGAGTTCTGAAGCTCACGGGTTGGATGGCGCCGCCAATTCCCGCCACCCTAGCCGCCGACAAAGACTCGCCCCCACCACTGTGAGGGTAGAGGAGAAGATGGTCGGTAGAGGCGCTGCCGGTAGCCGCCGGAAAACCCCTCCCGTGAAAGCCTGTTATCAGGCTGGATTTCCTGCTCTCTGGAGAAGAAATGCAATGGGCGTCTGATTTGCTTTAGGATTAGTGCCATGCAATATTATAAATCCTGTATTTATTTAATCATATGAATAGTGCAAAATTCTGCCTTATAAAATAGACTTTTGCATGTCAAAGTTAGGGAACTTATAGCCCCTTTCATAAAATATGCTCAACAAAAAATTTGTAAGTCTTGAAGTTACCTTTAATTTGACATGTTACACATTTATTTTTGTTAAGTAGACTGCCCTATAGAGCCATTTTCCTAGGACTGGTCCTAGGGTAGGTAAGAAAATAAACTTAGTGCCCTACCCAAACCCTAAGTTCAAATGGGCTGAAATTTTGGGCATGTGGCTTATTTAGGCATATCTAGATCCTCCTCAAAAATTGGAATTTTTGGGGAAAATAATCCTATAGTTTTAGTACAAATTTTAAAAATAAAATAATGTTGAGTTTTGGAGCATACTAACCCCAATAGGCCCCAAATTTTGGTGGCCTGCCTTTAGGGGTATATTAGACCTATGGTAGAAATATTAGTCAATTTAGCCCTCTGCATGTTAAGATATCTCAGTTGCAAGATCTGAAAAGGTGAATTGTCTTGGGCTGCAAATAGCAAAAATGCAGAAATTGGAAGAGATGCCCAAGCCCATTCAGAGTCCCAAATGACCTGGTATTTTGGGCAGTAACTGGTTTAGGGCATATTTAGGCCCTGCCCAAAAATGGGATTAATTGGAATTAAAATTAGGGGGAAATTACTAAAATACCCCTAGGCTTGTTTAGGTGATTCTCTAAGTAGTTCAACTCCAAAAGGCCCCAACTTTTGGTGGCATGTCCATGGAAACATTATTAGGGCATGGTTAAATTTTCAGCCCATATGGACCAGAGCATGTTGGGTAAATCCCCTTGCTTGTGTTAGCTAGTAAAGGATTTGGTGTGCTTATAGTCAAAAATGAAATATTGAGTGCACAACCCTTTTGGAACACTGGCTTAGTATTACCCTAAGTACCCCCACCCCTTGGGAAAGATGGATGAATTAGAGTTGATTTACACTTGGACCCAAGTTCAAACCCTAGGAAAGGACTTTTGGGGGTTGTGAAGGACATAAGGGCAAATGCCCTTGTATGGCCTTGTAATTTAGTAGAAAGATAGCTTATGTACATTTAAGCCTCTTGTTGAAATGTTAGGGAATTTAGAAGTAGTTAAGTACCTTAAAAGTCAAACACTAGCTTTAGTGTTGAAGCACTATTAGGTCAAAACAGTAACTTAACATCGTTTAAAAATTGTGAAGATGGGGTAGAATGAATCTTAGGGTGAGTTAAACCCCTAGATATTTTTAGTAGAATTTTATAGATTATATTCATGGTAGTTCCTTTGTTAAATATCAAAGTGTCCAAATTAGTATTTAATTTAATTTGATCATTTGGTCTAAATGGAATTTAGTAAAATTTGGTCAGCAGAGGTTTTTGACCTAAATAGAGGTCTCTGAATTTTATTATAATTTTTAAAGGATTTTATATATTGTTTCCTTCACAAATTTTGTAAATGCTATACTTGGTAAATAAATCATTTAAAGTATAATTTAACTTGTAAAAATGTGGATTTGGGCCACTGATAATTTTTGGATGATATCTACTGTTAGGAATTTAATTATGAATTTTTGAAGTATATTCATAGTACTTGATTCACAATTATGCCTTGTTTAGATTTTTGTATTGAATTAATTTAGAATTAAATATTTTGTGAAAAATTATGAAAGTTGGCCAGTGATAATTTTTGGACTGTAGTAGTGTAATATATTTAATTCAAATTATTTGGATGATAATTTCAAGTAGTTTATTTACAAATCTTGGAATATGGGAATTACTGCTAAAATAATTTGAGGACCCTTAAATGTTTGTAGAAAATGCCAAATTTAGAAATTGTCACTTTTAGACATATGGAATTTTATGGTGAATTTATGAAACATTAATCATGTCTAAAATGTATACTTCATGATCAACTTGACAATGATTGGCTCTTTTAAAAAATTATTTAAATAGAAGATTAATTGAGGAAAATACAATATTCTGGAATTAAATCATTTATGTCATGATAGGACTCCAGTAAATAACCTAGGTCATTCGGATGAAAACTTAAAGGACACCCTATCATGAACATCACTTAGTATAGGTTGGTCCGCAAATAGTAATTTTGGGAAGAGTTGTATCAAGATAAGATTTAGAATAATGTAGAGCTAGTCTTGTAGAACTGGTTAGATGAAAGTAGATGAGTCACCATAGGAAGTTCTAAGGAGTGGCGAGAATCGAGTTGGTGTGAGTTAGAAGGTGCGCAGGTTCGACGAAAGATCGTTGTTCCCGTGAGAGTGGGAGGTCTAAACTACCCTAGGTACAGGTTTAATATAATAAAGGGAACGGGTAAGGGAAGACAACTAATAATAATAAGTGCCTTGCGAAAGAGAACTTTGGTCTGCCATACCATCGTAGTTCCTAGTGCCTATTGAGAACCCCTCACAGGGTATAATCCGTAGGAAGTCCTGGCCTAACGTAAACCTTAATATAATTGAAAGTGTAATTTAGTAGATAGGGTTTCACACTGCACACACTAGGTGGACAAGACTTGGAAATGGTTAAGTCATCCCGAGTTGTTTAAAGGGGCTCCATCCCACGGTGTTCAAAGGGATGAGGTTTGGAATTGAGCCAGACAGTTTAGTCCAGGGAGCTTAGTCTCGGTTTGAGGTTAATTCGGACAGTTTAGTCCGGGAGCTTGACTTGTTGGTTTCTTTTAAGAATATTGCATGTGCATAAAAAGGAATATCTAAGGTTGTGGGTCTTCGGTACTGGATTGTTGTAGCACCGATGCCAGTACAATGACTCGACAAGTGTGGTTTTACACTTCGCCAAAGTTAAGTCTGGCAGTCCATTCGGCAAGAGTACGCAAGAGTACGCTTTGTGCACCAAGCATTGAGGCGTACGATAGGTCAGACCGGTAGTGCTATACTTGTTTTAAGGTGGGCGAGGCCCAACCCACCGCTTTCGTCTGCCACTACGGAGGTATCCTGGGAGGTAACGGCTCCGAAAGGGGGACCTAAAGGCTTGTGTACACAAAATCGGGTGCGTTAGTTGCACTGCTTGAACATAACATACCCACCATATAGATGCATATCATAATCGTTCATAATAACTTGTGACACCTAATGTATAAGTGGTATGGGACGCTTATACATTAGGACTTGCTAAACGACCCCTTGGTCTATAAGCTTGTGTGGGCAAGTTTATAAGTTAAGGTTATTTCAATTTATATATATACTGCTTGTGATAACTGACACCCCAACATATAAAGTGGTATGGGGCATTTTATACGATGGGAGCCTTGTAGATGATCCCTTGGCTTATGTGTACTCACATAAGTGAAGGTTAAAATCTTTTCTTACTTTACTTATTATAACATGATTATAAATTGCTAGCCAAGTCCCCCTGTCACCTGCTTGTTTTACTCTCCACTTTCACGTTCTTTCCTTTCTTCCTCCCCACTCGGTTCCTCGGAGCATGGGGGAAGGGGTGGGGGACGATATGGCTTAGTCTTATAGACTAACGGTTTTCCAACCATATAATATTAGGGGATCGTGGAGCCTAGCAGGGAGGAGCAGCCCAGGAGACCGGTGCGATTGGAGACAGGGCAGTCTAGCTCAGGAGCACAGCAAGCTGGGACCGTGAGTCCCGATCTTTAGTAGTCGATGTTTTATTTTGCTTCCGCATGAGAGACCTATAGTGAGGATATATGTACCGGGCTTAAGCCTTTCATTTCTGTACTCTTTTACTATTCTGTGGACACTCCCTTCGTGGGGATTTTATTATATGTGATTTGTTGTGGACTTACATACTTATACTCTTGTACTGCTACTTTAATGATCAATAAGGCCAGCAGAATCGGCGTTTTGTAGTGACGATCTTCCCGGGCGCGAAGGTGTCACCGTAAAGCGGCGGTTCTGGGCATAAGACCCCGGTTTTTTATGTGTTGTTAAAAAGGGGGTCTTACAGTCGAACTGAGTTCGACTATCGTCAAACTAATTTTATTCCTTTGATAAATCTAGATTTTCATTGAATTCTTTTAGTAATTCTCTTGAACTCTTCTGAGGATAACCTGGAAGCAAACCTATGACCCATGATTATACAATGTGGGTCAATCTAAGCAATCCTAATAGTGATCCTTGCCCAAATCAGAACTAGGGTTCCAACATAGAATCTAGGCCGGTGACACGTCCTACTTTTACGATGACACCAAAAGAGTTGACCGAGCTCAAGGTACAACTGCAGGAGCTATTATAGCAGGGGTATATTATGCTAGCTCTTCTCCATGGTGCGCATTGGTGTTGTTTGTAAAGAATAAAGATGACAATATGTGTTTGTGCATAGACTACCATTAGTTGAATAAACTGACCGTCAAGAATAAGTATCTGATTCTACAGATAGATTACCTGTTCGAATAGTTGGTAGGGTCGATGGTGTACTCTAAGTTGGACTTGAAGCCATGGTATTACTAGTTGCGGATTCGAGATGAGGATATACCCAAGACAACATTTGGTACAAGGTATGACCACTTCGAGATCTCAGTGATGTCGTTCGGGTTGACGAATGCACCATCGATATTCATGGATTTGATGAATCAATTATTTTGGGAGTACTTGGACTCATTTGTGGTCTTCATTGATTATATTTTGGTATACTATAAATTGTAGGCATAACATGAGACTCACATTAAAGTAGTCTTGCATGTTTTGAGAGAGAACCAACTTTATGCCAAGTTCTCAAAGTGTGAGTTTTGGTTAGAGAAGGTGGCATTTTTGGGCCATGTGATTAGTGATGATGGGGTGGCGGTAGATCCGGTGAAAGTTGAGGCCATCATGGATTGGCTAGTTTTGAGAATCATGGCGGAAGTCAGGAGTTTCCTTAGACTAGCCGGGTACTATTGAATATTTGTGGAAAACTTCTTGCGGATAGCTCTGCCCCTTACTTCTCTGACTCATAAGGACAAAAAGTTTATGTGTACTCAAGAGTGCAACCAAGCGTTTGACACCTTGAAGGAAAGGTTGATGTCATCAATCCTAAGTCTTCCTAAAGGGATTGAAGGATTTCAGATTTTTAGCGACACGTCGAGTTGCGGTTTGGGTTGCGTGTTAGTACAACATGGCAATGTGATAGCCTTTAGGTCTAGACAGTTGAAACCTCATGAGAGAAATTTCCTCGTCCATGACTTGGAGCTGGCGGCGGTAATTTTTGCATTAAAGTTGTGGTGGCACTATGTGTACGGTGCAAAGGTGGAGATCTTCACGGACCACAAAAGCCTGAAGTACCTTGTGGATCAAAAAGATTTGAATATGTGGCAGTACAAATGGGTCGAGATCCTTGGGGACTATGACGTGGCGATTCAGTATATGTTAGGCAAGGCCAATGTGGTGACCGATGCCTTGAGTAGAAAATATTTTGGACACCGGAGTTGGATTGAAGCATATGATGAGCGGTTGGTACGGGACTTTGAGTCCCTTAGCATTGATTGTGTAGCGCGAGGCGAGACTAGCATGGCTCAGTTGAACTGGATAGAGTTGCAGAGCGACTTATCCGATCATATCCGGGAAGCGACCAGTGTGGATGTAGAGTTCTAGCCATTTGTGGCGGAAGCTCAAAAAGGCGAGAGTAGTACCATAGAGATGGTTGATGGGATCTTAAAGAGGAATGGAAGGGTATGTGTACAGTATTTTGGTAAGGTCTACGAGGAGTTGATATTTGAGGCCCACTTTACGAAGTACTCCATTCACCCGGGCAGTACGGAGATGTACATGGATATGAGGAAATCCTTTTAGTGGCCTGGGATGAAGCGAGATGTAGCTTTGTATGTGAGCCGGTGTCAGACTTGTGCCTTACTGAAGGCTGAGTGTCAGAAGCCGGGTGGGTTCCTGAAGCCCCTTCCCATCCTTGAGTGGAAATTTGATGACATCTCCAAGGATTTTGTGCATGGTTTACCTCGGTCACAGAAGGGTAACAATGAAATTTGGGTGATTGTGGATCGCTTGACCAAAGTAGCCCACTTTATTCTGAATTGGAAGGAAGATTGCGTAGAGATGCTGGTGGAGTTTTGTTGGGTATTGTATCCACAATGTACCTGATTTGAAGAAGCCCCTGAACAAGCTAAGGTGAATTGGCATTGTATTTGATCACTTTTCTTCAAGTTGTGCTTGCAGTTATTCCTCGCTAAGTACACACCAATGTCAGGGTGCAGTAGGTCAATATACACTGGTCTGTGCAACGTAATCCCTCGTTGAGCAGATCAGTGTGTTGGCTTACGTGTACTCTCTCTATTGGAGTGTACTTACTTTCAAGCACAGGGTTAAGAAGGATCAAGAGCAAACAAGGAGCAAGGATGGGCCAAAGACCAGCTCAAGGGAAGAAAGGCGAAAATCATCTAAGTAGAAATCGTCGAGAATCACTCAGTGATTCTCGCCGATTCAACGAGAATCACTAGTAATTCTCGCCGAATCGACGAGAATCACTCGCTGATTCTCGCCGAATGCTGTCGGCTGTCTCGACGCCGCCCTGAATTTTACTAAGGCAGAATCGTCGAGAATCACGAAGTGATTCTCGCCGATTCGTCAAGAATGACTCTGCATTCTCGACGATTCGGCGAGAATCAATTATGATTCTCGCCGATTCTCTCTGGCTTGCTATTTCTATGTAGCTAGAATTCTGCTAAGTGGAATTCGGCGAGAATCGTAGGTGATTCTCGCCGATTCGTTGAGAATCACTTACGATTCTTGCCGAATTTGACTTAGGCAATTTTCTGTTATTCTCTGGACCGGTCCAAGTTAACACGCGCTGTTTGGAGCCGGTCTTAGGGATTCTTTTTGGTGGGACCCACAACGGTCATTTTTGATGACCTAATGTATAAATACTTCGGTATTGTTGAGCAGCAGACATACGAATACTCGGATTCAAAAAACGAGCCGCCGACGTGACCTAGATCGTAAATCTCGCTCCGCCGCTTTCGCCGCTCATGCCAGTTGATTGTCGTCGCTGATCGTGGTTTCTTTCAGATCTCCCGGCTACAGAAGCTCAGCCAAGCACAGCGTCTCACGCGTCTAACCAGAGATCCTTTGTCTCTTGATTCGTAGATCGGGAAAACCTTCCCCTTCCGAATCGATCGAGATGATCGATCCTAGTGTGACTGTTGGAAGACCTTGCTAGCTTTGCTACGAAGGTTCAATCTCCAAAGAACAGCTGCAGCACTTCGTTGTCGCCGCCAATCCCGAGAGCCAAGCCGCCGCCCTTCTTGCCGCCGCCGGTTTCGGGGAGATTCTCTCCAAGTGAGATCTAGGGTCGTGGACTCTTCGTCGACTTCAAGAACACGTCGTCGAACGAAGAGGGACACCTTATTCTCCATAAGTAGTTTGTATTTCTAATCCACTCCATTTTCAATTTTGTTGTAAAGGAACGTTGGTTCCTAGTTGTAAGGGTTGGGTGAAACCCGTGGTGTAGGAGTGGTGACTCCTTCGTTTGGAAGGGTTCCTTCCGTTAGTGTGAGGATTGGATTTCAATCCTGGTTGTGAAGTGACCGAGTCGTCCCTGGTTGGGAGATAGGTCGAAGGGGGAGAGTGGACGTACCCAAATCGGGGAGCCACTATAATTTGTCTGTGTCTTTCTGTTCTGTGTTGTTTGGTTTATTTGTTCAGGTACAATTTTAATTCCGCAAAAACGTTGCAAGAAACCTATTCCCCCCCCCATAGGTGAAGGTAGTTGGCACTAGGTGGATTTTCAAGTGGTATTAGAGGGAGGTTGCTCATCAAAAAGGGGTTAACACCTCGAGTAAGTTCCTGCCACTAGTGTCAAGTACAAGGAAGATAACTACTATGGACGGACTCAAGTACTCAGGCAAGATCCCAGTGTGCACCAGGCTAAACTTCCCTATCTGGAAGGAAAGTATTAGATTTTACATGGAAGCAGTCGACCCTCGACTCTTAATGGTCGTGGAGGAGGGACCTTATATTCCCACTAATGCCTCCACCATTGATCCTACCAAAAAGGTGCCAAAGAAGCTTTCTGAAATGAACAAGGATGAGATGGTGCTGGTCGGACTTGACAAGAAGGCACAGAACATACTGATCAGCGCAGTTGATGACTCCATGATGCAGAACTTCTGCAACTACAGGACAACCAAGGATATCTGGCACAGCTTGATTATCCTGATGGAGGGCACAGATGAAGTGAGGGATCATCGGAGATCCCTCCTGAATCAGAAATATGAGGCCTTAAGGCAGGGGCCCAAGGAAGAGATTGGAGTCACCTTCGAAAACTTCCTCAAGATCGTCAATGCTCTCAAGGGATACGGAAGATTGTTCACTAATGGTGAAATTAATGATAAATTCCTTAGGTCCCTTCCTAAGGAATGGGACACGAAGATCTGCGCCATCCGAGAGTTTGGCAGATTAGCTGAAACTGATCCTCAGATACTCTTTGGGAAGCTCATTTCCTATGAGCTCTAGTTGAACACGAGGAAAGCTGAAGAAGAAGCAGAGAAGGCTGCAGCCAAGGAAAAGACTGTGGCCCTAAAAGCCATTCACTCTAGGAAGGGCAAGGGTGCGGCTTCATCCCGTGCCGGGAAAAAGGATGAGGAGGAAGACTCCGAGCCATGCTCCTCCGGCTCAGAGTTGTCTGAAGAAGACTTCTCCCTCATCACCCGAGAATTCAAGAAGTTCCTCAAGATAAGGAATCAAAGAAAGAGAGACGGCTCCTCCTCCAGAAATCAGAAGAATTATTATTTTTCTGACAGGTATGAATCAAAACCGAACAAACATTATAATACTAACATCATTTGTTTTGGATGCAATAAGCCAGGACACGACGTGGCCGACTGCCATCAAGGCAAGAGAGAGAAGGGGAAGAGAGAAGAGCACAGGACCTCTAAAGATAAGAAGAAGGAGAGGAGCTACATCGCCAAAAAGTCAAAGACACTGAGTGAGTCTGATTCCTCAGACTCTAGTGATGATGAGGAAGCCTACTTCGGGCTGGTGGGTCGCTCTGACTCAGAAGGAGAATGCCCCCCGTTCACTGGGAAGGTAAAAGCTCGTACCCCCCTCTCTGACTCTGACTATGAGTCTCCTGATGATGATCTCGCGGACAGCCCATCTGCCCGAGAAGCTGAGCTCCTCGAAAAGTATGAGCTTTTGCTCAACACCTTCGAGGAATGCCGCAAGAGATTGAGGGCTCAGAAAAAGGAAGTCAAATTCCTTAAGGTCGAGGGTGTCTCCCTAAGGGAAGAGATCACTAGCTTGATTTCTCTCCGACAGGAGCACCTGGACCTGATCTCTTAGCACTCAGAGTCTCTAAGTCTCCTTGACCTTAAACAGGAAGAAATCAATAAGTTGGAAGAACAACTTACGGCAGAAAAGAAGATTGTCCAAAGCTTCTCTATGCCAAAGACTATTCTTCCACTGGTTGATACCTTCTCTGCTCAGGCTAAGGGGGCTGGCTTGGGGCATGTGGGTGTGCCTGGTAAATCATCCAGGAGAAACAAAAAGCAGAGGAGAAATAAGGCTGCTATGAAGGCCTCTACTGTAGAAAAGGGAAAGGCCCCACTCAACCCTGTTGTATTCAGGAAGCCTGGCTATCATTACAATGAGCAGGACTTTGAGTCAACTTATGGCCACTTCTTCAGGCCCTCGGTTGAAAAGCCCAAGATTAGGTATAAGGGGTGGGCCTTCCCCCACAACTTTTGCGAGAGTGTCTTCAAGGCACCTTATGAGGAAGTTCAGATGGAGGATTATGGCCACTTCTCTAGCGGCCATAATAGGAAGCAGGGACCCAAGGCCAGCCTGTTACACTGAGAAACCAGGAGGTGAAGAAATCATGCGACTGTTGTCATCATGATGCCTCCACCTCCATGTCCGAGGCCCCGACTGAACCTTCCGTTCCAAGGGTGAAGCAAGTGCCTAAGAGAAAGTATAGCAGATTTGACTGCTGGTGTTGTGGCAAAGTTGGTCACTTTGCTGTGGATTGCTGGTTTAATCCGAGGAATAACGAGACCCCTCATGTTGGCAATGCGAGGCAGACCACTCGTAGGGCTAACCATTCGAGGGGGAGCATGCTAACGAGGAATCTAGGACCCAAGTTTGATTGGGTTCCTAAGGGAAATTAATTCTGTTTTGCAGGAATGTCCAAAGGCCACAATAACTCCCGTATGGTACTTGGATAGTGGATGTTCCCGGCATATGACCGAGACAGGAAGCCTGCTGCGTGATTACTCTCCAGTCGAGAATGGACCCAAAGTCATCTTTGGGGGATCAGATCGAGTAGTCACAAGGGGTTACGGTATGATTTCCAACGGTATAATCTCTATTACCGACGTGGCTTACGTTGAAGGGTTAAATCATAACCTGATCAGTGTAAGTCAGTTATGTGATAAAGGATATGACGTTAAGTTCTGTAAGGATAAATGCCTGATAATATCGTGTGCCTCTTCGGAGACGGTATTAACAGGCATTAGGAGCAGAAATATCTTCTACTTAGATTTTCTTAGTTTAGATTCTTCTACCCCCGTATGCCTAGTAGCAACAGGCAGTGCATCTCTTTGTGAACAATGGCACAAGAGATTGGCACATATTAATTTCAAGACTATTAGTATGCTATTTTCTAAAAACATAGTAAGGGATGCTCCCATCATTAAGTGCATCAAAGATAGCCCCTGTCCTGCATGCCAGAAGGGCAAACAGACTCGGTCTACCTTTAAGGGAATCGTTGACAAAGACTCCTCCAGGTGTCTTTATCTTATACATATGGACTTGTTTGGTCCAATGCAAGTTCATAGCTTGGGAGGCAAGTCTTATATGCTAGTGATTATTGATGATCACTCTCGGTTTACTTGGGTGTTCTTCTTAAAACGCAAGTCAGATACGTTTGACATCTTCACCAATTTTGTCAGGCAGATTCAGAATGAACTTAACTGCTCGGTGGTCAAAATCAGAAGTGACCATGGAACAGAGTTCGAGTCTGGTGCTATGATAGAGTTCTGTGAAGAACATGGTATCTTTCATGAGTTTTCCTCCCCGCGTACTCCTCAGCAAAATGGGGTTGCGGAGAGGAGAAATAGAACTCTCATTGAAGCTTGCACGACAATGTTGAATGACGCTTCTCTCCCAGAATACTTCTGGGCAGAGGCTGTCAATACGGCGTGTCATGTACAAAACCGGGCCTTGATCAACAAGAATCATCATAAGACGCCTTATGAGCTACTGAAAGGTAGGAAGCCAACCATATCTTATTTTAGGATCTTTGGCTGCAGATGTTATGTACTGAATAACGGGAAGTACCTGATGCGTGTAAATACGGCAAGCGTACCGGTCGCACAAGTAATAAAGTTTGGGAATAAATCCCCGAGTGTCGGTCTCTTGAGGAACACAGTAAGGTGGAGTTAATTTCGAGGACGACTTGAGATTGAAGTCCTCGGGTCGGCTCAAAAAGGGGGGTTTATATGGATGCGGAAATAGAAAATAAATGCTACAAACTACTCCTATGCAATGCCGCTATGCAAAGCTTCGCCAGGCAGGATGGAGACTAGTCGGGCCGCTATGTACCGAATCGCTAGGCGGATGGAAGAGTAGGCTAACGGATGAGGTGGAGAGAACGGCGGAATGAGGGTCGTAAGCACCTCTTCGCAATGCATGCCACTAGCAATTGCTAGTGCTGCAAGGATGGATGGCGGTGGATGGAATATGGCGCACCTCAAGCAAATATAACAAAATTACACTAACTCACATAGACATGAATAAGTGAAAGTTGTTTATCAAATGTAATAATACTTCATCAATATATGGAAATTAAACTAAAATAACAACAACAAATTAAGAGAAGTGTGCGAAATCGATCGGGTCCGAAGCCTTATTGGGGGTTCACGGTTGGAATCCCGGGTTGTCAATCCAAGTCCAAGCTCGGTCCTCAACTGCGTCCGGGGTAGAGGAGGTTGTCACTCACTCCCAGTGGCCCATCTTCTTCGTATCACGCTGCGGAAAATGGAAGCACATACTCCTCCTAGCTTGATGGAGGAAGCTAGGTCAAATCTCCCTTGAAGCTCGAGGATGAAGGAGGAGGCCGAGAGGAAGCTCCGGCTATGATTTGGCATTGAAAGCTTGCCCGGAGCACCTCCCTATGGTGGAAGATGAAGGAGGACGGTGGAAACCCTCCTTGGAGATGAAAATGGAGGAAAAACGGCGGACTTTGGCGATCTCCCCAAATTAGGGCGGAACCTGCGTATTTATAGATTGCAGAAATTACAGCGCGCACGATCACTGGCGCACGACCAGTGATCGTGCGCCCTGTGGTTAGTGATAGTGCGCGAAGGCCAGGCAGAACTCCAGGAAAAAGTGGAATCAATGCGCACGATCAGTGGCGCACGACCAGTGGTTGTGCGCACTGAAGTCAGTGGTCGTGCGATTACCCCGACAGAACTTTAGAAAATGGGGAATAGTACGCACGATCAGCGGCGCACGACCTGTGGTCGTGCGCATTACAGCCGATGATTGTGCGCAGTAAACCTGTTTCCAAATAATCCCGGAACACGCACACGACCCCAAAACCCAGCACTGATATGTGCAGATATTCCAAACAAGCACAGAACGGAGTACAATAATAGAAGAACACCAAATGAACACAACCACGGGCCAAAAGTGCACTTCCTAAAGAAATAAGGATAATATGAAATATGAGTGATAACGAACTAAAAGTGAAGTGCAAGCATACGAAAACAAGCCCAGATGAGTCCGAAAATCATAATATAAATAGGACTCATCACACCCCCAGACTTAACTGTTTGCGCGTCCCGAGCAAACACAACTTAAGCAGACAAGGAAAAAGAACTAGCTAACAAAGAAATTGCAGAACGGAGTACCATGCGAAGTCACATGCCCGTGTGCATAAAAATATAGTAGAGGAAATTCTTAAGTATACAAAATATTTTATATTTTTCACAATGCGTATCAAAAAGTTATTACTACTCAAAAATAGAATCACGGTGAATCATCCGGTCCTACGTAGGAAGAAAGTAGGCAGGCCACTAAGGTGAGCATTGCCAAAGATCGGGGCTCAGGATCACCTCCAAAGGAATCCACCAATGTCGGGGACCATACGCTTGCCCGTTCACACTCTCTCCACGGCACTAGTTAGACTCAAGCGCTAATCTGTAGGACTTTAGGATAATCACGGGGCTTGGGTTACGGTGAGGTAAACAATGATAAAAATAAAGGCTATGCACCTAACCCAAATGAGCTAGCCTAAAAGAATCCCTCAGCAAACCACAATATAACCAGGTGCACCACACCCCCGGACTTGATTTTTGCAACATGGGTGTGTGCACCGCCTACTCCAAATCAAAATCATCTCCATAAAGATTTTCATTAAAACTCTTTCTTTTCCTTTTCTTCTTTCTCATTTTTTTTGTATAAATTTTTCTTTGTAAACTTTTTCTTTTCACAATACACAATTTCAGCAAATAAAACTTGGGGCACATCCACATATTCACAAATAATAACACCACATCACATCCCAACATGAAAATATAAACTCTAAGCTTGACTTGGGTGTGCGACTAGGATCGGCTATGAGGCTTTGGTGAAATACTAGTGGAGCTGAATCAAAAGAAGGGTAGGCACAACAGGGCTTAGCGAGGACAAGACGTTCGGAATGGTACAAAGCTCAACCGGGCCAAAATGATGTCCTACATCACGCTCACGCTAGGAAAACCATGTACCAATGCTTCGAGAGTAGCTTGGGGCAAGTTCTTAGCCACCGAGAAAGATAATCCTTCCCCACCGACTCGAGCAAAACGAGTCTAGTAGCGGCTACACACATTCCTACGCTACCGTTTGATTCACACTGGATTCACCAACTTTTGAGTAGAATAAGAAATATTTACGCAAATAGAAAAATATAAAACTATAATCATACAGAAAAATTAAATCTACACAAATTTCTACACAAAACGAGAGTAATTGACTAGGAACACAGCAAGGCCAACATTTTTACTCTATCGTGCAATCCTAAACTAGCACAATAATTTTTCCAAATCAAACAAAAGAAATTAGTTTAACTCGCGGCATGCTAACAGCTAAGCACACGCTCATGTGGGTGTAGTGGAGTGCAAAGTAATGAACTAAATAAAATAAAACTACAAAAGCTTCTAGTATGCACATGATATGTGCACGTGCAAAAGGTAACAAGTAATTGCTCTCCCCCAGACTTAGACTAAACAACACTGCATATGATATTGAAATTAAAATAAAAAAGGGAAAAGGGGAGAAGTTACCCAATGCTCAGCTAGTGAGCATACAAGAAGACGCATGAAAAGTAGAAGCAGGCTTGCCAAACGAAGAATCACAACACCGCTGATGCATAGTTTCCATGAATACCTGCAGGGGTGAGCTCCGCAAAAACAAAAGAAAAATATACAAAAAGAAATGCTAAAATGAAAATATACATGAAAATAAGAATGCAAAAAATAAGATAACTACTGGGGTTATTGTCATCCCAGCACGACTTATTAAATTCTATACAGTTCTAGCTAATGAGCCTATGAAAAGAAAAATGAACAGGTAACTACTCTAATATCCGTGTCGGTAACGGGTACCGATATGGAGAAAGAGCAGTTACCCCTCTACCTGAGTAATAATACCTGCGACGCACAGGTAGAGGAAATAGGAAGTAAGATGAGGAGGAGCACCGGTCCTCACTCAACTCAACACAAAAAATATCCTTGCCTAACAAGGTATCGTCCACCACAGGTTCGTAGGAAGCGACGGCAGCAGCAAAAATGCCAGGCGCATCGACAACCTCACATACCCGTGGAGATTCCACCTGGACAGGCTCAGATAAAGAAAGGGGATCAAGAAATAAAAAAGACGAAGAACATATGGAAATAATCGAGGGAGTGGTCCCGGTCTCACTCCCCAAAGGCTGAGGTAGAAAAATATTGTCGGCATTGTCGACAATGCTACAAGACTTGGCCGGATCCATAGAGGTCTCCACCAAGACTTGGACTTTCTCCTTTGGTATCGAGGGAGAATCCTCGACACCAGGAAGGTTGTCCTCCTCCATAGGAGTGGAAACAATCCATGTATCACAAGCCTCAACTTGTGTTGCATCGTCGAAAATGTCGTAAGAAACGACTGAAGTAGAATGCACAAAAAGCAGAAGAACTGTGCTTGGATAAAAGTCAAGCGCAGGTTCTTTACAAAGAATTGGCTCCACGCTTGGAGATGTATGCACAGGAGAGATGGGCTCAGCCACGTCGAAGCCTAGATCAACCACACATCTGGTGGTTGTGTCCACATCATTCCCTTCAACAGATGAAGGTGATAGGGATACATAAACAGACGATGAAGGTGTGCCACCAAGGGTAGGAGTCGGGATGATCCGGATGTCCGGCTCATCATCCTCTGCCAAAACACGGAGGTACTCGGCACAGTCCTTCAGGACATGATCTGTTCTACGACAATACAAACACTTTCTCCCAATACTCTGCGGTCCTTGTGGGGCCGGAGAGGAATAAGAGAACGGTGTATGAGGCGAGGACGAATGACCATAAGCTCGGGGCACAGTGTTTGAAGGGCTGTACGAATACAGCATCTCATGCATTGTGCGCTGAGGCTTATGCTCAATATCTCTCGTAGGGCATTCATGACTAGCGTGGGAGGAATTTCCACACCGACGACATTGGGCATAAGAATATCCCCACATGGTGTCGAAAAAGCAGATTCAAAATAAATTATGCAAATTACAAAATCCAACAATATATTACTACAGTTGCCTAAACAAACAAGAAAAAGGAAAGCTAAACATAAATAGAACAAAACAAAAGCGATTTACAAAGGAAAAGGAAAGCAATTTCAGGTCTCCCTCTCCAGCAACTCACACGACTGTGTTCCCTGGCAACGGCGCCAAAAACTTGATGCGTGTAAATACGGCAAGCGCACCGGTCGCACAAGTAATAAAGTTTGGGAATAAATCCCCGAGTGTCGGTCTCTTGAGGAACACAGTAAGGTGGAGTTAATTTTGAGGATGACTTGAGATTGAAGTCCTCGGGTCAGCTCAAAAAGGGGGATTTATATGGTTGCGGAAACAGCAAATAAATGCTACAAACTACTCCTATGCAATGCCGCTATGCAAAGCTTCGCCAGGCGGGATGGAGACTAGTCGGGCCTCTATGCACCAAATCGCTAGGCGGATGGAAGAGTAGGCTAACGGATGAGGTGCAGAGAACGGCGGAATGAGGGTCGTAAGAACCTCTTCGCAACGCACGCCACTAGCAATTGCTAGTGCGGTAAGGATGGATGGCGGTGGATGGAATATGGCGCACCTCAAGCAAATATAACAAAATTTCACTAACTCACATAGACATGAATAAGTGAAAGTTGTTTATCAAATGTAATAATACTTCATCAATACATGGAAATTAAACTAAACTAACAACAACAAATTAAGAGAAGTGTGCGAAATCGACCGGGTCCGAAGCCTTATTGAGGGTTCACGGTTGGAATCCCGGGTTGTCAATCCGAGTCCAAGCTCGGTCCTGAACTGCGTCCGGGGTAGAGGAGGCTGTCACTCACTCCCAGTGGCCCGTCTTCTTCGTATCACGCTGCGGAAGATGGAAGCACATACTCCTCCTAGCTTGATGGAGGAAGCTAGGTCAAATCTCCCTTGAAGCTCGACGATGAAGGAGGAGGCCGATAGGAAGCTGTGGCTATGATTTGGCATTGAAAGCTTGCCTGGAGCACCTCCCTATGGTGGAAGATGAAGGAGGACGGTGGAAACCCTCCTTGGAGACGAAAATGGCGGAAAAATGGCGGACTTTGGCGATCTCCCGAAATTAGGGCGGAACCTGCGTATTTATAAATTACAGAAATTACAGCGCGCACGATCACTGGCGCACGACCAGTGATCATGCGCCCTATGGTCAGTGATAGTGCGCGAAGGACAGGCAGAACTCCAGGAAAAAGTGGAATCAATGCGCACGATCAGTGGCGCACGACCAATGGTCGTGCGCACTGAAGTCAGTGGTCGTGCGATTGCCCCGACAGAACTTTAGAAAATGGGGAATAGTACGCATGATCAGCGGCGCACGACCAGTGGTCGTGCGCATTACAGCCGATGATCGTGCGCAGTAAACCTGTTTCCAAATAATCCCGGAACACGCACACGACACCAAAACCCAGCACTGATATGTGCAGATATTCCAAACAAGCACAGAACGGAGTACAATAATAGAAGAACACCAAATAAACACAACCACGGGCCAAAAGTGCACTTCCTAAAGAAATAAGGATAATATGAAATATGAGCGATAACGAACTAAAAGTGAAGTGCAAGCATACGAAAACAAGCCCAGATGAGTCCGAAAATCATAATATAAATAGGACTCATCAGTACCCGCGTACTAAGTTTGGTGAAAAATGCTTCGAAGGCATATTCATGGGCTATAGTAGCCATAGTCGGGCATATAGGGTTTTAAATAAGAAAACCCTAGTGGTTGAAGAATCAATTAATGTTGTATTTGATGAAGGAAGCTTGCTTAATAGCAATTCTTCCAGCGGTATTCTTGAAGATGCAGGTGCAAGACTTGAACAGCTGAGACTCGATGAGACTGCTAAAGATGTAACTCCTAAGTACGTCAAGGTTTTTACCTCAATGTCAACTGGAGAAGTTGAAGATCAGAATGGAGCAAACCTATTAGAAGAAGGAGAAGCTCAAGAAGATGTCAGAGCTCCTTATGCCAGACTCCTAGAGCTCCGACACGTGAGGGATCATGCTAGAGATCAGATCATCGGAGATCCTCGTGACGGTGTCAGAACTCGAAGAGGTACTATTAACGAGATTTTGCATCTTAGTTTCCTGTCACAGGTTGAGCCAAAGATGTTCGACGAGGCGAACAAAGATGCTGCATGGATATTGTCCATGCAAGATGAACTACATCAATTTGAAAGATGCAACGTCTGGACGCTGGTTCCCAGACCAAGGGGGCAGAACGTGATCAGCACCAAGTGGATCTTCAGAAACAAACTGGATGAACATGGTGTCATCATAAAGAACAAGGCCAGGCTAGTGGCTCAAGGTTACAGACAGGAGGAGGGAATTGACTTCGACCAGACCTTTGCACCAGTGGCACGGCTCGAGGGGATCAGATTGTTCCTGGCGTACGCTTCGCACAAAGGATTCACTGTCTATCAGATGGACGTGAAATCTGCATTCTTAAATGGTAATCTGAAAGAGGAAGTATATGTCGCACAACCCCCAGGTTTTGTTAATCCAACTTATCCCAATCATGTATATTTTCTTAATAAGGCTTTATATGGCTTAAAACAAGCTCCTCGAGCTTGGTATGAGACTCTGTCTAGTTTTCTTCTTGAGAACAAGTTTTCTAGAGGAAAAATAGATAAGACATTGTTTCTTAGGGAAGTCAAAGGCAAGATCTTGCTTGTGAAAATCTATGTTGATGACATTATATTCGGCTCTACGGATAACAATCTTTGCAAAAAGTTTTCTAAACTTATGCAAGGAAAATTTGAAATGAGTAGTATGGGAGAGCTAAAGTATTTCTTGGGACTTCAAGTGAAACAGTCTGAGGATGGAATTTTCATTTCCCAGACCAAGTTCACACATGAACTCCTCAAGAAATTCGGAATGGAGAATGCAACCTCTATGAGGACTCCAACTGGATTCACCATGTCTCTGGACAAGGATGAGAAAGGGAAACCTTTTGATGAAACCAAATACAGAAGCATTATTGGATCCCTGCTCTATCTTACTGCAAGTAGACCGGACATTATGTTCTCCACATGCGTTTGTGCCAGATATCAGGTGAACACTAAGGAATCTCACTATGTCGCTGCAAAGCGAATTCTTAGATACCTTAAGGATACACCTAATCTTGGCTTGTGGTACCCGAGAAACAATGATGTCGAGCTAATAGGCTTTTCATATACTGATTTTGCAGGAAGCAGGGATGATCGGAAAAGCACTTCCGGGACGTGTCAATTCCTCGGAAGAAGGCTTATATCATGGAATAGTAAGAAGCAAAATTATGTTGCAACCTCCACAGCTGAATCTGAGTATATCTCAGCAGGCAGCTGTTGCGCACAACTACTATGGATCAGAAACCAGTTAGCAGACTATGACCTTCAGTTCAAGGAAGTACCAATGTACTGCGACTCCTCTAGTGAAATTGCCATTGCGAACAATCTGGTATCGCACAGCAGGACGAAGCAAATTAAAGTGCGCTACCACTTCATTAGGGAGCACGTGGAAAACAAGGACATCTCTCTCTGCTATGTCCCCACGGATAAGCAGATTGCAGATATTTTCACAAAGCCCCTAGATGAGGCACAGTTCAGTCTCTTCAAAACTGAACTGGGGATGCTAAACTATGAGGAATAAAGACTACTGAAGCTCCAGGCTCGTGCATCTAGGGGGAGCATTCGCAAGAAACTCAAATGTCAGCCCAAATGCAAGAACTGAGGGGGAGCATGGTATCAAGTGCAATAGTCCCAGATTTGCAGAAGCCGAAAAGGGGGAGATTACCCTCTCAGCTAAGGTGCTAAGGTGTATGCTCCAATTGCTATAAAGATAATGGTATGGAACCTCTATTCTCATCTTTCAAAGTTGTGTTTTCTTCCAGCCGTTATTTTCACCTTAGCTTGTAGGGTTTAGGCTTCTTCAAATAGGGGGAGATTATTGGGTATTGTATCCACAATATACCTAATTTGAAGAAGCCCCTGAACAAGCTAAGGTGAATTGACAATGTATTTGATCACTTGTCTTCAAGTTGTGCTTGCAGTTATTCCTCGCTAAGTACACACCAATGTCAGGGTGCAGTAGGTCAATATACACGGGTCTGTGCAACGTAATCCCTCGTTGAGCAGATCAGTGTGTTGGCTTACGTGTACTCTCTCTATTGGAGTGTACTTACTTTCAAGCACATGGTTAAGAAAGATAAAGAGTAGACATGGAGCAACGATGGGCCAAAGACCAGCTCAAGGGAAGAAAGGCGAAAATCGTCTAAGTAGAAATCGTCGAGAATCACTCGCTGATTCGACGAGAATCACTCGCTGATTCTCGCCGAATGCTGCCGGCTGTCTCGACGCCGCCCTGAATTCTACTAAGGCAGAATCGTCGAGAATCACGAAGTGATTCTTGCCGATTCGTCGAGAATGACTCTGCATTCTCGATGATTTGGCGATAATCAAATGTGATTCTCGCCGATTCTCTCCGGCTTGCTATTTCTATGTAGCTAGAATTCTGCTAAGTGGAATTCAGCGAGAATCATAGGTGATTCTCGCCGATTCGTGGAGAATCACTTACGATTCTCGCCGAATTTGACTTAGGCAATTTTTTGCTATTCTCTGGACCGGTCCAAGTTAACTTGCATTATTTGGAGCCGGTCTTAGGGCTTCTTTTTGGTGGGACCCACAACGGTCATTTTGGATTACCTAATGTATAAATACTTCGGTATTGTTGAGCAGCAGACATACAAATACACGGATTCAAAAATACGAGCCGCCGACGTGACCTAGATCGTGAATCTCGCTCCGCCGCCGTCGCCGCTCGTGCCAGTTGATTACCGTCGCTGATCGTGGTTTCTTCTAGATCTCCCGGCTACAGAAGCTCAGCCAAGCACAACGTCTCACGCGTCTAACCAGAGATCCTTTGTCTCTTGATTCGTAGATCGGGAAAACCTTCCGCTTCCGAATCGATCAAGACGATCGATCCTAGTGTGACCGTTGGAAGACCTTGCTAGCTTTGCTACGAAGGTTGAATCTCTAAAGAACAGCCGCAGTACTCTGTTGTCGCCGCCAATCCTGAGAGCCAAGCCGCCGCCCTTCTTGCCGCCGCCGATTTCGGGGAGATTCTCTCCAAGTTAGATCTAGGGTCGTGGACTCTTCGTCGACTTCAAGAGCATGTCGTCGAACGAAGAGGGACACCTTATTCTCCATAAGTAGTTTGTATTTCTAATCCACTCCATTTTCAATTTTGTTGTAAAGGAATGTTGGTTCCTAATTGTAAGGGTTGGGTGCAACCCGTGGTGTAGGAGTAGTGACTCTTTCGTTTGGAAGGGTTCCTTCCGTTAGTGTGAGGATTGGATTTCAATCCCGTTGGTGAAGTGACCGAGTCATCCTTGGTTGGGAGATAGGTCGAAGGGGGAGAGTGGACGTACCCAAATCAGGGAGCCACTATAATTTGCCCGTGTCTTTCTGTGCTGTGTTGTTTGGTTTATTTGTGCAAGTACAATTTTAATTCCGCAAAAACGTTGCAAGACACCTATTCCCCCCCCCATAGGTGAAGGTAGTTGGCACTAGGTGTACTTTCAGTTTTCCTAAAACAATAGTTTCCTGGTGAGTTTCAAGATGGAACAAAATGAGGCTCTGCATGGATGACGGTGTCGAACATCGATGTCTTGGATAGATGCGGGAGACACCAAACTTTTGGGAAAGAAAGTGGCGGCCGATGCTTGTGAGTTGGTGCGAAAAATTCAGGAGCGCATGAAGGTTGCTCAGGATCGGCAGGAAAAGTATTTCAATATGCACCATATGAATGTGGAGTTCGTTGTTGTAGACTGGGTAAATCAAAAGATTAAACCATTCAAAGGAATTTCACGGATTCGCCGACTCAAGAAGTTGAGCCCAACATTAATAGGATCGTTCGAAGTTATGTAACGCGTCGGAGAAGCAGCCTATAGAATGGCGTTGTCCACAGAGCTGAGTGGATTGCACGATGTTTTCCATGTCTTAATTTTAAGGAAATCTTTGGTAGATGCAAGTGTAACGTCCCATTTCCAACTAGACCCCTGGAAGTTGTTTTGTCATAACAGAACCCTAGGAAACCCAGGAATTGAAGTTTATCGACCAAGATTTCGAGTCAAGGGGTGGTGAAAGTGAGGGTAAGATCTATCTTAACTCTAGAGGGGGGGGGGGTGAATAGAGTATTTTAAAGTAAATTTACAATTTAAAATTGTACAGCAGTAAAGGCTTAATTTATGTATAGGTGTAAGGTGCTTTGATGTAGAAATAAAACAAAAGCAGTAAAATAAAAACCACAGCACACAGCAAAGAATATGCACAAGAAACCAGAAGACACAAGGAGCTATAGTGGTTCCCCAAAAACCTGGGTACATCCACTCTTCTACCACCCTTGGTAGGAATCCACTGCAGGATGAGTTGATCAGGTGTCCTGGGCACCAATGAGCTTTTGATAAGGTGCTCAAAAACCAAACTGGATTTTTTGATCAGGTGTCTTGGCACCACTGAGTTTTGACAAGGCTCTAGGAACCAGAATCAAAACTTTTGAAGGGAGTCTTGATAACCCTTTTACAGCAGGAAAAGAAAAAGGAAGAGGTGAAGTTGTCTTCTCTGTCTCAATCACTGAGAGAAGACTTAGTGGATTGATTGTGTTGTCAAAGCTCCCCCTAAGATGTAGATGGTTTAGAGATGAGAGCTTTGCTAGGGTGATAGGTCTTCAGAAGCTTCAGATCTCCAGCAGAAGATGGTTTCAGTAGAGGCTGAAATATGAATTGTCTGGAGTCCTTGATGTTGAAGCTATGATCACTTTTCAGTATGCCAATATTCAACTAATTCTCCAGGATTGATCACTTGATTTTTCTGAATTGATCTCACTATCCTGTGAATCTTTACTGAGAATTTCTTTTTTTTCTCCTATTGTAGATTGTTTATACTTATGTAGTATCTTATTATATTATATATCAGACTAGAGAATAAAGATGTTTTATTCTCTGAAGATTCTCTGTCCAAGATAGCCGTTAACAGTCAATAAATGTCTTCCATAAATGTTTTGTCTTCTGGAGGAAAGTCCAATATACATTCTCTGATAAATCCCTTGAAACTTGCTCAAGAATAAATGAAAATGGCTGGCAAATCTCTTGAAATAAATGTTGAGAGAATTTGAAAAACATTCCAAAAGCTGACTGAATTTGAGTCCTCAAAGTCGTCGATCTCTCAGAAAAACGTCGATCTGAGCTCTACGATCGTCGACCTGAGCTCAGAGATTGGATTGAACATCAGACAGAAAACGTCGAACTGAGCTCGAAGATTGTCGATCGGAGCTCAGCGACTTGGAAATAAGCTGAAGGCAGATCGTCGATCTGAGCTCAAAGATCGTCGAACGGAGGTCAATGACTTAGCAGAGTTGAGCTCATAGATCATCGAACCGAGTTTGACATTTCATCGACCTAAGCTCGACGATAATTGTCTTTGTCTCAGCTCTAAGTCTGAATCCTTGAATGGTCCTGGGGGCAGCTTCAAACCTAAATTCTAATGCCTAGACTCATTCTAACTTAACCTTTCCAACTATACATCTAGGTCAAACTTATTTCCTAAAAACATAGTGATCCTTGCCCAAATTAGTAATAGGGTGTTCCAACAATCTCCCCCTATTTGGGTTAGGATTACTATTTATAGAACTCAGTAATAAATACAAAATCAACATACAGAAAAACAAAAATCTAACACAATAGAGCAGATCATGCAACATAGCAGCAATCAGATGGAATATCAGCAAATGTTCAAAATGAGTATACTGTCTGCTTATAAATGTCATTTCTTTTCACTTCCCTTCTTAAATAAGATTTCCCTGTTGGGATTTAGAGCTTCTTTCTTTGACCTTCTATCATCATCTACACCTAAGGAGGTTTGAGATCTTTGTCTGGGAACCATAGCCTCAGGATGCAGTTTCATGTAGTCCACTGGGTCAAAGAATTTCCTTGATGCATACCTTTCTAGTTCTGCCTTTCTTTGATCTGACAAGGTAGTAATGTTGGAAGTATCTTTCCCTTGTTCTCTGGCCTTCTTCAGCTGATCTAAGGCAGCAAGTTCTTTCATCCTAGCAGTCCATGATAATGGATTGTTCTCTTGATCTTCAAAAGGAACTGCAGGCTCATATCTGTTGACATTTTCTGAAGTAGTAGGAGTTATTGTATCAACAGTTTCTCTGAGTTTATAAGGGAAAGGACCTTGAGTTGAGTCCATGTGTCTTTGTCCTTCCCTTGCTTGAAATTTGTGTTCTCTTTTATTTCCTCTATATTGTCCCCTTCTGGACTGATAACCCCTTTGATATTGCCCTCTGGGATGATATCTTTGTGAAGATTGGCAGGGGCTTTGCTTTGGTGCAGAGGTTAGAGAAGCTGAGCCTCCACCTGTTCCTGAATCTTGAGGAGGAGGAGGAGGCTGAAACTGGGATGAACCTTTCTCATACTTATCAAACTTTCTTTTCTTCTTCATGGCCTTTAGTTGGTTTTTAGAATATTGCATCCATGGTTCAGTTATCTGGCAATCATGCAGAATATAGTAGGGTATATCATTAGCATCCTTGGCCTTAGCAGGAGGGACCTTCATCATGGCCTTGCTTCTAGCCTTCCTTTTCTTTGCAATGGTACTAGAAGAGTCATCAGAGTAAGTGTGAAACTGATCACTTTCTGAGCTCTAGGGTCTATCATACAGATCATCAATGCTTTTGATGTACTTCTCTTGTTGTTTTAGTTGTTCAGGAGTTAGAGCAGGAGAAGCAGCAGCAGAAACACAACTTATAGAAGCAGCAATAGGAGCAGAAGTAATAGGAGCAGCAGGTTCAGGTTCTTCCAGATAAGTAGCAAGTTCGTCAACAGCAGTAGCATCAGCAACAACAGACAACATTTCAATGTCAGAAGATCCAATAGATGTAACAGCAGTAGCAGCAGCAGCAGTAAAAATAGAAGAAACAACATCCTCAGCCTTGAAAGAGTTGGCATATGATGCAATCAGGCTGGGATCACATTCTAAAATAGGCATAATGGCCTTAGTAAGGTCTTCAACTTATTGAACTGGTAGAGAATTGAAGTACACAGTATCAAAAACTGACAGCAGCTCTGAAGATCCACTACAAATACTGGAGCAGGTTCTGAAACTTCAGCAGCCTCAGGCAAATCTAGAGCTTCATTAGGCATCTCCCCCTGCCTGGATTTAGTGAAAACTGGATCAAGGCACTCAGAGGAAGGGATTGCCTGAGAGGAGAGGAAGGGAGATAGCCTGGTAGACAACTCCTGAACATTTTTCAGAAGTGGAGCCAAGGTGGTCTCCAGCAATGAGGTTAGCCTGGCAGCTAGCAGCTCATACAACCTGTCTGCAAAAGCTCAAAGATCTATATGCTCAAGAGGGGCTTGAGTAAAGGTAGGAGTTGATGTAGCTGCAATGATGTTGGCTGGAACTGATGGAATGGATGGTGTGGAGGTAGGAGGTATAGGGATGGATGGCTCAGTAGTAGGAATTGTTGAAATTGATGTTACTGAAGTGGAGATGGATGATATGGGAGAGGAAAAGGATGGGGTGAAGGATGATTGAGACAGTATGTCCTGTAGAAGTTGTTGGTAGGAAGATGTAGATGGAATCTCAGGAGGAGTGGGAGGAGAATCATCCATGAAGGAGTCATCACGAAGATGAAATAATGGAGTGGTGACAGGTGGATAGTAGTACAGAGGGTGGAATGCTTCTGAGGTAGTGGCTGGAGGAGGTGAAATAGGTGATGAGATTGTAATGGGGGAAGATATGGCTATGGTTGAGATGAGTGGTGAGGTTGATATGACTGGTGTGGTTGATGTGGAGACTAAGGCAGAGACAACTGGAGGAGGAGTGACTGAGGCAGTCCTTGTTCCTGAAGCAGCCCTATTGGGGTTGATAATCTGCCTGTCCCACCTGCTGAAAAGGGCACAGGTGAGCCTTTTGGATGCATTGATGTGCATCCCACTTGAAACCAGTAGATCAGGGCACCTGTAATGTAGGTAAACCCCTATAATCCTCCCCAAACTGACACAGCTTTTGCTAATTTTCTTCTTGATCAAATTAAAGAAGATAGATCCCCAATCCAGATGTTTCTTATCAACTAAAGCTCCCATTAAGCATAACTGATACTTTGAGATTGTATCATGAGCTGAGTGCTTTGCAAGAAGCACTTTGCCAACAACATCAGCAAAAAATTGAAATTCAATTGATAAATTCTTTTTCAGCGGTTTATTAGGGTTCACAACAGAGTGACCCATTCGATCTAACAACGAATCATATTCCTCTCCAGACAAATAAATGGAGTCATTCCCAGTACTTAAGGCGAATACTTCTGTCAAAAGAGCGGGGGACATTGGTACCTGAGTTCCATTGATGGTGTCGACTATAGAATTTTCATTCTCATTGGTGGCAGTAAAAACCCATTCTTTTACTTCATCTGCTGCAATCTTTATTCTGGTGGTCATAATCTGAGCTAACTGCTGTTCGCAGAAAAGATTCAGAATATCTTTGAACCGCTGATCACTGCCATCGAAGGAGTTCATATCTATGTCAAAACCTGTATCAAATTTCATTTTGAAAAGAACGACGACCGACACTGCCATCTGTACCTACAAAGATTCAACAAACACGACCAAGTGTAGAGAGTTTGGTGGGAAAGAGAAAAATTTGCAGAGAGTATGAAAGCATAAACGACGAACGGCGGCCGAAAAATGATTTTATATTAGGGTTCGACGCGAAAAAGGAAGGATCTCGATCTCCGTTCGACGATCAGGACTCCTAAGGGAAGCGGAAAGGTCTTCAACATCGTAGATCTCAGTTCGACGATCTAGAGAATTTAGAGCTCAGTTCGACGATCGAAGGCCTGAAAGAAATAGTATACAACTATCATACAAGCTCTGAGCTCCGGTCGACGTTTTGGGAAAACGTCAATCTCCGTTCGATGTTTTTCGGGAAACCGTCGATCGACGTTCGATGATTTCTGGGGAAAACGTCGAGTGCAGTTCAGAGACAGAAACTATCCTACAGACACAAAAAGAAAGGAGTTTTTAGCCTAATCTTGGTCTGTTTTTAGCTTTTCAAAATCTTGTAATTTATTTTAGGCTTCCTCCATCTAACATGCCAAACTGATTGAGGAAGAAATTGTGTTTCTTTTCATCCAAAGGCTTGGTGAAAATATCTCCCCTTTGCCAATCAGTTGGGATATATTGAAGTTCAATTTTATTTTTCTTAACATTATCCCTTAGAAAATGATGCCTAATTTCTATGTGTTTTGTCCTACTTGGAGGACTGGATTTTGTGCAATGTAAATAGCACTAGTGTTGTCACAAAATATTTTAGACTTCTCTAAGTTGTAACCATAGTCTAGGAGTTGATTTTGAATCCACAAGATTTGTGAACAACAACTACCTGCAACCATATATTCAGCTTCAGCAGTTGAAGTTGACACAGATGTTTGTTTCTTACAAAACCATGAGACATGTTTATCACCAAGAAACTGACAAGTTCCACTGGTGTTTTTCCTGTCTATTCTGCATCCAGCAAAATCAGCATCTGAAAATCCAGTTAAGTCAAATGCTGAATCTTTTGGATACCAGAGTCTTAGATTTGGTCAGCTTTTAACATACCTAAGAATCCTCTTTACTAAAGTTAAGTGTGACTCTCTAGGGCTAACTTGGAATCTAGCACATATACATGTAGCAAACATTATATCAGGCCTACTAGTTATAAGGTACAATAAAGAGCCAATCATTGCTCTATATATTGTCTGATCAACTGGTTTCCCATGTTCATCGGCATCCAATACAGCATTGGTAGGCATGGGTGTTTTCATACATGATCCATCAGACATACCAAATTTCTTAACCAGTTCTTTTGCATACTTGGTTTGAGAAATAAATATGCCTTCAGCATATTGTTTGACTTGAAATCCTAAGAAGAAGGATAGCTCACCCATGCTACTCATTTCAAATTTAGAGTGCATAAGTTTGGAAAACTTTTTGCACAAGTTTGAATCAGTAGAACCAAAGATGATGTCATCTACATATATTTGTACTAGTAGGGTACTGGACTTATGGGTTCTAATAAAAAGAGTTTGGTCTACTCTCCCCCTAATAAAATCATTTTCCAAAAGAAAGCATGTTAGGGTCGAATACCATGCTCTAGGAGCTTGCTTTAGACCATATAATGTTTTATGCAGTTTGAAAACATAATTAGGATGAGTTGGAGAGACAAAACCTGGGGGTTGTCTGACATAGACTTCTTCTTTGATCTCCCCATTGAGAAAAGCACTCTTCACATCCCTTTGGTAGACTTTGAATCCCTTGTGAGCAGCATAAGCTAGGAAGATTCTTATGGCCTCTAACCTTGCAACTGGTGCAAAGGTCTAGTCATAGTCTATCCCCTCTTCTTTAGAATATCCTTGAGCAACTAGCCTTGCCTTGTTCCTTACAATAATTCCTTTATCATCCAATTTGTTTCTGAACACCCATTTTGTTCCAACAATGGAATGATCCTTTGGCTTAGGCACTAGTTCCCAGACTTTGTTTCTTTCAAATTGATGCAACTCCTCTTGCATTGTAATGATCTAGTGTGGATCTTGCTATGCATCTTGAATGGATTGAGGTTCAATTTGAGAGAGAAAGCAAATGTGCATCAGGTTTTTGTTGACCTGATTTCTGGTTTGCACACCAGATGAGATGTTTTCAATCACTTGGGAGATTGGATGATCTCTTTTATGTTACTAAATCAATAGGTGGTGTTGATTGTTGACCAACCTGTGTTGTTGTTTCCTCTTGTGGAACAGTAACTGGCTCACCGACCCTCACGAGCCCTTGATCCCCTTATACCCGGTATCCTCCGATAGCCGCTTCTCCTCTTGCAGAACCCCTCACTAACAACCACTTACGGCCTCAAATCCACCATTGCCATCATTGGATTTGCCACTCGCTACAACTCCCGATCTTCATGGTTGTAAGTCGGCATTAATGTGGTGTTTGCATTATCTTTACTTCAATATTGTGATATGAGTTGGATGCTCTAATGCTTGAAAGTTATTTCTCTCCGTAAAATTTTGTCTTGAGATTGCTTGTGACTTGCATGGGTTTATTTTCTTACGCGTTTTTGTTCTGGCCCTCCGAGCGGAGGAAGCCTAACATTATTTACCTCAAAACTTAATTACACCCCGTTAAATTAATTTCTTGTGATTTAAATCTTTTATTATCAGTGGTAATCTCCTGTTGTTTGTGGAGATTGGATGATCTCTTTTATGTTACTAAATCAATAGGTGGTGTTGATTGTTGACCAACCTGTGTTGTTGTTTCCTCTTGTGGAACAGCAACTGGCTCTTCAAGAAGATTTTCTTCCAGATGTTGAGCAGCTTCTTCATCTTCACTATTTTCATCCTTTTGAGTAACTTGCAATCTGTCCAAGTCTTCAGCTAGAGAATGTACCTGCAAATGTTCTATGGTAGAAGCATTCTTCTCCTTGAAAGACATATTAGTTTCATCAAAAGAAATATGAACAGATTCTTCTATTTTTAGAGTAGTTTTATTATAAACCCTATAAGCTTTACTGATCATGGAGTATCCCAGAAACACTCCTTCATCAGCTTTTGCTTGAAATTTTGCTATATATCTCTTGTCATTGTTGTGAGTATAACAAATGCAACCATAGATTTTGAAGTAATCTACTTTAGGTTTCTTCCCTTTGAGTAATTCATAGGGAGTCTTGCCCTTCAGTTTATGTATCAAACTTCTATTCAGTACATAGTTGGAGGTGTTCACTGTCTCAGCCCAAAAGGATAGAGGAAGGTGAGCATCTGACAACAATATAGTTGCAGATTCAATTAGGGTTCTCTTTTTCCTTTCTGCTACCCCATTTTGTTGAGGAGTTCTAGGAGCTGAGAATGTATGCCTGATCCCTTCACTCTGACAGAACTCTTGCATAAGAAGAGAATCAAACTCTATCCCATGATCACTTCTTATCAGGGCAATATGAGTGTTGAACTCACTCTGTATACATTTGAGAAACTCTGTCAAACATTTGAAGTTATCAGACTTCTTCCTTAGAAAGAACACCCATGTGAATCTAGAGAAGTCATCTACAACCACTAAAGTGTAGGATTTCCCTCCTAGGCTTTGTACTATAATGGGTACAAAAAGATCCTTGTGTAACAGATACAAAATCCTAGGTGAATCACTCTTGTTAAGTGACTTAAAACTATTTTTAGTTTGCTTGCCTAATTGACAAGCCTTGCAAAGTCCTTCCTTTTTGTAGAGGCCAGAAGGTAGTCCTCTAACAAGGTTGTCCTTGGATAGCCTAGCAATGGTTCTAAGGTTAATATGTCCTAGTCTCTTATGCCATAGAATATTAGGTCTAGATATGGAATTGAACAAGCAAATATCTACTTTAGATGAATGAAAATCTACTAAGTAAATGTTACCTTTTCTGTTACCTGTCAACACAGTTGTGTTGTCCTCTGACTTGACCTTGCATATAGCTTTGTTGAAAGTCACTTGATATCCTTCATCACAAAGTTGACTGATACTTATCAAGTTGTGCTTGAGTCCTTCAACATAAGCTACTTTGTTGAAGGTGACTGTTCCAATTTGGACTGCACCATATCCTTTTGTTGATCCAAAGTTTGAATCACCAAAGATTACTTTGGGTCCAAGCTTGGATTTAAAGGATGTGAAGTTGTCCTTGTTCCCTGTCATGTGCTTTGAGCACCCACTATCCAGATACCATGGCTGGTTTGATGTTGGATAGGTCTTCACCTGCACATAAACAACTTATATGTTTTTACCCAGTTTACCTTGGGACTAGGTTGATATCCCTTAAATTCAGAAATGAAAGACATCCCAGGTTGACTCTTATAACCTTCAGGATGGTATCTCCTAGTAGGTACTATCCATTCAGTATAGGGGTTGAAACCTTGGGATGTAGGACTTCTCGGATTGAATCTAAATGTACCTTTAAAGGATTGTTCAAAGTCCTGATCTCTATTCGACGATCGTCGAGCTGAGGTCGATGATCTTGGGTCAGATCGTCGATCTCTGTTCGAAGATCGACTGTCCTGGAGTTCAGAGTTCAGGTGTAGTCGAGCTGAGTTCGACGATCGTTTCTTGGATCGTCGAGCGCCGTTCGACGATCGTCGAGCTCTATTCGACGCATTCTGTTAAACTATATCTTTCTTTAGCAAATCTGCATTCTTCCTAGCTACCTCTACAAATTCATTCCCTTTATCAGAGATAAATTTGATTGGAGTTGTCAGAACTATAGGCTGGCTGGATGAAGCTCCCAAGCCTAGTGTACTATTAAGTCTAGAGTTCACTGTGCTTGTGATATCCATCAGTTTGATGCTTCTCCCATTAAGGGATTCTTCAAACTGCTTGGCCTTGGATAGTTCACTCTTCAGTGAAGCTATCTCCTCCCTATAGCATTCTAACTCTTCAGAGAGTTTGAGATTCTCTGATTTTAAAGTGCTATACTCAGACAGTTGTTTTATGAGGGAAGTGATTTCCTTCTCAGACTCAAACAGATCTAGGCATAGTACTTTAAACTCATGTCTAAAGTCCTCAGAACTGAAATAAAATGAATTGATTACCTGATCTTCTTCTAGTTGAACTTCTGAATCTGATTCTGACTCTTCTGCTTCTGAATCTGTTTGAGAGGCATTGATTTCCATCATGCAAAATTCCTTTTCATCAGCATCATCCTCATCATCACTGGAGCTGGATGAGGCTTCAGAATCCTCTTCAGTTTCACTCCATGTCTCAGCAATAAATCCCTTCCTTGTATATGTGTTTTTGCTATAGGAGGGTTTGTCTGAGGTGTTCTTCTTGAAGTCTTTCTCCTTTCTTCTTTCTCTTCTATCTTTCTTATCCTTGTTTTTGTTTTCTGGACAGTCAGGCACAATATGGCCTGGTTTCCTGCAACCAAAACATATAATTTCTTTGTTGTTTTTTGATTTATCATACATTGGCTTATCATGTCCCTTGTATGATCTCTTTCTGAAGTCTTTTCTGGCCATTTTGTAGAATCTTTTGGCAAGTAGACTTAGGAGCTCATCATTTCCTGTAGCTTTATCTTCAGGCTCCTCTTCTGTAGCTTTGAAGGCTATGGTCTTCTCCTTTATGATGACTGGAGAAGTAGCCTTTTGTTCTTCTTCTCGATTTTTAATGAGCAGCTCATAAGATTTGAGCTTGCCCAGGAGAGCTTCAGTTGTAATCTCATTTAGACTTCTGGCATCTTTGATTAGCAAGATTCTTGAATCCCAAGTACTGGGGAAACACATTAGGATTTTGTCATTCAGCTCAGTCAAAGAGATTTCTTTATCCAGAGTCTTTAACTCATTGACAATCAGACTTAATCTGTTGTACATGTCTGCTACTGACTCAGCTTCTCCTTTCTTGAAGTTCTCATATTGGGATATGAGATGGGATCTTCTGTCTTGTCTCTCATCAGCAGATCCTGAGACAATCTCAGAGAGTTTGTCCCAAATTCCTTCGGCTGAGTTGTATTCAGCTACCTTCTGAAATATCTCATCAGACATTGTCTGAGCTAAGATGTTCATGGCCTTGGCATCTGCAGTCTTCCATTTTTTTATTTCAGCATCTGTTCCTGAAGGAGATGGAACAACATTTGTACTTGAGCTTGCTGGTGGACTTGGGCACACTGTCAAAACAGAATTAAATATGTCTTCATCAATAGAATTCATATAAAGTCTAATCCTTGCTTTCCAAAGTGCAAACTTGGATAGATTGCACACTAAAGGCCTGGTGCTTGCATAATCTTTGTTTTGTGCCATGTCTTTATATAAAATTAAATATAATGAAAATAACCCTCTTAAAAGATTGATCTTATCAAGGATCTTTTGGTTTAGGTGTTAGTTTGTATGAACAACCAACCTGCCTCTTATACCAATTGAAAATGAGGGTAAGATCTATCTTAACTCTAGAGGGGGGGGGGGAATAGAGTATTTTAAAGTAAATTTACAATTTAAAATTGTACAGCAGTAAAGGCTTAATTTATGTATAGGTGTATGGTGCTTTGATGTAGAAATAAAACAAAAGCAGTAAAATAAAAACCACAACACACAGCAAAGAATATGCACAAGAAACCAGAAGACACAAGGAGCTATAGTGGTTCCCCAAAAACCTGGGTACATCCACTCTTCTACCACCCTTGGTAGAAATCCACTGCAGGATGAGTTGATCAGGTGTCCTTGGCACCAATGAGCTTTTGATAAGGTGCTCAAAAACCAAACTGGATTTTTTGATCTGGTGTCTTGCCACCACTGAGTTTTGACAAGGCTCTCAGAACCAGAATCAAAACTTTTGAAGGGAGTCTTGATAACCCTTTTACAACAGCAAAAGAAAAAGGAAGAGGTGAAGTTGTCTTCTCTGTCTCAATCACTGAGAGAAGACTTAGTGGATTGATTGTGTTGTCAAAGCTCCCCCAGAGATGTAGATGGTTCAGAGATGAGAGCTTTGCTAGGGTGATAGGTCTTCAGAAGCTTCAGATCTCTAGCAGAAGATGGTTTCAGCAGAGGCTGAAATATGAATTGTCTGGAGTCCTTGATGTTGAAGCTATGATCACTTTTCAGTATGCCAATATTCAACTAATTCTCCAGGATTGATCACTTGATTTTTCTGAATTGATCTCACTATCCTGTGAATCTGTACTAAGAATTTCTTTTTTTTTCTCCTGTTGTAGATTGTCTATACTTGTGTAGTATCTTGTTGTATTGTATATCAGACTAGAGAAGAAAGATGTTTTATTCTCTGAAGATCCTCTGTCCAAGATAGCTGTTAGCAGTCAATAAATGTCTTCCATAAATGTTTTTTCTTCTGGAGGAAAGTCCAATAAACATTCTCTGATAAATCCCTTGAAACTTGCTCCAGAATAAATGAAAACGGCTGGCAAATCTCTTGAAATAAATGCTGAGAGAATTTGAAAAACATTCCAAAAGCTGACTGAATTTGAGTCCTCAAAGTTGTCGATCTCTTAGAAAAACGTCAATCTGATCTCTACGATCGTCGACCTGAGCTCAAAGATTGGATTGAACATCAGACAGAAAACGTCGAACTGAGCTCAAAGATCGTCGACCGGAGCTCAGCGACTTGGAAATAAGCTGAAGGCAAATCGTCGATCTGAGCTCGAAGATCGTCGAACAGAGGTCGACGACTTAGCAGAGTTGAGCTCAGAGATCGTCGAACCGAGTTCAACGTTTCGTCGACCTAAGCTCGACGATAATTGTCTTTGTCTCAGCTCAAAGTCTGAATCCTTGAATGGTCCTGGGGGCAGCTTCAAACCTAAATTCTAAGCCCTAGACTCATTCTAACTTGACCTTTCCAACTATACATCTAGGTCAAACTGATTTCCTAAAAACATAGTGATCCTTGCCCAAATTAGTAATAGGGTGTTCCAACAGGTGGTCACGCCCATGACCGACCCGTCACGCCCGTGACCTAGGGTATGACTCCTTCGACGATCGTCGACCTCAAAAAGATGATCGGCGAGCTCAAAAATTTCAACAAGGGCCTGTCACGCCCGTGACCGATCCGTCATGCCCGTGACCTTGGAATGGCGTTGAGTGAGCTGAGCTCACTCAACGCCGTAGTTTGGATGGCGTTGAGTGAGCTTGGCTCACTCAACGCCATAAGCTAGACGGCGTTGAGTGCACAGACTGCACTCAACGCCATCTGGTGTAGTCTGGATGGCGTTGAGTGAGCTGAGCTCACTCAACGCCGTAGACTGGATGGCGTTGAGTGAGCTAATGCCATAAACTAGACAACGTTGAGTGCACGGATTGCACTCAATGCCGTCTACTAAAGCCTGGAATGGCGTTGAGTGAGCTGAGCTCACTCAACGCCGTAGTTTGGATGGCGTTGAGTGAGCTTACCTCACTCAATGCCATAAGCTAGACGGCGTTGAGTGCATAGACTGCACTCAACACCACCTTGAGTAGGCTGGATGACGTTGAGTGAGCAGAGCTCACTCAATGCCATAGTCTGGGAGGGCCATTCTGGATGGCGTTTAGTGAGCAGAGCTCACTCAACACCGTATCCGGGATGGCATTGAGTGAGTAGAGCTCACACAATGCCATAGCATGGATGGCGTTGAGTGAGCAGAGTTCACTCAATGCCATAGCTTGGATGGCGTTGAGTGAGCTGAGCTAACTCAACGCCATTGTACTTAGAATTTTTTCTGGTAGGATTTTTGGCTGTGTGCTGGTTCAACTGAACCAGGCCGGTCTAGATGGTGGGCCCAAATGCATTATTAGGCCGTTTCTTTTAATAAGACCCAATTAAGTCTTATTTTAAAAAGTATTGATCGGTCATGCCACGTGGCTGTCGGTTTTGAAAGCAAGGAGGAGCCACAGCCATGGCCGAGAACCTGTTCTCATGGCCATCAATGACACTTGATGTCGTGGCCCCTTCCCCTCCTCTTTAAACGGCTGGATTCAAGTCCTCATAGGGGGAGGAGGAGTTTCCAGCCCTCCTCCAGCTGTTATAGAGCCGTTTCTATCCCCCACCACCATGGCCGAGCCAAGCTTTAATTGACCATTAATGGTTATTGAAGTTTTGGCCTTTCCCCTCCTTAACCGAGCTCTTAAACACAATCAGAGGCCCAAGAGGAAGGTTTCCCAGCCTTTACCCGAAGCTTTCAAGCCCTCCCACCGTGTTATTGAAGAATTCGAGCGACGCCACGACCCCGCTAATGGCTTTCCGTCGATCTGCACGCCTTCAGCCCGCGAACAAGGTCCTACCCTCCTCTCTTTCTACGGGTAGATCTTAGAATTCTTTAGGTTTGATAATCGAGCTCAACGGAGCTCGATTGGTAGAGCTCCTCTTCCCATTTTTCTCGCAAAAAAAAGGCTAGTCACGGGTTCGCCGAATTCCGCCTCTCTGGCGGCCGCACCGCCGCACGACGATGGCCGCCACCTCAACGGAGGTGGTAGTGGCGGTGGCTGGCCAGGGAGGAGGTTGGATGGCCGGCGGCCGATTATGGAATGCACTCCAGGTCGGGCTAATCTCAGCCCTTGGCTGGAGGAAAAAGAAGACCCAACACTGTTGGATCTGCTTCAAGATTAGTGCTGTTATTTAATTCTTTTCTTTTATATGAATTTTCTGTACAAAATAACAGCCACTTTAGTTAATTTTTTAAAAATACTTAGAGGCTCTATATGAATAAATAGTCAACATGTAATTTGTAGCCCTATGGGTCTACTTTATTTTAGAATTGATTTGGGTCAATTTGGTCAACTGGTTTGAACAGGGCACCTCTTTTAGTGGGATCTATACTTAGAGCTAGGTAGAGACTAAAAGGTGTGCTTACCCTTCATCCCTTGACCAAATGATCTGAAATTTGGGCAGAGAGTCTACCCTAGCTATACCAAGGGCCTGTCCAAAAATGGAATTTTTGGAGAATGTTTTTCTATAGTTTTTTGGAAAAATTTAATAATCTTAGGGTAAATTAATTAGATTTCTTAATGACTTCCAAACCCTACCAAATTTTCGGGAGTGGTCCCTTGGTTAATCATGAGGCTCTGTATAATTTTTAATCTCATTAGGAGATGTTTTAGATTGAAAATGGACAAACCTAAGCTTTGCCCTATTAAAGGGTTTTTAGGTCAAAAGTGCACTTTGAGATTGGAGTGGCCGGATCACCTCAACAGGGGCTGAGATTTTGGCCACTGACTAGGAATGATGCCTAGCACCCTTTCATGGATTTTGAGATGGATTGGTGCAAATTTGCCCTAGGACCCAAGGTAAACCCCTAAGGATGGTTCTTGGTGGTTTGTGAAGGGCAAGTGGTCAAATGACCTGGTTATGAATTGAAACTTGTTAGATAAAATTCTAGGGTAGCTAGAATCCTCTTGTAGAAATATGAATGGATTTTAAAGTAAATAAGTCCCTCAAAACCCTAACCCTAGTTTAGTGTACAAAACTTGTAGAGATAGAAAATGTCACTAAAACTCACTGAACAGTGATGGGATTTGGGTAGAGTAGTGTTTAAGGTTAGTACAAGCCCTGGAGATTTTATTATGAATTTAGGATCATTATTTTGGATACTTCATTAACATTTTAGTAGTTTGTATTATTTGCTTAGAAATTTATTATGGATAAAATACTTTTTGAAAATTGATGATCTTTAGGCAGAGGACTCTGTATTATGTTTTAAAGCTCTGTAAATTTTTATGGGATTTTTAGAAGTTTAATTCTAAGGCTTGCTTCATTAAGTGTTGTTTCCCATGAAAACTTCATTAAATCTATTTTTGTGTCTACCAAGCGTGTAAAATTATGATCTTTGCACAATGACCTTTTCCTTACCATATTAATATTCAGTAATTTTTCTATAATTTTATGATGAGTAATTTCAGTACTTCCTTCTTTACATAGGATTAAGAGGATTATAATGTATAAATTAATTAGAGGCTAAATACTTTCTATAAAATCATGAAAATTAGTATTTGATGATACCTTGTTGTTATTTAGTGATCATAATTTTTGGGTGGCCATTACTTAAGAAGATCATGTAGTTCATGTTTAAAATTACCAATGGCCAATCTTTTGGGAAAATTAAATAAATATCAGATTAATTAGGAAAATTATAAATTTATGGATTTAGGATAATTATGTCATGATAGACCTCCAGTAAATTTTATAGGAGATTTGTGATACAATTTGGAGTACCTCCCCTTGTATACCTCATCTAGCTTAGAATGGTCTGCATATAGTAAAACCGCAGAAACTGAACTAGAGTGAGTAATGAACTTGGGGAGATGGAATTTTGGTAGTTTGCTGGTTTGGATAGGGTAAGTTAAATTAAGTTCATTATTGGAAGTCAGGATGAGTAGAGTGTGAGATTGGCTAGTGTTAAGTGGTGTTCGAGAACGACGAAAGATCGTCCACCCCGGTTGGAGAGGAAGTGTCAATACACTAGGTTAGATCCAAAGTAATTTGAATGGGATCGGGTAATGGGTAATAACCAATAAAAATAAGTGCCTTGCGAAAGGGAACGATGGGCTTCAGCTACCATCATAGTTCCTAGTGCCCTTTGAGAGCCCTTCACGGGGAATACCGGGGGTAGTCCTAGGCTAACGTAAATCGTAGAAAAAATAAACTAAAAGAGCAACTAGAATATCTAGGGTTGCACATTCATACACCCCGATAGCTAGGGAGGTAGAATAAGTTGGTTGGGTTGCCATTCAGACGGTAGCTCTGAAGGTAGATGCACGGACGGGACAGTCCGGGGAGCCGAGGGCTCGAGGGTTTGAGTACAGAATAAGGTGGTGGGTCTTCAGTATTTGATTGTCGTTCACATTGACATCTGTACGTTGACTCGGCGGTGTGGGACACTTAGCCAAAGAAAGACTAGTGGATATAGCCAGCACAAGTATGCAGATACTCTAGGTTGTGTTCTTCTAGGGGCGTACGGAAGGGCTAGGACAGGTAGTGTGGATACCCGCCTAAGAGTGGGGGGCCCGACCCACTGTCTCCGTTTGCCACTATAGAGGTTCCTGGGAGTGAAGCTAGCTGCCCGAACAGGGGGAACTAAAGGTCTGTGCGCATAGAGTCGTGTGCGTGAGTTGCACTTGCATGAATCATGGCATAACATATAACTACACTCATATTTGCATACAACCGACACCCCAACGTATAAATCAGTATGGGACTTTTTATACGATGGGATCCTTGCAGAAGACCCCTTAACTAATAAGTTTGTATGGGCATTCATATAAGTTAAGGTTACTTACTTATTTACTTACTTATTTACCTTCTTGCTTTCTATTTGTCTACTTTACTACTCACTACCGTAGAACTGTTAGATGTACTCTATTTTAATTAGTTGTTTATAAACCATGAACAATTGTTAGACTAGTTCCACTGTCATCCGTTTGATTATTCTCCACCATCGTAGCTTCTCTTTCCTCCTCTCCGCTCGGTGCTTAGGAGCTGTGGGGGGAGGGGTAGGGATGATAGGGCTTAGTCTTTATGACCAATGGTTTTCGAACCACAACATTACAGAAGCTCCGGATGGGAGACAGGGACAAGCAGCCCAGGGACCAGCACCAGCGGAGTATGATGCACATGGAGGTGGGCCAGTCTAGCACCGGAGCACCTGTGTCTAGCTCCGTTATTGTTAATTATTTTTATAGCTTCCGCGATTAGTGATTTGTAGTGAGGACTCTGATGTACCGGGCTCGAGTCCGTTTTTCTATATTTTATCTAAACTGTTCCTTTGCAGTACTTTCTTTTACTATATATTGATGGACTTGTTGTGATTTTATTCATATGTGTTTCTGTGGACCTGTTTACATTCAGTGTAATATTTACTTCTCTCTCTTTGTGATCGAAAAGGGCCGGATGAATTGGCGTTTTGTAGTGGAGGCCTTCCCGTGAGCCGGAGCCACCGCAAAGCGGCAATTCTGGGCTAAGACCCCGGTGGTTGAAAAAGAAAAAAAGGGGGTCTTACAAGTGGTATCAAAGGAGACCTCGATCGGAAGAGAAGTAGTCCACAAAACCATGGGCCACCCCCGTGCGAGCTTAGTTTGTGGACAAACTAGCAGCGGAAGCAGTGGTGTGCCCATATGGGAAATCGCATGTGAAAGTCCATCCTACCCCTTTCTTATATTACATTCATACGTTCTCTAACAAATGGAATTTTTCCTTGTAGCCTGCGACGAACCCTACATCACAACAGGGGACACCTTAGGCTCCAAATGTGGTCCCACCTCCGCCGGCTCCAGCTCTGTTCCAGCAGACGGAGATGGGGGAAACACTGAAGGCCATTCTAGAGGCCTTCAGAGCTCAGCAAGCCCCGACTCCACAGCCAAACCCCGGGGCCAACTGGATGAGCGTCTTCCGGGGACTTTCCCCTCCATCCTACCTGGGGAAGAAATCGACAATACGCATTGAGGAGTGGTTAGATACCATTTACGAGATGCTTGCGGGGATCTGATGCCCCACTAGGGACGGAATCGGCAGTACGCACTGAGGAGTGGTTAGATATAATTTATGAGATGCTTGAGGGGATCCGATGCCCCACTGAGGAGGAAGTTGCTTTGGCGGTCTCCTGCCTGGAGTCACATGGAAAGAGGTGGTGGAAGTCACAGCTGGACACCACCTTTGTGGGTATGGATTGCACAGATATTACTTGGGAGGAGTTCAGAGCAGCGCTCTTGGGACATTTCATACCTCAGTCGGCAAGGGACGAGCTGGAGGATAGGTTCCTGCGGTTGAGGCAGGGGAACAGGACTGTGGTGGAGTATTATCAATAGTTTACTCACCTGGCCCGCTATGCAGACGCTTATCAGTTGGACGATGCTAGCTATGCCCGGAGGTTTTACAAGGGGCTGTAAGATGACATGAGACAGGCCCTCCTCTTCGTCTCAGAGGGGAGTTTGGCCAGGATTCTGGAGATGGATACGAAGAGAGAAGCGGATCAGCTTACAGTTAAGAGCCGGAAGAGACCGTCTGATGATATAGTTATTGGAGGTTGTAGAGACTGTCCTCGAGGCCAGGTTATTGGGGAGAGAAGGAGCGGGGATAAACCTCATCAGGAGATTGGACAGGAGAAGAGGAGTCAGGGGGTATTAGCTCCCCAGCCTTTACAGATGCTGGAGATGCCAAGGACAACAGAGCAGGCACCGGTATGCTTTCAGTGCAATCAGCCGGGGCAAATAAAGAGGAACTTCCCTATGAGGCGAGCACCCCCACCAGCACATCAGGGCGCTCCACCTCACCGACAGTTTGGCGGACGAGGACATGATCGAGGACGAGGATTTCGGGACCGAGGTCACAGGCCAAAGAGGGAGCAAGTGTATGCTTTTGACTTGACACAGCCCCGGAACCAAGAGTAGGTTATCGCAGGTATGCCAGTACTTTTAAGTTTCTTCCTATGAACTAGTTTTTTTTGTTTTCTAGACATAACCTAGTTAGAAATTAAGAGAAGAAAACTATATCAAGAATACTAAGACATTTAATTACCTCAGGCATAGTCTTCATAAGTGGCAAGCCCGCTCACACGCACTTCGACACCGGTGGTTCACACTCATTTGTGTCGGAAAATTTTGTGAAAGGATTGGCAGGCATGGAGCCGTTCACTGGAATGATGATGAGGGTGCGCCTACCCGATGGATCAGAGCTAATGACCTCTGCTCATTGCAATATGGAAGTGGAGATCGGCAAGAAGGCGTTTAAGGCACCAACGACGATTCTGAAGATGCCAGATTACGATCTGATCTTGGGCATGACTTGGCTGTGCTGAAACAATGCCCAGATCGACTGCGTGGCGAAGAGGATCACCATGAGGCATGGGGACTCCTTTATTGTTATCGAATGTATTATACCAGCACCCCACACCTTATTATCATCTGTGCAGGCCGTTAAGGCCCATCTGCAGGGGGAAGAGGTTTATCAGGTCCTTTTTGAGGCGGTCGTGGCCAAGGACTCCATTTTAGATATTCCAGTAGTGCGAGACTTCGCTGACGTATTTCCGGAGAAGCTATCAGGGCTACCCCCGCACCGAGAGAAGGACTTCCAGATTCAGCTCGTACCAAGGGCTAAACCGGTATCCAGAGCTCCCTATCGAATGGCCCCAAAGGAGTTGGTGGTGTTGGGTATTGTATCCATAATGTACCTGATTTGAAGAAGCCCCTGAACAAGCTAAGATGAATTCACAATGTATTTGACAATCTTCTGTTAAGTTGTGCTTGTAGCTATTCCATGCTAAGTACACACCAATGTCAGGGTGCAGTGGGTCAATATACACAGGTCTGCGCAACGTACTCCCTCGTTGACTAGATCAGTGTGTTGGTTAACGTGTGCTCACTCTATTGGAGTGTACTTATTTTCAAGTACAAGGTCAAGATAGATTAAGAGCAGAAGAGGAGCAAGGATGGGTCAAAGACCAAGTTCATGGGAAGGAAGAGGAAAATCTTCTAAGTCAAAATCGACGGGAATCACTAAGTGATTCTCGCCGATTCGATGGGAATCACTAGTGATTCTCGCCGAAATCGTCGAGAATCACACGCCGATTTCCGCCGACTTCATCTGGCTGACTGTCCTCCTTCAATAATTATGCTAAGGCAGAATCGACGGGAATCACTAACTGATTCTCGCCGATTCGTCGAGAATGACTTTGCATTCTCGCCGATTCCCTCCGGATGACAAGTGTTTCAACTGGAATTCTGCCAAGGCAAATTCGACGGGAACCATGAGTGATTCCCGCCGACTTCGACGGGAATCACCAATGATTCTCGCCGAATTTGCCTTAGGCAAATTTGCTCTGTTCGCTCGACCAAACAAACATGCTGTGCGTTGTTTTGACCGAAACTAGGGCTTCTTTTTGTGGGCCCCACAACGGTCATTTAGGGTTGTTCTACAGTATTTATACTTGCGTATTTTGAACTTACGCAATAGCGATTCACAGAAAATCAAAAGCCATCGAGTGTGACCTAGTCGATCGCGGAAATCCTCCCGTCGCCGTCGCCGCTTGCAAGGGAGTCGCCGCTGCAGATCTCAGATTATCTTTGATCTCCCGACGACAAAACCGAGGCTAGTATAGCGTCCCACGCTTATCTCTCGAGATCCCTTGTCTCTTGATTTGTTGAACGAGGTTAGTTCTTCATTCCGAATCGATTGAGACGGACGATCCGATTGAGATCGTTGGTAGACCTTGCATGCTTCGTCAAGAAGTTTGGATCTACAAAGCATCGCCGCCGCAATCGCTTGCCGTCGCTGATCTTGGCAAGATCCTCTCCAAGAGAGTGCTCAAGTCGTGGACTCTTCGTCTTCATCAAGAACGCTTCAACGAACGAAGAGGGACATTGGGTTCTCCACGCGTGTAGTTTGTATCTCTTGTACGTTCTATTTTTGTTTTGTTGTAAAGGAATAGTGATTCCTAGTTGTAAGGGTTGGGTGCAACCCGTGGTGGAGGAGTAGTGACTCCTTCGGTTTGAAGGGTGCCTTCCGTAGTGTGAGGATTGGATTTCAATCCGTTTGGTGAAGTGACCGAGTCGTCCCTTGTTGGGAGATAGGTCGAAGGGGGAGAGTGGACGTACCTAAATCGGGGAACCACTATAATTGCTTTTGTGCTTTTCTGTGTTGTGGTTGTTTATTTGTGCAGGTTATTTAAATTCCGCAAAAGACTTCAATTCACCTATTCTCCCCCCCATAGGTGGAATTAGTTGACACTAAAGACTTTCAAGTGGTATCAGACGGAGGTTACTCAATAATAAGGTTAACACCTTGAGTAAGATCCCGTGTCTAGTGTCAATAAGAAAGAAGATATCTGAAATGGAAGGACTCAAGTATTCATGGAAGATCCCAGTGTGCGCCAAGCTGAACTTTCCTATCTGGAAGGAAAGGATCAGGTACTACATGGAAGCAGTCAACCCCCGACTCTTCATGATAGTGAAGGAGGAACCTTATATCCCCACTAAGGCCTCCACCATTGATCCAACCAAGAAAGTGCCCAAGAAACTTTCCGAAATGGATAAGGATGAGATGGTGCTTGTCGGACTTGACAAGAAAGCTCAGAACATTCTGGTAAGCGCCGTCGATGACTCCATGATGAAGATTTTCTGCAACTGCAGGACTGCCAAGGACATATGGCACTGCCTGATCATCCTGATGGAAGGCACAGATGAAGTAAGGGATGATCGAAGATCCCTTCTGAACCAGAAGTACGAGTCCTTCAGGCAAGGTCTAGAGGAAGAAATCGGAGTGAAATTTGAGAACTTCCTGAAGATCGTCAATGCCCTGAAGGGCTATGGTAGAGTGTTCATCGATGGTGAACTAAATGACAAATTCCTTAGATCCCTTACTAAGGAATGGGACACCAAGATCTGCGCCATAAGAGAATTTTTCAAGCTGGCTAAAACTGATCCCCAGATTCTGTTTGGGAAACTTCTTTCCTATGAGCTTCAGCTGAACACCAGAAAAGCTGAAGAAGAAGCCAATAAAGCCGCTGCCAGAGAGAAGACTGTGGCCCTAAAAGCCAGTCACTCAAGGAAAAGCAAGGGTGTAGCCTCATCCCGCTCTCGGAAAAAGGATGAGGAAGAAGACTCTGAGCCATGCTCTTCTGGCTCAGAGCTATCTGAAGAAGACTTCTCCCTCATCACTAGAGAGTTCAAGAAGTTCCTCAAGTTGAGGAATCAAAGAAGGAGAGACGGCTCCTCCTCCAGACATCAGAAGAAGAATTATTCTTCTGACAGGTATGAATCCACACCGAACAAACATCGCTATGATAACATTATTTGCTTTGGATGCAATAAGCCTGGTCATGTCGTTGCTGACTGCCACCAAAGCAATAGAGATAAGGGGAAGGGAGAGGAGCACAGGTCCTCTAGAGATAAGAAGAAGGAGAGGAGCTACATTGCCAAAAATCCAAAGACACTGAGTGAATCTGATTACTCAGACTCTAGTGATGATGAGGAAGCCTACTTCAGGCTAGTGGGTCGCTCTGACTTAGAAAGAGACTGCCCCCCCATTTACTGGGAAGATAAAAGATCGTACCTCCTCTCTGACTCTAACTCTGAGTCTCCTGATGATGATCTCGAGGACAGCCCAACTGCCCGCAAAGCTAAGCTCCTTGAAAAGTATGAGCCTCTGCTCAATACCTTTGAGGAATGCCGCAAGAGGTTGAGGGATCAGAAAAAGGAAGTCAAATTCCTTAAGGCTGAGGGTATGTCTCTAAGAGAAGAGATCACTAGCTTGATCTCTCTCCGACAGGAACACCTGGGCCTGACTTCTGAGCACTCAGAGTCTCTAAGGCTCCTTGACCTAAAACAGGAAGAAATCAACAAGTTGGAAGAACAGCTTGCGGCAGAAAGGAAGATTGTCAAAAGCTTCTCCATGCCCAAGACCGTTCTTCCTCTGGTTGATGAATTCTCTGCTCAGGCTAAGGGGGATGGCTTAGGGCACGTGTGTGTGCTCGGTAAATCATCCAGGAGAAACAGAAAGCAGAGGAAAAATAAGGCTACTAAGAATGCCTCTGCTGTAGAAAAGGGAAAGGCTCCACTCAATCCTGTTTTATTCAGAAAGCCTGGCTTTCCTTGCAATGAGCAGGATTTTGAGTCAACCTATGGCCACTTCGTCTGGCCCTCGGTTGAAAAGCCCAAAAGCCGGTATGATGGTTGGGCCTTCCCCCGCAGCTACGGTGAGAGTGTCTTTAAGGCACCTTATGAGGAAATCCTAGTGGAGGATTATGGCCACTTCTCTAGCGGCCATAATAGGAAGAAGGCACCAAAAGCCAAGCCTATTATACTGAAGGAACAGGAGGTGAAGAAATCATGTGACTGCTGTCACCATGATTCCTCCACCTCCAGATCCAAGGCCCCGGCTGGACCCACCGTTCCAAGGGTGAAGCAGGAGCCTAGGAAAAGATACAACAGATTTGATTGTTGGTGCTGTGGCAAAGTTGGTCACTTTACCGTGGATTGATGGTTTAATCCAAGATACAACGAGACTCCTCATGTTAGCAATGCAAGGCCGACCACTCGTAGGGTAAACCTTCTGAGGGGGAGTGTGCTAACAAGGAATCTAGGACCCAAGTTCAATTGGGTTCCTAAGGGAAACTAATTCTTTTTGCAGGTATGTCCAAAGGCAACCAAAACTCCAATCTGGTACCTGAACAGTGGATGTTCCCGACATATGACTGGGACAAGAAGCTTGCTGCGTGATTACTCTCCATTCGAAAATGGACCCAAAGTCATCTTTGGAGGATCAGATCGAGGAGTCACCAGAGGTTACAGTATGATTTCCAAAGGTATAATCTTTATCACCAACGTGACCTATGTTGAAGGGTTAAATCATAGCCTGATCAGTGTAAGTTAGTTGTGTGATAAAGGATATGACGTAAAGTTCTACAAGGATAAGTGCTTGATAATATCGTGTGCCTCTTCGGAGATGGTATTAACTGGCATTAGGAGCAGAAATATCTTTTGCTTAGATTTTTTAGCTTAGACTCTTCTACCCCCGTGTGCCTAGTAGCAAAAGGCAGTATATCTCTTTGTGAACAATGGCACAAAAGATTAGCACATATTAATTTCAGCACATAGAAGTGCTGGAGATGGAGATTCTCACCAAAGAAGGAAGGAAAGAGAAGATAAAAGTTAGTGGGGAGCTCAGTCTCGAGGACCAGGAGGAGATCAGGGCGTACGTGCAGAGGAACATCGACATCTTTGCTTGGAGCGTGGCTGGCATGTCGGGGGTCGATGCGGACTTGGCATGCCACCATCTCAATCTTGACCCCAAAGCTCGTTCGATGCAACAAAAGAAGAGAGTTATAGCCTCCAAGATGGTCGGGCCCATCAGGGAAGAGGTGGAGAAGCTACTCGAGGCTGGATTCATATCTACAAGAAAGTATCTGGGGTGGGTAAGTAATGTTGTAATGGTAAAAAAGGTAGAGGGAAAATGGAGGATGTGTGGGGACTTTTCTCTTTTAAATAAACCATGCCCTAAGGATTGATATCCTCTACCTCGAATCGACGCGCTGGTTGACTCAACCGTTGATTTTTCACTAATGAGTTTTATAGATGCATTTTATGGGTACCATCAAATACGCATACATCCCCCAAACATCAAAAATGTTACCTTTATCACGGAGGATGGATGCTTTAGCTACAACATGATGCCCTTCGGATTGAAGAACGTAGGGGACACTTACCAAAGAATGATGGACCAGATATTCCGGGAGCAAAAGGGACAGAATCTCGAGGTTTATGTGGATGACCTTATGATCAAGTGCCAAGACCTCAGGTCCCACGTCTTGGATCTGGAGGAAACTTTTGGGACCATAAGGAAGTACAAGATGAGGCTTAATCCTCTTAAGTGCGTCTTCGGGGCCAACAGGGGCAAAATCTTGGGACATCTCCTTACCCCATCATGAGTGGATCCCAACCCCGACAAAGTGAAGGCAATCTTAGAATTGGAATCTTTGAAGAACGCTAAAGAAGTCCAACGTCTCGCTGGCAAGCTAGCCAGGTTAAGCAGGTTCCTCTCCCGGGCGGGAGAGAAGTGCTCTCTCTTCTTCCGAGCACAAAGAGGAGGCAAGAAATTTGAGTGGACCACCGAGTGCGAAGAAGCTTTCTTTGCTCTGAAACAACAACTCACCCAAACACCGCTACTCTAAGGGCCAAGAGAAGGGGAGGGTTTGCTCTTATACCTAGGAGTGGGGACTGGAGCGGTGAGTTCAGTCCTTGTACGAGAAGAAGGAAAGAAGAAGTTCCCAATCTACTACGTAAGCAGAGTTCTAAAGAAGGCAGAGCTCAGATACTCCATCCTTCAAAAGTTGGCCTTCGCTCTTATCATCTCGGCCAGGAAGCTCGGGCCGTACTTTCAGGCCCACTAATTCCACGCGGTGACAGATCACCCTCTCCACCACATCCTGGAAGGGGTGGAGCATTCTGGGATGTTGGCCAAATGGTCGATAAAACTCAGTAAGTTCAATCTCGTTTTTACTCCTCAGGTGGCCATCAAGGCGCAAGCGATTGCGGATTTCCTTGGAGACTATGTGGTTGAGGTCAGAGAAGCTTAGGCACCTCGTCTAGCGGCCTGGGAAATGCTAGTAGATGGAGCCTCTATAAAAAGTTCTTTAGGAGAAGGGATGATCTTAGTGAGTCCCGAAGGAACTAGAATTGAGCAAGCCCTTAAGATTAACTTCACCATCACTAACAACCAGGCAGAATATGAGGCGATCATCGCGGGGCTCAAGCTAGCTCGGGAGCTGGGCATACAAGACATCAAAGTCTCCATTGATTTGTTGGAGTTACCATGGTGATCTAGAAGTGGTCAAACATGTAATCTCACTGCCAACGCGATATGAGCCTGTAGGATCGCACATAAGAGCATGTGGAGAAGTTGGAAGATTGACTGTGTTGGTAAGGGTTACCAATCACCACACAGAATGGGTTCGGGTAAACGTTGCCAAAGGAATTTCATCGAGAGTCTACGGGAGTCGTCGAGTATGTCTCGCTGACTAAGGCAAAGTCGTGGAGAATCGACGGGAGTCGTTGAGTATGTCTCGCCGACTAAGGCAAAGTCGTCGAGAATCAATCTGCTGATTCGTCGAGATTCGAGGACAGAGTCGTCGAGACTGTCTGCTGATTCTCGCCGAGACTGTCTGCTGATTCTCGCCGAATCTGGCTGCTGATTCTCGCCGAATCTGTCTGTTGATTCTCGCCGAATCTGTCTTTTTGATCCCGCCGACTGATTCTCGTCGAACCTGTGCTGATTCTCGGTGAATGATTCTAAAACCCTAACCTGGGTGGTCTGCGGATAGCGATACTCTTAGGTCTGTTTATGCCTTTGGTATAAATAGAGACTTAGGGTTTTGGGAAATATAGAGATCGTGTATTTTTCCTGTGGATCAAATCGAGCCCGACGGAAAGCGTTTCGCCGTTCTGCCGATCCGCCGATTCCCGAACCTCGCCGGACGGAAGCATTCCTCCGCCCGTTCGCTCCGCCGACCTCCTCTCTGGCGACGGTCGCCGGTGTTGCTCTTCCTGGAGAGGACCTAGCAGTCCGTGGAAGTGCAAGGTGTTGTCGATCTCCTTCCCGATCTTTCGTGCGACGAAAAGCTCGGTGTTCTCCAGCTCGTGTGGATTTCTGCAGAGATGTAGACGTTATTCTACGTAAAACTCGCCACCGACAAGGACTCAAAGCTTGGAGCATCTCCGTTGAGTTGTGACTCAACGCCACTAAGGTAATTTTTGCCTAGTTGTTTGTTAACTTCTTGATTCAATATTCATGGCCCGATCCCAATCTCTTTGGGTTGTTCTTGATTTTTATTACTTCTGCTGCATGCACAAGTGTTGTGCCATCCTCATAGAGAAACCGAACAAGATTCTCTGGTAGTAGCAGGACAAATCAATGGAGAGTTTGATGCAAGGGAGACCACCCTCCAATTGTACCTGATGAAGGTAAAAGGTGTCATCAGACAGTTCTGTAGCTTTTCAATTCAACACATCCCAAGAGAGGAAAGTGCTCAGGCTGACCTGCTCGCCAAGCGCGACCCTCAAGTTGGAGGAACCGTGATGGAGCTCTTCAGACCATCCATAGAAGAAGGAGAGTTGATGGAAGTGGACCAGCAAGGATCTTGGATGGACCCCTTTATCATATTTTTGACCTCGGGACGTCTTCCCGAGAGAGACCTCGATAAGAAGCAGATCAGGTATAAATTGGCATACTACCTGCTGAAGGAAGGGACATTATACCGAAAGAAACTATCGGGTTTGTTGGCTCGGTGCGTGTCTGAGAGAGAGAGATATCTCAAGAGTTATGGAAGAAATTCATTCAGGAGAATGCGGGAGTCATTCAGGAAGTCGGACCTTGGAAGGAAAAGTATTGAGGCAAGGCTACTTCTGGCCTACCCTTAGGAGAGATGCGGAAGAATTCTCCAAGAGATGTAAGAAGTGCCAGGAGTTTGCCCCCTTCAACTCCTTCCCGCCCAAAGATTACAAATAATCACGGCTCCCTGGCCCTTTGCAATATGGGGGCTAGATTTGGTGGGCCCTTTCCCCCAAGCAAGTGGTCAAAGGATTTTCCTGCTGGTCATGGTGGATTACTTTTAAAAGTTGCTAGAGGTGAAGGCGTTGGCTAAGGTGACGTCCCAAGTGGTCAGAAATTTCATGCGGGGAGAGATCATCTGCCGGCATGGGCTTCCGTTGGCCATCATCGCAGATAATGGACAACAATTTCGCTAGCAGGGAATTCGTAGACTTCTGTGTACAGCTGGGCATAGACCTCCGCTTCACCTCAGTTTATCATCCTCGAAGCAACAGGCAGGTGGAAGTGGCAAAAAAGATTATCGTGAATATTTTGAAAAATAAGGTAGAGAACTTAAGGGGAAGCTGGGTAGAACAACTCCCTTCCGTTCTCTGGTCTTTAAGGACCACGCCAAACATCGCCACGGGAGAGACCCCATTTAAACTCTCTCATGGCTCGGAGGCCATTATACCTATAGAGTTCGAGGTCGAATCTCCGTGAGTAGCTGCTTCAAAAGAAGGAGGCGAAGAATGACGGGTAGAGAATGAGGAGGAGCAAAAGCTCTCTCTCGATCTTTTGGAAGAGCTCAGGGAATTGGCATCGATTCGGCAGGAAGACGTCAAGCGCCGGATGGCTAGATATTTTGATAAGCACATAAGGGTCAGACAGTTCCAGAAGGGTGACTTGGTCCTCAAAAAAGAAGATATGGTCGGTAGAGGTGCCTCAGTGGGAAAACTCAATCCCAACTGGGATGGCCCCTTGTGGCAAGCGAGGTCCTGAAGTCAGGAGGGTACCACCTCTAGAATATAGACAGGGTACCCCTCTATCGTGCCCGAAGCGGTGACGACTTAAAAAGATTCTACCCTTGACATTTTATCATCTTTTCAAATACTTGTAAATTTATTATGATTTCATGATATAATGAAATTCCAGGTGTTTTCTTTCATGAAATGAGATTGTGACAGATGATTGGAAAGGCCCCGAGAAGACCCACTGACCATGCTCTCATCAAGCTGGCAGGACTATAGGCTCACTCGGTGGCTGATAGAGAAAATCGTATTCTCCAATCTATACTCGATTAAGGCAAGTGTACCTATCGAAATATAGCATAGGATATGAAAAATATCAAGGTCGTATAAAAACTCGGGGCAGGCAAGTACTATTACTCACAACGACTCTATTATCCTACCGAACGATTAATGATGTTTGAAAATTAAAATAAACTAAACTTAAAGAGAAATAAACTATTACGAGAAAAGAGTGCGCAATCGACGATTCACTTTGAAATAAAATAACGAAATAATTTTGTTTAACAATTGTAAATCTATTAGGACCGTGACGGATCCGATATTAGGAAGTAATCTCGCTAGAGCATTAAATCCCCTAACTTGTAGACATTTCGACCGAAATCTCTTTCAAGTCAAAAAGGCCTAAAGTCGCATTATCGAGGTGACCCGCACTATTGGATTTGACTCCAATCCTGAGGATTTACGTCATCCTATCTCTAGGGGTGCGTTCAACTCCTTCCTTCCTTGAGTGATCTTTCATATTCACGAGCCTCTCGGCTACTCGAATATGAGATCGGAATCTACTACCGTATACTAGAAATACGGAGTCGATACGAAATAGATCAAGGAAGAATCAAAATAGAAAAATACAAAATGCAAACATAAAATGAAAGATATTATTCTATTTCAAAGATCCTCGTGATCGGGCACAAAATAAAGTTAGCTACGCATGATTGAAAGAGAAATAACAATAATAAGAAAAAGAAATTTCATTTGCATTAATAGAAAAAGGGGTACAAAATAAGAACAAGACAAGATAATATTGCACTAAAAAAAAGACTAATACAACAATGAAGGAAGAAGGAAAGAACTAGAACTCTACTCTCTACTTGCCAAAATCATCTTAAACTAAATCTTGCAACTAAAACTACTTAACTTCAAAAGGAGGGGTTAGGGTTCCTTTTATAGGAGAGGGAGAAGGATCTAGAAGAGGGAGGACAAGGGGTGGCCGGCCATAGGGATGGAGGAGATTCATGCATTTCATTAAATGAGGGGAGAGAGGAGGGTACATGCAATGTATGAAATAAATGTAAAATGAAATGGAAAATATAAAATAAAGAGAGGGGGGATGAATGGAAGTGTGTAGAAGGGAGAGAGAATGAATGTGGAGGAGAAGGAAAGGGGGGTTCGGCCATGTGCATGAATGAAATATATTAAATATGGAGAGAGAGGAAGGTAGCAAGATGCATGAGAGTGGCCGGCCACAACAAGGAAAATATTCATGGGTTGCTTTGTGGGTTCGGGTAGGTGCTGCTTGGACTTGAGGGCTGCATGCTTGGGCTTGTCTTGGGTTGCTCCATGAAGAGGGGGCTCGGGTGCATCATGTAGGGCTGCTCCAATGAAGGGCCGGGCTGCTTGCATGTTGTAGAGGGCCGGCTGCACATGTAATGGAGGAGGTCGGGCTGCTTGCATGTTTGAACCTACAAAACAAAACAAAATAAAATAAAATATTAGACACATATTATAACAACATATCATGATATAAATTTAAGTCAAACTAAACATAAAGCATAACATTAATTATTTAAACTTGACAAACATAACATAATATAATACATAATATTAAAATAAAACACAAGTTAAATATAAAACATAAAATTAAACAAAGGACATTAAATTAAACATAACAAATAAACTATAATAAATAAAACTAAACATAAACTATAAAATAACAACAAAACATAACATAAAACTTAATATTAAAAAGAATATCATAACAAGCATACAAACACATAATTATAACAAAACTTAGGACTTTTGACTACTCAATTACCCCAAAAAAGGATGACTAAAACTAGTCATCAAACTCCCCCATGCTTAGGCTTTTGCTATTCCAGAGCAAAAGGAAAAGAAATATTTATAAGGCATTATAAAATTTTTAATTGAACTAAAAATTATTAACATCAAAATCTAGCCAAAAATAAAAGTTTAGGGATTTATGAATCAAGTCCTAAATTATGAAATTAAAGTGAAAAGAGAGAAGAATTTAGCCAAAAATTCTCTAATAAATTAACTTGCATTCAAAATGGAGTAAAGTGCAAACAAAGTTAGATTGGAATTATAAAAAACCTTAACTTAAAAGAAACTTAAGGAAGAAGACAACCTACTACTTATGCTCTCCACATATTTTAATTTAAAAACTAAGACAATGATATTTGCTAAGGGGTTTGGGGAGGAAATTAAACATGAAGAGGTCTTTGATTGGAGGTGATCATCATTTTTTTTCACACCCCACACAATATTTTTTTACTTTTTGAATAATATATATGTAATACCAGAAAATGATAGACTAACATCCTATCACTTCCCCCGACATATATGAACTTTTAATTCCTCTCTTCATTTTTGGGTTGCATATGTGTACCAGAGAATAAGGAACTAACATCTCCTTATTCCCATGACACATGATCTAATAAATAAAAAGAAAAATGAAGGGGTTAAACAAAATTTTTAGAAAATAAACTAAAACACTAGAGAGCAACTACTAGTAGATTGAGATTTCCTAAGAATCTAAAAGCATGAAGTAAGAATAATTAGAATCCAAAATTGTTTAGCAAAATTACTACAAAATTGAAACTATTTAAAATAAAAGAGAAAAAGTGCTAAATAAATTACTCTAAGCAAATTAAACCATAAGATGATTCTCAAAACAAAATCATTAAAAGTTAAATTTAACTAAATATGATGAAATAAAGATTAGCAAATAAAAAAATGCTTATAAACTAACTCAAACTAAATTTATGAAAATAACAAAAATCTAAGCATGAGGTTTATTATATTTTTTGATTCTTTTGATATTTTTTAGATTTTTTTGGGGGTTTTGAAATATTATCTTTTTTGGATTTTTTTTTGATTTTTTAAATTTTTTTTTTGGGTTTTGATAAGGCTAAATAGAAGTAGTACTAAAAAAAACTTAATAAAACTATACTTAACATTTTTTTTGAAAAGAAAGAAATAAGAAAATAACAAAACGCTCCCCCATGCTTAAACCTTTCATTGCCCTCAATGAAAAATAAAAATAAGAAAGAAAAAGGAAGAAGAAAGGGGAGGGGTGATACAATAAAGTACAAAAAAGAAAACGACTTCCCCGAAGTCGTAAGGCCGAATACAGATGTCACTCCCCCATGCTTGAGCTGGACACCGGCTCGGGCCTAAGGAAGAGATGAATTGATGGAGCCAAACGAACTGCCGGGGGTTTTATTCCTGCAAAATAAAACAAAAAAGAAAAAGAAAGAAACAAAAAGGATAAGCAAGGGGTGCCTCCCAAGAGCGCTCTCTGTTTAACGTCGGCCGAGCCCGACGTTATTTGTTAGCTAAAGGGAAAATAAAAACTAAAGTGAAGAGGTAACTCCCTAAGTATGCGCTTAGGAGAGTAAACTAGAAAAAAGAAAAATTGAAGAATCGCACCGACATGCGGTGGGATCTTCAAGGGAATGACGCCCAAAAATGAACGGACGGAGTTATAGAAGAACTCCGCCGTATGTAAGAGGGGAAAGAATGGGTCGTCAAAAGAGGAAGAATAAAAAGAAGAAGAAATAGAAAGAGGAATAAAAAGAGTAGAAGAAGAAATTTCATCATCGGAAATTTCACAAGAAGAAGAAGAGTCTTGTGAAATTTCGGGAGAGGAAGGGGAAGAAAGAACTAAAGAAGAGTTATCTAAAATAAAAGAAGAAGAAAAAGAAGATTCGCTAAAAAGAGAAAAATTAGGAACAGTTAAATTTGAAAGCGTAATGGAATCACCAACGTCTTCAGATGGAGAAATAAGAGACGTCTCGTCATCCTCAACGGGTAAGAAGCACACCGGAATATCCATAGAGGCGTCTTCCAAAGGAGGAAGGAAACAATCCGGGATATCCGAATAGTTAACCTCCTCGAGAGGAAAAAGACAAGCCGGGATATCCGGTGACTCATTACATGAAGAAACAGGAGGCGACGAAGAAGAAGACGAAGAAAAAGATGCGGCCTCACGAGAAAGACAATCCATAATGGTCTTGAAATGCGAACTAATATTATCAATAGAAGTTTGCACTTCAAGATACCCATTATCGATATAATTAAAATAAAAATTTAAAGGTGCGGCGCTTTGCGGGGTAAAATCATGCGAAAAATAAGACGGGTTCCCCATCTCCCAAGTTGGATAAATATTGGAGTAAGGGTCAAATTGGCCATTTTGACCTTCCCCAGAAAAATTAAAATCAAAAGAGGGAGGGGTTCCCGAAAGGCATTCAGAATAAAAGTGGTCGGGTGACCCGCAAAAAGCGCAAAAATAAGAAGATTCCATATTAAAAAAAAACTGTCACAAAGAAGAAAAAGAAAAATTAATTTTTTTTTGATTTGTTTTTTTTTTAGATATTTTTATATATATATTTTTTAAAATAGGTTTTTCTAATGGATTTGCTCTTGAACTTCCCGAGGACTACCCGGTGAAGGGTTCGCCCGGTACTAGGTAAAATGGTGGCGCTTAAAGCCCCTTACCCTTTTCGAGAGATTTTAGGTTGGGTAGAAATAAGATGAGGTGGGTGGATAATAATAATAATAATAATAATAATAATAATAATAATAATTTTTGTTTTTTTTAGATTTTAGTAGAAGTAATAAACTCGAAGCTTTCTTAATATTGCCAAAAAAATTCCCCGGCAACGGCGCCAAAAACTTGATAGAGAAAATCATATTCTCCAATCTATACTCGATTAAGGCAAGTGTACCTATCGAAATATAGCATAGGATATGAAAAATATCAAGGTCGTATAAAAACTCGGGGCAGGCAAGTACTATTACTCACAACGACTCTATTATCCTACCGAACGATTAATGATGTTTGAAAATTAAAATAAACTAAACTTAAAGAGAAATAAACTATTACGAGAAAAGAGTGCGCAATCGACGATTCACTTTGAAATAAAATAACGAAATAATTTTGTTTAACAATTGTAAATCTATTAGGACCGTGACGGATCCGATATTAGGAAGTAATCTCGCTAGAGCATTAAATCCCCTAACTTGTAGACATTTCGACCGAAATCTCTTTCAAGTCAAAAAGGCCTAAAGTCGCATTATCGAGGTGACCCGCACTATTGGATTTGACTCCAATCCGGAGGATTTACGTCATCCTATCTCTAGGGGTGCGTTCAACTCCTTCCTTCCTTGAGTGATCTTTCATATTCACGAGCCTCTCGGCTACTCGAATATGAGATCGGAATCTACTACCGTATACTAGAAATACGGAGTCGATACGAAATAGATCAAGGAAGAATCAAAATAGAAAAATACAAAATGCAAACATAAAATGAAAGATATTATTCTATTTCAAAGATCCTCGTGATCGGGCACAAAATAAAGTTAGCTACGCATGATTGAAAGAGAAATAACAATAATAAGAAAAAGAAATTTCATTTGCATTAATAGAAAAAGGGGTACAAAATAAGAACAAGACAAGATAATATTGCACTAAAAAAAAGACTAATACAACAATGAAGGAAGAAGGAAAGAACTAGAACTCTACTCTCTACTTGCCAAAATCATCTTAAACTAAATCTTGCAACTAAAACTACTTAACTTCAAAAGGAGGGGTTAGGGTTCCTTTTATAGGAGAGGGAGAAGGATCTAGAAGAGGGAGGACAAGGGGTGGCCAGCCATAGGGATGGAGGAGATTCATGCATTTCATTAAATGAGGGGAGAGAGGAGGGTACATGCAATGTATGAAATAAATGTAAAATGAAATGGAAAATATAAAATAAAGAGAGGGGGGGATGAATGGAAGTGTGTAGAAGGGAGAGAGAATGAATGTAGAGGAGAAGGAAAGGGGGGTTCGGCCATGTGCATGAATGAAATATATTAAATATGGAGAGAGAGGAAGGTAGCAAGATGCATGAGAGTGGCCGGCCACAACAAGGAAAATATTCATGGGTTGCTTTGTGGGTTCGGGTAGGTGCTGCTTGGACTTGAGGGCTGCATGCTTGGGCTTGTCTTGGGTTGCTCCATGAAGAGGGGGCTCGGGTGCATCATGTAGGGCTGCTCCAATGAAGGGCCGGGCTGCTTGCATGTTGTAGAGGGCCGGCTGCACATGTAATGGAGGAGGTCGGGCTGCTTGCATGTTTGAACCTACAAAACAAAACAAAATAAAATAAAATATTAGACACATATTATAACAACATATCATGATATAAATTTAAGTCAAACTAAACATAAAGCATAACATTAATCATAACATTAATTATTTAAACTTGACAAACATAACATAATATAATACATAATATTAAAATAAAACACAAGTTAAATATAAAACATAAAATTAAACAAAGGACATTAAATTAAACATAACAAATAAACTATAATAAATAAAACTAAACATAAACTATAAAATAACAACAAAACATAACATAAAACTTAATATTAAAAAGAATATCATAACAAGCATACAAACACATAATTATAACAAAACTTAGGACTTTTGACTACTCAATTACCCCAAAAAAGGATGACTAAAACTAGTCATCAAACTCCCCCATGCTTAGGCTTTTGCTATTCCAGAGCAAAAGGAAAAGAAATATTTATAAGGCATTATAAAATTTTTAATTGAACTAAAAATTATTAACATCAAAATCTAGCCAAAAATAAAAGTTTAGGGATTTATGAATCAAGTCCTAAATTATGAAATTAAAGTGAAAAGAGAGAAGAATTTAGCCAAAAATTCTCTAATAAATTAACTTGCATTCAAAATGGAGTAAAGTGCAAACAAAGTTAGATTGGAATTATAAAAAACCTTAACTTAAAAGAAACTTAAGGAAGAAGACAACCTACTACTTATGCTCTCCACATATTTTAATTTAAAAACTAAGACAATGATATTTGCTAAGGGGTTTGGGGAGGAAATTAAACATCAAGAGGTCTTTGATTGGAGGTGATCATCATTTTTTTTCACACCCCACACAATATTTTTTTACTTTTTGAATAATATATATGTAATACCAGAAAATGATAGACTAACATCCTATCACTTCCCCCGACATATATGAACTTTTAATTCCTCTCTTCATTTTTGGGTTGCATATGTGTACCAGAGAATAAGGAACTAACATCTCCTTATTCCCATGACACATGATCTAATAAATAAAAAGAAAAATGAAGGGGTTAAACAAAATTTTTAGAAAATAAACTAAAACACTAGAGAGCAACTACTAGTAGATTGAGATTTCCTAAGAATCTAAAAGCATGAAGTAAGAATAATTAGAATCCAAAATTGTTTAGCAAAATTACTACAAAATTGAAACTATTTAAAATAAAAGAGAAAAAGTGCTAAATAAATTACTCTAAGCAAATTAAACCATAAGATGATTCTCAAAACAAAATCATTAAAAGTTAAATTTAACTAAATATGATGAAATAAAGATTAGCAAATAAAAAAATGCTTATAAACTAACTCAAACTAAATTTATGAAAATAACAAAAATCTAAGCATGAGGTTTATTATATTTTTTGATTCTTTTGATATTTTTTAGATTTTTTTGGGGGTTTTGAAATATTATCTTTTTTGGAATTTTTTTTGATTTTTTAAATTTTTTTTTTGGGTTTTGATAAGGCTAAATAGAAGTAGTACTAAAAAAAACTTAATAAAACTATACTTAACATTTTTTTTGAAAAGAAAGAAATAAGAAAATAACAAAACGCTCCCCCATGCTTAAACCTTTCATTGCCCTCAATGAAAAATAAAAATAAGAAAGAAAAAGGAAGAAGAAAGGGGAGGGGTGATACAATAAAGTACAAAAAAGAAAAAGACTTCCCCGAAGTCGTAAGGCCGAATACAGATGTCACTCCCCCATGCTTGAGCTGGACACCGGCTCGGGCCTAAGGAAGAGATGAATTGATGGAGCCAAACGAACTGCCGGGGGTTTTATTCCTGCAAAATAAAACAAAAAAGAAAAAGAAAGAAACAAAAAGGATAAGCAAGGGGTGCCTCCCAAGAGCGCTCTCTGTTTAACGTCGGCCGAGCCCGACGTTATTTGTTAGCTAAAGGGAAAATAAAAACTAAAGTGAAGAGGTAACTCCCTAAGTATGCGCTTAGGAGAGTAAACTAGAAAAAAGAAAAATTGAAGAATCGCACCGACATGCGGTGGGATCTTCAAGGGAATGACGCCCAAAAATGAACGGACGGAGTTATAGAAGAACTCCGCCGTATGTAAGAGGGGAAAGAATGGGTCGTCAAAAGAGGAAGAATAAAAAGAAGAAGAAATAGAAAGAGGAATAAAAAGAGTAGAAGAAGAAATTTCATCATCGGAAATTTCACAAGAAGAAGAAGAGTCTTGTGAAATTTCGGGAGAGGAAGGGGAAGAAAGAACTAAAGAAGAGTTATCTAAAATAAAAGAAGAAGAAAAAGAAGATTCGCTAAAAAGAGAAAAATTAGGAACAGTTAAATTTGAAAGCGTAATGGAATCACCAACGTCTTCAGATGGAGAAATAAGAGACGTCTCGTCATCCTCAACGGGTAAGAAGCACACCGGAATATCCATAGAGGCGTCTTCCAAAGGAGGAAGGAAACAATCCGGGATATCCGAATAGTTAACCTCCTCGAGAGGAAAAAGACAAGCCGGGATATCCGGTGACTCATTACATGAAGAAACAGGAGGCGACGAAGAAGAAGACGAAGAAAAAGATGCGGCCTCACGAGAAAGACAATCCATAATGGTCTTGAAATGCGAATTAATATTATCAATAGAAGTTTGCACTTCAAGATACCCATTATCGATATAATTAAAATAAAAATTTAAAGGTGCGGCGCTTTGCGGGGTAAAATCATGCGAAAAATAAGACGGGTTCCCCATCTCCCAAGTTGGATAAATATTGGAGTAAGGGTCAAATTGGCCATTTTGACCTTCCCCAGAAAAATTAAAATCAAAAGAGGGAGGGGTTCCCGAAAGGCATTCAGAATAAAAGTGGTCGGGTGACCCGCAAAAAGCGCAAAAATAAGAAGATTCCATATTAAAAAAAAACTGTCACAAAGAAGAAAAAGAAAAATTAATTTTTTTTTGATTTGTTTTTTTTTTAGATATTTTTATATATATATTTTTTAAAATAGGTTTTTTTAATGGATTTGCTCTTGAACTTCCGAGGACTACCCGGTGAAGGGTTCGCCCGGTACTAGGTAAAATGGTGGCGCTTAAAGCCCCTTACCCTTTTCGAGAGATTTTAGGTTGGGTAGAAATAAGATGAGGTGGGTGGATAATAATAATAATAATAATAATAATAATAATAATTTTTGTTTTTTTTAGATTTTAGTAGAAGTAATAAACTCGAAGCTTTCTTAATATTGCCAAAAAAATTCCCCGGCAACGGCGCCAAAAACTTGATAGAGAAAATCCTATTCTCCAATCTATACTCGATTAAGGCAAGTGTACCTATCGAAATATAGCATAGGATATGAAAAATATCAAGGTTGTATAAAAACTCGGGGCAGGCAAGTACTATTACTCACAACGACTCTATTATCCTACCGAACGATTAATGATGTTTGAAAATTAAAATAAACTAAACTTAAAGAGAAATAAACTATTACGAGAAAAGAGTGCGCAATCGACGATTCACTTTGAAATAAAATAACGAAATAATTTTGTTTAACAATTGTAAATCTATTAGGACCGTGACGGATCCGATATTAGGAAGTAATCTCGCTAGAGCATTAAATCCCCTAACTTGTAGACATTTCGACCGAAATCTCTTTCAAGTCAAAAAGGCCTAAAGTCGCATTATCGAGGTGACCCGCACTATTGGATTTGACTCCAATCCGGAGGATTTACGTCATCCTATCTCTAGGGGTGCGTTCAACTCCTTCCTTCCTTGAGTGATCTTTCATATTCACGAGCCTCTCGGCTACTCGAATATGAGATCGGAATCTACTACCGTATACTAGAAATACGGAGTCGATACGAAATAGATCAAGGAAGAATCAAAATAGAAAAATACAAAATGCAAACATAAAATGAAAGATATTATTCTATTTCAAAGATCCTCGTGATCGGGCACAAAATAAAGTTAGCTACGCATGATTGAAAGAGAAATAACAATAATAAGAAAAAGAAATTTCATTTGCATTAATAGAAAAAGGGGTACAAAATAAGAACAAGACAAGATAATATTGCACTAAAAAAAAGACTAATACAACAATGAAGGAAGAAGGAAAGAACTAGAACTCTACTCTCTACTTGCCAAAATCATCTTAAACTAAATCTTGCAACTAAAACTACTTAACTTCAAAAGGAGGGGTTAGGGTTCCTTTTATAGGAGAGGGAGAAGGATCTAGAAGAGGGAGGACAAGGGGTGGCCGGCCATAGGGATGGAGGAGATTCATGCATTTCATTAAATGAGGGGAGAGAGGAGGGTACATGCAATGTATGAAATAAATGTAAAATGAAATGGAAAATATAAAATAAAGAGAGGGGGGGATGAATGGAAGTGTGTAGAAGGGAGAGAGAATGAATGTGGAGGAGAAGGAAAGGGGGGTTCGGCCATGTGCATGAATGAAATATATTAAATATGGAGAGAGAGGAAGGTAGCAAGATGCATGAGAGTGGCCGGCCACAACAAGGAAAATATTCATGGGTTGCTTTGTGGGTTCGGGTAGGTGCTGCTTGGACTTGAGGGCTGCATGCTTGGGCTTGTCTTGGGTTGCTCCATGAAGAGGGGGCTCGGGTGCATCATGTAGGGCTGCTCCAATGAAGGGCCGGGCTGCTTGCATGTTGTAGAGGGCCGGCTGCACATGTAATGGAGGAGGTCGGGCTGCTTGCATGTTTGAACCTACAAAACAAAACAAAATAAAATAAAATATTAGACACATATTATAACAACATATCATGATATAAATTTAAGTCAAACTAAACATAAAGCATAACATTAATCATAACATTAATTATTTAAACTTGACAAACATAACATAATATAATACATAATATTAAAATAAAACACAAGTTAAATATAAAACATAAAATTAAACAAAGGACATTAAATTAAACATAACAAATAAACTATAATAAATAAAACTAAACATAAACTATAAAATAACAACAAAACATAACATAAAACTTAATATTAAAAAGAATATCATAACAAGCATACAAACACATAATTATAACAAAACTTAGGACTTTTGACTACTCAATTACCCCAAAAAAGGATGACTAAAAACTAGTCATCAAACTCCCCCATGCTTAGGCTTTTGCTATTCCAGAGCAAAAGGAAAAGAAATATTTATAAGGCATTATAAAATTTTTAATTGAACTAAAAATTATTAACATCAAAATCTAGCCAAAAATAAAAGTTTAGGGATTTATGAATCAAGTCCTAAATTATGAAATTAAAGTGAAAAGAGAGAAGAATTTAGCCAAAAATTCTCTAATAAATTAACTTGCATTCAAAATGGAGTAAAGTGCAAACAAAGTTAGATTGGAATTATAAAAAACCTTAACTTAAAAGAAACTTAAGGAAGAAGACAACCTACTACTTATGCTCTCCACATATTTTAATTTAAAAACTAAGACAATGATATTTGCTAAGGGGTTTGGGGAGGAAATTAAACATGAAGAGGTCTTTGATTGGAGGTGATCATCATTTTTTTTCACACCCCACACAATATTTTTTTACTTTTTGAATAATATATATGTAATACCAGAAAATGATAGACTAACATCCTATCACTTCCCCCGACATATATGAACTTTTAATTCCTCTCTTCATTTTTGGGTTGCATATGTGTACCAGAGAATAAGGAACTAACATCTCCTTATTCCCATGACACATGATCTAATAAATAAAAAGAAAAATGAAGGGGTTAAACAAAATTTTTAGAAAATAAACTAAAACACTAGAGAGCAACTACTAGTAGATTGAGATTTCCTAAGAATCTAAAAGCATGAAGTAAGAATAATTAGAATCCAAAATTGTTTAGCAAAATTACTACAAAATTGAAACTATTTAAAATAAAAGAGAAAAAGTGCTAAATAAATTACTCTAAGCAAATTAAACCATAAGATGATTCTCAAAACAAAATCATTAAAAGTTAAATTTAACTAAATATGATGAAATAAAGATTAGCAAATAAAAAATGCTTATAAACTAACTCAAACTAAATTTATGAAAATAACAAAAATCTAAGCATGAGGTTTATTATATTTTTTGATTCTTTTGATATTTTTTAGATTTTTTTGGGGGTTTTGAAATATTATCTTTTTTGGAATTTTTTTTGATTTTTTAAATTTTTTTTTTGGGTTTTGATAAGGCTAAATAGAAGTAGTACTAAAAAAAACTTAATAAAACTATACTTAACATTTTTTTTGAAAAGAAAGAAATAAGAAAATAACAAAACGCTCCCCCATGCTTAAACCTTTCATTGCCCTCAATGAAAAATAAAAATAAGAAAGAAAAAGGAAGAAGAAAGGGGAGGGGTGATACAATAAAGTACAAAAAAGAAAAAGACTTCCCCGAAGTCGTAAGGCCGAATACAGATGTCACTCCCCCATGCTTGAGCTGGACACCGGCTCGGGCCTAAGGAAGAGATGAATTGATGGAGCCAAACGAACTGCCGGGGGTTTTATTCCTGCAAAATAAAACAAAAAAGAAAAAGAAAGAAACAAAAAGGATAAGCAAGGGGTGCCTCCCAAGAGCGCTCTCTGTTTAACGTCGGCCGAGCCCGACGTTATTTGTTAGCTAAAGGGAAAATAAAAACTAAAGTGAAGAGGTAACTCCCTAAGTATGCGCTTAGGAGAGTAAACTAGAAAAAAGAAAAATTGAAGAATCGCACCGACATGCGGTGGGATCTTCAAGGGAATGACGCCCAAAAATGAACGGACGGAGTTATAGAAGAACTCCGCCGTATGTAAGAGGGGAAAGAATGGGTCGTCAAAAGAGGAAGAATAAAAAGAAGAAGAAATAGAAAGAGGAATAAAAAGAGTAGAAGAAGAAATTTCATCATCGGAAATTTCACAAGAAGAAGAAGAGTCTTGTGAAATTTCGGGAGAGGAAGGGGAAGAAAGAACTAAAGAAGAGTTATCTAAAATAAAAGAAGAAGAAAAAGAAGATTCGCTAAAAAGAGAAAAATTAGGAACAGTTAAATTTGAAAGCGTAATGGAATCACCAACGTCTTCAGATGGAGAAATAAGAGACGTCTCGTCATCCTCAACGGGTAAGAAGCACACCGGAATATCCATAGAGGCGTCTTCCAAAGGAGGAAGGAAACAATCCGGGATATCCGAATAGTTAACCTCCTCGAGAGGAAAAAGACAAGCCGGGATATCCGGTGACTCATTACATGAAGAAACAGGAGGCGACGAAGAAGAAGACGAAGAAAAAGATGCGGCCTCACGAGAAAGACAATCCATAATGGTCTTGAAATGCGAACTAATATTATCAATAGAAGTTTGCACTTCAAGATACCCATTATCGATATAATTAAAATAAAAATTTAAAGGTGCGGCGCTTTGCGGGGTAAAATCATGCGAAAAATAAGACGGGTTCCCCATCTCCCAAGTTGGATAAATATTGGAGTAAGGGTCAAATTGGCCATTTTGACCTTCCCCAGAAAAATTAAAATCAAAAGAGGGAGGGGTTCCCGAAAGGCATTCAGAATAAAAGTGGTCGGGTGACCCGCAAAAAGCGCAAAAATAAGAAGATTCCATATTAAAAAAAAACTGTCACAAAGAAGAAAAAGAAAAATTAATTTTTTTTTGATTTGTTTTTTTTTTAGATATTTTTATATATATATTTTTTAAAATAGGTTTTTTTAATGGATTTGCTCTTGAACTTCCCGAGGACTACCCGGTGAAGGGTTCGCCCGGTACTAGGTAAAATGGTGGCGCTTAAAGCCCCTTACCCTTTTCGAGAGATTTTAGGTTGGGTAGAAATAAGATGAGGTGGGTGGATAATAATAATAATAATAATAATAATAATAATAATAATAATAATAATTTTTGTTTTTTTTAGATTTTAGTAGAAGTAATAAACTCGAAGCTTTCTTAATATTGCCAAAAAAATTCCCCGGCAACGGCGCCAAAAACTTGATAGAGAAAATCGTATTCTCCAATCTATACTCGATTAAGGCAAGTGTACCTATCGAAATATAGCATAGGATATGAAAAATATCAAGGTCGTATAAAAACTCGGGGCAGGCAAGTACTATTACTCACAACGACTCTATTATCCTACCGAACGATTAATGATGTTTGAAAATTAAAATAAACTAAACTTAAAGAGAAATAAACTATTACGAGAAAAGAGTGCGCAATCGACGATTCACTTTGAAATAAAATAACGAAATAATTTTGTTTAACAATTGTAAATCTATTAGGACCGTGACGGATCCGATATTAGGAAGTAATCTCGCTAGAGCATTAAATCCCCTAACTTGTAGACATTTCGACCGAAATCTCTTTCAAGTCAAAAAGGCCTAAAGTCGCATTATCGAGGTGACCCGCACTATTGGATTTGACTCCAATCCGGAGGATTTACGTCATCCTATCTCTAGGGGTGCGTTCAACTCCTTCCTTCCTTGAGTGATCTTTCATATTCACGAGCCTCTCGGCTACTCGAATATGAGATCAGAATCTACTACCGTATACTAGAAATACGGAGTCGATACAAAATAGATCAAGGAAGAATCAAAATAGAAAAATACAAAATGCAAACATAAAATGAAAGATATTATTCTATTTCAAAGATCCTCGTGATCGGGCACAAAATAAAGTTAGCTACGCATGATTGAAAGAGAAATAACAATAATAAGAAAAAGAAATTTCATTTGCATTAATAGAAAAAGGGGTACAAAATAAGAACAAGACAAGATAATATTGCACTAAAAAAAAGACTAATACAACAATGAAGGAAGAAGGAAAGAACTAGAACTCTACTCTCTACTTGCCAAAATCATCTTAAACTAAATCTTGCAACTAAAACTACTTAACTTCAAAAGGAGGGGTTAGGGTTCCTTTTATAGGAGAGGGAGAAGGATCTAGAAGAGGGAGGACAAGGGGTGGCCGGCCATAGGGATGGAGGAGATTCATGCATTTCATTAAATGAGGGGAGAGAGGAGGGTACATGCAATGTATGAAATAAATGTAAAATGAAATGGAAAATATAAAATAAAGAGAGGGGGGATGAATGGAAGTGTGTAGAAGGGAGAGAGAATGAATGTGGAGGAGAAGGAAAGGGGGGTTCGGCCATGTGCATGAATGAAATATATTAAATATGGAGAGAGAGGAAGGTAGCAAGATGCATGAGAGTGGCCGGCCACAACAAGGAAAATATTCATGGGTTGCTTTGTGGGTTCGGGTAGGTGCTGCTTGGACTTGAGGGCTGCATGCTTGGCCTTGTCTTGGGTTGCTCCATGAAGAGGGGGCTCGGGTGCATCATGTAGGGCTGCTCCAATGAAGGGCCGGGCTGCTTGCATGTTGTAGAGGGCCGGCTGCACATGTAATGGAGGAGGTCGGGCTGCTTGCATGTTTGAACCTACAAAACAAAACAAAATAAAATAAAATATTAGACACATATTATAACAACATATCATGATATAAATTTAAGTCAAACTAAACATAAAGCATAACATTAATTATTTAAACTTGACAAACATAACATAATATAATACATAATATTAAAATAAAACACAAGTTAAATATAAAACATAAAATTAAACAAAGGACATTAAATTAAACATAACAAATAAACTATAATAAATAAAACTAAACATAAACTATAAAATAACAACAAAACATAACATAAAACTTAATATTAAAAAGAATATCATAACAAGCATACAAACACATAATTATAACAAAACTTAGGACTTTTGACTACTCAATTACCCCAAAAAAGGATGACTAAAACTAGTCATCAAACTCCCCCATGCTTAGGCTTTTGCTATTCCAGAGCAAAAGGAAAAGAAATATTTATAAGGCATTATAAAATTTTTAATTGAACTAAAAATTATTAACATCAAAATCTAGCCAAAAATAAAAGTTTAGGGATTTATGAATCAAGTCCTAAATTATGAAATTAAAGTGAAAAGAGAGAAGAATTTAGCCAAAAATTCTCTAATAAATTAACTTGCATTCAAAATGGAGTAAAGTGCAAACAAAGTTAGATTGGAATTATAAAAAACCTTAACTTAAAAGAAACTTAAGGAAGAAGACAACCTACTACTTATGCTCTCCACATATTTTAATTTAAAAACTAAGACAATGATATTTGCTAAGGGGTTTGGGGAGGAAATTAAACATGAAGAGGTCTTTGATTGGAGGTGATCATCATTTTTTTTCACACCCCACACAATATTTTTTTACTTTTTGAATAATATATATGTAATACCAGAAAATGATAGACTAACATCCTATCACTTCCCCCGACATATATGAACTTTTAATTCCTCTCTTCATTTTTGGGTTGCATATGTGTACCAGAGAATAAGGAACTAACATCTCCTTATTCCCATGACACATGATCTAATAAATAAAAAGAAAAATGAAGGGGTTAAACAAAATTTTTAGAAAATAAACTAAAACACTAGAGAGCAACTACTAGTAGATTGAGATTTCCTAAGAATCTAAAAGCATGAAGTAAGAATAATTAGAATCCAAAATTGTTTAGCAAAATTACTACAAAATTGAAACTATTTAAAATAAAAGAGAAAAAGTGCTAAATAAATTACTCTAAGCAAATTAAACCATAAGATGATTCTCAAAACAAAATCATTAAAAGTTAAATTTAACTAAATATGATGAAATAAAGATTAGCAAATAAAAAAATGCTTATAAACTAACTCAAACTAAATTTATGAAAATAACAAAAATCTAAGCATGAGGTTTATTATATTTTTTGATTCTTTTGATATTTTTTAGATTTTTTTGGGGGTTTTGAAATATTATCTTTTTTGGATTTTTTTTTGATTTTTTAAATTTTTTTTTTGGGTTTTGATAAGGCTAAATAGAAGTAGTACTAAAAAAAACTTAATAAAACTATACTTAACATTTTTTTTGAAAAGAAAGAAATAAGAAAATAACAAAACGCTCCCCCATGCTTAAACCTTTCATTGCCCTCAATGAAAAATAAAAATAAGAAAGAAAAAGGAAGAAGAAAGGGGAGGGGTGATACAATAAAGTACAAAAAAGAAAACGACTTCCCCGAAGTCGTAAGGCCGAATACAGATGTCACTCCCCCATGCTTGAGCTGGACACCGGCTCGGGCCTAAGGAAGAGATGAATTGATGGAGCCAAACGAACTGCCGGGGGTTTTATTCCTGCAAAATAAAACAAAAAAGAAAAAGAAAGAAACAAAAAGGATAAGCAAGGGGTGCCTCCCAAGAGCGCTCTCTGTTTAACGTCGGCCGAGCCCGACGTTATTTGTTAGCTAAAGGGAAAATAAAAACTAAAGTGAAGAGGTAACTCCCTAAGTATGCGCTTAGGAGAGTAAACTAGAAAAAAGAAAAATTGAAGAATCGCACCGACATGCGGTGGGATCTTCAAGGGAATGACGCCCAAAAATGAACGGACGGAGTTATAGAAGAACTCCGCCGTATGTAAGAGGGGAAAGAATGGGTCGTCAAAAGAGGAAGAATAAAAAGAAGAAGAAATAGAAAGAGGAATAAAAAGAGTAGAAGAAGAAATTTCATCATCGGAAATTTCACAAGAAGAAGAAGAGTCTTGTGAAATTTCGGGAGAGGAAGGGGAAGAAAGAACTAAAGAAGAGTTATCTAAAATAAAAGAAGAAGAAAAAGAAGATTCGCTAAAAAGAGAAAAATTAGGAACAGTTAAATTTGAAAGCGTAATGGAATCACCAACGTCTTCAGATGGAGAAATAAGAGACGTCTCGTCATCCTCAACGGGTAAGAAGCACACCGGAATATCCATAGAGGCGTCTTCCAAAGGAGGAAGGAAACAATCCGGGATATCCGAATAGTTAACCTCCTCGAGAGGAAAAAGACAAGCCGGGATATCCGGTGACTCATTACATGAAGAAACAGGAGGCGACGAAGAAGAAGACGAAGAAAAAGATGCGGCCTCACGAGAAAGACAATCCATAATGGTCTTGAAATGCGAACTAATATTATCAATAGAAGTTTGCACTTCAAGATACCCATTATCGATATAATTAAAATAAAAATTTAAAGGTGCGGCGCTTTGCGGGGTAAAATCATGCGAAAAATAAGACGGGTTCCCCATCTCCCAAGTTGGATAAATATTGGAGTAAGGGTCAAATTGGCCATTTTGACCTTCCCCAGAAAAATTAAAATCAAAAGAGGGAGGGGTTCCCGAAAGGCATTCAGAATAAAAGTGGTCGGGTGACCCGCAAAAAGCGCAAAAATAAGAAGATTCCATATTAAAAAAAAACTGTCACAAAGAAGAAAAAGAAAAATTAATGTTTTTTTTTATTTGTTTTTTTTTTAGATATTTTTATATATATATTTTTTAAAATAGGTTTTTCTAATGGATTTGCTCTTGAACTTCCCGAGGACTACCCGGTGAAGGGTTCGCCCGGTACTAGGTAAAATGGTGGCGCTTAAAGCCCCTTACCCTTTTCGAGAGATTTTAAGTTGGGTAGAAATAAGATGAGGTGGGTGGATAATAATAATAATAATAATAATAATAATAATAATAATAATTTTTGTTTTTTTTAGATTTTAGTAGAAGTAATAAACTCGAAGCTTTCTTAATATTGCCAAAAAAATTCCCCGGCAACGGCGCCAAAAACTTGATAGAGAAAATCATATTCTCCAATCTATACTCGATTAAGGCAAGTGTACCTATCGAAATATAGCATAGGATATGAAAAATATCAAGGTCGTATAAAAACTCGGGGCAGGCAAGTACTATTACTCACAACGACTCTATTATCCTACCGAACGATTAATGATGTTTGAAAATTAAAATAAACTAAACTTAAAGAGAAATAAACTATTACGAGAAAAGAGTGCGCAATCGACGATTCACTTTGAAATAAAATAACGAAATAATTTTGTTTAACAATTGTAAATCTATTAGGACCGTGACGGATCCGATATTAGGAAGTAATCTCGCTAGAGCATTAAATCCCCTAACTTGTAGACATTTCGACCGAAATCTCTTTCAAGTCAAAAAGGCCTAAAGTCGCATTATCGAGGTGACCCGCACTATTGGATTTGACTCCAATCCGGAGGATTTACGTCATCCTATCTCTAGGGGTGCGTTCAACTCCTTCCTTCCTTGAGTGATCTTTCATATTCACGAGCCTCTCGGCTACTCGAATATGAGATCGGAATCTACTACCGTATACTAGAAATACGGAGTCGATACGAAATAGATCAAGGAAGAATCAAAATAGAAAAATACAAAATGCAAACATAAAATGAAAGATATTATTCTATTTCAAAGATCCTCGTGATCGGGCACAAAATAAAGTTAGCTACGCATGATTGAAAGAGAAATAACAATAATAAGAAAAAGAAATTTCATTTGCATTAATAGAAAAAGGGGTACAAAATAAGAACAAGACAAGATAATATTGCACTAAAAAAAAGACTAATACAACAATGAAGGAAGAAGGAAAGAACTAGAACTCTACTCTCTACTTGCCAAAATCATCTTAAACTAAATCTTGCAACTAAAACTACTTAACTTCAAAAGGAGGGGTTAGGGTTCCTTTTATAGGAGAGGGAGAAGGATCTAGAAGAGGGAGGACAAGGGGTGGCCGGCCATAGGGATGGAGGAGATTCATGCATTTCATTAAATGAGGGGAGAGAGGAGGGTACATGCAATGTATGAAATAAATGTAAAATGAAATGGAAAATATAAAATAAAGAGAGGGGGGGATGAATGGAAGTGTGTAGAAGGGAGAGAGAATGAATGTGGAGGAGAAGGAAAGGGGGGTTCGGCCATGTGCATGAATGAAATATATTAAATATGGAGAGAGAGGAAGGTAGCAAGATGCATGAGAGTGGCCGGCCACAACAAGGAAAATATTCATGGGTTGCTTTGTGGGTTCGGGTAGGTGCTGCTTGGACTTGAGGGCTGCATGCTTGGGCTTGTCTTGGGTTGCTCCATGAAGAGGGGGCTCGGGTGCATCATGTAGGGCTGCTCCAATGAAGGGCCGGGCTGCTTGCATGTTGTAGAGGGCCGGCTGCACATGTAATGGAGGAGGTCGGGCTGCTTGCATGTTTGAACCTACAAAACAAAACAAAATAAAATAAAATATTAGACACATATTATAACAACATATCATGATATAAATTTAAGTCAAACTAAACATAAAGCATAACATTAATCATAACATTAATTATTTAAACTTGACAAACATAACATAATATAATACATAATATTAAAATAAAACACAAGTTAAATATAAAACATAAAATTAAACAAAGGACATTAAATTAAACATAACAAATAAACTATAATAAATAAAACTAAACATAAACTATAAAATAACAACAAAACATAACATAAAACTTAATATTAAAAAGAATATCATAACAAGCATACAAACACATAATTATAACAAAACTTAGGACTTTTGACTACTCAATTACCCCAAAAAAGGATGACTAAAACTAGTCATCAAACTCCCCCATGCTTAGGCTTTTGCTATTCCAGAGCAAAAGGAAAAGAAATATTTATAAGGCATTATAAAATTTTTAATTGAACTAAAAATTATTAACATCAAAATCTAGCCAAAAATAAAAGTTTAGGGATTTATGAATCAAGTCCTAAATTATGAAATTAAAGTGAAAAGAGAGAAGAATTTAGCCAAAAATTCTCTAATAAATTAACTTGCATTCAAAATGGAGTAAAGTGCAAACAAAGTTAGATTGGAATTATAAAAAACCTTAACTTAAAAGAAACTTAAGGAAGAAGACAACCTACTACTTATGCTCTCCACATATTTTAATTTAAAAACTAAGACAATGATATTTGCTAAGGGGTTTGGGGAGGAAATTAAACATCAAGAGGTCTTTGATTGGAGGTGATCATCATTTTTTTTCACACCCCACACAATATTTTTTTACTTTTTGAATAATATATATGTAATACCAGAAAATGATAGACTAACATCCTATCACTTCCCCCGACATATATGAACTTTTAATTCCTCTCTTCATTTTTGGGTTGCATATGTGTACCAGAGAATAAGGAACTAACATCTCCTTATTCCCATGACACATGATCTAATAAATAAAAAGAAAAATGAAGGGGTTAAACAAAATTTTTAGAAAATAAACTAAAACACTAGAGAGCAACTACTAGTAGATTGAGATTTCCTAAGAATCTAAAAGCATGAAGTAAGAATAATTAGAATCCAAAATTGTTTAGCAAAATTACTACAAAATTGAAACTATTTAAAATAAAAGAGAAAAAGTGCTAAATAAATTACTCTAAGCAAATTAAACCATAAGATGATTCTCAAAACAAAATCATTAAAAGTTAAATTTAACTAAATATGATGAAATAAAGATTAGCAAATAAAAAAATGCTTATAAACTAACTCAAACTAAATTTATGAAAATAACAAAAATCTAAGCATGAGGATTTATTATATTTTTTGATTCTTTTGATATTTTTTAGATTTTTTTGGGGTTTTGAAATATTATCTTTTTTGGAATTTTTTTTGATTTTTTAAATTTTTTTTTTGGGTTTTGATAAGGCTAAATAGAAGTAGTACTAAAAAAAACTTAATAAAACTATACTTAACATTTTTTTTGAAAAGAAAGAAATAAGAAAATAACAAAACGCTCCCCCATGCTTAAACCTTTCATTGCCCTCAATGAAAAATAAAAATAAGAAAGAAAAAGGAAGAAGAAAGGGGAGGGGTGATACAATAAAGTACAAAAAAGAAAAAGACTTCCCCGAAGTCGTAAGGCCGAATACAGATGTCACTCCCCCATGCTTGAGCTGGACACCGGCTCGGGCCTAAGGAAGAGATGAATTGATGGAGCCAAACGAACTGCCGGGGGTTTTATTCCTGCAAAATAAAACAAAAAAGAAAAAGAAAGAAACAAAAAGGATAAGCAAGGGGTGCCTCCCAAGAGCGCTCTCTGTTTAACGTCGGCCGAGCCCGACGTTATTTGTTAGCTAAAGGGAAAATAAAAACTAAAGTGAAGAGGTAACTCCCTAAGTATGCGCTTAGGAGAGTAAACTAGAAAAAAGAAAAATTGAAGAATCGCACCGACATGCGGTGGGATCTTCAAGGGAATGACGCCCAAAAATGAACGGACGGAGTTATAGAAGAACTCCGCCGTATGTAAGAGGGGAAAGAATGGGTCGTCAAAAGAGGAAGAATAAAAAGAAGAAGAAATAGAAAGAGGAATAAAAAGAGTAGAAGAAGAAATTTCATCATCGGAAATTTCACAAGAAGAAGAAGAGTCTTGTGAAATTTCGGGAGAGGAAGGGGAAGAAAGAACTAAAGAAGAGTTATCTAAAATAAAAGAAGAAGAAAAAGAAGATTCGCTAAAAAGAGAAAAATTAGGAACAGTTAAATTTGAAAGCGTAATGGAATCACCAACGTCTTCAGATGGAGAAATAAGAGACGTCTCGTCATCCTCAACGGGTAAGAAGCACACCGGAATATCCATAGAGGCGTCTTCCAAAGGAGGAAGGAAACAATCCGGGATATCCGAATAGTTAACCTCCTCGAGAGGAAAAAGACAAGCCGGGATATCCGGTGACTCATTACATGAAGAAACAGGAGGCGACGAAGAAGAAGACGAAGAAAAAGATGCGGCCTCACGAGAAAGACAATCCATAATGGTCTTGAAATGCGAATTAATATTATCAATAGAAGTTTGCACTTCAAGATACCCATTATCGATATAATTAAAATAAAAATTTAAAGGTGCGGCGCTTTGCGGGGTAAAATCATGCGAAAAATAAGACGGGTTCCCCATCTCCCAAGTTGGATAAATATTGGAGTAAGGGTCAAATTGGCCATTTTGACCTTCCCCAGAAAAATTAAAATCAAAAGAGGGAGGGGTTCCCGAAAGGCATTCAGAATAAAAGTGGTCGGGTGACCCGCAAAAAGCGCAAAAATAAGAAGATTCCATATTAAAAAAAAACTGTCACAAAGAAGAAAAAGAAAAATTAATTTTTTTTTGATTTGTTTTTTTTTAGATATTTTTATATATATATTTTTTTAAAATAGGTTTTTTTAATGGATTTGCTCTTGAACTTCCCGAGGACTACCCGGTGAAGGGTTCGCCCGGTACTAGGTAAAATGGTGGCGCTTAAAGCCCCTTACCCTTTTCGAGAGATTTTAGGTTGGGTAGAAATAAGATGAGGTGGGTGGATAATAATAATAATAATAATAATAATAATAATAATAATAATAATTTTTGTTTTTTTTAGATTTTAGTAGAAGTAATAAACTCGAAGCTTTCTTAATATTGCCAAAAAAATTCCCCGGCAACGGCGCCAAAAACTTGATAGAGAAAATCCTATTCTCCAATCTATACTCGATTAAGGCAAGTGTACCTATCGAAATATAGCATAGGATATGAAAAATATCAAGGTCGTATAAAAACTCGGGGCAGGCAAGTACTATTACTCACAACGACTCTATTATCCTACCGAACGATTAATGATGTTTGAAAATTAAAATAAACTAAACTTAAAGAGAAATAAACTATTACGAGAAAAGAGTGCGCAATCGACGATTCACTTTGAAATAAAATAACGAAATAATTTTGTTTAACAATTGTAAATCTATTAGGACCGTGACGGATCCGATATTAGGAAGTAATCTCGCTAGAGCATTAAATCCCCTAACTTGTAGACATTTCGACCGAAATCTCTTTCAAGTCAAAAAGGCCTAAAGTCGCATTATCGAGGTGACCCGCACTATTGGATTTGACTCCAATCCGGAGGATTTACGTCATCCTATCTCTAGGGGTGCGTTCAACTCCTTCCTTCCTTGAGTGATCTTTCATATTCACGAGCCTCTCGGCTACTCGAATATGAGATCGGAATCTACTACCGTATACTAGAAATACGGAGTCGATACGAAATAGATCAAGGAAGAATCAAAATAGAAAAATACAAAATGCAAACATAAAATGAAAGATATTATTCTATTTCAAAGATCCTCGTGATCGGGCACAAAATAAAGTTAGCTACGCATGATTGAAAGAGAAATAACAATAATAAGAAAAAGAAATTTCATTTGCATTAATAGAAAAAGGGGTACAAAATAAGAACAAGACAAGATAATATTGCACTAAAAAAAAGACTAATACAACAATGAAGGAAGAAGGAAAGAACTAGAACTCTACTCTCTACTTGCCAAAATCATCTTAAACTAAATCTTGCAACTAAAACTACTTAACTTCAAAAGGAGGGGTTAGGGTTCCTTTTATAGGAGAGGGAGAAGGATCTAGAAGAGGGAGGACAAGGGGTGGCCGGCCATAGGGATGGAGGAGATTCATGCATTTTATTAAATGAGGGGAGAGAGGAGGGTACATGCAATGTATGAAATAAATGTAAAATGAAATGGAAAATATAAAATAAAGAGAGGGGGGGATGAATGGAAGTGTGTAGAAGGGAGAGAGAATGAATGTGGAGGAGAAGGAAAGGGGGGTTCGGCCATGTGCATGAATGAAATATATTAAATATGGAGAGAGAGGAAGGTAGCAAGATGCATGAGAGTGGCCGGCCACAACAAGGAAAATATTCATGGGTTGCTTTGTGGGTTCGGGTAGGTGCTGCTTGGACTTGAGGGCTGCATGCTTGGGCTTGTCTTGGGTTGCTCCATGAAGAGGGGGCTCGGGTGCATCATGTAGGGCTGCTCCAATGAAGGGCCGGGCTGCTTGCATGTTGTAGAGGGCCGGCTGCACATGTAATGGAGGAGGTCGGGCTGCTTGCATGTTTGAACCTACAAAACAAAACAAAATAAAATAAAATATTAGACACATATTATAACAACATATCATGATATAAATTTAAGTCAAACTAAACATAAAGCATAACATTAATCATAACATTAATTATTTAAACTTGACAAACATAACATAATATAATACATAATATTAAAATAAAACACAAGTTAAATATAAAACATAAAATTAAACAAAGGACATTAAATTAAACATAACAAATAAACTATAATAAATAAAACTAAACATAAACTATAAAATAACAACAAAACATAACATAAAACTTAATATTAAAAAGAATATCATAACAAGCATACAAACACATAATTATAACAAAACTTAGGACTTTTGACTACTCAATTACCCCAAAAAAGGATGACTAAAACTAGTCATCAAACTCCCCCATGCTTAGGCTTTTGCTATTCCAGAGCAAAAGGAAAAGAAATATTTATAAGGCATTATAAAATTTTTAATTGAACTAAAAATTATTAACATCAAAATCTAGCCAAAAATAAAAGTTTAGGGATTTATGAATCAAGTCCTAAATTATGAAATTAAAGTGAAAAGAGAGAAGAATTTAGCCAAAAATTCTCTAATAAATTAACTTGCATTCAAAATGGAGTAAAGTGCAAACAAAGTTAGATTGGAATTATAAAAAACCTTAACTTAAAAGAAACTTAAGGAAGAAGACAACCTACTACTTATGCTCTCCACATATTTTAATTTAAAAACTAAGACAATGATATTTGCTAAGGGGTTTGGGGAGGAAATTAAACATGAAGAGGTCTTTGATTGGAGGTGATCATCATTTTTTTTCACACCCCACACAATATTTTTTTACTTTTTGAATAATATATATGTAATACCAGAAAATGATAGACTAACATCCTATCACTTCCCCCGACATATATGAACTTTTAATTCCTCTCTTCATTTTTGGGTTGCATATGTGTACCAGAGAATAAGGAACTAACATCTCCTTATTCCCATGACACATGATCTAATAAATAAAAAGAAAAATGAAGGGGTTAAACAAAATTTTTAGAAAATAAACTAAAACACTAGAGAGCAACTACTAGTAGATTGAGATTTCCTAAGAATCTAAAAGCATGAAGTAAGAATAATTAGAATCCAAAATTGTTTAGCAAAATTACTACAAAATTGAAACTATTTAAAATAAAAGAGAAAAAGTGCTAAATAAATTACTCTAAGCAAATTAAACCATAAGATGATTCTCAAAACAAAATCATTAAAAGTTAAATTTAACTAAATATGATGAAATAAAGATTAGCAAATAAAAAAATGCTTATAAACTAACTCAAACTAAATTTATGAAAATAACAAAAATCTAAGCATGAGGTTTATTATATTTTTTGATTCTTTTGATATTTTTTAGATTTTTTTGGGGGTTTTGAAATATTATCTTTTTTGGAATTTTTTTTGATTTTTTAAATTTTTTTTTTGGGTTTTGATAAGGCTAAATAGAAGTAGTACTAAAAAAAACTTAATAAAACTATACTTAACATTTTTTTTGAAAAGAAAGAAATAAGAAAATAACAAAACGCTCCCCCATGCTTAAACCTTTCATTGCCCTCAATGAAAAATAAAAATAAGAAAGAAAAAGGAAGAAGAAAGGGGAGGGGTGATACAATAAAGTACAAAAAAGAAAAAGACTTCCCCGAAGTCGTAAGGCCGAATACAGATGTCACTCCCCCATGCTTGAGCTGGACACCGGCTCGGGCCTAAGGAAGAGATGAATTGATGGAGCCAAACGAACTGCCGGGGGTTTTATTCCTGCAAAATAAAACAAAAAAGAAAAAGAAAGAAACAAAAAGGATAAGCAAGGGGTGCCTCCCAAGAGCGCTCTCTGTTTAACGTCGGCCGAGCCCGACGTTATTTGTTAGCTAAAGGGAAAATAAAAACTAAAGTGAAGAGGTAACTCCCTAAGTATGCGCTTAGGAGAGTAAACTAGAAAAAAGAAAAATTGAAGAATCGCACCGACATGCGGTGGGATCTTCAAGGGAATGACGCCCAAAAATGAACGGACGGAGTTATAGAAGAACTCCGCCGTATGTAAGAGGGGAAAGAATGGGTCGTCAAAAGAGGAAGAATAAAAAGAAGAAGAAATAGAAAGAGGAATAAAAAGAGTAGAAGAAGAAATTTCATCATCGGAAATTTCACAAGAAGAAGAAGAGTCTTGTGAAATTTCGGGAGAGGAAGGGGAAGAAAGAACTAAAGAAGAGTTATCTAAAATAAAAGAAGAAGAAAAAGAAGATTCGCTAAAAAGAGAAAAATTAGGAACAGTTAAATTTGAAAGCGTAATGGAATCACCAACGTCTTCAGATGGAGAAATAAGAGACGTCTCGTCATCCTCAACGGGTAAGAAGCACACCGGAATATCCATAGAGGCGTCTTCCAAAGGAGGAAGGAAACAATCCGGGATATCCGAATAGTTAACCTCCTCGAGAGGAAAAAGACAAGCCGGGATATCCGGTGACTCATTACATGAAGAAACAGGAGGCGACGAAGAAGAAGACGAAGAAAAAGATGCGGCCTCACGAGAAAGACAATCCATAATGGTCTTGAAATGCGAACTAATATTATCAATAGAAGTTTGCACTTCAAGATACCCATTATCGATATAATTAAAATAAAAATTTAAAGGTGCGGCGCTTTGCGGGGTAAAATCATGCGAAAAATAAGACGGGTTCCCCATCTCCCAAGTTGGATAAATATTGGAGTAAGGGTCAAATTGGCCATTTTGACCTTCCCCAGAAAAATTAAAATCAAAAGAGGGAGGGGTTCCCGAAAGGCATTCAGAATAAAAGTGGTCGGGTGACCCGCAAAAAGCGCAAAAATAAGAAGATTCCATATTAAAAAAAAACTGTCACAAAGAAGAAAAAGAAAAATTAATTTTTTTTTGATTTGTTTTTTTTTTAGATATTTTTATATATATATTTTTTAAAATAGGTTTTTTTAATGGATTTGCTCTTGAACTTCCCGAGGACTACCCGGTGAAGGGTTCGCCCGGTACTAGGTAAAATGGTGGCGCTTAAAGCCCCTTACCCTTTTCGAGAGATTTTAGGTTGGGTAGAAATAAGATGAGGTGGGTGGATGATAATAATAATAATAATAATAATAATAATAATAATAATAATAATAATAATTTTTGTTTTTTTTAGATTTTAGTAGAAGTAATAAACTCGAAGCTTTCTTAATATTGCCAAAAAATTCCCCGGCAACGGCGCCAAAAACTTGATAGAGAAAATCGTATTCTCCAATCTATACTCGATTAAGGCAAGTGTACCTATCGAAATATAGCATAGGATATGAAAAATATCAAGGTCGTATAAAAACTCGGGGCAGGCAAGTACTATTACTCACAACGACTCTATTATCCTACCGAACGATTAATGATGTTTGAAAATTAAAATAAACTAAACTTAAAGAGAAATAAACTATTACGAGAAAAGAGTGCGCAATCGACGATTCACTTTGAAATAAAATAACGAAATAATTTTGTTTAACAATTGTAAATCTATTAGGACCGTGACGGATCCGATATTAGGAAGTAATCTCGCTAGAGCATTAAATCCCCTAACTTGTAGACATTTCGACCGAAATCTCTTTCAAGTCAAAAAGGCCTAAAGTCGCATTATCGAGGTGACCCGCACTATTGGATTTGACTCCAATCCGGAGGATTTACGTCATCCTATCTCTAGGGGTGCGTTCAACTCCTTCCTTCCTTGAGTGATCTTTCATATTCACGAGCCTCTCGGCTACTCGAATATGAGATCAGAATCTACTACCGTATACTAGAAATACGGAGTCGATACGAAATAGATCAAGGAAGAATCAAAATAGAAAAATACAAAATGCAAACATAAAATGAAAGATATTATTCTATTTCAAAGATCCTCGTGATCGGGCACAAAATAAAGTTAGCTACGCATGATTGAAAGAGAAATAACAATAATAAGAAAAAGAAATTTCATTTGCATTAATAGAAAAAGGGGTACAAAATAAGAACAAGACAAGATAATATTGCACTAAAAAAAAGACTAATACAACAATGAAGGAAGAAGGAAAGAACTAGAACTCTACTCTCTACTTGCCAAAATCATCTTAAACTAAATCTTGCAACTAAAACTACTTAACTTCAAAAGGAGGGGTTAGGGTTCCTTTTATAGGAGAGGGAGAAGGATCTAGAAGAGGGAGGACAAGGGGTGGCCGGCCATAGGGATGGAGGAGATTCATGCATTTCATTAAATGAGGGGAGAGAGGAGGGTACATGCAATGTATGAAATAAATGTAAAATGAAATGGAAAATATAAAATAAAGAGAGGGGGGATGAATGGAAGTGTGTAGAAGGGAGAGAGAATGAATGTGGAGGAGAAGGAAAGGGGGGTTCGGCCATGTGCATGAATGAAATATATTAAATATGGAGAGAGAGGAAGGTAGCAAGATGCATGAGAGTGGCCGGCCACAACAAGGAAAATATTCATGGGTTGCTTTGTGGGTTCGGGTAGGTGCTGCTTGGACTTGAGGGCTGCATGCTTGGCCTTGTCTTGGGTTGCTCCATGAAGAGGGGGCTCGGGTGCATCATGTAGGGCTGCTCCAATGAAGGGCCGGGCTGCTTGCATGTTGTAGAGGGCCGGCTGCACATGTAATGGAGGAGGTCGGGCTGCTTGCATGTTTGAACCTACAAAACAAAACAAAATAAAATAAAATATTAGACACATATTATAACAACATATCATGATATAAATTTAAGTCAAACTAAACATAAAGCATAACATTAATCATAACATTAATTATTTAAACTTGACAAACATAACATAATATAATACATAATATTAAAATAAAACACAAGTTAAATATAAAACATAAAATTAAACAAAGGACATTAAATTAAACATAACAAATAAACTATAATAAATAAAACTAAACATAAACTATAAAATAACAACAAAACATAACATAAAACTTAATATTAAAAAGAATATCATAATAAGCATACAAACACATAATTATAACAAAACTTAGGACTTTTGACTACTCAATTACCCCAAAAAAGGATGACTAAAACTAGTCATCAAACTCCCCCATGCTTAGGCTTTTGCTATTCCAGAGCAAAAGGAAAAGAAATATTTATAAGGCATTATAAAATTTTTAATTGAACTAAAAATTATTAACATCAAAATCTAGCCAAAAATAAAAGTTTAGGGATTTATGAATCAAGTCCTAAATTATGAAATTAAAGTGAAAAGAGAGAAGAATTTAGCCAAAAATTCTCTAATAAATTAACTTGCATTCAAAATGGAGTAAAGTGCAAACAAAGTTAGATTGGAATTATAAAAAACCTTAACTTAAAAGAAACTTAAGGAAGAAGACAACCTACTACTTATGCTCTCCACATATTTTAATTTAAAAACTAAGACAATGATATTTGCTAAGGGGTTTGGGGAGGAAATTAAACATGAAGAGGTCTTTGATTGGAGGTGATCATCATTTTTTTTCACACCCCACACAATATTTTTTTACTTTTTGAATAATATATATGTAATACCAGAAAATGATAGACTAACATCCTATCACTTCCCCCGACATATATGAACTTTTAATTCCTCTCTTCATTTTTGGGTTGCATATGTGTACCAGAGAATAAGGAACTAACATCTCCTTATTCCCATGACACATGATCTAATAAATAAAAAGAAAAATGAAGGGGTTAAACAAAATTTTTAGAAAATAAACTAAAACACTAGAGAGCAACTACTAGTAGATTGAGATTTCCTAAGAATCTAAAAGCATGAAGTAAGAATAATTAGAATCCAAAATTGTTTAGCAAAATTACTACAAAATTGAAACTATTTAAAATAAAAGAGAAAAAGTGCTAAATAAATTACTCTAAGCAAATTAAACCATAAGATGATTCTCAAAACAAAATCATTAAAAGTTAAATTTAACTAAATATGATGAAATAAAGATTAGCAAATAAAAAAATGCTTATAAACTAACTCAAACTAAATTTATGAAAATAACAAAAATCTAAGCATGAGGTTTATTATATTTTTTGATTCTTTTGATATTTTTTAGATTTTTTTGGGGGTTTTGAAATATTATCTTTTTTGGAATTTTTTTTGATTTTTTAAATTTTTTTTTTGGGTTTTGATAAGGCTAAATAGAAGTAGTACTAAAAAAAACTTAATAAAACTATACTTAACATTTTTTTTGAAAAGAAAGAAATAAGAAAATAACAAAACGCTCCCCCATGCTTAAACCTTTCATTGCCCTCAATGAAAAATAAAAATAAGAAAGAAAAAGGAAGAAGAAAGGGGAGGGGTGATACAATAAAGTACAAAAAAGAAAACGACTTCCCCGAAGTCGTAAGGCCGAATACAGATGTCACTCCCCCATGCTTGAGCTGGACACCGGCTCGGGCCTAAGGAAGAGATGAATTGATGGAGCCAAACGAACTGCCGGGGGTTTTATTCCTGCAAAATAAAACAAAAAAGAAAAAGAAAGAAACAAAAAGGATAAGCAAGGGGTGCCTCCCAAGAGCGCTCTATGTTTAACGTCGGCCGAGCCCGACGTTATTTGTTAGCTAAAGGGAAAATAAAAACTAAAGTGAAGAGGTAACTCCCTAAGTATGCGCTTAGGAGAGTAAACTAGAAAAAAGAAAAATTGAAGAATCGCACCGACATGCGGTGGGATCTTCAAGGGAATGACGCCCAAAAATGAACGGACGGAGTTATAGAAGAACTCCGCCGTATGTAAGAGGGGAAAGAATGGGTCGTCAAAAGAGGAAGAATAAAAAGAAGAAGAAATAGAAAGAGGAATAAAAAGAGTAGAAGAAGAAATTTCATCATCGGAAATTTCACAAGAAGAAGAAGAGTCTTGTGAAATTTCGGGAGAGAAAGGGGAAGAAAGAACTAAAGAAGAGTTATCTAAAATAAAAGAAGAAGAAAAAGAAGATTCGCTAAAAAGAGAAAAATTAGGAACAGTTAAATTTGAAAGCGTAATGGAATCACCAACGTCTTCAGATGGAGAAATAAGAGACGTCTCGTCATCCTCAACGGGTAAGAAGCACACCGGAATATCCATAGAGGCGTCTTCCAAAGGAGGAAGGAAACAATCCGGGATATCCGAATAGTTAACCTCCTCGAGAGGAAAAAGACAAGCCGGGATATCCGGTGACTCATTACATGAAGAAACAGGAGGCGACGAAGAAGAAGACGAAGAAAAAGATGCGGCCTCACGAGAAAGACAATCCATAATGGTCTTGAAATGCGAACTAATATTATCAATAGAAGTTTGCACTTCAAGATACCCATTATCGATATAATTAAAATAAAAATTTAAAGGTGCGGCGCTTTGCGGGGTAAAATCATGCGAAAAATAAGACGGGTTCCCCATCTCCCAAGTTGGATAAATATTGGAGTAAGGGTCAAATTGGCAATTTTGACCTTCCCCAGAAAAATTAAAATCAAAAGAGGGAGGGGTTCCCGAAAGGCATTCAGAATAAAAGTGGTCGGGTGACCCGCAAAAAGCGCAAAAATAAGAAGATTCCATATTAAAAAAAAACTGTCACAAAGAAGAAAAAGAAAAATTAATTTTTTTTTGATTTGTTTTTTTTTTTAGATATTTTTATATATATATTTTTTAAAATAGGTTTTTTTAATGGATTTGCTCTTGAACTTCCCGAGGACTACCCGGTGAAGGGTTCGCCCGGTACTAGGTAAAATGGTGGCGTTTAAAGCCCCTTACCCTTTTCGAGAGATTTTAGGTTGGGTAGAAATAAGATGAGGTGGGTGGATAATAATAATAATAATAATAATAATAATAATTTTTGTTTTTTTTTAGATTTTAGTAGAAGTAATAAACTCGAAGCTTTCTTAATATTGCCAAAAAAATTCCCCGGCAACGGCGCCAAAAACTTGATAGAGAAAATCGTATTCTCCAATCTATACTCGATTAAGGCAAGTGTACCTATCGAAATATAGCATAGGATATGAAAAATATCAAGGTCGTATAAAAACTCGGGGCAGGAAAGTACTATTACTCACAACGACTCTATTATCCTACCGAACGATTAATGATGTTTGAAAATTAAAATAAACTAAACTTAAAGAGAAATAAACTATTACGAGAAAAGAGTGCGCAATCGACGATTCACTTTGAAATAAAATAACGAAATAATTTTGTTTAACAATTGTAAATCTATTAGGACCGTGACGGATCCGATATTAGGAAGTAATCTTGCTAGAGCATTAAATCCCCTAACTTGTAGACGTTTCGACCGAAATCTCTTTCAAGTCAAAAAGGCCTAAAGTCGCATTATCAAGGTGACCCGCACTATTGGATTTGACTCCAATCCGGAGGATTTACGTCATCCTATCTCTAGGGGTGCGTTCAACTCCTTCCTTCCTTGAGTGATCTTTCATATTCACGAGCCTCTCGGCTACTCGAATATGAGATCGGAATCTACTACCGTATACTAGAAATACGGAGTCGATACGAAATAGATCAAGGAAGAATCAAAATAGAAAAATACAAAATGCAAACATAAAATGAAAGATATTATTCTATTTCAAAGATCCTCGTGATCGAGCACAAAATAAAGTTAGCTACGCATGATTGAAAGAGAAATAACAACAATAAGAAAAAGAAATTTCAATTGCATTAATAGAAAAAGGGGTACAAAATAAGAACAAGACAAGATAATATTGCACTAAAAAAAAGACTAATACAACAATGAAGGAAGAAGGAAAGAACTAGAACTCTACTCTCTACTTGCCAAAATCATCTTAAACTAAATCTTGTAACTAAAACTACTTAACTTCAAAAGGAGGGGTTGGGGTTCCTTTTATAGGAGAGGGAGAAGGATCTAGAAGAGGGAGGACAAGGGGTGGCCGGCCATAGGGATGGAGGAGATTCATGCATTTCATTAAATGAGGGGAGAGAGGAGGGTACATGCAATGTATGAAATAAATGTAAAATGAAATGGAAAATATAAAATAAAGAGAGGGGGGATGAATGGAAGTGTGTAGAAGGGAGAGAGAATGAATGTGGAGGAGAAGGAAAGGGGGGTTCGGCCATGTGCATGAATGAAATATATTAAATATGGAGAGAGAGGAAGGTGGCAAGATGCATGAGAGTGGCCGGCCACAACAAGGAAAATATTCATGGGTTGCTTTGTGGGTTCGGGTAGGGGCTGCTTGGACTTGAGGGATGCATGCTTGGGCTTGTCTTGGGCTGCTCCATGAAGAGGGGGATCGGGTGCATCATGTAGGGCTGCTCCAATGAAGGGCCGGGCTGCTTGCATGTTGTAGAGGGCCGGCTGCACATGTAATGGAGGAGGTCGGGCTGCTTGCATGTTTGAACCTACAAAACAAAACAAAATAAAATAAAATATTAGACACATATTATAACAACATATCATGATATAAATTTAAGTCAAACTAAACATAAAGCATAACATTAATCATAACATTAATTATTTAAACTTGACAAACATAACATAATATAATACATAATATTAAAATAAAACACAAGTTAAATATAAAACATAAAATTAAACAAAGGACATTAAATTAAACATAACAAATAAACTATAATAAATAAAACTAAACATAAACTATAAAATAATAACAAAACATAACATAAAACTAACCTACAAAACAAAACAAAATAAAATAAAATATTAGACACATATTATAACAACATATCATGATATAAATTTAAGTCAAACTAAACATAAAGCATAACATTAATCATAACATTAATTATTTAAACTTGACAAACATAACATAATATAATACATAATATTAAAATAAAACACAAGTTAAATATAAAACATAAAATTAAACAAAGGACATTAAATTAAACATAACAAATAAACTATAATAAATAAAACTAAACATAAACTATAAAATAACAACAAAACATAACATAAAACTTAATATTAAAAAGAATATCATAACAAGCATACAAACACATAATTATAACAAAACTTAGGACTTTTGACTACTCAATTACCCCAAAAAAGGATGACTAAAACTAGTCATCAGTGGTAGGATAATTGGAAAGGCCCTAAGAAGACCCGCTGACCAGGATCTCATCAAGCTGGAAAGACTGTAGGCTCACTCGGTGGTTGCATGATTGGAAAGGCCCTAAGAAGACCTGCTGACCAGAATCTCATCAAGCTGGCAGGACTGTAGGCTCACTCGATGACAGGATGATTGGAAAGGCCCTGAGAAGCCGCAGGGCTGTAGTCTCACTCGGTGGCAGGATGATTGGAAAGGCCCTGAGAAGACCCGCTGAACAGGATCTCATCAAGCTTGTAGGACTGTAGGCTCACTCGGTGGTGGGATGATTGGACAGGCCCCGAGAAGACCCACTGACCAGGCTCTCATCAAGCTGGCAAGACTGTAGGCTCACTCGATGACAGGATGATTGGAAAGACCCCAAGAAGACTCGCTGACAAGGCTCTAATCAAGCTGGCAGGATTGTAGGCTCACTCTGTGACAGCATGATTGGCAAGGCCCCGAGAAGACCCGCTAACCAGGTTCTCATCAAGCTGGCAGGACTGTAGGATCACTCGGTGGCAAGATGAACGGTAAGACCTATCAAAGAAAGATATCTTTACTGGTCAGCAAACGGTTCATAGAAAATTAAAAAAACTTCTATCGAAAGAAAAGGTTGATGCAATACAAATAAAGATAGGCATTCCAAGCGGGTGCTCGGAAATGAGGGTCTCTCTCATGGAAAGTAATCACTTGCGGCGAAAGAAATTTCTCGCCTAATAAAGGAGTGGATTAATTCGTAGAGTTCGCTCGCACCGGAGTTGTCTCAACGAGAGATGCGGGGGGAAGTCAAGTTGCCTCGTGCGTGGGAGCGGCAAAAAGAAGCCTAAATGACTCGTACTCTAAATCGATTCTTGAGCAAGGCGACGAGACAATGAGTAGCTTCGTCTCGCAAGTATAAACCAATTAGAGGGACGTCCCGCAGTAAATAAAGCAAAGTAAAGAAAAATTAAGAGAACAAAGGGCGAGAAAGCGTGACAAAAGTTCATTATATGTTAGTTCATATTGTTCATCAAAAGAGAGAAAAAAAGGGGAGCCTTCTGATGTAACGTCCCAATTCGCGCTAGGCCCCTCGCACGTGTTCTGAGACAAGAGACTCAACTCGGGCTCAGGGTGCACTGATGCGAGGTGTCAGGTGCATTGAATAAGTGTAGGGATGGGTTCAAGGATACCCCAACCAGTAGCCGAGATGAGGGAACTCGGCTAAGTAAAAATCAACGAGAATGGAGGTTGATGCTCGTCGATCGTCGAGAATGGAGGTTGATGCCCGTCGATCGTCGAGAATGGAGGTTGATGTCCGTCGATCGTCGAGAATGGAGGTTGATTCTCGCCGATTTGATGGGTATCGGTGGTCGATACCCGCCGGACTCAGAACTGCAGTAGGCTAAGGGAAAATCGTCGAGAATGCCTGACGATTCTCACCGATCACCGAGAATACCCGGTGATACCTACCGATCGTCGAGTATCACTGACTGATACTCAACGCACACAGCGACAGGATGTCCGATAAAACGGCTAAGGGAAAATCGTCGAGTATCATTGTTGATACTCGACGAATTTGTCGAGAATGACCCGCCAATACTCGCCGATCGACGGGAAACACTGGCTGATTCCCGCCGAATTTGACTTGTGCATTTTCTGCGCCCAGGCCGATTCACCGGCTTGTACAGGCAAACCGAACTGGACCTCGGGATTCGTGCTGAATGATCTTTGGACCGGTCACTTCAAATGAAACCTAATTTGGGCGGTCCAATTAGAGAGTGACACGTGGCAGAATGGACTTAGCCTAATATGTAATATAAAAAAGGGAATAAACCAAACCCTAACCATCACATCCGATCCTTCTTGCCGAGCCATCACCGTGCAAACCGTCGGGAGCGAAAGGTAGAGGAGAACATCGCAGATCGCCGGAGGAGATCTTGCTGGTGCGAGCTTTGGAGGCGGACTTCTCTCTCTCCTTCCTTTGCCGTGAAGAACAACCGCACCGAGGATGCCGCAACGAAGAGTAACGCGGTCCATGGCCGGCAACGGAGGAAACGCCGGAAATGAAGTGAGTTTCCTCCCCTCTCCCTTGGTTCTAGATCTGTAGCTATTCTTAGGCGAGACATCGACTCAAAAGAGTCTTGATGTATGAGATGAAGCTTTCTAGGAAGGCCATGCTAGAACTTGTGTTCTAAAGCTTAGTCATCTTCAACCTCTCCTCGCTTCAAAGTGATGATAGGGGTGGTCTCGTGAAGAGGAAATGGACTCAAGAGGGAGAATAAGGGTGGAGGAACTTCTGGTTGCGATTTGGGGAAAATCGCTTGAGGAGCAAGATGAACGGATGTCGTTCACTTCGCTTCAAGATGCGTGCAAAATCTGTATTCTGCATGCAGCGACCTTCTTGGCTATTTTTAAGCAAGAAGGGGGCGTATCTGGGCTTTAGACTAAACATGAAAGTTATAGCCCTTGAAATTACCTTTCCAACGAGTGGTTGCACGTTCCCATGCGATACCTGTAGACACGGGAAAGTCCGTTTGAATCCGCTGCGGTTGGAAGTTAATGCTCAGGAAATCTGTATCCTGTACGCAGCAGACTTTGAGTTGGATTTCTGGTATGATGTGACCAGAACTGCGCTTTCGACTAAACACTAAAGTCTTAGCCCTTGAAATTACCTTTCCAGGGAGTGGTTGCACGTTTTCAGGCGATACCTGTAGCCACGGGAATCCTCAGTCAAAGTTGCTGACCAGATTACATATAATTCTAGGTGATTACAATATGAACTTGGATTCGATGGAATAGATGTTGCAATCCATCTCGAGGTTGGGTGAATTCTTTTGTGTTAATCACCGAGGTAATGTGAGGGTTGATGTTTGAGGACTTGAATTCCTATGCTGAGATGTGAATCGAGCCTAAGTGAAAGAAAGGTTTTGTTATATTGGGTAGATCACCATTATGCGCATTATCTATAATATGTTGAATTCATGTGAAAGGATTTGTAAATGATTAAACTATGGCACTGATGTATAATGAATTGATGGAAGGGAATGGTTAGTCCAATGCTTAGAGTGTCGTCTCCCTACGGGTAGCATTGTGGAAGTTAACAAGTGCGGTGTAGACCGTCACTAATGGGAATGAGGTTGAGTTGGATAAAACTGGACGGTTGAGCTTGGTCCTTGGTGTTCACGTCCCGGGGCTCCTTCCGTGCCATGTGAATGGTTGGGCTTGATTCTCAGTGTTCACGTCCCGAGGCTCCTTCCGTATTTGATGGATGGTTGGGCTTGGTCCTCGTGCTTTCTCCGAGGCTCCTTCCATGCCATGAATTGTGGAATTGCATGTGGTGTGAGTCGACACGCGGTGTCGTAATCCCGGGTTAAGGATAGTGTGGCAGGTCTACGGGCTCGCTAATCATCACACCGATGGGAGTTGACAGTTAGACCTTGGGCGGTTGGGCTTGGTCCTCGGTGTTCACGTCCCGAGGCTCCTTCCGTGCCAAGTGAACGGTTGGGCTTGGTCCTCGTGCTCATTTCCGAGGCTCCTTCCGTGTCATACCATAGGCCAGTCAGGGGCTAGGATCTTGGTGCATATTTACCCGAGAGAACCCGCTGAGCCGTAGTACGTATGTGAGCTCCGCTGTTGTGTTCCTAGCGTTGAGGCGTACGGAGGCCTAGGCCAGGTAGTGTGGAGACCAGCCTAGTAGTGGAGATGCTCGCTCTACTGTCACCGTTTGGCCACGACGGTTGATGCCTGAGAGGTTAGCTACCTGCTCGAATAGTGGGAACAATAAGTCTGTGTCGATATAGCGATTGCATGTGCTTGAGCATGGGTGTGTCATTGCATTGCATACATAGCATTGCACTTCATTACATACACAAGACCCTCATCGTATAAGTTTGTATGGGCACTCCTATACGATGAGTTACTTTCTGCTGAATGACCCTCAACTTATATGCTTGTATGGGCATCCATATAAGTTGAGTTACTTACTGTTCTAGTTATATACTCTCTTGCTGCTGTAGTCTGTAGATTTGAAAATAAGAGCTTGTTTATTATACACTACTGATATTGCTGCTTATAATATGTATACTCACTTCACCTGTTGTACTACTGTTATTAATATATTGTACCTGTTCCTTTCTCCGCCCGGTGCCGAGGAGTCGCCGGGGGAGCGGATGTGAAACCACTTAGTCTTTTTGACTAACGGTTGCTACGTCTTCCTTTTTAGGAGGAAACCCCGCAGGTGGAGCAGCAGGCTATGCAGACGGACAGCCAGGCCAGGGTGACAGGGCCTGAAGGGACGGTACCGTCGCTACCGTCGGTTACAGATGTGAGTGAGAGAGAGATTTGTTGTAGCCCTTCAGGGCCATTTTGTTTACGTACTCTGATTTTGTAGAAGCTTGCTTCAGCTTCTCTTTTGATGCACTTATGGACATATGCTTGGTGTGGATTTGACTTTCATATTATTATGGTTGGGTTGGCAGTTATATATTGATATTGGTTGTAGCCGGCAGAATAGGCGTCTTGTGGTACAGGCTAGCCCGAGTGCTGGTGCTACCGCAAGGCGGCTGTTCTGGGCATAAGACCCCTCTCGTGCCGTGTCTTGTGTTCCGGGAGGGGGGTATTACAAATGGTATCAGCTTGCTACGATCCTCCAAGGCGAAAGTCACTTAACAATGGTGCCACCCCGTTTGATTGGTCAGTTTGGGGACAAGCTGACTTAGCGGAAGCAGTGGTGTGCCCATATGTAATTCACACTAAGTTGTCCATCTTTAACCTTAGATTAGCCAACCTAACCCTAGATTTGTACCTTATGTGTAGATCCCAGCACATGTTGAGCCAGTAAGGGGCACCCCCGCCCCGTCCGTACCTACACAATTCCAACAATCAGAGCTAGGGAAGACGCTCACAGCTATTCTAGACGCCTTTAGGTCCCAATCTCAGCAGACACCTGTACAACAACAGGGTCCGGGATCTAGTTGGTTAAGCGTTTTCCGAGCTCTCTCCCCTCCCGCTTATATTTGGACAGAGTCGGCAGTGCGTACGGAAGAGTGGCTCGGCACTATACAAGAGTTGTTGGCAGGAATAAGATGTCCAAACAACATGGCGGTGACCCTTGTGGTGACACTCTTAGAGCTGCATGCCAAAAGGTGGTGGAAGTCACTCATGGGCTCCACTTTTCGTGGAAGAGTGTACACGGACATTAGTTGGAGCGAATTCTCCGAAGCCTTCTTAGAGCATTTCATCCCCTCGGCCGCTCGGGATGGTCTGGAAGAGAGATTTTTGCAACTTAAGCAAGGGTCCATGTCGGTGACGGAGTACCAACGGGAGTTTCAGCACCTGGCTAGATTTGCTGACTCCTATGAGCTGGATGATAGAGGGTACGCCAAAAGATTCTACAAAGGCTTGCGAGACCCCCTAAGGCAAGCCCTTTTGTTTATAGCGGACTCTAGTCTAGCGGAGATTATTGATATGGCGAAGAGACTGGAAGCGGACCACTTGGGAAGTGGTAAGAGGCCAGCAGAGGGCGTGATGGAAGCCGGCCCCAGCAACAGAAGGAGGTTTGATAATAAAAGAGGAAGAGGATATCGGAGGGGTGGCGGGCGTTTTCCCCAGAACTTTAGAGAGGAGCGCCCGGTTCTACAACCGCCAGCATTACCTCCACCTCCACAGTTTCAGCAACACGGCGGAAGGCAGGAGCGGGTGTTCTTCAAATGCAACCAACCGGGCCACATTCGACGCTACTGCCCGCAACTGTTTGGAGATGCGCCTTTCGCTCTCCCTCCAGCAGCCCCGCGGGGGAGAGGGTATGTGCGTGGTCGAGGACGAGGACCACGAGGAAGAAACCCCGGGCCCGCTCGAGATCAGATGTATGCCCTGGACATGACTCAAGAGCGGAACCCTCAAGAGATGATTGCAGGCACCGTGATGGTTGGCGGGAAACCGGCTTATACGTTATTTGAGACCGGTGCCTCACATTCATTCGTGTCTGAAGACTTCATCAAAGATACACACGGAGTGCAATATTTCACTGGTATTGCTCGAAGAGTTCGCCTCCCAGACGGATCTGAGATGACGGCAACCGCGAAGTGTGAGTTAGAGATAACCATTGGGGGAAAAACCTTTGATACCCCTGCCACAATTTTGAGAATACCAGAGTCCGACCTCATTCTGGGTATGGCATGGCTGGATTGGCACCATGCAAGAATCGACTGTGCGGAGAAGCGTATCTATTTGAGACATGGGGATACTGATGTAGTCTTCCAAGGTATGAATTTCGCACCACGAATATTGTTATCCTCAATCCAGACCTTGAAAGCTCATATGAGAGGGGATGAAGTAAAAGTCTACCTAGTGTCAACTATCTTCACCTATGGGGGGGGGGAATAGGTGTCTCTGTAGCGTATTTGCGGAATTAAGATTTTACCTGCACAAGAAAACAAAACAACCAAGCACAGAAAATACACAGGCAAATTATAGTGGTTCCCCGATTTGGGTACGTCCACTTTCCCCCTTCGACCTATCTCCCAACACGGGACGACTCGGTCACTTCACCAACAGGATTGAAATCCAATCCTTGCACTAACGGAAGGAACCCTTCCACACGTAGGAGTCAACACTCCCACAACCCGGGTTGCACCCAACCCTTACAACTAAAGACCAATCGGTCCGTTACAAAGAAATTGAAAATGCTTGTAAGAAATACAAACGACGTTTGGAGAGTAAGGTGTCCCTCTTCGTTCGACGATGTGTTCTTGAAGTCAACGAAGAGTCCACAACCCTAGATCTCTCTTGGAAAGAATCTTCCCGAAACCGGCGGCGGCTTAAAGCGGCGGCAAGGTTCTCGGAATCAGCGGCGGCGACGGAGAGCAGCAGCAGTGCCAACTTGATTCAAACTTCGTAGCGAAGGAAGCAAGGTCTTCCAACGGTCACACTAGGATCGATCGTCTCGATCGATTCGGAAGGGGAAGGATTTTCCCGATCAACGAATCAAGAGACAAGGGATCTCTGGTTAGACACGTGAGACGCTATGCTATCCTAAGCTTCGGTCGCCGGAGATCTGGAAGAACCTGAGATCAGCAGCGGCGACAAGCGCACGATCGGCGGAGACGATCGGCGGAGCGTTAGGGCTTGTCGGCGGCTTGTGCTTTTTGAAATCCCGTGTATATTCTCTCTACTGTTCATACATACGGAGTATATATACATTAGGTCAAGTATGTGACCGTTGTGGGTCCCACTGATAAGAAGACATGAGCCCGGTTCGAAACAGTTCAGATAGTTTGAACCGGTCTAGAGAACAACAGGAAACTGCCTAAGTCAAATTCGGCGAGAATCGTAGGTGATTCTCGCCGAATCGGCGAGAATCACTTACGACTCTCGCCGACTTCTACTTAGCCGAAATCTGGCTGAACTGATACAGAAGCCGGGGAGAATCGGCGGGAATCACTTTTGATTCTCACCGAATCGTCGAGAATGTAAGGTCACTCTCGACGAATCGGCGAGAATCATAAGTGATTCTCGACGATTCTTCCTTAGAAAATTTCCCTGTCTGTGACAAGATAGCCGGCTTCAACCGGCGAGAATCAGCTAGTGATTCTCGACGACTCGGCGAGAATCACTTAGTGATTCTCGTCGATTTTTACTTGGGCTATTTCTCCTCTTTCTTTCCATGAGCAGGTCTTTGGCCCATCCTTGCTCCTTGTCTGCTCTTGCTTTATCATAGCCCTGTACTTGAAATTAAGTACACCCCAATAGAGAGAGTACACGTAGACCAACACAATGATCTGCTCAACGAGGGATTACGTTGCACAGACCCGTGTATATTAACCCACTGCACCCTGACATTGGTGTGTACTTAGCGTGGAATAACTGCAAGCACAACAGGAAATATTTCATCAAATACATTGTCTATTTACCTTGGCTTGCACAGGGGCTTCTTCAAATCAGGTACATTGTGGATGCAATACCCAACAATCTCCCCCTATTTGAAGAAGCCTAAACCCTACAAGCTAAGGTGAATAGAGCATATAGAAATGAAAAACCGAAACTTAAGAGTGAGGTGATAGGGATAAGGATTACCCGTTACTTGAGAGCAAACTAGAGCATTGAGCTACCTTAGCCTTAGCCGAGAGGGTAATCTCCCCCTTTTCGGCTTCTGCAAATTTGGGTCTGGTGCACCGGACACCATGCTCCCCCTCAGTTCGTGCACTTATGTTGTCACTTGAAATGCTGGCAGATGCTCCCCCTAGAGGCACGAGCCAGGAGCGTCTGGAGTCTTTATTCTTCATAGTTGAGCATCCCCAATTCAGTTTTGAAGAGACTGAACTTGGCCTCGTCTAAGGGCTTTGTGAAAATATCTGCAATCTGCTTGTCCGTGGGGACATAGCAGAGAGAGATGTCCTTGTTCTCCACGTGCTCCCGAATGAAGTGGTAGCGCACTTCAATATGCTTGGTTCTGCTATGCGATACTGGATTGTTTACGATGGCAATTGCACTTGAGGAGTCGCAGTACATGGGTACTTCCTTGAACTGAAGATCATAGTCTGCTAACTGGTTCCTTATCCATAGGAGTTGTGCGCAACAGCTCCCTGCCGAGATGTACTCAGACTCTGCTGTGGAGGTTGCGACACAATTTTGCTTCTTGCTGTTCCAGGAGATAAGCCTTCTTCCGAGGAATTGGCACGTCCCGGAAGTGCTTTTCCTGTCATCCCTACTCCCTGCAAAATCAGCATCTGAAAAACCTATTAGCTCGACATCATTGTTTCTCGGGTACCACAAGCCAAGATTGGGAGTACCTTTAAGGTATCTAAGAATTCGCTTTGCAGCGACATAATGAGATTCCTTAGTGTTCACCTGATATCTGGCACAAATACATGTGGAGAACATGATATCTGGTCTACTGGCAGTAAGGTAGAGCAGGGATCCAATGATGCTTCTGTATTTGGTTTCATCAAAAGGTTTACCTTTCTCATCCTTATCCAGAGACATAGTGGATCCCATTGGAGTCCTCATAGAGGTTGCATTCTCCATTCCGAATTTCTTGAGGAGTTCATTTGTGAACTTCGTCTGAGAGATGAAGATTCCATCCTCAGACTGTTTCACTTGAAGTCCCAAGAAGTACTTCAGCTCCCCCATACTGCTCATTTCAAACTTTCCTTGCATAAGTTTGGAAAACTTTTTGCAAAGATTGTTGTCCGTGGAGCCAAATATAATGTCGTCAACATAGATTTGGACCAGCAAAATCTTGCCTTTGACTTCCCTGAGAAACAATGTCTTGTCTATTTTTCCTCTAGAGAATTTGTTCTCAAGAAGAAAACTAGACAATGTCTCATACCAAGCTCGAGGAGCTTGTTTTAAGCCATATAGTGCTTTATTAAGAAAATATACATGGCTAGGATAAGTAGGATTGACAAAACCTGGTGGTTGAGCGACGTATACTTCCTCTTTCAAATCTCCATTCAAGAAAGCTGATTTCACGTCCATCTGATAAACTGTGAATCCTTTGTGGGAGGCATAAGCTAGGAATAGCCGGATAGCTTCGAGCCGTGCAACTGGTGCAAACGTCTGGTCAAAATCAATCCCCTCCTCCTGACGGTAACCTTGAGCCACTAGCCTGGCCTTATTCTTTATGATGACACCATGTTCATCCAGTTTGTTCCTGAAGATCCACTTGGTGCCAATCACATTCTGCTTTTGAGGTCTGGGCACAAGCGTCCAAACGTTGCATCTTTCGAACTGATGCAATTCATCTTGCATGGCCAAAATCCATGCAGCATCTTTGTTTGCCTCGTCGAACTTCTTTGGCTCAACCTGTGACAGGAAGCTAAGATGCAGAATCTCGTTAATAGTACCTCGTCGAGTTCTGACCCCGTCACGAGGATCTCTGATGATCTGATCTCTAGGATGATCCCTCACGTGTCTGAGCTGAAGAAGTCTGGCGTCAGGAGCTTCGACTACTTCTTGGGCATCTCCTTCTTCTAAAGGATTTGCTCCATTTTGATTTTCAACGTCTCCGATCGGCGTAGCAGTGGATACCTTAACGTATGTTGGAGGTGCATCTTTCACGTGCTCATCCAGTTGCAACCCTTCGAGTCTGTCACCTACATCTTCAGGAAGAAGACTAGAAGTCTTGCAATTAAGCAAACTTCCTTCATCAAATATAACATTGATTGACTCCTCTACCACTAGGGTTTTCTTGTTGAAAACTCTATAAGCCCGGCTGCGGCTACTATAACCCATAAATATGCCTTCGAAGCATTTTTCACCGAACTTAGTACGCGGGTACTTCCCATTATTCAGTACATAACATTTGCAGCCAAAGATCCTCAGGTAGGACATGGTTGGTTTCTTGCCTTTCAGTAGCTCATAGGGAGTCTTACGATGGCTTTTGTTAATCAATGTCCGGTTTTGTACATGACAAGCCGTATTGACAGCCTCGGCCCAGAAGTATTCTGGGAGAGAAGCGTCATTCAACATTGTCGTGCTTGCCTCAATGAGTGTTCTATTTCTCCTCTCCGCCACTCCATTCTGTTGAGGAGTGCGAGGGGAGGAGAATTCATGAAAGATACCAAGTTCTTCACAGAACTCTGTCATAGCCCCAGACTCAAACTCTGTTCAGTGGTCACTTCTGATTTTGACCACCGAGCAGTTAAGTTCGTTCTGTATCTGCTTGACAAAATTAGTGAAGATGTCAAACGTATCCGACTTGCGTTTTAAGAAGAACACCCACGTAAACCGAGAGTGATCATCTACAATCACTAGCGTATACGACTTCCCTCCTAAGCTATGAACTTGCATAGGACCAAACAGGTCCATGTGCAGAAGATAAAGACATCTGGAGGAATCTTTGTCTGGGATGCTCTTAAAGGTAGCCCGAGTCTGCTTGCCCATTTGACATGCAGGACATGGACTATCTTTAATGCACTTAATAATGGGAGCATCCCTTACTAAGTCTTTTGAAAATAGCATATTAATTGTCTTGTAATTAATGTGTGCCAATCTCTTGTGCCATTATTCGCAAAGAGATGCACTGCCTTTTGCTACTAGGCATACAGGGGTAGAAGAGTCTAAACTAAGAAAGTCTAAACAGAAAATATTTCTGCTCCTAATGCCTGTTAATACGGTCTCCGAAGAGTCACATGATATTATCAGGCATTTATCCTTGCAGAACTTAACGTCATACCCTTTATCACATAACTGGCTTACGCTGATCAGGTTGTGATTTAACCCTTCAACATAAGCTACGTTTGTGATAGAGAGTATACCGTTGGAAATCGTACCGTAACCTCTGGTGATTCCCCGATCAGATCCCCCAAATATGACTTTGGGTCCATCCTCGACTGGAGAGTACTCCCTCAGCAGGCTTCTTGTCCCGGTCATGTGACGGGAGCATCCACTGTCCAAATACCAAATAGGAGTTTTGTTGGCCTTTGGACATCCCTGCAAAATAGAATTAATTTGCCTTAGGAACCCAATCAAACTTGGGTCCTAGATTCCTTGTTAGCATACTCCCCCTCGATTGGTTAACTCTACGAGTGGTCGGCCTCGCATCGCTAACATAAGGAGTCTCGTTATACCTTGGATTAAACCAACAATCCACGGCAAAGTGACCAATTTTGCCACAGCACCAGCAGTCAAACCTGTTATACTTCCTTTTGGGCGCCTGCTTTACCCTTGAAACGTGGGGTTCAGTTGGGGCCGAAGACCTGGAGGTGGAGGCAACATGATGACCACAGTCACATGACTTCTTCACCTCTTGGCTTTTCAGTGTAACATGTTTGGCCTTAGGTGCCAGCTTCCTATTATGGCCGCTAGAGAATTGACCATAATTTCCCAAGTGGATTTCCTCATAGGGTGCCTTGAAGACACTCTCACTGAAGTTACGGGGAAAGGTCCACCCATCATATCGGCTCTTCGGCTTTGCAACCGAGGGCCTGAAGTGATGCCCATATGTTGACTCAAAGTCATGTTGGTTACAGGGAAAGCTAGGCTTTCTGAACTCAACAGGACTGAGTGGGGCCTTTCCTTTCTCATCAGCAGAGGCTTTCTTGGCAGCCTTATTCTTTCTCCTGTTCCTGTTTCTCCTGGACGAGGAGCTAGATACCCCTACGTGCCCCAGGCCCGCCCCTTTGGCTTGAGCAGAGAAGGTGTCAACTAATGGAAGAACAGTTTTTGGCATAGAGAAGCTCTTGACGATCTTCCTTTCTGCCGCAAGTAGTTCTTCCAACTTGTCGACTTCCTCCTGCTTAAGATCAAGGAGCTTAAGAGACTCTGAATGCTTTGAAGTCAGGTCCAAGTGCTCCTGTCGGAGGGAGATCAAACTGGTGATCTCTTCCCTCAGGGAGACACTCTCACCTTTAAGGAATTTGACTTCCTTTTTCTCCGCCTTCAGTTTCTTTCGACATTTCAGGAATGTGTTGAGCAGAAGCTCATACTTATCTAGGAGCTCAGCTTCAAGGGCAGAGGGGCTATCCTCAGCATCATCATCCTGAGACTCAGGATCAGAGTCAGAGTCGGAGAGAGGGGTGTGAGCTTTTACCTTCCCAGTAAATGGGGGGCAATCTCCTTCTGAGTCAGAGCGACCCATTAGCCCAAAGTAGGCTTCCTCATCATCGCTGGTGTCTGACGTGTCAGATTCACTCAGCGTCTTTGGCTTCTTTGCGATGTAACTCCTCTCCTTTTTCTTGTCTCTTGAGGACCTGTGCTCCTCTCCCTTTCCCTTTTCCCTCTTGCCTTGATGGCAGTCGGCCACGACGTGTCCTGGCTTGTTGCAACCAAAGCATATAATGTCAGAAGAGCGGTGTTTGTTCGGTTTGTAAACATACCTGTCAGAGGAATAGTTCTTCTTCTGATCCCTTGAGGAGGAGCCGGTTCTCTTTCTCTGATTCCTCAGCTTGAGGAACTTCTTGAATTCCCTTGTGATAAGGGATAAATCTTCCTCAGATAACTCTGATCCGGAGGAGCTTGGCTCAGAGTCTTCCTCTTCATCCCTCTTCCATGCCCGGGAGGAAGCGACACCCTTACCCTTTCTGGAGTGAATGGCTTTTAGGGCCACCGTCTTTTCCTTGGCCGCGGCTTTCTCTGCTTCCTCTTCAGCCTTCCTTGTGTTCAACTGAAGCTCATAGGACATGAGCTTCCCGAACAGAATCTGAGGGTCGGTTTCCGCAAGTCTGCCAAACTCGTGGATGGCGCAGATCTTTGTGTCCCATTCCTTAGTGAGGGACCTAAGGAATTTATCATTAAGTTCACCGTCAGTGAACACTCTTCCATATCCTTTGAGTGCATTGACGATCTTGAGGAAGTTTTCGAAGGTGACTCCGATCTCCTCCTTTGGCCCTTGTCTGAAGGCCTCATATTTCTGATTGAGGAGGGATCTCCGATCGTCCCTCACTTCATCTGTGCCCTCCATTAAGACAATCAGACAGCTCCAGAGATCCTTGGCTGTCCTGCAATTGCTGAAGTTCTGCATCATAGAGTCGTCAACTGCGCTCACCAGGATGTTCTGAGCTTTCTTGTCGAGTCCGAACAGCACCATTTCGTCCTTGTCCATTTCCGAAAGTTGCTTGGGTACTTTCCTGGTAGGATCAATGGTGGAGGCCTTAGTGGGAATGTAAGGTCCCTCCTCCACTATCATGAAGAGCCGAGGGTCGACCGCTTCCATGTAGAATCTGATTCTTTCCTTCCAGATAGGAAAGTTCAGTCTGGTGCATACTGGGATTTTGCCGGAGTGCTTGAGTCCGTCCATGGAGGATATCTGTCTGCTTCTTGACACTGGGGGCAGGATTCTACTCAAGGTGTGAACCTTTTTGATGAGCAACCTCGCTTTGATACCACTTAAAAGTCTACCTAGTGTCAACTATCTTCACCTATGGGGGGGGGGGGAATAGGTGTCTCTGTAGCGTATTTGCGGAATTAAGATTTTACCTGCACAAGAAAACAAAACAACCAAGCACAGAAAATACACAGGCAAATTATAGTGGTTCCCCGATTTGAGTACGTCCACTTTCCCCCTTCGACCTATCTCCCAACACGGGACGACTCGGTCACTTCACCAACAGGATTAAAATCCAATCCTTGCACTAACGGAAGGAACCCTTCCACACGTAGGAGTCAACACTCCCACAACCCGGGTTGCACCCAACCCTTACAACTAAAGACCAATCGGTCCGTTACAAAGAAATTGAAAATGCTTGTAAGAAATACAAACGACGTTTGGAGAGTAAGGTGTCCCTCTTCGTTCGACGACGTGTTCTTGAAGTCAACGAAGAGTCCACAACCCTAGATCTCTCTTGGAAAGAATCTTCCCGAAACCGGCGGCGGCTTAAAGCGGCGGCAAGGTTCTCGGAATCAGCGGCGGCGACGAAGAGCAGCAGCAGTGCCAACTTGATTCAAACTTCGTAGCGAAGGAAGCAAGGTCTTCCAACGGTCACACTAGGATCGATCGTCTCGATCGATTCGGAAGGGGAAGGATTTTCCCGATCAACGAATCAAGAGACAAGGGATCTCTGGTTAGACACGTGAGACGCTATGCTATCCTAAGCTTCGGTCGCCGGAGATCTGGAAGAACCTGAGATCAGCAGCGGCGACAAGCGCACGAGCGGCGGAGACGATCGGCGGAGCGTTAGGGCTTGTCGGCGGCTCGTGCTTTTTGAAATCCCGTGTATCTTCTCTCTACTGTTCATATATACGGAGTATATATACATTAGGTCAAGTATGTGACCGTTGTGGGTCCCACTGATAAGAAGACATGAGCCCGGTTCGAAACAGTTCAGATAGTTTGAACCGGTCCAGAGAACAACAGGAAACTGCCTAAGTCAAATTCGGCGAGAATCGTAGGTGATTCTCGCCGAATCGGCGAGAATCACTTACGACTCTCGCCGACTTCTACTTAGCCGAAATCTGGCTGAACTGATACAGAAGCCGGGGAGAATCAGCGGGAATCACTTTTGATTCTCACCGAATCGTCGAGAATGTAAGGTCATTCTCGACGAATCGGCGAGAATCATAAGTGATTCTCGACGATTCTGCCTTAGAAAATTTCCCTGTCTGTGACAAGATAGCCGGCTTCAACCGGCGAGAATCAGCTAGTGATTCTCGACGACTCGGCGAGAATCATTAGTGATTCTCGCCGAATCGGCGAGAATCACTTAGTGATTCTCGTCGATTTTTACTTGGGCTATTTCTCCTCTTTCTTTCCATGAGCAGGTCTTTGGCCCATCCTTGCTCCTTGTCTGCTCTTGCTTTATCATAGCCCTGTACTTGAAATTAAGTACACCCCAATAGAGAGAGTACACGTAGACCAACACACTGATCTGCTCAATGAGGGATTACGTTGCACAGACCCGTGTATATTGACCCATTGCACCCTGACATTGGTGTGTACTTAGCGTGGAATAACTGCAAGCACAACTGGAAATATTTCATCAAATACATTGTCTATTTACCTTGGCTTGCACAGGGGCTTCTTCAAATCAGGTACATTGTTGATGCAATACCCAACATGAAGTCTACATGATACGATTCGAACTTAAAGAGATGAAGGTAGATGTGAAGGATGTGCGGGTAGTACGGGATTTCCCTGAGGTATTTCCCGAGAAACTGTCAGGGTTACCCCTGCATAGAGAAGTGGATTTTCAGATTAAGCTTATACCAGGAGCTAAGCCTGTCTCCAGGACCCCTTATCGGATGGCCCCAAAAGAACTTGCGGAGTTTAGAGTGCAATTGCAGGAGTTGGTAGAACCAGGGTTTGTTTGCCCCAGCTCATCGCCTTGGGGAGCCCCTGTTCTATTCGTCAAGAAGAAAGATGAAACCCTACATTTATGTATAGACTATCGGGAACTCAACCGACTGATAGTACGGAACACCTACCCGTTACCTCGGATCGATGAGTTGTTCGACCAACTGGTGGGAGCGCATTGGTTCTCCAAGCTAGACTTGCGTTCGAGGTACTACCAATTGAGAATACAGGAGGATGATATACAGAAAACGGCTTTCAGCTCAAGGTACGGCTTATATGAGTTCACAGTGATGCCGTTTGGACTCACCAATGCCCCATCGGCTTTCATGAGCTTGATGAATAAAGTGTTTGAGGCCTATCTAGATGTCTTTGTCATTGTGTTCATTGACGACATCCTAGTCTACTCGAAGACGGAGGAAGAACATGCCAGACATTTGGCCTTAGTTCTAGAGAAGCTAAAAGAGCACGCCCTGTTCGCCAAGTTTAGCAAGTGTGAATTCTGGCTTAAGGAAGTTGCTTTCTTGGGCCATGTAATCAGTGGGGCAGGACTAGCTGTGGATTCGGCTAAGGTGCGCGCCGTGAAGGAGTGGTCGCCCTTGAAGTCGGCGGCCGATGTGAGGAGTTTTCTTGGACTTGCCAGATACTACCGCAAGTTCGTAAAAGGATTCTCCAAGATTGCCCTCCCGCTTACTTCCTTGACAAAGAAAGGAGTGTTATTTGAGTGGACACCCCAGTGTGAAGCGGTATTCCAGGAATTGAAGGATAGACTTACCTCCGCCCCCATCCTTGTCCTTCCGTCTGGGAAGGAAGGATTTCAAGTTTATACGGACGCGTCTTATCAGGGGTTGGGAGCGGTGTTGATGCAGCACGAGCACGTAATTGCTTATGCTTCAAGACAATTGAAGAAGCATGAAATAAATTACCCGGTGCATGATTTGGAGCTAGGAGAGGTGGTGTTCGCATTGAAGGTATGGAGGCATTATCTATACGGCGTCCACTGCAAAATCTTCTCGGATCATAAAAATTTGAAGTACGTCCATACCCAGAAGGAATTGAACTTAAGACAATGGCGGTGGTTAGAGTTTCTATGCGACTATGAGTTCACCTTGAACTACCACCCCGGAAAAGCAAATTCGGTAGACGATGCGTTGAGTAGGAAAGTACCCGGCTCGAGCCTAGAATCTCGATTGATGAGCATGGAGTTGGCACGGATGATCGAGGAGATGGACATCACCTTAATATTTAAGGCTTCTTCGGAATATACGGAGTACCTGTCCAGCATGAGCATAGTTTGTGATATCCGGGACCAGATCCGAGTGGAGCAAGGATTGGATGCGGCTTTGGCCCCTGCAATAAAGTTAATCGAAGACGGGACTACCGACGAGTACACACTAAAGGACGGCCTCGTTTACTTTCGCGGCCTACTCTACATTCCCAAAGGTGGCAGAATCCGGGAGGATATTATGAGAGAAGAACATTGCTCTCAATATTCCGTGCACCCAGGAATTTCAAAGATGTACGCCGGCTTACGAAAGACGATGTGTTGGCCAGGGATGAATAAAGATGTCCGATACTTTGTCACGCATTGTGAAGCCTTCCAAAGAGTGAAGGCGGAATGTAGGAGCCCCGGTGGCCTGTTGCAGTCGTTGCCAATCCCCGAATGGAAGTTCGAGGATATATCCATGGACTTCGTACATGGGCTACCTCGCTCCCGCTCAGGGAATGATTCAGTGTGGGTGATCGTTGATCGCCTGATGAAGGTTGCCCGGTTCATTCCTATGAAGAAGGAGGCTCATGTGGATGTCTTGGTACGCCTGTTTGTGGAACAATTTGTACGGTATCACGGCGTACCTAAGACGATAGTTTCAGATCGTGATGGTCATTTCACCTCCAAGGAGTGGAAGGCGGTACAGACGTATTTGGGCTCACGTCTTACCTTCAGTACCGCATTTCATCCTCAGACGGACGGACAGTCTGAGCGGACCATTCGAACATTGGAAGATCTGTTGAGGTTGTGTGTGATAGATAGGGGAGAGCCGTGGGAAAGACTCTTGCCCTTGGTGGAATTCTCCTATAACAATAGCCATCAAACTAGTATTGGCATGACGCCCCATGAAGCCCTATATGGAAGGAGGTGTAGGACCCCCTTGTCTTGGGTGCAAGATGAAGACTCGAAGACTTTGGGAATTGAGTACATAGATGACACTGATGTGGTGGTTAGGCTAATAAGGGACCGCATGTTGGAGGCTCAAAGTCAGCAGGCGAAGTATTACAACGCAAGGCACCGTATGGTGGAATTTCATGTGGGTGAAAAGGTGTTTCTAAAAATCCGGCCGATGCATGGAGTGTCACGAGTGCGAGGAGTGAAGAAGCTCAGTCCACGGTATGTTGGGCCCTATGTCATATTGGAAAGGGTTGGCCCTTTGGCCTACCGGCTGGAGCTACCGCCCGAGCTAGCGAATCTCCACGATGTGTTCCACGTATCGTCGCTTCGAAAGGCGCTGTTGCGGCCCGAACAATACATCCCCACAACTGATGGTACTGTGGCGTCTGACAGATCTGTGCGACAGGAGCCGATGCTGATCGTTGATAATGAGATAAGAACCTTGCGCCGCAAAAGTGTCCCCTTGGTAAAAGAGCTATGGTCTAATCATGGGAAGGAGGAATTCACATGGGAGCCAATGGATTTGATGCAAAGACGCTACCCGGAGTTGTTTGCTTCAGGTAATTTTATTTAAAAGCATATTTTGTTTTCTGTATGCTTTACTCCCCATGACCTCAACCTTATTTCGGAGACAAAATCTTTTTATTTTGTTTATAGGATTTGTAAACTCCCAATTCGCGCTAGGCCCCTCGCACGTGTTCTGAGTCAAGAGACTCAACTCGGGCTCGGGGTGCACTGACGCGAGGTGTCAGGTGCATTGAATAAGTGTAGGGTTGGGTTCAAGGATACCCCAACCAGTAGCCGAGATGAGGGAACTCGGCTAAGTAAAAATCAACGAGAATGGAGGTTGATGCTCGTCGATCGTCGAGAATGGAGGTTGATGCCCGTCGATCGTCGAGAATGGAGGTTGATGCCCGTCGATCGTCGAGAATGGAGGTTGATTCTCGCCGATTCGACGGGTATCGGTGGTCGATACCCGCCGGACTCAGAACTGCAGTAGGCTAAGGGAAAATCGTCGAGAATGCCTGACGATTCTCACCGATCGTCGAGAATACTCGGTGATACCCACCGATCGTCGAGTATCACTGACTGATACTCAACGCACACAGCGACAGGATGTCCGATAAAACGGCTAAGGGAAAATCGTCGAGTATCATTGTTGATACTCGACGAATTCGTCGAGAATGACCCGCCAATACTCGCCGATTGACGGGAAACACTGGCTGATTCCCGCCGAATTTGACTTGTGCGTTTTCTGCGCCCAGGCCGATTCACCGGCTTGTATAGGCAAACAGAACTGGACCTCGGAATTCGTGCTGAATGATCTTTGGACTGGTCACTTCAAATGAAACCTAATTTGGGCGGTCCAATTAGAGAGTGACACGTGGCGGAATGGACTTAGCCTAATATATAATATAAAAAAGGGAATAAACAAAACCCTAACCATCGCATCCGATCCTTCTTGCTGTGCCATCACTGTGCTAACCTTCGGGAGCGAAAGGTAGAAGAGAACATCGCAGATCGCCGGAGGAGAGCTTGCTGGTTCGAGCTTTGGAGGCGGACTTCTCTCTCTCCTTCCTTTGCCGTGAAGAACAACCGCACCGAGGATGCCGCAATGAAGAGTAACGCGGTCCATGGCCGGCAACGGAGGAAACGCCGGAAATGAAGTGAGTTTCCTCCCCTCTCCCTTGGTGCTAGATCTGTAGCTATTCTTAGGCGAGACATCGACTCAAAAGAGTCTTGATGTGTGAGATGAAGCTTTCTAGGAAGGCCATGCTAGAACTTGTGTTCTAAAGTTTAGTCATCTTCAACCTCTCCTCGCTTCAAAGAGATGATAGGGGTGGTCTCGTGAAGAGGAAATGCACTCAAGAGGGAGAATAAGGGTGGAGGAACTTCTGGTTGCGATTTGGGGAAAATCGCTTGAGGAGGAAGATTAACGGATGCCGTTCACTTCGCTTCAAGATGCGTGCAGAATCTGTATTCTGCACGTAGCGACCTTCTTGGCTATTTTAAAGCAAGAAGGGTGCGGATCTGGGCTTTCGACTAAACACAAAGGTTGTAGCCCTTGAAATTACCTTTCCAACGAGTGGTTGCACATTCCAATGCGATACTTGTAGCCACGGGAAAGTCCGTTTGAATCCGCTAGGGTTGGAAGTTAATGCCCAGGAAATCTGTATCCTGTACGCAGCAGACTTTGAGTTGGATTTCTGGTATGATGTGATCAGAACTGGGCTTTCGACTAAAGACGAAAGTCGTAGCCCTTGAAATTACCTTTCCAACGAGTGGTTGCACGTTTTCAGGCAATACCTGTAGCCACAAGAATCCTCAGTCAAAGTTGCTGACCAGATTACATATAATTCTAGGTGATTACAATATGAACTTGGATTCGATGAAATAGATGTTGCAATTCATCTCGAGGTTGGGTGAATTCTTTTGTGTTAATCACCGAGGTAATGTGAGGGTTGATGTTTGAGGACTTGAATTCCTATGCCGAGATGTGAATCGAGCCTAAGTGAAAGAAAGGTTTTGTTATATTTGGTAGATCACCATTATGCGCATTATCTATAATATGTTGAATTCATGTGGAAGGATTTGTAAATGATTAAACTATGGCCCTGATGTATAATGAATTGATGGAAGGGAATGGTTAGTCTAATGCTTAGAGTGTCGTCTCCCTACGGGTAGCATTGTGGAAGTTAACAAGTGCGGTGTAGACCGTCACTAATGGGAATGAGGTTTAGTTGGATAAAACTGGACGGTTGAGCTTGGTCCTCGGTGTTCACGTCCCGGGGCACCTTCCGTGCCATGTGAACGGTTGGGCTTGATTCTCGGTGTTCACGTCCCGAGGCTCCTTCCATATTTGATGGATGGTTGGGCTTGGTCCTCGTGCTTTCTCCGAGGCTCCTTCCATGCCATGAATTGTGGAATTGCATGTGGTGTGAGTCGACACGCGGTGTCGTAATCCCGGGTTAAGGATAGTGTGGCAGGTCTACGGGCTCGCTAATCATCACACCGATGGGAGTTGACAGTTAGACCTTGGGCGGTTGGGCTTGGTCCTCGGTGTTCACGTCCCGAGGCTCCTTCCGTGCCAAGTGAACGGTTGGGCTTGGTCCTCGTGCTCATTTCCGAGGCTCCTTTCGTGTCATACCATAGGCCAGTCAGGGGCTAGGATCTTGGTGCATATTTACCCGAGAGAACCCGCTGAGCCGTAGTACGCATGTGAGCTCCGCTGTTGTGTTCCTAGCGTTGAGGCGTACGGTGGCCTAGGCCAGGTAGTGTGGAGACCAGCCTAGTAGTGGAGATGTCCGTTCTACTGTCACCGTTTGGCCACGATGGTTGATGCCTGAGAGGTTAGCTACCTGCTCGAATAGTGGGAACAATAAGTCTGTGTCGACATAGCGATTGCATGTGCTTGAGCATGGGTGTGTCATTGCATTGCATACATAGCATTGCACTTCATTACATACACAAGACCCTCATCGTATAAGTTTGTATGGGCACTCCTATACGATGAGATACTTTCTGCTGAATGACCCTCAACTTATATGCTTGTATGGGCATCCATATAAGTTGAGTTACTTACTGTTCTAGTTATATACTCTCTTGCTGCTGTAGTCTGTAGATTTGAAAATAAGAGCTTGTTTATTATACACTACTGATATTGCTGCTTATAATATGTATACTCACTTCACCTGTTGTACTACTGTTATTAATATATTGTACCTGTTCCTTTCTCCGCCCGGTGCCGAGGAGTCGCCGGGGGAGCGGATGTGAAACCACTTAGTCTTTTTGACTAACGGTTGCTACGTCTTCCTTTTTAGGAGGAAACCCCGCAGGTGGAGCAGCAGGCTATGCAGACGGACAGCCAGGCCAGGGTGACAGGGCCTGAAGGGACGGTACTGTCGCTACCGTCGGTTACAGATGTGAGTGAGAGAGAGATTTGTTATAGCCCTTCGTGGCCATTTTGTTTACGTACTCTGATTTTGTAGAAGCTTGCTTCAGCTTCTCTTTTGATGCACTTATGGACATATGCTTGGTGTGGATTTGACTTTCATATTATTATGGTTGGGTTGGCAGTTATATATTGATATTGGTTGTAGCCGGCAGAATAGGCGTCTTGTGGTACAGGCTAGCCTGAGTGCTGGTGCTACCACAAGGCGGCTGTTATGGGCATAAGACCCCTCTCGTGTCGTGTCTTGTGTTCCGGGAGGGGGGTATTACAAATGGTATCAGCTTGCTACGATCCTCCAAGGCGAAAGTCACTTAACAATGGTGCCACCCCGTTTGATTGGTCAGTTTGGGGACAAGCTGACTTAGCAGAAGCAGTGGTGTGCCCATATGTAATTCACACTAAGTTGTCCATCTTTAACCTTAGATTAGCCAACCTAACCCTAGATTTGTACCTTATGTGTAGATCCCAGCACATGTTGAGCCAGTAAGGGGCACCCCCGCCCCGTCCGTACCTACACAATTCCAACAATCAGAGCTGGGGAAGACGCTCACAGCTATTCTGGACGCCTTTAGGTCCCAATCTCAGCAGACACCTGTACAACCACAGGGTCCGGGATCTAGTTGGTTAAGCGTTTTCCGAGCTCTCTCCCCTCCCGCTTATATTGGGACAGAGTCGGCAGTGCGTACGGAAGAGTGGCTCGACACTATACAAGAGTTGTTGGCAGGAATAAGATGTCCAAACAACATGGCGGTGACCCTTGTGGTGACACTCTTAGAGCTGCATGCCAAAAGGTGGTGGAAGTCACTCATGGGCTCCACTTTTCGTGGAAGAGTGTACACGGACATTAGTTGGAGCGAATTCTCCGAAGCCTTCTTAGAGCATTTCATCCCCTCGGCCGCTCGAGATGGTCTGGAAGAGAGATTTTTGCAACTTAAGCAAGGGTTCATGTCAGTGACGGAGTACCAACGGGAGTTTCAGCACCTGGCTAGATTCGTTGACTCCTATGAGCTGGATGATAGAGGGTACGCCAAAAGATTCTACAAAGGCTTGCGAGACCCCCTAAGGCAAGCCCTTTTGTTTATAGCGGACTCTAGTCGGGCAGAGATTATTGATATGGCGAAGAGACTGGAAGCGGACCACTTGGGAAGTGGTAAGAGGCCAGCAGAGGGCGTGATGGAAGCCGGCCCCAGCAACAGAAGGAGGTTTGATAATAAAAGAGGAAGAGGATATCGGAGGGGTGGCGGGCGTTTTCCCCAAAACTTTAGAGAGGAGCGCCCGGTTCCACAACCGCCAGCATTACCTCCACCTCCACAATTTCAGCAACACGGCGGAAGGCAGGAGCGGGTGTGCTTCAAATGCTACCAACCGGGCCACATTCGACGCTACTGCCCGCAACTGTTTGGAGATGCGCCTTTCGCTCTCCCTCCAGCAGCCCCGCGGGGGAGAGGGTATGTGCGTGGTCGAGGACGAGGACCACGAGGAAGAAACCCCGGGCCCGCTCGAGATCAGATGTATGCCCTGGACATGACTCAAGAGCGGAACCCTCAAGAGATGATTGCAGGCACCGTGATGGTCGGCGGGAAACCGGCTTATACGTTATTTGACACCGGTGCCTCACATTCATTCGTGTCTGAAGACTTCATCAAAGATACACACGGAGTGCAATATTTCACTGGTATTGCTCGAAGAGTTCGCCTCCCAGACGGATCTGAGATGACGGCAACCGCGAAGTGTGAGTTAGAGATAACCATTGGGGGAAAAACCTTTGATACCCCTGCCACAATTTTGAGAATACCAGAGTTTGACCTCATTCTGGGTATGGCATGGCTGGATTGGCACCATGCAAGAATCGACTGTGCGGAGAAGCGTATCTATTTGAGATATGGGGATACTGATGTAGTCTTCCAAGGTATGAATTTCGCACCACGAATATTGTTATCCTCAATCCAGACCTTGAAAGCTCATATGAGAGGGGATGAAGTCTACATGATAGGATTCGAACTTAAAGAGATGAAGGTAGATGTGAAGGATGTGCCGGTAGCACGGGATTTCCCTGAGGTATTTCCCGAGAAACTGTCAGGGTTACCCCTGCATAGAGAAGTGAATTTTCAGATTAAGCTTATACCAGGAGCTAAGCCTGTCTCCAGGACCCCTTATCGGATGGCCCCAAAAGAACTTGCGGAGTTTAGAGTGCAATTGCAGGAGTTGGTAGAACCAGGGTTTGTTCGCCCCAGCTCATCGCCTTGGGGAGCCCCTGTTCTATTCGTCAAGAAGAAAGATGAAACCCTGCATTTATGTATAGACTATCGGGAACTCAACCGACTGATAGTACGGAACACCTACCCGTTACCTCGGATCGATGAGTTGTTCGACCAACTGGTTGGAGCGCATTGGTTCTCCAAGCTAGACTTGCGCTCGAGGTACTACCAATTGAGAATACAGGAGGATGATATACAGAAAACGGCTTTCAGCTCAAGGTACGGCTTATATGAGTTCACAGTGATGCCGTTTGGACTCACCAATGCCCCATCGGCTTTCATGAGCTTGATGAATAAAGTGTTTGAGGCCTATCTAGATGTCTTCGTCATTGTGTTCATTGACGACATCCTAGTCTACTCGAAGACGGAGGAAGAACATGCCAGACATTTGGCCTTAGTTCTATAGAAGCTAAAAGAGCACGCCCTGTTCGCCAAGTTTAGCAAGTGTGAATTCTGGCTTAAGGAAGTTGCTTTCTTGGGCCATGTAATCAGTGGGGCAGGACTAGCTGTGGATCCGGCTAAGGTGCGCGTCGTGAAGGAGTGGTCGCCCTTGAAGTCGGCGGCCGATGTGAGGAGTTTTCTTGGACTTGCCGGATACTACCGCAAGTTCGTAAAAGGATTCTCCAAGATTGCCCTCCCGCTTACTTCCTTGACAAAGAAAGGAGTGTCATTTGAGTGGACACCCCAGTGTGAAGCGGTATTCCAGGAATTGAAGGATAGACTTACCTCCGCCCCCATCCTTGTCCTTCCGTCTGGGAAGGAAGGATTTCAAGTTTATACGGACGCGTCTTATCAGGGGTTGGTAGCGGTGTTGATGCAGCACGGGCACGTAATTGCTTATGCTTCAAGACAATTGAAGAAGCATGAAATAAATTACCCGGTGCATGATTTGGAGCTAGGAGCGGTGGTGTTCTCCTTGAAGGTATGGAGGCATTATCTATACGGCGTCCACTGCGAAATCTTCTCGGATCATAAAAATTTGAAGTACGTCCATACCTAGAAGGAATTGAACTTAAGACAACGGCAGTGGTTAGAGTTTCTATACGACTATGAGTTCACCTTGAACTACCACCCCGGAAAAGCAAACTCGGTAGCCGATGCGTTGAGTAGGAAAGTACCCGGCTCGAGCCTAGAATCTCGATTGATGAGCATGGAGTTGGCACGGATGATCGAGGAGATGGACATCACCTTAATATTTAAGGCTTCTTCGGAATATACGGAGTACCTGTCCAGCATGAGCATAGTTTGTGATATCCGGGACCAGATCCGAGTGGAGCAAGGATTGGATGCGGCTTTGGCCACGGCAATAAAGTTAATCAAAGACGGGACTACCGACGAGTACACACTAAAGGACGGCCTCGTTTACTTTCGCGGCCTACTCTACATTCCCAAAGGTGGCAGAATCCGGGAGGATATTATGAGAGAAGCACATTGCTCTCAATATTCCGTGCACCCAGGAATTTCAAAGATGTACGCCGGCTTACGAAAGACGATGTGTTGGCCAGGGATGAATAAAGATGTCAGGTACTTTGTCACGCATTGTGAAGCCTTCCAAAGAGTGAAGGCGGAATGTAGGAGCCCCGGTGGCCTGTTGTAGTCGTTGCCAATCCCCGAATGGAAGTTCGAGGATATATCCATGGACTTCGTACATGGGCTACCTCGCTCCCGCTCAGGGAATGATTCACTGTGGGTGATCGTTGATCGCCTGACGAAGGTTGCCCGGTTCATTCCTATGAAGAAGGAGGCTCATGTGGATGTCTTGGTACGCCTGTTTGTGGAACAATTTGTACGGTATCACGGCGTACCTAAGACGATAGTTTCAGATCGTGATGGTCATTTCACCTCCAAGGAGTGGAAGGCGGTACAGACGTATTTGGGCTCACGTCTTACCTTCAGTATCGCATTTCATCCTCAGACGGACGGACAGTCTGAGCGGACCATCCGAACATTGGAAGATCTGTTGAGGTTGTGTGTGATAGATAGGGGAGAGCCGTGGGAAAGACTCTTGCCCTTGGTGGAATTCTCCTATAACAATAGCCATCAAACTAGTATTGGCATGACGCCCCATGAAGCCCTATATGGAAGGAGGTGTAGGACCCCCTTGTCTTGGGTGCAAGATGAAGACCCGAAGACTTTGGGAATTGAGTACATAGATGAAACTGATGCGGTGGTTAGGCTAATAAGGGACCGCATGTTGGAGGCTCAAAGTCAGCAGGCGAAGTATTACAACGCAAGGCACCGTATGGTGGAATTTCATGTGGGTGATAAGGTGTTTCTAAAAATCCGGTCGATGCATGGAGTGTCACGAGTGCGAGGAGTGAAGAAGCTCAGTCCACGGTATGTTGGGCCCTATGTCATATTGGAAAGGGTTGGCCCTTTGGCCTACCGGCTGGAGCTACCGCCCGAGCTAGCGAATCTCCACGATGTGTTCCACGTATCGTCGCTTCGAAAGGCACTGTTGCGGCCTGAACAATACATCCCCACAACTGATGGTACTGTGGCGTCTGACAGATCTGTGCGACAGGAGCCGGTGCTGATCGTTGATAATGAGATAAGAACCTTGCGCCGCAAAAGTGTCCCCTTTGTAAAAGTGCTATGGTCTAATCATGGGAAGGAGGAATTCACATGGGAGCCAATGGATTTGATGCAAAGACGCTACCCGGAGTTGTTTGCTTCAGGTAATTTTATTTAAAAGCATATTTTGTTTTCTGTATGCTTTACTCCCCATGACCTCAACCTGATTTCGGGGACGAAATCTTTTTATTTTGTTTATAGGATTTGTAAACTCCCAATTCGCGCTAGGCCCCTCACACGTGTTCTGAGTCAAGAGACTCAACTCAGGCTCGGGGTGCACTGACGCGAGGTGTCAGGTGCATTGAATAAGTGTAGGGTTGGGTTCAAGGATACCCCAACTAGTAGCCGAGATGAGGGAACTCGGCTAAGTAAAAATCAACGAGAATGGAGGTTGATGCTCGTCGATTGTCGAGAATGGAGGTTGATGCCCGTCGATCGTCGAGAATGGAGGTTGATGCCCGTCGATCGTCGAGAATGGAGGTTGATTCTCGCCGATTCGACGGGTATCGGTGGTCGATACCCGCCGGACTCAGAACTGCAGTAGGCTAAGGGAAAATCGTTGAGAATGCCTGACGATTCTCACCGATCGTCGAGAATACTCGGTGATACCCACCGATCGTCGAGTATCACTGACTGATACTCAACGCACACAGCGACAGGATGTCCGATAAAACGGCTAAGGGAAAATCGTCGAGTATCATTGTTGATACTCGACGAATTCGTCGAGAATGACCCGCCAATACTCGCCGATTGACGGGAAACACTGGCTGATTCCCGCCGAATTTGACTTGTGCGTTTTCTGCACCCAGGCCGATTCACCGGCTTGTATAGGCAAACCGAACTGGACCTCGGGATTCGTGCTGAATGATCTTTGGACCGGTCACTTCAAATGAAACCTAATTTGGGCGGTCCAATTAGAGAGTGACACGTGGCGGAATGGACTTAGCCTAATATATAATATAAAAAAGGGAATAAACAAAACCCTAACCATCGCATCCGATCCTTCTTGCCGAGCCGTCACTGTGCTAACCTTCGGGAGCGAAAGGTAGAGGAGAACATCACAGATCGCCGGAGGAGAGCTTGCTGGTGCGAGCTTTGGAGGCGGACTTCTCTCTCTCCTTCCTTTGCCGTGAAGAACAACCGCACCGAGGATGCCGCAATGAAGAGTAACGCGGTCCATGGCCGGCAATGGAGGAAACGCCGGAAATGAAGTGAGTTTCCTCCCCTCTCCCTTGGTGCTAGATCTGTAGCTATTCTTAGGAGAGACATCGACTCAAAAGAGTCTTGATGTGTGAGATGAAGCTTTCTAGGAAGGCCATGCTAGAACTTGTGTTCTAAAGCTTAGTCATCTTCAACCTCTCCTCGCTTCAAAGTGATGATAGGGGTGGTCTCGTGAAGAGGAAATGGACTCAAGAGGGAGAATAAGGGTGGAGGAACTTCTGGTTGCGATTTGAGGAAAATCGCTTGAGGAGGAAGATTAACGGATGCCATTCACTTCGCTTCAAGATGCGTGCAGAATCTGTATTCTGCACGCAGCGACCTTCTTGGCTATTTTAAAGCAAGAAGGGGGCGGATCTGGGCTTTTGACTAAACAAAAAAGTTGTAGCCCTTGAAATTATCTTTCCAACGAGTGGTTGCACGTTCCCATGCGATACCTGTAGCCACGGGAAAGTCCGTTTGAATCCGCTGCGGTTGGAAGTTAATGCCCAGGAAATCTGTATCCTGTACGCAGCAGACTTTGAGTTGGATTTCTGGTATGATGTGATCAGAACTGGGCTTTCGACTAAAGACGAAAGTCGTAGCCCTTGAAATTACCTTTCCAACGAGTGGTTGCACGTTTTCAGGCAATACCTGTAGCCACAAGAATCCGCAGTCAAAGTTGCTGACCAGATTACATATAATTCTAGGTGATTACAATATGAACTTGGATTCGATGGAAAAGATATTGCAATCCATCTCGAGGTTGGGTGAATTCTTTTGTGTTAATCACCGAAGTAATGTGAGGGTTGATGTTTGAGGACTTGAATTCCTATGCCGAGATGTGAATCGAGCCTAAGTGAAAGAAAGGTTTTGTTATATTTGGTAGATCACCATTATGGGCATTATCTATAATATGTTGAATTCATGTGGAAGGATTTGTAAATGATTAAACTATGGCCCTAATGTATAATGAATTGATGGAAGGGAATGGTTAGTCCAATGCTTAGAGTGTCGTCTCCCTACGGGTAGCATTGTGGAAGTTAACAAGTGCGGTGTAGACCGTCACTAATGGGAATGAGGTTGAGTTGGATAAAACTGGACGGTTGAGCTTGGTCCTCGGTGTTCATGTCCCGAGGCTCCTTCCGTGCCATGTGAACGGTTGGGCTTGATCCTCGGTGTTCATGTCCCGAGGCTCCTTCCGTATTTGATGGTTGGTTGGGCTTGGTCCTCGTGCTTTCTCCGAGGCTCCTTCCATGCCATGAATTGTGGAATTGCATGTGGTGTGAGTCGACACGCGGTGTCGTAATCCCGGGTTAAGGATAGTGTGGCAGGTCTACGGGCTCGCCAATCGTCACACCGATGGGAGTTGACAGTTAGACCTTGGGCAGTTGGGCTTGGTCCTTGGTGTTCACGTCCCGAGGCTCCTTCCGTGCCAAGTGAACGATTGGGCTTGGTCCTCGTGCTCATTTCCGAGGCTCCTTTCGTGTCATACCATAGGCCAGTCAGGGGCTAGGATCTTGGTGCATATTTACCCGAGAGAACCCGCTTAGCCGTAGTACGCATGTGAGCTCCGCTGTTGTGTTCCTAGCGTTGAGGCGTACGGAGGCCTAGGCTAGGTAGTGTGGAGACCAGCCTAGTAGTGGAGATGCCCGCTCTACTGTCACCGTTTGGCCATGACGGTTGATGCCTGAGAGGTTAGCTACCTGCTCGAATAGTGGGAACTATAAGTCTGTGTCGACATAGCGATTGCATGTGCTTGAGCATGGGTGTGTCATTGCATTGCATACATAGCATTGCACTTCATTACATACACAAGAACCTCATCGTATAAGTTTGTATGGGCACTCCTATACGATGAGTTACTTTTTGCTGAATGACCCTCAACTTATATGCTTGTATGGGCATCCATATAAGTTGAGTTACTTACTGTTCTAGTTATATACTCTCTTGCTGCTGTAGTCTGTAGATTTGAAAATAAGAGCTTGTTTATTATACACTACTGATATTGCTGCTTATAATATGTATACTCACTTCACCTGTTGTACTACTGTTATTTATATATTGTACTTGTTCCTTTCTCCGCCTGGTGCCGAGGAGTCGCCGGGGGAGCGAATGTGAAACCACTTAGTCTTTTTGACTAACGGTTGCTACGTCTTCCTTTTTAGGAGGAAACCCCGCAGGTGGAGCAGCAGGCTATGCAGACGGACAGCCAGGCCAGGGTGACAGGGCCAGAAGGGACGGTACCGTCGCTACCGTCGGTTACAGATGTGAGTGAGAGAGAGATTTTGTTGTAGCCCTTCGGGGCCATTTTGTTTACGTACTCTGATTTTTTAGAAGCTTGCTTCAGCTTCTCTTTTGATGCACTTATGGACTTATGCTTGGTGTGGATTTGACTTTCATATTATTATGGTTGGGTTGGCAGTTATATGTTGATATTGGTTGTAGCCGGCAGAATAGGCGTCTTGTGGTACAGGCTAGCCCGAGTGCTGGTGCTACCGCAAAGGCGGCTGTTCTGGGCATAAGACCCCTCTCGTGCCATGTCTTGTGTTCCGGGAGGGGGGTCTTACATCTAATGTGCAGACGATAAGTGTACCGGTCGCTGTCAAGTAATAAATTGGGAATAGCTTCCCCAAATATCGATCTCGAGGGAATGAAGGAAGGGTACGTGATAACGTTGTGTGAAGATCTTCACTAAGAGTGAAAATAAACAACATGGGGGTTTTGGTTTGATTTCCATATGCTAGAGAACAAAAATAAAACTACTGCGGGTCGCCAGCACGCTTCGCTTGGTGGATGAGTGATTGCAGGCCGCTATGTCATTCTTCGGTACGCGGATGGATGGAGAGCAAATGCGAGAGTGAGGGTCGTAAACACCTCTTCAAACACCAACTCTAGCCCTTGCTAGAGTGGATTCAGGTGCGCTAGTGAGTGGGTGCGAGCGGAGGTGAGTTCATCACAACTACAATAGAACACGTACTTAACCAAACAAACTTCATTCATAGACAAATGAAAAGTAGGTTAAAGTCGATTACAAGCTTAAAGTTACAATCCACAAGAGAAAAGGTAGAGTAAACCGCAAGAGGGAAGGCGTAGCCGTGGCTCTTGGCTGGAGTGGTGGGTTGTCAATCCACTTCACGACACGGACCGTGGTCTCTACCGGATGCAAGTGGGTTTTCAATCCACTTGTTCTTCTCCGTATTCTTTCCGTTCCTTTGATCTTTTCTTCCTTTCGTCCAGAGAAATGTCACCAAGAGTTCTAGTTGCTTGTTGTTGATGGCCGGGAGCTCTCTGAAGGTTGGGGATGGCTTCAGATGGCAAGAGAATGCTTCTCGGAGGGTGTAGATGGGTGGAGGAACTATGGAGAAGTAGAACGGCACTTCCCGCGCACTTCCCGATCAAAGAAAATGACGAGCGTTGACCTAATTCATGGAACAGGCCCTTAAATATGGAGGAAGAATAAGCAGAGCACACGATCAGTGGCGCACGACAAGTGGTCGTGCGCACTGTCGTCCGATGATCGTGCACAATTCCCAAATAAACCTGCAACTTGGACAGAAATATCAGCATATATGCGCACGATCAGTGGCGCACGACCGGTGGTCATGCGCACTGAATCCACTGATCGTATGATTGGCAAAGACAGAATTCCAGAAACATGAGGTAAACGCGCACGAGCAGTGGCGCACAACCAGTGGTCGTGCGTGCAATGTCCAGTGCTCGTGCGTTTACCCAGGAAGAAATAGGAAAATGAAGAGGACAGAGCGCACCAGTGGTCGTGCGCAATAGGTCCAGTGATCATGCGATCGTCAAGACAGAAATGGGGAAATGGAGAATGTAGTGCGCACGATAAGTGGCGCACGACCAGTGGTCATGCGTAGTGAGTACAGTGAGCGTGCGCAGTATTCCTGTACCGTTTGGGATTTCCTGAGCGATTCCGGAACACGCACACGACCCATGCACCAATAGTAGAAACAGATAGGCCACCAAAAGTGCACACCACCTTCTCCAGACACAGCAAGAGAACAAGTAAAACAAACAAAAATACAGAAACAATGAAACCACACTGAAAACAGGCCTAAGGTGCACTTAATCATGAAATGGATAGATTAACGAATATAAGCGGTTATGGCTCTCAAGTGTAGTGAAATAATGATAAAACTGGCCCAGATGAGTCCAAAAATAAGTGTATTATTTGGACACATCACCTTCCCCCATGAAGGGTACTTCGAAGTTTCAAAAATAATAAAAAGTACAAGTGTAGGGAAAAGAAAAAAGGAGGGGAGGAGGAGCCCCAGATCTCACCGGCAGTTCTTCAGTCCTCTTCGCTGGAAGATGAATACTCGTCCACCTCGCTATAAAGGTGTGGCACGAGGTCGCGGGCGGTGACGGTCTCAGAGTCTTCTTGACAACCCCTAGTTCCTTCATCATCTTTATAACCAGCTCAGCTGTCTTGATGTTGGCATCTCGGTAAATCTCTTCGACTTCATAGAGGGAGTAATGAGAGGGCGAGGGAGCTTGGAATTGATCCTGGCGAGAGGAAGACAGAACACTATCCCGAAGATGGACATTTTGGACCGTTATGTTTTTGTTCTCCTCTTCCAAAGCCGCTATGCGTGAGCACATCCGATTTGCCATCTCGGCATCCTACGAGACACCCATCAATCAGCAAGAAATATACACGAGAAAGAAACTGGCCAAAGATAGAATCAAAAGGCTTACCACGCCGCCCTGGGTCTTTGCGAGGAGGGCTTCAGAACCGGCCAACCTCTTCTCGAGGCCATTTGACTTCTCACACTCTGCTGCAAGGCCCGCCTTAGCATCCTTCCATTTCTTGTTGTTGAAAAAAAGGCAGCACGAGATTCGGTGCGAGAACTCCAGGGTGCGAAGCTGAGCGTGAAAGGTCTACAAGTCTAGGTCTCGTGAGGATTCCTTGTTGACGGAATCTGCCTCTGGACCACCATAAAGGCCGTAGCTAAGGGAGAAGGCGTAGCTAGTGGGAGGGTCCTACTCCTTCCATGAGGGAAGGCGGGTGGATACCGACACCCAGTTCACATCCTTTTCCCACAGCAGAACTGGGTCGTTGACGACATCTTGTACCATGGGGCCCATGTTGAAGTTTTGATATGAGGAGGGAGCTGGGCGACTGGAGGAACCGACTTTGCGAGAAGGAGATCCGGTAGGTTGGGTCGAAGTGTTGGCGGGCTGGTCGAGTAGTGTCATCTCATGAGTGGGCGAGATGGCTTATTGGTGAGGCGATTGCGATTCCCCTACAGAGATGGGGCTTAGGGATCCCGACATCTCTTTTCTCTTTTTTCGGGCCGTCTCTTTTTTCCCTTTTGGGAACATCACAACCTTCTTAATTTTTTCTTGGGGTTGTGCCGAGAGGGAGAGACATCATCTCCAGGTCTCTTCTTGGAGGCGGGATCCAATGACTCTTTCGCCGCCTCGGCCACCATGCTGGCGAGGGAGAGACCTTTTGACGGCTTCGTGCTGCTCTTGTAAGGAGGATGGACAAGGATATTTCGCTCCCCTAAACAAATAACTCGGCGATTAGAGAGCGAGACGAAGGTGTGACATCCCATTTCCTATTAGACCCCTTAACTTAGATTGGGTTAGGATATGTGGTGGGGGAATAGGCTTAGGCTAGGTTTGACCCAGGGAGTTAGGGTGTAGTCACATAAGACTTACTATAGATCCCAAGTCAACTCAAGTCAAACTAGCCCAAATTTGGGATCTTAGCTACACATTGGCCCCACCACTATACCCCTAACTCTAATAACAATCTAAGTGAACCATAAGCTATGTCATTGTGTCACCTAATTACCCAAGTTGACCCAAGTAAACCCAAAACCTAAATTGGTCAAACTCACACCTAAAGACCCAATTAGTCCAAGTAGGGCACCACCATGGCCCAACCCAAGTTGGGTGGCACCATTGGGTCCATGACCATTAAGTTGGGTCAGCCCACTCACCATGTTGACCAAGTAAACCTAAAAAGTCAACAAATCAACATAGGCTTAAAGAAAGGAAATGATATGAGCCAAGCCCATTCCTAATGGACTAAGCCCATGACTCAAGGCCCATGACCAGCCCAAGAGGTCAATGACAGCCCCTAACCCCCAAAAATAGGAGAGAGAATACATGCAAAGGGGCATTTGTGTAATTTTGGAGAAAAAGAGGAGAGAGAAGAGAGGGAAAGAGGGGATGGAAGCCATGTGGCCCTCCTTCCCTCTGCCCAAGCTCATGGATGAGCTTTCAAGTCTCATTTTAGCAGAAATGAGGGGCTGGTGGACACTTGGCATCTAGGCGGAGCATACAATGCTCATGGACGACCACCCCCTTAATCAAAAATACTCACCCAGCAACTCCCAGCCAAATCTAAGCCCACCATCAGCTTCAGGAGGTTAAAATAATAGGAGTTCGATAGCTAGAGTAAAGCTTTTGCTTGAGAAACGGAGAATTGGGCTAGATCGCCGGAGCAAGCTTTGTCCATGGCTCACCGCCACCAAACTCACCGCTAGCCTGAATGCAGGTTTGTTTCGCCTCACCTCACCCCATGCTAGCTTTCTATCTCACTTAGGCGAGACATCAGGCTCAATTGAGCCCGCTAACATGGGAGATTGTGCGTATTTTTCTGAGCTTTTCTTCTAGCTCGGGATTGCCGGAGGAGCCGCCTCTGGCAGCCTCACCACCAGGGAAATACTAGCCACCACCTCAACGGACGTGGTGGTGATAATCGCCAGCGGTGGCGCCGGCCCAGGTGGCCGGAATAAGCCAACAAACTTGTCCCAGGACAGCTCTATCTCAGTCATTATCTGATTGGGGACGATGGCCAGGAGCCGTCAGATTTGATGAATTAATTTGATATTCCATTACATTATGAATAGTATTATTATTTTCACACTTTTACAGTGTTATTGCATGCTGATTTTAGGCATGTTAGAGGAACATTCAGAGGTAGCTATCAACATGAAAAATGTAGGCATTGACCTTACCTTTAAATGACACCCTAAATTTAGGATTTGGTACAGTAGAACTCCCTGTAGGACCATTATACCATGACTGGTCTTAGGCTAGGGCAGATTTTAAAATAAATGCCCAAGCCAAACCATAGGTCCTCATGACCTAAAATTTTGGTCATGCTTGTGATTAGGTTAAACCTAGGCTCTGACCAAAAATGAGAATTTTTGGTCAGACTGTTGCTACTAATATTTAAATTAAGTATATTTCTGGGGGTATATTTCTCCAAAGTCCCCAAAATTTTGGTGGCAAGCCCATTGGGTCAATTTAAAATTATGGTAGAAATTTCAGGTCATTTTGACCTCTGCATGTTTGGGAAATATCACATGCATGAGATAGGTATGTTCAAATTTGGGGTGCCTATAGTCAAAATAGAAAAATGGGAATTTAGCCCATTTGGATCATTGCATGTCCATGAAACTATGGAAAGAGGCTTTTAGGGATGAAATATACCTCCCATAGGAAGGTTGGGATTTTTGGGATCAAACATCCCATTATTTGGAATTATTGGAAAATATGCCTAGATAGGAAATAAATTTGAATCTAGGGCATATGAATTTATTAAATTCTAAAATTTTGTCACAAGCTTTAGTAAAATATAGCTCACCTCTGAAAAAATTTATGGGATTGTTAGATAATGTTAACTTAGATTTTAAGTAGAATTTACCATTTTGCCCATTATGGAAATTAATTAAAAATAAGGGAAATTATAGTTTAAATATTATGGAAAAATTTATAGTAGTATATTTATGTGATATAATACCTGTTAAATTATTTGAGAATTTTTGGATGTACATATAGGCTAGAAATCCTAATAATGTCATTTTGGTAATATTGATCATATAGACATATGTTAGTTCAAATCACTATTTAAGAGCTATAATTCTGTATTTAGTTTCATTATATCATTATGGAGCTCCAGTAATATTTCTAGAATTTTTGATTGTATAAATATTGTACTTCATTTAGAAAGTAGACAATTTGTGATTTTAATATTAAATGGATATTAAATAGAAATGCACATAGGAAAATTATGAAACCTGGTAGGAAGTCAAATTTAACCTAATGGAACATCTGATAAATTTCTTAGGTAGACTGAACCATTATAGATAGTACATCATGTGCAATGCGACTCGGGTCACTCAATTAAAAGAATTAATTTAGGCCCTTAATTCCTTAGAAAAATAGTGAAACCTGGGATGGTCAACATCTTACATCATAGCAAAACATGATAAATAATTAGGGGTAGTTGGCCCAAGAGTTTGGAAGTCATGTCATACGGGTCAACATTAGGTCATGGGTGCGCTTAGCATGAATAACATATAATATTATGACCCACAGGGGATAAGGTTGTCGGTTGAGATGGAATCTATGTTAAGAAGATAAACCCTTATTGGTGTCCAATAGGTCACTTCTTGATAACGAGTGGTAGAGTGCAAAATCCCAAGGATAGTAACTAAAACAGAGATCGTCAGAAGACTGCCGCTCTCCCAATAACACCTTAAGTTATTAGGTTTGCCCCAAAGTAACAAAGAGAGTTTGGTACGAATCATGGGTAGACATTGATAAAAGTAAATATCCTTACGAAAGGGAGCTTTGTGCTTTATCCCATCGTAGTTCCTAGTGCCCCCGAGAGCCCTTCACCGGGCATGCCCTGTGCAGTCTTGGGATTAACCCTAAATTACTAAGTGTAATAAACATTAGACAAGAGTGGTTAAAAAGGCTAAGAGAATAATGTGACTATCTCACCCCTAAAGGGTTGGAGGGTTTCAAGACAGTTAGTCCTGCAAGCTGGATGCTCAAGAGTTTGACATCAGGAAGAGGTTGGTCCTGTGAGCTGGAGGCTCGGGTTGAGATACCCTGCGTGTGCATAGAAACAAAATAAGTGGCAGGTCATGCGGTACTGGGCCAACCATCACACCGATGGCATTACGGTGACTCTTGTGAGGTGTGAGGGTTTGAGGGGCCAGTAGGTTGTTTATACTGCGGTCTAGAGGACAATCCCCGAAAACGTACACCCGACCAAGAATGCTTGGCAGTTTTCCAGCATTAGTACACAGAGACTCTAGAGTACATCTAGGACATATATAGAGGCGTACGAAGGGTCTGGGCTTGGTAGTGTGCATACCCACATAGGAAGCGGAAGCGCCCGTTCCGCTGCTGCCGTAGCCACTACGGTGGTACCAGAGAGTTATGCTAGCTCCAAAAAGTGAGAACTAATGGTCTGTGATCATAGAGTAGTGTGTGTGAGTTGCACTTGTATGAATCATAAAACGCATGCATAACATACTTTCATAACTAGTTCATACACACCATTGATCCTTATCAAATAAATTAGTATGGGCTCTTTTATATGATAAGTTATATTTGGAAACCTTAACTTATAAGTTTGTATGGGCATTCATATAAGTTAAGGTACTTCTATGATGGTAGTTTAGTGGTAGCATATTCTACTTGTCGTTCTTTACTCTATTTTATTTACAGTACCTTGTTTACTTATGGAACCTTACTTTCTGTACAGTTCTTCATACCTTACATGTGCTTTATATATAGAACTGCTAGAGTAGAAATAGATTGATACTATATATACTTGGTAGTATAGCTCCACTGTCACCTGCTTATTTTTATACCACTTGTTATCCTCTGCTTCGTCCTCTCGCTCGGTGCCTAGGAGTTACGGGGGGGGGGGGGGGGCGAAGTGTGGAGGAAACGGCTTAGTCTTTATGACTAACGGTCGGGTGTGAACAAATCATTTTAGGAGCTCGAGGAGATGGAGTACCAGCACGACCAGCAGGATGAGGTGGCAGGACGTGAGGAGCTGATACCACCACCACCTACTATTACTACTGCAGCCCGTCGTCAGGTGGGACGAGTTTTTTGATGATAGTTTAGCTTTCGCTTTTTTGTCGTTTTGAGAGAGAGAGATTTGATATCATGTACAAGGAATAAGCCCTTTTCTCTTTTATTGTACTCATTCTGGACTCTATTGTACTTTCATTTTCACTATAGATGATAGTGCTGTGACTTGTGGACTAGCTATTTTATACACTGCTTTTATACTTCTACTTCTTGATTGGCCGAATAGGCTATATGATCGTACTAGCCAGCAGGATCGGCGTCTTGCGCTGTCAACTAACCTTTGAGTTAGTGTCACCATAAGGCGGTGGTTCTGGGCATAAGGCCGGGAGCCTCCTTGGTAAGGGGAGGGGTCTTACAGAAGGAATACCCAATGTGAAACTAAAGAAGTGCGAGTGTACCTTCGTCGGGAAGCATAGGAAGGAGTGAGTTGAGGCCCCGCCTCAGGAAATTGACTTCAAAATTCGTTACTATAAAGAAGTCACAGAGGATCTTATCCGCGCCACCGACCTGGGGAGACATGTAGAACATCTCGGCAGGCAAAACGGGCGCGAGCGGGATGCCCCTAGGTTCCCGCGGATGAAGACGAAGCAGGTAAGAAAATGGTGATTTTTGTTGGGCGTCTCGCACACCTTAAGGCCTTGCCCTATAAAGTTCAAGACGTCGTCATGATTGGTGTGGTATACAAATAGCTTGTGTAAGATGGTCATGAAAGTGAGGGATAGATAGACTTTACTCTAGAGGGGGGGTGATTATAGTATAAAAAATATGTTTAGTTTTATTGTGGAATTAAATTAATGATACTTATATAATAGAGGGAAAGACAGATAAACTATCATAGCACAGCTAAGCACAAAAAGAAAACACAAAGCATCCAGACGACACAAGAAATTTTATAGTGGTTCCCCAAATCTGGGTACATCCACTCTTCTACCACCCATGTAGGAATCCACTACAGGTTTTTGTTCAGGTGCCCTGCCACCATAAGATCTCTTTCAGGTAGATCTAAAGACCCTTTGAGCTTTTGATCAGGAGCCCAAAATCCAATAGGTTTTTGTTCAGGTGCCCTATCACCAAGAGTTAACTTTTGAAGGGAGAGATAACCGTGTACAGATGGAGGTAAAAGGAAAAAATTAAAAGAAATCTTCTCTTTCTCAATCAGGTGATAAGACTATTTGGATTGAAGAGAAAGTCCAAGCTCCCCCTGAGATGTAGAATTGATTCAGGAAGAGAAAACTTTGCCCTGGGTGTAGGTGTTCAAAAATTATAGTAGAGCTTTCTTAGATATGAAGACTGAAAAAGATTTGAGCTCTTTTTAAATCCTTGAAGCCTGAGGAATGAAGAAGACTCAAGAGAGATTTTTGAAAAGGTTCTCCTTCTTCCTTATTATAGCAGAGCAACAATCCTTGAGAGTAAGAGTAATAATAATAATCAGTTTTGCTAAAGAAAAGTTTTTGTATATATATATATCCTTTGACTGTCTGTCTGATTGTTCTCTTGTATATCCTTATTATATTCTGAATTATAAATTCAGTCAGAATAAAAAATGGCAAGAATTTGAATTCCCTAAGCAGTGCATAATATTCTGCAATACTTAAGGAGCCCAAACGGCTAGAAATGCTAGCAACATAAATGCACTTCCATATGTGCCTTCATAAAATATGCTAAAGAAATATTCTGTGAATACCATAATTAACGCTTCAAGAAATTCGGCTATCAGCCTTGGGAATAACAAAATTAATTATCAGAATATATTTGCCTTTAAAAAAATGATCATTAACCAAAAATAAATACTTCTGACCGATCTGAAAAACTCATAACTGAAAGCAGCATAAAATCATAGAGCCCAGTCTAGAGATCGTCGAGCTGAGTTAAGAGATCGTCGCCCTGAGAACAGCTATCATAGAACAGAGATTACTGCTGAGAAAACCAAATCGTCGACCTGAGCTCGTAGATTGTCGAGCTCAGTTCAGAGTACAAGACTCTGAGATTGTTGATGGGAGATCGACAATCGTCGAGCTGAGTTCGACTATAGTCGAACTGATATAGAAAATCCACATAAACTTTCTAAGTCTAAGTCTGAGTCCACTGTAATGCTGGTCTGCACAAACCTGACCTAAAAGGACCTAACTTAGACTAGACTAATACCCTGGCTATAGATGGGAGTCAAGACATCCTAAGAGTGAACCTAGCACAAATCAAAACAAGGGTTCCAATAATCTCCCCCTATTTGTGTGAGGTCACTCAAAAACAAAACTGAAAAGCAATAGAAATACAAAGACCATAAATATCTGTAGGGATGAAATAACATCAGCAGATATGTTATAGCAATGCATTGTACATAATCAGTTTAAGCAATAAAACATAACAGAGTACAAACTACAATTTATCAGAAGGACCAGAGGAGGGTTTAGAGAAGATTATCTTTCTGGTAGGATCTGGTACATCCTTCTTAGAAGTCATCAGGTCTTGTCCACCAAGAGATGTCTGAGTGCTTGTCCTAGGTACAATTGCTTCTAGATGCAATGCCATATAATTAGCTGGATTGAAAACCTTCTTGTTAACTTGGAGTTTATCCAACTATTTTTCTCTGTAGGAGGACATTGTAGTAAACCTAGATGGATCTTCTCCTTCTTCTACAGCTTTTCTAATCTGTGGAAGACCAATCAATTCTTGAAGCCTGACCATCCTAAAGTTAGGATCAACTTCCTGTTCAATAGGTGGCTGATCATCTTTAGGTGGCAACAATGAAACTGCTTTGAACTGAGTGTATTGAGCATGAAAGCTTGTTGTACTATGCTGATCATCACTCTGAGAATAAAGGGATCTTGGAGGAGCAGCCTCACTATACTTTCCCTTGGGCTTATTAGACTCATCATGTCTTCTGGACTGATAGGTGGCTGTATTTTGAACTTTGGGTAGAACTTTCTGTTTTTGAGGAGGAGAGAAGGAGGGTTTTCGATAGATAACTTCTTTGACTTGTTCTGTGGAACTCTGATTTCTTTGATGTTGACTTCTTCCTTTGGACTGAGATATGGATGATCTATCCTGCCTTTGATATGTCCTAGTGAAGGAGGAAGGCTTGGAAGATGCATCAGAAGCTTGAGGAGTGACCTAGAAGCACCAGGAGGAGGAGGAGGAGGAGGACCTCTTCAAAACTTTTGAGGAGGAGGTTAATATCTCCTGCTCTTCTTCCTGGCTTTCTGCTCATTTTTAGATAACCACATCCAGCTTTCCATGCCTTGATATAGTGTGATTCCTTTCAAAATGTAATAAGGAGTATCATTTTTATTGCCTGGCTTGGGTGCAACCTTAGGAGCAACCTTTCTTTTCTTTGATATTTTCTTTTTCTTGGAATCAGAATCCTCTAAATAATCATCCTCATCATCATCAGATGAATTAGGAGGATTGTCATACAATTTATTTATTTCTTGTATTTATTTGTCAGCAAACTTTTTAGCAGCCTTCTCTTTGGATTCTTCCTAGATATCAAGTGCAATAAGATCATCTAGAGAGGGAAGAGGACTATCATCTATTGGATAGGATGGTCCAATAGGACTTGGAACTGGATCAATATCCATAGAGGAAATTTCAGTAATAGGAGTACTTGGCTCACAAAAGTTTATGAAACTGTTCCCTAGGGCTGAACTCAAATTTCTGGCAGCCACTAGATGAATCAGTTCATCAAAAATTAAGAGAGCATCTAGCTCATCCTTATCTTCTATTACAAACATAGGCTCAACAGCCATAGGAGATGGCATATCTGTACACATTGTAACTGTCTGAATTTCTATACACACTGGAACTGATTTGATTTGTAAGAGCTGTTCCACAGCTGAGGGGCTCATTGGTCTAGTATAACAGACTATGGCCTTGGAAGTATACAAATCAACTAGAGGCAGAAATGTTTTAAGCATAGAAAAAGAATGCAAAAGAATTTGAAGATAATTGGTGGGATTGATGAAACAATCACCACTAGAGATGGTAGGTAATGACACATCAGTGTCCTCATCTGAAGTAAGCAAGTCTTAGTATGAAACTATATCTGCACAGAATTTCTTAAAAGCTTCTTCTTCCTGCACTGCTGGAGGAGACTAATCTTAAAGTTCTGCTGAGGCTGAACCTACTACATCTTCATTGGACATCTCCCCCTGCCTAGTTTCAATGAGAACTGGAACCAGGCCCCTAGATGAAGAAGGGATAGTGGAAGCAGCAAGGGAAGCAGATAGAGTTTATATACAGAGAGCAAGAGGTAAAATAGCCTCTGCTATTCAGGTGTTGAGAGTTGGAGTGATGAGCTCCAGAAGATGAGAAAGAAAAGAGGGATCAACTTGAAGAAACTCAGTTGGAGTCTGAGTTGAGACATAATGAAGAGAGGGAGGAGGAGTGAAATCAGTCATGATTTCATCTTGAATAGGTGACTTTCTGGGAGAGTTTAGAGGGGAATTGAGTGGATAATTTGGTGGAGTGGCTTCAATGTTGATGGGTGAATCATTTTGACGGGAAGGGGATGAGTGTCGTGAGAGTAGGTCAAAATTTGTAAAAGATATGGTCTGGATGTTTTGAGATTCAATAGGATGGAGGGGAAGTGGTGACTGAGTAAGAGAAGAGATGATAGCTGGGGATGAAGTAGAGGTTTAAATCACAGTAGTAGGGATAGAAGTGACTCAGGGGATGACTGGGGAAGCTAGAGGAGGAGGAGGAGTAGGAACTTCTTCATTAGGGTGAGGAGTGGCGGTTACTTCCCTTGTGTCCTCAGATAAGTTTGAGGAAGTTCCAGCCTTGGAGGCCTTTTGAATTGTCCTCTCCCACTTCCCAAACAAGGAGGAGTCAAACCTCTTGCTGACATTGATGGCTATGGTTGAAGAAACCAACAGCTCTAGAGCTTTCTTCTGAAGGAAGATTCCCAGAATCCTTCCTAGATAGACTTCCTTCTTACTATTCTTTCTCTTAATTAAATCAAATAAAAACCCAGCCAAGTCTATGGAATTTTTATTAACTAAGGCAGACATAATGGCAAACTGTTGCCTGTTCATATTGTCATGCACTGAATGCTTACCCAGCAGCACCTTGCCCACTAAATCAGCAAGAAACTTAAAAGCAACAGATAAATTTTTCTTTAAAAGCTTAGATGGGATGCCCTCAACATGACCCATATCTAATAACATCGTGCTATACTCAGAGCTATCCTGTTCCAGCTCATCTGTTCCATTTTTCAATTCAAAAATTTCAGTAAGAATCGCAGGGTTTAGAGTCACCTACTGTCCTGAGATGGATCCGATCATTGAACCGTCATCAGTTGAAGAAGAGAAAACCAATTCTTTGATTTCTGCGACAGATAACTTTATCCTTGTAGTCATGAACTTCTTCAAGCCCTGATCATCACATAACTGTATCATTTCTTGAAAAATGGGATCATAGTGACTGAATGATTCGAAGTCGACATCGAAGCCAATGTCGAACTTCATCGCTGAAAGAACTGCTGGAGAAATCGCCATGGAAAACCTATAGACTGAAGAGAGAAGAGATCACGAGCAAAGGGAAATTATGAAAGCACGGGACAGAGATCGAAGAGAAACCTACATATAGGTTTTTGGAATATGAAAAGACGATCTCTGTCCGACGACAAAATCACAAACGTCGATCTTAGGTCAACGATTAATTTGCAAATAAATAGATCATTTGTCTCAGATTTCAGTAGCATAAATTTATAGTCGATCTTAGGTCGACGATTAATTTACTGAAGCAAAGTAATCGAACTTCGGTCGATGATTTTTGTCTTCACACAGAGCTATCGTCGAGCTCAGGTCGACGATTGAGCTCATGATGATTTCGAAGATCGTCGATCTCTGTTCGAATTTGTTGATCAAATCTTTACAAAGACAAAATTCAATTTTAATCCATTCTATTTATCATTCCAAGCTGATTCAAAAAGAATAGATATTTTTGCTCATCCAAAGGCTTGGTAAAAATATATCCTCCTTGAAAATCAGTGGGGATATACTTGAGATTAATCTTGTTATTGTCTATACAATCTCTAAGAAAATGATGCCTTATTTCTATATGCTTGGTCCTAGAATGAAGGACTGGATTTTGTGCAATTGTTCACAAAATATGGTGGTATTTTTGAGAGAGTAACCATAATCCAGTAGCTGATTTTGAATCCACAAGATCTGTGAGCAGCAACTACCAGCTGCTATATATTCAGCTTCTGCAGTTGATGTAGACACAGAAGATTGTTTCTTGCAAAACTAGGATACTAACCTATCACCCAGGAACTTAGAAGTTTCTGAAGTGCTTTTTCTGTCAACTCTACATCCAGCATAGTCAGCATAAGAATATCCAGATAATTCAAATTCTGACTCTATAGGATACCAAAGTCCTAGATTAGGACAACCGTTTAAATATCTTAAAATTCTCTTGAGGAGAATTAATTGAGATTCTTTAGGTTTTACTTGAAATCTAGCACAAAGACATGTTGCAAACATTATATCAGGTCTACTTGCAATAAAATATAATAGGGACCCAACAATGGCCCTATAATTTTTCTGATAAACAGGTTTATCATTTTCATCAGAATCAATTACTGCATTGGAAGCCATGGGTGTCTTCATATCTGAGGCATCAGCCATCCCAAACCTTTTTACTAATTCCTTAGCATACTTGGACTGAGATATGAAGATGTCATCAGGAGCTTGCTTCACTTGAAGACCAAGGAAGTAAGAAAGTTCACCCATGCTACTCATTTCAAACTTGGAGTGCATCAGGTCAGAAAACCTTTTGGAAAGTTTAGAATCAGTAGGTCCAAATATAATATCATCAACATATACTTGAACTAATAGAATCTTATCATGATGATGTCTTATAAATAAAGTCCTATCTACAATGCCTCTAGAAAATTTATTTTCTAAAAGAAAGCTAGCTAGGATTTCATACCAAGCTCTTGGAGATTGCTTTAGACCATAGAGAGCCTTATGCAGTTTGAAAACATAAGAGGGATGAGTTGAAGAGATAAAACCTAGTGGTTGTTCCACATATACTTCTTCCTTGAGTTCCCCATTGAGAAAAGCACTTTTGAAATCCATTTGATATACCTTAAATTTCTTGTGAGTAGCATAAGCCAAGAAAAATCTGATAGCTTCAAGCCTTGCAACAGGTGTAAAGGTCTGATCATAATCAATACCTTCTTCTTGTCTGTACCCTTGTGCCACAAATCTTGCTTTGTTCCTGATAACTATTCCTTGAGTATCCAATTTATTCCTGATGACCCATTTAGTTCTAATAACTAGATATCCTTTGGGTCTTGGAACCAAGTTCCAAACTTTGCATCTCTCAAACTAATTGAGCTTCTCTTGCATTGCAATGATCCAGTGAGGATCTTGCTCAGCATCTTTAATGAATGAGGGCTCTATTTGAGATAGGAAGCAGACATACATCACATCTTGGTTAAGTTGATGCCTTGTCTGCACACCCACTGACATGTCTCCTATCACTTGAGATATGGGATGATCTCTAAGTGTAACATAGTTAGGAGGTGGAGTTTATTCAACACCATCAGCATTATGAACCAATTCCTCTTGTGGAATTAAGTTTGCTGTTGGAGGGGCTTTAGTAATTTCTAGAGATTCTTCATCACTGTCTTCATCTATTTGTGAAGATGGATGAGATATCACCTTCTAAGTGAGATTTAGATCATCCAAATTTTTACATAGATTTGGTACCTATAAATAATTACTGGTAGAAGCTTCCTTCTCCTTGTAAAACATATTAGCTTCATCAAATGTAACATGTATTGGTTCTTCAATTTTTCAGAGATGATTTATTGAAAACCCTATATGCCTTGCTAACTTGGAAATATCCTAGAAAGATTTCCATTGTAGCTTTGGCTTCAAACTTTCTAAGATAATTTTTGTTATTATTGTGTATGTAACAGATACAACCAAAAATTTTAAAGTAATCTATTTTAGGTTTCTTCCCTTTTAGTAATTCATAGGGAGTCTTGCCCTTAAGTTTGTGTATCAAACTTCTATTCAGGACATAATTTGTTGTGCTCACAGCTTCTGCCCAATAGGATAGAGGCATGTGAGCATCAGCAAGTAATGTGCCTGCAGTTTCAATGAGTGTTCTATTTTTCCTTTCAACTACCCAATTTTGTTGAGGAGTTCTGGGAGCATAGAAGCAGTTCCTGATACCTTCCTTCTCACAGAATTCTTGCATAGGAAGAGATTCAAACTCAGTGCCATGATCACTTCTTATCAATACAACTAGAGTAGAGTACTCAATCTTTATGCATTTTAGAAAATCTGTAAAAACTTTGAAGTTATTAGACTTATTTCTCAAGAAGAAAACCCAAGAGAACCTAGAGAAGTCATCTACAATAACTAAAGTATAGAACTTCCCTCCCAGTCTTTGTACAGCAATTGGTCCAAGAAGGTCCAAATGAAGCAGATACAAAATCCTAGGTGAATCACTCTTATTAACTGATTTAAAACTATTTTTAGTTTGCTTGCCATCTTGACAAGCCTTGTAAAGGCTTTCCTTCTTGTAGGGGCAAGATGGCAATCCTCTAACAAGGTTTTCCCTAGATAACCTAGCAATGTTTCTAAGATTTTCATGTCCTAGCCTTTTATGCACAAGGTATTATTATTGCTAACCTGGTTGAACAAGCAAATTTCTGAACAGGCAGAATTGAAATCAACTAAGTAAATATTGTCTAACCTAATACCTGATAACACAATATTGCTATCTAAAGAAATATTACATTTTAATTCGGTGAAACATACCTCATAACCTGCATCACATAGCTGACCTATGGATATCAAGTTATGTTTTAGGCCACTTACATATGCCACTTTCCTGAATGTGACAAATCCAAGTGAAAATTCTCCATATCCTTCTGTCTGACCAAAGCTTGAGTCTCCAAATATAACTTTTGGACCTAGCTTTGCCTTGAAGTTACTCAGATTTGCCTTTTTTCCTGTCATGTGCTTGGAGCACCCACTATCCAGATACCGTATATCCTGTATGGTAGGATAGGTCTTCACCTGAAAAATAACAACTCATATATTTTGGACCCAAGTAACCTTGGGTCCTGGCTTCTTTTCATACTTAAAGCTTGAAATATAAGAGTATTCAGGTTAACTTTTATAGACTAAGGGATGAAATCTCCTAGGTGGGATTATCCAGTTAGTTAAGGGATGGAAAGGTTTGGAGTTAGAGTTCTTATAGAAATTTCTGTTGAAATTATAATTTTGATAAAATTGCTCTGGATTTGACGATTTATGTTGAGATCGTCTATCTGCGTTCGAAGACCAGCATTGATATCATCGTTCTTGGTTCTCAGAATAATAGTGTCTATTATCTAGGTTCTACGATCGTCGATCTCTATTCGACGATACATAATGATATCGTCGATCCCCGTTTGCAGAGTGTTTAAACTCACTTTTGGTTCTGAGATCGTCGATCATCATTCGACGAATAATGCTGAGATCGTCGATCTTGGTTCGACGATTTTTGTTCTGACTTAGCTTTTTGTTTTTCTTTATTTATCTCAACTTGTTTTAACATTTTGTTTACTGTTTTAATTTGTTCTGTATTTTTCTTTCCTTTATCTGAAATAAATTTTATAGGTTGTGAAAGATGGTTTTTTTGAATAATAGGTGGTTCACTTGATGATGCACCTAATCCTAACTTATTTCCATTAAGTCTAGCATTAAGTGTACTGGTAATTTCTACTAGTTGTTTACTTCTACCATTCAGTGATTCCTCTATGTGTTTTGCTTTACTCAATTCAATTTTCAGAAAATTGATTTGTTCATTACACAGATCTATTTCATTTTTCAATTTGAGATTTTCTGATACTAAGCTATCATAGTTAAGTTGTTTATCTCTGAGAAGTTTGATTTCCTTCTCAGATCTAATTAGATAACTACACAGATTTAAAATCATGTTTTAGTTCTTCAGAAGTAAAATCAAAGTCTTCCAATACCTGATCACAATCTGAACATTCTTCAGATTTTCCTTCTTCTGAAACATGTCCTGAAGCATTGATGGCCATCAAGCAAATTTCTTTGTCCTTTGCTTCTTCTTCATCTTCACTAGAACTGGAGGAAGATGATTCTTCACAGTCACGCCATGTTTCTGCAACATACCCTCTCTCCTTCTTCTTGTGCTTGTAAGAGGATTGTTTGCTTGAGTATTTCTTGGAGTCTTTCTCCTTTCTCCTTTCTTTGTGCTTGTTTTCTGGACACTGGAAGAATATGTCAAGATTTCCTGCAACCAAAACAGATAACCTCTTTAGAAAGGGTTTTGTCATACCTTGGTTTATCATCACTTCTTGATGATTTCCTTCTGAATTCTTTTATCCCCATCTTGAAGAATCTCTTTGCAAAGAGACTCATACGTTGTTCATTTGATGGAGAAGTTTCTGATTCTTCTGAAGCTTTGAAAGCAATATTTTGCTCCTTCCTAGTTGGTGTAGCAGTCTTTTGCTGTTTAGCTTCTCTTGCCTTTAGTAGTTGTTCATAGGATTAAAGCTTTCCTAGAACTGATTCTGTAATCATTTCATGAGTGCTTCTGGACTCTCTGATAGGCAAGATTCTAGAGTCCCATTAGCTGGGAAAGCACATGAGAATCTTGTCATTTAATTCTGTGACTGAGATGTCTTTGTCAAGTGTTTTCAGCTCATTAACAATGATGCTGAGTCTATTGTACATCTCAGAAACTTGTTCAGTTTATTCCTTTTTAAAATTCACATACTGGGAGATGAGATGAGCTCTCCTGTCCTTCCTTTCATCTGCTGATCCTGCAACCATCTGGTTTAAGGAATCCCAGATAGCCTTAGCTGATTCACATTCAGCTACCTTCTGAAATATGTCATCAGACATTGTTTGTGTCAGTATGTTCATGGCTTTTGCATCAACAATCTTGGCTTTCTTGTATGCATTATTATAGTTTGGAGGAGGTACTGCAGTCATGTCTACAAAAGTACTTGGTGGGGCAGCTGGTGGAGGTACTCCTGTTAAGATAGAAGCAAAAATATCTTCATTAATAGAATTAATATAGAGTCTGATTCTTGCCTTCCAGATTCCAAACTTTTGTAAGTTGCAAACTGGAGGTCTGGTGCTTGCAAAATCCTTGTACTGTGCCATGGTATAATAGAAAAATAGTATAGTAAAAAAGAATATCTATCAGAGATCTTAGGTTCAGGTGTAAGCATGTACAACCTTAAAAACACACCCTCTAATACCAATTGAAAGTGAGGGATAGATAGACTTACTCTAGAGGGGGGGGGGGTGAATAGAGTATAAAAAATTTGTTTAGTTTTATTACGGAATTAAATTAATAATACTTATATAATAAAGGGAAAGGCAGATAAACTATCACAACACAGCTCAGCACAAAAAGAAAACACAAAGCATCCAGACGACACAAGAAATTTTTTAGTGGTTCCCCAAATCTGGGTACATCCACTTTTCTACCACCTAGGTAGGAATCCACTACAGGTTTTTGTTGAGGTGCCCTGCCACCACAAGATCTCTTTTAGGTAGATCTAGAGACCCTTTGAGCTTTTGATCAGGAGCCCAAAATCTAATAGGTTTTTGTTCAGTGCCCTATCACCAAGAGTTCACTTTTTAAGGGAGAGATAACCGGGTACATATGGAGGTAAAAGGAAAAATTAAAAGAAATCTTCTCTTTCTCAATCAAGTGAGAATGTCCAAGCTCCCCCTGAGATGTAGAATTGATTCAGGAAGAGGAAACTTGGCCCTGGGTGTAGGTCTTCAAAAATTGTAGTAGAGCTTTCTTAGATCTGAAGACTTAAAAAGATTTGAGCTCTTTTTAAATCATTAAAGCCTGAGGAATGAAGAAGACTCAAGAGAGATTTTTGAAAAGGTTCTCCTTCTTCCTTATTACCACAGAGCAAAAATCCTTGAGAGTAAGAGTAATAATAATAATGAGTCTTTCTGAAGAAAAGTTTCTGTATATATATATATCCTTTGACTGTCTGTCTGATTGTTCTCTTGTATATCCTTATTATATTCTATATTATAAATTCAGTCAGAATAAAAAACGACAAGAATTTGAATTCCCTAGACAGTGCATAATATTCTGCAATACTTTAGGAGCCCAAACGGCTAGAAACGCTGGCAACATAAATGCACTTCCATATGTGCCTTCATAAAATATGCTAAAGAATATTCTGTGAATACCATAATTAATGCTTCAAGAAATATGGCTATCAGCCTTGGGAATAACAACATTAATTATCAGAATATATTTGCCTTTAAAAAATTGATCATTAACAAAAAATAAATACTTTTGACTGATCTGAAAAACTCATAACTGAAAGCAGCATAAAATTGTAGAGCCCAGTTCAGAGATCGTCGAGCTGAGTTAAGAGATCGTCAACCTGAGAACAGCTATCATAGAACAGAGATTACTGCTGAGAAAACCAAATCGTCGGCCTGAGCTCGTAGATCGTCGAGCTCAGTTCAGAGTACAGGACTCTAAGATCGTCGATGGAAGATCGACGATCGTCGAGCTGAGTTCGACTATAGTCGAACTGATATAAAAAATCCACATAACCGTTCAGAGTCTAAGTCTGAGTCCACTGCAATGCTGGTCTGCACAAACCTGACCTAAAAGGACCTAACTTAGACTAGACCAAGACCCTAGCTATACTTGGGGGTCAAGACATCCTAAGAGTGAACCTAGCACAAATCCAAACAAGGGTTCCAATAGGTCAGACTGAATTTGATGCGCTCGCGGCGCATATAACTTGCGAAAGGAACCAAAACCGAGATAGCGTTCGGATTTAGTTGCGCAGGGAGGGCTCTAAAGTATTTCATGACCTATTTAACCTCTGGCCAGAGGGGGAGTCTCAAACCCAACTCAAAGTGCGAGATGGGGAAGGAGAGTTTGTCGGGGTAGAAAATATTGATCAATTCGCTGAGCTTTGGGGGCCGCGACTCAAGTCCCTCCTCTAAGAACTCGCAGGTGAAGAGGTTGTAGTCCTCCCCATAGATCTTGCCAGGGGGGAAGTCATGGTCGGCAAATCTCCTGCCGCACCGGCTGCGCCCCTCACCCTCATCAGGGTTCTTCATTCCCATTATAGACGGGACGGTAAAATCGAAAGGGTGCGAAGTGGGAATGGCGAGAGAAAGGCGCGAGATGAAGGAGGCGAGAGAGTTGGATCTAAGATGCAATAGGGGTGGGGAAGCACAGGTGAATCGTTTTGGTCTAAGGGGGAGGGTATTTATAGTGGATAGTGAGTGAGAAAATCAGCGGGAAAAGCATGGAATAAGTTGGAGAGTCGGCCGATATTTCATGTTCTCTCTCCTGACCTCGGATTGCGTTACCCAACGAGGGCTTTTTCAACAAGCCAGAACAAAAAAAATATAGAGGAAAAATCAATCAATTGAACATAGTTATAATTGATTAAGCCCAACAGGAAGAGAAAACAACAGGATAACAGTATTATTAATTGTTTCGTTCCGCACGAGGCAGGCATCATGTCCACAAGGTTTAAATAACAGACGAGACAACAAAATAATAGAAACCACAAAATTACAAAGTATAATCAAATAAGCGAGGTTATTAAACAAGCGAGGCGAGATGGAGGTGCTTCAATTTTTGTGCCATTTCCAACGCCCTCCACCGCGAGACCCCGCACACAGGGGCCGACCAAGGATGTGAAAGGCACGAACAATATCGAGACCACGACGTGCGAGATGGAGTTCCTGGTCGACCTCGTTTATAATGGCCTGAGGGTTGGTCTCGTCTATCTCAATTCTAGCGTCAACCTCGGAGGAGAGACGTGCATATTCAATCTCTAGCCAATCAATACGCCTGTTTGTAGCCTGCTTGTCTAGTTCCATCTCGCGGATGATTCGTATGTGCTTTCAAAACATCTCGGCCATCCTGCGCTTCATATCCACCGGATTCATGGATCGCCCAGATAATCTTCAATTTCGTCTGGGTGAGGAGGAGGCGAGAAAGCGGGCTACCCAGAGAAGTCCTCTGCTGGCGAGTCGATCTGAATGCCTACGCAGAAAGAAGCCCAAGTTTAGGATGAGGGGTGTTCTCGTGAGAAGGCTTGGAAGCGGCGAGCGGCACAGAGAAGCGAGAGGGAAGGTCTAGTTCATTTACTTGGGTTGCGAGAGGTCCCAACGAGCTGGGAAGGGTCGTCACTCTTCGTATTTGGAGGGGTGGATTGCTGAGCCGAGTCGGAGTCTTGGTGATGGATGACGGTAGTATCAAGCAGGTTTACCGGTTGGAGATGATGGACGAGATCCCCCTGTAGAAGCATGAAGTAAGTCGGTGGGAAGATGGAAAATGGGAAAAGAGGGGAAGGAGCAAAAATTTACCTCTCTCTCCTCAAGAGACGCGTGAGGAGGGGTACGGATTTCCAAGGATGCGGGAGTGGGCTCCTCGACCGAGAATGGAGGGCCAGTGGTTTTCACCTTCTTTAGGCGAGACGAAGACGGTAAGTAAGTAGGTGTGCGAGCCAAAACAGGGGCAAGAGAAGCCACATTGGCCTTGTTTTGTTTACGCACAATCATGAGACGTTCACGAAAACTATGGCTATGAGACACGACGACGATGGAGTAGATGAAGGGAGAAGTGAGAGAGGTGGCCACACTCCATGCGAGGGTAAGTGTCACGTATTTATAGGCCCCAAAGGAGGGCCCCACAAAAGATTCTCTCATAAATGAAATTTAATTACGTGAGCCTCGGTTGGACTTTCTTTCCGAGCTATAGACAACCTCGAAAAGAGCGGGGATTGTGTACAACCTTGGGCCCGTAGGAGGGGACTCAAGGAAAATACTAAGGGCGAGAAGTTTTCAAAGGCGGGAGGTGCCCGCGGCCCGTGTTGATCCCTTAGAAGCGAGATTAGTCTTTGCGAGACGGGATACTCACGAGGCGAGAGGGGAACATCGGAACAGGCGATAGGGCCCTCACGCCGTAGATTGGGCTCTAATGGTGAGACGAGGTACCGTGAGACGAACTAAGGAGTAACGGAGCAGGCGAGACGGGATACTCACGTGGCGAACTGATGGGCATCTCTCGCCCACTAGATCGTCGAGCGCCGGTCAGTGATCGTCGAATGCCGGCTCGACGATTCGTCGAGCGCTGGTTCGACTTAGAGGCCGTTTTTACAACTTTTGCCTCAGGTAGGGGTTTTATTCTTTGATCCCAGACAATTTTATTCTTTAGCCCTTGATGGTCTGCATATAACCCTTCAGAATAATGGAGTTTTGTGGTTGGCAGATCCAGCGCAGTGTATTTTGGTAATTTTAGGTCGGTTCAGTTTGGTTATTGGCAGGTCAAACTCAGAGTCCTATAAATAGACCGATAAGGTGCCTTGAAGAGTTTGTTGACCCCTTTCATTTTCTTCCTCCAAGGCACCTAGCTCAGCACTGGCTAGGGATGGGAAGGATTTCTAAATCTTCCGGATAAGAGGTGGACCTCCAAGCTGAAGCCCACGGTCTGTTTCTAGTTCTCAAGATTCACGTCAAGGAAGGAATTCAGGAAGAGTCGTTGTGAGCTGCAACTCTAGATCCGAACTCTAGGTGAAGTCGGGTTTCTTGCTTAAACATAGGCAATGAATTTTGACTATTTATACGTCAAAAACGTCGGCCGGATGATATAGAAATGGCTCTGGTAAGTTTGCAACATTCAAAATTTTTTTGGTAGGAAGTGGATGTTAACCACCACCCCCGTTCTTAAAAATTCTAGATCCGTCATTGCTCCCGTTGTGCCAAATGTATCCTTAATTTATGATAGCAATTTAATTTTAGAATACTAAAATTAAACATTTTTTTAAAAATTTTGTGCAGGCTAGTATTCATTTTTGGGAAGATGTATTCATATTGAATACTATAGGTTCATCATTGTTATAACAGAGATGACTCATGACAATCCATAATATTATTTTGATTTTATTTGAATGATAAAATTTTGATCTTTTTTTTACTGATATATTTATATATTTTGGTATATTACATTTCATGAATTAGTGATGGAAAATTAAAAAGAAATCAATTTTTAAATTTTAAATAAGGACTGTAAATATTCTTTGAGATTGCAAATATCTATTTGAGAGTTATAAATATCGAGGAATTATAAATATAGATTAAGGGTCTGTAAATCTAAACTCTCAGTATTAATATATGGTCAAATTCAAATGATTTTAAATATGATTTGACGGTGACCAGGAAAGAGAAATTTTAAAAGAATCGTTTAGCTTTAAAATTACAAAGAATATTTTTGTTTTAAAATTACAAAGAATAGTTTAGCTTTAAATTTTCAATTAAATTTAGTGACTTATAGAAGATATATTTTCCATTAAATTCAGTGATCTATAAAAGAAAAAATTTATATTGTTTTTGGTTAATACTAAAATATATTTGTCTCAATTATTCTGAATAACATATATTTTATTAAAGTATCTTTTATAAGTAAATGAACATCTAACTAAGGCTCCATTTTGGGGACTTATTTTCACCGATGAAGCCGTTACGATCGCATGAACCGAACTTGATCGGTGAAAATAAGTGCCCTCAAACGAAGCCTAAATCATTACATGATCTATAAAAAAAAAATATTGTTCGCCTCTTTGAATTGCTTATCCCACCTCCAGACCCGGTGAAATGGAGTCTAATTTTCTCAGCTTTAGTTCTCTATAATTCTTTTAACTTTGATCATTATTCTCCATCTTCTTATGCGGGCCTAATGCCTTCTCCATCTTCTAAAGTTTTAACATTGTATTTTAAAAAGTTTGAATAATGAAGCACAATTAACATGGTAAAAACAAAAACAAAATTATTGTAGAAATTCTTCAACACAAATGTCGACCCCCCCCCCCCCCCCCCACCTCCCACACACACACAGAGGTCGGGGAGAGTAAAGTGCAGGCGCTACACTTTACGGTGCAGTGTGTAACACCTATGCTCGTTCCAAGAAATATAATAACAGGTCCAACCGGGACCCCACGCCATATTGAATGAGCAAACAAAAGAGTTACTCAATAAATATCATTCTATAACACTAAACTACAACACAAAATAGAATTATACGCTAACAGAAACATTTATATAATCTAGAACCAAAATGTCCACATCACTAAAGGAATGAGTAAACACAATTTATATTGTCTTACTTTAGCCTTAAAGCCTTACACACAAGCAAATGTTTAACTACTACATGGATTCTATACATTGGCACGCAGGCCGACAAAACATGAATAGCTAAAACAAAACTTGGGCCTTCGAGGGTCTGCAAAGCTTGGGCTCCCGCCCGCTATTTCCCGCCAGGCTCTCCAACACACGTACCTGCACGAACCACAAAGATGTGGCAACAAAAAAGGCAACAAGTCAGCTTTTGTTGACCATTATCCACGAACACGCTGTATAACGACCCTACCCCATGCCCGGGGTGGTGGTATTCCTTCCCTACATAACAGTAAATAACAATAGCGTATATATATACAAGCAAGAAAGTGCAACGCCAAGCAAGCTTAACACTAACGCTATACACACAAACATAAAAATGTTAGAACGAATGTCCACACGCTTTGTGCACTCATGACACACTTATGGTGTACTCCTTGAGTTCCACCACCATCCCTTGTCCCAAATGAAAGTCTTTAGTTTCAAGGGCAGCTAAACACCTAGAGGGGGGGGGGTATATGTTTTCTAGTCTTCTATGACTATGTTTTTGTTTTCATTCTTTAAGTGCTTTGTGATTTAGTAGTTTTTTGCTTTCAAGATACACCACAAAGAGCACGCCGAGAATTTATAGTGGTTCCCAAGATTATGGGTACGTCCACTATCCATCACGTCTTTCTAACAGCTTGTTAGATAAGGCACTTCTCCGAATCTCGGCTCCTTAGAGCTTACAACACAGATCCTGCAGGATCTCTCAGTCTCCTCCAAGACTTACCTCAAACACAAAGCCCTACCTCAGATCCAAGATTGGATCCTATAACTCAGTGATCCAAAGATCACCTACCTCAGACTTGAGCAGAAGTCCTACACTCAAGATATGGAGGATAACCCTTCCTCAGAGAGAATGACTCTCCTACAGCTCAGACACAAAGGCCCTACCTTAGATCCAAAGGATCCTACAACTCAGGCACAAGTTCCTTAAAACTCAGAAAAAATGACTCTCCTACCTTAGAGCAAGCTTGCTCCTACCTCAGGAACACATGTCGTACACTCAAATCAATAAATGAACCTACCTCAGAGAATAAATCTCCTGCAGCTCAGGCCCTCAAGCCCTACCTCAGATCCACAACTTGATCCTACTCTCAGCCTTTATAACTTCAGGCTTACAACTCAGATTCAAAAGAATCATATAACTCAGATCCAAGAATGGATTCTACAGAGGGAAAGGTTGGTTGGTGTAAATTTGACTCAAGAGAAAATTTCTTTGAGCCTGCCATCCTGAGCTGAGATAAACTCAGCCCTACCTTCTTCATAACAACATGAAACTGATCTTCAGGTTGACTTGGCTTGTGTTGAGAAGTATCTTGCAGAGCAGCAGCCTTGAACTTGCTCTGCTTCTTCTTCCCTTCCTAGACTGAGTAGATTCAGTCCAGTCTTCTTCTTCTTCACAGCTTCAAGAAAATGTTCTTCAAAAATGTTCAGCTAGAACTCTGAAGTGGCTGCAGCTAGGGTTAGTCCTTGTTGCACCTTCTTTCTCAGAAATTCACTCTGAATTTGCCGGTGTAGGTGAGAATGGTGTTGGAGTTATCATGGTGATCTAGAAGTGGTCAAACATGTAATCTCACTGCCAACGTGATATGAGCCTGCAGGGTCGCACATAAGAGCATGTGGAGAAGTTGGAGGATTGACTGTGTTGGTAAAGGTTACCAATAACCATACAGAATGGGGTCATACAAATGTTGCCAAGGAGGTTCGTCGAGAATGATTCGTCAAGAATCATTCGTCGAGAATGATTCGTCGTGAATCATTCGTCGTGAATCGTCGAGTATGGCTCGTTGGCTAAGGCAATTCGTCGAGAATCGAACGATTCGATTCTCGACGAAAGCCGATTCTTGACGATTCCAGAAGCTTATTCTCGACGATTCTGGAGCTGATTCTCGACGATTCTGCAGCTGATTCTCCTCGATTCTGGATGCTGATTCTCGGCGAACCTGGAGCTGATTCTCGACGAATTTATCTAGAAACACTATTTTATGTGGTCTGTGGATAACGATGTTCCTAGGTTTGTTTATACCTTTGGTATAAATTAGGACTTAGGTTTTTATGAAAAAGAGAGAACAGCCCGATGGAAATTTTTCCGCCCTAGCAGTAGAAGCTTGCCGATTTCCCCGACGGAAGTGTTCCAAAGACGGAAGTGTTCCGCCGACGGAAGTGTTCCGCCGATCGCTCACTCCGCCGACCTCCTCTCTGACGACAGTCGCCGGTGCTGCTCTTCCTGGAGCGGACCTAGCAGTCTGTGGAAGTGTAAGGTGCAGTCGATCTCATTCCCGATCTTTCGTACGACGAAGATCGGTGTTCTCCCGCTCGTGTGGATTTCTGCAGAGACGTAGACGCTATTCTACGTTGAACTCGCCGCTGACAAGAACTCATACATTGGAGCATCTTCATTGAGCTGTGACTCAACGCCGCCAAGGTAATTTTACAAAGTTTTTCTTAACTTCTTGATTAAACATTCATGGCTCGATCCCAAATCTCTTTTGGGTTGTTCTTGGTTTTACTATTTCCACTGCGTGCAAAACTATTGTGCCACCTCATAAAGAAACCCAACAGTGGTATCAGAGGGAGGTTACGACCATGATTGTTGTATTGGAAGTTAGGTTAGAGGCTCTGCCCCTTGGAACCCCGCCAGGAACGTCTGTGATTTCGTGGTAATTTCTAATTGTTAGAAATTGTTGTCTCCTTAGCAGTAACCGTCCCTCGAGTGGTTAATGAACCCGTGTATTGTTTTGGATTTTGAATCCAACAATGAGAGACGAGCTTGTCTACTGCTTTAAGTCGAGTAGCCTTTGCCTTTGTCCAATGCATGTAAATCTGAAGATTTGGAAGAGTCCGGATGTTCAGATTTAGCTGTTTCTTCTATCAAATGTTGATAGTACCTCGTTGTGCACATAAAGGATGCATGTGGATTTTAGAAAAATATTTTTCTGTGGATGTGTACATTGACCAAATGTTGATCATGGTTAATTATTAACCTATTATTTAAAATCCCTTCATCTAATATTAAGTGTTCGGATGCCTTCTGATGGATGACACTCTTCCTGCCTCGATCGATGAAGTGTGGGCTTGCCAAAGCAAGGTGCATTAATCTATCTTGGTAAGGGTGCGAGCAGATAATTGTGATATCCCACTATCGACATCGGGTCTAACTTAACTAGGTGACCTTAAAGGTTGAGTGCCTAGAGGCATAGGGTTGGCATGCACCATATGATGGATGCGAATAAGGAGTTATTCACCAACCATACAAGAATTGCATGAGGATGCAATTGGCAAGCATTGCCTACCTAAATAACCACATCGTGAGAGAAAAGCCAAAGCTGACTCATTGTGTTGGTGAAATACGGATCTTGTCCACTAATAGAGTATCTCGCATGAACTCTCTGAATTGATAGTGAGGGCCATCATTTTGAATAAAATAGTGGGAGTTTTAATTGAAGTCCAAATTAAAAATAAATAAATAAATTGTATTTTGAAATTTTTTTACTGATATTATTCTGCATGAATTCTTGTAGAATTCCATGGCAAGTGATTCACACTCCACTCTGTCTCTGAGAGCCATCCTTGAGAAGGATAAGCTCAGTGGGACCAACTACATGGACTGGTACAGGAATCTGAGAATTGTTCTCAGGAAAGAGAGAAAGCTCTTTGTCTTGGAATAAGAAGCCCTCGAGGTGCCGACCGGGAACTCTTCCCATGCTGATAAGGATACTTATAAGAAGTATACTGATGACGCCTTTGACGTCAAATGCCTTATGCTTGCCACAATGAACTCTGAGCTTCAGAAGCAACATGAGAACATGGGGTGCAAGGAGATTGACGAGCATCTCAAGAAAATGTTTCAAGGGCAGGCTCGTCAAGAGAGGTTTGACGTCACAAAAGCGTTATTTCAGTGCAAGATGGGAGTTCGAGACTCAGTAGGGACTCACGTACTCAAGATGATTGGGTATATAGAGAACCTTAAAAGGCTGGGTTTTCCTCTAGGTCAATAGTTGGCCACAGATCTGATCCTGCAATCATTGCCGGACAGTTATGAGCAGTTTGTCTTGAACTATAACATGAATGAAATAGACAAGACACTTCCCGAGCTCCTAGGCATGTTAAGAACTGCCGAGATCAACATGAAGGAGGCCAAGCCTGCCAGCCCCCTACTGATGGTGCATAAGGGCAAGGGCAAGGCCATGGGCTCTAAGAAGATGAAGGTGGGACCTAAGTCACCTCTTGAGCCCAAGTCTTCTGCACTGAAGAAAAAGAAGAGCACGATGAAGGAAGTGAAATGCCACCACTGTGGCAAGGCTAGTCATTGGAGGAGGAACTGACCTTCTTACATTGAGGGTCTGCAGAAAATGAAGGGAGGTATGACTTCCGCTTCAAATATTTACGTTATAGAGATAAACCAATCAGCTCCTTCATCTTGGGTATTGGATATCGGATGTGGTTCTCACATTTGTACAAATGTGCAGGAACTAGAAAGGAGAAGATTGCTGAGTAAAGGGGAGGTGGACTTGAGCGTCGGCAATGGAGCAAGAGTTGCTGCTGTAGCCATAGGTGTTTACCGTCTTTCTTTGCCAAGTGGGCTTGTAATAGAACTAGATAATTATTATTTCGTTCCGGCCTTAACTAGAAATATTATATCCATTTCATGCTTGGACATGATTGGATTTTCTTTTATAATTATGAACAACTGTTGTTCTATATTTAAGAATGATGTTTGTTATGCTGTAGCCCAATTGTTTAATGTTATTTATGTTTTGAACATGGACCATCTGATCTATAATGTAGAAAATAATAAAAGACTAAGAACAAATGACTCAAACCCTACATATCTCTGGCATTTTCGTTTGGGCCATATAAACGAGAAGCGCATATCTAAGCTTCATAAAGATGGACTTTTAGACTAATTTGATTATGAATCATTTGAGCGATGCGAATCTTGTTTGTTAGGCAAGATGACTAAAGCCCCTTTCACTTGTTATACTGAGAAGGCTTAGGATCTCTTGGGTGTTGTACATAGTGATGTATGCGGACCCATGAGCTCAATGGCTAGAGGTGGGTATTTCTACTTTGTTACATTTACTGATGATTTCAGCAGATACGGATATGTATATCTTATGAAGTGCGAATCCGAGACCTTTGAAAAGTTCAAAGAGTTCAAGAATGAAGTAGAAAACCAATTGGGTAAAAAGGTTAAAGCACTCCGATCTGATCGAGGTGACGAATACCTGAGTCATGAGTTCCGTGATCATCTGAAAGAGTGTGGTATTGTATCATAGCTCACTCCACCTAGAACACCACAACATAATGGTGTGTCTGAGAGGAGAAATCATACTCTGTTAGACATGGTACGTTCGATGATGAGTCATGCAGACTTGCCTGTTTCCTTGTTGAGTTTTTCTTTAGAGACTATTGCAATGACACTGAATCGCGCTCCAACGAAAACGATTCTGAAGACACCATATGAGATATGGACTGGGAAGCGCACTAGTATGTCATTCATTAAAATTTGGGGCTGTGAGGCATACGTGCGACGTCAAATGCCTGACAAGCTGGAACCCAAATCGGATAAATGTTATCTGGTGGGATATCCTAAGGAAACGAAAGGGTATTACTTTTACCTTCCGTCCGAGGGCAAAGTGTTTGTCGCAAGGACTGGCGTCTTCTTGAAGAGAGAATTCTTATCAAGAAAGACTGAAAAGGTAGAACTTGAAGAAGTTCAAGAACCACAAGTAGTGAATTAACCGGTATTGGATTCTGATATAGGACTACAAGATGTTGTAGCTAGAGAACCTGCTCAAGAAACACAAGTCCTACATAGATCTGGTAGAACAAGATTTGAGCCTGAGAGATATGGATTTCTTGTGTCTCAAATAGGTAATGTGTTGCTTATGGATCATGATGATGAACCAGCAACCTACCAAGAGGCTATGAATGGACCGGACTCCGACAAATGGCTTGAGGTTATGAAATCTGAAATGTACTCCATGTACGCAAACCAAGTTTGGAACTTGGTGGAACCACCTGAAGGGGTACGACCCATAGGATGCAAATGGGTCTTCAAGAAGAAGACCGACATGGATGGGAATGTACAAACATTCAAAGGGCGACTGGTGGCTAAGGGTTTCATGCAAATTCATGGTATTGACTATGATGAGACCTTTTCCCCTGTTGCCATGGTAAAGTCCATAAGGATATTGCTTGCTATTGTTGCGTATTATGACTACTAGATCTGGCAGATAGATGTCAAAACGGCTTTCTTTAATGGAAACCTCCTTGAGGAAGTGTACATGACACAACCCGAGGGCTTTGTATCCCCAAATGAAGCCACTAAAATATGCAAGCTGAATAGGTCCATCTATAGACTGAAGCAGACTTCTCGAAGTTGGAATCTTCATTTTGATAAGAAAATCAAAGAGTTTTATTTCATCAAGAATGAAGACGAGCCTTGTGTTTACAAGCGAATAAGTGGGAACATTGTTGTCTTCCTGATATTATATGTAGATGACATATTATTGATTGGGAATGACATTCATACCCTGAAAGTTATTAAGAACAACCTAGGGAACTGCTTTTCTATGAAGGACTTGGGTGAATCGACTTATATACTCGGTATTAAGATCTATAGAGATGGATCGAAGAAGTTACTGGGTTTGACCCAGAGTACATGAAAGTGAGGGGATAAGTTGTAAACTACTCTAGAGGGGGGGTGAATAGAGTATTCAAAATTTTATGAACACTTAGTCAGCTCCCTTGGAGTTTATTTGCGGAATAAAAAATCTGATACTTGAACCCTAAGAGCCTAACACAGTGAAGTGCACAAGTGAAGAAGTTGACTGAAATTTCAGTTAACTACAAGCCTATCACAGCAACTAGCAATCCTAGGTAGTTCTATCACAGCCACAGAATAAAATGAATAAACAAGATAACCAGATGGACACAGGATATATAGTGGTTCCCTTTAAATAGGTACATCCACTCTTCTACCACCCTGGTAGGAATCCACTACAGGTTTTTGCTAAGGTGCCCTGCCACCAATGATCTGATTCAGGTAGATCAAACAGACCCTTTGAGCTTTTGATAAGGATGCTCAACCACAGGTTGTTGATAAGGTGCCCTGTCACCAACGTTCACTTTTGAAGAGGTGTGAACAAACTCTTTTTACAAAGGGGTTGAGAGGGTTTGATTATCTTCTCTATTTTAAATACAGATTAGAGAAGATTTGTGGATTCTCTAAAGAATCAAAGTCTCCCCCTGGCTCAGTGGAAGTCCAAGGAAAGCCTTTGCTTCAGGATGAAGGAGTTTCAGATAAACTGAAACTAAATCCTCAGAAATCTGAAGACTGATTTTTATCAGGTCTTAAGATTCTGGAGCACTTGAAGCAGATCTTGAGCCTTTTCTGAAGTCTTTGAAAAACTCTAAGCAAATTGCTCAGGAGACTTGAGAATGGAAGATGATTGCTCTGGGCTTTTGCTTCAGGAAAACTTTTCTTCTTCTTGTTGTGAGATTGTGAAGAGGTGCTCTGATGATGCTTGAGCGGATGAATAATCTTTCTCTGTGTCTGTTACTGCATCTTTTCTGAGAGCAGAATCTCTTTTAAATATGTCTTCACGTTTTCCTTTGAAACGGCTCTATTGATTTGAATTCTCGAGCCCTGCAACAGATTATCTCAAAATAGAATATAGCAATAGGAATAGAATGACCTATTAACTTTCTGTCAGTTCCAATAAGGAATAAAATAAGCAGGAAAAATATCTCAGCATAAAGACGTACCGTTCTTGGAAATAGTACATAGTACCAACGGCTAGAAAACAGGCTGGAAAGATAAAGTCAACGTAATTTGTATAATAGGACAAAATGCTTTATCAAGAATACTGAATCCCGTGATTTATGTTTGACAGAATTTGTAAATAATTCATTTTGAATTTAAGCCATAATTTTAGCAACAAATAACTTCAGAGAATCTTTCTAACCACAAGCTAACACACTTGGAAATAAACCAAGGAATAGCATAAATACAAATAGATAAAATCAGACAGAAATCGTCGAACAGGGGTTCGAAGATCGTCGACCTGTTAACAAATCGTCGACCAATAGCAGGAATCTGTCGGACCAGAAATCGTCGACCAGAAATCGTCGACCAGAAAATAGATCGTCGACCAGCTAATAGATCGTCGACCAGCAAACAGATATCATCGACTAAAGCAGAAAGTCTGATGACACAGAAATCGTCGAACATCTCATGATGTCGACGACTAAGGCAGAGATCTGTCGAGACAGATATCGTCGACCAACAATGATGTCGACGATTAAGGCAAAGATCTGTCGAGACAGAAATCGTGAAGCTAGAACACGATCGTCGATCTGTTGATGACAGATCGTCGACCAACCTTCAGAGCGTAGTAAGCTAGCTCTGAGATCGTCGACCAACGGTCGACGATAATTGTCTTGACTTCAACGATTCAATAGCCCTGCTATCGTCAATCAATGATCGACGATCGCGAGGCCTCGTTCGACGATAGTCGAACGGAAAAAGCCTCAACCAAAACACATTCTAAAACTACTAGCCTAAACTCTAGGTCAGTTATATACTGCCCTAGGGAGACTAAGCAAAGTCTAAACAAGATCATATATCTTTATATGGATCAAGAGGGGCTGGAAAGGGATTACATAAGCCAAATCACATCTAGGGTACCAACAATCTCCCCCTATTTGGGTTATGTTATCCAATCCAATTTAAAGGCTAAAGCAGACAACAACAATTCTAAAGATTAACCAGAATGATAAAACACAGGCAATACACAGAAAATATAACAAGCATAAATCAGCAGAAATGGAATGTATCAAGCAGATTTATCAGCATGTTTAGCATCAGATGAGTTTTTGGGTATTGCAGCTGGTTTGAAAATAATTTCTCTGTTAGGGTTTGCTGCTTGTCTCTTGGATAGCATTAGATCATGTTCACCAATGATTTTCTTTTCAGCATAACTTGGTAGAACTGCAGCAGGATGTAGTCTCATGTATTCCTCAGTGTCAAAGGCTTCTGGATTGACTCGAATTCTGCTGAGTTCCTTTTCTCTGAATTCTGACATTATTGAGTAAGCTGTAGGATCCAGTCCTTGAGATTTGGCTCTCTCCATCATGCTAAGTGCAATAGACTCTTTGAATCTTGCCATAGAGGCAATCCTTTCAGCTTCAGTTTTGTCTGATGGAGAGGGAGGTCTATCAGTATCTGTATGAGCTGCAATCTCCATATTCCTTTGAAGAGCTGTAGCAAGTTTGCTTGAATCGAGAGGAATCTGCACAGTCTTCTTAGGATCAGTTTGAGCATAGAGAGATCTAGGAGGTGCAAGCTCAATGAACTTTTTGTGGGAATTTTCTGAAAAGACTACTCTTTTTCCTTTAGAATCAGCTGCAGCAGGTTTCTTTAAAGAGGAGGAGGGACCTCTCCTGGGAGGAGAAGGTTTCCTTTCTGGGACTAACTTCTTAGGAGAAGGAGGAGGAGAGAATGTAGGTTGTTGATAAGTCATCTCCTTTATTTGTTCTACGAGAGCATTGTCATTTCTTTTATTTCCTTGTCCTGAACCACTTTGGCTTCCCTGGCCTTGTCTACTTCTTCTCTGATAAGATTGAGAGGGGTTGGAACTGGCTGATCTACCAATTGGAGCAGAAGAGATACTTCCAGAGGCTCCAGCACCAGGAGGTGGAGGAGGACCTCTGGGGGGGAATTTCTGAACTGGAGAGTCATATCTCTTTGTCCTCTTCTTCTCTTTAGTCTGATTCTTTGACAATCTCATCCAGGGTTGGAATTCCTTGCTCTTAGGATCTATTCCCTTCAGAATGTAATAGGGAACATCCTTGTTAGGATTTGCAGTAGAAGGAGCAGGGGCTTTTCTTTTCTTGGAAGCAGCTCTTTTTCTTTTCTTAGAGGAGTCAGAATCATCAGAGTCATCATCATCATCATCAGAATGAGATGAGTCTTTCCCAGCATAATCATCAAAGTTTTGTTCAGATGGATCTTTGGCAGCAAGTTCAGCTTTGTCTTTCTTTTCTCTTTCTTCTTTCTCTTTAGCTTCTTCAATGGCATCTTGCCTAAGAAGGGCATCCAGATCAACATTTGGAGCACTTTTCCATAGCTCTGATTCTGGATACAACTCAGGAACTGTCTTGGGGACCAGTTCTGAGCTTGAGTCCATTTCAGTCATCTTGGGAGCATTGTCTGCCCTATCTTGCACTTCTTCAATTTCTTCAGCAGCAGCATCAGCAGGGATGTTGATGATTTCAGCAGCAGCAGCATTTATGGTTGTGCCTGTATGCAAAGAGAGATAGGTTAACAACCAAGTGGGAATAAAATATTCCCCCCAAGGTGAACAAACAACAGGTAATAGATAGGATTACCTGAAGATCTACACAGGATACCACTTTGCATCTAGGAAGGAGGTTATAATTCCTTCTAGATGTTCAGTGACATCAGGGATAGACACCTCTGCAAGGCACAAGAGGAGTGCCATGCAGGAAAAGAAAAGAGTATCCTTGACCAAGGGGTCATCAAGGTACTCAGATCTATAAGGGACCATTTTCTCTTGAAAAGAGGGAACAGGAGGAGTAGATGTGAGTGAGGACTCACAGTCTAGGTTAAGATAGGATTCTAAATCTTTATCAGAATCAATAGATTTAGCAGCGTCAACTTGCAATACTGATGTGAGATCATCAGCAGCTGTGATGGAAAGAAAGGGATAAGAAATTAACTCTAAGTTGGAGTTAGAATTAATTAGAATCTTAAATAAAGCTATACCATCGGGTTGAGCAGCAACATTCTCACAAACGTCCATGGGGACTTCCTCATTTTCTTTTTCAGGAACTTCTTCCTCAGAAGCTAGATTCACTAGGGAGTGAATGTCTTTGTTAGATACAAATATCAAATTGAAGTCCTGATTATATCCTTTGGAGAAAGAGTTTTAAGGTTTACCTTCTGGTTCTTTCTCTGGACTCTCTTGAGGTTCTTCTACAGATTCTTGAAGGGGAAGAGAGGAATTGTCCTGAAGGGTCAGGGCATCACCTGAGACCACTTCAACAGACATCTCCCCCTGCATGACTTCAGTGTGGACTGGAGTCATGCATTTTACAGAAGGGGGCTCAGCAGAAGATGAGATGGATTTGATGGCGTCAGTGAGAGAATTGATGGAGGCAATGAGAGGGGCATTGGCAGCCTCAATCATGCTTTGGATGGAGGGAGTGATGAGCTGTACAAGGTGTGCAAGCATTTCAGGGGATATCTGAAATGCTGATGATGTAGAGGTGGATGGAATGGAGGCAGGATGATCTGCCACATGATCAAAGGAATCATGTGGAGATGGGTGAACATCAACATGAGTGTGGGATTCATGTTGAGAAAGGTTTGTGAGGATGGTAGCAGTCACCATGTCAACACTGGCTGAAGCTGCCAGATGTTGTGGTGTTGGTGACTGGTGTGGAGATGCAGGTGGAATGAAGGATGCATGTTGTGGTGGCACTGCAGGTGTTGTAGAAAGTAATGCATGAGATGAGGATGCAGGGGTTGCTGAGCCTTCCCCAGTAAGCGGGAGAGCGGCCGAATCAGCCCTTGAGTCTGAAGAAGGGTTAGGATCAACCCTGGCTGACTTCTTGATAATCCTCTGAGATTTCTTGAATAGCGAGGGGTCCAACCTCTTGCTGGCATTTACTGCAGACGGTGCAGAAGCGAGCAGCAGGGGTGCTTTCACATACAGAAACACACCCAGTACCCTGGCAAGATTTACCTCTTTCTGATTGTTCTTTCTCCTTATTAGTTCAAATAGAACTTTTCCCCAGGCAATCTGTGCCTTATTCACCAAAGCTGACATCAGGGCAAACTGTTGCCTGTTGATATTGTCATGAGCAGAATGTTTTCCCAAAACGACCTTGCCTACCAGGTCGGCCAGAAACTTGTACTCTGGAGACAGGTTTATCTTCAGCAGCTTAGCCGGAATCCCTTCGGCATGGCCCATCACAGTGAGCATGCGGCCATATTCCTCTGAGCTTTGCTCATATTCCTCAGTTCCTGTTTGCAGTCCAAACAGCTCAGTCAATACTTCAGGAGTCAGAGTGACCTCCTCGCCATTTATCTTTCCTGACATCGCTTCGTCGCTGGAGGACGAGGTGTATACCCATTCACGAATTTCTGGTATATGAATCTTAGGAGAGAACGACATAAATTTCTTGAGGCCTTGGTCTTCACATAGCTGCAGAATATCTTGGATTGGTTGATCGCATCGGCTGAAAGAATCGAAGTCGACACAGAAGCCAGTGTCGAACTTCATTCCGAAGAGAACAGCAGAAGGAATCGCCATAGAATTTGAGAGAAGATGGCGAATCGAGAAGCAAAACAGGGGAGAAGAGAATCGCGCGGGATTAGAGTTCGAGAGCGAATTCTAAGCCAGAAGAAGGAATATGAAAAGACGGAGCGGAAGGACGACGATCTTCAGACCTAAATCGACTATTAGAAACAAATCTGCGATCGTCGAACCCGGAATAAAATCGGTCGTCGAACACAGACCGACGATAGTCAATGTTTGACTAAATCGGTAAACATCGACCGACTACACGCAATTACCACGATCGTCGATCAATATATGATGGTCGACGATTCTCCACACAGCACAGAAAATCTGTCGTCGACCATTGGTCGACGATAGATACCTAAGGAGAGATCGTTGACCAGTTGGTCGACGATTTCTGCCTTACTACAGAACGAGCTGTCGTCGACGGTTGATCGACGATAGTTCTGACCTGGTCGAAGATCGTCGAGCAGTCGTTCGACGATTTTAGACAGAAAACAAAACTATCTAAATTTTCACTACTCTGAACCATTAATCATGCCAAGCTGGTTCAGGAAGAACAAATGCTTTTGTTCATCAAGGGGCTTAGTGAAAATATCTCCTCTTTGCAGGTCTGTGGATATAAATTCCATTACTATCTTGTTCTTTTCCACATTATCTCTCAGAAAATGATGTCTAATCTCAATGTGCTTGGTTCTGGAGTGGTGCACAGGATTTTGAGCAATTGATATTGCACTGGTACTGTCACACAGAATTTTTGTGTTTGAGTGTGTGTACCCATAATCCACCAGCTGATTTTGAATCCACAGGATCTGTGAACAGCAACTAGCTGCTGCTATATATTCAGCCTCAGCAGTTGAAGTAGACACAGATGCCTGTTTCTTGCAAAACCAAGAGACAAGTCTCTCTCCCAGGAACTGACAAGTCCCTGAGGTGCTTTTCCTGTCAACTCTACAACCAGCATAATCAGCATCTGAATATCCAATTAATTCAAATCCTGACTCAGCTGGGTACCACAGTCCTAAGTTAGGACATCCCTTAAGGTATCTCAAGATCCTCTTGAGGAGAGTTAAGTGAGATTCCTTTGGGTTGACCTGAAACCTAGCACATAGGCATGTAGCAAACATTATGTCAGGCCTACTTGCAGTCAAATACAGCAGGGAACCAACAATGGCTCTATAATTCTTTTGATCAACAGACTTGCCATTGACATCAGAATCAATAACTGCATTTGAGGCCATAGGTGTGCTCATTGATGAAGCATCAGACATTCCAAATCTTTTAACCAGCTCTCTGGCATATTTTGATTGTGAAATGAAAATGCCATCAACACTCTGTTTCACTTGGAGACCAAGGAAATAGGATAACTCACCCATGCTGCTCATCTCAAACTTAGAGTGCATTAGTTCAGAGAACCTCTTGCATAGTTTGGGATCAGTAGAACCAAATATAATGTCATCTACATAGATTTGAACTAACAGTTGTGAGTCCTTATGATGTCTAATGAATAGGGTTCTATCTACTACACCTCTCACAAACTTGTGTTCTAGAAGAAAATTTGCTAAGGTCTCATACCAAGCTCTAGGAGCTTGCTTAAGTCCATAGAGAGCCTTTTGGAGTTTGAACACATGAGTGGGTAAGGTTGATGAAACAAACCCTGGTGGTTGTTCAACAAACACTTCTTCCTTTAAATCTCCATTGAGGAAGGCACTCTTCACATCCATTTGGAAGACCTTAAATCTTTTATAGGCAGCATAGGCTAGGAAAATCCTAATGGCTTCTAGTCTAGCTACAGGGGCAAAAGTCTGATCATAATCTATGCCTTCCTCCTGTCTATAGCCTTGAGCTACTAGCCTAGCTTTATTTCTAACTACTATGCCTTGGGCATCAAGCTTGTTTCTAAACACCCACTTGGTGCCTATGATCCGTTGGCCTCTTGGTCTTGGAACCAAGGTCCAAACTTTACATCTTTCAAACTGGTTAAGCTCCTCTTGCATTGCTATAATCCAGTGGGGATCAAGCTCAGCATCTTTAATGGTTAGGGGCTCAACCTGAGAAAGGAAACAAGCAAACATCACATTTTTGTTGAGTTGATGTCTTGTCTGGACTCCTGCTGAAATGTCTCCAATCACTTGAGATACAGGGTGATCTCTAAGTGTGACAAGATCAGTAGGTTCAACAATGATCTGATCTTCAACAGTTTCAAGATTTACTTCCTCATGTGGAATTTGATCAACTGTTGGAGCAGGTGCTTTAACTTCAAGCAGTTCTACATCAGATTCAGAGTCTGAGGGAGCAACCTGAGGAGTTTGTTGGGGATGATTCTCCTGTGTGAGTCTCAAACCTTCCAAATCCTTACTTACTCCTAGGACTTGCACTGTACTATTAGAAGAAGAATCCTTCTCCTTATAGTACATGACTGTCTCATCAAAAGAGACATGTGCAGACTCTTCTATCTTAAGAGAGGATTTATTAAGGACCCTATAGGCTTTGCTTACTTGAGAGTATCCTAGAAAAACTCCCATTGAAGCTTTTGCCTCAAATTTTCTATGGTATTCTTTGTTATTGTTATGAACAAAAGCAACACAGCCAAACACTCTAAAATAATCTATTTTAGGTTTCACTTGCTTAAGTAATTCATAGGGAGTCTTACCCTTGAGTTTATGTATCAGACTTCTGTTCAATACATAGTTAGCTGTGCTAACTGCTTCAGCCCAAAAGGACAGAGGCATGTTAGCATCAGCCAACAATGTACTTGCAGCTTCAATTAGGGTTCTGTTTTTCCTTTCAACTACCCCATTTTGTTGAGGAGTTCTAGGAGCAGAGAAGCTATGTTTGATACCTTCCTTCTCACAGAATTCTTGCATAAGAAGAGACTCAAACTCAGTACCATGATCACTTCTGATCAAGGCAATCTGAGTAGAATACTCACTCTGTATACACTTTAGAAAATCTGTAAGAACCTTGAAGTTATCAGCCTTAGTTCTCAAGAAGAATACCCAAGTGAACCTAGAGAAGTCATCTACAATTACTAAAGTGTAAGACTTTCCTCCAAGACTCTGTACAGCAATAGGACCAAATAAATCCAAATGTAGCAAGTACAGAATCCTGGGAGAATCACTTTTATTAACTGATTTAAAGCTATTTCTTGTTTGCTTTCCTAGTTGACAAGCTTTGCAAAGGCCTTCCTTCTTGTAGGGGCAAGAAGGTAATCCTCTTACAAGATTGTATTTAGCCAACCTAGAGATGTTTTTCAAGTTTACATGACTAAGTCTCTTATGCCAAAGGGTATTATTACTGGTTACTTCATTAAATAAGCATATTTCAGATTTGGAGGAATTAAAATCTACAACATAAACATTTCCAATTCTAATGCCTACTAACACCACAGTATTATTTAAAAAAATATTGCAGGCAGTGTCAGTAAACCATACCTTGTATCCAGCATCACACATTTGACTTACAGAGATTAGGTTGTGCTTTAGTCCTGAGACATAAGCTACCTTCTTGAAGGTTACAGCTCCTATGGTGAAGCTGCCATACCCTTCAGTCTGTCCACAGCTGGAATCCCCAAATACAACTTTTGGTCCCAGCTTGGCTTTGAAACCTGACAGGTTCTTCTTCTTTCCTGTCATATGCTTTGAGCATCCACTATCCAGATACCATTTGTCATGTATGACTGGATAGGTCTTCACCTGCAGAAAGAGCAGTTACACATTGTGGACCCAGGTTACCTTGGGTCCAGTATTCTTCACAAAAGAAAAACTAGATATAAAAGATTTTGCAGGCTTTGATTTATATCCTAAAGGGTGTGATCTCCTAGGTGGGATAATCCATTCAGTTGAAGGATTAAACACCCTGGGGTGGTGATTAGGATTTGAAGTTCTGGAAGTTTGAAAATGATTTTCCAGCTTAAGTCCAGATCGTCGATCGATGGTCGACGATCGCAAGCCATATCGTCGATCATTTCCAGTATAGCTATATTCTGGATTCAACGATCGTCGATCACTGGTCGACGACTCAAGATGAGATCGTCGATCTCCTGCACCAAAGATATCATACTTGGTGAAGGTGTTCAGCGATCGTCGATAGTCGTTCGACGATTGGTTTGACGATCGTCGATTAATGTTCGACGATTTTTGTAAAGCCAGAAATTTTTTCTTCCTATTCTCTTTCTTAATCTTATTCTGAATTTTCTTGCATTTTTCAATTTCCTCAGTATTCTTTATTCCTGATTCAGAGACAAATTTTACTGGAGTGCTAAATCTCTCCTTTGTGAGGAGGATGGGTTCACTAGGTGTAGCACCTAAGCCTAGTTTATCATTACCAACCCTAGTGTTTGCTATACAGGTTATTTCAGATAATTTAAGGCTTCTGCCATTTAATTATTCTTCTAACCTCTTAGATTTAGCTAGTTCTAACTTTAGGAATGTTACTTCTTCTTTTGAGCTCTCTAATTCCTTTTCTAATCTGATTATTTCAACACCTTCCATGTCTAGTTCCATTATTTTTAATCTAAGTGACTTAATTTCTTTTTCAGATAATAGTAAGTCTAAACATAGAGTTTTAAATTTTAGTTTGAACTCAGGAGATGAGAAATCAAATGAGTCGATTACCTGGTCCTCCATAAAGGAATCTTCTTCATTGTCTCCTTCTTCTTCAGAATTCTCTGCAGCTGACAGAGAGCTGCAGGCATCAATGGCCATGAGGCAGACCTCTTTGGCTTTCTTCTCTTCTTCTTCTTCTGAATCACTGGAGCTAGAGGAGCAGGTATCCTCTTCTGTTTCACTCCAGGTAGCAGCCACAAATCCCTTGTCCTTCTTCTTGTATTTGTGTGATGAGGACTTGGAGTGGTGCTTCCTGCATTCTTTCTCATGTTTCTTCTCCTTATACTTCTTCTCTGGACAATCTGGGGCAATGTGTCCAGGCTTGCTGCATACATAACAAATGATTTCTTTAGATGGAGTTTTGTCATACCTTGGCTTGTCCTCATGCTTGGAGAACTTCTTTCTGAGGTCTCTTCTTCCCATGTTGAAGAATCTCTTGGCAATGAGTGCCAGTAACTCCTCATTTGATTAACTTCCTTCAGAAGTCTCAGCAGCCTTAAGAGCTAGAGAATGCTCGTTCTTTGTAGGAGTAGGAGTCTTCACTTCAGTTACAGCAGCTCTACTCTTTAAGGTTTGCTCATATGACCTGAGCTTTCCCAACAGAGCTTCTGTGGAGAGTTCCACAGTGTTTCTTCCATCCTTGATGGGCCATATCCTTGAGTCCCAAGAGATGGGAAGGCACATCAGGATCTTGTCATTGACTTCTGACAAGGTTATCTCCTTGTCTAAAGACCTCAGTTCACTTATTATTGAACTGAGTCTTGTGTACATGGTGTCAATGTCTTCAGCATCATCCTTCTTGAAGTTTTCATACTGAGAGGTGAGATTAGATCTCCTGTCCTTCCTCTCATCAGCTGAGCCAGCAACTATGTGGTTGAGGGAATCCCACATAGCTTTGGCTGAGGTACATTCAGCCAGCTTCTGGAATATCTCATCAGACATTGTCTGAGCTAGGATATTCATTGCTTTAGCATCAGCTGCTTTTGCCTTCTTGTAAGTTTCATTGTAGTCAGGTGGTGGCACAGCACTGAGATCAGCAGAAGTGGAAGCAGCAGCAGGCCTAGCAGGTGGTCCTGTCAAAATAGAAGAAAAAATATCTTCATCAATAGAATTCATGTATAGTCTTATCCTGGCCTTCCATATGCCAAACTTGGACAAGTTGCATACAGGAGGTCTGGTGCTTGAATAATCCTTAGACTGGGCCATGTGTGAAAGTGTTTGTGAATGGTATCAGGAAACAACTTATCACAGGATCTTTTAACTCAGGTGTTAGCCTGTATGAACAGCCAACCTCCCTCTGATACCAATTGAAAGTGAGGGGATAAGTTGTAAACTACTCTAGAGGGGGGGTGAATAGAGTATTCAAAATTTTATGAACACTTAGTCAGCTCCCTTGGAGTTTATTTGCGGAATAAAAAATCTGATACTTGAACCCTAAGAGCCTAACACAGTGAAGTGCACAAGTGAAGAAGTTGACTGAAATTTCAGTTAACTACAAGCCTATCACAGCAACTAGCAATCCTAGGTAGTTCTATCACAGCCACAGAATAAAATGAATAAACAAGATAACCAGATGGACACAGGATATATAGTGGTTCCCTTTAAATAGGTACATCCACTCTTCTACCACCCTGGTAGGAATCCACTACAGGTTTTTGCTAAGGTGCCCTGCCACCAATGATCTGATTCAGGTAGATCAAACAGACCCTTTGAGCTTTTGATAAGGATGCTCAACCACAGGTTGTTGATAAGGTGCCCTGTCACCAACGTTCACTTTTGAAGAGGTGTGAACAAACTCTTTTTACAAAGGGGTTGAGAGGGTTTGATTATCTTCTCTATTTTAAATACAGATTAGAGAAGATTTGTGGATTCTCTAAAGAATCAAAGTCTCCCCCTGGCTCAGTGGAAGTCCAGGGAAAGCCTTTGCTTCAGGATGAAGGAGTTTCAGATAAACTGAAACTAAATCCTCAGAAATCTGAAGACTGATTTTTATCAGGTCTTAAGATTCTGGAGCACTTGAAGCAGATCTTGAGCCTTTTCTGAAGTCTTTGAAAAACTCTAAGCAAATTGCTCAGGAGACTTGAGAATGGAAGATGATTGCTCTGGGCTTTTGCTTTAGGAAAACTTTTCTTCTTCTTGTTGTGAGATTGTGAAGAGGTGCTCTGATGATGCTTGAGCGGATGAATAATCTTTCTCTGTGTCTGTTACTGCATCTTTTCTGAGAGCAGAATCTCTTTTAAATATGTCTTCACGTTTTCCTTTGAAACGGCTCTATTGATTTGAATTCTCGAGCCCTGCAACAGATTATCTCAAAATAGAATATAGCAATAGGAATAGAATGACCTATTAACTTTCTGTCAGTTCTAATAAGGAATAAAATAAGCAGGAAAAATATCTCAGCATAAAGACGTACCGTTCTTGGAAATAGTACATAGTACCAACGGCTAGAAAACAGGCTGGAAAGATAAAGTCAACGTAATTTGTATAATAGGACAAAATGCTTTATCAAGAATACTGAATCCCGTGATTTATGTTTGACAGAATTTGTAAATAATTCATTTTGAATTTAAGCCATAATTTTAGCAACAAATAACTTCAGAGAATCTTTCTAACCACAAGCTAACACACTTGGAAATAAACCAAGGAATAGCATAAATACAAATAGATAAAATCAGACAGAAATCGTCGAACAGGGGTTCGAAGATCGTCGACCTGTTAACAAATCGTCGACCAATAGCAGGAATCTGTCGGACCAGAAATCGTCGACCAGAAATCGTCGACCAGAAAATAGATCGTCGACCAGCTAATAGATCGTCGACCAGCAAACAGATATCATCGACTAAAGCAGAAAGTATGATGACACAGAAATCGTCGAACATCTCATGATGTCGACGACTAAGGCAGAGATCTGTCGAGACAGATATCGTCGACCAACAATGATGTCGACGATTAAGGCAAAGATCTGTCGAGACAGAAATCGTGAAGCTAGAACACGATCGTCGATCTGTTGATGACAGATCGTCGACCAACCTTCAGAGCGTAGTAAGCTAGCTCTGAGATCGTCGACCAACGGTTGACGATAATTGTCTTGACTTCAACGATTCAATAGCCCTGCTATCGTCAATCAATGATCGACGATCGCGAGGCCTCGTTCGACGATAGTCGAACGGAAAAAGCCTCAACCAAAACACATTCTAAAACTACTAGCCTAAACTCTAGGTCAGTTATATACTGCCCTAGGGAGACTAAGCAAAGTCTAAACAAGATCATATATCTTTATATGGATCAAGAGGGGCTGGAAAGGGATTACATAAGCCAAATCACATCTAGGGTACCAACAGTACATACATCGAGAAGGTGTTGAAGCGGTTCAACATGCTTGAGTCCAAGAAAGGATTTTTACCCATGTCTCATGGTGTGAATCTTTCTAAGGACCAGTGTCCAAAATCTTGTGAAGATATAGATCGCATGAAGTTGATTCCATATGCTTCGGCAATTGGATCAATCATGCATGCAATGTTATGTACTCGACCCGATGTCTCCTTTACTTTGAGCATGACTAGCAGGTATCAGTCAGACCCCGGTGAGTGTCACTGGATTGCAGTCAAGAATATCCTGAAGTACTTGAGAAGGACAAAGGATGTGTTCTCGGTGTATGGTGGAGAGGAAGAGCTCGTTGTAAGTGGTTACACAGATGCTAGCTTCCAAAATTATAGGGACGATTCAAAGTCTCAGTCAGGGTTTGTGTTTTGCCTTTATGGAGGAGCTGTGAGCTGGAAGAGTTCAAGCAAGAGACAATGGCTGATTCTACAACAGAAGCTGAGTATATCGCTGCAGCTAACGCAGCGAAGGAGGCTGTATGGATTAGGAAATTCATCGGCGAGCTTGATATAGTTCCTAGCATTGTTGGTCCCATAGTTCTCTACTGTGATAACAATGGTGCAATTGCACAATCTAAGGAACCTAGATCCCATCAGCGCTCCAAGCACATACTTTGGCGGTTCCATCTTATTCGTGAGATTGTCGAACGAGGAGATGTGAACATTTGCAGAGTGCCGACTGAGGAGAATATTGCGGATCCACTGACAAAGCCTCTCGCACAGAGAAAGCATGATGGTCATACTAGATCGATGGGTATACGATACCTAAATGATCAACTCTAGTGAGAGTCTTGTGGGTTGCGTGTAAACATATATTCTGTTGGATATTTCTTATTTATTCATATGATGAATTGTGTACCAATATTTTTCTTTTACAATTAATGGCAAGTTCTTTTATTTTGATTTCTCTATGCGATAGTTAAATGTTAACATAATAAATGCCCTTAGAATGTTTGCTTCCATAGGACATCAAGTACGTGACTTGAATGTGAGAGCCTATGATTTATTTGAAGCTTCATTCTTAAAAGGTCCCTAGTCGTTGTATCATCATAGAAGCTAAGGGTGATGATGATACATTAAGACTAGCACGTTGACTGATGAACAGTTCTCACAGGTCATGATATTATGATATCAAGTCATCACGTGGGTACTTGTTAATGAACAAGTTGTACTGGACAGACCCAACCTGAGACTACTTTGTGGATTGTTATCTAAACATGTCATAAGTAGGTCTCAATTGACAATGGTGTTGTGGTCCTTTGACCTGAAGTCACAACATTCATCAAGTAAGGAAGAGCATGCTTTGATGCCATCTAAAGTCTTCCTTGAGAAAGGTTGATGATAAGGGTGGTTATTGGGAAAGTTACGAAACATTTGGGTGTTTGTGTGTGAGCAGATATAAGATTTGTCCTCCTATATGACAGGAGTTGCATCCATGGGCCCCTTGATGGAACTTGACTGAGAAATGCATGGCCATGCTTGGTTGAGTCAATATGTGATATTGGACTCACCATTCTCTGGAAGTCCGTTCTAGATCAAGAAACTTGGATTGAGCTATTATGAGGGTGACATGATCCATGCCTCTAGTTCTTTCCGGATGTAAGGGACAAAGGGACAATGACAACGCTGAGACATTGTTCATAAAGGCTTATGAGTTATGAACTCTTATTGCTTGGGTAGCAATGATGCATTGCTAGATGCCACTCATTATTTGTGAGGTTTTTGGTTTGATACTTTCAAGATCAAGTAGGAGACTGTTGGAGTTACCATGGTGATCTATAAGTGGTCAAACATATAATCACACTGCCAACGCGATATGAGCCTGCAGGGTCGCACATAAGAGCATGTGGAGAAGTTGGAGGATTGACTGTGTTGGTAAAGGTTACCAATCACCATACATAATGGGGTCAGACAAATGTTGCCAATGTAAGACCCCTTTTTTTTCTTTTTAAAGCACCAGGATCTTAGCCCAGAATTGCCGCTTTGCGGTGGCATCGACTCACGGGAAGGCTGCCACTACAAAATGCCAATTCTGCCGGCCCTTTTCGATCACAAGAGAGAGAAGTAATTTTACATAAGATGTAAACAAGTCCACAGAAACATGTAAATAAAAGTGAAATCATATCCAGTCCATCAGTAGATAATAACAGGAAATAGATAAATGGGCTCGAGCCCGGTACATCAGAGTCCTCACTACAAATCACTCATCGCAGAAGCTATAAAAATACTAATCACTCACGGAGCTGGTCGCAGGTGCACCGGTGCTAGACTGACCCACCTCCATGCGCACCGTACTCCGCTGGTGCTGGTCCCTGGACTGTTGGTCCCTGTCTCCCATCCGGAGCTCCTGTAATGTTGTGGTTCGAAAACCATTAGTCATAAAGACTAAGACCTATCATCCCCTACCCCTCCCCACACGGCTCCTAAGCACCGGCCGGAGAGGAGGAAAGGGAAGCTTCAAAAGTGGAGAATAATCATGCAGATGACAAGGGAGCTAATCTAACAATTATTTAGAATAAAGTAGGTCTAACAATCCTACGACAGTAAGTAATAAGGAGGACAATTAATAAGTAGCAATTGTATAAAAAGGTAGCTAGAGAACAGTAAGTGAACAAGCAAGTAAATAAGTAAGTAACCTTAACTTATATGAATGCCGATACAAACTTATAAGTTAAGGGGTCTTCTGCAAGGCTCCCATCGTATAAAAAGTCCCATACCGATTTATACGTTGGGGTGTCAGTTGTATGCAAATATGAGTGTAGTGATATGCTATGCCATGATTCATGCAGGTACAACTCACGCACACGACTCTATGCGTATAGACCTTTAGTTCCCCCTATTCGGGCAGCTAGCTTCACTCCCAGGAACATCCGTAGTGGCAAACAGAGACAGTGGGTCGGGCCCCCCACTCCTAGGAGGGTATCCACACTACCGAGCCTAGCCCTTCCGTACGCCCCTAGAAGAACACAACCTAGAGTATCCACGTACTACTGCTGGCTGTACCCACCAGACTTTCTTTGGCTAAGTGTCCCACACCGCCGAGTCAATATACCGATGCCGGTGTAAACGACAATCAGATATCGAAGACCCACCACCTTTATTTTGTACTCCAACCCTCGAGCCCTCGGCTCCCCGGACTGTCCCGTCCGTGCATCTACCTTCAGAGCTACCGTCTGAATGGCAACCAAACCAATTATTCTACCTTCCTAGCTACCGAGGTGCGTGAATGTGCAACCCTAGTTATACTAGTTGCTCTTTTAATTTAATATTCCTATGGTTTACGTTAGCCCAGGACTGCCCCCGGCATACCCCGTGAAGGGCTCTCAAAGGGCACTAGGAACCAGGACGGCGGCATTACGACCCGAAGTTCCCTTTCGCAAGGCACTTATTGTTATTGGTTGATCTCCCTTAACCCGATCCCCTTTAAGTTACTTTAGATCTAACCCTAGAGTATTAAGTCTCTTCCTCTCCTTCCCGGGATGGACGATCTTTCGTCGTTCCCGTACGCCCTTATCCTTAACCAGTCTCGCACTCTACCTAATCTCGACCCCAATAATGGACTTATACCTAGCTTGCCCTAACCAACATGAAACTACCAAAATTCCATCTTCCAAAGTTCATTATCCGCTCTAGTTCAGTTTCCGTGGTTTTACTATATGCAGACCATCCTAAGATACGTGAGGAGTATGAGGGGAGGTACTCTAAATTGCCTTCCGAATCTCCTATAATATTTACTGGAGGTCTAGCATGACTTAACATAGCTAAGACCAAGATTTCCAAATTTTCCCTATTTATCGGGCATTTAATTTATTTATTCTAAGATTCCAAAAGCCCCAGTATGAACATGAAGTGCACTAATGAGCCAACAATAAATCTTCATAAAATCAGTAAAAATCCTATGAGACATTTAAACAGCAATTCTAAGTTTTAAGAAATTCCAGAGGTGTTTAGACCTATATTTCCTAATTTACCGTTTTAGACCACTTTTACTATATTATGAAGGAAGTACTATAAATATATATCTAAAAATCCCAAGAAAATTATAGAAGCTATATAGTGACCTAAAACCATCATAAACCAAGTACCATAATTTTTTTCTCCACATTTAAACTCTGAATTTATTTTAATGCAAGGTACTAATTTTCTTAACTTAATGAAGGAGGTACGGTTTTTAGTCATCTAAAATTCCAGAGAAAATTACAGGCTGACTATCATAATTTGAAACACCCACTGACCCAATTTCATAATTTTCCAAATAGTAATTGGACATTATTTGTATTTTTGACTCCATGTCACGACTAGTATGTTAAAGAAATATGTACCAGAAATAGTTAGTTAAAATTTCCAAGAAAAATACAGATGGTATAACAGGCTATAAGATGCCTTAATCCAAGATTTCATAATATTCCAGTGAACAGAAATTCCATAATCATCAAAATAAATATCTAGGCACAATTAGAGTTGTAAATGAAGTACTGTATAAATTAATCCAAAAATCTCAACAAAATTATATCGTTGCTATTTTGACTAGAAAATCCCTTTGCCCAAATTTTACTTGATTTGAAGTTCATTAGATAGCTTAACAATTCAAATTAAGGTTGGTGACCTAAACTAGAGTTAGGATTTTAGGTGGCCTAGCTGTCTCCAAATACCCTAAAATTTTGTCCAGAGAACTATACTTTCCCTATGGTCCTCTCCACCAAATTTTAAATCAGTCCAAGATCATATGACCCCATGACCTTCACAACCCCAAAAACCACCATTAAAGGATTTTCCCTAGGGTTCTAGGGCTAACCTACACCAAACCACTCCAAACTCCCTTTGAGGGTGTGTCATGCCCTAAAAAGTCAGTGACCCAAATATCAGTCACTGTTGAGGTGATATGACCTCCCAAATACCAAGGGGGTGTTTGATCCTAGATTATCCTATAAGGACTAACCTAGGGTTGGATAAAAACTTAATCAAGACATCTCCAAATGAGATGAAATTTTTACCAGAACCTTATGATAAACCCAGGGACAACTCACCAAAATTTGGGAGGGTTTGGAAGTCATTTAGCCATCTAATTAAATTATGCTTGGATTATTGAATTTTCCTAAAAACTATAGAAAAAATATTTTCCAAAAATCCTAATTTTTGGATAGTACCTAGATATAGGTAAGATTAGGCCACACCCCAAATTTCAAGTCATTTTGATGACTGGATTGGAGTGGGGAATTTTTCTAAGGTCAAGACAGCCCTATGGATAGACCTCACCAAAAAGGGTGCTGTGGTCTAACCAGGACTCCAAATCGAGTGAAACCAATTTTGAATTAAACTAGACTTCAAGGGCTACATTCTCTATGTTGACCACTTTTTATGTTTCAGCCCCTACGGGCAACAATTTGTAGTTTAAACCTAGTGCACTGTAAATGGAATTAATTAATATATAGTATAAAAAATGTTACTGTTCATCTTCTCCTTTAGCCCGAACCAGCAACCTAAAAAGGTCTTGAAACCTGTAGCTTTTTCTATAGCCATTTTCTGGCCACCCAACCGTCTCCCTGGCCGGCCACCACCACCACCACCTCTATTGAGGTGGGGGCTACCGTCGGGCGGCGGCACGGCCGCCGGAGAGGCGGTTTCCGGCGAACCCGCCACCATGAAATTTTTGAAAAACCATGGAAACGCTCACCCGATCTGGCTCTTTTGAGCCCGATATCTCTCCTAATAATTTCTAAGATCTATCCACAAAAGAAGAGGGAGGGGAGGACCTTGTTCGCGGGCTGGAGGCGTGCAGACCGTCGGGAAGCCATTTGCGCAGTGGTGGCATCGACGGAAATTCTTCAACAGCAAGGGGAGGAATCTGAATCCGTTTGATCGAGCGTGTAACCTTCTACTCTTGCTCTTAGGAGTCTTTTATAGATCAGTAAGTGGGGAGGGGAAAAGATGAAATGTTCATGGCCATTAATATTTCTCTTAATAACGTTTCGGTTATGGTAGAGGCAGTTGAAACGCTGGAAACGAAGAGGTGTTTGCCAGGTGCGATTTCCTATTGGACCAACATTTCCTTATTTTATTAAATAATTAGAGTAGGAAACGGCCCATAAATACTCCTAGTGTAACTTCCCATAATCAGAATTGATTACGACGTCAGTTACCGAAATTTCCAGTCCGGCTGACGTTTCGGCCTTGGTCACGGGCGTGACACATAGGTCACAGGCATGACTGGCCAAGGTGGCCAATTCTCAGTTCGACGATCGTCGAACTGAGATCGACAATCGTCGAAGGGTGTTCACGCCCTAGGTCACGGGCGTGACCAATGGGTCACGGGAGTGACAGGGTCATCAGGCAAATTCCGCGCTCGGCGATCGTCTCGCTCAGATCGACGATCGCCGAAGGGGGTCACGCCCTTGGTCACGGGCGTGACACCTGGGTCACGAGTGTGACAGGGCCATGACGCAAATTCTGCGCTTCGACGATCGTCCCGCTGAGATCGACGATCGTCGAAGGTGTCACGCCCTAGGTCACGGGCGTGATACATAGGTCACGGGCGTGACAGGCCCGGGTTAAAAATTCTGCGCCCGACGATCGTCTCCCTGAGATCGACGATCGTCGAAGGAGTCACCCCCTAGGTCACGGGCGTGACGGGTCGATCACGGGCATGACCAACCCGTGACCCAAAATCTCGGTCGATGTATTTAAATTTTTGGGCTTCCTAGGGTTCTGTCACGACCAACCGACTCCTAGGGGTCTAGCCGGAAATGGGATGTTACAAATCCCAATAAACAAAACAAAGATTTCGTCCCCGAAATCAAGGTTAAGCCTACGGGACTCTAATCGGGAAAAAGAAGCTTGTAACATCCCATGAGAATTGAAAGATTACATCTCTACGTTATGTTTGCTTTGTGCGGTTTCAAATCTAAGATTAATTCGCCCAATTAACTAGGTATATACACCCCAATAAACAAAAGATTAGCCCCTATTCTTGAAATTTCAGTCCTATTGGTTTAAAACAGGAAGGCAAATTGATTGTCCAGAGGGGTTGTGAGGTATACCTGACGAAAAAGTTCCGGGTATTTTTGCCGCATCAAGTCCTGTGGCTCCCATGTATGCTCCTCCTGCCCATGATTGTTCCACAGAACCTTGACTAACAGAACCTTCTTCCGTCGCAAGACCCGCACTGCTGTATCGTCAATCCTGATAGGTTCCAAATTGACTGATCGATCCGAGGCCACCGGGCCGTCTGCCGAGGAAATCAGCTGCTCAGGGCGTAGTAAAGCCCTCCGAAGTGAGGAGACGTGGAAGACGTCATGCAATCCCTCTAACTTCAGTGGTAGCTCTAGTCTATAGGCTAAGAGGCCGATCTGCTCCAGGATCCTATAAGGCCCCATATATCTCGAGCTGAGCTTCTTCCGCCCGCGAACCCGCGAGACTCCGTGCATCGGCCGTATCTTCAAGAAAACCTTGTCTCCCACCTGGAACTCCACTTGACGATGCCTCGCATCGTAGTATTTGGCCTGTCTACTCTGGGCTTCCAACATCCTGTCCCGGATCAATCTAATCTGAGCATCTGTATCTCCCACAAACTCCAAGCCTAGTGCTTGCGGATCCTCATCCTGAACCCATGATAGTGGGGTCCTGCACCTCCTTCCGTATAATGCCTCGTATGGAGCCATGCCTATGCTGGACTGATAAGCGTTGTTGTACGAAAACTCGACCAGTGGCAGCAATCTCTCCAAAGGCTCGCCACGGTCCAAAATACACAGTCGCAACAGATCTTCTAGTGTACGGTTGATGCGCTCTGTCTGTCCGTCGGTCTGATGGTGAAAAGATGTGCTGAATGTCAACCGAGAACCCAGATGGGCCTGGACTGACCTCCATTCCCTGGATGTAAACCGCCCAACCCGATCCGAAACGATAGTCTTGGGCACGCCATGATAACGCACAAACTGCTCAATGAACCTCCGTACTAATACACTGACCGGTGTGTCCTTTGCCACTGGAATGAATCTGGCCACCTTTGTTAGCCTGTCCACTATCACCCAGATCGAGTCATTCCCCGCACGGGATCGAGGTAGCCCATGTATGAAGTCCATGGCTATATCCTCAAATTTCCACTCCAGCACCGGAAGCGGCTGCAGCAAGCCTGCCGGGTTCCTACACTCCGCCTTCACGAGCTGGCAGGCCTCGCAATGCGTCACAAAGTACGTAATATCTTTCTTTATACCCGGCCAGTGTATCGTCCTCTTCAAATCCTTTACCATCTTGGTGATCCCCGGGTGTACAGAATATCGGCTGTAGTGAGCTTCCGTCAAAATGTCCTCCCGGATCCGTCCTCCTGCTGGTATGTAGACTCTGCCCCGGAAGCACAGGAGCCCATCCCTCAAAGAGTAATCTCCTGTCGTGCCTTCCTCCAAGGCTCGGAATATCGGCTCAGCTCTCTCATCCAGCATCTGCTCATCTCTGATGCGGTCTCGAATATCATCAGTAGTAACCATCGACCCCAGGTACTCCATGTATAGCTCTGGGTCATCCTCAGACACTAGTGAAATCTGCATCTCCTCGAACGATCTAACCAACTCCAAGGCCATCAGCTGCGGGCCTACTCCTGTCGTACTCGCTCTCCGGCTCAGAGCATCTGCGACCACGTTCGCCTTCCCCGGATGGTAGTGTATGGTATACTGATAAGTCCGACAGAAATTCCACCCAGCATCTCTGCCTGATGTTTAACTCCTTCTAGGTGTCGACGTACTTCAGATTCTTGTGGTCGGAGAAGATATCGCAATGTACCCCGTAGAGATAGTGTCTCCAGATCTTAAGAGCAAAAATGACTGCCCCCATCTCCAAATCGTGCACGGGGTAGTTCTGTTCATGCTGCTTCAACTGACGGGAGGCATAGGCTATTACGTGCCCGTTCTGCATCAGAACGGCACCCATCCCCTGATAGGAAGCATCTGTATACACCTGGAATCCCTCCTTCCCTGATGGAAGAGCAAGGATGGGAGCCGAGGTGAGACGATCCTTCAGCTCCTGGAAGGCAGATTCGCATCGTGGCGTCCAAATAAAATGGGACTCCTTCTTCGTCAGAGACGTAAGAGGGAGGGCAATCTAAGAGAACCCTTTTACGAACTTCCAGTAGTAACCGACAAGTCCCAAGAAACTTCGAACATCCGAGGCCGACTTTAGTGGTGGCCAATCCCGTACTGCCTGGACCTTCGCCAGATCCACTGCTAGACCTTCTCCACTGATGACATGGCCCAGAAAGGCCACCTCCTTTAGCCAGAACTGGCACTTGCTGTACTTGGCATACATCTCATGCTCCAGCAGCTTCCCCAAGGTCAAGGCCAGATGTCTCGCGTGATCCTCCTCCGTCCTTGAATAGATAAGGATGTCGTCGATGAATACGATGACAAAGACGTCTAGATACTCTTCGAACACCCGATTCATCAAGGTCATGAATGCGGACGGTGCATTTGTTAGCCCGAACGGCATCACGGTAAACTCGTACAACCCATCTGCTGCTGAAGGCCGTCTTCGGGATGTCCTCCTCCCGAATGCGAAGCTGGTAGTATCCTGACCTCAGATCCAGCTTTGAGAACCAATGGGCTCCCTCCAGCTGGTCAAAAAGCTCGTCTATCCTTGGTAAGGGATAAGTATTCCGGACCGTCAACCTGTTGAGGGCCCGGTAATCTATGCACAGTCGAAGGGTCCCGTCCTTCTTCTTAACGAACAGCACCGGAGCTCCCCATGGTGAAGAGCTAGGTCGAATGAACCTGGCCTCCACTAACTCCTAAAGATGGCTTCGAAATTCCACCAACTCCTTTGGGGCCATTCGATAGGGAGCTCTGGATACCGGCTTAGCCCCCGGTACGAGCTGAATCTGGAGGTCCTTCTCTCGGTGCGGGGGTAGCCCTGGTAGCTTCTCCGGAAGCACGTCGGCGAAGTCCCGCACTACTGGAATATCTGAATTGGAGTCCTTGGCCACGACCGCCACAAAAAGGACCTGATAAACTTCTCCCCCCTGCAGGTGGGCCTTAACGGCCTGCACAGACAATAATAAGGTACGAGGTGCTGGTATAGTACCTTCGATGACAATGAAGGAGTCGCCGTGCCTCACAGTGATCCTCTTCGCCACGCAGTCGATCTGGGCATGGTTCCAGCACAGCCAAGTCATGCCCAGAATCAGATCGTAATCTGGCATCTTTAGAATCGTCGCCGGTGCCTCAAACTCCTTCCCGCCGATCCTCGCTTCCATGTTGCAATGAGCAGAGGTCATTATCTCTGATCCATCGGGTAGGCGCACCCTCATCATCTTCCCGGTGAATGGCTCCACACCTTCCAGTCCTTTCACGAAATCCTCTGACACGAACGAGTGCGAAGCACCAGTGTCGAAGAGAGTGTGAGCGGGCTTGCCGCTAACGAAGACTATGCCTGGGGTAATTAAGTGTCTTAGTATTCTGTTGCAGTTGTCTTCTCTTAATTCCTAACCAGGTTATGTTTAGAATACTAGTTTATATGAAGAAAATTTAAAAGTACTGCCATACCTGTGATAACCTGCTCCGGGTTCCGGGGCTGTGTCAGGTCTAGAGCATACACCTGCTCCCTCTCTGGCCTACGGCCTCGATCCTGAAATCCTCGTCCTCGGTCCTGTACTCGTCCGCCAAACTGTCGGGGAGGTGGAGCGCCCTGATGTGCTGGTGGGGGTGCTCGCCTCACAGGGCAGTTCCTCTTGATATGCCCCGGCTGGTTGCACTGATAGCATACCGGTGGCTGCTCTGCCGTCCTTGGCATTTCCAGCATCTGTATAGGCTGGGGAGCCAATACCCCTTGACTCCTCTGCTCCAGCCCAAACTCTTGACGAGGCTGATCCCCGTTCCTTCTTTCCCTAATAACCTGGCCTCGAGGACGGTCTCTACGTCCTCCAATCACTGTATCATCAGCCGGTCTCTTCCGGCTCCTCACTGTAAGCTGATCCGCCTCTCTCTTCTTAGCCATCTCCAGAATCCTGGCCAGACTCCCCTCTGAGACAAAAAGGAGGGCCTGTCTCATGTCATCTTGCAGCCCCTTATAAAACCTCCGGGCATAGCCAGCATCGTCTAACTGGTAAGCGTCCGCATAGCGGGCCAGGTGAGTGAACTCCTGATAGTACTCCCCCACAGTCCTGTTCCCCTGCCTCAATTGCAGGAACCTATCCTCAAGGTCATCCCTCGCCGACTAAGGTACAAAATGTCCCAAGAGCGCTGCTCTGAACTCCTCCCAAGTAATATCAGCGCAGTCCATCCCCGCAAAGGTGGTGTCCAGCTGAGATTTCCACCACCTCTTTCCGTGTGACTCTAAGCAGGAGACTGCCAAAGCGACTGCCTCCTCCGTGGGGCATCGAATCCCTGCCAGCATCTCGTAAATGGTGTCCAACCATTCCTCCGTACGTACTACAGACTCCGTCCCCGGGTAGGATGGAGGGGAAAGTCCCCGGAAGACAGTCATCCAATTGGCCCCGGGGTTTGGCTGTGGAGCCGAGGCTTGCTGAGCTCTGAAGGCCTCCAAGATGGCCGTCAGTGTTTGCCCCATCTCCGTCTTCTGGAACGGAGCTGGAGCTAGCCGATGCGGGACCACATTCGGAGCCTGGGGTGTCCCCTGCTGCGATGTAGGGTTCGTCGCAGGCTACAAGTAAAAATTCCATTTATTAGAGAGCGAATGAATGGAATTTAAGAAGAGTTAGGATGGATATTCACATGTGATTTCCCCTATGGGCACACCACTGCTTCCGCTGCTAGTTTGACCGCAAACTAAGCTCGCACGGGGGTGGTCCAAGATTTTGTGGACTACTTCTCTTTTGATCGATTGAGCTCTCCTATGATACCACTTGTAAGACCCCCTTTTTTTCTTTTTAAACCACCGGGGTCTTAGCCCAGAATTGCCGCTTTGCGGTGGCACCGACTCACGGGAAGGCGGCCACTACAAAATGCTAATTCGGCCGGCCCTTTTCGATCACAAGAGAGAGAAGTAATTTTACAAAAAGATGTAAACAAGTCCACAGAAACATGTAAATAAAAGTGAAATCATATCCACTCCATCAGTAGATAATAACAGGAAATAGATAAATGGGCTCGAGCCCGGTACATCAGAGTCCTCACTACAAATCACTCATCGCGGAAGCTATAAAAATACTAATCACTCACGGAGCTGGTCGCAGGTGCACTGGTGCTAGACTGACCCACCACCATGCGCACCGTACTCCGCTGGTGCTGGTCCCTGGACTGCTGGTCCCTGTCTCCCATCCGGAGCTCTTGTAATGTTGTGGTTCGAAAACCATTAATCATAAAGACTAAGCCCTATCATCCCTTACCCCTCCCCCCATAGCTCCTAAGCACCGGGCGGAGAGGAGGAAAGGGAAGCTTCAAAAGTGGAGAATAATCATGTAGATGACAAGGGAGCTAATCTAACAATTATTTAGAATAAAGTAGGTCTAACAATCCTACAGCAGTAAGTAATAAGGAGGACAATTAATAAGTAGCAATTAGATAAAAAAGCAGCTAGAGAACAGTAAGTGAACAAGCAAGTAAATAAGTAAGTAACCTTATCTTATATGAATGCCCATACAAACTTATAAGTTAAGGGGTCTTCTGCAAGGCTCCCATCGTATAAAAAGTCCCATACCGATTTATACGTTGGGGTGTCGGTTGTATGCAAATATGAGTGTAGTGATATGCTATGCCATGATTCATGCAGGTGCAACTCACGCACACGACTGTATGCGCACAGACCTTTAGTTCCCCCTGTTCGGGCAGCTAGCTTCACTCCCAAGAACCTCCGTAGTGGCAAACGGAGACAGTGGGTCGGGCCCCCCACTCCTAGGCGGGTATCCACACTGCCGGGCCTAGCCCTTCCGTACGCCCTAGAAGAACACAACCTAGAGTATCCGTGTACTACTGCTGGCTGTACCCACCAGACTTTCTTTGGCTATGTGTCCCACACCGCCGAGTCAACATACCGATGCCGGTGTGAACGACAATCAGATATCGAAGACCCACCACCTTTATTATGTACTCCAACCCTCGAGCCCTCGGCTCCCCGGACTGTCCCGTCCGTGCATCTACCTTCAGAGCTACCGTCTGAATGCCAACCAAACCAATTATTCTACCTTCCTAGCTACCGAGGTGCGTGAATGTGCAACCCTAGTTATACTAGTTGCTCTTTTAATTTAATATTCCTATGGTTTACGTTAGCCCAGGACTGCCCCCGGCATACCCCGTGAAGGGCTCTCAAAGGGCACCAGGAACCAAGACGACGACATTACAGCCCGAAGTTCCCTTTCGCAAGGCACTTATTGTTATTGGTTGATCTCCCTTAACCCGATCCCTTTTAAGTTACTTTAGATCTAACCCTAGAGTATTAAGACTCTTCCTCTCCTTCCCGGGATGGACGATCTTTCGTCGTTCCCATACGCCCTTATCCTTAACCAGTCTCGCACTCTACCTAATCACGACCCCAATAATGGACTTAAACCTAGCTTGCCCTAACCAACCAGAAACTACCAAAATTCCATCTCCCAAAGTTCATTATCCGCTCTAGTTCAGTTTCCGTGGTTTTACTATATGCAGACCATCCTAAGATACGTGAGGAGTATGAGGGGAGGTACTCCAAATTACCTTCCGAATCTCCTATAATATTTACTGGAGGTCTAGCATGACTTAACATAGCTAAGACCAAGATTTCCAAATTTTCTCTATTTATCGGGCATTTAATTTATTTATTCTAAGATTCCAAAAGCCCTAGTATGAACATGAAGTGCACTAATGAGCCAACAATAAATCTTCATAAAATCAGTAAAAATCCTATGAGACATTTAAACATCAATTCCAAGTTTTGAGAAATTCCAGAGGTGTTTAGGCCTATATTTCCTAATTTACCGTTTTAAGCCACTTTTACTATATTATGAAGGAAGTACTGTAAATATATATCCAAAAATCCCAAGAAAATTATAGAAGCTATATAGTGACCTAAAATCATCATAAACCAAGTACCATAATTTTTTTCTCCACATTTGAACTCTTAATTTATTTTAATGCAAGGTACTAATTTTCTTAACTTAATGAATGAGGTACTGTTTTTAGTCATCTAAAATTCCAGAGAAAATTACAGGGTGACTATCATAATTTGAAACACCCACTGACCCAATTTCATAATTTTCCAAATAGTAATTGGACATTATTTGTATTTTTGACTCCATGTCACGACTAGTACGTTAAAGAAATATGTACCAGAAATAGTCAGTTAAAATTTTCAAGAAAACTACAGAAGGTATAACAGGCTATAAGATGCCCTAATCAAAGATTTCATAATATTCTAGTGAATAGAAATTCCATAATCATCAAAATAAATATCTAGGGCACAATTAGAGTTGTAAATGAAGTACTGTATAAATTAATCCAAAAATCTCAAAAAAATTATATCGTGGCTATTTTGACCAGAAAATCCCTTTGCCCAAATTTTACCTGATTTGAAGTTCATTAGATAGCTTAACAATTCAAATTAAGGTTGGTGACCTAAACTAGAGTTAGGATTTTAGGTGGCCTAGCTGTCTCCAAATACCCTAAAATTTTGTCCAGAGAACTATACTGGCCCTATGGTCCTCTCCACCAAATTTTAAATCAGTCCAATGTCATTTGTCCCCATGACCTTCACAACCCCAAAAACCACCATTAAAGGATTTTCCCTAGGGTTCTAGGGCTACCCTACACCAAACCACTCCAAACTACCTTGGAGGGTGTGTCATGACCTAAAAAGTCAGTGACCAAAATATCAGCCCCTGTTGATGAGGTGATATGACCTCCCAAATACCAAGGGGGTGTTTGATCCTAGATTATCCTATAAGGACTAACCTAGGGTTGGATAAAAACTTAATCAAGACATCTCCAAATGAGATGAAATTTTTACCAAAACCTTATGATAAACCCAGGGACCACTCACCAAAATTTGGGAGGGTTTGGAAGTCATTTAGCCATCTAATTAAATTATGCTTTGATTATTGAATTTTCCTAAAAACTATAGAAAAAATATTTTCCAAAAATCCTAATTTTTGGATAGCACCTAGATATAGGTAAGATTAGGCCACACCCCAAATTTCAAGTCATTTTGATGACTGGATTGGAGTGGGGAATTTTTCTAAGGTCAAGACAGCCCTATGGATAGACCTCACCAAAAAGGGTGTTGTGGTCTAACCAGGACTCCAAATCGAGTGAAACCAATTTTGAATTAAACTAGACTTCAAGGGCTACATTCTCTATGTTGACCACTTTTTATGTTTTAGCCCCTACGGGCAACAATTTGTAGTTTAAACCTAGTGCACAGTAAAGGGAATTAATTAATATATAGTATAAAAAAATGTTACTGTTCATCTTCTCCTTTAGCCCGAACCAGCAACCTAAAAAGGTCTTGAAACCTGTAGCTTTTTCTATAGCCATTTTCTGGCCACCCAGCCGTCTCCCTGGCCAGCCACCACCACCACCACCTCTGTTGAGGTGGGTGCTACCGTCGGGCGGCGGCACGGCCGCCAGAGAGGCGGTTTCCGGCGAACCCGCCACAATGAAATTTTTGGAAAACCATGGAAACGCTCACCCGATCTGGCTCTTTTGAGCTCGATATCTCTCCTAATGATTTCTAAGATCTATCCGCAGAAGAAGAGGGAGTGGAGGACCTTGTTCGCGGGCTGGAGGCGTGCAGACCGTCGGGAAGCCATTTACGCGTTGGTGGCATCGCCGGAAATTCTTCAACAGCAAGGGGAGGAATCTGAATCCGTTTGATCGAGCGTGTAACCTTCTACTCTTGCTCTTAGGAGTCTTTTATAGATCAGTAAGTGGGGAGGGGAAAAGATGAGACGTTCATGACCATTAATATTTCTCTTAATAACGTTTCAGTTATGGAAGAGGCAGTTGAAATGCTGGAAACGAAGAGGTGTTTGCCAGGTGCGATTTCCTATTGGACCAACATTTCCTTATTTTATTAGATAATTAGAGTAGGAAACGGCCCATAAATACTCCTGGTGTAACTTCCCATAATCAGAATTGATTACGACGTCGGTTACCGAAATTTCCAGTCCGGCTGACGTTTCGGCCTTGGTCACGGGCGTGACATATTGGTCACAGGCGTGACAGGCCCAGGTGGCCAATTCTCAGTTCGACGATCGTCGAACTGAGATCAATGATCGTCGAAGGGTGGTCACGCCCTAGGTCACGGGCGTGACCAATGGGTCACGGGCGTGACAGGGTCATCAGGCAAATTCCGCGCTCGGAGATCGTCTCTCTTAGATCGACGATCGCCGAAGGGGGTCACGCCCTTGGTTACGGGCATGACACCTAGGTCACGGGCGTGACAGGGCCATGATGCAAATTCTACGCTTCGACGATCGTCCCGCTGAGATCGACGATCGTCGAAGGAGGCACGCCCTAGGTCACGGGTGTGACACATAGGTCACGGGCGTGACAGGCCCGGGTTGAAAATTCTGCTCCCGACGGTCGTCTCCCTGAGATCGACGATCGTCGAAGGAGTCTTGCCCTAGGTCACGGGCATGACGGGTCGGTCACGGGCGTGACCAACCCGTGACCCGAAATCTCGGTCGATGTATTTCAATTTTTGGGCTTCCTAGGGTTCTGTCACGACCAACCGACTCTTAGGGGTCTAGCCGGAAATGGGATGTTACAGCCAAGGAGGTTTGTCGAGAATGATTCGTCGAGAATCATTCATCGAGAATGATTCATCAAGAATGATTCATCGAGAATCGTTCGTCGTGAATCGTCGAGTATGGCTCGCCGGCTAAGGCAATTCGTCGAGAATCGAACTATTCGATTCTCGACAAATGCTGATTCTCGACGATTCCGGAAGCTGATTCTCGACGATTCTGGAGCTGATTCTCGGTGATTCTGCAGCAGATTTTCGTCGATTCTGGATGCTGATTCTCGGCAAACCTGGAGCTGATTCTCGACGAATTTATCCAGAATCCCTATTTTGTGTGGTCTGCGGATAGCGATGTTCCTAGGTCTGTTTATACCTTTGGTATAAATTAGGACTTAGGTTTTTATGAAAAAAGAGAGAACTGCCCGACGGAAATTTTTCCGCCCTAGCAGCAGAAGCTCGCCGATTTCCCCGATGGAAGTGTTCCGCCGACGGAAGTGTTCCGTCGATGGAAGTGTTCCGCCGATCGCTTGCTCCGCCGGCCTCCTCTCCGACGACAGTCGCCGGTGCTGCTCTTCCTGGAGCAGACCTAGCAGTCCATGGAAGTGCAAGGTGTAGTCGATCTCATTCCCGATCTTTCGTGCGATAAAGATCGGTGTTCTCCCGCTCGTGTGGATTTCTACAGAGACGTAGACGCTATTCTATGTGGAACTCGCCGCTGACAAGGACTCATACATTGGAGCATCTTCGTTGAGTTGTGACTCAACGCTGCCAAGGTAATTTTACCTAGTTTTTCTTAACTTCTTGATTCAACATTCATGGCCTGATCTCAAATCTCTTTTGGGTTGTTCTTGGTTTTACTATTTCCGCTGCGTGCACAAATGTTGATCCACCTCATAGAGAAACCCAACAAATGGAACCAGCTATCTTCTTTCAGCTTCTATATGTTGCAGCTAGGGTAAAACCTTACTGCTTCTTCTATTACCTCCGAAATTTCTTCTAAACTTACTATAATAGGTGATGCAATCTATAGCTAACTTGTATCAGCTTTTAGATCAGCTGTAGCTAGGGTTTTGCCTTGGGTGCTTCTTCTTATTCAGAGAAATCTCTGATCTTACCGTAGTAGATAGAAATCGCTACAACTAACTTTTTGTACTCTCAGATCAGAAGATAGAACTTCTTCTCCAGGCTCTGCAATAATGGCGAAGAAGAAGATTAAGTCCAGCTGTCTTTCCAAAAGCTAATTTCTTTGATCTGATCTCCACCTTTTCTATTCCGCCGATCAACGACTCTTTGACCCGCGGGACCCTCACAATGGGTTGGCATCTGCAACCTTGCTTTAACAGCCAAAAGTCATACAGTAGGTCTGCGATACTGTTTGTCGCGTACTGTAGCCATCCCACAATATTTTGAAATTTTCTGACATCAGCATCTGTGGACTTTGTCAAATTCAAACTCTTTAGTATAGGCGTTGAGTGAACAAGCTTCACTCATCGCCAAAACACTTAGATAGATTTCTATCTTACTGAAGCATTGTGAGCATTGAGTGAACGAGCTTCACTCAACGCATTTGGCCTTAGCCAATCTTTCTGCATCTCAGGAATTGAGAGCGTCGAGTGAACAAGCTTCACTCAATGTTTTTGGCCTTGGCCAATCTTTCTGTATCTCAGGCATTGAGAGTGTTGAGTGAGCCTTCATCACTCAATGCTTTTTGCCTTGGAAAATCTATCAGGACCAGTAGATGTTGAGTGAGCCTTCATCACTCAACGACAAAGTACTTAGAAAGTTTTCTGTCACTAGGCATTGAGTGAGCCTTCATCACTCAACGCCAAAACCCTAAGTCACATTCCTGGATGAAAGCATTGAGAGTAGCTTCTTCACTCAATGCTTTCTGCTTTAGCCTATTATCATGAAGAGATATTAAGTTAATAGCCTTCACTCAACGCTTCTGTACTTAGACAGATTTTCTATCAGCTTAGGCGTTAAGTGCGTTGAGTGAGTCTTCATCACTCAATGCCATCTAGACTTTTATAGCCTTAACTGCTTAGGCGTCGAGTGAGCCAACATCATTCGACGCTTCTAGACTTAACCAGATTTCTTTACTATCAAAGATAACGCTTTGACTATCTGAGCTTTACTCAACGCTTTTTGTAGTATGGCGTTGAGTGAACTGCCTTCACTCAACGCCTGTAGACTTAGCAACTTTCCTGCCTTGATAATGCTGAAGGGCTTTGACTGTCGTGTCTTCTCTCAGTGCTTTTTGGCATCTAGCGTTTAGTAAGCTTGCTTCACTCAACGCCCGTGGACTTAACCACATTTCCTTGCATCTGGCGTTGAGTGAGCTATCCTCACTCAATGCCTATGGACTTAGATAGATTTTCTGTCTCTCCACCTGCCTACCTTGTGACCACCTGTCACCATCACTTAGAAAACCTGTCTAACCTTGTTCCAAGGAACATTCTTCACATGATGAGCTTAACCCATCAAATACCACTATGCTCTTAGTGTTGATGGTGATGGCTCTTCAAATAAAATCTAGGGAACATTGAGGGAAATATTCCCAACAATCTCCCACTATTTGAAGAAGGCAGAATACCCAATAATACTAATAAGCATTTATACAATTGACATATAAATTGAGAGCAGCTGTAAGCTTTCTTATAACACTTTTAAATTTGAAGCATCTTTCAGCACACCTCAATGCTTAACACTCAAGTGGAGGACTTTCCTCAACCCACTTGAGGGTGGAGACATAACATGCAATGACTCAACATTACCCTCTTCATGTTACTTGAATGTTTCCAAGTAACATGCACTAACTTAACATGACCTAGTCATTGTCAAGTACTGCTTCCACATTGCTCTCTAAGCATTTAATGTCCACCATCTCCCATTTTGTTATGCTACTGGAATTACTCAGTATTATAATTGCTCTACTCAGTATTGCTCTACACCTCCCCCTTTAGGGTAACGGTATTGACTACCTCTCCCTGTAGGTTGTAGGATCTTAACAGATCATCTACACCTCCCCCTTTAGGGTTTAAGGTATTGCCTACCTCTCCCCCTTTCTGGCTTTTTAAAAAACAGTTTCCTAATGAGTGAGGTTATGAAATCAAGGGAAAGATTTACTCTTAATGTTATACCACTTGATAAAATCCAATGTTGATGCCACTTGAGAAATTATCCTAGTGAACAAACTATTTGACTAGGAGTCATACCTTTTGTGTTGATACATTGATACAACTTATCACTACAACCACTTGAGTTAGCTGCTTACATTGTTCCACTTGAGCCAATACCACCCCTATACCACTTAAGGCTTCATGCAGCTATAGTAAGGGTGGTTTTTGGCTATTCCTCTTGTCCTGCAGCAATATGTCTTTACAACAGCATGTCTTTACAGTAATAGCAGTGACTGCATAGCAGTAGCCATCCACTAGGGTTGATCTCCCCCTCAGACTGTGCATAGTCCTGAGAACCTTCTCAACTGTGATGATCTTTGATCCATTGCAGCTGTTGGTTGCTACTTAATAGGAAGCTTAACTAGTTCCTTTAACTTCTGAATTTGCTCCCCCTCAACAGGATCATTTGCTGTCATTCCCTTTACTGGACACTTAAGTCTATCTTAGTCTTGATACCACTTGATATAACTTGAGAGTCTTGATATCAAATGTCGACTTATATACCTGCAAGAGAGATGAGTTCTGCAACATAAATATAACATGGAGCAACTGAAGCTATACCAAGTTCAACATACCCAACGCAAACTTGAGGGTATTGAACTGGACTTCATCTATTGGTTTAGTAATGATCTAAGCCACTTGCTTGTCTGTGGGGGACAAACTCATGACAGAAGTCTTCCTTGTCCACATGCTCCCTAATAGAATGATACCTAATCCTTATGCATTGTTTTTCTATGAGAGATAAGATTCCTAACAATGGAGATTTAACTAATTGACTTATAGTATATGAGAATGTTACTTATCTCAATGTTATAGACCTGGAGCTGATGATGGATTCACAGTAACTATGCACAACAACTCTGAAAGTGAGGGGATAGATCTGATTTACTCTAGAAAGGGGGGGGGGGGGTGAATAGAGTATTAAAATCTTTTAAGTAATTTTTATAGCGGAATTAAGATAAGTGTTACTTATAAGAGAAAATAAATCACAAGCAATCACAGCACAACAAAAAATAAAGAAAGATGAGCAGCCAGACGACACAAGAAAATTATAGGGGTTCCCCAAATTTGGGTACATCCACTCTTCTACCACCCTGGTAGGAATCCACTTAGATTTTTGATCAGGTGCCCTATCACCATAAGATCTTCTTCAGGTAGATCTAGAGACCCTTCAGGCTTTTGATCAGGTTCCTAAAACCAATAGGTTTTTGATCAGGTGTCCTATCACCAAGGAGTTCACTTTTGAAGGGAGTAATAACCCTATAAAGAAAAGGTAAAAGGAAAAAGTTGATTGCAGTCTTCTCTTTCTCAAAGCAAATCAGAAGACTTATTGGATTCTTGTATTGCCAAAGCTCCCCCTGAGATATTGAGTAGGTTCAGGAAGATGGAAGCTTTGTTCAGGGAGTAGGCCTTCAATGGACTTATGTTATGTTCTTCAGAATCTGTAGATTGATATTGATTGCTTTCTCTGTAGATTTCTGAAGATGAAAACTGAAGAAGACTCAAGATGAGGTTTTTGGTGTTCTTCTTCTGTTTCTTGAGAGCAGTAAGAGTTCTGAAGATTGAAAGAAATCTGAGAGAGAAATTTAGAACTGTAGGATGAGAAGCTCTCTCTGTAGGTTTTTCTCTAACTGAAATCAGTCAGTGTCTCTCTATGTCCTTGATGAATCGAATAATAATTATTCTTTGAATTTCAAAAACAATACTTAATTTACTGCAGAGATCGAGGAGAGAACGACTAGAATTGTTGGCATTTAATTATCTCCTTAACTTCCTTGGTAAATAAGACAAAAAAATAACTCTGTGAATACCATAGTTAATGCTGCAGTGAAACGACTATAAGCCTTGAGAATATTAGCATTAATGACCAGAGATTATTTGTCATAAAAAAATCAAGAAAATAAGATTTAAATCGTCAAGACTGATGTTGTAGACAAGTAATCGAACACAGGATAAAATCGTTGATCTGAGCTAGGAGATCGTCGAGCTGAGTTCAGCTATGTTCAAACTGAGAAAACTGTGAAGAGATAAGAAATCGTCGACCCGAGCTCTTAGATCATCGAGCTCAGTTTAGAGAATAAACTTTGAGATCATCGATAGGAGATCAACGATCGTCGAGCTGAGTTTGATGAAAGTCGAACTGATATATTTATCACAGAATTCTTCTAAGTATGAGTTCTTGAAAGAGATCCAAAGCTAGTTTTGTGAAGTCTGACCTAATGAGACTAACTTAGACCTAGACCTTGACCCTGGCTATACAGGTGGGTCAACATCCTAAGAGTAGACCTAGCCCAAATCCAAACAAGGGTTCCAACAATCTCCCACTATTTGGGTGAGGTCACTCAACAAAACATAAAACTGTGAATACAATACCATAGATATCTGATACAGTGTAAATTATAAGCAGATATAATATAGCAATGTAATGCACATATAGTTCAGGTAAAACAATAAAACAGTAAAGTGCAGAAAATAAATTAAGGATTAGCAGGAGGAGGAGCATAAGAATTAGCAAAAGTAATCTTCCTAGATGGGTCTTCTGCTTCCCTTTTTGACATCTTCAAATCTTGCTCACCAAGAGTTTTCTGAGAAGCAGCTCTTGGTACAACTGCTTCAGCATGAAGAGTCATATACTCTGCTGAATTGAAAACTTTCTTACTAACCGGCAGCTTTTCAAGATCTTTTTCTCTATAAGAAGACATGGTAGAAAACTGTGAGGGGTCTTGTCCTTCTTTTCTAGCTTTATTCATCTGAGATAGTACAATCAGTTCATTAAGTCTAGCCTGTTGGGTTTCTCTATGAGGATGGCACAACACTTGTGCACGCAGCGGAAGTAATAAAATCAAGAACAACCCAAAAAAGATGGGATCGGGCCATGAATGTTGAATCAAGAAGTTAACAAATAACTAGGTCAAAGTTACCTTAGCGGCGTTGAGTCACAACTCAACAGAGATGCTCCAAGCTTTGAGTCCTTGTCGGTGGCGAGTTCTACGTAGAATAACGTCTATGTCTTTGCATAAATCCACACGTGCAGGAGAACACCGAGTTTTTTCGTCGCACGAATAATCGGGAAGGAGATCGACTGCACCTTGCACTTCCACGGACTGCTAGGCCCGCGCCAGGAATAACAACACCGGCGACTGTCGCCAGAGAGGAGGTGGTTGGCGGAGCGAACGAGGCGGAAGCGGAATTCTTCCGTCGGCAGTACACTTCCTTTGGCGGAACGGAGGAACTCTTCCATCGCGTTGGGGAAATTCAACTCTACATCCGGTCAAAACCTAAGTGTCTACTTATACCCAAAGCATAAATAAACCTTGGTAAAATCGCTATCCGCAGACCATAGCTAAATAGGGTTTCTGGGAAAAATTCGACGGGAATCAGCATTATGTTCGATTCTCGATGAATCTCGACGATCGACGATATACGACGATCGATACTCGACGATTCTTGACGATTCTCGACAATCGATACTCGACGATCCCCAGTCGACGATTATCGACGAACCACAATCGAAGATCGTCGACGGACCATGGTCGACAATACTCGACGATTCTCGACAAATCTCGACGATTCTCGACGAATCTCGACGATTCTTCCTTAGCAACATTTGCCGGACCCCCATTCTTTATGGTGATTGGTAACCCTTACCAACACAATCAATCTTCCAACTTCTCCACATGCTCTTATGTGCGACCCTGCAGGCTCATATCGCGTTGGCAGTGAGATTACATGTTTGACCACTTTTAGATCACCATGGTAACTCCAACAGTCTCCCACTTGATCTTGAAAGTATCAAACCAAAAACCTCACAAACAATGAGCGGCATCTAGCAATGCATCATTGCTACCCAAGCAATAAGAGTTCATAACTCAAAAGCCTATATGAACAATGTTCCAGCGTTTTCATTGTCCCTTTGTCCCTTACATCTGGAAAGAACTGGAGGCATGGACCGTGTCACCCTCATAATAGCTCAATCCAAGTTTCTTGATCTAGAACGGACTTCCAGAGAATGGTGAGTCCAATATCACATATTGACTCAACCAAGCATGGCCATGCATTTATCAGTCAAGTTCCATCAAGGGGCCCATGGATGCAACTCCTGTCATATGGGAGGACAAATCCCATATCTGCTCACACACAAATACCCAAATGATTCGTAATGTGCCAGACAACCACCCTTATCATCAACCTTTCTCAAGGAAGACTTTAGATGGCATCAAAACACGCTCTTCCTCACTTGATGAATGCCGTGACTTCTGGTCAAAGGACCACAACACCATTGTCAATTGTGACCTACTCGTGACACGTTTAGATAACAATCCAAAGAGTAGTCTCAGGTTGGGTCTGTCCAGTACAACTTGTTCATTAACAAGTACCCACGTGATGACTTGATATCACAATATCATCACCTATGAGTGTTGGGTATTGTATCCACAATGTAACTTGATTTGAAGAAGTCCCTAGACCAGTTTAGGTGAATTAACTGTGTATTTGATCATTTGGTTTCAAGTTGTGCTTGCAGTTATTCCACGCTAAGTACACACCAATGTCAGGGTGTAGTGGGTCAATATACACGGGTCTGCGCAACGTAATCCCTCGTTTAGCAGATTAGTGTGTTGGTATACGTGTACTCTCTCTATTGGAGTGTACTTACTTTCAAGTACAGGGCTGAGAAAGATCAAGAGCAGACAAGGAGCAAGGATTGGCCAAAGAGCAGCTCACGGGTGAAAAGACGAAAAATCATCTAAGTAGAAATCGTCGAGAATAACTAAGTGATTCTTGCCGATTCGCGCCGAATCGTCGAGAATCACTCGCTGATTCTTGCCGATTGCTGTCGGCTGTCTCAACGCAGTCTTGATTTCTGCTTAAGGCAGAATCGTCGAGAATCACTAGTTGACTCTCGCCGAATCGACGAGAATGACTTTGCATTCTCGCTGATCCATAGAGAATGAATATTGATTCTGGCCGATTCTCTCCGGTTTGCTTTATCTTCAGCCAGAATTCTGCTAAGTAGAATTCGGCGAGAATCATAAGTGATTCTCGTCGATTCGTCGAGAATCACCTATGATTCTCGCCGAATTTGCCTTGGGCGAAATTCTAGTGCTCGCTGGACCGGACAAAGTTTCAGGCACTGTTTTGAACCAGTCTTAGGGCTTCTACTGGTGGGGCCCACAACGGTCATAAGATATGATCTACTGTATAAATACTGGTGTATTTTGATCATTACATATACCTAACATACAAGATCGAAAGCGGAGCAGCCGAAGTACCCTAAATCGCGAAGCTCGTTCCGTCGCCGTCGCCGCTCGTGCTAGTTGGTCGCCGCTGCTGATCGTGGGTTCTTCCTGATCTCCCGGCGACAGAAGCTCTGCCACACAACGTGTCTCACGAGTCCTTCTTGAGAACCTTGGTCTCTTGATTTGTAGATCAGGAATACCTTTCCTATCCGAATCGATCGAGACGATTGATCCAAGAAAGAGCGTTGGTAGACCTTGCCGGCTTAGCAACGAAGTTTGGATCTCGAAAGCATCGTCGCCGCTCTCCTTTGCAGCCGTCGATCTTGATAGTATCGCTGCCGCAAGCTTTGCTGCCGCCGATCTTGAAAGAATAGCCGCCGCACTCTTTGCCGCCGCCGATCTCAGGGAGATCCTTTCCAAATGAGAGCTAAGGTCGTGGAATCTTCGTCATCTTCGAGAACGCATCATCGAACTAAGAGGGACACCTAGCGCTCCAAAAGTAGTTTGTATTTTTTATACATTCCATTTTATTTTTGTTGTAAAGGAACGTTGGTTCCTCATTGTAAGGGTTGGGTGCAACCCGTGGTGGAGGAGTGGTGACTCCTTCGGGTGGAAGGGTTCCTTCCATTAGTGTGAGGATTGGATTTCAATCCTATTGGTGAAGTGACCGAGTCATCCCTGGTTGGGAGATAGGTCGAAGGGGGAAAGTGGACGTACCCAAATCGGGGAACCACTATAAATTTCCAGTGTCCTACTGTGCTGTGCTGTTTTGTTTATTTGTGCAGGTACAATTTTAGTTCCGCAAAAACGCTGCAAGACACCTATTCCCCCCCCCCCATAGGTGAAAGTAGTTGGCACTAGGTTGACTTTCAAGTGGTATCAGAGCCAGGTTACTCATCTAAGGGGTTTACACCTCAAGTAAGTTCCTGCCACTAGTGTCAAGAAGAAGGCAGATATCTACTATTGACGGACTCAAGTACTCAGGCAAGATCCCAGTATGCACCAGGCTAAACTTTCCTATCTGGAAGGAAAGGATTAGATTTTACATGGAAGCTGTCGACCCTCGACTCTTCATGGTTGTGGAGGAGGGACCTTATATTCCCACTAAGGCCTCCACCATTGATCCTACCAAAAAGGTGCCAAAGAAGCTTTCTGAAATGGACAAGGACGAGATGGTGCTGGTCGGACTTGACAAGAAGGCACAGAACATACTGATCAGCGCAGTCGATGACTCCATGATGCAGAACTTCTGCAACTACAGGAAATCCAAGGATATCTGACACAGCTTGATTATCCTGATGGAGGGCACAGATGAATTAGGGATGATCGGAGATCCCTCCTTGTTAACCAAAAAATCGACGATCCCCCCAAGGTCTCTAGCTTGCAAGTCGCAGCCCACTCAGGGGTTCCTCCCGAGGGTCTCGATCTGCCTCACCCCTCCTTTTTGGATCAGGCGGATAGAAACTCCTATCCGCTCAGGCCGTGCGCCTAGGACAGTCTCCCCGATCTAACCGCCCCGGTCGCATAGCTACTACGTGCCCTACGGGACGGCGGGCTGCTCCCATAGCTCAACCTCGCAGGCCGCACGGTTAGGCCTGCTAGTCGCGCAACATCTCTTCCTTGCAGGAGGCGATCTAAAACAGCAGGGGCGATCTGCGCAATCTGCTCCTTCAGTCCTCCAGGTCGCCCAGAAGACGACTACCTGCCTCCAGGTCGCCCAGGAGCTGAAGACCTGCCTCCAGGTCTCCCAGGAGCTGACGACCTGCCTCAAGGTCGCCCAGGAGCTGAATACATGCCTCCAGGTCGCCCAGGAGCTGAAGACTTGCCTCCAGGTCGCCCAGGAGTTGACGACCTGCCTCCAGGTCGCCCAGGAGCTGACAACCTGCCTCCAGGTCGCCCAGGAGCTGACGACCTGCCTCCAGGTCGCCTAGGAGCTGACGACCTGCCTCCAAGTCGCCCAGGAGCTGACGACCTGCCTCCAGGTCGCTCAGGAGCTGATGACCTGCCTCCAGGTCGCCCAGAAGCTGACGACCTGCCTCCAGGTCGCCCAGGAGCTTAAGACATGCCTCCAGGTCGCCCAGGAGCTGAAGACCTGCCTCCAGGTCGCCCAGGAGCTGAAGACCTGCCTCCAGGTCGCCCAGGAGTTGACGACCTGCCTCCAGGTTGCCCAGGAGCTGACGACCTGCCTCCAGGTCGCCTAAGAGCTGACGACCTGCCTCTAGGTCGCCCCGGAGCTGACGACCTGCCTCCAGGTCGCCCAGGAGCTGACGACCTGCCTCCAGGTCGCCCAGGAGTTGAAGACCTGCCTCCAGGTCGCCCAGGAGCTGACGACCTGCCTCCAGGTCGCCCAGGAGCTGAAGACATGCCTCTAGGTTGCCCAGGAGCTGAAGACCTGCCTCCAGGTCACCCAGGAGCTGACGACCTGCCTCCAGGTCGCCCAGGAGCTGATGACCTGCCTCCAGGTCGCCTAGGAGCTGACGAACTGCCTCTAGAATGTTTTGGACTCGGTCAAAGCTCACCACCTTACCGAGGGTAACGTTACTAGGACCGTCTCCAGCCCGAGCCTATAAATACTCCCAAGACCTCTCATTCTGGGGGAGGAAGAGGAGAACTGCCACCTTGATCAAAGTCTACGGCCTCAGTTTTCCAGTCTGTCACGGCTTGATCAAGCAAGGTTGGCGGACTCAAATCTCCAGTCCGCCCAGGTCATCAATGGTTGGGGACTTAGCTTTTTCTGCCCTCAGCAGCTTGCGCAGCCTCCGTAGCCTCCGATCTCCAGTCCGCCCAGGTCATCAAGGGTTGTGGACTTAGCTTTTTCTTCCCTCAGCAGCTTGCGCAGCCTCCGCAGCCTCCGATTTCCAGTTCTCCCAGGTCGTCAAGAGTTGTGGACTTAGCTTTTTCTGCCCTCAGCAGCTTGCGTAGCCTCCGCAGCCTCCGATCTCCAGTCCGCCCAGGTCGTCAAGGGTTGTGGACTTAGCTTTTTCTGCCCTCAGCAGCTTGCACAGCCTCCGTAGCCTCCGATTTCCAGTTCTCCCAGGTCGTCAAGAGTTGTGGACTTAGCTTTTTCTGCCCTCAGCAGCTTGCGCAGCCTCTGCAGCCTCAGTTCTCCAGTCCTCTGTAGACTCTTTTACTTAGTTTCTGGCACCTTCTTCTTTAGCCACAAGCTTCCCCCATTGTACCCTTTACAGCTTCTTCATGTAATGGTGCAATAGCAAGCTGTAACCCTACTTGATCAAAGGAAAAGCCCGTCGCAAGAGTGGCATTCAGGCCGCAATGGGCGAAGTCTGCTGTTGCTGCTGCTAGCGGCCCTTTCTCTTCTAATTTCTCTGTCTTCATACGCGACTCAGAGTAACCAGCTGCCCGGCAGTCTCTCAAACCTCTCCTCTATCCCCGCAACCCACTCATTCACCTAGCTTGTGAGACCGAACACCCGTTAGCTGGTGATGCTCGACTCCCTTTCGCATTTCGTGCATCAACAGTTAACACGCGACCTTCAGATCTTGAGCAGATGATGAACAACAGTTACAACGAAGGTTTGAGATTAAGCTCAGAGCTTACCTTAACTTCAAACAGTCATAACTCTTGATTCGAGTGTCCGATTTCAGAAATTCAAAGCTTGTCGGAACCGGCTCGAGGAGATCTACTCCTCGGTGAACGGGGAACCCGTTCGGACGCTTTTTTCGGCCCTCAGATTTCCCAAATTCCACTCCGTTTGGAAGTTATTTACTTCAAGGGTTTTCTATCAAGAGACCTTGAGCACACCCCTGACCATTCAGAAGTGTCCGTCTCAAGTAGAGACCACAATCTCCTACTATCTAAGGAGTTTACATCTTTCATTGCAAGCTTCATAAGGTAAACATGAATGTTCATCCTCATATGCTTGATGAACTAACATCTTTTGTAGGAGAAGAACAAGTTCCTTCTCCCTTCACATCCCATATTCAAAGGGAAGTGGTTCCATATGATTTCAAAGAGCCTCGTCTGCCAATCTATTCGGGAACGAGCGATCCAGTTTCTCACTTACAAGCTTTTGAATCGATTGTTTCATTGAAAGCTATATCAGATGGCATCAAATGCAAGCTCTTCATCATATCTTTTGTTGCTTATGTATTGGACTGGTTCTACTGTCTACCACCTCAGTCAATAACTTGTTTTAACAATCTTCAAAGAGAATTCCTCTCAAGATTTGGAACCTTTAGGAAGAGAACGAAGGACATAGGAGCTCTTTTTCAGATCAAGCAAGAAGACAATGAGTCTTATGCTCACTTCATCGAGCGATTCTAGAAGGAAACTCTTGACGTTGTTAATGTTGATCAAAACTTCTATAAAGTTGCTTTCATAAGCGGACTTCGGCAAGGCCCGCTTAAATTCAAATTCACTACAAAAATGCCTGACACCTATAAGGATCTTATTGATCACGCAAATCAGTTTGTTGGAGCTGAAGCCATGAATTCTGACTACATATTTCGTCAAGATCAAATGGCTCAAGTGCCAGCGCAGATTTTATCTCATCAGTTGGATAGTGAATCTCTTCACAATTATTTATCTCTCAATCATAACAGCAACCTATTGCAATATGATCAAGATCCTAATCTCCTGGTATCTCGACACATATGTTATGATCGTGGGAATTCATCTACATCTCAATCAAAGCATTCAGAGTTAGGTATTGATAACTCTAATATATCAACTCATACTTCTGTTAATGAACCTCATGCTTCTCGCCTATATAAGCAAGCTGAGCCTAAAAGGAAGTATGCAAGCTTGACTATTTCTATGGAACAAGTTCTTCAAATTATTCAGCAGGAGCCAGGTTTCATTAGGCCCTCTCTCCTACGACCTGGTCAACGGTGTCGCAAAGATTTATTCTATTTATACCACTTTTGTGTGGGTCATGATACAGAGAAATGCCGAGCACTTCATAAGCTCGTAGAGAAATTGCTGAAAGAAGGCAAGTTGCAAGAATATATTGCTTGAAAGCATCATTGTAAAATCCTCTATTGCAACATTGAGTACTTACTCTCAATCTAGTAGTGGTAAAATTTGTTTTACCAATGCGCTTTTCTTCCTTCTATTGTTGGCATGATTGGTTGCTTTTGGAAAAGAGAACTTCTTACAGCCATAAACCCACTCCGCGTGGTCGCTTAAAAGTTCTTAGCGGAAATAAGCCCACTTTTCAAGTGGTCACCCATTTTCCAAAGTGTCAACCAAGTCTGCTTTTCATTTATTTATTTTTTGAGGAAACTTGTGGCATTAAATCCACTCCGCGTGGTAGCCCTTTTTCCAGCTTGGCATCAGATCCACTCCGCGTGGTAGCCCTTTTTCCAGCTTGGCATCAGATCCACTCCGCGTGGTAGCCCTTTTTCCAGCTTGGCATCAGATCCACTCCGCGTGGTAGCCCTTTTTCCAATTTGGCATCTGATCCACTCCGCGTGGTGGCCTTTTCTATCTTTTTAGAGTAGTCAGATCCACTCCGCGTGGTGGCCTTTTCTATCATATCTGCTGCTTACTCTTCTTTTGCAGAGATTAGCAGATATTAGCAAGTTCCCTCCAGGTACTTGCAGCTTACTTTTCTAGCATATCTGCTATTTACTCTTCTTTTGCAGAGATTAGCAGATATTAGCAAGTTCCCTCCAGGTACTTGTAGCTTATTTTCTTCTTCTATCTGCTTGCTTACTCTCCTTTTGCAGAGACTAGCAGATAGTAGCATTTTCCTCTCAGATACTTGCAGCTTATTTTCTTCTTCTATCTGCTTGCTTACTCTCCTTTTGCAGAGACTAGCAGATATTAGCAAGTTCCCTCCAGGTACTTGCAGCTTATTTTCTTCTTCTATCTGCTTGCTTACTCTCCTTTTGTAGAGACTAGCAGATAGTAGCAGTTTCCTCTCAGGTACTTGCAGCTTATTTTCTTCTTTTATCTACTTGCTTACTCTCCTTTTGTAGAGACTAGCAGATAGTAGCAAGTTCCTCTCAGGTACTTGCAGCTTATTTTCTTTTTCTACCTGCTCGCTCACCTTACTTTTGCAGAGATTAGCAGATATTAGCAAGTTCCCTCCAGGTACTTGCAGCTTATTTTCTTCTTCTATCTGCTTGCTTACTCTCCTTTTGCAGAGACTAGCAGATAGTAGCAGTTTCCTCTCAGGTACTTGCAGCTTATTTTCTTCTTCTATCTGCTTGCTTACTCTCCTTTTGCAGAGACTAGCAGATAGTAGCAAGTTCCTCTCAGGTACTTGTAGCTTATTTTCTTTTTCTACCTACTCGCTCACCTTACTTTTATAGAGATTAGCAGATATTGGTAAGTCTCATTCAGAGTTTAATAGAAGACAGTTGCCCTTTTCCTCAATTACAAAAGCAACTCAGGTACACGCAAGATGTACCTCCTTTTGCCTGCATTGAATTTTTCTTCACAGGTAAAAGATAGACATTGACAGATTTTTCCGAGGAGAGACATCAGGTTCTACCTCTCCTAGTCTCTAATTTTTCTCACCTGATTTCCGAGGGGAGGATCACGATTTTCGTGGGTCTCCTACATTTTCGAAGTTCCTTTCGGAACTTGAAAAAGTGCGGGATTATGTTAACCACAAAATCGACGATCCCCCCAAGGTCTCTAGCTTGCAAGTCGCAGCCCACTCAGGGGTTCCTCCCGAGGCTCTCGATCTGCCTCACCCCTCCTTTTTGGGTCAGGCGGATAGAAACTCTTATCCGCTCAGGCCATGTGCCTAGGACAGTCTCCCCGGTCTAACCGCCCCGGTCGCATAGCTACTACGTGCCCTACGGGACGGCGGGCTGCTCCTATAGCTCACCCTTGCAGGCTGCACGGTTAGGCCTGCTAGTCACGCAACATCTCTTCCTTGCAGGAGGCGATCTAAAACAGCAGGGGCGATCTGCGCAATCTGCTCCTTCGGTCCTCCAGGTCGCCCAGAAGATGACTACCTGCCTCCAGGTCGCCCAGGAGCTGAAGACCTACCTCCAGGTCGCCCAGGAGCTGATGACCTGCCTCCAGGTCACCCAGGAGCTGAAGACCTACCTCTAGGTCGCCCAGGAGTTGACGACCTACCTCCAGGTCGCCCAGGAGCTGACGACCTGCCTCCAGGTCGCCCAGGAGCTGACGACCTGCCTCCAGGTCGCCCAGGAGCTGACGACCTGCCTACAGGTCGCCCAGGAGCTGACGACCTGCCTCCAGGTCGCCCAGGAGCTGACGACCTGCCTCCAGGTCGCCCAGGAGCTGAAGACCTGCCTCCAGGTCTCCTAGGAGCTGAAGACATGCCTCCAGGTCGCCCAGGAGCTGAAGACCTGCCTCCAGGTCGCCCAGGAGGTGACGACCTGCCTCCAGGTCGCCCAGGAGCTGACGACCTGCCTCCAGGTCGCCCAGGAGCTGACGACCTGCCTCCAGGTCGCCCAGGAGCTGACGACCTGCCTCCAGGTCGCCCAGGAGCTGACGACCTGCCTCCAGGTCGCCCAGGAGCTGAAGACCTGCCTCCAAGTCGCCCAAGAACTGACGACCTGCCTCCAGGTCGCCCAGGAGCTGAAGACATGCCTCCAGGTTGCCCAGGAGCTAAAGACCTGCCTCCAGGTCGCCCAGGAGCTGAAGACCTGCCTCTAGGTTGCCCAAGAGTTGACGACCTGCCTCCAGGTCGCCCAGGAGCTGACGACCTGCCTCCAGGTCGCCCAGGAGCTGACGACCTGCCTCCAGGTCACCCCGGAGCTGATGACCTGCCTCCAGGTCACCCAGGAGCTGACTACCTGCCTCCAAGTCGCCCAGGAGCTGAAGACCTGCCTCCAGGTCGCCCAGGAGCTGACGACCTGCCTCCAGGTCACCCAGGAGCTGAAGACATGCCTCCAGGTCGCCCAGGAGCTGAAGACCTGCCTCCAGGTCGCCCAGGAGCTGACGACCTGCCTCCAGGTCGCCTAGGAGCTGAAGACCTGCCTCCAGGTCGCCTAGGAGCTGACGATCTGCCTCTAAAATGTTTTGGACTCGGTCAAAGCTCACCACCTTACCGGGGGTAACGTTACTAGGACCGTCTCCAGCCCGAGCCTATAAATACCCCCAAGACCTCTCATTCTAGGGGCGGAAGAGGAGAACTGCCACCTTGATCAAAGTCTGCGGCCTCAGTTTTCTAGTCCATCACGGCTTGATCAAGCAAGGTTGGCGGACTCAAATCTCCAGTCCGCCCAGGTCGTCAAGAGTTGTGGACTTAGCTTTTTCTGCCCTCAGCAGCTTGCGCAGCCTCCGATCTCCAGTCCGCCCAGGTCGTTAAGGGTTGTGGACTTAGCTTTTTCTTCCCTCAGCAGCTTGCGCAGCCTCCGCAGCCTCCGATTTCCAGTTCTCCTAGGTCGTCAAGAGTTGTGGACTTAGCTTTTTCTGCCCTCAGCAACTTGCGCAGCCTCCGATCTCCAGTCCGCCCAGGTCATCAAGGGTTGTGGACTTAGCTTTTTCTGCCCTCAGCAGCTTGCGTAGCTTCCGCAGCCTCCGATTTCTAGTTCTCCCAGGTCGTCAAGAGTTGTGGACTTAGCTTTTTTTGCCCTCAGCAGCTTGCGCAGCCTCTGCAGCCTCAGTTCTCCAGTCCTCTGCAGCCTCTTTTACTTAGTTTCTGGCACCTTCTTCTTTAGCCACCAGCTTCCCCCATTGTACCCTTTACTGCTTCTTCATGTAATGGTGCAATAATAAGCTGTAATCCTACTTGATCAAAGGAAAAGCCCGTCGCAAGAGTGGCATTCAGGCCGCGACAGGCGAAGTCTGCTGTTGTCGCTGCTAGCGGCCCTTTCTCTTCTATTTTCTCTGTCTTCATACGCGACTCAGAGTAACCAGCTGCCCGGCAGTCTCTCAAACCTCTCCTCTATCCCCGCAACCCACTCATTCACCTAGCTTGTGAGACCGAACACCCGTTAGCTGGTGATGCTCGACTCCCTTTCGCATTTCGCGCATCAACACTCCTGAATCAGAAATATGAGGCCTTCAGACAGGGGCCCAAAGAAGAGATCGGAGTTACCTTCGAGAACTTCCTCAAGATCGTCAATGCTCTCAAGGGATATGGAAGAGTGTTCACTAATGGTGAACTTAATGATAAATTCCTTAGGTCCCTTACTAAGGAATGGGAAACGAAGATCTGCGCCATCCGAGAGTTTGGCAGATTAGATGAAACTGATCCTCAGATACTCTTTGGGAAGCTAATGTCCTATGAGCTCTAGTTGAACACGAGGAAAGCTGAAGAAGAAGCAGAGAAGGCCGCAGCCAAGGAAAAGACTATGGCCCTAAAAGCCATTCACTCCAGGAAGGGCAAGGGTGCGGCTTCATCCCGTGCCGGGAAAAAGGATGAGAAGGAAGACTCCGAGCCATGCTCCTCCGGCTCATAGTTGTCTGATGAAGACTTCTCCCTCATCACCCGAGAATTCAAGAAGTTCCTCAAGATGAGGAATCAAAGAAAGAGAGACGGCTCCTCCTCCAGAAATCAAAAGAAGAATTATTCTCCTGACAGGTATGAATCAAAACTGAACAAACATCGTAATACTGACATCATTGGTTTTGGATGCAATAAGCCAGGACACGTCGTGGCCGACTGCAATCAAGGCAAGAGAGAGAAGGGAAAGGGAGAAGAGCACAGGACCTCTAGAGATAAAAAGAAGGAGAGGAGCTACATCGCCAAAAAATCAAAGACACTGAGTGAGTCTGATTCCTCAGACTCCAGTGATGATAAGGAAGCCTACTTCGGGTTGGTGGGTCGCTCTGACTCAGAAGGAAAATGCCCCCCATTCACTGGGAAGGTAAAAGCTCGTACCCCCCTCTCTGACTCTGACTATGAGTCTCCTGATGATGATTTCGAGGACAGCCCATCTGCCCGAGAAGCTGAGCTCCTCAAAAAGTATGAGCTGTTGCTCAACACCTTCGAGGAATGCCGCAAGAGATTGAGGGCTCAGAAAAAGGAAGTCAAATTCCTTAAGGTCGAGGGTGTCTCCCTAAGGGAAGGGATCACTAGCTTGAATTCTCTCTGACAGGAGCACCTGGACCTGATCTCTAAGCACTCAGAGTCTCTAAGTCTCTTTGACCTTAAACAGGAAGAAATCAATGAGTTGGAAGAACAACTTACTGCAGAAAAGAAGATTGTCCAAAGCTTCTCTATGCCAAAGACTGTTCTTCCACTGGTTGATACCTTCTCTGCTCAGGCTAAGGGGGCTGGCTTGGGGCATGTGGGTGTGCCTGGTAAATCATCCAGGAGAAACAAAAAGTAGAGGAGAAATAAGGATGCTAAGAAGGCCTCTACTACAGAAAAGGGAAAGGCCCCACTCAACCCTATTATATTCAGGAAGCCTGGCAATCCCTGCAATGAAAAGGACTTTGAGTCAACTTATGACACTTCTTCCAGCCCTCGATTGAAAAGCCCAAGAGCCGCTATGAGGGGTGGGCCTTCCCCCGCAACTTTGGCGAGAGTGTCTTCAAGGCACCTTATGAGGAAGTTCAAATGGAGGATTATGGCCACTTCTCTAGCGGCCATAATAGGAAGCAGGCACCCAAGGCCAAGCCTATTACACTGAGAAACCAGGAGGTGAAGAAATCATGCGACTGTTGTCATCATGATTCCTCCACCTCCAGGTCCGAGGCCCCGGCTGAACTTTCCGTTCCAAGGGTTAGGCAGGTGCCTAGGAGAAAGTATAACAAATTTTGCTGCTGGTACTGTGGCAAAGTTGGTCACTTTGCCGTGGATTGCTGGTTTAATCCGAGGAATAACAAGACTCCTCATGTTGGCAATGCGAGGCAGACCACTCGTAGGGATAACCCTCCGAGGGGGAGCATGCTAACGAGGAATTTAGGACCCAAGTTCGATTGGGTTCCTAAGGGAAATTAATTCTGTTTTGCAGGAATGTCCAAAGGCCACCAAAACTCCCATATAGTACTTGGACAGTGGATGCTCCCGGCATATGACCGGGACAAGAAGCCTGCTGCGTGATTACTCTCCAGTCGAGAATGGACCCAAAGTCATCTTTGGGGGATCAGATCGAGGAGTCACTAGGGGTTACTATATGATTTCCAACGGTATAATTTCTATCACCAACGTGGCTTACGTTGAAGGGTTAAATCATAACCTGATTAATGTAAGTCAGTTATGTGATAAAGGTTATGACGTTAAGTTCTGCAAGGATAAATGCCTGATAATATCGTGTGGCTCTTCGGAGACGGTATTAACAAACATTAGGAGCAGAAATATCTTCTGCTTAGATTTTCTTCGTTTAGATTCATCTAGCCCCGTATGCCTAGTAGCAACAGGCAGTGCATCTCTTTGTGAACAATGGCACAAGAGATTGGCACATATTAATTTCAAGACAATTAGTATGCTGTTTTCTAAAAACTTAGTAAGGGATGCTCCCATCATTAAGTGCATCAAAGATAGCCCCTGTCCTTCATGCCAGAAGGGCAAACAGACTCGGGCTACCTTTAAGGGCATCGTTGATAAAGACTCCTCCAGGTGTCTTTATCTTCTGCATATGGACTTGTTTGGTCCAATGCAAGTTCATAGCTTGGGAGGCAAGTCTTATACGCTAGTGATTGTTGATGATCACTCTCGGTTTACTTGGGTGTTCTTTTTAAAACGCAAGTCAGATACGTTTGACATCTTCACCAGTTTTGTCAGGCAGATTCAGAACGAACTTAACTGCTCGGTGGTCAAAATCAGAAGTGATCATGGAATAGAGTTCGAGTCTTGTGCTATGACAGAGTTCTGTGAAGAACATGGTATCTTTCATGAGTTTTCCTCCCCGCGTACTCCTAAGCAAAATGGAGTTGCGGAGAGGAGAAATAGAACTCTCATTGAAGCTTGCACAACAATGTTTAATGACGCTTCTCTCCCAGAATACTTCTAGGCAGAGGCAGTTAATACGGCGTGTCATGTACAAAACCAGGCCTTGATCAACAAGAATCATCATAAGACACCTTATGAGCTACTGAAAGGCAGGAAGCCAACCATGTCCTATTTTAGGATCTTTGGCTGCAGATGTTATGTACTGAATAACGGGAAGTACCCGCGTACTAAGTTTGGTGAAAAATGCTTCGAAGGCATATTCATGGGCTATAGTAGCCATAGTCGGGCATATAGGGTTTTCAATAAGAAAACCATAGTGGTTGAAGAATCAATTAATATTGTATTTGATGAAGGAAGCTTGCTTAATAGCAATTCTTCCAGCAGTATTCTTGAAGATATAAGTGCAAGACTTGAACAGCTGAGTCTCGATGAGACTGCTAAAGATGTAACTCCCAAGTACGCCAAGGTTTCTACCTCAATGTCAACTGGAGAAGTTGAAAATCAGAATGGAGTAAACCTCTTAGAAGAAGGAGAAGCTCAAGAAGATGTCAGAGCTCCTGATGCCAGACTCCTAGAGCTCTGACACGTGAGGGATCATCCTAGAGATCAGATCATCGGAGATCCTCGTGACGGTGTCAGAACTCGAAGAGGTACTATTAACAAGATTTTGCATCTTAGTTTCCTGTCACAGGTTGAGCCAAAGAAGTTCGACGAGGCGAACAGAGATGCGGCATAGATATTGGCCATGCAAGATGAACTGCATCAATTCGAACGATGCAACGTCTGGACGCTGGTTCCCAGACCACAAAAGCAGAATGTGATTAGCACCAAGTGGATCTTCAGAAACAAACTGGATGAACACGGTGTCATCATAAAGAACAAGGCCAGGCTGGTGGCTCAAGGGTACAAACAGGAGGAGGGGATCATCTTCGACCAGACCTTTGCACCAGTGGCAAGGCTCGAGGCGATCAGATTGTTCCTGGCGTATGCTTCGCACAAAGGATTCACTGTCTATCAGATGGACGTGAAATCTGCATTCTTAAATGGCAATCTGAAAGAGGAAGTATACGTCGCACAACCCCCAAGTTTTGTTAATCCAACTTATCCCAATCATGTAAATTTTCTTAATAAGGCTTTATATGGCTTAAAACAAGCTCCTCGAGCTTGGTATGAGACTCTGTCTAGTTTTCTTCTTGAGAACAATTTCTCTAGACGAAAAATAGATAAGACATTGTTTCTTAAGGAAGTCAAAGGCAAGATATTGCTGGTGCAAATCTATGTTGATGACATTATATTCGGCTGAACGGATAACAATCTTTGCAAAAAGTTTTCTAAACTTATGCAAGGAAAGTTTGAAATGAGCAGTATGGGAGAGCTAAAGTATTTCTTGGGACTTCAAGTGAAACAGTCTGAGGATGGAATTTTCATTTCTCAGACGAAGTTCACAAATGAACTCCTCAAGAAATTCAGAATGGAGAATGCAACCTCTATGAGGACTCCAATGGGATCCACCATGTCTCTGGACAAGGATGAGAAAGGGAAACCTTTTGATGAAACCAAATACAGAAGCATTATTGGATCCCTGCTCTACCTTACTGTAAGTAGACCGGACATTATGTTCTCCACATGCGTTTGTGCCAGATATCAGGTGAACACTAAGGAATCTCACTATGTCGCTGCAAAGGGAATTCTTAGATACCTTAAGGGTACACCTAATCTTGGCTTGTGGTACCCGAGAAATAATGATGTCGAGCTAATAGGCTTTTCAGATGCTGATTTTGTAGGAAGCAGGGATGATCGGAAAAGCACTTTCGGGACATGTCAATTCCTCTGAAGAAGGCTTATATCATGGAATAGTAAGAAGCAAAATTGTGTTGCAACCACCACAGCTGAATCTGAGTATATCTCAGCAGACAGCTGTTGCGCACAACTGCTATGGATCAGAAACCAGTTAGTAGACTATGACCTTCAGTTCAAGGAAGTACCACTGTACTGCGACTCCTCCAGTGCAATTTCCATTGCGAACAATCCGGTATCGCACAGCAGGACGAAGCATATTGAAGTGCGCTACCACTTCATTTGGGAGCACGTGGAAAACAAGGACATCTCTCTCTGCTATGTCCCCACGGATAAGCAGATTGCAGATATTTTCACCAAGCCCCTAGATGAGGACAAGTTCAGTCTCTTCAAGACTGAACTGGGGATGCTAAACTATGAGGAATGAAGACTACAGAAGCTCCAGGCTCGTACATCTAGGGGGAGCATCCGCAAGAAACTCAAGTGTAAGCCCAAATGCCAGAACTGAGGGGGAGAATTGTGGCGAGTGCTAAAGTCCCAGATTTGTAGAAGCCGAAAAGGGGGAGATTGCCCTCTCGGCTAAGGTGCTAAGGGCTAAGGTGCTCTCGCAAAGTTTGATCCAAATGCTCTAAAGATAATGGTATGAAAATTCTTTTTCAACTGATTATTCAGTTTATGTTTTTCTTCCATCCATTCTATTCACCTTAGCTTGTAGGGTTTGGGCTTCTTCAAATAGGGGGAGATTGTTGGATATTGTATCCACAATGTACCTTGATTTGAAGAAGCCCCTGGACCAGTTAAGGTGAATTGAGTGTGTATTTGATCATTTGGTTTCAAGTTGTGCTTGCAGTTATTCCACGCTAAGTACACACCAATGTCAGGGTGCAGTGGGTCAATATACATGGGTCTGCGCAACGTAATCCCTCGTTGAGCAGATCAGTGTGTTGGCCTACGTGTACTCTCTCTATTGGAGTGTACTTACTTTCAAGTACAGGGCTGAGAAAGATCAAGAGCAGACAAGGAGCAAGGATGGACCAAAAAGCAGCTCACGGGTGAAAAGACGAAAAATCGTCTAAGTAGAAATCGTCGAGAATAACTAAGTGATTCTTGCCGATTCGACGATTCTCGCCGAATCGTCGAGAATCACTCGCTGATTCTTGCCGATTTCTGCCGGCTGTCTCAACGCCGTCTTGATTTCTGCTTAAGGCAGAATCGTCGAGAATCACTAGTTGACTCTCGCCGAATCGATGAGAATGACTTTGCATTCTCGCTGATCCGTCGAGAATGAATATTGATTCTGGCCGATTCTCTCCGGTTGGCTTTATCTTCAGCCAGAATTCTGCTAAGTAGAATTTGGCGAGAATCATAAGTGATTCTCGCCGATTCGTCAAGAATCACCTATGATTCTCGCCGAATTTGCCTTGGGCGAAATTCTAGTGCTCGCTGGACCGGACCAAGTTTCAGGCGCTGTTTTGAACCGGTCTTAGGGATTCTACTGGTGGGGCCCACAACCGTCATAAGATATGATCTACTGTATAAATACTGGTGTATTTCGATCATTACATATACCTAACATACAAGAACGAAAGCGGAGTCGCCGACGTGACCTAAATCGCGAAGCTCATTCCGTCGCCGTCACCGCTCGTGCTAGTTGGTCGCTGCTGCTGATCGTGGGTTCTTCCTGATCTCCCGGCGACAGAAGCTCTGCCACGCAACGCGTCTCACGAGTCCTTCTTGAGAACCTTTGTCTCTTGATTTGTAGATCGGTAATACCTTCCTTATCCGAATCGATCGAGACGATTGATCCAAGAAAGACCGTTGGTAGACCTTGCCGGCTTAGCTACGAAGTTTGGATCTCGAAAGCATCGTCGCCGCTCTCCTTTGCAGCCGCCGATCTTGATAGTATCACTGCCGCAAGCTTTGCCGCCGCCGATCTTGAAAGAATAGCTGCCCGACTCTTTGCCGCTGCCGATCTCGGGGAGATCCTTTCCAAGTGATAGCTAAGGTCGTGGACTCTTCGTCATCTTCGAGAACGTGTCATCGAACGAAGAGGAACACCTAGCGCTCCAAAAGTAGTCTGTATTTTTTATACATTCCATTTTATTTTTGTTGTAAAGGAACGTTGGTTCCTCATTGTAAGGGTTGGGTGCAACCCGTGGTGGAGGAGTGGTGACTCCTTCAGGTGGAAGGGTTCCTTCCATTAGTGTGAGGATTGGATTTCAATCCTGTTGGTGAAGTGACCGAGTCATCCCTGGTTGGGAGATAGGTCGAAGGGGGAAAGTGGACGTACCCAAATCGGGGATCCACTATAAATTGTCTGTGTCCTTCTGTGTTGTGCTGCTTTGTTCATTTGTGCAGGTACAATTTTAATTCCGCAAAAACACTGCAAGACACCTATTCCCCCCCATAGGTGAAAGTAGTTGGCACTAGGTGGACTTTCAATGAGAACTGGTCATCAGTCAACACACGTGCTAGTCTTAATGTATCATTATCACCCTTAGTTTCTATGATGATACAACAGCTAGGGAAGTTTTAAGAATGAAGCTTCAAATAAATCACAGGCTCTCACATTCAAGTCACGTACTTGATGTTTTATGGAAGCGAACACTCTATGGGTATTTATTATGTTAACATTTAACTATCGCATAGAGAAATCATAATAAAAGAACTTGCCATTAATGGAAAAATTAAACTTCGGTACATAATTCATCATATGAATAAACAACAAACAGACAACAGAATATATGTTTACATGTAATCCACAAGATTCTCACTAGAGCTGATCATTTAGGTATCGTATACCCATTGATCTAGTATGACCATCATGCTTCCTCTACGCGAGAGGCTTTGTCAGTGGATCCGCAATATTCTCCTCAGTCAGCACTCTGCAAATGTTCACATCTCCTCGTTCGATAATCTCACGAATAAGATGGAACCGCCGAAGTATGTGCTTGGAGCACTGATGGGATCTAGGTTCCTTAGATTGTGCAATTGCACCATTATTATCACAGTAGAGAACTACGGGACAAACAATGTTAGGAACTACATTAAGCTCGCCGATGAATTTCCTAATCCATACAGCCTCCTTCGTTGCATTAGCTGCAATGATATGCTCGGCCTCTATTGTAGAATCAACAACTGTCTCTTGCTTAGAACTCTTCCAGCTCACAGCTCCTCCATTAAGGCAACACAAACCCTAATTGAGACTTTGAGTCGTCCCTATCAGTTTGGAAGCTAGCATCCGTGTAACCACTTACATCGAGCTCTTCCTCTCCACCATACACCAAGAACACATCCTTTGTCCTTCTCAAGTACTTCAGGATATTCTTGACTGCAATCCAGTGACACTCACCGGGGTCTGACTGATACCTGCTAGTCATGCTCAAAGCAAAGGAGACATCGGGTCGAGTACATAACATTGAATACATGATTGATCCAATTGCCGAAGTATATGGAATCAACTTCATGCGGTCCTTATCTTCACAAGATTTTGGACACTGGTCCTTAGAGAGATTCACACCATGAGACATGGGTAAAAATCCTTTCTTGGACTCAAGCATGTTGAACCGCTTCAACACCTTCTCAATGTATGTACTCTGGGTCAAACCCAGCAACTTCTTCGATCTATCTCTATAGATCTTAATACCAAGTATATAAGTCGCTTCACCCAAGTCCTTCATAGAAAAGCAGTTCCCTAGGTTGTTCTAAACAACTTTAAGGGTAGGAATGTCATTCCCAATCAACAATATGTCATCTATATACAATATCAGAAAGACAACAATGCTCCCACTGATTCGCTTGTAAACACAAGGCTCATCTTCATTCTTGATGAAACCAAACTCTTTGATTTTCTCATAAAAATGAAGATTCCAACTTCGAGAGGCCTGCTTCAGTCCATAAATGGACCTATTCAGCTTGCATACTTAAGTGGCTTCATTTGGGCATACAAAATCCTCGGGTTGTGTCATGTACACTTCCTCAAGGAGGTTTCCATTAAGGAAAGCCATTTTGACATCCATCTGCCAGATCTCGTAGTAATAATACGCAGCAATAGCAAGCAATATCATTATGGACTTTACCATGGCAAAAGGGGAAAAGGTCTCATCATAGTCAATACCATGAATTTGCTTGAAAGCCTTAGCCACCAGTCGCAGTTTGAATGTCTGTACATTCCCATCCATGTCGGTCTTCTTCTTGAAGACCCATTTTCACCATATGGGTCGTACCCCTTCAGATGGTTCCACCAAGTTCCAAACTTGGTTTGCATACATGGAGTTCATTTCGGATTTCATAGCCTCAAGCCATTTGTCAGAGTCCGGTCCATTCATAGCCTCTTGGTAGGTTGCTGGTTCATCATCATGATCCATAAGCAACACATTACCTATTTGAGACATGAGAAATCCATATCTCTAAGGCTCAAATCTCGGTCTACCAGATCTACGTAGGACTTGTGTTTCTTGAGCAGGTTCTCTAGCTACAACATCTTGTAGTCCTGTCTCAGAATCCAATTCCAGTTCATTCACTACTTGTGGTTCTTGAACTTATTCAAGTTCTACCTTTTCAGTCTTTCTTGATAAGAATTCTCTCTCCAAGAAGACGCCAGTCCTTGCGACAAACACTTTGCCATCGGATTGTAGGTAAAAGTAATACCCTTTCATTTCCTTAGGATATCCCACCAGATAACATTTATCTGATTTGGGTTCCAGCTTGTCAGGCATTTGACGTCGCACGTATGCCTCACAGCCCCAAATTTTAATGAACGACATACTAGGACGCTTCCCAGTCCATATCTCATATGGTGTCTTCAGAACTATTTTCGTTGGAGCGCGATTCAGTGTCATTACAGCAGTCTCTAAAGCAAAACCCCAAAAGAAAACAGACAAGTCTGCATGACTCATCATCGAACGTACTATGTCTAATAAGTACGATTTCTCCTCTCAGACACACCATTATGTTGTGGTGTTCTAGGTGGAGTGAGCTGTGATACAATATCACACTCTTTTAGATGATCACGGAACTCATGACTCAGGTATTCGTCACCTCGATCGTGCTCTTCTTTTTCTTCAGTGCAGAAGACATGGGCTCAAGATGTGACTTAGGTCCCACCTTCGTCTTCTTAGAGGCCTTGGCCTTGCCCTTGCCCTTATGCACCATTAGTATGGAGCTGGCAGGCTTGGCCTCCTTCATGTTGATCTCAGTAGTTCTTAACATGCCTAGGAGCTCGGGAAGTGTCTTGTCTATTTCATTCATGTTGTAGTTCAAGACAAACTGCTCATAACTGTCCGACAACGATTGCTGGATCAGATATGTGGCCAACTCTTGACCCAGAAGAAAACCCAGCCTTTCAAGGTTCTCTATATACCCAATCATCTTGAGTACGTGAGTCCCTTCTGAGTCTCGAACTCCCAATTTGCACTGAAATAATGCTTTTGTGACATCAAACCTCTCTTGACGAGCTTGCCCTTGAAACATTTTCTTGAGATGCTCGTCAATCTCCTTGCACCCCATGTTCTCATGTTTCCTCTGAAGCTCAGAGTTCATGGTGGAAAGCATAAGGCATTCGATGTCTAAGGCGTCATCAGTATACTTCTTATAAGTATACTTATCAGCACGGGAAGAATTCCCGGCCGGTACCTCGGTGGCTTCTTCTTCCAAGACATAGAGCTTTCGCTCTTGCTTGAGAACAATTCTCAGGTTCCTTTACCATTCCTTGTAGTTGGTCCCATTGAGCTTATCCTTCTCAAGGATGGCTCTCAGAGACAGAGTGGAGTGTGAACCACTTGCCATGGAATTCTACAAGAATTCATGCAAAATAAAATCAGTACCAAAATTTCAAAATACAATTTATTTTAATTTGGACTTCAATTTAAACTCCCACTATTTTATTCGAAATGATGGCCCTCACTATCAATTAGGAGAGTTCATGCGAGCTACTCTCTTAGTGGACAAGATCCGTATTTCACCAACACAATGAGTAAGCTTTGGCTTTTCTCTCACGATGTGGTTATTTAGGTAGGCAACGCTTGCCAATTGCATCCTTATGCAATTCTTGTATGGTTGGTGAATAACTCCTTATTCGCATCCATCATATGGTGCACGCCAACCCTATGCCTCTAGGCACTGAACCTTTGAGGTCACCTAGTTAAGTTGGACCCGATGTCGATAGTGGGATATCACAATTATCCGCTCGCACCCTTACCAAGATAGATAAATGCACCTTGCTTTGGCAAGCCCACACTTCATCGATTGAGGCAGGAAGAGTGTCATCCATCGGAAGGCATCTGAACACTAAATATTTAAGGAAGGGATTTTGATGATGGGTTAACAATAAACCATGATCAACATTTGATCAATGTGCACATCTAAATGAAAACACTTTCTAAAATCCACATGCATCCCTTATGTGCACAACATGGCACTATCAACATTTGATAGAAGGAAGGGCTAAATCTGAACATCTGGACTCTTCCAAATCTTCAGATTTATATGCATTGGACGAAGGCAAAGGCAACTCAACTTAAAGCAGTAGACAAGCTCGTCTCTCATTATTGGATTCAAAATCCAAAACAATATACGGGTTCATTAACCATTCGAGGGACAATTACTGCTAAGGAGACAACAATTTCTAACAATTAGAAATTACCACGAAATCCCAGACGTTCCTGGTGGGGTCCTAAGATTAAATCTAGACATTTAGAACACTTCTAAATCCCTAGGTTTACACGTACTGGAATAACCTAACTTCCAATACAACAATCATGGCCGAAACCTCCCTCTGATACCACTGTTGGGTTTCTCTGAGGATGGCACAACACTTGTGCACGCAGCGGAAGTAATAAAATCAAGAAAAACCCAAAAAAGATGGGATCGGGCCATGAATATTGAATCAAGAAGTTAACAAATAACTAGGTCAAAGTTACCTTAGCGGCGTTGAGTCACAACTCAATGGAGATGCTCCAAGGTTTGAGTCTTTGTCGGTGGCGAGTTCTACGTAGAATAACGTTTACGTCTCTACAGAAATCCACACGAGCAGGAAAACACTGAGTTTTTCGTCGCACAAAAGATCGGGAAGGAGATCAACTGCACCTTGCACTTCCACGGACTGCTAGGACCGCGCCAGGAATAACAACACTTGCGACTGTCGCCGGAGAGGAGGTGGTCAGCGGAGCGAACGAGGCGGAAGCGGAACTCTTCCGTCGGCGGAACACTTCCGTCGGCGGAATGGCGGAACACTTCCGTCGGCGGAATGGCGGAACTCTTCCGTCGCGTCGGGGAAATTCAACTCTACATCCGCTCAAAACCTAAGTGTCTATTTATACCCAAAGAATAAATAAACCTTAGTAAAATCGGTATCCGCAGACCACAGTTAAATAGGGTTTCTGGGAAAAATTCGACGGGAATCAGCATTCGTCGAGAATCGAACATTTCGATTCTCGACGAATCTCGACGATCGACGATATACGACGATCGATACTCGACGATTCTCGACGATTGAGACTCTACGATTCTCGACGATCGATACTCGATGATCCACAGTCGATGATTCTCGATGAACTACAGCCGACGATCGTCGACGGACCATGGTCGACGATACTCGACGATTCTCGACGAATCTCGACGATTCTCGACGAATCTCGACGATCCTCGACGAATCTCGATGATTCTTCCTTAGCAACATTTGACGGACCCCCATTCTCTATGGTGATTGGTAACTCTTACCAACACAATCAATCTTCCAACTTCTCCACATGCTCTTATGTGCGACCCTGCAGGCTCATATCGCATTGGCAGTGAGATTACATGTTTGACCACTTCTAGATCACCATGATAACTCCAACATAGCCATCCTAAAGTTGGGATCAAGCTCTGGATCAAATGGAGGAGAGGGAGGTCTCTCTGGATTTAGTCTTTGAGCATCCTGAGGTAACTACTGAGAGATATTTCTAAATTGAATAGACTGGACTTGGAAATTTATTGCAATAGGATTCTGCTTCTTCTGTCTAGAGTAAAGTGATTTAGGAGGTGGAGCTTCACTAAACTTGCCTTTAGGCTTATAAGAGTTGGCATGCCTCTGAGACTGAGAGGAGGCTGTCTTTTAGGCTTGAGAGGGTGCTGGCTTCTGAGGCTGAGAGGCTACTGAACTTGAGTACTGAGTGATATTTAATCTTTGAGACACATTCCCTGAAGCTCCTGCAGGAAGAGGAGGAGGAGGAGGTGGATTTTTCCTGAATTTATTCACAGGAGAGGATCCAGACTTCTTTTTCTTCTGTGCCTTAGCTTGATTTCTAGACAGCTTCAACCACTGAGGAGTTTTGGAAGTTAGAGGAATGTTGTGCAGAATGTAATATGGAATATCATTATCAGGATTGGGCTTAGGAGCAGAATTTGCTAGAGCTTTCCTCTTCTTTGATTTGGACCTCTTGGCATTGTCAGATTCAGAATCATCAGAATCATCAACTGGGTCATCTTCAGACGAACCTAGAGGATTGTCATATAAAGCATCTATTGCTTCTATTGTTTTTTGTGAAATTTTCTTGTTTGCTTGAGGAGGAACAACAATATCTGAAAGCATATGAGAATCATCTGTGTCTTTATCAGTCAGAAAAAAATCATTTATCTTAGGATCTTTTTGCATTTGGTCAATCTCTAGTGCAATATCATATGCAATTATATCATCTAGATTTGGTATAGTACTAACATCCATACCATAAGTTGGGCCAATAGGTTCCATAACTATGTTAGTAACAAAGCTTGCCTGAATGGCTTGAATAGTTTCTGTACTAATAGGAGCTGTAGAGCAAATAATGTCTGTGCAATACTTGAGAGAAACAAATAAAAGAATGTTTCTATATAAGAGATCAAAAGAATCTAGAATTGACTTTAGTTCAATTGCTGGAGAAATGGAACAATCTTCAGAAAGAATATCCAAAGAAGGAACTGAATCAACTATCTCAGAATCAGTGTCATTCTGTGAGGTCTACATCTGGTATCTCAGTATCAACAAACTCTATCTCTGTTGTTGTTGCTGGAAGGGTCAATGCTGGAATTGAAACTGCTGCTGCTGTACCTAGAACAGCTTCATAGGAAATCTCCCCCTGCCTGGTTTCAGTAAATACTGGAACAATTCCCTTGGATGAAGAAGGGCTAGAGGAGGCAGCAAGAAGGGCAGCAATGGATGAAATAGAAGCTGCCATAGGTAAGATTGACTCTGTTATCAAGGATTTTAGGGATGGATTGATAATCTCCAAGAGAGTGGTGATGGAAGGAGAGTCCATTTGCATGAACTCAGGAGGGGTTTGAGTTGATACTGATGAGTGTGAGATGAGAGGAGTGAAATCTGTCATTATTTCATCCTATAATGGAGAATTTGGTTGAGTAGGAATTAGTGTTGAATCAAGGTGAATAGGGGAATTTTGATGGGAATAATGTTAAGGAGATATATGAGATGTGATTGGGGAGTAAGGAGGAGAGAGAAGATTGAAGTTTGGTTGGATTATGATGTTGAAGGATGGAGTTGTAACAAGATGTGATGGAGTAGGAGAACGTGAAGGGGTAGTATGAAGTGCTGGAGATGATGGTTGTGTTGGAATTGAGGTGAATGGTTGATGGACATCAGGAGGGTTGGCTGTAGGAGGAGCAGGGAATGCTTCATCAGGGTGAGGAGAGGTTGTGACTGCCCTAGTGTCCTCAGCTGTTCTAGAAGAGGTGGAGGCCTGGGATGGCTTTGGGATAGTTCTTTCCCATTTACCAAACAAGGAGGAGTCAAACCTCTTACTGGCATTAATAAATATGGTCTGAGAGACCATTAATTCAGAAGCCTTATACTGGAGGAAAATTACCAGAATCCTCCCAAAACAAACATCCTTCTTGGAGTTCTTCCTTTTTATCAAATTAAAGAACAACTCAGCCCAGTTGATGGACTTCTTATTGACCAATGAAGACATGATCGAGAACTGCTGCCTCTTAATATTATCATGGGCAGAGTGCTTACCCAATAGAACCTTGACCACTACATCTGCTAAGAACTTGTATTCTACAGACAAATTTTTCTTAAGCAACTTTGATGGTATTCCCTCTGGATGACCCATCCTAATCAGCATACTACTTGAAAGTAACACTAGTGTCAACTACCTTCACCTAATGGGGGGGGGATAGGTGATTTGCCGTCTTTTTGTGGAATTAAAAATTTACCAACACAATAAAACAAAACAAGCACATCACAGAAACACACAGACAGTTATAGTGGTTCCCCGATTTGGGTACGTACACTTTCCCCCTTCGACCTATCTCCCAACAAGGGATGACTCGGTCACTTCACCAACTGGATTGAAATCCAATCCTCACACTATGGAAGGAACCCTTCCACCCGAAGGAGTCACTACTCCTCCACCACGGGTTGCACCCAACCCATACCATGAGGAAACAAAGTTCCTTTACAACAAAAGCAAAAATGGAATGTATAAAAAATACAAACTACGTTTGAAGCGCTTGGTGTCCCTCTTCGTTTGATGAAGCGTTCTTGAAGTAGACGAAAAGTCCATGACCTAAGCACTCTCTTGGAGAGGATCTCCCCAAGATCGGCGGCGGTAAGGATTGCGGCGGCGATGCTTTCGAGATCCAAACTTCGTAACAAAGCTAACAAGGTCTACCAACGATCTTTCTTGGATCGATTGTCTCAATCGATTCAGAAGGGAAAAGTATTCCCATTCCACAAACCAAGAGACAAAGGATATCAAGAAGAAATGTGAGACACGTTGCTTGGCTAAGTTTCTATCGCAGAGAGATTAAGAAGAATCCGATCAGCGGCGGCGACGAACGATCGAGCGATGACAGCGCGGAAGGAAATCCGCGATCTTCTTAGGTCAAGTCTGTAACATCCCATTTCCGGCTAGACCCATAGGAGTCGGTTGGTCGTGACAGAATGCTAGGATGCCCAAAAATTGAAATACATCAACCGAGATTTCGGGTCACGGGTTTGTCATGCCTGTGACCGACCCGTCACGCCCGTGACCTAGGGTGTGACTCCTTAAACGATCGTCGATCTCAGGGAGACAATCGTCGAGCGCAGAATTTTCAACCTGGGCCTGTCACGCCCGTGACCTATGTGTCATGCCCGTGACCTAGGGCGTGACCCCTTCGACGATCGTCGATCTCAGAGGGACGATCATCGAAGCGCAGAATTTGGGTCATGGCCCTGTCACGCCTGTGACCCAGGTGTCACGCCCGTGACCAAGGGAGTGACCCCCTTCGACGATCGTCGATCTCAGCGAGACGATCGCCGAGCACGGAATTTGCCTCATGAACCTGTCACGCCCGTGACCCATGTGTCACGCCCGTGACGTAGGGCGTGACCACCCTTCGACGATCGTCGATCTCAGTTCGATGATCGTCGAACTCAGAATTGGCCACCCGGGCCTGTCACGCCCGTGACCCATGTGTCACGCCCGTGACCTAGGGCGTGACCTCCCTTTCGAGATCATCGACCTCAGTTCGACGATCGTCGAACTCAGAATTGGCCACCCGGGCCTGTCACGCCTGTGACCTATGTGTCATGCCCGTGACAAAGGCCGAAACGTCAGCCAGACTGGAAATTTCGGTAACCGACGTCATAATCAATTCTGATTATGGAAATGTACAGCAGGAATATTTATGGGCCGTTTCAGTCACTAATTATTTAATAGAAAGAGAGAGTGAGGTCCAATAGAAAATCGCCACCGGGATCAGCCATTTCATCTTCCACCTTTTCCTCTTCCCTACATCATAACTGAAACGTTATTAAGAGAAACATTCATGGCCATGAATGTTTCATCCTTTCCCCTCCCCACTTGGAGATCTATATCAGCCTCCTTAGACCAAGAGGACAAGGTTACACGCTCGATCAAATGGATTCAGATTCCTCCCCTTGCTGTTGAAGAATTTCCGGCTACGCCGCCACCGTGCAAATGTCTTCCCGACGGTCTGCACGCCTCCAGCCCGCGAACAAGGTCCTCCCCTCCCTCTTCTTCTGTGGATAGATCTTAGAAATCATTAGGAGAGATATCGGGCTCAAAAGAGCCAGATCGGGTGAGCGTTTTCATGGTTTTCCAAAAATTTCATGGTGGCGGGTTCGCCGGAAACCGCCTCTCCGGCGGCCGTGCCGCCGCCCGACGGTAGCCCTCACCTCAACAGAGGTGGTGGTGGCTGGCCAGGGAGACGGCTGGGTGGCCGGGAAATAGCTTTAGAAAAGCTACAGGAAGTGTTTGTTTTTCTGATGCTGTTCGGGTTCGGGTAAAGAAGAAGGTGAACAATAGCATTTAATTATATTATATAATGTATAGTTAGGAATTAATTCCCTTTACTATACACTAGGTTAAAATGGAAAATTATAGCCCGTAGGGGCTGAAACATAAAAAGTGGTCAACATAGAAAATGTAGCCCTTGACGTCTAGTTTAATTCAAAATTAATTTCGCTCGATTTGGAGTCCTGGTTAGACCACATCACTTTTTTTGGTGAGGTCTATCTATATGGCTATCTTGACCTTAGAAAAATTCCCCACTCCAATCCAGTCATCAAAATGACTTGAAATTTGGAGTGTGGCCTAATCTTACCTATATCTAGGAGCTATCCAAAAATTAGGATTTTTGGAAAATAATTTTTTATATTTTTTTGAAAAATTCAATAATCATAGCATAATTTAATTAGATGGCTAAATGACTTCCAAACCATCTCAAATTTTGGTGAGTGGTCCCTGGGTTTATCATAAGGTTTTGGTAAAAATTTCATCTCATTTGGAGATGTTTTGATTAAGTTTTAATCCAACCCTAGGTTGGTCCTTATAGGATAATCTAGGATCAAACACCCCCTTGGTATTTGGGTGGTCATATCACCTCAACAGAGGCTGATATTTTGTCCAAAGGCTATTTAGGGCATGACACACCCTCCAAGGGAGTTTGGGGTGGTTTGGTGTAGGGTAGCCCTAGAACCCTAGGGAAAATCCCGTAATGGTGGTTTTTGGGGTTGTGAAGGTAATGGGGTAAAATAATTTTGGACTGACTTAAAATTTGGTGGAGAGAACCATAGGGCCAGTATAGTCCTCGGGAAAAAAGTTTATGGTATTTGGAGACAGCTAGTGCACCTAAAATCCTAACCCTAGTTTAGGTCACCAACCTTAATGTGAATTATTAAGCTTTCAAATGAACTTTAAATCAAGTAAAATTGAAGTAGGGTGATTTTCTAATCTTAATAGCCATATTATAATTTTGTTGAGATTTTTGGGTTAATTTATACAGTACTTCATTTACAACTCTAATTGTGCCATATATATTTATCTTGATGATTTTGGAATTTCTATGCACTGGAATGTTATGAAACCTTGGATTAGGGCATCTTATAGTATGTTATAACTTCTGTATTTTTCTTGGAAATTTTAACGGATTATTTTGGGTACATATTTCTTTAACGTACTAGTTGTGACATGGAGTCAAAAATACAAATAATGTCCAATTACTGTCTGAAAAATTATGAAATTTGGTCAGTGGGTGTTTAAAGTTATTCTAGTCACGCTGTAATTTTATATGGAATTTTAGATGATTAAAAATAGCATCTCCTTCACTAAACTGGGAAAATTAGCATTTTACATTAAAATAGATTCAGAGCCCAAATATTAGAGAAAAATTATGGGACTTGGTTTATGATGGTTTTAGGTCACCATCATACTTATATAATTTTCTTGGTATTTTTGGATATATATTTACAGTACTTCCTTCATAATATAGTAGAAATGGCATAAGATGGTAAATTAAGAAATATAGGCCTAAACACCTCTGGAATTTCTCAAAACTTGGAATTGCTGTTTAAATGCCTCATAGGATTTTTATTGATTTTAGGACGATTTATTGTTGGCTCATTAGTGCACTTCATGTTCATACTAGGACATTTGGAATCTTAGAATAAATAAATTAAATGCCCGATAAATAGGAAAATTTGGAAATCTTGGTCTTAGCTATATTATGTCATGATAGACCTCCAGTAAATACTATAGGAGATTCGGAAGACAAATTTGAGTACCTCCCATCATACTCCTCACGTATCTTAGGATGGTCTGCATGTAGTAAAACCAGGGAAACTGAACTAGAGCGGATTATGAACTTGGGGAGATGGAATTTTTGGTAGTTGCTGGTTGGTTAGGGCAAGCTAAGTTAAGTTCATTATTGGAGGTCAGGATAAGTAGAGTGTGAGACCGGTTAAGGATAAGGGCGTATGGGAACCACGAAAGATCGTCCACCCCGAGTAGTAGTGGAAGAGTCTTAATACGCTAGGGCCAGATCTAAAGTAACTTAAAAAGTGATCGGGTAATTGGTATCAACCAATAACAATAAGTGCCTTGCGAAAGGGAACGGTGGTCTTCAGCTACCATCATAGTTCCTAGTGCCCTTTGAGAGCCCTTCACGGGGAATACCGGGGGCAGTCCTGTGCTAATGTAAACTGTAGAATTAATAATCTAAAGAGCAACTAGTATAATTAGGGTTGCACACACATACACCCCGATAGCTAGGAAGGTAGTATAATTGGTTTGGTTTCCATTCAGACGGTAGCTCTGAAGGTAGATGCACGGACGGGACAGTCCGGGGAGCCGAGGGCTCGAGGGTTGTAGTACAGAATAAAGGTGGTGGGTCTTCGATATCTGATTGTCGTTCACACCGGCATCGGTACGTTGACTCGGCGGTGTGGGACACTTAGCCAAAGAAAGTCTTGTGGGTATAGCCAGCAGTAGTACGCGGATACTCTAGGTTGTGTTCTTCTAGGTGCGTACGGAAGGGCAAGGCCCGGTAGTGTGGATACCCGCCTAGGAGTGGGGGGCCCGACCCACTGTCTCCGTTTGGCACTACGGAGGTTCCTGGGAGTGAAGCTAGCTGCCCGAACAAGGGTAACTAAAGGTCTGTGCGCATAGAGTCGTGTGCGTGTGTTGCACTTGCATGAATCATGGCATAGCATATCACTACACTCATATTTTCATACAACCGACACCCCAATGTATAAATCGGTATGGGAATTTTTATACGATGGGAGCCTTGCAGAAGACCCCTTAACTTATAAGTTTGTATGGGCATTCATATAAGTTAAGGTTACCTACTTATTTACTTGCTTCTTTACTTACTATTCTCTAGCTGCCTTTTTATACAATTGCTACTTACTACTTCTCTTCTTTACCACTTACTACCATAGGATTGCTAGTTGTACTTTGTTCTAGATAGTTGTTAGAATAACTCCCCTGTCACCTGCTTGATTATTCTCCACCTTTATAGCTTCCCTTTCCTCCTCTCCGCTCGGTGCTTAGGAGCCGTAGGGGGAGGGGTAGGGGATGATAGGGCTTAGTCTTTATGACTAATGGTTTTCGAACCACAACATTACAGGATCTCCGGACTGGAGACAGGGTCCAGCAATCCAGGGACCAGCACCTGCAAAGTACGGTGCGCATGGAGGTGGGTCAGTCTAGCACCGGTGCACCTACGACCAGCTCCGTGAGTTATTAGTACTTTTATAGTTTCTACGATGAGTGATTTGTAGTGAGGACTCTGATGTACCGGGCTCGAGCCCGTTTATCTATATTTCATCTGAACTGTATCTTTGCAGTACTTCTGTTATCTATTTCCTATTATTATCTACTGATGGACTGGTTGTGATTTCACTTTTATTTACATGCTTCTGTGGACTTGTTTACATTTATGTATAATTACTTCTCTCTCTCGTGATCGAAAAGGGGAGGCAGAATTGGCGTTTTGTAGTGGCGGCCTTCCCGTGAGTCGGTGCCACCGCAAAGCGGCAGTTCTGGGCTAAGACCCCGTTGTCGAAAAAGAAAAAAGGGGGGGGGGGGGGTCTTACAAAGTCGGCAGCTCGTTCTTTTTCGTATATATTGATTACCCCTAAGGTTCAAAATACATGAGTATTTATACTGTAGATCAACCTTTATGACCGTTGTGGGCCCCACCAGAAGAAACCCTAATTTCGGTTCAAACAGCACCTGAACATTTGGTCCGGTCCAGCGAGCCAATGGAATTTGCCTAAGGCAAATTCGGCGGGAATCATTGGTCATTCTCGACGAATCGGCGAGAATCACTTATGATTCCCGTCGAATTCTCCTTAGAAGAATTCTAGCTGAACAGCAAGCCAGCCAGAGAGAATCGGCGAGAATCACAATCCATTCTCGACGAATCGCCGAGAATGCAAAGTCATTCTCGACGATTCGGCGAGAATCACTTAGTGATTCTCGTCGATTCTGCCTTAGCTGAATTCTAGACGGCGTTGAGACAGCCGGATGCATTCGGCGAGAGTAGGCTAGTGATTCTTGACGATTCGTCGAGAATCACTAGTGATTCCTGTCGAATCGGCGAGAATCACTTAGTGATTCTCGTCGAATTTTCCTTAGACGATTTTTCGTATATCTTCCCGTGAGCTGGTCTTTGACCCATCCTTTCTCCTTTTCTGTTCTTGATCTTTCTCAGCCCTGTACTTGAATATAAGTACACTCCAATAGAGAGAGTGCACGTAAGCCAACACACTAATCTGCTCAACGAGGGATTACGTTGCGCAGACCCGTGTATATTGACCCACTGCACCCTGACATTGGTGTGTACTTAGCATGGAATAACTGCAAGCACATCTTGAAGAAAATCATCAAATACATTATCTATTCAACTTAGCTTGTTTATGGGCTTCTTCAAATCAGGTACATTGTGGATACAATACCCAACAATCTCCCCCTATTTGAAGAAGCCTAAACCCTACAAGCTAAGGTGAATGGAGCATATGAAAATCATAAACTACTAATTCAGTTGAGAGAGAAATTCATTACCACTTTCCTGAGAGCATACTTGGAGCCAACTTAGCCTTAGCCGAGAGGGTAATCTCCCCCTTTTCGGTTTCTACAAATCTGGGACTTTACTTGGAGCCACATGCTTTCCCTAAGATCTTGCATCCATGCTCGAGCTTGAGTTCCTTGCTGATGCTCCCCCTTGATCCAAGAGCCTTGAGCCGCACAGTCTTCATTCTTCATAGTTCAGCATGCCGAGTTCAGTTTTGAAGAGACTGAACTTGGCCTCGTCTAGGGGCTTTGTGAAGATATCTGCAACCTGCTTATCCGTGGGGACATAGCAGAGAGATATGTCTTTGTTTTCCACAAGCTCCCGAATGAAGTGATAGCGCACTTCAATATGCTTCGTTCTGCTGTGCGACACAAGATTGTTCGCAATTGCTATTGCGCTCGAGGAGTCACAATACATCGGAACTTCTCTGAACTGCAGGTCATAATCTTTGAGCTGATTTCTGATCCATAGAAGTTGTGCACAACAGTTGCCTTCTTAGATGTACTCAGATTAAGCCGTAGAGGTTGCGACACAATTCTGCTTCTTACTGTTCCAAGAAATAAGCCTTCTTCCGAGGAATTGACACGTCCCAGAAGTGCTTTTCCTATCATCCCTGCTTCCTGCAAAGTCAGCACTTGAAAAGCCTATCAGCTCGACATCATTGTTTCTTGGGTACCACAAGCCAAGATTTGGTGTACCTTTAAGGTATTTAAGAATCCGCTTTGTAGCGACATAATGAGATTCCTTAGTGTTCACTTGATATTTGGCACAAACGCATGTGGAAAACATAATATCCGGTCTACTAACAGTAAGATAGAGATGGGATCCAATTATGCTTCTATACTTGGTTTCATCAAAAGGTTTCCCTTTCTCATCCTTGTCCATAGACACAGTGGATCCCATTGGAGTCCTCATAGAGGTTGCACTCTCCATTCCGAATTTCTTGAGGAGTTTATTTGTGAACTTTGTCTGAGAGATAAAAATCCCGTCCTCAGACTGTTTCACTTGAAGTCCCAAGAAATACTTCAGCTCTCCCATACTACTCATTTCAAACTTCCCTTGCATAAGTTTGGAAAACTTCTTGCAAAGGTTGTTATCCGTTGACCCGAATATTATGTCATCGACATAGATTTGCACCAGCAAAATCTTGCCTTTGACTTCCCTAAGAAACAATATCTTATCTATTTTTCCTCTAGAGAACTTGTTCTCAAGAAGAAAACTAGACAGAGTCTCATACCAAGCTCGAGGAGCTTGTTTTAAGCCATATATGGCTTTTTTAAGAAAATAAACATGTTTGGGAAATGTAGGATTAACAAAACCTGGGGGTTGTGCGACATATACTTCCTCTTTAAGATTTCCATTGAGGAAAGCAGATTTCACGTCCATCTGATAGACAGTGAATCCTTTGTGCGAAGCATACGCCAGGAAGAATCTGATGGCCTCGAGCCTTGCCACTGGTGCAAAGGTCTGATCGAAGTCAATCCCCTCCTCCTGTCTGTAACCTTGAGCCACCATCCTGGCCTTGTTCTTTATGATGAATCCGTGTTCATCCAGTTTGTTTCTGAATATCCACTTGGTGCCGATCACATTCTGGTTCTTTGGTCTGGGAATAAGCGTCCAAACGTTGCATCTTTCAAATTGATGCAGTTCATCTTGCATGGCCAATATCCATGCCGCATCTTTGTTCGCCTCGTCGAACTTCTTTGGCTCAACCTGTGACAGGAAACTAAGGTGCAAAATCTCGTTAATTGTACCTCTTCGAGTTCTAACACCGTCACGAGGATCTCCGATGATCTGATCTCTTGGATGATCCCTCACGTGTCGGAGCTCTAGGAGTCTTGCATCTGGAGCTCTGACGTCTTCTCGAGCTTCTCCTTCTTCCGGAAGATTTTCTCCATCCTGCTCGTCAACTTCTCCAGCTGACGTCGAGGTGGAAACCTTGACGTACTTGGGATTTGCACCCTTAGCAGTCTCATCGAGACTTAGCTGTTCAAGTCTTGCACCTGCATCTTCAAGAAAGCCACTGGAAGAATTGCTATTAAGCAAGCTTCCTTCATCAAATACAACATGGATGGATTTCTCTTCCACTAGGGTTTTCTTATTGAAGACCCTATATGCCCGTCTATGCCTACTATAGCCCATAAATATGCCTTCAAATCATTTTTCACCAAACTTAGTACGCGGGTACTTCCCGTTATTTAGTACATAGCATCTACAGCCAAAGATTCTTAAATAGGACATGGTTGGTTTCCTGACTTTCAGTAGATCATAAGGCGTCTTACGATGACTCTTGTTGATCAAGGCCCGGGTTTGTACATGACAAGCCGTATTGACAGCCTCTGCCCAGAAGTATTCTGGGAGAGAAGCGTCATTCAGCATTGTCGTGCAAGCTTCAATGAGCGTTCTATTTCTCCTCTCCGCAACTCCATTTTGCTGAGGAGTACGCGGGGAGGAAAACTCATTAAAGATACCATGTTCTTCACAAAATTATGTCATAGCCCCAGACTCGAATTCTATTCCATGGTCACTTCTGATTTTGACCACTGAGCAGTTAAGTTCGTTCTGAATTTGCTTGACAAAACTCGTGAAGATGTCAAACGTATCTGACTTTCGTTTTAAGAAGAACACCCATGTAAAGTGAGAGTGATCATCAACAATCACTAGCGTATAGGACTTGCCTCCAAAGCTATGAACTTGCACTGGACCAAACAAGTCCATATGCAGAAGATAAAGACATCTGGAAGAGTGTTTGTCTGCAATGCCCTTAAAGGTAGCCCGAGTCTGTTTGCCCTTCTGGCACGCAGGACAGGGGCTATCTTTGATGCACTTATAAATGGGAGCATCCCTTACTAAATTTTTAGAAAATAACATACTAATCGTCTTGAAATTAATATGTGCCAATCTCTTGTGCCATTGTTCACAAAGAGATGTACTGCCTTTTGCTACCAGGCACATAGGGGTAGAAGAATCTAAACTAAGAAAATCTAAACAAAAGATATTTCTGCTCCTAATGTAGTTAATACCGTCTCCGAAGAGGCACACGATATTATCAAGCATTTATCCTTGCAGAACTTAACGTCATATCCTTTATCACATAATTGACTTACACTAATCAGGTTATGATTTAAACCTTCAACATAAGCCACGTCGGTGATAGAGATTATTCCGTTGGAAATCATACCATAACCTCTGGTGATACCTCGATCTGATCCCCCAAAGATGAATTTGGGTCCATTTTCGACTGGAGAGTAGTCACGCAGCAGGCTTCTAGTCCCAGTCATATGCCGGGAACATCCACTGTCCAAGTACCAGATTGGAGTTTTGGTGGCCTTTGGACATTCCTTCAAAATAGAATTAATTTCCCTTAGGAACCCAATCGAACTTGGGTCCTAGATTCCTTGTTAGCACACTCCCCCTTGGATGGTTAACCCTACGAGTGGTCGGTCTCGCATTGCTAACATAAGGAGTCTCGTTATATCTCGGATTAAACCAGCAATCCACGGCAAAGTGACCAACTTTGCCACAGCACCAACAGTCAAATCTGTTGTTCCTTTTCCTAGGCTCCTGCTTCACCCTTGGAACGGTGGGTCCAGCCGGGGCCTTGGATCTGGAGGTGGAGCCATCATGATGACAACAATCACATGATTTCTTCACCTCCTGTTCCTTTAGTATAACAGGCTTGGCTTTTGGTGCCTGCTTCCTATTATGGCCGCAAGAGAAGTGGCCATAATCCTCCACTTGGATTTCCTCATAAGGTGCCTTAAAGACACTCTCACCGTAGTTGCGGGGGAATGCCCAACCATCATACCGGCTCTTAGGCTTTTCAACCGAGGGCCGGAAGAAGTAGCCAAAGGTTGACTCAAAGTCCTATTCATTGCAGGGAAAGCCAGGCTTTCTGAATTCAACAGGGTTGAGTGGGGCCTTTCCCTTTTCTGCAGTAGAGGCCTTCTTAGTAGCCTTATTTTTCCTCTGCTTTCTGTTTCTCCTGAATGATTTACCAGGCACACCCACATGCCCCAAGCCATCCCCCTTAGCCTGAGCAGAGAAGGTATCAACTAGTGGAAGAATAGTCTTTGGCATAGAGAAGCTTTTGACAATCTTCCTTTCTGCCGCAAGTTATTCTTCCAACTTATTGATTTCTTCCTGTTTAAGGTCAAGGAGATTTAGAGACTCAGAGTGCTTAGAGACCAGGTCCAGGTGCTCCTGTCGGAGAGAAATCAAGCTAGTGATCTCTTCCCTTAGGGAGAAACCCTCGACCTTAATGAATTTTACTTCCTTTTTCTGAGCCCTCAATCTCTTACGGCATTCCTCGAAGGTGTTGAGCAGAAGCTCATACTTTTCGAGGAGCTCGGCTTCTCGGACAAAAGGGCTGTCCTCTAGATCATCATCAGGAGACTCATAGTAAGAGTCAGAGAGGGGGGTACGAGCTTTTACCTTCCCAGTAAATGGGGGGCAGTCTCCTTCTGAGTCAGAGCGACCCACTAGCCCAAAGTAGGCTTCTTCATCATCACTGGAGTTTGAGGAATCAGACTCACTCAGTATCTTTGGCTTTTTGGCGATGTAGCTCCTCTCTTTCTTATTATCTCTAGAGGACTTGTGCTCCTCTCCCTTCCCCTTATCTCACTTGCCTTGGTAGAAGTCAGCCACGACGTGTCCTGGCTTATTGCACCCAAAACAAATGATGTCGTAAGAGCGATGTTTGTTCTATTTGGATTCATACTTGTCAGAAGAATAATTCTTCTTTTGATGTCTGGAGGAGGAGTCGTCTCTCTTTCTTTGATTCCTCAACTTGAGGAACTTCTTGAACTCCCGAGTTATGAGGGAGAAGTCTTCTTCAGACAGATCTGAGCCAGAGGAGCATGGCTTGGAGTCTTCCTCCTCATCCTTTTTCCACGAACGGGACGAGGCAACACCCTTGCCTTTTCTTGAGTGAATGGCTTTCAGGGCCACATTCTTTTCTTTTGCTGCGGCTTTCTCGGCTTCTTCTTCTGCTTTCCTCGTATTCAGCTGAAGCTCATAGGACATAAGCTTCCCAAATAGTATTTGAGGATCAGTTTCTACTAACCTGCCAAATAATCGGATGGCGCAGATCTTTGTGTCCCATTCCTTAGTAAGGGACCTAAGGAATTTGTCATTAAGTTCACCATCAGTGAACACTCTTCCATATCCCTTTAGGGCATTGACTATCTTGAGGAAATTCTCGAAGGTACTTCCGATCTATTCCTTAGGCCCTTTCCTGAAGGCCTCATATTTCTGGTTCAGGAGGGATCTCCGATCATCCCTAACTTTATTAGTGACCTCCATTAGAATTATCAGGCACTGCCAGATTTCCTTGGCTGTCCTGCAGTTGCAGAAGTTCTGCATCATGGAGTCATCGACTGCGCTGACCAGAATGTTCTGCGCCTTATTGTCAAGTGCGACCAACACCATCTCGTCCTTGTCCATTTCAGAAAACTTCTTTGGTACCATTTTGGTAGGATCAATGGTGGAGGCCTTAGTGGGAATATAAGGTCCCTCCTCCACGATCATGAAGAGTCGGGGATAGACTGCTTCCATGTAGAATCTAATCCTTTCCTTCCAGATAGGAAAGTGTAGCCTGGTGCACAGTGGGATCTTGCCTGAGTACTTGAGTCCGTCCATAGAGATATCTGCCTTCTTCTTGACACTAGTGGTAGGAACTTACTCAAGGTGTTAACCTTTTTGATGAGTAACTTCCCTCTGATATCACTTGAAAGTCACAATAGTGTACACTACCTTCACCTATGGGGGGGATATGTGATTTGCAGTCTTTTTGCGGAATTAAAAATTTACATGCACAATAAAACAAAACAAGCACAGCACAGAAACACACAGGCAGTTATAGTGGTTCCCCGATTTGGGTACGTCCACTTCCCCCTTCGACCTATCTCCCAACAAGGGACGACTAGGTCACTTCACCAACCGGATTGAAATCCAATCCTCACACTATGGAAGGAACCCTTCCACTCGAAGGAGTCACTACTCCACCACGGGTTGCACCCAACCCTTACAATGAGGAAACAAAGTTCCTTTACAACAAAAGCAAAAATGGAATGTATAAAAAATACAAACTACGTTTGAAGTGCATGGTGTCCCTCTTCGTTCGATGAAGCATTCTTGAAGTAGACAAAGTGTCCACGATCTAAGCACTCTCTTGGAGAGGATCTCCCCGATATCGGCGGCGGCAAGGATTGCGGTGGCGATTCTTTCGAGATCCAAGCTTCGTAACAAAGCTAGCAAGGTCTACCAACGATCTTTCTTGGAACGATCGTCTCAATCGATTCAGAAGGGGAAAGTATTCCCGTTCCACAAAACAAGAGACAAAAGATCTCAAGAAGAAACGTGAGACACGTTGCTTGGCTAAGTTTCTGTCGCCGAGAGATCAAGAAGAATCCGATCAGCGGCGGCGACAAACTATCGAGCGGTGACGGCGGCGGAAGGAAATCCGTGATCTGCTAGGTCAAGACGGCAGCTCATTCTTTTTCATATGTATTGATTACCCGTAAGGTTCAAAATACACGAGTATTTATACTGTAGATCAACCTTTATGACCGTTGTGGGCCCCACCAGAAGAAAACCTAATTTCGGTTCAAATAACGCCTGAACATTTGGTCCGGTCCAGCGAGCAAACGAAATTCGCCTAAGGCAAATTCGGCGGGAATCATTGGTGATTCTCGACGAATCGGCGAGAATCACTTATGATTCCCGTCGAATTCTCCTTAGAAGATTTCTAGCTGAACATCAAGCAATCCAGAGAGAATCGGCGAGAATCACAATCCATTCTCGACGAATCGGCGAGAATGCAAAGTCATTCTCAACGATTCGGCGAGAATCACTTAGTGATTCTCGTCGATTCTGCCTTAGCTGAATTCTAGACGGCGTTGAGACAGCCGGAGGCATTCGGCGAGAGTAGGCTAGTGATTCTCGACGATTCGTCGAGAATCACTAGTGATTCTCGTCGAATCGGCGAGAATCACTTAGTGATTCTCGTCGAATTTTCCTTAGACGATTTTTCGTCTATCTTCCCGTGAGCTAGTCTTTGACCAATCCTTGCTCCTTGTCTGCTCTTGATCTGTCTCAGCCCTGTACTTGAATATAAGTACACTCCAATAGAGAGAGTACATGTAAGCCAACACACTGATCTGCTCAACGGGGGATTACGTTGCGCAGACCCGTGTATATTGACCCACTGCACCCTGACATTGGTGTGTACTTAGCGTGGAATAACTGCAAGCACATCTTGAAGAAAATCATCAAATAGATTATCTATTCAACTTAGCTTGTTCAGGGGCTTCTTCAAATCAGGTATATTGTGGATACAATACCCAACACTACTGTACTCAGAACTATCTTGTTCTAGAGTGTTTTCTCCATTAACTAATTCAAACAGTTAGGAAATAATAACTTGGGAAATTATAACCTGTTGACCTGAGATGGTTCCAACAATAGACGAGTCATCAGGATTTATTGACGAATAAACCCATTCTTTTATTTTTGTTGCTAGCAATTTGATCCTTGTAGTCATGATCTTCTTCAGGCCTTGATCTTCACAGAGCTTCAGCATATCCGTGAAGATCTGATCGCAATGACTGAAAGAGTCGAAGTCGATGTCGAAGCCAGCATCAAACTTCATCACTGACAGAATCGCTGCTGGAATCGCCATAGATTTCTGCAAAAGTGAGAGAGATCAAGTGCAAGGTAATTTGGAAAGCGCGGGATAGAGCTCGAAGAGAAACCTCAATATAGGTTTTTTGAATGCAAAAGGACGAGCTCTGTCCTACGATAAAGAAAAAAACTTCGATCTTAGGTCGACGATAAATTTATAGACAAATACTATGACACCTCCCCTGTAATGGCCATATGATTCGGGTCCGATCGGGGCCCCACAACATACAGTCGCCACAGCCTCAGCATTATAAGTTGATATTTCTACGCAAACTCAAAACTCAGAACTAAACGCAGCGGAAATAAAGCAACACCATTAGAAGTTATCCACCACTATCAGGAGTATCAAATGGCCTTAGGGCCTTACACACAAGAGTCCATCAAATAAAGACCACAGAGTAAAACATGAACGTGCAAAAACACTCCTAAGCTACCTCGGCGTGCAAGCCGGACAATATCAAAAACATGGATCATACAGGACAAGAAAAAGGAAACAAGCTAAAAGTTACAACAACACTTCATGAGGCTTAGGGCTTTTTTCCCGGCGCACTAGCTCTTGCTTGCGATCCTTGCCCTGTAAAGATTTTAAGTAACGTGGGTAAGCAAAGGCTGACCTCTACTGTGTAACAAACACATCTCCTCCCGGCCGCCCCTAATGGACCCCAGGGTACCCCTCCAACCTGCAGGTCAGCACTTCGTATACCAAATACAAATATATATATATAAAGCTTTAAAACAGGTTTGGATGTCTCATACAACAAACACGTTTTCTATGTTTAGAACAGAGTGAAAGGGGCCTATTATGCAACATGTATGCAAACCCGGGCTTCGCCCAAGGCACCCTTTGCATATGCATCTAACACATCATCAAACATTGTGTACTTCCGTTTCCTAATTGGCATAAAGCCGCAAACAAAAGGGAACAACTATGTACCTAACGGCCAAAGCGTCGTTACACGGAAATCTTGCAAAGGCCCCACCCGCACATGGGTCTTAAACCCCGAGCTTACCCGCAAATTCTGACTTCTCACGTCAGGATTCCGTCTCACACACACCCAATTCTAAGAACCCTTGCTGGACCCCACCAGCTCGTGGCTTCATTGCCCGGGCTTGCCCTACGCTCGGCGTTTTCGTCAGTCTCACAGAAGGGGACTAGTCTCGCCGGGACACTTTCCCCAAGTGACATGCACATCACGGGATAGCCAGTCGACCACGGAGACGTAGCCACGCCTTAGCACAACATAACCATAATTTCCCACCCTAATCCATCATTCGTACCGCAACGTTCCCGCGCACCAAGGAAACCATCTACCGCCGAAGCAGAGCTAACCTTGCCCGGTTCCGGCTGCAAGTACTCACTCAAGAAACAAGGGAAAAATGCATAAGATATAATGACATCTAGCCGTAACGGATTTCTACCAAATCCTCAAAGCTCGCTATGCAACATCACCGAGTCGGACTAACGGTCACGACTTCGGCTTCACCCACAATGCCTAATCCACTAACGGAGCAGATATCTAATGCAAAAACATGCCTGGGATGGACACAATCGACCTGGAGGTTCGTCTTGAACCATGTCAACCCAAGACCCCTCTTATTTGAAAGATCTGGAGCCCAAAACAAAATGAGAAAGAGAAGATGCTAAACGTGCATCCTAAAACCAAGAGGAGAAGTGTCGTTACCTTATGACCTCTCTTCCTAGCCATGAAGAAACTTGCTTGGATGAACACCACCGCAACGATCTCGCCTTTGCGGACCTGGACTCCGCTCGCGAAACGAGGCTCTGAAGCTTCACCGGCAGCCAGAGTTGATCTCCTTCTTCGTCCTAGCTCTCCCCTCTCTCTAAAACTTAGAAAGAGGAAGAAGATGGGAAAAGTGGGTTTGAAAACCCTATTCCTAGCCTTAAGATCAAGCATTGACCATCCACAACCCTTGGATCCCAAAAGAAGGAAACGAACGACTACGATTCACCCTGAAAATAATCTTCCTAGGCCGAACACGGCTTGTGACACGCCCATGTCCGAGACCGTGTTCCTCATTCGCCGTAAAACAAGATGTAACACCCCAGAAATCTCAAAAAGCCAAAGTGGGATTCAGGTTGGCTGACACGGCCTAAGACACGGGCGTGTCTCAGGGCGTGACAAGTGTATAAGGCCTGGGACACGGGCGTGTCAAAGGGCGTGTCCCTATTCTCGACGAGTTCTCGAGCCCTGATCATCGAGTGTGGAACACGGTCTGTGACACGGGCGTGTCACAGGGGCGTGTTTGGCACACGGCTAGGGACACAGGCGTGTGCCTTAGCCGTGTCCTGCTTGGGTAATTTTGGAGATCGTGTTACATGGGTGACACGGCCGGGTACACGGCCGTGTACTGTGTGACACGAGCGTGTCAGTCTTGACACGGGCGTGTCAATGCCCGTGTTCTGGTTTATTTTAAGTCAGTTGTGCACTACTTCAGGAACACGGCTTGTGACACGGGCGTGTCACAACCCGTGTTCGGCCCAGGAAATCAAATTCAGGGCTAATCAGAGCTGTTCATTTTCTTTGACCAAGATCTAATGGTCTGGGCTCTTCCCTGGGTTGATAAGGCCAGGATTGAAGAGGAGGAAGCTCATTTGAGTTTCATCTTTCTCTTTCTAAAGTTAAGAGAGAGGGGAGAGCAAAGCAAGGAAGAAGAAGAGGAATCCGGCCGCCGGTGGTGCTGCGGTGGTCCAAATCGCGAGCCGAGTTCGGATTTACGAAGGTAAGGCTGCTTCGAAGGCTTTCATCTGTCTCAATTCTCTCCATAGCTCCGAGGCGAATTCCAAGGGTAACGATTTCCGTCTTGGACATGTGAAGTCCTACTTTCCTTCATTTGCATAGGGAAAACCCGTCCCCGCGAGTGTGCGGTGGGTTGTGGTGTCCCTTGGGGTACATATGTGTAGTCCCCCTTGTTAGAGTCTGGAATTGGAGTACGGATCTAGGACTACTGTGTGAAGCCCATCTGGACGTGCTGGTCTGGATTGGTGATGCTTGTTTGCAATCGGAGGAATATCCGAGATTTTGATTGTTTGTGTGCAATCTGTGGTGCATACCTGTTGCTTGGTGCAGCAGGAAGTACTAGAGGAAGTCCAGGAAATTGTGCGAGTTGGGTTCAACTCTTGTGGTGGACGGGCAAGGTGAAGCTATACCCGCGTCAGTCCAGTCTTGAGTCTGACGATGTGAGCAACGGGATAGGCGGATCCATACCCGCGTTATGGTTGTCTAACCTTGGGTGCTTAAGGCCCTTTTAGGATCACATAGCGAGAGTCGACAGCTTGCATGCCGATCAAGACTAGAATGCTCATTGGTGGGATTCGGTGTTTCCGGTACACCCGAATGTGCCCTGAGTGCACGGAGCGTCGAGCCGTCGTGCCGACGTTTGTGATATGTATTGACTGTGCGGTCGTGCACGTCTTGCGTGGTTTGCTATATATATATCATATTGGAAAATGCTATGCAGGGATGGAATTTCGCTGCCCCGTGCTAGGGGCAGGGTAGTTATAATTGGTCAGCTGAATGCTGACCATTGCCCTGTTTGCCACCGCTTGGTTGATTGGTTCTTGCAGGTGGTAGATGTGCTGGTCCGAGCGGGACTTAGCGTGCTGAAGCCCATGTTGCGTTGCTGCCCTCGAAGGCTTTGTTTTGTTTCTTCTTGTTCATGTGTGGCCGGCCTGCGTGCCGATTTATGTAAACCACACCTTGCTAAGAGAAATTTGTAAGGCCTTAAGGCCTGAGACTTTTGTTGTATACATTCCTATGTTTTAGTGGACAGTTCTTGTTTTGCTTGAGTTCAAGTTTTTCAACCGTGAAGCTTCCACTAGAATGCTTTGTGTTAGGATGCGTTGGTTTTGATATTATTTCGTAGCGTCTCTACCTGTTTGTGGAATATTGTGTGGGGCCCCGGCCGGACCCTCTATTATATTCTTCTTGACGGGTAGAGGTGTTATAATTTGGTATCAGCTTGTTGGTCAATCTCTTCCGAATTCCTGGACAAATTCTTTTGCGTGGTCGCGAGCACGTGTCAGTGCTATCGTTATAACACTTAACTTGAACTCAAGAATGTCCACTTAGGAATGCAAATACACTTGTTTGTTGAACTTGTGTATTCTTTTTGTATGTTTGCCATTTTACTTGGTCGCTAAATTGTGTGTTTTACACATATAGGTGACTAGAAGTGTTGCGGGTCAATCCGAACCTCAACATTCTGTAGAAAGTGCGGCACCAGCTGAGGTGCCCACACCTCCTCCATCTCCTTAAACGATACACTTCATCACGAAAACGGTACTTACGGTTATGAATGCTCAGCAGGCTGGGCAGGCACGTCCTGTAGTGGTGCCAACGCATGCTGGGGTACGACAAGAACCGATAGAAACTATAGTTGATCCGCGGGTAGCAGATCAACAATTGAAGCAATTCTTGAGCTTCAATCCTCCACAATTTACTGGGGCAGGGTAACCGGCCCAAGCAGAGGATTGCCTTGTAAGGATCAAGAGGATCATCAGAGCGATCAAGGTTGAGGAGGGACAGAAAGTTATGCTGGCCACTTTCCTACTGGAAGGAGAGGCTCGTTTATTGTTGGATGAGATTGAACTGCATCACTTGGCTGGTAGAAAACTTGCAGAAGTCTTGATGGACGAATTTTCTTGGTTGTTCTTGGCACAACATCTACCAATGCAACAAAGGATATCGATGGAAATGGAATTTCAACGGTTAACTCAAGGAGATCGTAGTGTGGATTATTTCCTACATGAGTTCACGCGTTTGGGAAGATATGCGGGTACAATATTCGCCGAAGAAGAGCGTAAGACTAGTAGGTTTTATGCGGGACTGCGAGATGAGCTGCGGTATTTGCTCTCGAGTTCTGTGAGTCAGGGGTTGCAAGCCTTAGTCTGTACGGCTCGGTCTTTGGAGACGGACATGAAAACAGGGGAGGCAAAAGGGACCTTGGCTGTGACTCAGCCCGAGTTCAAGCCGCCGCGTCCGGAGAAGTTTGGGTACCGTAAGAGATGGGGAAAGAAGTCCAAGTCTACTGGACAAGCTCCTTCTGCGACTGTGACAGAGATATCTGGGTAAGGATCTCGCGCTTGTTTTACGTGCGGGAAGTTGGGACACTTCGCACGTGATTGCCGATTTTGTCCTCCAAAGGGTGACAAGAAGACGGGAGCGTCTTATGCCGAGAAAGGGAAGACTGTGGTGAAGTCTTCTGCCTCGCACGCGCAGCCCAGGGTCTTAAACCTTGGACAACAGGAGGCTATTAAGCAGGCAGATGTCGTCACAGGTGCGCGCAGTTTTAATGTTATTTTATCCTGTGTGCTGTGCTTGTTTTGATTGTGATGTTTTAGGGTTTGTCCTTATACGAGAGTATCCGACGCGAGCACTGTTTGACACAGGTGCTTCACATTCGTTTCTGTTTGAAGAGTTCGTCTTTCGTGTCGGGGTACCTATCCGGACAACGACAGACAGTGTAAAGGTGTTGTTACCTAACGAATGTTTGATGTGCGCAGATAAATCTTGCGGTCTTGAGGTCACGATTGGGAGTCGGGAGTTCAAGGTGGAAATATTAGTATTGCCGATCAAGGAATTTGATAAGATCTTTGGTATGGACTGGCTGTCACAGCAGCGTGCCTGTATAGATTGCACTTCAAAAGAGGTCACACTTTAGAAGAATACCGAACAAGAGACCAAGTTCATTGGTATATAAGGGATGAGTGGGATGTTGTTATCTGCTCTCCAAGTCGTTAAGGCAGTTCGGAAGGGTGCGGAGTTGTTATTCACACTCGTAGAGGCGGTGGCGCCAAAGTCCAGTGTGAGTGAAGTGCCGATTGTGTCGGAGTATGCTGATGTGTTTCCAAAGGACCTTCCGGGGTTACCTCCCCAAAGGGAAATCGACTTCGCTATCGAGCTGGTGCCGGGTGCGAAACCTGTGGCCCGTTCGCCGTATCGGGTAGCGCCAAAAGAGATGGCCGAACTAAAAGTTCAGTTGCAAGAACTGTTGGAGAAGGGATACATACGCCCAAGTATGTCTGGAGCACGTCTATTCTTTTTGTGAAAAAGAAAGACGGTAGTTTGCGGCTATGTATTGATTATCGCAAACTGAATAAGCTGACGGAGAAAAACAAGTATCGTATTCCTCGGATCGATGACTTGTTCGATTAGCTAGCAGGCTCAACCGTCTATTCCAAGTTGGATTTGAAATCCGGGTATTACCAATTGCGGATTAGGGAAGGTGACATTCCCAAGACAGCGTTTGGCACACGCTACGGTCAATATGAGTTCACAGTGATGTCGTTTAGCTTATGTAATGCGCCTTCGGTATTCATGGATCTCATGCATCGAACGTTCCGCAAATACTTGGATCTGTTTGTTATTTTGTTCATTGATGATATCCTCGTGTACTCTCAGTCGGAGGAAGATCATGCAAACCATTTGCGGTTGGTATTGCATACCTTGCGGAGAAATAAGCTGTATGCCAAGTTCTCTAAGTGTGAGTTCTGGCTCTCGTCGGTGGCTTTTCTGGGCCATGTGGTAAGTGGAGAGGGCATAGCGGTGTATCCGAAAAAGATAAGTGCCATTCGTGATTGGCCAATGATGTCTTCGGTGGCCGAAGTCAGGAGTTTTCTTGTACTTGCAGGCTACTACAGACGATTTGTGGCGAACTTCTCCCAGATTGCTTTGCCTTTGACTACGTTGACGAGAAAAGATAAGAAGTTCATTTGGACGCAGGAGTGCGCGCGAGCTTTTGAGGAGTTTAAAGGTCGTTTGACCACGGCGGCTGTTTTGATGTCGCCTTGTGGTACAGATGGTTTTGAGATATACAACGATGTGTTAGGAAGCGGCTTAGGCTGTGTTCTCCTGCAATTTGGCAAGGTGATCGCTTATGGCTCACGTCAATTAAAGGTGCATGAGCGTAATTACCCCGTCAACGACTTGGAGTTGGCGGCGGTGATCTTTTCGCTAAAGTTGTGGCGGCACTATATTTATGGCGTGAAGGTAGATATTTATACAGATCATAAAAGCCTGAAGTATCTGCTCGATCAAAAGGATTTGAATATGCGACAAAGGAGGTTGATGGAATTCCTAGGGGATTATACCTTCGAAATTCACTATGTTCCCGAAAAGGGAAATGTGGTCGCTGATGCCTTGAGTCGTCGGACTCCGGTGCGGGAAAGTTGGTTGCGGATACATGATGAGCGTCTAATCCAGGAGTTGGAAGCGTTGGAGATATCTTGTGTTGAAAGGGATTCTTCGCTCGAGGCATGCTTGAACTGGATGGAGGTTCAATATGACCTTGCGGACCGGGTTCGGCGGGCAACAGAGTTTGATGAAAGTCTCAAACGCTATGCCAAGGAAGGGTCTGGTGACCAATTCTCCTGGGATGGTAGGTTATTACGGAAGGATGGCCGATTGTGCGTCCCTCTTGCGGGTAAATTGCGAGAAGAATTATTATATGAAGCACACTTTACAAAGTACTCAATTCACCCCGGGAGCACAAAGTTGTACAAGGACATGAAGAAATTGTTCTGGTGGCCCGGTTTAAAGAAGGACATAGCCGAGTATGTGGCTAAGTGTCGTACTTGTTCTTTGGTAAAGGCTGAGTGTCAACGACCTAGTGATTTCCTGAAATCATTTCCAGTTCCGCGGTGGAAGTTTGAGGATATTTCTATGGATTTCGTGCACAGATTGCCGAGATCTCAACGTGGGAATGACTCAATATGGGTGATTGTCGACCGATTAACAAAGGTTGCTCACTTCCTACCAAACAAGCGGGACGATTCAGTGGAAACCTTGGCAAAGCTCTATGTGGAGCAGATTGTTCGATTGCACGGTATTCCCCGAAGCATCGTCAGTGACCGTGATGGGCGATTTACTTCAAAGGATTTGAGGCTAATCCATCAGCTGTTTGGCACGAAGTTAGCATTCAGTACGGCCTTTCATCCGCAAACGGCTGGCCAAACTGAACGAATCAACAGAACAATGGAGGATATGCTCCGTATGTGCACCCTGGACTTCGGTAAGAAATGGGAAGATCATCTTGTTATGGTGGAATTTGCCTATAATAATAGCTACCAAGCAAGCATCGGCATGGCACCGTTTGAAGCTCTGTATGGTCACAAGTGCCGTACACCGTTAGCTTGGGCAGAAGCTGGCGAATCCAAACTTTTGGGACAAAAGGCAGTCGAGGATGCTAACTCAACAATACGCTCTATTCGAGAGAGACTACTAATAGCCCAGGATCGACAAACAAGTATTATAATGCTAAGCACCGGAACGTGGAGTTCGCGGTGGGTGACTGGGTCTATTTAAAGATTAAACCCTTCAAAGGCGTATCTCGGATTCGGCGGTTGAAAAAGCTAAGTCCGCGATACCTTTGTCCGTTTGAAGTGGTGGAACGAGTTGGGGAAGTTGCCTATCGGCTAACTCTTTCACCGGAATTGGGTGGACTGCATGATGTATTCCACATCTCGGTACTACGAAAAGCAGTCAAGGATCCAACTCAAGTGATTGAGAATGATCGGGTGCAAGTTGAGTATGGGCTAACGACAAAGGTGAGGCCCATTCGGATCGAGGATCGAGCCGAGAAACAGTTGCGGAACAAAACGATCGTGATGGTCAAAGTCCGGTGGGACAATTGTGGCCGAGAAGAGCTAACATGGGAGCGGGAGCAGACCATGCGATCCGAGTTTCCCGAGTTATTTTCGTAACTTGTTTGCTCGTTTCTATATATGATAGAAACATATATGTCTCTGATTGTGTTATGTTGTTATCCCCCTGCTGTCTTCAAATTTCGGGACAAAATTTTATTAAGGAGGGGAGGATTGTAACTCCCCAAAAAACTCAAAAAGCCAAAGTGAAATTCAGGTTGGCTGACACGGCCTGAGACACGGGCGTGTCTCAGGGCGTGTCAGGTGTACACGGCCTTGGACACGGGCGTGTCCCAGGGCGTGTCCCTATTCTCGACGAGTTCTCGAGCCCTGATCGTCGAGTGTGGAACACGGCCTGTGATACGGGCATGTCACAGGGGCATGTTTGGCGCACAGATAGGGACATGGGCGTGTGCCTTAGCCGTGTCCTGCTCGGGTAATTTTGGAGATCATGTTACAGGGGTGATACGGCCGGGTACACGGCCGTGTACTATGTGACACGGGCGTGCCAGGCTTGACATGGGCGTGTCAATGCCCGTGTTCTGGTTTATTTTAAGTCGGTTGTGCACCGCTTCAGGAACACGGCCTGTGACACGGGCGTGTCACAACCCGTGTTCGGCCCAGGAAATCAAATTCAGGGCTGATCAGAGCCGTTCAATTTCTTTGACCAAGATCTAATGGTCTGGGCTCTTCCCTGGGTTGATAAGGTCGGGATTGAAGAGGAGAAAGCTCATTTGAGTTTCATCTTTCTCTTTCTAAAGTTAAGAGAGAGGGGAGAGCAAAGCAAGGAAGAAGAAGAGGAATCTGGCCACCGGTGGTGCTGCGGTGGTCCAAATCGCGAGCCGAGTTCGGATTTACGAAGGCAAGGCTGCTACGAAGGCTTTCATCCGTCTCAATTCTCTCCATGGCTCCGAGGCGAATTCCAAGGGTAACGATTTCCGTCTTGGACATGTGAAGTCCTACTTTCCTGCAATTGTATAGGGAAAACCCGTCCCCGCGAGTGTGCGGTGGGTTGTGGTGTCCCTTGGGGTAGATATGTGTAGTCCCCCTTGTTAGAGTCTGGAATTGGAGTACGGATCTAGGACTGCTGTGTGAAGCCCATCTGGACGTGCTGGTCTGGATTGGTGATGCTTGTTTGCATTCAGAGGAATATCTGAGATTTTGATTTTTTGTGTGCAATCTGTGGTGCATACCTGTTGCTTGGTGCAGTAGGAAGTACTGGAGGAAGTCCAGGAAATTGTGTGAGTTGGGTTCAACTCTTGTGGTGGACGGTCAAGGTGAAGCTGTACCCGCGTCAGTCCAGTCTTGAGTCTGATGATGTGAGCAACGGAATAGGCAGATCTGTACCCGCGTTATGGTTGTCTAACCTTGGGTGCTTAAGGCCCTGTTAGGATCACATAGCGAGAGTCGACAGCTTGCGTGCCGATCAAGACTAGAATGCTCATTGGTGGGATCCGGTGTTTCCGGTACACCCGAATGTGCCCTGAGTTCACAGAGCGTCGGGCCGTCGTGCCGACGTTTGTGATATGTATTGAATGTGCGGTCGTGCACGTCTTGCGTGGTTTGCTATATATATATCATATTGGAAAATGTTTTGCAGGGATGGAATTTTGCTGCCCCGTGCCAGGGGCAGGGTAGTTATAATTGGTCAGCTGAATGCTGACCGTTGCCCTGTTTGCCACCGCTTGGTGGATTGGTTCTTGCAGGTGGTAGTGGTGCTGGTCCAAGCGGGACTTAGCGGGCTGAAGCGCAAGTTGCGTTGCTGCCCTCGAAGGCTTTGTTTTGTTTCTTCTTGTTCATGTGTGGTCGGCCTGCGTGCCGATTTATGTAAACCACACCTTGTTAAGAGAAATTTGTAAGGCCTTAAGGCCAGAGACTTTGGTTGTATACATTCCTATGTTTTAGTGGAAAGTTCTTGTTTTGCTTGAGTTCAAGTTTTTCAACCGTGAAGCTTCCGCTAGAATGCTCTGTGTTAGGATGCGTTGGTTTTGATATTATTTTGTAGCGTCTCTGCCTGTTTGTGGAATATTGTGTGGGGCCCCGGCCGGACCCTCTATTATATTCTTCTTGACGGGTAGAGGTGTTACACCAGAGAATCACGACCAGGAGATGGCCTGTGACACGGCTTGGGACTCACCCGTGTCGCATGTGACACGCCCGTGTCAAGGCCCGTGTCATGGCCCGTGTGCCCCAAATGCCACATGACCAAAACGTCCCGCAAAGGACACGGCCATGTGACACGCCCATATCACATTCCGTGTGCTAGACACGCCATGGGACACGCCCGTGTCCCAGGCTGTGTAATGCCATCAACACAATTCGCCAAAAAGGCCCAAGCAGGACACGACCCATGATACGCCCGTGTCTCAGGCCGTATGCCCGCTGTCGACGCTCGTCGACTGAAAATTGTCGACCTCACGAAAATCTTTGACCTCGTGTCTGACACGCCCATTGACACGCCCACGTCACAGGACGTGTACCTAGTGTCGACACACGTTGACTGAAAATCGTCCTCTTTTGAGTTTCGGGGCATTACAATTCCTCCCCCCTTAAAAGAATTTCATCCCGAAATATAAATAGAAAGTACACAAAACTTCAACGGTACCTAAGAAGAAAAGCTCGGGGTACTCCTCAAGCATGGTCTGCTCTCGCTCCCACGAAAGCTCCTCGCGACCACAGTTGTCCCAACAAACTTTTACAAGTTTAACCTCCTTGTTCCGCAACTACTGAATATCTGAATCTTCTATACTAATTGGATGAACTCGCGTCCTCAAGTCCTCTTTTATCGACACTGCTGCCGATTCGATCACCATACTAGCCTCCACCAAAGCTTTCCTCAAGACGGAGACATTGAAGACATCGTGTAATCCACTCAGCTCCGTGGAGAATGCCAACCGGTATGCTGCTTCTCCCACCCGTCCTATAACCTCAAACGGACCCAAAAACCTCGGACTAAACTTCTTGAGTCGGCGAATCCGCAAAATGACTTTGAACAACATGATTTTTAAATAAACCCAGTCGCCTACCGCAAACTCCACATTTCTGTGGCGAGCATTAAAATATTTCGCTTTCCGATCTTGAGCTACCTTCATGCGCTCTTGAATGGTTCACACCAACTCACAAGTGTCAGCTACAACTTCTTTCCCCAAAAGCTTGGTGTCTCTTGCATCTGTCCAAGACATCAGTGTTCGACACCGCCTCCCATACAAAGCTTCGTATGATGCCATCTTTATACTTGCTTTGTAACTATTATTATATGCGAACTCTACAATAAAGAGATGATCCTCCCATTTCTTGCCAAAATCTAAAGTACACATCCTCAACATATCCTCCATAGTACGGTTCGTTCTCTCGGTCTGCCCATCAGTTTGAGGGTGGAAAGCCGTACTGAACTTGAGCTTCGTGCCCAGACTCTTCTAAACTAACCTCCAGTCCCTAGACGTGAAACGTCCATTGTGATCACTAACTATGCTCTTGGGAATACCATGTAGTCGCACAATGTTGCGAACATACAGTTCCACCAGCTTTTCCACACTGTCCTCCTTCCGATTTGGGATGAAGTGTGTCACTTTGGTCAAGCGATCCACGATCACCTAAATTGCGTCATTACCCTGCTGCGATCTAGGTAACCCATGCACAAAATCCATGGAGATGTCATCAAACTTCCACTCGGGGACAGGAAGAGGCTTCAAGAACCCGCCCGGCTTCTGACACTCGGCCTTCACCAAGACGCAAGTTTGGCAGCGACTTACTTACAAAGCTACGTTCCGCTTCAGACCAGGCCACCAAAAGAATTTCTTCATATCCAAGTACATCTTTGTACTTCCCGGGTGAATGGAGTACTTTGTGAGGTGGGCCTTAAACATCAACTCCTCATGGAGCTTGCCGAACTACGGCACACAAATCCTCCTGCCCTTCCTCAGAATCCCATCAATTATCTCCCAAGCGCTGCCCTTGCCCTTTAGAGCTTCCTCCATGTATGGTTGGAACTCTGCATCCAAACGGGTCGCTTCCCGAATACGATCGCTCAAATCGTTCTGCATTTCAATCAAGTTCAACCGAGCCACATTAGATTTGCCTCTTGCCACACACTCAATGCCAAGGGACTCCCAGTCCTGCCTCAATTGCTCATCATGAGCTTCGATCCAATTCCCTTGCCCAGAGTACTTTCTACTCAAGTCATCAACCACCACATTGGATTTGCCTAGCGTATACTGAATCGACACCTCGTAGTCTCCAAGAAACTCAACCCACATGCATTGCCGCATATTCAAATCCTTTTGATCTAGGAGATACTTCAGACTTTTGTGGTCCGTGAAGATCTCCACTTTCGCACCATAAACGTAGTGCCGCCACAATTTCAGCGCAAAAATTACCGCCGCAATTCCAAATCATTGATGGGGTAGTTTCTCTCGCGAGGCTTCAACTACCTAGACCTAAAGGCGATCACAATGCCATATTGCACCAAAACGCACCCCAAACTGCATCCGGATGCGTCACTGAAAATTTGAAATCCTTCAGTCCCCTTCGGCAGACTTGGGATTGGAGCTGTCATCAGCCTTTCCTTCATGGTATCAAATGCCTGATTGCACTCTTGTGTCCACACGAAATTATGAGCCTTACGAGTTAATAAAGTGAGGGGTAGAGCTATCCGCAAAAAGTTTTCCGCGAACCTACGATAGTACCCGGCTAGTCCAAGAAAACTCTAGACTTCCGCCATGGTCCTCAATACTGGACAATCTCTGATGGCTTCCACTTTCGTTGGATCTACTGCCACCCCATCTCCATTAATCACATGGCTCAAAAAGCTCCACTTTTTCTAACCAGAATTCGCACTTGGAGAACTTCCCATAAAGTTGGTTCTCTCTCAACACTTGCAACACTATCCTCAAGTGAGTCTCGTGCTCCTCTTCCGACTTGGAATAAATAAGGATGTCAACAATAAAGACGGCTACAAACGAGTCCAAGTATTTGCGAAAAACTCGGTTCATCAAGTCCATGAATACGGGTGGTGCGTTTGTCAGCCCGAACGGCATCACTGAAAATTCAAAGTGACCATACCTCGTGCCAAATGCGGTCTTGGGTATGTCTTCGTCTCGGATTCGTAACTGATAGTATCCTGACTTGAAGTCTAACTTGGAATACACCACCAAACCCACCAACTGGTCGAATAGATCGTCTATCCGAGGAATTAGATACTTATTCTTAATAGTCAGTTTGTTCAACTCTCGGTAGTATATGCACAATCACATACTACCATCTTTCTTCTTCACGAACAACACCGGCGCGCTCCACGGTGAAGAACTGGGTCTGGTATACCCCTGCTCCAAAAGCTCTTGCAACTGAACTTTAAGTTCGGCCAACTCCTTTGGTTCCATTCTAAAGGGAGGACGTGACACCGGCCTAGCCTCTGGCACTAGCTCGATAGAGAAATCAATCTCCTGCCGAGGAGGTGCTCCCGGAAGCTCCTCAGGAAACACGTCTTCGAACTCCGCCACTATGAGTACTTCTCCAAGAGACAACCTGGAAAGGCTAACCTCCAACAGTGCTACAAGGGCTACACCTCCTTGGTTAACCGCCCGTACTAACTGCATGGCCGAAACTAAGGAACATGCCACTCTGTTAAGACACTCAAACTTGACTTCTGCTTGCCCTTCACCCCTCAGGGTTACAACCTTGGACAGGCAGTCGATACTGGCATGCTGATCTGCTAGCCAGTCCATACCCAATATTACGTCAAACTCGGCCAATGGTAAGACTGCCGCCATCAACATGAAGTCGACTCCATCTAAACTCCAACATATACGTCCTTTAGCCCTGGTTTTCATAAATGACCCTGATGTAGGCCCGCTCTTTCGAGTGTTTTGGTGGCCGACAAATTAACGCGACGCTCTCGAATAATTCTCACGTTACACTCTAGCATTTAACGTCGCAGCGGTTTAATTAATATAATTACTAAACAACAATTACGAAGGGTTCGCAAAGCCCTTCAAGATAGTACCAAGGCGATAGGACAAGGTCCTCTCAAGCGAAAAGAACCTACACGGTTCGATCGAGCGTGTTGTACCAAAAGAGAAACCACCGAAAACAAAAGATTCGGGCAAGGGTGGTTCTCTCCCAATAAAATACAAACGAGGGCCGCCACGCCTCACGAACTTAAACGAAAATACGATAAACAAGACAATAACTAAAATAAAATAAACCACGAAAAAATCAAGCGTTACACAAAATGCGCAATTTGCCAAAGCCACAAGATTTATCTAAGGAAGAAAAACACGTTAAGTAGAGATTTTCGTTACCCAACCGGATTGGATGAATCCGGTTACGCTCAACTAGAATCGTTCCTCAACGGCACCACCAGAGATACGCTGGAGGGAGAGAAATTCGTCGCCTTCTTCGTGTCACGCTGTATTTGGAAAGTCCCGGCGGAATCTTCTAAATATGGAAACAAATATCTCCAAATAAGGCAGGAGAGAAAAAAGGTGGTGGATTGAGAAATATTTAAGGAATGAAATATTTCTATTATGGTAGGTGTTGTGCAAAACGGGGCTTCGAAGAAAATAAAGCAGCCGAACTAGCAATCCAATGAGGCAAGTATACCTATCGAACTGTAGCAAGGGGACAAAAAGTGTCGTATTGAAATCCAGGAACTGTTAAATAAACTTACTCACACGAAGACTATTATTTTATCGAAAAGAAAACTGCGTTGAGAAACTAATTGTAATAAAGGACTGAAACTATGAAATCGAAGAGTACTCGATCAAGAATCACTTCGGCAAGAGTTAGCTAAGAAATGCGATAACAATAAACCTAGACTTAATAGAATGAAAGGCCTTGACCGTGGAGATTCCTGAATTTTAAACACGCTTCTCTTGAAGTCATGCCCAACTGAGTTTAGGAAGGTCCGACTGACTTTCGTCTAAATCGGAGGCCTAAAACTCGCTTTACGCGGTGAATCCCACTATTGGATTTTACTCCAATCCGGGAGATTTGGACGTCTGCATCTCTCGAGGGGTGCGTACAACTCCCTTTACTCTTGAATGCTCACTTCGTTCTATTGGCCTCTCGGCTAACCCAGAACGAAAGCAGAGGCAAAAATATATATATCGATGATATATCTTCTGCCTGAGATAAATCAAGAGTAATCCAAGGTGATGATTCTAAAAAGAAAAGGTAAATCTCAAGGCATCATAACATAATCGCTCGAACCTCAGATCATCAAGATCGAGTACAAGGAGGATTAGTTACTCATGGTATAGAGGAAGAAAATGATATTTAGACTTTGAAAGATAACAGCGAGCAGAATTGAAAGAGAAAGACAAACTATTTTATTTCTTAGTGGTGCGTCAGAAGGCGGGCATACATGTACTATTAAGAAAGCTTCAACAAATACTATGAATATGATAAGAGAATAATACAGAAAGGCTATAAGCAATTTCATGAAAAGTAACTAATTAAAAAGCTTATAGAGAGAAAACGTAAACACTAAATAGCAGCACAGCAGTCCTTTTCTCTCCCAATCCCCGGGCTTCCAAACACTAGAAGATGATCCCTATTTATTGACTTTTTTTCGGGCTGGGTCACGCCCTATGACACGCCCATGAAGGGCGTGACCATAGGGCGTGACAGCTAGTTTCTGGTGGAGATTGACTTCGGACTGGCGGCTTCATTCCACTGGGTTACACGCCCTTGGTACACGCCCGAGGAGGGCGTGATCAGGGGGCGTGTCACAGCAAAATCTGGCAAAAACCTGAAAAACAAAAAGAAACATGTTAGTGATGAAATTATATACAAAAAGAGGTCAAAAAATGAAAATACAAGACACGGTTTATGTATTAAAACCTAAAGGTACTCTAATAGTTTAGGCTACAAAACGTATCATTAAATTCCCCCAAGCTTAAGTTTTGCTTGTCCCCAAGCAAATATATAAAAACTAGATTATCATGAAAGTGACTAATCAGAAGTTCTAATTATGTTATCACAAGTACTATGCGAAATTCTAAGTAGGGAGAAGGCGAAACGTAAACCTAAAATAATTTATTTAATCATGGTTTAATTTTTTATAAACTTTACTTAACAAAAATAAATCATCCAAAATTTTAACAGAATTCTTTAAACAATTCAAACAAAGCCACAAAATGAAAAACAAATTGAAATGTTACTTGATCTTAAGAGCCATTTTATACCAAAATTAAACAAGAACAATAATCTATATTTCAAATCAAGACTTTACTAGTCTACTATTTTTCTTGCTTAGCTCCGAAGAAAATCTAGGGGCATGAATCAGCAGGACTTTATAGGACAAAAATGTTTGGTTTAGGCATAAAATTAGGAATGGAATCCAAAGATAAACATGAAGGCTTAAAATTTTGCTAAACCAAAATGAAGAGCTTCAAAATAAATGGAATGTTAGCTTCTCCCTCTTTATATTCCGTGTTTTGTTTTTTTTTTCAAAAAGGCCATCATTTTATATATATATTGAATTGGCCAACCAACCGTAAACATTTCTTCTGAGCATCTCTTTTTTTTCAAAAAGGCTTTCCACAAATTCTAAAATAAACTTTTCACAATATGAAATTTATGAAGCTCAAAATTTTAGCGTGATCAGAAGGGTTGGAGAACTTTGGCTTTGGTAAAAACGAAATGTGGAGCTTTCAATTGAAATCGGAAAAAGGCTCAAAAGAGGCTAACTAGGGAGATAATTTAAGGGTTGGCAAGAAGGTTCAAACGAGCATAAAAAAGGCCTATATCATTTTCATGCACCTAGAATTTTCCTAAAGCATTAGTTTTGAAAAAGTTCAAAAAGTAGGTCCTAAATTTTAATATAGACTAATGAACTTAGTTTAATTCTTAGGATAATATGAGTCTTAGGTTGTTCATATCTACTATGTTAATCAGAAGTTGACTTTGCAAAAATTATTTAAAAAGAAAAGAAGAGAAATAGTGGATGATGAATTTTTAAAAAAAGTAAAGAAAATAAATAAAGAAAACCTAAAAAAAACAATTTTTTAGAAAAAAACGTTTCACTTTAGCATGCTACTGTGAATTAGAAACACAGCATGACCAACATTTTACTTGTGAAACATAATTAAAAAGAAGGATTAGAAATTTTATAAATAGCTAATTGCTTTATATAAGATTTTGAGAAAAACAAAACAAAAGTAGGGGTACTTTTGAAATACCAAGGAAATGCCTAAACTATTGGATTTTTGAAACGGAGATGCACAAAAAGCAGAACATAAACTCGAAAGGAGGAAGTCCTTAGCAAATAAATAGGAGGGAGTTCTCCCCCAAGCTTAAGATGGACATTGTCCTCAATGTAAAAAGAAGGGGATTGGAGAAGGAGAGAAAAGTAAAGTACAATACTGAAGAACAGAATTGAAAAATAGGTACTTCCCCGGATTTGTATATTGCGGAACTCGAGTGATGTTGCTCCCGCAAATATCTTCTTTGGACAGTATGATGGAATCAACACATTGGAGCAGGCATTTGCAGGAGCTTCAGCTTATCGATGCAGTCCGGGGTAAAAATTGTAAAATAAAGGAAACAGAAAAAAAAGGATAACTTGGGTTGCCTCCCAAGAGCGCCCTTTGTTTATAAGGGTCGTTGAGCTCGACCCAACAAAAGAATATTGTCCTGAATTTTATTGTTCAGAAATTGATTTGAGAAAAAAAAAAGAATAAATGTTCGAAATTAGAGTTCGTGCAGCAGATACTTAATAGTGTTATGACTGACATCATCACCAGAAAAGTAAAGTTTAAGACGCTGACCATTGACTTTGAAATTTCCCTTATTAGGGTGTGAAATTAAAACAGTACCATAAGGAAAAACTTCCAAAACAGAAAACGGACCAGACCATCGTGATTTTAATTTTCCAGGAAATAAACGTAGATGAGAGTTGTACAGAAGGACTTGGTCTCCTGGCTTAAAGGCCTTCGGATGCCTTAGGTGTTTATCGTGTAAACGCTTCGTCCGCTCTTTATAAAGTTTATTATTTTCATATGCATAAGAGCGCCACTCATCAAGTTCATTTAATTGAAATTTACGGAGGTCACCGATTGAGTGGGGGTCGAAGTTTAAAAGTTTTAAGGCCCAAAAAGCGCGATGCTCTAACTCAACGGGAAGATGGCACAATTTTCCATAGACCAAACGATACGGCGTACATCCGAGGGCGGTTTTGTACGCTGTTCGGTAGGCCCATAGAGCATCATCAAGTTTAGCCGACCAGTCTTTTCTAGAAGTTGAAACAGTTTTTTCTAATATTCTTTTTATTTCTCTATTAACAACTTCGACTTGCCCGTTAGTTTGGGGGTGGTAGGCAGTTGAGAGCTTATGCGTAACGCCTTATTTGGTAAGAATTTTTGAAAATTGCGCGTTACAGAAATGGGAGCCCCGATCGCTAACGATTGCACGTGGCGTACCGAATCGAGAAAATAATTTTTTTAGAAACATAACAACAACTCGGGAGTCGTTCGTGGGAAGAGCATGGGCCTCAGCCCATCGTGAAACATAATCAACGGCAACTAAAATATATTTGTTTCCGAAGCTGGAAGGAAGAGGGCCGACAAAATCTATTCCCCAGAGGTCGAAAATTTCGCATTCTAAGAAATAATTTTGCGGCATTTCATTTTTATTAGAAATGTTGCCCGACCGTTGGCAACTATCACACCTGCTCACAAAGGCTTGTGCATCTTTAAATAGGCTAGGCCAGTAAAAACCCGCGCAGAGCACCTTGTGAGCGGTGCGAGCAGCTTGATAGTGCCCACCTGTCGGACCTTCATGCAAATGTTTTAAAATATCGATTCCTTCATCATGGGAAACACATCTCCTGATCACTTGATCCGCACAGATTCTGAAAAGATGCGGGTCTTCCCAAAAGTAGTTCTTCAGCTCAGAAAAGAATTTCTTCTTTTGTTGCGAGGAGAACTCTTTTGGGAGCACCCGGGCTACTAAATAGTTTGCAATGTGTGCGAACCAAGGAGAAGTAGATGTGTGAATTGACAACAGCCTCTCATTAGGAAAATAATCGTTAAAAGAGTTTTCATTAAATTTTTCTATAAAGGGGTTATCTAATCTGGATAGATGGTCAGCAGCCAAGTTTTCGGCTCCCCACTTATCACGGATTTCTAAGTCAAACTCCTGGAGGAGTAAAACCCAGCGAATCAACCGCTGTTTGGCATTTGTTTTGGTAAGAAGGTACTTTAGGGCCGAGTGGTCTGTAAAAACAATAATTTTTGAAAGTGTAATGTAGGGGCGGAATTTATCAAATGCGAAGACGACAGCTAAGAGTTCTTTCTCTGTAGTGGTGTAATTTTCCTGAGCGGATGTTAGCGTCTTACTAGCGTAATAGATAGGGTGGAAGTTTTTAGATATGCGTTGGCCTAAAACGGCTCCCACCGCAAAACTACTCGCATCACACATTATTTCGAAAGGAAGATCCCATACCGGAGCGATCATAATTGGAGCATTAATTAACTTTTCTTTAATTAGTTTAAAGGCAGAAGGCAGGAGTCATTAAAAATAAATGGAGCGTCTTTTTCTAGCAGATGGGTGAGGGGCTTAGTTATCTTGGAGAAGTCCTTTATGAAGCGGTGGTAGAAACCTGCGTGGCCTAGGAAACTTCTTATGGCTTTTATGTTTGTAGGCGGCGGCAGCTTCTCGATAACCTCTATCTTAGCAACGTCTACCTCAATACCTTTCTCAGAAATTTTATGACCCAAAACTAAGCCTTCCCTTACCATAAAATGGCATTTTTCCCAATTTAGGGCAAGGTTAGTTTCTTCGCATCGCTTCAGGACTTTCGCGAGGTTTTCTAAACATCCATCAAACGAATCGCCGAACACAGAGAAGTCATCCATAAAAACCTCCATAATGCTTTCTACGTACTTGTCGAATATAGCGAGCATACATCGCTGGAATGTAGCTGGCGCATTGCACAATCCAAACGGCATTCTTCGGTAGGCGAAGGTGCCGAAGGGACAAGTAAACGTAGTTTTCTCTTGGTCCTCGGGAGAGATAGGTATTTGGAAGTACCCCGAGAGTCCATCGAGAAAACAGTAAAAGCTATGACCGGACAAACGTTCTAAAATCTGGTCGATAAACGGTAGAGGGAAGTGATCCTTGCGGGTGGCATCGTTCAACTTACGATAATCTATACACATACGCCAACCCGTCACCGTTCGTGTCGGGATTAATTCATTATTTTCATTACTAACCACTGTTATCCCTCCCTTCTTAGGTACTACCTGAACGGGGCTAACCCACTTACAATCCGATATAGGGTAGATAATTCCTGCGTCTAGTAATTTCATAACCTCGCCCTTAACTACTTCTTTCATATTCGGGTTTATACGGCGCTGAGGTTGAATAGAGTTATGTGAATTATCTTCCATTAGAATTTTATGGGTACAGAAGGATGGGCTTATGCCCTTGATATCAGAAATTTGCCAAGCAATAGCTCGGCGATGCTTACGTAGAACTAGAAGAAGTTTGTCATTTTGCGTATCCGTGAGGTAGGCCGAAACGATAACTGGTAACTTGGATTCTTTTTCAAGGAAAGCATATGTAAGGTGTTCAGGAAGTTGTTTGAGTTCTAGGGTAGGGGGTTCTTCATACGAGGATTTAGAAATTCTTTCTTTTTCAAAAATAATATCTTCATAAAATTTTTTGTATGGAACATAATAAGGGGTGGGGCTAGCAGCTAATACAGCTTCTTGCAGTGATTCAGCTGGATGAAAAGAAGAAGAACAAAAATTAGAAAATTCTTTTTCGAAGTCAGGACGGCAATTAGAAGATTCATCGCTTCCTTGCAGCGATTTAGGGGGAAGAGAAGAAGCAAGACAAAAATCAGAAAATTCTTTTTCGAAGTCGGAGAGGTAGTAGGGGGATTTATCACTTACGGCATCGACGAAAAAACATGAGTCATCATTTGCCAGAGTGTTCTTCATCGAAGGTGTGATAGAAAAAGTGACCTCATCATCGCCTACTCGAAGGAAGAGCTTACCATTGCTTACATCAATGATGGCTCTGGAGGTGGCAAGGAAGGGTCGGCCAAGGATCAGGGGAACCTCGACGTCTTCTTCGATGTCCAGAATGACAAAGTCCACCGGGAAGATGAACTTGTCGACTTTTACTAGAACGTCCTCCACTATTCCTAATGGGTACTTGACCGAGCAATCAGCTAGCTGGATACTCATACGCGTGGGATTTAGGCTACCGATTCCTAACTTTTTAAACAACGAGAGGGGCATCAGGTTTATACTAGCGCCTAGGTCGGCTAACGCATGTTTAACAAAAAGGTCGCCGAAGACACACGGGATAGAAAAGCTACCCGGGTCACTGATTTTCTTCGGCAGGCCATTTGTTAACACAGCGGAGCACTCGACATTTAGCGTGACATGCGAAAGGTTTTCTAGTTTCTTCTTGTTGGTGAGAAGATCTTTAAGATACTTTGTGTATTTCGGCATCTGCGAAATAGCTTCGTGGAGTGGCAGATTTATATGAATTTGCTTGAAGATTTCTAGGAAGCGAGAATATTGATCGTCCTGACGTTGTTTATTTAGTTCGGAAGGGTAAGGCGGGGTTGGATCATTTTTAAAGGTGGGTGGTGGAGTGAGATCTTTTTCTAATGCGGAAAGTGGGATGATAACTTCTTTGGCAAAGGGCGTGGAAGAAATTGGATTTTTTGAAATGGGGGTGGAGCTTGCCTCGGGCTCTGTGCAAACCATGCCAGAACTTCGCTTCCCACTCCGAAGAGTCATAGCTTTCGCTTGCTCTCTTGGGTTGGGCTCGGTATTGGCAGGAAGAGACCCGGCGGGTCGCTCAGAAATAATTTTTGCGAGTTGTCCTACTTGATTTTCAAGATTTTTTACGGATCCGGTTAGGGTTCTTATCGTAGCGTCATTTGTGGTGATATATTTGGAAAGTAATTCCTCCAAGCTTGGAGGTTTTGGAAAATTTTGAAGAGGTGGTGGTGGCGGTGGTGCAGAAAAATCATTTTGCGGTGGTGGGCACATTGCATTTGATGGATTACTCCATGAAAAGTTCGGATGATTTCTTAAAGCAGGGTTATAACTATTTGGAAAATTAAAACCTGGAGGATGAAAATTTGTAGCAGAAAAATTATTAAACGCATTTCTAGGCATATTATTAACATAGTCCAATTGTTCGGAGGGAGGGGGAGTTGCAGATTCCCATACCTGAGGGGCGGAGGCAGCAGTCATCTCTGTTATCTTTTTGCTTAGGATTTCTACTTGCAGAGCGAGTTGTGAGATGTTGTCCACTTCGTAGATACCTGCAGGCTTGTTAGGGCGGGACCTAGGCACATTCCACTGGTAAGTGTTCATGGCCATGTCCTCGAAAAGCTCAAGAGCGGCTTCCGGGGTCTTATGATTTAAAGTACCGCCAGAAGCTGCGTCTATCATTTGCTTTGTGCTTTGATTTAGCCCGTTATAAAACGTCTGCACTTGTAACCATACAGGCAGAGCGTGATGTGGGCATCGCCTTAATAATTCTTTAAATCTCTCCCAGGTTTCATATAGGGTTTCAGCGTCTATTTGTCTAAAGGCAGAGATGTCATTCCTAAGTTTTGCAGTTTTAGCTGGCGGAAAATACTTCGCCAAAAATTTTTCAGTTAATTCATTCCAGGTGGTTATGCTATTCTTTGGAAGGGTGTTAAGCCACTGCTTAGCTTTAGTTCTAAGAGAGAACGGGAAGAGTCTCAGCCTGATTGCATCATTTGTGACACCATTTATCTTGAAGGTGTCGCAAATTTCAAGAAAGCTAGCTATATGTGCGTTCGAATCTTCATCTTGAAGTCCGTCAAATTGCACATACTGCTGCACCATTTGAATTATGCTAGGCTTTAATTCGAAGTTGTTATTTGCTATAGCAGGGCGGACTATACTAGATTCTGTCCCCTCAAGGTTTGGTCTTGCATAATAGGACATAGTCCTTTGCAAGGCTTCATCCACAATGGGTTCTTCCATCCTTAAGGTAGCAAATGACTCGGAGTCCTCAACCGGCACTTGGATAGTAGGACCTTGAAATCGCGATCTTCTCCGAAGAGTACGCTCAATTTCGTGGTCCAAGTCCAAAATAACCTACGGACTTCCCCGGGTCATGCACTGGAAGAAGAAAGAGAGAAGTATTGGCTGATTTTTTTTTTTAAAAAAATGATTAGATTTTTAGATGTTTTAGTTCCCAAACTTCCCAAGGACTACCCGATGAAGGGTTCGCAAGGTACTAGACAAGATAACAGCACTTAAAACCGCATTGCCCTTTTTGAGAGGATTTTGTTGGTGTAGGAAACTTGTGATAGTGGGATTTATTTTTGTTTTTTTTTAAAGCGATTTTTTTTTTGGTTTGCAATAAGGAAGATAAAAGTAATAGATTCGTGTTTTCAATATATCAACAAGAGTTGATTCCCCGGCAACGGCGCCAAAAACTTGTTGTGCAAAACGGGGCTTCGAAGAAAATAAAGCAGCCGAACTAGCAATCCAATGAGGCAAGTATACCTATCGAACTGTAGCAAGGGGACAAAAAGTGTCGTATTGAAATCCGGGAACTGTTGAATAAACTTACTCACACGAAGACTATTATTTTATCGAAAAGAAAACTGCGTTGAGAAACTAATTGTAATAAAGGACTGAAACTATGAAATCGAAGAGTACTCGATCAAGAATCACTTCGGCAAGAGTTAGCTAAGAAATGCGATAACAATAAACCTAGACTTAATAGAATGAAAGGCCTTGACCGTGGAGATTCCTGAATTTTAAACACGCTTCTCTCGAAGTCGTGCCCAACTGAGTTTAGGAAGGTCCGACTGACTTTCGTCTAAATCGGAGGCCTAAAACTTGCTTTACGCGGTGAATCCCACTATTGGATTTTACTCCAATCCGGGAGATTTGGACGTCTGCCTCTCTCGAGGGGTGCGTACAACTCCCTTTACTCTTGAATGCTCACTTCGTTCTATTGGCCTCTCGGCTAACCCAGAACGAAAGCAGAGGCAAAAATATATATATCGATGATATATCTTCTGCCTGAGATAAATCAAGAGTAATCCAAGGTGATGATTCTAAAAAGAAAAGGTAAATCTCAAGGCATCATAACATAATCGCTCGAACCTCAGATCATCAAGATCCAGTACAAGGAGGATTAGTTACTCATGGTATAGAGAAAGAAAATGATATTTAGACTTTGAAAGATAACAGTGAGCAGAATTGAAAGAGAAAGACAAACTATTTTATTTCTTAGTGGTGCGTCAGAAGACGGGCATACATGTACTATTAAGAAAGCTTCAACAAATACTATGAATATGATAAGAGAATAATACAGAAAGGCTATAAGCAATTTCATGAAAAGTAACTAATTAAAAAGCTTATAGAGAGAAAACTTAAACACTAAATAGCAGCACAGCAGTCCTTTTCTCTCCCAATCCCCGGGCTTCCAAACACTAGAAGATGATCCCTATTTATAGACTTTTTTTCGGGCTGGGTCACGCCCTATGACACGCCCATGGAGGTCGTGACCATAGGGCGTGACAGCTAGTTTCTGGTGGAGATTGACTTCGGACTGGCGGCTTCATTCCACTGGGTTACACGGCCTTGGTACACGCCCGAGGAGGGCGTGATCAGGGGGCATGTCACAGTAAAATCTGGCAAAAACCTGAAAAACAAAAAGAAATATGTTAGTGATGAAATTATATACAAAAAGAGGTCAAAAAATGAAAATACAAGACACGGTTTATGTATTAAAACCTAAAGGTACTCTAATAGTTTAGGCTACAAAACGTATCATCAGTAGGCTAAGAGCTTAATTTGGAAAGTGATATTTGGATTTAGGATGGGGATGAGGAAGGGGTCGGGCTTGTTGGAGTTTGGTGGTGGCCGGTTTTGTGAGAGAGGAGGTGGCGGCTTGGAGGTTGGAGGAGGGGCCGGGTTTGCAAGGGAGTAGAGGAAAGGAAGAAGGAGAGAGGCCGAGATTGAGAGGGGAGGAGAGGTGGCCGGCGGCCAAAGAGGAAGAAGAAGGAGGAGGGCCGAAACTTGCCTTGGAGAGGAGGGGGATGTCAATTCTTGAAGTTGGTTTTCTTTTCATTCATTCACTAATTAAAACATGAACGATACATGCCTATATATAGGCTGCACCACTCAATCTCCCTCCAAACAAACTTCAAAATTCAAAATTCAAATTGAACATATGATGGTTATATGCACCCATCATAGTTCATGAAATGAAATAATTATAGTACTACATGATGGTTATACGCACCCATCATTACACATGAAATGGAAATTAAAAACATGAAATTAAATAACATTGCAAAAATAAAATAAAGCATAAAAATTAATTAATAATTAATAATTATTTATTAATAATAATTATTAATTATTATTAATATGTTGGCTTGCGTTCAGGACGGGTATTATGACGATGCTCCACATGAACATCCGTAAGCACGCCATCACCGTCTTTAAAATGTTGCGGGCCGTCGTCTCCATCAATCGGGTCACTATCATCATCAGAGGGAGGATTCTCCTTGGCGACATATCGTGGGGAGTCGGCTCCATCAATCGGGTCACCATCATCATCAGAGGGAGGACGCTCCTTGGCGACATATCATGGGGAGTCAGCTCCATCAATCCTCCCCCTCTTAAAACGACTCATCACTGATGAGTATGCCTGCGAGTACTCATCTGGGAGGTCATCGGTGGGAAAGAAGAACCTGTATGACACAAGGTGGTCTTGGAAGGACCTCAAATATACATTAGCCAAAAAAGGAAAAAGAATTTCAACAACATCCACCAACATACCTCCGATGGAGACCGAGAAGGAGAATGATCCTAGAAAACTATCACCACCCAACCCAATAGAAAACATAGTGGAAAATATATATGGAGAGGTAGAAAATTCAAGTGGCATTAAAGCATAAAGCGTAAAATATGTAACGATGAAAATTGGAGCTATGCCCCAATCAGTGGAAAATTTTAATAGAAACGTCATGTCACGATATTTCCGTAAAATCCGTAAAAAGTAGACTAGCTGATTCGTTAATGTTTCTAAGGTGCCCGAGGGCATCCGTTCGGGGGTGAGACAAACCAAAATCAAATCTTTCATATAGCGGTGGAAGATTATTTGATACAACATAGCAAGTAATTTAATGGACACATTTTGAAGGATCAAGAAATGAAAAATGTGCCTAATTAAATTAAAACCATGAGGGGAGAACCCATGTGCAACAAGAATGGAATTAATAGTAGAAAATAACGGAATTAAGTCAGGTGGCACGGGCTCTTTCAGTTCAAAAATCAAATCAGTGGAGCCTAATGTTATCGTTTTAAATTTGGTATTAAAATTAGATTTAAAAATATCATAATAATAGGCTTTCAGAAAACGCTCGTCACCAACTATGTTCACCCACATCTTTATAAGTAAGTCTAACGGGAAGGCGGGAATAATAAACTTCTCTAAATATAGAGGGCTAAAAATGACGAAATCATCTACTCGAGCTAAGGGTACTGGAGGGAGAGTCGACAGGGTTGACTCCGTAGGGGGAACCAAGTCACACTCAACGTCAAAACATAGATTAAGCGTCCAGGAGAACGCCTCCGGTTGAAAGCCATTAAAATCAAAAGTAAACTCGAATAGTGGATTCGTCCTCACTAAAAACTCATCCTCAGTTAACTTTTCACAACAGAATGAATCCACCAAATCAGCCGATATGTCTTCTAATGCATTAGATATTTTATTCAATTTAGCTTCAGTGACCGTCCCTAAGGTAGGCAAATTTATATCCAATAAAACTTCTAAACTACCTTGGGTCTCAGGCAAAGGAGCTGTCATCAAAGAAAAATCTATCGGGCCCTCAGTGCTACCGTCATCCAAAGATAATATGATAGTTTTACTTTCAAGACAACCTAAACACCTAAAGGGGGGGGGGTGAATAGGTTCTAATTTCTTGTTTATAAATCTAGGCAGAATTCAATTACAAATTAAGACATCTAACACAGCATTCACAGATAATTAAGCATCACAGATTGCACAATGTTTTATAGTGGTTCCCCAAGGTCTGGGTACATCCACTTTCCCCCTTCACCTATCTAGCAATATGCTAGATTCGGCCAAACTTCCACTATACTCAGATCCTCAGATCCTACAGCTCAGAACCAGGATAGGTTCCTACAACTCAGGCTCAACAGCCTTACCTCAGCCTTGCCTCAAGGCCTACCACTCAGAGAATAACCTTCTCCTACACTCAGGCAAATAGCCCTACCACTCAGAGATCACCTCTCCTACACTCAGCCTTTATAACACAGGCTTACAACTCAGATCTGTATAAACAGATCCTACAGAAATTTAGAAAAGATATTTTAATGTCTTGCCTTTGTTGAGAGAGAAGAGGACAAGACACTTCTTGATCAGCTGATGAAATCAACTGAATCTGAGCTTTCTTCAAAGCTTCTTGAATCTGAACTTAGCTGAGTTGATTTCCAAACAGCTTCTTGAGAAACCACTGATGGCTTCCTTCTTCTTCTTCAAGATGACTGGATCCCTCTCTATCCAACACCTTTTCTGATACTTTAGACTTCTTCTTCTTCTTCTTAGATCTACTGATGAAGATCTTCTTTAGAGCTTAGCACTTTCTTGAATTGAAGCTACAACAGGATTGTAATCCTTCTGTTTCTTCTTCTTAGATCTTCTTCAGTTATCTTTCTTAATTGATCTCTTTAATTCCTTCTGAAAATGTCTATTTATAGACTTTCTTCATGGTAACCGGCTGATCCGGTTTCTAACTGATTTCTGACAGGTCTGACAGCTTCAGTTAAATGGTGGCAACCCACAGCTGTCAAGTCTTCAAACAGTTCCTGTACCTTAGCCTTGGACAGCAAAATGTCGAGACAGTCTGTTAGAAAGTGTCGAGACCAATCTGTCTATCTGTGTCGACACAAGTAACTTTGGTGTCGACACAGTCATTGATGATATCGACTAAGTTGCCTTTAAGTCGACACAGCTTCTTCAGAAAATAACTTGGTCTAGACTCTGCAGTGTGTCGACACAAGTCCTGTGTGTCGACACAGTTGTTGTAGATTCAGAACTCAGCATGTGTCGACTCAGCCTTCAGGTGTCGACACAGCAATCTTCAATCCTGCCAAAATGTGTCGACTCAGTCTTCTGGTGTCGACACAAGCATAGTCGACTTCTGCCAATAAGTGTCGACTCAATCTCAAGGTGTCGACGCATCCACCCAGTGTCGACACAGTTGTGGTCGACTATCTTCTTATGTGAGTCGACTATCTTTCTCTGGTCGACTATCTTCTTCTGTGAGTCGACTATCTTTCTCTGGTCGACTATCTTTCACTAGTCGACTATCTTTCACGGTGTCGACTAACCTTCTCTGGTCGACTATCTTTCACGGTGTCGACACTGCTTCCCAGTGCTGAGGTCGACGATTTTCTTTATGTGTCGACACTGCTTCCCAGTGTCGACATAGTTGAAGTCGACTATTTTCTTTATGTGTCGACACTGCTTCCCAGTGTCGACATAAATGTGGTCGACTATCTTTCTCTGTGTCGACACTGAAATTCTGAAGTGTCGACACAAATATTCTGAAGTGTCGACACAATTTCTTCAGGTGTCGATATGTGGACTTAGAATATTTTTCTGCATTCTTTAATACTTCTTCACCTGCACATGTCAACTCAAAACAACATCAAATAAACCTTGATGTATATCATTGAGCTAAGTTGGGCTTCTTCAAATCAGGTACACATTTTACAATGTACCCAACAATCTCCCCCTATTTGGGGAAGTCATAACCCTATAGCCAATGATATACACCATTTATAAAAAGTATAAACTGATGATATATGACATAATATGAATACTTAATATAAACAAAACATAAAAACAATCCATCACAGAATAAACATTATATGATGCCAAACAACATTTTGTTTATAACTTGATAATGTTTGAATACAGAGAATTACATTTAATGATTTAATCAAAACATTACAAAATACTTCGAAAGAACTAAAAAATTAAGACTGATCAGGCTCTTTAATGACAATCCCTTTGCCAGATAGAACTTGAGCCTTCACAGGAGCTTCAGAATCTTCAGCTGGCTTCTTGCCTTTTAGATCAGCCTTCTTCTTTGCTTCTTCCTTGAGCCTTTGCCTTTCAAAATAATGAAAGGGCTTTGGGAAGTACTTGCTTGGCTCCTGAGCATCTGTAGGCAGCCTACCCAGCTTGGCTTTTCTTCTAAACTGTACAATGGCCTCTTGCCTGGCTTCATACTTCTGCCATTCCATCTCATTGTACCACTTGACTCTTTCCTGCACTTGGTCTTTGATAGCCTTCCATGCAGTGAGTATTATATTTCTGGAAGTAGGACTCCCCTGCTCAAAGTCTGGCTTAAGTTCAGCCTGCTCTCTAAACCTTTTTTTAGATAGAAGAGCATCTTGCTGGTCTTTCAAAGTAGCCTCAGGCTTATCAACCTTCCCAATAACAATATTAGTAACCTCCTTTGGAGGACTATACATCCCTTGAACCTGCTGATCAATCATATCATAATCTGGAGGGGAGTAAATGACTTGGGCAACCTCAGGTTGATTGCCTTCAAGTAGACTTGTTTGTATTCCTGACTCAGCCACCATAGCATCATCACACAATGGGGGATATCCCAATGTGGCTCGAATACTATTGGTCACCCATTTGGTGTGCTCTGAGCCTGCATGAACTAGCATCCTCTCCCCCTTTATGGCTTCTCTAGAAACATGATCTCTGAGATCTTCCTTTTGAAATCTGATTTGGCCATCCAGATAATTCACACCCTCTTTAAAAAATGGTTTTAACTTTAGAAGCTTGTCAGATATTTCCTTTTGAGAGGTAGTGATTGCAGTCTTAACAGAAGCAATAGCAGCTTGAAAGTTCTTATCAAATTCTTCCATTTCTTTTGCTCTATCTGCAGGCAGGCCTGGAACAATCTTTTTCAATTCCTCTATGATCTCATGATGAGATTCAGTTAAATTGTCATTCATTCTTAACTGATTTTCCAAGACATAGCTTTGCTTTAAAGCAATGTCATCCACCTTAGGAATGATAGTCTGTTGTTGTTTTGCCAGATATACCACAGCATTACCTCCCTTATGGAAGCAATCTGTCATTTCCTTCATATGCATATTGACCTCAAACCTAATTGATTTTATATCTTGAGCTAAGTCAAATTGCAGGGACTTGTTGTTCTCATCAACATATTTTTCTATAGCCACTCTGTGTTCATCCAATTTCACTTGTAAATCTACCAAGAACTTGTTATAATCAAAGTCAGAAGGAGTGAGATGTGCTGTAGACTGTAGAGCCTGCTTATAGCTCTTGCTCCTTCTCTGGAAGACCATAAGTTTTCTCTTTTTAGCCACCCTGGCTTCTTCAGTCTCTGAATCAGAAGTACTATCAATTTGAACTCTTTCTTTGGGAGGAGGAGGAACAGCTGCTTCAGTGCCAGGTTGTATAGTCTCAACATGCACTGGCTCCCCCTCAATTTCTTGCTCCACTTCCAGACTATCAATAATTATTTCATCATTTGGGAATAACTCCTCCAGAGTATATTCCTTCTGGGCTTGATCATTTGCAGTATTCAAATTTGGAGATTGATCAATTTGAGAATCTTCTTGCACTTGCTCCTCCTGGACCTGTGCAGAAATAGAAATATTAGAAATCTCTTTTATAGGAAAATACACCAGCTCCCCCTGCACCTGTACCTGGTTATGAGTAGATACAGTTTGTGTAGGTGAATAAACTTGCTGAGCTGGTATACTTACTTCTTTTTCTTGAACTGCAGGTATTGTGGCATCCTGAACTTGTGTAGATGCAGGCTGATCTTCAACCTCTAGTCTTACTTGTTCTTCTTGTGGATGCCCAGTACTGGTAGCATGACCTGGGGATTTCTCAGGTGAATCCTGCCTTTCCACTTCAAGCATCTCTTTGGTCAGCACCCTATCCCATATGGAGAACAATCTCATGTCCATCCTTCTCATGTGATTAATTTTAGTTCCAGGTTGATGTTGCATAACCTCAGGAATCTCCTTACTTAGGTATATACTCATTATCCTAGCCAGATTTGGCTTCTTGATCCCTTCCTTAATCTTTTCAAAGATTACAGATGACCAATCCGTTGGAATTGTAAACACAATCCTGGTCATTAGGCTGAACATATAGGCAGAAATCCTATCATGTCCACCTGACTTGCACAGAATAACTTTTCCTACCACTTCAGACAGAAACTTGCCCTGTTGATTCATTCCTTTCCGATTGAACGCAGCTCCAATTTTCATGGTGGATTCCAATCCACACCATTGAAGAGCCTCCCTAGATTTAGAAGCAGGGTCATCCTCTTCATTCTCAATTGTAGGTAATTGTAGAATTGTTCTTATCTTACTTGGTGTAATCTCCACAGGTGACCCATGAACTGTGGATTTTATCGCATGACGTTCAGAGTCTACAGATGCAGAGGTAAAGAACTCATGCACCTCCTTCTTCCATATCTTTGATGGTTTGGAAACCAGAAATTCTAAACCTGAGTTGGAGAGGAGAGAGATAACCCCAAGAACATCTGGAGGGGCAGCAGCAAAGACCTGGCGCACCAACACATATCCTTCATTAACATTATCTTCAATCTTTGGCGCCATTGATCAGTCGAGAAAGCTTGAAGGATGAGAGAAAGAGAGAGAGAGAGAGAATGTCGACACTGGGTTTCGAAAACCTTGTAAGCGTGTCGACAGAATGAGTTTTTGACCTATTTATATCTTCTGTTTAAAGAAGATCAAAAGTCGCCAAAAACAGACTATAAGTGTCGACACAGATGGATTGTGTCGACACAAGCTTCTATTGTCTCGACTACAAGTTCGTCTACTATGTGTCGACACCAATTTGCGGTTATGTCAACACCAGAGATATATAGTAGAGCATCAGAAATTCTGTGTCGACTCTTAGTATAAGTGTCGACACAAAATCTGTAAGTGTCGACACCACTATCCTGGTGAAGTCGACACTACATTCCTGGATAAGTCGACAATAAGATTCTTAAGTGTCGACACATATTTTCTGTGTCGACACAATATCTCTGACTTGTCGACATTACTACCCTGAGTCGACACATAATTACTGAATGTGTCGACACCATATTACTTAGCCAATTTCTGTTTGTTCATCACAACTTATAAGTACAACAAAGTACTTTATACTACTTCAATGTTTCTTAATATCACTTGAATGTCTTGTTACCACTTCAACTTTATTGTTGATGATTTTGTGATTACACTAATCAATGGTTAACATACCTAATTCAATTTTGAATTTATTGAATTTTGTCTCATCTAGGGGCTTAGTAAACACATCTGCTATTTGATAATCTGTTTTCACAAATTCCAATGAGATGTCTTCTTTTTCTACATGTTCTCTAAGAAAATGGTATTTTATTTCTATATGCTTAGTTCTACTATGAGAAACAGGATTATTAGCAATAGAAATTGCACTCTTAGAATCACACAAAAGAGGTGTTCTACTTAAATACCATAATCCTTTAGCTGATGCTGCATCCATAATAGCTGTGCACAGCAGCTTCCAGCAGCAACATACTCTGACTCAGCTGTGGAAATTGCCACTCTAGTCTGCTTCTTACTACTCCATGATATTAGTCTTCCTCCCAGGAATTGACAAGTACCTGTAGTACTCTTCCTATCCTCTCTACATCCTGCAAAATCTGCATCTGAATAGCCTGTTAGTTGAAAATCTCTATTCCTAGGGTACCAAAGACCTAGATTAGGTGTGCCCTTAAGATATCTCAGAATCCTTTTGACTGCAGTATAATGAGATTCTTTAGGGCAGGCTTGGTACCTAGCACAGACACATGTAGCATACATAATATCTGGTCTACTAGCAGTGAGATATAGTAGTGAGCCAACTATCCCTCTATACAAAGTCTCATCAACAGGTTTACCTGCATCATCTTTGCATATAGGCATACTTGTTCCCATAGGAGTTCTCATGGTGGAGGATGACTCCATACCATATTTCTTAATCAATTCTTTGGTGAACTTAGACTGTGATATGGACAAGCCATCATCAGTCTGTCTTACTTGGAGTCCCAAGAAGAATTTCAGTTCCCCCATACTGCTCATCTCAAACTTCCCTTGCATAAGTTTGGCAAACTTTTTACAAAGGTTGTTTTCAGTAGATCCAAAGATTATGTCATCAACATAGATCTGTACTAAGATGATCTTGCCTTTGGATTCTCTAAGAAATAGAGTTTTGTCAATTTTTCCTCTTGAGAATTTGTTCTCAATAAGGAAAGTAGACAGAGTTTCATACCAATCCCTTGGGGCTTGCTTTAACCCATACAGAGCTTTCCTAAGCTTATAAACAAAATCAGGTTTAAGAGGATCTACAAAACCTGATGGTTGCTCTACATATACTTCTTCTTTAAGATCACCATTCAGAAATGCTGACTTCACATCCATCTGATATACTTTGAAGTCTTGATAGGCTGCATAGGCAAGGAATATTCTGATTGCCTCCAGCCTTGCTACAGGAGCAAAGGTTTGATCAAAGTCAATCCCTTCTTCCTGCCTGTATCCTTTTGCAACCAACCTTGCTTTATTCTTTACTATTATTCCACTTTCATCTAGCTTGTTCCTATATATCCATTTTGTGCCAATTATGTTGTGGCCTCTTAGTTTAGGAACAAGCTCCCAGACATTGCACCTTCTGAATTGATTCAGCTCGTCTTGCATAGCATCAATCCAGTGCTGGTCTTGGATGGCTTCTTCAAACTTCTTAGGCTCCAATTGTGACAGGAAACTTGAATGTAGAACTGTGTTTTGATTTCTGTTCTAGTTTGCACCCCTTGTCTTGGATCACTTATTATCTGATAAGCTGGATGATCTCTTAAATGTCTTGTAGCTGGAGGAAGATTTCCTTCTGGTTGAACATCTCCAGCTCCTTCATTTGACTGATTCTCTTGATTTTCATCAGCTTCTATAGTGTCTTGTTCTCCCCGTGGACTGAAGCCTTCATTTTCCAATGCCCCATCTTCCTTTGATACTTCATTAATGGAAAGCTTGTCCATACTTTTGCTTATACCTGTTGAGTCATTTGATCTACAAGACAACTCACAGTTGATTAATCTTGTTTCATCAAACACAACATGCACAGATTCTTCAACAACTTGAGTAGTCAAGTTGAAGATTTTATAGGCCTTACTATTTGTGCTGCACCCAACAAATATCCCATCCTGGGATTTGGCAGCAAACTTAGTCAAATATGACTTGCCATTGTTAAGTATATAACACTTGCAACCAAAGATCCTAAAGTAAGATAGATTTGGTTTTCTGCCTTTCACAATCTCATAGGGAGTCATTTTGTGACTTTTGGTGATAGTAGCCCTATTGATTACATGACAAGCAGTGTTAACTGCCTCAGCCCAAAAATATTCTGGGAGAGAGGTGTCACTCAATAGAGTTCTACCAGCTTCAATTAATGTTCTATTCTTTCTTTCAGCAATTCCATTTTGCTGAGGTGTTCTAGGTGAGGCGAACTCTTGGAAAATCCCAAAGTATTTACACAAGTTTGTTATGCTTTCAGATTGAAACTCAGTACCATTGTCACTTCTGATTTTGACCACTGTACTATTCAGTTCATTCTGAATTTGCTTTACAAAATTAAGTAATACACTTGGGGTTTCAGATTTTTGTCTCAGAAAGAACACCCAATTAAATCTAGAATAGTCATCTACAACCACAAAAGTGTAGACCTTCCTACCTAGACTATGAACTGGCATAGGACAAAAAAGATCCATATGCAAGAGGTATAAGCACCTCACAGAATCCTTGTTTTCAAGGCTTTGAAAGGAGGATTTTGTCTGCTTGCCCTTTTGACAAGCTGAGCATATCCCTTCCTTTATACACTTAATTTGAGGTCCATTCCTCACTAACTCTTTGCTAAAGAGTTGGCCAATTGTCTTGTAGTTTAGATGAGCCAATCTCTTGTGCCACTTAACATAATGAGAAGCATTGTCATCAGCTACAAGACAGATGGGAGAAGCCTTATTCTCACATTCAAAATTAAGACAATATACATTTCTCTTCCTATACCCAGTCAATATGATCTTTTGATCACTTGACCTCTTGATATGACATCCATCTTTAACAAATGAAATGTCATATCCTAAATCACTTAGCTGGCTTATGCTTATTAGATTATGTTTCAAACCTTTTACATAAGCCACTTGAGTGATAGTAATTAGGTTAGAAGAAATGTTACCAAACCCTTTGATGACTCCTTTTTCAGATCCACCAAAGATCACTTTAGGTCCATCTTTGACAGATGAATACTTCTTCAGCAGCCCCTTTATTCCAGTCATGTGCCTGGAACAACCACTATCCAAGTACCATATAGGGGCATGGTTACTTGGATTCACCTGCAACACAGAATTACTTACCCTTAGAACCCAAGTAAGTCTTGGTTCCTTGGTTCAGGTTAGCATAAATAAAGCTACCATAACCTCTTCTAACAGGTAGACTATTGTTCTTTATAACACTTGGGTTATACCAGCAGTCTAGTGCAAAATGGCCTCTCTTTCCACAGCACCAACACTCAAACTTATTGTATCTAGATCTAGATACATCCTTGTTAGAAGAATTTCTGTTCATTGCTGGTGCTTCAGCAACTTCACCTACTGATTTCTTAAAACCATTGGGTTTATGACCATAGGTAGGCCTGCTTGCATTTACACCCTTGTTCTTCAGAACATTAGTCTTAATATGACCTTGAATATCTTCATGATCATATTTGTTAGAAGGCACTTTCACCTTACTAAACTTTATGGGGACTGAAAGGTTTAGTGGCTGAGCAGGAGCTTTGCCTTTCCTCTTGAATCTGCCAGCCCTGAAGTTACCTTTGAATCCTAATCCAGCCTTACCCTTTTGAGTGACAAATTCATCTATCAAGGGTAAGACAGATTTTGGCTTAGAGTAACTAGCCACTAAATCCCTTTCAATTCTAAGTCTGGCCTCCAGACTCTTTACTTGATCATTAGTATAATTAATTGTGCCCATCTGAATAATAGTTATATTCTTCAGCTTGGCAATTTCATCTAATTTTTGATTAATAACTTTCTTTAACTCAGTTGTAGCAACCCTTAGTTCAGCAATTTCCTGAGCCTGAGATTTAACCAGGTTCTTGCTTTTCTTAAGGGCCTGCAACAGGTCCCCATACTTGTCTATCAATTGATAGACATCTCCTTCAGATTCAGATGCATCTACATCTGTTGATGCAGATGTAGCTGATTCTTCACTTGTACAACAAACAGAAGTAATAGAAGGACATTGTACCTTATTATGACCAGACTGATTCTGGCATATGTCCTCTTCTGATCCTGCCATCAGCCCCATACACTGATGATCCTTTTGTCCATTGATGGAGTCTAGCAACTGCAGAAACTCCACTTCTTCAGATGTAGCATATAGTCCAATATATGCTTCAGCTTTAGATTCTGACTCTGAAGTTGACTGGTCTGTTAGACTCTTATCTTTCTTTGCAACAAAGGATTTCTCCTTCTTGCCTTTCTGATAAGTCTTCTTTTTGTCTGAAGATTCCTTTCTCTTATCAGGACAGTCAGCCACTACATGTCCAGGCCTATTACAACAATAGCAGACAATCTTTGAAGTAGTGGCTTTGCTGGGCTTTGATCTGCTCTTCTCTTTCCTTGATGACCTTTTCTTCTGATAATAGTCATCAACTTGCTGTGATGTGGAAGGCCTAGACTTCCATTGCTTCTTTTTCAAGAACCTCTGGAATTGCCTTGTGAATGCAGCAAAGTCTGCATCAGAATCACAGCTTTCTGAACCCTTATCTGAATTTTCAGAACTATCTTCTGCAACTTCCTTAGGAGGAGATGGTGATTTCCTCCTATTCTTTCTAGTGGCTTCTGCATTAAATGCCACAGTCTTTTCTCTATGCTCTCCTCTTGAATTCTTTTCCGCCTCCTTCCTCACCATAAGTTGCATTTCATAGGATAGCAATTTTCCAAACAAGGTGGGAGGAGATATCTCTGCCAATTTAGCCACTTCTCTTATGGCACAGATCTTTGTGTCCCAATCCTTTGTTAAGGATCTCAAGAATTTGTCATTCAGTTCATAAGTACTGAAGACTCTTCCATAGGACATAAGCTCATTCACAATTCTATAGAATTTCTTGTAGCACTCAGTTATGCTATCAGATTTTCCTTATCTAAAACTTTCATACTCCTGATTGAGCATAGATTTCCTGTCCTGCCTCACTTTTTCAGATCCCTCCATATAGACAATCAATGTGTCCCACATCTCTTTGGAGGTCTTGTAGTGAATCAGATTCTGAAATGTTGAATCATCTATGGCACTAACAATAATGTTCTGAGCTCTTTTATCTATGGTTGCCAAGATGATTTCATCCTTGGTCATTTCTGAATAACTCTTTGGAGTTTGGATATTTGCATCAAGAACTGATACCTTCATTGGAATGATGGGGCCTTCCTGTACTGTGATGTAAATCCTTGGGTCAGATGCTTCCATAAACAGTCTGACTCTTTCTTTCCAAATTCCAAAAATTTCTTTCTTGCATATGGGTAATTTCATAGACCCTAGCTCCTTATGATTCTCACTAGAACCCATCTTTTTGAATCTTGATTCTGCCTATAAGATCTACCTCAGACTGTTAAGTCCTTTTTGAGGAACCTCCCTCTGATACCACTTGATAGTTTTACTTTCAAGACAACCTAAACACCTAGAGGGGGGGGGTGAATAGGTTCTAATTTCTTGTTTATAAATCTAGGCAGAATTCAATTACAAATTAAGACATCTAGCACAACATTCACAGATAATTAAGCATCACAGATTGCACAATGTTTTATAGTGGTTCCCCAAGGTCTGGGTACATCCACTTTCCCCCTTCACCTATCTAGCAATATGCTAGATTCGGCCAAACTTCCACTATACTCAGATCCTCAGATCCTACAGCTCAGAACCAGGATAGGTTCCTACAACTCAGGCTCAACAGCCTTACCTCAGCCTTGCCTCAAGGCCTACCACTCAGAGAATAACCTTCTCCTACACTCAGGTAAATAGCCCTACCACTCAGAGATCACCTCTCCTACACTCAGCCTTTATAACACAGGCTTACAACTCAGATCTGTATAAACAGATCCTACAGAAATTTAGAAAAGATATTTTAATGTCTTGCCTTTGTTGAGAGAGAAGAGGACAAGACACTTCTTGATCAGCTGATGAAATCAACTGAATCTGAGCTTTCTTCAAAGCTTCTTGAATCTGAACTTAGCTGAGTTGATTTCCAAACAACTTCTTGAGAAACCACTGATGGCTTCCTTCTTCTTCTTCAAGATGACTGGATCCCTCTCTATCCAACACCTTTTCTGATACTTCAGACTTCTTCTTCTTCTTCTTAGATCTACTGATGAAGATCTTCTTTAGAGCTTAGCACTTTCTTGAATTGAAGCTACAACAGGATTGTAATCCTTCTGTTTCTTCTTCTTAGATCTTCTTCAGTTATCTTTCTTAATTGATCTCTTTAATTCCTTCTGAAAATGTCTATTTATAGACTTTCTTCATGGTAACCGGCTGATCCGGTTTCTAACTGATTTCTGACAGGTCTGACAGCTTCAGTTAAACGGTGGCAACCCACAGCTGTCAAGTTTTCAAACAGTTCCTGTACCTTAGCCTTGGACAGCAAAATGTCGAGACAGTCTGTTAGAAAGTGTCGAGACCAATCTGTCTATCTGTGTCGACACAAGTAACTTTGGTGTCGACACAGTCATTGATGATGTCGACTAAGTTTCCTTTAAGTCGACACAGCTTCTTCAGAAAATAACTTGGTCTAGACTCTGCAGTGTGTCGACACAAGTCCTGTGTGTCGACACAGTTGTTGTAGATTCAGAACTCAGCATGTGTCGACTCAGCCTTCAGGTGTCGACACAACAATCTTCAATCCTGCCAAAATGTGTCGACTCAGTCTTCTGGTGTCGACACAAGCATAGTCGACTTCTGCCAATAAGTGTCAACTCAATCTCAAGGTGTCGACACATCCACCCAGTGTCGACACAGTTGTGGTCGACTATCTTCTTCTGTGAGTCGACTATCTTTCTCTGGTCGACTATCTTCTTCTGTGAGTCGACTATCTTTCTCTGGTCGACTATCTTTCACTAGTCGACTATCTTTCACAGTGTCGACTAACCTTCTCTGGTCGACTATCTTTCACGGTGTCGACACTGCTTCCCAGTGCTGAGGTCGACGATTTTCTTTATGTGTCGACACTGCTTCCCAGTGTCGATACTGCTTCCCTGTGTCGACATAGTTGAAGTCGACTATTTTCTTTATGTGTCGACACTGCTTCCCAGTGTCGACATAAATGTGGTCGACTATCTTTCTCTGTGTCGACACTGAAATTCTGAAGTGTCGACACAAATATTCTGAAGTGTCGACACAATTTCTTCAGGTGTCGACATGTGGACTTAGAATATTTTTCTGCATTCTTTAATACTTCTTCACCTGCATATGTCAACTCAAAACAACATCAAATACACCTTGATGTATATCATTGAGCTAAGTTGGGCTTCTTCAAATCAGGTACACATTTTCCAATGTACCCAACATAATATTTCCTCGTGGGGGTAAATCTACTACAGCTTCACATTCTATGTCGACCAATTCTTCCCATGAGGTGGGGACATCGTCTAAGTCAGCAATAGGGGATGGGCATATCGAATCCAGGGGAGTATAAAAATTAGCTCGAATCCCAAGCAGCGATGATAACGTCAAAGGACTAACTCCCGGATGTATAACACTAAGCTTATCCCAAACTGAATATCCATCCCAAGGTGACTCTTCCAATACCGTAGAAATATCTAATAAGCCTGGGTTAACCTTAATAATGTCAGGTCCTAGCAAGTCATCACCTAATTCAGTAATAGGTACGCTCTCAGCTTCGGATGACTCTACCGACTCTGCTGGAACGTTTTCTGAATCAGGGTCATCAGAAGACTCCATGACTAAAATATCGTCGAAGGGGATTGGAGATGATTCCTCAGGGGAGAAATCCTCATCCAAATCACTGGGATATCCAGTATCCTCATCGTCACTAAAAGCGTCAGTGAAACTTGCCTCGTCCTCAGTGACAGGCTCAGTCCTAATCACATCTTCAGGTTCAACAGGAGAGTCAAACACTATCGTAAGTGAAGGAAGACTCTCACCTAGCTGATTAACTTCATCATCCAGAGATTCTATATCCACGTAGGAATCCTCAGAGGTATCAGTCACTATATCAGAGGGCTTAGATGTCGAGGCTAACGAAGCAAACACCCTAATAGTAACCTCTTTCGAGTTCAAATTTTGGGGTCCAAATGGCTTATGTTCCCTATAGGTGGGACAAGACACACTTTGAGTATTACTACCTCTCTGGGGATATGATCTATCCTGAGGCGTAGGGTCACTCCTATAAGCAGATACGGGTCTAGTGCCGTAACTATTCGTACTAACGGGTGTGGTGCTATTAGTGCGTAGGTAGGCGGGATCAAATTGATCCGATAGGAGGCTACGCATGTGCGGCCAAGCATAACGATAGCTACCAACACGACGCTCTTCGTTTAACCAAAATAATCGGGCTCGACCAACTAATTGCTCTCGGGCAAAGTTAACCTTCTCGTAGTCATCCCAAAAGTGACAATTAAAATAAAATTCTATACCCTTAAGCCAATCCCTAAAAATTTTAGGACACCCTAAACCGTCATACGTGGGGGTCCTACTAAACGTGGGAGGATTAATGTGGGAATGAGTAGCATGTACGTCATAAGCCATCTTAGCGCGAACCGGGGAGAAAATTCACCCGGACTTAGTGCATGTGCAAGGAAAAGGGTACTATGACAACTTAACTCTAACGAAGATGGAATTGTTCCCGCTTAACCACTAGGGTCTTAAATATGATAAAATAGGGTTTTTGCTGGAAAAATATGAGGATCATTAAAAAATTTTGCTGGATTTTTTTTACTGAGAAAATAAAAATGTAGGCTGCTATTGGCACACCAAATACTAAATTTCAAATTTATTAATAAAAATAAATACTTAATGAAATTTTTTTTTGATTTTCTTACTAATAATTAGATGGATAAATTCCAGAAATTTTAAATTTTTAATTTTCTTAAGGTCACTATTTGCAGACCAACTATTAAATTTTAAAATAACTTAATAAAAATAATGACTTAATGAAAAATAAATTTTTTTGATTTCTTATTAAAAATAAGATAGAGAATTTCCAGAATTTTATTTTTTTTAGATTTTGAGAAAAATTTTAAATTTTGAATTTGGAATTGGAAATTAGAAATTAGAAATTTGAAATTTAGAATTTTGAAATTTGAAATTTGAAATTTGAAATTTTGAATTTGAATTTTAAATTTTGAATTTTGAATTTTGAAATTTGAAATTTTGAAATTTGAAATTTGAAATTTGAAATTTGAAATTTGAAATTTGAAATTTGAAATTTTGAAATTTGAAATTTGAAATTCGAAATTTGAAATCTGAAATTTGAATTTTGAATTTTGAGAGGGGTGGATTGCCAATTAGGAAATTGACGAGAACCTCCTTCTGATACCAAATTGATGTAGGCCCGCTCTTTCGAGCGTTTTGGTGGCCGACAAATTAACGCGACGCTCTCGAATAATTCTCACGTTACACTCTAGCATTTAAAGTCGCAGCGGTTTAATTAATATAATTACTAAACAACAATTACGGAGGGTTCGCAAAGCCCTTCAAGATAGTACCAAGGCGATAGGCCATGGTCCTCTCAAGCGAAAAGAACCTACACGGTTCGATCGAGCGTGTTGTACCAAAAGAGAAACCACCGAAAACAAAAGATTCGGGCAAGGGTGGTTCTCTCCCAATAAAATACAAACGAGGGTCGCCACGCCTCACGAACTTAAATGAAAATACGATAAACAAGACAATAACTAAAATAAAATAAACCACGAAAAAAATCAAGCGTTACACAAAATGCGCAATTTGCCAAAGCCACAAGATTTATCTAAGGAAGAGAAACACGTTAAGTAGAGATTTTCGTTACCCAGCCGGATTGGATGAATCCCGTTACGCTCAACTAGAATCGTTCCTCAATGGCACCACCAGAGATACGCTAGAGGGAGAGAAATTCGTCGCCTTCTTCGTGTCACGCTGTATTTGGAAAGTCCCGGCAGAATCTTCTAAATATGGAAACAAATATCTCCAAATAAGGCAGGAGAGAGAAAAGGTGGTGGATTGAGAAATATTTAAGGAATGAAATATTTCTATTATGGTAGGCTAAGAGCTTAATTTGGAAAGTGATATTTGGATTTAGGACGGGGATGAGGAAGGGGTCGGGCTTGTTGGAGTTTGGTGGTGGCCGGTTTTGTGAGAGAGGAGGTGGCGGCTTGGAGGTTGGAGGAGGGGCCGAGTTTGCAAGGGAGTAGAGGAAAGGAAGAAGGAGGGAGGCCGAGATTGAGAGGGGAGGAGAGGTGGTCGGCGGCCAAAGAGGAAGAAGAAGGAGGAGGGCCGAAACTTGCCTTGGAGAGGAGGGGGATGTCAATTCTTGAAGTTGGTTTTCTTTTCATTCATTCACTAATTAAAACATGAAGGATACATGCCTATATATAGGCTGCACCACTCAATCTCCCTCCAAACAAACTTCAAAATTCAAAATTCAAATTGAACATATGATGGTTATATGCACCCATCATAGTTCATGAAATGAAATAATTAAAATACTACATGATGGTTATACGCACCCATCATTACACATGAAATGGAAATTAAAAACATGAAATTAAATAACATTGCAAAAATAAAACAAAGCATAAAAATTAATTAATAATTAATAATTATTTATTAATAATAATTATTAATTATTATTAATATGTTGGCTTGTGTTCAGGACGGGTATTATGACGATGCTCCACATGAACATCCGTAAGCACGCCATCGCCGTCTTTAAAATGTTGCGGGCCGTCGTCTCCATCAATCGGGTCACCATCATCATCAGAGGGAGGAAGCTCCTTGGCGACATATTGTGGGGAGTTGGCTCCATCAATCGGGTCACCATCATCATCAGAGGGAGGACGCTCCTTGGAGACATATCGTGGGGAGTCAGCTTCATCAGACCCATTGGGCATGCGCACTTTCATTTATGGGTCCGTTGAGAAAGGATCAACTCTAATCCTCCAGATAAAGCTTTCCGTAAGGAAGGAGTGCGACGCTTCCATATCAAACAGTACCCTAGCGGGGTACCGAGAAACTATCACAAAGCCTAAACACATGTAACAAACATAAACGACTTGACTTCATGAAAACCCAAGGTGGAAGTTAAACTCTCATACCTGTCACCACATCGGGTTTACGGATCACTTCCTGCTGCCCGAGGTTATAGGCCCTTGGTTGCACCAGTTAAAACCGAGAAGCGCTCGACTCTGCCATCTTCCCTTTCTCTGCGGCACTTGGGCCGGAGCGCACAGTCTGCTTCTGCCTTGGCTCTTGCTCAGTGCCTCCTTGAGTACAAAATCTTGCTATGTGCCCTCCCTTGCCACAGTTATAGCATGCCAGAGGTCCCTTAGAGCGAGACCCTCCGGACGTCCAGTTGCTTTTCTCACCGGACTTGTACGGGTGAGGCTTCTTCTTCCATCTGCTCCCTTCCGACTTCCCATGGGACTGAGAAGGCTTCCCTTCCCGTTGCTTGAGTGTGAAACCCTTGCGGCGCTGGGTACGCTCTATATCACTTTCAAAAATCCTGGCAGCCTCAACTAATTCGTTGAAACCCGTACGTTTCATAGATACGAGGGTCTGTCTCAAATTAACCCTCAATCTGTGGTAGAAGAGATTGTCTCTCTCCTCATCATCCGCCATGGTCGTTCCCGCGTAATGACCAAAACGAGTGAATTCTTGAACATACTTAATAGTTCAAACTCGCAGCGCCCCGCGGGTCGGGGTTTGTTGGTTTTTTAAAGAAAAAGCGGTGGTTATATTTATTAGAAAGAAAGGCGGGGCGCGCAGATTTATTTGATATAAAAAAGGGTTGAAACCGAGTTTTAACGAGAGGGAGGCAAGTGAGCCTATCGCGTGTAGTACAGGATATTCTAGTGTGGAATATCAGGGTCGTATTGTTTTCGGGGCCGGTTTAGCTATTTCTACTCTTTCCCTGAAAGCCTATTATTTTACTAATAATATTTTAGGTTTGGTTATAAAAATGAAAATGGCAAAAAAAACATAAAAGTGCATAACAATAATAAAGCATAATAATAAAAAACATGAAATAAATGCAGCAAGAAATTAATAAAGTGCAGAAAATAAAGTGCAGAAGGCCGATGAAGAACTTCACATGACGATACAAAAAGAGAACTGAACTAAAATAAGCTTTTAATAAAAAGAGATCCTAAATTTCAAATTAATTAAGGCGGAGACTTGGCCGTAGAGGTTCTACAAAAATTAGCACACCTATCTCTAGATAATATCACTCACCTGAACGCTAAGACTATTCGACCGATCGTTAGACCGACGAAGGATTCCTCTTAACACCCGCATTACGCTAAGAACCCCGCTATTGGGTGGCGAACCCAATCCGGTAGAGTCACGCGCCTCCTCTCTCGAGGGTTAGTGCGGAGCTCTCTTTACCCAAGGGTGATCGATCCATACGCTCGGCCTCTCGGCGTTGTGTATGGATAACGAAAATAGAGCCCGTACATTTATTATGCGGTCCTACGCATCGTTAACCCGGGGAAAACCTTAAGAAATTTATTTAAACTGAAAAACAGGACCTTTAATTATTTAAAGGTACTTTATCTGTCCCAATGCTCTTCGATATTGAAAGCTAAGGGCGGTTAGCCACTCATCGGAATGGGGAAACTTAAGCTAGAAAGCGGTAAAGAAAGTTGTAAAGAAAACAGGAAATAAAGCAGTAAAGGAAAGCAGAAAATTACGAGTCCCGGCTCAAGCGAGTGGGCGGGAGAAGACAATAGTAAATGTGAATCCCGGCTCTAATGAGTGGGCATGGGTAAATTTATCTCATACTTGCACGCACTCTACAGAAATGTAAACGCACGCACGCACTCTACATAAATGAAAACGCACACACGCACACAAAGTTTCCTACTCAAGTGAGTAGGTTAAAATGAAAGCAATAAAAAGACAAGTCCCACTCAAACGAGTGAGCGGAAAATGAAAACGGTGCGGCATTTAACTCTTAACGAGTAGACGGAAATAGATGCGTATGCACACACGCACTCTACGGAAGTTGAAATAAAGCTATAAAGCTAACTCATACACGCGCACACACTTGCAAAAAATAGGAAAAACAAAGTGCTCTAAAAATTAAAACAACTGCATTTCTACCGCTAAAATGCGGTAGAAATGCATAAAAAGAGAAAATAAATATTAAATGAGCGAAAAGTTTTTGCAAATAAACGCAAAATGAAAGTACTCGAAAAAATAAAACAACTGCATTTCTACCGCTAGAATGCGGTAGAAATGCAAAAAAAGAGAAAATAAAAATTAAACAAGAAAAAGTTGTAAAAATAAAAAGCTGAAACGAAGTGAGCGAAAAATTGAAATAACGACAATTTCATTCTTATGTTTTTATAAAAGCTCCTAAAAAGTGAAAATAAAACTAAAAAATACGAAAAGTTTTACATTCCTAAAGAGCCTAAGTTAAAGAAAATAAAAAAGAACACCTTGAAAGAAGTTTTTATAAGGCTATAAGAATGAAAATAAAGCTAAAAATAGAAACCTAAACCTAAACAAGTGCGAAGAATGAAAACAAAATGGGCGGCGTAACGGCTAAAAATGCGGAAAATTTCCTGAGCTAAGCTAAGTTATGAAAGCTTTAAAGATGACATAAAAAGAAAGGCACAAAAAAGGGAATGAAAAATTACTTAAGAAGGGCGCTTCCAAATGAACATTTTATACGATGCAAGAGAGAAAAGTCTAATATTTTATTAATAAAAAGGCTATTACAAAATAAACTAAAGCAAACATCATAATACAAACAGAGAGAGAGAGGGGGGGGGGGGTAAAATTCCCTTACATAACATTTGGAATTCACTTGGGCAGCACCTCCCCTAAGCAAAGTGGTCAAAAAATGGACAAGAAAAGCTTTCTGAAAGCTTTTAATTATAGACAAATTTTTGGGCTTGACACGCCCTAGGTCACGGGCGTGATAGGGGTCGTGTCGGTCAGAGCCGTGTTTGAATTGGCTTCTGCGGCGAGCTGGCAAAATTCTGGAAGGTCGGGGAGTGACGCGTGTCTGTCACGGGCGTGACAGGTGTCAGTCACGGGTGTGACAGGGGGCGTGACTTGGACAGCTGGCAGTTCTGATGTCGGCAGCGTCGAGTGTTGAAAAAGAGTTGAGTGTCGACATCGACAACGGGCGTGACGGGGGGCGTGACTTGATGGTGTCGAGTGTTGAACAGTAAAATCATTGAGTGTTGACTGGCGGAAGGCATTGAGTGCTTTACACGGGCGTGTCAAGTCAATGACACGGGCATGACGGGGGCGTGACTTGATGACGTCGAGTGTTGAACAGTAAAATCATTGTGTGTCGACTGGCGGAAGGCGTTGAGTTCTTGACACGGGCGTGTCAAGTCAATGACACGGGCGTGTCAAGTCAATTTTGACCATTTTCTGAAATTTTCAGAAATAAAAAAGCTAAGTTAGAAAATATTTACAAAAAAAGAAGTATATTATTAAATAAAAAAAACTAAAAATAACAAAACAAAACAAAAAAGACTTAAATAAAATACAAAAATATAGGTATATTTACTACTCATCAATACTCGTCCACGGTCTTGTCTCGCTGCACCAAGTGCAGAAACTGTCTCTGGAGGGCTAACCTTGTCGACGCAGGAATGTACTTCTTCAGGAAAGCATTCCAAAACTCATCAATGGATGGCGTATGTCTAAGAAACTTCCAGCCACTGTGGCTCACCCACCACAACTTGGCGTCTCCTTCCAACATGAAGGCTCCAAACTCTGATTTCTTCTCGTCTGGCATCTCTGCTGCCCTCAACAAGCTCCTGAATCTGAGCCCACTAGTCCTATACATCTATTGGCGTGCCGACTCCCTTAAAGGTTGGAGGGTGGAAGCTCAGGAAATACTTCATTTGCTGGTCACCATGCCCGACAATCACCCTTTCGGCCAGCGGCTCTGCCAGCCTAGCTTCCTCGCCCGGCACGGCCGTCGCCGTATCCGGGGTAGCAGGAGTTGCTACCTGAGCAATGGGGGCTGCTACCTGTGCTACCGCTGCATCTTGTGCCGCCACCATTGCTTCTGCAAGCATGCGACAAAAGTCAGCCGAAGTTACCCCCATGCCTAACGGACCTTGCGCAATAGTGCTACTCGCCGAAAGCTCTTCTCCTGACCTTGACGTTCCCTCCTCAATGCTTGCACTCTTATCACAAGAAAAGAAAACACAAATCAGTCTCTAATCGCAAGTCGTAAACACAAGGAAACTCATGGTCCCGCGATACTCCTGTGCGGATAACTTCTTATACGCGACTCGATTTTGACTTTCGACCACGAATCCATTCCTTGGAATGCAACCTCCCTCTTATACCAAAATTGTAATACCTCCCTTGTAATGGCCGTATGATATGGGTCCGGTCGGGGCCCCACAACATACAGTCACCACAGCTTCAGCATTATAAGTTGATATTTCTACGCAAACTCAAAACTCAGAACTAAATAAAGCGAAAACAAATCAACACCACTAGAAGTTATCCACCACTATCAGGAGTATCAAATGGCCTTAGGGCCTTACACACAAGAGTCCATCAAAAAAAGACCACATAGTCAAACATGAACGTGCAAAAACACTCCTAAGATACCTCGACGTGCAAGCCGAACAATGTACAAAACATGGATCATATAGGACAAGAAAAAGGAAACAAGCTAAAAGTTACAACAACACTTCATGAGGCTTAGGGGTTTTCGACAGGCGCACTAGCTCTTGCTTGCGATCCTTGCCCTGTAAAGATTTTAAGTAAAATGGGTCAGCAAAGGCTGACCTCTACTGTGTAACAAACACATCTCCTCCCGGCCGCCCCTAACGGACCCCGGGGTACCCCTCCAACCTGCAGGTCAGCACTTCGTATACCAAATGAAAATATATATAAAGCTTTTAAATAGGTTTGGATGTCTCATACAACAAACACTTTTTCTATGTTTAGAACAGAGTGAAAGGGGCCTATTATGCAACATGTATGCAAACCTAGGCTTCGCCCAAGGCACCCTATTGCGTATGCATCTAACACATCATCAAACACTGGGTACTTCCATTTCCCCATTGGCATAAAGCCGCAAAAAAGGGAACAATTATGTCCCTAACGGCCCAAGCGCCGTTACACGGAAATCTTGCAAAGGCCCCACCCACACATGGGTCTTAAACCTCGGGCTTTCCCACAAATTCTGACTTCTCACGTCCGGATTCCGTTTCACATACAATCGATTCTAAGAACCCTTTTTGGGCACCACCCGCTCGTGGCTTCATTGCCCGGGCTTGCCCTACGCTCGGCGTTCTTGTATGTCTCACAGAAGGGGACTAGTCTCGCCGGGACACTTTCCCAAAGTGACATGCACGTCACGGGATATCCAGCTGACCACGGAGACGTAGCCACGCCTTAGCACAGCACAACCATAATTTCCCACCCTAATCCATCATTCGTACCGCAATGTTTCCGCGCACCAAGGAAACCATCTACCACTGAAGCAGAGCTAACCTTTCCCGGTTCCGGCTGCGAGTACTCACTCAAGAAACAGGGGAAAAACACATAAAACATAACGACATCTAGCCATAATGGATTTCTACCGAATCCTCAAAGCTCGCTATGCAACATCACCGAGTCGGACTAACGGTCCCGACTTCAGCTTCACCCACAATGCCTAATCCATTAACAGAGCAGATCTCTAATGCAAAAACATGCTGGGGACGGACACAATCGACCCAGATGTTCGTCTTGAACCATGGCAACCCAAAACCCCTCTCATTTGAGAGATCTGGAGCCCAAAACAAAATGAGAAAGAGAAGATGCTAAACGTGCATCCTAAAACCAAGAGGAGAAGTATCGTTACCTTACAACCTCTCTTCCTAGCAATGAAGAAACTTGCTTGGATGAACACCACCGCAACGATCTCTCCTTCGCGGATCTGGACTCCGCTCACGAAACGGGGCTCCGAAGCTTCACTGGCAGCCGGAGGTTACCTCCTTCTTCCTCCTAGCTCTCCCCTCTCTCTAACACTTAGAAAGAGGAAGAAGATGTGAAAAGTGGGTTTGAAAACCCTATTCCCGTCCTTAAGATCCAGCATTGACCAACCAAAACCCTTGGATCCCAAAAGAAGGAAACAAATGACCATGATTTGCCCTGAAAATAATCTTCCTGGGTCGAACACGGCTTGTGACACACCCGTGTCCGAGGCCGTGTTCCTCATTTGCCATCAAACAAGAGAATCCCGAATAGGATACGGCCTGTGACACGGCTTGGGACATGCCCGTGTCAAGGCCCGTGTCATGGCCCGTGTTCACCAAGCGCCACATGACCAAAACGTCCCGCAAAGGACACGACCATGTGACACGCCCGTATCACATGCCGTATGCTAGACATGCCCTGGAACATGCTCATGTCCCAGGCCATGTAATGCCCTCAGCACAATTTGCCAAAAAGGCCTGAGCAGGACACGACCCAGGACACGTCGGTGTCTCAGGCCATGTGCCCGATGTCGACGCTCGTCGACTGAAAATCGTCGACCTCACGGAAATCGTCGACCTAGCATCTGACACGCCCTGTGACATGCCCGTGTCACAAGCCATATGCCCAGTGTCGACACACGTCGACTTAAAATCGTCGACCTCTCGGAAAAACGTTGACCCCCAGCACGACACGCCCTGTGACATGCCCATGTCACAGGCCGTGCCAACCTACTCAGAACCCAACTTGACCTGAAAACGTCATTTATTCCTCTTTTGAGTTTCGGGGCATTACAAATACTATCGTCAGCCTCTGAATGAAGAGGGGAAAACAGATCGTCGATCTCAGGTCGACGATGTATTTTCTGAAGTAAAGTCGTCGATCTCCGGTCAATAATTGTAACTTCACACAGAGCTGTCGTCTATCTCAAGTCGACGATAGAGCTCAAGAGGAGTTCGCAGATCATCGATCTCTGTTCGACGATTTGTGAACAGATCATTTACCTTAGACAAAATTAAATTAATCCATTCCATTTATCATTCCAAGCTGATTTTGGAAGAATTGATGTTTATTTTCATCCAAAGGCTTGGTGAAGATATCTGCTCTTTGAAAATCAGTGGAGATAAAGTTAAGATTAATTTTGTTGTTGTCTACACACACTCTAATAAAATGATGTCTTATTTCTATATGCTTGGTCCTACTATGATGCACTGGATTTTGTGCTATTGATATAGCACTGGAACTATTGCAAAATATAGTTGAATTATTTAAGTTGTATCCAAAATCTAGTAGTTAGTTTTGTATCCACAAAATTTGTAAACAACAACTGCCAGCTGCAATGTATTCAGCCTCTGCAGTTGAAGTGGACATTGATGTTTGCTTCTTACAAAACCAAGACACAAGCCTATCACTTAGGGACTGGCATGTTCCTAATGTGCTTTTCCTGTCTACTCTGCATCCAACATAGTCAGCATCTGAGTATCCAGTTAACTCAAACTCTGACTCTGTTGGATACCAAAGTCCTAGATCAGGGCAACCCTATATATATCTTAAAATTCTTTTAAGCAAAATATAGTGAGATTCTTTAGGGTTCACTTGCAACCTAGCACAAAGACATGTAGAGAACATGATGTCTGGTCTACTTGCTGTAAGATATAGTAGAGACCCAACAATAGCCCTATAAATTTTCTGATCAATAGATTTTCCATGCTCATCAGAATCTATCACATCATTTGCTACCATAGGTGTCTTCATTACTGAGGCATCACACATCCCAAATCTTTTAACAAGCTCCTTAGCATATTTAGATTGAGAGATGAAGATACCATCAAGTGATTGTTTCACTTGGAGACCTAGGAAATATGAAAGTTCACCCATGCTGCTCATCTCAAACTTTGAATGCATAAGGTCAGAAAACCTTTTGCATAGTTTGGGATCAGTAGAGCTAAAAATAATATCATCTACATAGATTTATACTAACAAGATTTTATCATGATGATGTCTAATAAATAAAGTCATATCAACTATGCCTCTAGAAAATTTTTTTCTCTAAAAGAAAGCAAGCTAAGGTTTCATCCCAAGCTCTTGGAGCTTTCTTTATACCATAGAGAGCTTTATGCAATCTAATGACATAATCGGGATAAGTTGAAGAGATAAAACCTGGTGGTTGTTTAACATATACTTCTTCTTTAAGTTCTCCATTTAGAAAGGAACTTTTGACATCCATCAGGTACACTTTAAACTTTTTATATGCAGCATAAGCAAGAAAGATTCTGATTGCTTCCAGCCTTGCAACAGGAGTAAAGGTTTGATCATAGTCATTTCCTTCCTCTTGCCTAAGGCCTTGAGCAACTAGTCTCGCCTTGTTTCTGATACTAGTTCCTTGTGCATCCAACTTGTTCCTGAAGACCCATTTGGTTCCAATGACTGGATTGTTTTTGGGTCTTGGAACTAAATCCCAAACTTTGCATCTCTCAAATTTGTTGAGCTCCTCTTGCATTGTAATAATCCAATGTGGATCTTGCAAAGCATCTTTAATAGATTGAGGCTCAATTTGAGATATGAAGCATACATGCATCAAGTCTTGGTTGAGTTGATGCCTTGTCTGCACACCTACTGACATGTCCCCAATCACTTGAGATCTAGGGTGATCCCTTTGTATGACAAGGCTAGTGGGTGGAGTTGGTTCAACAACAACATTTGGAATTAATTCCTCTTGTGGAATAATGTCTGCTGTTGGAGGAAGTTCAGCCACTTCCAAATTTTCTTCTTCACTTTCTTCATCAACTTGTGAGGAGGAATGAGATGTAACCTTTTGAGTAAGATTGAGATCATCTAATTTTTCACAAAGTTGAGGTACCTGCAAAAAGTTACTGGTAGAAGTTTCCTTCTCCTTGTAAAACATGTTGGCTTCATCAAAAGAAATGTGAACTGACTCTTCCATTTTCAAAGTTGATTTGTTAAAAACCCTGCATGCATTGCTGACTTGGGAATATCCTAGAAACATTCCCATTGCAGCTTTGGCTTCAAACTTTCAAAGATGTTTCTTGTTGTTGTTGTGAATATAACAAAGGTAATTAAATATTCTAAAATAATCTATTTTAGGTTTCTTCCCTTTAAGTAGTTCATAGGGAGTCTTGTCCTTAAGTTTGTGTATCGAACTTCTGTTCAGGACATAGTTTGCTCTGCTCACAGCCTCTGCCCAATAGGAGAGTAGCATGAAAGCATCAACAAGTAATGTACCTGCAGCTTCAATGAGTGTTCTATTTTTCCTTTCAACTACCCCATTTTGTTGAGGAGTTCTAGGAGCAGAGAAACAATGCCTGATGCCTTCCATCTAACAAAATCATTATATGGGAAGAGATTCAAACTCAGTACCATGATCACTTCTAATCAAAACAACTGGAGTAGAATACTCATCCTTATTCCTTTAAGAAAATCTGTAAGAACTTTGAAGTTATCAGACTTGTGTCTCAAGAATAAAACCCAAGTGAACCTTGAGAAGTAATCTACAATAACCAAAGTATAGAACTTCCCTCCTAAGCTCTGTACAACAATGGGTCCTAAAAGATCCAAATGAAGTAAGTACAGAATCCTAGGTGAATCACTCTTATTAACTGATTTAAAACTATTTTTAGTTTGCCTTCCTACTTGACAAGCCCTGCAAAGGCTTTCCTTCTTGTAGGGGAAAGAAGGTAATCCTCTAACAAGGTTGTCTTTGGATAACTTAGCAATATTTCTAAGGTTTACATGACCTAGTCTTTTATGCAAAAGGGTATTATTATTACTGAGCTGATTGAAAAGGCAAATTTCTGAGCTAGTAGAATTAAAGTTAACTAGATAAATGTTACCTTGTCTAAATCCTGTTAAAAAAATTTTGTTGTTTAAAGAAATAATGCATTGGGATTCAGTGAAGCATACCTGATAACCTGCATTATATAATTTACTTATGGATATCAGGTTATGTTTCAAACCATTCACATAAGCTACCTTGCTGAATGTAACAGCTCCAATACTGAAATCTCCATATCCTTCTGTCTGACCAAAGCTGGAATCACCAAAGATTACCTTTGGACCTATCTTGGACTTATAGTTAATTAGCTTGTCCTTGCTTACTGTCATGTGCTTTGAGCACCAACTATTCAGATACCACTTATCCTGTGTGGTAGGATAGTTCTTCACTTGCAAGTAAACAGTTCATATGTTCTGGACCCAGGTAACCTTGGTTCCTTGTCTCTTTTCATAAATGAAACTAGAAATAAAAGAGCATTCAGGTTGGCATTTAAAACCTAAGGGATGAAATTTTCTAGGTGGAATTACCCAATATAAAAATGGATTAACAGATTTTTGTTTCTTGTTATAATTAAGATTTTTGTTACAGTTATAGTTTTGGTAAAACTGATCTGGGTTCGACGATTTATATTGAGATCGTCAATCTGCGTTCGACAACCAGTACTGATCTCGTCGATCTCAGTTCATAGAATAATAATGGCTAGTATCCATGTTCCACGATCGTCGATCACTGCTCGACGAAGTTTGATGGTATCGTCGATATCCCTTTGCTGAGTAATTAAACCCAAACTCTGGGTTCAGAGATCATCGATCGACATTCGACAAAAAATACTGCGATCGTCGATCTTGGTTCGACGACTTCTATTTAGACTTATTATTCTGGGCTTGTCTCTTCTTCTTTAGTTCAATTTGTTTTAAAAATTTATTAACTTTCTCTACCTGTTCTGTATTCTTCTTACCCTCATCTAAAATAAAATTTACAGGTTGAGATAAGATGTTTTTCTGGATAATTGGTGGTTCACTTGTTGATGCACCTAAACCTAGATTACTATTGTTAATCTTAGTATTTTGTGTACTAGTGATTTAAATCATCTGTAGGCTTCTTCCATTCAAGGTTTCTTCAAGTTGTTTAGCTTTGCCTAGTTTAGTTTTCAGGAAGATGATTTGTTTGTTATACTAAGTTAATTCATCTTTCATTCTTATGTTTTCAGAGAGTAAGTTTTCATAGCCAGGTTGTCTATCTCTGAGAAGTTTGATTTCCTTCTCAGATTTTATAAGATCATTGCACAAAGATTTAAATTCTATTTTAAAATCTTCAGAATTAAAATCAAAGGATGATATTACCTGATCATAGTCTGAGTCTTCTCCTGAATCTTCTGCTTCTGATTCAGGGCTTGAAGCATTGATAGCCATTAGACATAATTCTCTGGCCTTGGTTTCTTCTTCATCCTTACTAGAGCTAGAGGAAGAATATTCTTCTTCTATCTCACTCTAGGTGTCAGCTACAAAGCCCTTTTCTTTACTCTTATGCTTGCTGGAGGATGGCTTGCTGAAGTGTTTCCTGGAATCCTTTTCCTTTCTCCTATCTTTCCTTTCTCCTTTCTTTGTGTTGTTTCTCTGGACACTCTAGTAGAATTTGTCCAGGCTTCCTGCAACCAAAACATATAATCTCTTTAGTTGAAGTTTTATCATACCTTGGCTTGTCTTCATTCCTGGATGACTTCCTCTTGAAGTCTTTTTTACTAATTTTGAAGAATCTTTTGGCAAACAAACTCATCAGTTCTTCATTAGAGGGTGTTGCTTCTAATTCTTCAGAGGATTTGAAGGCTATGCCTTGTTCCTTCCTAGCTGGTGTAGGAGTTTTCTATTCATCTGACTCTCTTGTCTTTAGGAGCCGCTCATAGGACTTGAGCTTTACCAATAGAGATTCAGTGGAAATCTCATTTAGACTCCTGCCTTCTTTAATTGGCTAGATTCTAGAATCCCATGAGTTGGGGAAGCACATGAGAATCTTGTCATTAATCTCAGTTAGTGAGATGTCCTTATACAAGGTTTTCAGCTCATTTACAATTATGCTGAGTCTATTATTTATCTCAGCTACTAGCTCAGTTTTAGCTTTCTTGAAGTTATCATATTGAGAGATAAAATGAGCTCTCCTATCTTTTCTTTCATCTGCAGATCTAGCAACCATCTGGTTTAAGGAATCCTAAATGGCCTTGGCTGAAGTGTATTCAGCAACCTTCTAGAAGATTTCATCTGACATGGTTTGGGGCAGAATGTTCATGGCCTTTGCATCAGCAATCTTTGCCTTTTTTTATGCATCAGTATTGTCTGGAGGAACAACATTCAAGCTTATTGATGCTATTGAGGTAGTTGCCACTAGAGCTGGTGGACCTATCAAAATGTAGTTGAATATATCCTCATCAATAGAATTCATATATAGTTTGATTTTTTCCTTCCAGATAGCAAACTTATTCAAGTTGCAGACTGGAGGTCTAGTGCTTGCATAGTCTTTATCTTGTGCCATGGAAAAAGAAAGAGAGAAGGAGAGCTATAAGGATCTTTAGGTTCAGGTGTTAACTTGTACAACAAAGAGAAACGACCCTCTAATACCAATTGAAAGTGAGGGGATAGATCTGATTTACTCTATAGTGGGGGGGGGGTTGAATAGAGTATTAAAATATTTTAAGTAATTTTTATAGCGAAATTAAGATAAGTGTTACTTATAAGTAAGAGAAAAATAAATCACAAACAATCACAGCACAACAAAAAATAAAGAAAGATGAGCAATTAGACGATACAAGAAAATTCTAGTGGTTCCCCAAATCTGGGTACATCCACTCTTCTACCACCCTGGTAGGAATCCACTTAGGTTTTTTATAAGGTGCCCTATCACCACAAGATCTTCTTCAGGTAGATCTAGAGACCCTTTAGGCTTTTGATCATGTGCCTAAAAACCAATAGGTTTTTGATCAGGTGCCCTATCACCAAAGCGTTCACTTTTGAAGGGAGTAATAACCCTATAGAGAAAAGGTAAAAGGAAAAAGTTGATGGCAGTCTTCTCTTTCTCAAAGCAAATGAGAAGACTTAGTGGATTCTAGTATTGCCAAAGCTCCCCCTGAGATATTGAGTAGGTTCAGGAAGATGGAAGCTTTGTCCAGGGAGTAGGTCTTCAATGGACTGGTGTTATGTTCTTCAGAATCTGTAGATTGATATTGATTGCTGTCTCTGTAGATTTCTGAAGATGAAAACTGAAGAAGACTCAAAATGAGGTCTTTGGTGTTCTTCTTCTGTTTCCTGAGAGCATTAAGAGTTCTGAAGATTGAAAGAAATCTGAGAGAGAAACTTAGAACTGTAGGATGAGAAGCTCTCTCTGTAGGTTTTCCTCTAATTGAAATCAGTCTGTGTCTCTCTATATCCTTGAAGAATTGAATAATAATTCTGCTTTGTATTTCAAAAACAATACTTTATTTACTGCAGAGATCGAGGAGAGAACGGCTAGAATTGCTGGTATTTAATTATCTCCTTAACTATCTTGGTAAATAAGACAAAATAATAACTCTGTGAATACTATAGTTAATGCTGCAATGAAACAGATATAGGCCTTGAGAATATTAACATTAACTACCAGAGATTATTTGTCAAAAAAAATCAAGAAAATAATATTTAAATCTTCAAGACTGATGCTGTAGACAAGTAATCAAACACAGGATAAAATCATTGATCTAAGCTAGGAGATCGTCGAGCTGAGTTCAGCTATCTTTGAACTGAGAAAACTGTGAAGAGATAAGAAATCGTCGACCTGAGCTCTTAGATCGTCGAGCTCAGTTCAGAGAATAAACTCTGATATCGTCGATGGGAGATCAACGATCGTCGAGCTGAGTTTGATGAAAGTCGAACTGATATATTTATCACAGAATTCTTCTAAGTCTGAGTTCTTGAAAGAGATCCAAAGCTGGTCTTGTGAAGCCTTACCTAATGAGACTAACTTAGACCAAGACCTTGACCCTGGATATAAAGGTGGGTCAACATCCTAAGAGTAGACCTAGCCCAAATCCAAATAAGGGTTCCAACAAGCTCCCTGCAGAGATATACTCTAACTCAGTAGTGGATATAGCCACAATGGTCTTCTTCTTGCTGCTTAAATGACATCGGCCTTCTTTCTTGGAATAGACAAGTTCCATCCTTGCCTTTCCTATCTTCCTTACACCATGTGGTGGAGATGCTTCTTCTCACCTATCTCATTTCTTTTGACTGGGCAGTCATCACTGACATGCCCAACCTTACTACAAAAATAACATATTATGTTAGAAGAAATATGTTTTCTGGATTTAGGATCATACTTGTCTCCTTTGGAGAGCATCTTCCCAGATTTTTTGTGATCCTTCTTATAATATGACGAGGAAGATTTGTTCTTCCACTGCTTCCTCTTCATCATTTTCTAGAACTGCTTGAAGAATAGTGAGAGTTCACCATCTGTATACTATTCAAGCAACAATGAAACTCTAATTATATTGGTGACCCAAACAGTATTCTCCCCTTGATACACACACATAAGCCTGATTAGGATAATAGGCAGTGTGTGTTGTATACTACTGGTGGCACATGTCTCTTCTTTATACAACCTGACTGTTTGATTTGGCTGTATACCTCCTGGACTGTTTGTCTCTTTTGTATACCATCTCTGCTTGCACATCATACTCCCCTAGATCATGGAAATTGCCTTTGCTCATTTCCATCTCCCATTGCCTTTTCCCTCTTTATGAATTCTTTAGTAAGGGAGGTTCTTTTGATAGGATAAGGAGGTTTTGGCCTGATCTATCTATTCATCTAGATAGATCACTATCCTTTGAAGCATCTATAGTCATTTCAATGACACTCTTATGATCTTAAGCAGGGGGATTTGTTGGAATATCCCCCTTAATCTTTGTATTTCCCATAAGAAGCTGCTGACTTGTATCAACTTTAGCTGGAGCAATCTAGTTGTTCTCAAACTGATTGTACTTGATCTCCTTCAGCAGGTGCAAACATCTGGGTAGTCTACCCCTCAACCCCAGCAATGTATATAGGGACATGCTGATCTTCAGCAGTATTACTAATCAATTCAATGCTGGAGATGCTCTAGGTAAGACTCAAGCATGTTTAATAATCTAGACTAAACTTGCTCCCCAAAAAGGAGCATCTAGCTTGACAGTCTTTCTCTCAATGGTTGCAAAGATCCTGTCTACAATACCCACTGACTTGGACATACTTTGCTGCAGGTTTAGAGGACATTGATCCTCGAGCATTCTTATCTCTCTTTGTTTCCTTAGAAGAGTCTGACAGCTGAGGATAGCACTTGAGAGTCTTTTCAACTGGGGATTATGTTCCCCTTCCTTGCTGCTCTCCGAAGAGCTACTTCTAGTGCTTTACTCAGTGATGAGTATATCCTACTTGTTCTTCTCCTCACTATTCTGCTGAAGTGGTAGCAGTACTATGTCCCATCAGTCAGACATCTTGGGGATTCAATGGCTAGATTCTGCTGGTCTAATTATCCAGTAAGATGCCACTTGAAGGACTTTACCGAAGACATGTGTACTTTATCCTCCTTCAGGAATGCACTCAACATCATACCATTCTCTTCCTCTTGGGCAGTAGGAGGAGTAATCTTGATGGTCTATTTATCCATCTCCAACTTCACACATGTTGGCCATAGCCTTTGGTGACACCTCTGTTTGACCCACAAAAGATTACTTTGGGTCCATCTTTTACCGGAGTATGATCCTTCAGTTTGCTCTTTGTTCTAGTCTTATTCCTGGAATAACCTCTGTCCAAGAAATATATAGGGGTATGGATACTTGTACTATCCTACAAAACAGAGTTTTACCTTACCTTAGGACCCCAATACTTATTGGGTCCTAGGTTGATTAGCCTGAAAATGATCATGCATTCCTGCAGATTTTCTGACAGGAAGACTAACACTAGCTCTGTCAGGAAGACTTACCCTTACCCTAGACACACTAGGGTTGTGCCAATAATATATGGTAAAGTGGCCCACTTTGGCACGACAAAAACACTCATAGATGTTATATATCCTTTTCTGAACTGTCTTTGAAGAGTGCAAGCCATAACTAGCTACCTATTCAGAGGTGAGTGTTGTAGCCTTCTTCTTGTTTCTCTCAGCAAGAATATGACTAAAGGCGAGTCTGCTAGTAAAAGTACTTGGCTTACTCTGAGTTTCATTAACAACAGTCTTTTTTGTAGTTGACATGCAATTAATAGCCTTAGAGCTATCCAAGTCATCTTTACCGACTGACTTACCCTTGGCCTGGGTTTTTGTTGGAGGAGCCTAAGAATAGGCCACTGCCTTATCCTTGAGTGTAGGGGCTGGAGCACCAAATACAAATGGTCCATGATGGGCCATTTTGAATTTTTCATGGGGAGCCTTCTGTGCACTCAAACCCATTCCCTTCCTTCTTCCATTGTAAGATACACTTTTACACTTACAAGGAGAATTCCCATTCTTCTAGTGACCAAATATGCAGTCTTGGTCATACCTGTTTGAAGAGAGAATTACCTTGTGAAAGGTGGCCCGAGGAACTAAAGGATCCCTGACTTTCTCTTTGGAATTACCAACTCTAGAATTCCACTTAGACCCTAAACCACTCTCATATTTTTGAGAGGTAAGGGAGTCAATTAATGGCAGCACAATTTTGGGCTTACTGAATTCAACCACAATCATTCTCTCCTTTAAGAGTTTCTCTTCAAGATCCAAGATGATCTTGTTGTTCTCGCTTATGGTCTCAATTTGGATGATTGAGATGGCCTTTAGTTGGCTAACTTCCCTTAGTTTCTGTTCCAGCAAGGATGCTGAGTCAGACTGCTGGGAAGAAACTAGCAGTAAGGAGACAATCTCCTCAGCCTTCTTCTTGGCCAGCTTCTTTCTTATTTTCAAAGCATCCAACATTTCACCATACATATCAATCAATTGATTTACATCTACCTCAGATTGTGAGTAATCTTCATCAATAGATGAGTATGTATCAGAATTTGTACTGGTCTCATAATCTGAATAATAAGAAGAACTAGACAGAGAATGTACCTTTTCTAGACCAGGCTGATCCTGGCAGGATTCTTCATCTGATATGGCCATCAACCCATAATAGTTGTTGGCATCTTCTTCCTTATCATCCACTTCTGTGCCTTCAAAGTAGACAATCTGTATGACCTAAATTTCTTTGGATGTCTTGCAGTGGACCTATTTATGGAAGGTGGAGCCATCTATGGCACTTACAATGATGTTTTGTGCCCTCTTATCCATAGTTGCCAAGATGACTTCATCTCTAGTCATTTTAGTATAACTCTTTGGAGTCTGGACCTCTACATCTAAGACAGAGACCTTCATGGGGATGAAGGGTCCTTCTTTAGCAATTATAAAGATCCTGGGATCAGATACTTCCATGAATTTCCTGACCTTCTCTTTCTAGATCCCAAAGTTCTCCTTTCTGCATACTTGAAGCTCCATTGAGCTCCACTCCTTATGGTTCTCTCCTGAACCCAGAAGTACTACACTTTTAGCTACCCTTTGAAATCTACTCATGCTATTAAGTCCTTCTTGAGTAACCTCCATATGATATTACTTAAAAGTCTTTCGTTTCAAGGGCAGCTAAACACCTAGAGGGGGGGGGGGGGTGAAGAGGTTTTCTAATCTTCTAATACTATCTTTTTATTTTCCTTCTTTAAGTGCTTTGGGAGTTAGTAGTTTTCTGCTTTCAAGACACACCACAAAGAGCACACCCAAAATTTATAGTAGTTCCCCAGATTATAGGTACGTCAACTATCCCTCACGACTTTCTAATAGCTTATTAGACAAGGCACTTCTCCAAATCTCGGCTCCTAAGAGCATACAACACAGATCCCGTAGGATCTCTCAGTCTCCTCCAATTTTTACCTCAGGCACAAAGCCCTACCTCAAATACAAGACTGGATCCTATAGCTCAGTGATCCAAAGATCATCTACCTCATACTTGAACACAAGTCCTACACTCAAGGTATGGAGGATAGCCCTTCCTCAAAGAGAATGACTCTCCAATAGCTCAGGCACAAAGGCCCTACCACAGATCCAAAGGATCCTACAACTCAGGCATAAGTGCCCTACAACTCAGAGAGAATGACTCTCCTATCTCAAAGTAAGCTTTCTCCTACATCAGGCATACATGCCCTATACTAAGATCAACAAATGAACCTACCTCAGAGAATAAATCTCCTATAGCTCAGGCCCTCAAGCCCTACCTCAAATCCACAACTGGATCCTACTCTCAGTCTTTATAACTTCAGGCTTATAACTCAGATCTAAAATGATCCTACAACTTAGATTCAAGATTGGATCATACAGAGGGAAAGGTTTGTTTGTGTAGATTTGACTCCAGAGAAAATTTATCTGAGCCTGCCTTCCTGAGCTGAGATGAACTCAACCATACCTTCTTCATAGGAACAAGAAACTGATCTTCAGGTTGACTTGGCTTGTGCTGAGAAGTATCTTGCAGAGCAATAACTTTGAACTTGCTTTGCTTCTTCTTCCCTTCCTGGACTGAGTAGATTCAGTCCAGTCTTCGTCTTCTTCACTGTCACAACCCGTATTTTTCTCCGGAAGAACAAGTACCAGAGTGTGAGAAAATGCGCGTCGTGATGCCACGTTAGGCAGGGGATAACTGCCGATGCTCAGGCAACGGAAACTATTACCATAAAAATATTCATAAGTTTAATGTTTGGAAAGCTGTTTATATTTATAAGGGCCGTATCCCTCGGCTCAGTGGTTTATTAGACCACTTAGAAGAAAACATAATTTACGCTGTGGAAAATACCTTGATTTAATTAGATTGACATTCTACATGAGTGCAACTATCCTCGAAGGACATCCCATGGTATGCAAGACTCTAGATTTAGTATAAGTAAGGAAATACCTTTTTACGCTAGTTGTAAAGTACTTATTTTAAGTTTGAAGACATGAGGTGTATGCCATGATATTAGCAAGGTTTAATACTCAAAATAACTAACATGCATCCTAGCATAAAACATTCCCAAGAGACAAGTAACCGCTCCCAATTGGATAACCAAACAACATAGAAGAGTATACAGTAGACTGAGAAAACAACCACCGAAGGGCGCCAACAAACTGACACGAACCGTTCAGTGTACACAAAAGTCTGAGTGAACAAAGCAATTAAACAATCTCACCTAAAGTGAGAGAGACACTCCTGCAAAGCGGTCAACCAAAACGCAGCTCCAAACTAGCTGCTCGGACGGCCGTAACCTGGACTTGAGGCATTCAAATACAGAAAACCTCAGCACAAAGATAACAATGCAAGTGGAAAAAAGAGAGAAAAGCTCGAAGGTAATAAAAGATTGACAAAAAGGGAAGAACCAACCCTCAGCGAGCAAGCTGTCAAACTCTGCAACAAGTCCGTAAATGAACGAGATTATAGCAAACAAAGCATCAACAAAAGCTGAAGGAAATGCACCAAGTGCCTCGGGAAAACCACCCGCTTTGGCTCAAACCTACTGGAGCAAAGCAAGAAATTGCAAACCAGCCAATATCCATAATAAGGATAGGAGCAATAGTCCAAGAATCAATATAGGACACTCATTAACACTAAGTGATCCTCGTCTCGGAGGAGTGCGTGACTTCAAAGGCATTAAATTTGCTTGTAATGACCTGGCAAGCTAAATGGCACAGCGTCGCCCGGCCCACTAGCAACCCATGGAGGACCCATGGTGCTCCAATGGTGTAGCCGGAATCTACAAGACCTGTCACGGAAACAAATACCCACAGAACACCTCACAAAGACCTCGGCATCACTGCATGCTAGCAAGGTGATACAACTGACCGTTCCCTCCACATTAACTTCTTACAACGTCTCCTGGACACACTTTCCAAGGATTGGGGTCAAGACCCCAAAACAGGCCCCCAAGGACCACACTAAACGAAAACAAGGGACGACAGACAATTCCTTTGGAATTCATCGAGTATCACCATTAATACTCGACGGATTCGTCGAGAATGGTCGACGAAGCAGACGGGAGTCGTCGAGTATCACCACGATACTCGACGATTTTGCCTGGGATTCTCGACGATTTGGCCTTCACTTCTCGACGACTCTACCTTGTCATTAACGCCGATTCTCGCCGATTATAACTTAGCGTCTAACGATTAGTCCACGCGATACTCGATGATCCCTCTATTGATACTCGCCGAATCTACCTAAAGATACTCGCCGACTATACCATGTCATTCTCGCCGATTCTACCTTACACTCTCGCTGAATATACCTTAGCAGTCTCGTCGATTTACTTAGCATTCTCGACGAAAATGCCTCAGCATTCTCGACGAAAATGCCTTAGCATTCTAAGACGATTAGGCCACGGGTAACACAGTACTCGTCGATTCCTCGAAGGGCTCTTAGTCCGCTTTCCTACCTTAGCCTAGATTTCTCATGGATAACAGCCCTATAACTTAAACCTTGTCAAACCGGGAGCAAGAAAGGAAGATAATAGGGAAGAATGGAGCAAGCAAGGGAAGAAGTTCCACTTGCCTCAAAACCCACGGAAAAGACGCCGCCCGTCCCGGCCGCTTCCAGACCCGGCCACAAGGAGCACCGAGCAACGGTTCCTGAAACTTTTGGGAGCGAAATAAAGCCAAAACCCCTAACCCTAAACTTCAAAAGTCAAGGAAACGGACAAAGCTTACCTCTACCGAGAAGATCTTGCCGATAGCAGCCCGAAAATCCACTCAGACAAGGAAAACGAACCCTCCAGCTCCGCACAACGCCGACCAAAGCCCCGCCGAGTCCGCCTCTCCCAGATCTTTCGCGAAAACGAGGATGCCGTCGGGTGCGGGAAGAAGAAGATGTTGACCGGCCCCAAACCGTATCTATCCTATTTATACTCTAATAAAACCTAATATATTATATTATATAAATATATATAATAACACACAATCTTAATACAATGCCCAACACAAACGAACTCGGAAACGCGCGAAACTCGCGCCGTAGCTAGAAACCAACGCTACGAACGCAACGACGAGGTTGAAATCCTAATCCGATTTGTAAAACTCAGGCAAACACCTACCAAAGCCAAAACACAAGCGGCTCCGCTGAGTCACCAAAACAGACCCGGCCCGCAAGGGAAAACTCGCCAACAGGCTTAGATACCACCCTACAGAGAACTCAAGGAGCCAAGATCATGCTCTAACCTCGGCACATGTCAAACACGTGCAAGGGTAACGCTTATGACGTCAAAACCCGGACAACTAAAGAATATCAGAAAATCAGGGGCGTTACAGTCACACCCCCTAAAAAGAAGTTTCGTCCCGAAACTTGGATCACGAAGCGAAGAAGAAGACAGAAGAAATGGCATAACAGGAGAATTCTTAAACGAAAATACTAACCTGAGAAGACTAAGAGAACAGCTGGGGATGCTATTTTCTCATCGCGGACTCCAATTCCCACGTTGCACCTCTAACATCCTGGTTTCGCCAAAGAACATTAACCATTGGAGTTGTCTTCTTCCTTTGCACACGATCTTGCGTTTCTAGAATACGGACAGGTTCTTCAATATACGAGAGATTAGGCTGCAACTGGGGCACTGAGTCAAGAACATGGCGATCACTACGAACGCACTTTCGCAACTGGCTCACGTGAAAGACGTCGTGAACGCCAGGGAAAGAATCAGGAAAATCCAGTCTATACGCAGAAACCCCGATGCGCTCCAGAATCTTAAAAGGTCCCACATACCTGGGATCAAGTTTATGGTTCCTTCCAAACCTCTTAACACCTGTCATCGGAGAGACCTTCATAAAAACCATGTCCCTAACTACAAAACCCAGATCAACTCTGCGCTGATTGGCATACTTCTCGTATCTCTCCTGAGCCAACCTCAGCTTTTCACGAATATGTGTCACCGAAATGCTCATATCTTCCAACGCTTCTGGACCGAGCAAGGGTTTTTCACCAACTTCTGCCAAAAATAAAGGGGTTCGACAACGCCTCCCATATAACGCTTTAAAGGGTGCCATCTGCAAGCTCTCCTGATAGCTGTTATTATACGCAAATTCCATCAATCCGAGGCGCTTATCCCACGCTCCACCATGGTCCAGAATATAACATCGAATCATATCCTCCAGGATCTTGTTCACTCTCTCTATCTGTCCATTCGTCTGAGGAAGATAAGCAGTAGAATATCTAAGGTCTGTGCCTAAGGCTCCCTGCAAGCTTTGCCAGAAACGAGATATAAATCGGGAGTCTCGGTCTAACACAATGCTTGTAGGTACACCATGCAGTCTGATAACTTCGTCCATATATAATTCAGCTATCTTTTCCATAGAATAGTCAATCTTAAAAGGCACAAAGTGGGCACACTTGGTTAACCTGTCCACGATGACCCACACTGCATCATGACCTCGGAGAGATCTCGGTAAACTGATTATGAAATCCATGGATAGACTTTCCCATTTCCCGCTCGGTATGTACAAAGGCGTTAGCTTACCACCCGGCCTCCTATGATCTGCTTTGACACGCTAGAAGGTATAACACTCAGATACAAACTTTGCAATGTCGTTCTTTATACCCGACCACCAAACAATTTGCTTTAAGTCTCTATACATTTTGGTGGAACCAGGGTGGTAAGCAACACTGGAACCATGCGCTTCACTACATATTCTCGCTCGGATGTCCCCAACAGCGGGAATACAGTATCTTCCACGGTATCTAAGGGTACCCGAGTCATCAATGGAAAAGTCAGGTAATTCCCCTTTTTCAGTCCTACTGAGGAGGTGCAGCATATCAGGATCGTCCTTCTGATGAAGTCTAGTGAGAGTAATCCACGAAGGTTCTTCCACCTCTAAGCTGCTCGACGAAGCACTATTCCCTACCGTTATGTCCATGAGCAACAATTCTTCGATAAGGGATTGCACCGAGAGATTAAAGATATGCACGAGCTTCCGGCTCAACGCATCCGCTACTACATTAGCCTTACCGGGATGATAGAGGATATCTACTTCGTAGTCCGCAACATACTCTAGCCACCTACGCTGGCGCAGATTCAATTCCCTTTGAGTGAAAACATATTTAAAACTTTTATGGTCCGAATAAAACTTGCACGACACCCCATACAGCAGATGTCTCCACAACTTAGATGCATAAATGACCGCAACAAATTCCAGGTCATGCGTAGGGTAATTCTTTTCATGCACCTTCAATTGTCTTGATCCATACGCAATCACCTTACCATCCTGCATTAATACGCAACCGAGTCCAACTCGCGAGGCGTCTACATACACAACATACTCTACTCCTTGCACCGGTAATTCCAATACTGGAGCAGAACACAGTCTTTTCTTGAGCTCCTGAAAAGCTTCTTCACAGGCCTCACTCCATACAAAGGCTGCGCTCTTTTGCGTAAGTGATGACTAGTTTTAGTCATCATTTTTGGGTTATTTTAGTAGCTTATTTTCCTAAGTTTTTGTTACAATTATGTGTTTTTGTATGCTTGTTGAAAGTGAGGCTAAGATCTATCTCAACTCTAGAGGGGGGGTGAATAGAGTATTTTAAAATAATTTTTCACAGTTGAAATCAACAGCACATATAAAATTCAATTTATGATATAGTGTAGAGTGCTAGTAAGAAGTTAAAAAACTAAGAAGTAAAAAGCACAGCTCACAGCAAACAAATCACACAAACAAACCAGAAGACACAAGGAATTATAGTGGTTCCCCAAAAACCTGGGTACATCCACTCTTCTACCACCCTTGGTAGGAATCCACTCAGGATGAGTTGATCAGGTGTCCTGACACCAATGAGCTTTTGATAAGGTGCCCAAAACCAAAACTAGATTTTTTGATAAGGTGTCTTGCCACCACTGAGTTTTGACAAGGCTCTCAGAACCAGACAGAACTTTTGAAGGGAGTTCAAGAACCCTTTTACAGCAGGAAAAGAAAATAAGAGTGAAGGGTGTCTTCTCTGTTCTCAATCAAATGAGAGAAGCACAAGTGGATTGAAGATGTCAAAGCTCCCCCTGAGATGTAGAAAGGTTCAGGAAAAGAAGCTTTGCTCTAGGGTGATAGGTCTTCAGAACTTTGATCTCCAGCACAGGATGGTTTTCAGCAAGAAGGCTGAAGGTAAGGTGTCTGGAGTGATGAGATTGTGAACACTTTTCAGTCAGCAAGAAGATTTTTGAGTCACAGTTCTTCTGTTGTTCTTCTGCTATCAGTATTCTCTATTCTGTGTGTTCACTTCTGTATATCTTCTTCTTGTGTATTCTCTAAATCTTAATAACACAGAAGAAAGGAATAATAGTTCTCTGACGTTTCCTTGTCCAAAAATAGCCGTTGGGAGTCATAAATGTCTTCCAAAAAAAGTCTTGTCTTCTAGAGGAAAGTCCAGCAAACATTCTCTGAATAATTCCTTGAAACTTGCTCCAGAAATAAAGACAAACGGCTGGGAGATCTTCTGACATAAATGATGATAATATTCAAAAACATTCCAAAGAACAGCAGCATTTGAATTCCTGAAAGCGTCGATCTCTCCAAAGAAAACGTCGATCTGAGCTCTACGATCGTCGAACTGAGCTCAGAGATTAAATGGACAAGCAGACAGAAAACGTCGATCTGAGCTCTACGATCGTCGAACCGAGCTTAGAGATTAAATGGACAAGCAGACAGAAAATGTCGATCTGAGCTCTACGATCGTCGAACCGAGCTCAGAGACCTGAGAAATAACTTTAGGGAGGGATCGTCGAACTGAGCTAGAAGATAGTCGAGGGGAGTTCGACGACTCAGCAGAAGCTAGACAAAAGCAGATAGTCGATCTGAGCTCGAAGATCGTCGACCGGAGTTCGACGTTTTATTGAAGATGAGCTCAGAGAGCGTCGAACAGAGTTCAACGATTCGTCGACCTTAGCTCGACGAAAATTGCCTTAGACTAAGCTCTTCAACCTTGATCTTGGAATGATCCTGGGGGCAGCTTCAAACCTAAGTTCTAAGCCCTAGACTCATTCTAATGTTGACCTTTTCAACTATACAACTAGGTCAACTGGGATTCCTAAGACAAGCATAGTGATCCTTACCCAAATTAGTAATAGGGTGTTCCAACAATCTCCCCTATTTGGGTTAGGATTACTATTTTCAGACAATCATAGGAAATGAAAAGCATACAACAATATATAAGCCAATACAAAATGCAGAGAAGATATATAGCAGTAAAGCAGATCACAGATAAATATCAGCAGATATCCAAAGGTGGATGAAATGTTTAGCTTACACAGTTCACTTCCTTTCAGATCCCTTTTTAAATAAAATTTCTCTATTTGGATTCTGACTTTCTTTCTTTGACCTTCTGTCATCCTCTGCACCTAGAGAAGTTTGAGATTTGGGCCTTGGAACAACAGCCTCAGGGTGCAGCTTCATATAGTCTTCTGGATTGAAAAATTTTCTTGATGCATATCTTTCCAGTTCTTTCTTTCTCTGCTCTGATAAGGTAGTTATGTTTGAAGTATCCTTGCCTTGTTCTCTGGCCTTTTTTATTTGATCAAGGGCAGCCAATTCTTTCATTCTGGCTGTCCAGGATACAGGGTTGTTCTCAGGATCTTCAAAAGGAATAGGAGATTCATATTTGTTGATGATTTCAGAAACAGTAGAAGGAGTCCTGAAAACAATAATGTCTTTCAGCTTGTAAGGAAAAGGACCTGAAGAAGGGTCAGGGTGACCTTGTCCTTCCCTTTGATAGGATCTTTGTTCTCTTTGGTTTCCTCTGTAATTACCCCTTCTGGGTTGAAATCCTCTTTGATGCTGTCCCCTTTGATATGATCTTTGATAATACTGGGAAGAACTGTGTCTGAAGACTGGAGCTTGAGGAGCTGAACCTGAGCCAGAATCTGGAGGAGGAGGAGGAGGAGGCTGATATTGAGAAGATCCTTTTTCATATTTGTCAAGCTTCCTCTTCTTCTTCATTGCTTTCAGTTGATTTTTGGAATATTGCATCCAAGGCTCAGAGATGGGGCAGTCATGCAGGATGTAGTATGGAATATCATTTGAGTCTTTGGCTTTGGCAGGAGGGACTGACATCATTGCTTTACTTCTGGCTTTTCTCTTCTTGGCAATAGTTCTAGCAGAATCATCAGAATCAGTCCTGTATTGGTCACTCTCAGAACTTTGAGGTTGATCATACAGATCATCAATTCTTCTGATAAGCTCTTCTTGAGCTTTAAGTTTTGCAGAAACAACAGGAGCAGCAATTTCATCAGCATCAGTTGCTGGAGTCATTTCTATGTCAGCAGTAGCAGCAGCAGCAATTTCAACAGAAAGAGGCACAGTGGCCTTAGTCACAATTGAAAGAGGCACAGTGGCCTTAGTATCAGCATCAGAGATATCCATAGCCTTCCAGGATTTGATGTAGGAATCAATATGGCTTGGATCACAGGTAGCTATAGGCACAATGGCCTTAGACAAATCTTCAGCAGGAGTTGCAGGCAGACAACTGAAATGGACTGTATCAAATATAGATAGCAGCCTCTGCAGATTCAGTGCAAAAGCACATCCAAGAGCTGGAGCTGGAGCAGACATAATATCAGCAGCTGGCACATCCACTTCTTCATAAGGCATCTCCCCCTGCCTTGGTTCAGAGAGAGGTGAATCAAGGCACACAGAAGATGTGATAGCCAGGGAGGAGGAGAGGGAGGCAAGCTTGGTAGACAGCTCCTGTACTTGCTTCAGGAGTGGAGCCAGGGAAGACTCCAGTAGAGATGTCAGCTTGGGAGCTAGCAACTCATACAGCCTGTCTGCCAAGCTAGGAAGATCCACATGCTCAAGTGGGGCTTGAGCAGAGGTAGAGGCAAAGGTGGATGGAGGGATGGTGGCTGAAACTGAAAATGTGGAGAAAGGTGGAGAGGGAATGGTTGGTTCAGAAGATGGAATAATGGAGATAGAGGAGGTTGAGGTGGAGATAGGGGAAGTAAGAGATGGTGAGAAGGAGGGTTGAGAGAGAATGTCATAGAGCATTTGTTGAAAGGAGGAAGTTGAGGGTGGCTCAGGAGGAGTAGAGGGTGAATCATCCATGAAGGAATCATCTGTAAGTGAGAAGGATGGTAGGGTGAAGGTTGAATAGGAGAAGAGAGGATGGAATTCCTTTGAGGTGGATAGAGGAGGGGATGGCATGGGTGAGGAAATGGTAATTGGGGATGAGATGATTATGGTGGTGACTGGTGGTGAGGAGGTGACGACTTGGGTGGATATGGCTGGAGGAGGGGAGGAAGCAGGCAGCTCTTCTGCTGAAGGAGTGACTGAAATAGTCCTTGTGCCTGAATGAAGTGTTGCAGCAGCCCTGGAGGGGTTTATGATCTGCCTGTCCCATTTACTGAAGAGGGCACAGGAAAGCCTCTTGGATGCATTGATAAACATGCCAGAGGAGGTTAATAGGTCAGGGCACCTGTTGTGCAGAAAGACCCCTAAGATTCTCCCATAACTAACTGCATTCTTGTTGATCTTCTTCTTAATTAGAGTGAAGAAGATGGAGCCCCAGTCCAGGTGTTTCTTATCTAATAAAGCTCCCATCAGGCAGAACTGATATCTGGAAATGGTGTCATGGGCTGAATGCTTGGCCAACAGCACCTTCCCAACTACATCAGCCAGGAATTGAAATTCGATAGCCAGATTTTTCTTCAGTAGCTTATTAGGGTTTACTGCATTGTGACCCATCCTATCCAGCATGGAGTCAAACTTCTCTCGAGACAGTTCAATGGAGTCTTCTCCAGTACTGAGTTGAAAGACTTCTGTTAAAAGAGCCGGGGATAGAAATACCTGAGTCCCCTTAATGGTGCCGACAACAGAATTCTCAGTCTCGTCTGTTGCGGTAAAACACCACTCTTTAATTTCTTCTGAGGCTATCTTCATCCTTGTAGTCATTATTGGAGTCAGCTGTTGTTCTCGGAATAAGTTTAGGATGTCCTTGAAGCGCTGGTCGCTTCCGTCGAAGGAGTTTATGTCGATGTCAAAGCCTGTGTCAAACTTCATCTTAGCAATAGCAGCACTTGATTCAGCCATATTCACCTGCAACAGAAAACCAAAAACGACCAAGCGTAGAGAAATTTGGAGGGAAAAGAAAGAGAGTTGCAGAGTATGAAAGCGCAAAGGGAGAACGACGGCTGAAAGAAAGATTTTATATTTGGTTCGACGCGAAAAAGGAAAATCGTTGAGCTCAGCTCGACGAAACGTCGAGCTCAGCTCGACGATTTGGGCTACAGAGGGAATCTGAAGAGTCTTCAAAATCGGCGATCTTCGTTCGACGATGTTGAAAAACGTCGAGCTCAGCTCGACGGCCTCTGATCAGAAGGAGAGAAAGCCTAGCTCTAGCGAGGGCTCTGAACTCAGATCGACGACTGCAAAAGCATCGATCTCTGGTCGACGATTTTTGGAAAATCGTCGATCTCTGTTCGACGATTTTGGGGAAAACGTCGAGCGCAGTTCAGAGTCTAAACTCATTCTACAGACACAAAAAGAAAGGAAATTTTTGACCTAGTCTTGGTCTGTTTTAGCTTTTCAAAATCTTGTAATTTAATTAAGGCTTCCTCCATCTAACATACCTAACTGATTTAGGAAGAAACTGTGTTTCTTTTCATCCAAAGTTTTGGTAAAAATATCTCCCCTTTGCAAATCAGTAGGAATATATTGAAGTTCAATTTTATTTTTCTCTACATTATCTCTTAGAAAATGATGCCTAATTTCTATGTGTTTTGTCCTACTATGGAGGACTGGATTTTATGCTATAGAGATAGCACTAGTATTGTCACAAAAAATTTAGACTTCTCTAAGTTGTAGCCATAGTCTAAGAGCTGATTCTGTATCCACAATATTTGTGAACAGCAACTGCCTGCAGCCATATACTCAGCTTCAGCAGTTGAAGTTGACACAGAGATTGTTTCTTACAGAACCAAGAGACAAGTCTATCACCAAGGAACTGACAAGTCCACTAGTGCTTTTCCTGTCTATTCTGCATCCAGTATAATCAGCATCTGAAATCCAGTTAAATCAAATGCTGAATCTTTTGGATACCAGAGACCTAGATTTGGACAACTTTTAACATACCTAAGAATTCTCTTAACTAAGATTAATGGGTGACTCTCTAGGCTAACTTGGATCTAGCACAAATACATGTGGCAAACATTATATCAGGCCTACTAGCTGTAAGGTACAATAAAGAGCAATTATTTCTCTATATGTTGTCTGATCAACAGGTTTCCCATGTTCATCAGCATCTATTACAGCATTTGAGGGCATGGGTGTTTTCATACATGATGCATCAGACATACCAATTTCTTAACCAGCTCTTTGCATACTTGTTTGAGAAATAAATATGCCTTCAGCATGTTGCTTGACTTGCAGTCCTAAGAAGAAGGACAGCTCCCCATGCTACTCATTTCAAATTTAGAGTGTATAAGCTTGGAAAACTTTTTGCACAATTTTGAAAGTAACCAAAAATAATGTCATCTACATAAATTTGCACTAGCAGGGTATGGGACTTATGGGTTCTAATAAAAAGAGTTTGGTCTACTCTCCCCTAACAAAATCATTTCCAGAAGAAAGCATGCTAGGGTCTCATACCATGCTCTAGGGCTTGCTTGAGACCATATAATGCTTTATGCAATTTGAAAACATAATCAGGGTGAGTTAGAGAGATAAAACCTGGAGGTTGTCTAACATAGACTTCCTCTTTGATGTCCCCATTGAGAAATGCACTTTTTACATCCATTTGATACACTTTGAAACCTTTGTGAGCAGCATAGGCTAGGAATATCCTGATGGCTTCCAGCCTTGCAACTGGTGCAAATGTCTGATCATAGTCTATTCCTTCTTGTTGAGAGTACCCTTGAGCAACTAGCCTTGCCTTGTTTCTGACTATAACTCCTTGATCATCCAGCTTGTTCCTGAATACCCACTTTGTTCCAACAATGGGATGATCCTTTGGCTTAGGCACTAGTTCCCAAACCTTGTTCCTTTCAAATTGATGCAACTCCTCTTGCATTGCAATGATCCAGTGGATCTTGCTCTGCATTTTGAATGGATTGAGGCTCAATTTTAGATAGGAAGCAAGTGTGCATCAGGTTTTGGTTGACCTGACTTCTAGTTTGCAACCAGCTGAGATCTCTCCAATTACATGGGTGATTGGATGATCTCTTGTTGTTACTAAGTCAACAGGGAGTGTTGATTGTTCACCAGCCTGTGTTGTTGTCTCCTCTAGTGGAGCAGCAACTGCTCTTCAGGATGATTTTCTTCAAGATGTTGAACTTCTTCTTCATCATCACTGCTCTCATTCTTTTCAGCAACTTGCAGTTTGTTCAAGTCTTCAGCTAGAGAATGTACCTGCAGAGGTCTATGGTAGAAGCATTCTTCTCCTTGAAAGACATGTTAGCTTCATCAAAAATAATATGAACAGATTCTTCAATTTTACAGGAAGATTTATTATAAACCTATAGGCCTTGCTGATCATGGAGTATCCCAGAAACACTCCTTCATCAGCTTTAGCTTGGAATTTTCTAATATTTCTTGTCATTATTATGAATAAAACAAGTACAACCAAAAACTTTGAAATAGCCTATTTTAGGTTTCTTCCCTTTGAGCATTCATAAGGAGTCTTGCCCTTCAGCTTGTGTATCAGGCTTCTGTTCAACACATAGTTGGAGGTGTTCACTGCCTCAGCCCAAAAGGACAAGGTAAGTGAGCATCTGCCAATAATGTAGTTGCAGATTCAATGAGTGTTCTATTTTTCCTTTCACTACCCCATTTTGTTTTTGGAGTTCTAGAGCTGAGAAGGTGTGCATCCCTTCACTCTGACAGAACTCTTGCATGAGAAGAGAATCAAACTCTGTCCATGATCACTTCTGATCAGGGCAATGTGAGTGTTGAACTCAATCTGAATGCATTTGAGAAAATCTGTCAAACACTTGAAGTTATCAACTTCTTCCTCAGAAAGAATACCCAAGTGAATCTTGAGAAGTCATCTACAACCACTAAAGTATAGGACTTCCTCCTAGGCTTTGCACAGATATGGGTCCAAAAAAGATCCATGTGCAACAGGTACAAAATCCTAGGTGAATCACTCTTATTAATTGATTTAAAACTACTTTTAGTTTGCTTGCCTAATTGACAAGCCTTGCAAAGTCCTTCCTTCTTGTAGGGACCAGAAGGTAGTCCTTTAACAAGGTTGTCTTTAGATAGCTTAGCAATGGTTCTAAGGTTAATATTGCCCTAGTCTCTTATGCCATAAAACATTAGATTTTGAAATGGAATTAAACAGGCAAATATCTACCACTGGTGAATGAAAATCCACTAAGTAAATGTTACCTCTTCTGTTACCTGTCAACACAGTTGTGTTGTCCACTGACTTGACTTTGCATATGGCTTTGTTGAAGGTCACTTGATATCCTTCATCACACAGTTGACTGATACTTATCAAGTTGTGCTTGAGTCCTTCAACATATGCCACCTCTTGAATGTGACTGGGCCAATTTTGACTGCACCATATCCTTTTGTAGTTCCAAAGCTTGAGTCTCCAAAAATTACTTTGGGTCAAGCTTGGCTTTGAAGGAAGTGAAGTTGTCCTTGTCCCCTATCATGTGCTTTGAGCACCCACTATCCAGATACCATTGATGGTTTGATGCTGGATAGGTCTTCACCTACACAAAATAGCTTATTTGTTTCTTGACCCAGTTAACCTTGGGCCTAGGTTGATATCCTTGAATTCTGAAATAAAGGACATCCCAGGTTGATCCTTATAACCTTCAGGATGGTATCTCCTAGGAGGTACTATCCATTCAGTATAGGGATTAAAGCCTTGGGATGTGGAGCTTCTAGGATTGAATCTGAATGTGCCATTGAAGGTGTGTTCACAAGCCTGAACTCTGTTCGACGATCGTCGAACTGAGGTCGACGATCTTGGGTCAGATCGTCGATCTCCGTTCGAAGATCGATTATGCTGAAGTTCAGAGTTTGGATATCGTCGAGCTGAGGTCGACGATCTGTAGTTAGATCGTCGAGCCTCGTGTTCGACGATCGTCGAGCTCTGCTCGACGCCATCTGTTGAACTGAGTTCTTCTCTGACAGATCTGCATTCTTCCTGGGTACCTCTATTACTCCCTTTCCTCCTTGTCAGAGACAAACTTGATTGGAGTTGTCAAAAGTATAGGTTGGCTGGATGAAGCACCCAAGCCAAGTGTCTATTAAATCTAGAGTTCACTGTGCTTGTGATGTCCATCAGTCTGATACTTCTCCCATTTAGGGATTCTTCAAACTTTTTGGCCTTTGATAGCTCATTCTTCAGTGAAGCTATCTCCTTCCTACAGCATTCTACTCCTTAGAGTTTGAGGTTCTTTGAGTTTAGGATACTATGCTCAGATAGTTGATTCCTGAGAGAGATTATCTCCTTCTCAGATTTTAATAGATCTAGACACAGTGTCTTAAATTCATCTTGAAGTCTTCAGAATTAAAATCAAAAGAGTTGATTACCTGATCCTCATCTGGTTGACTTTCTGAATCTGAATCTGATTCTTCATCAGAGTTTGCTGTGATGCATTGATAGCCATCATGCAAAATTCTTTTTCATCTGCATCATCCTCATCATCACTGGAGCTGGATGAGGCTTCAGATTCCTCTTCAGTCTCACTCCATGTCTCAGCAACAAAGCCCTTCCTTGTATGTTTGTTCTTGCTGGAGGAGGCTTTGTCTGAGCTATTCTTCTTGTAATCCTTTTCTTTTCTTCTTTCTCTTCTTTCCCTTTTGTCCTTATTTTTGTTTTCTGGACAGTCAGGCACAATGTGGCCTGGTTTCCTGCAACCAAAGCATATGATTTCTTTATTGTTATTTGATTTATCATACCTTGGTTTATCATGACCCTTGTATGGTTTCTTTCTGAAGTCTTTTCTGGCCATCTTATAGAATCTTTTGGCTAGTAGACTTATGAGCTCATCATTTCCTGTGGCTTTATCTTCAGGCTCCTCTTCAACAGCTTTGAAGGCTATGGTCTTTTCTTTCCTTGTAGCTGGAGAGATAGCCTTTTGTTCTTCTTCTCTATTTTTAATGAGCAGCTCATAGGATTTGAGCTTGCCCAGGAGAGCTTCAGTAGTAATCTCATTTAAACTTCTGGCATCCTTAATTGGCCAGATTCTTGAATCCCAAGTGCTGGGGAAGCACATCAGGATTTTGTCATTCAGCTCAGTCAGTGAGATTTCTTTGTCTAGGGTTTTTAGCTCATTGACAATTAGACTTAGTCTATTGTACATGTCAGCCACTGATTCAGCTTCTCCCTTTTTGAAGTTCTCATATTGGCTTATCAGATGAGATCTTCTATCTTTCCTTTCATCAGCAGATCCTGAGACAATTTCAGAGAGTTTGTCCCAGATTTCTTTGGCTGAGTGGCATTCAGCTACCTTCTGAAAGATTTCATCAGACATTGTTTGGGCTAAGATGTTCATAGCCTTAGCATCTGCAGTCTTCCACTTCTTTATATCTGCATCTGTTCCAGAAGGAGGTGGGACAGCATTTGTACTTGAGCTTGCTGGTGGAGTTGGACAAACTGTCAAGACAGAATTGAAAATGTCTTCATCAATAGAATTCATGTATAATCTAATCCTTGCCTTCCAGAGTGCAAACTTAGAAAGGTTGCACACTGGTGGTCTGGTGCTTGCATAATCTTTGTTCTGTGCCATGTCTTTAAATAAAAAGGAAGATGTAGAGAAAATAATCCCCTTAAGAGATTGATCTTATCAAGGATCTTTTGGTTCAGGTGTTAGCCTGTATGAGCAACCAACCTGCCTCTGATACCAATTGAAAGTGAGGCTAAGATCTATCTCAACTCTAGAGGGGGGGGGGGTGAATAGAGTATTTTAAAATAATTTTTCACAGTTGAAATCAACAGCACATATAAAATTCAATTTATGATATAGTGTAGAGTGCTAGTAAGAAGTTAAAAAAACTAAGAAGTAAAAAGCACAGCTCACAGCAAACAAATCACACAAACAAACCAGAAGACACAAGGAATTATAGTGGTTCCCCAAAAACCTGGGTACATCCACTCTTCTACCACCCTTGGTAGGAATCCACTCAGGATGAGTTGATCAGGTGTCCTGACACCAATGAGCTTTTGATAAGGTGCCCAAAAACCAAAACTAGATTTTTTGATAAGGTGTCTTGCCACCACTGAGTTTTGACAAGGCTCTCAGAACCAGACAAAACTTTTGAACGGAGTTCAAGAACCCTTTTACAGCAGGAAAAGAAAAATAAGAGTGAAGGGTGTCTTCTCTGTTCTCAATCAAATGAGAGAAGCACAAGTGGATTGATGATGTCAAAGCTCCCCCTGAGATGTAGAAAGGTTCAGGAAAAGAAGCTTTGCTCTAGGGTGATAGGTCTTCAGAACTTTGATCTCCAGCACAGGATGGTTTCAGCAAGAAGGCTGAAGGTAAGGTGTCTGGAGTGATGAGATTGTGAACACTTTTCAGTCAGCAAGAAGATTTTTGGAGTCACAGTTCTTCTGTTGTTCTTCTGCTATCAGTATTCTCTATTCTGTGTGTTCACTTCTGTATATCTTCTTCTTGTGTATTCTCTAAATCTTAATAACACAGAAGAAAGGAATAATAGTTCTCTGACTTTTCCTTGTCCAAAATTAGCCGTTGGGAGTCATAAATGTCTTCCAAAAATAGTCTTGTCTTCTAGAGGAAAGTCTAGCAAACATTCTCTGAATAATTCCTTGAAACTTGCTCCAGAAATAAAGACAAACGGCTGGGAGATCTTCTGACATAAATGCTGATAATATTCAAAAACATTCCAAAGAACAGCAGCATTTGAATTCCTGAAAGCGTCGATCTCTCCAAAGAAAACGTCGATCTGAGCTCTACGATCGTCGAACTGAGCTCAGAGATTAAATGGACAAGCAGACAGAAAACGTCGATCTGAGCTCTACGATCGTCGAACCGAGCTCAGAGATTAAATGGACAAGCAGACAGAAAACGTCGATCTGAGCTCTACGATCGTCGAACCGAGCTCAGAGACCTGAGAAATAACTTTAGGGAGGGATCGTCGAACTGAGCTAGAAGATAGTCGAGGGGAGTTCGACGACTCAGCAGAAGCTAGACAAAAGCAGATAGTCGATCTGAGCTCGAAGATCGTCGACCGGAGTTCGACGTTTTATTGAAGATGAGCTCAGAGAGCGTCGAACGGAGTTCGACGATTCGTCGACCTTAGCTCGACGAAAATTGCCTTAAACTAAGCTCTTCAACCTTGATCTTGGAATGATCCTGGGGGCAGCTTCAAACCTAAGTTCTAAGCCCTAGACTCATTCTAATGTTGACCTTTTCAACTATACAACTAGGTCAACTGGGATTCCTAAGACAAGCATAGTGATCCTTACCCAAATTAGTAATAGGGTGTTCCAACACTTGTTATGATCTTCTTTTTAATATAAAGTTTATGTCATGTTTTGTGGTTATTTTATATTTTATGTTTAGCTTTATCTATAAATATTATTATAGCTTATATGTTATGTTTAATTTAATGTTCTATGTTTAATTTTATATTATATGTTTAACTTGTGTTTTATTTTGAATATAAATATTATGTATTATGTTATTTATATATTTTAAGTTTTATTCATATTATGTATTTTGTTTTGTGTTAAGTATTATATAATCATTAACTAATGTTTATTTTGTTTTAATGTAGGAGCAGCCCCTAGCCGAGCCCACTTCATGCAGCCCACTTCTCCACTTGGTGCAGCCCGGCCACAAGCAAGCAGCCCTATGCTCCTACCCGAGCTCTCCAACTTGTCCAAGCCCACATGGTGCAGCCGGCCCCTCATTTGGAGCAGCCCAAGCAGCCACCTAGCCTACCCGAGCCCCCCAAGCAGCCCATTAAAGCCTACTATGGCCGGCCACACCCCCCTTTCTCTCTCTCTTTTATTATTCCCTTGCCACCTTTCCATGCATGCATTTTATCATTTTCTCTCCCCTCATTTAAACAACATGCATGAACATTTCATCCCACTATGGCCGGCCACACCATCTCTCTCCTCCCCTTTATTTCCAATTCACTCCCCCCCCCTTCCCATTACATATTTTTCATTAAATACATGCATGCATTTCATTATTTTCTCTCCCCTCATTTAAACAACATGCATGAACCTATTCTCCACCATGTGGCCGGCCACCCCTTGGTCTCCCCTATTCTAGATGCTTCCCTCCTCTCCTATAAAAGGAACCCATATCCCATGATTTGGTTGGTTGGTTTTTGGAGAGAGTTTTTGGAGAATACAAGTTAAGAGAGTTTTCTATTGTAATTTTCATTTCTAGTTCCCTTTTATTTTTGTAATCTCATTTTGTTTTAAGCATTGTGTACTTTCTTTCCTTTTAGTAAAAAAATATGAAATCCTCTTCTCTTTATTTTGTTGTTTTCTTGTCCAATATGCGTAGCTAATTTCCTTGTAGCATTTGATCATGAGGATCCATGATTTGAGATGATAATTTTTCTTATTTTGTAATTTTATTTTCGCTAAAATTAGCTCGATCCTTCTTTGATAAATGTGTGTCGACTCCGTATTTCCGGTATACGGTAGTAGGCCTTGTTCTCATTTCATAGTAGTCGAGAGACTCGTGATTTGAAAGATCACTCAAAGAAGGAAGGAGTTGCACGCAACCCTAGAGATAGGATGACGTAAATCCTCCGGATTGGAGTTAAATCCAATAGTGTGGATCACCTCGATAATGCAACTTTAAGCTTCTTTGATTTGTAAAGAGATTTTGATCAAAGAGTTTATAAGTTAGGAGACCTAATGCTCTAGCGAGATTTTGTCTTAATATCGGATCCGCCACGGTCGAGTTAGTTTGCAATTATAAAATTACATTTTTATTTCCTTCATCTCTTTTCATGGTGAATCATCGATCAAGTGCTATCTTTTAATATAAGTTTTTTTTCGTCTCGCAAATTATCGTTTGTTTTACTTTAAAAAAAATTCTCAAATCCCAATAGTTTTCCGGTAGGATAATAGTTAAAGCGTGAGTAGCAGTAATTGACAACCCCGTGTTTAAATACGTCCTTGGTACTACGATTCGACAGGTACGCTTGCCTGTTCGGGTTTTGGCCCACCGAGTTTTTGGCACCGTTGCCGGGGACTTTTCTTCGTCAATATTTTGAAAACGCTTGCGCTATTACTTCTACAAAAAAAAAATTCTATATATATTTAAGTATTTATAATCAACCCACCTCATTTTAATTTCTACCCCACCTAAAATCTCTCGAAAAGGGTAAGGGGCTTTAAGCGCCACCATTTACCTAGTACCGGGCGAACCCTTCACCGGGTAGTCCTCGGGAAGTTCGAGAGCCAAGCCGTAAAAAAATTCTATTTTCAAAAAAAAATTCCTTTCTTCTCTTTTTTTCTTTCTTTTTCTAGTTTCCATTTTCGTTTTTTTCTTCGTCTTCTTTGCTAGTGCATGACCCGAGCAAATCCGTCGCTACTTGTTGATTTGGACCCGGAAATCGAACGCTCCTTTCGGAGACAACTACGATTCGGGGCTTCCACTTCTCAAACAGCGGTTGAGGATTCCTTTGGGGATTGCAATTTTAATTTTGAGATGGGAGACCCTAACCCAGGAGTGGCTCAGCAAAGGACTATGTCCGATTATGCTCGACCCAACTTGGAAGGGACAGAGACAAGTATTTTTCGACGTACAATTGCGAACTATAACTTTGAGCTCAAGCCTAGCATCATACAAATGGTGCAGCAATATGTACAGTTCGACGGATTACAAGATGAAGATCCGAACTTGCATATTGCCAATTTTCTTGAAATCTGTGACACCTTTAAAATCAATGGTGTCTCAGACGATGCAATAAGGCTAAGACTCTTCCCATTCTCCTTAAGAACTAAAGCCAAATAGTGGTTGAGTTCTCTTCCAAGAGGATCAATCACTACTTGGAACATTTTAACTGAAAAATTTCTTTCTCGTTATTTCCACCCCCGCTAAAACTGCTAAGCTTCGAAATGATATAACTTCATACTCTCAAATTGATTCTGAGACCCTCTATGACACTTGGGAGAGGTTCAAAGAACTTTTGAGAAGATGCCCTCATCATGCTCTGCCTGTATGGTTGTAGGTCCAGACATTTTATAATGGGCTAAATCAAGAAACTAAGCAAATGATAAATGCCGCTTCCGCTGGTTCTTTAGACCGCAAAACTTCGGAAGCCGCTCTTGAGCTTATCAATGACATGGCGATGAACACTTATCAGTGGAATTCATCTAGGTCTCGCCCATCTAAACCTGCAGGTATATATGAAGTGGATTCGGTGTCGCAACTGGCGATGGAAGTGGAAATGCTCAACAAGAAGATCTCGGAGATGACTGCTCCCTCCGCCGCTAAGGTATATGAAAATGCTGCTGCTGCCGAGCAGGTGGATTATCTGGGGAACATACCCAGGCCTGCTCAAAATAATTCTGCCAATAATTTTTCTACTTTTTCGAATTTTTCTTCTCCTCCTATTTTTAATGCTGCTACGAATTCTTATCATCCTGGATGGCGTAACCATCCTAATTTTTCTTGGAGTAATAATGCTAACGTAGTACGCCCACCGCACGATTTTACACCACCACCACCACCAACCCAAAACTTTCAAAAACCTTCCCCTTTGGAAGAGATCCTCGCTAAGTATATAAGCTTGAACGATGCTACTATTAGAAACTTAACGGGATCAATGAAAAGTTTAGAAAATCAGGTCGGCCAACTCGCCAAGGCTTTTTATGAGAGACCACCTAGAACTCTTCCCTCGAACACTGAGCCTAACCCAAGGGAGCACGCAAATGCAATTTCCCTTCGGAGCGGTAAGGTTGTTAACGAGCCCACCCCAAGGGAAGAGCCAAGGGTGATTGTCCCTCCTGTGTTTACCCCCACGGAAACTAACAACTTAGATCTTGAAAAAGAAAAATCTGCATTTGAAAAAGAAAAGGATAGCTCTATTATTTCTGATTCTGAAAAAGTCAAAAAAGGTTTTCAAAATGATGCTCCAATTGTTCTAAAAGAATTTCCTCCACCTCCTTATCCGGCTAGACTTAGGAAGGAAAAATTAGACGATCAATACAAACGCTTTCTTGAAATGTTCAAACAAATTCACATTAATTTGCCATTTCACGAAGCGATTAGTCAAATGCCTAAGTATGCGAAGTATCTTAAGGATTTATTAACGAATAAGACGAAATTGGAAAATTTATCACATGTCACGTTAAATGAAGAATGCTCGACGGTTGTTAAGAATTCTAATCTGCCTAAAAAGATAAATGACCCAGGTAGTTTTTCCATTCCGTGCGTTTTTTGTGATCTATTCGTTAAACACGCCTTAGCGGATCTAGGAGCAAGCATCAATTTGATGCCTTTTCACTATTTAAGAAGTTAGTATTGGGCACTCTGAGCCCTACAAGAATGAGTATCCAATTAGCTGATAGGTCTATTAAGTATCCACTAGGTATCGTTGAGGACGTGCTAGTAAAGGTCGACAAATTCATCTTCCCGGTGGATTTTGTCATTCTTGATATTGAAGAGGACGTCGAGGTTCCTCTTATCCTTGGACGACCATTTCTGGCCACCTCTCGAGCAGTTATAGACGTCAGTAACATAAAGCTGTTTTTGCGTGTGGGAGATGATGAGGTCACATTTTCAATCAATCAATCCATGAAAAATTCTTTAAAAAATGATGACTCATGTTTTTTCCTTGATGTTTTAAATGAAGACTCCTCTCTTTCTCTTTCAAATATTTCTTCAAATGATTTTTCTTCCTCTTTTTCTGATGTTTCTACAAATGTTTTTGAGGACACGGTTATGTCCACACAAGCCAATTTTGCAAATGAACCAGTGTTTAGAAAAAAAATTATGAAAAACTTATTTTTGAAAATGAAAAAGTTTTAAAGAATTCTTACGACGAACCACCCAACTTAGAACTCAAACCCCTTCCCGAACATCTCAAATATGCCTTTCTTGAACAAAATTCCAAATTACCCGTTATAATCTCGGCTTTGCTTTCTCAATCCGAAAACGATCAATTGATCGAACTACTACAAAAGCATCGCCGAGCCATAGCGTGGCAAATTTCCGATATTCCTGGCATAAGCCCTTCCTTTTGTACCCAAAAAATATTTTTTGAAAATAATCCTAAGGGAACTACAACGTCGTCTTAATCCGAATATGAAAGAGGTTGTGAAGGGAGAGGTGCTTAAGTTATTAGATGCGGGGATAATCTATCCTATTTCCGATAGTCAGTGGGTAAGTCCAGTTCAGGTTGTTCCTAAGAAGGGTGGGATCACGGTAGTAACAAATGAAAATAATGATTTAATTCCGACTAGGATGATACCGGGATGGAGGATGTGCATCGATTACCGTAAGCTAAACGATGCCACTCGAAAAGATCACTTCCCCCTCCCCTTTATCGATCAAATTTTAGAACGTTTGTCCGGGCACAATTTTTATTGCTTCCTCGACGGTCTCTCGGGATACTTTCAAATCCCTATCGCACCCGAGGACCAAGAGAAGACGACATTCACTTGACCCTTTGGAACTTTTGCTTATCGTAGAATGCCTTTCGGATTATGCAACGCACCCACTACCTTTCAGCGGTGTATGCTTGCTATTTTTGATAAATACGTAGAGAATATTATGGAAATATTTATGGACGATTTTTCTGTTTTTGGCAACTCCTTTAATTTATGTTTAGAAAATTTGGAAAAAGTTTTAGAACGCTGCGAAGAAACCAACTTAGTTTAAATTGGAGAAGTGCCATTTTATGGTGCGTGAAGGCTTAGTCCTTGGCCATAACATTTCCGCTAGGGGAATTGAAGTGGACAAGGCAAAAATTGAAGTAATTGAAAAGTTGCCGCCGCCTACAAATATTAAAGCGATTAGAAGTTTTTTAGGGCATGCGGGTTTTTATCGACGATTCATTAAAGACTTTTCAAAAATTACTAAGCCTCTCACCCACCTTCTTGAAAAAGACACTCCCTTCGTTTTTGATGAATCTTGTCTCGCTGCGATTGAATTAATTAAATCAAGGCTTATAAATGCTCCTATTATGATCGCCCTAGTTTGGGATTTACCTTTTGAAATTATGTGCGACGCGAGTAATCATGCGGTAGGTGCGGTTCTAGGATAACAAATTGCTAAGAACTTTCATCCGATTTTCTATGCTAGTAAAACTCTAACTTCTGCTCAAGAAAATTACACCACGACGGAGAAAGAACTCTTAGCTATCATTTTTGCTTTTGATAAATTCCGACCCTACATCACCCTTTCTAAGGTTATCGTTTTTACGGATCATTCGGCTTTGAAGTACCTCCTTTCTAAACCAGATGCCAAGCCGCATCTTATCCGTTGGATCCTCTTACTTCAAGAATTCGACTTGGAGATTCGGGATAAGAAAGGAGCGGAAAACCTAACGGCCGATCACCTATCTCGTCTTGAAAATCCCAATCTAGATAGTTTAAATGAAGCTTTTATTAATGACTCTTTTCCGGATGAGCGTCTTTTTAATATTTCTTCATCTCCTACCCCTTGGTTTGCCGACCTGGCCAATTATCTTATGGCCTAGGTACTTCCGAAAGAATACTCCACTCACCAAAAGAAGAAATTCTTTTCGGAGTTGAAGTATTATTTTTGGGAAGACCCATTTCTATTTCGCATTTGTGCGGACCGGGTGGTAAGGAGATGCGTTTCGCGGGAAGAGGGTCACCAAATTTTAAAACATGTTCATAAAGGTCCGACTGGCGGGCACTATCAAGCTAACCGCACTGCACACAAAGTACTTAGTGCTGGCTTCTACTGGCCAAGCATATTTAAAGATGAACAAATGTTTGTGGGCGGGTGCGATCGATGCCAGCGGACTGGAAATCTCTCAAATAAAAATGAAATGGAACTAAACTACTTTCTCGAGTGCGAAATTTTTGATCTATGGGGCATAGACTTTGTCGGCCCATTTCCCTCCAGCTTAGGAAATAAATATATTCTAGTCGCAGTCGATTATGTTTCTAGGTGGGCAGAGGCCCAAGCTTTACCAAGTAATGATGCGCGCGTGGTCATAAACTTCTTAAAAAAATTATTTTCTCGTTTTGGTTTTCCTCGAGCGATCGTTAGTGATAGGGGAAGCCATTTTTGCAACGCTCAACTCGCTAAAGCTTTAACAAAATATGGTGTTACGCATAAATTGTCAACTGCTTATCACCCCCAAACTAATGGTCAGGTCGAGGTAGTTAATCGGGAACTTTAAAGAATTTTGTAAAAAACTGTTTCTACTTCTCGTAAGGATTGGTCCCTAAAATTAGACGATGCTCTTTGGGCATATCGGACAGCGTACAAGACCGCCATCGGTTGCACTCCTTTCCGATTGGTCTATGGAAAATCGTGTCATCTTCCGGTAGAAGTAGAGCACCGAGCGTATTGGGCGTTAAAGTTTTTTAATTTCGATCTGCATTCTGTCGGCGAGCATAGAAAAAATCAATTGAATGAACTCGATGAATGTAGAGCGTACGCATATGAAAATAACAAAATTTATAAAGAACGCACAAAATTGTATCACGATAAGAAGCTGCGCCATCCTAAAACGTTTAAACCAGGCGATCAGGTTCTTCTTTTTAATTCACGCTTACGTCTCTTCCCTAGAAAGCTTAAATCTAGATGGTCTGGACCGTTTACGGTTAAGGATGTTTTTCCTTACGGAACTGTGTTGCTTGCACACCCAGAAAGGGGTGAATTTAAAGTTAATGGCCATAGACTTAAACTCTATTTCTCTAATGATTCTGTGACTCCTGCAAAGGAGAATCTTCTTTTTGATTCTTAGTTTATTATTTTCTGATGGACATTTTTATTGCTGGACATTTTTATTATTATTATGAAACTCTTTTATTTGAATTATTGTAATAAAAAACATTATCGGGCTTCCGCCCGCGGACTCTCTATTTTTTTCTCTTTTATTTTTCTCTTTCTACCGGAGGCCAATCAAGTCCATGATCGTGGTCGCCGCTCCGCCGCTGCTGATATCAGATGGATCAAATCAAACCTGCTGACGATCAAGTACTCTACAAAGCAAGCATGGGGGAGCGACATCCGCCTTCATCTCACGAACCGGGGAAGTCCTGTTTTTATTTACTTATTTTCCTGCATTTTTTCATCTTTTTTTTTCTTCTCTCAATCCCCTTCTCTTTTTCTTTATGTTTTCTTCATTGAGGGCAATGAAGAATTTAAGCATGGGGGGGTCTAGTTCCTTTTGGTATTTCTTTCTGTCTTTCTTCTTCCAAAAAGAAAAGAAACAAAAAATTTTTATATTAGTATAGTATTTTATGTTATGTCATCAAAATATAAAACCCAAAAAAATTAGAAAAACAAAAAATCAAAAAATTGTGCTAAAATCTATTTGAAAAACAAAACCTAAAATTATTTTCTATCTTTATTTTCATGTTGCTTCTAGTGAAGTGTAGGCCCATGCGGTTTCTTAGTTCTATATAGATTACTTTGAAAATGTTTTTCTAAACCTATCATTTTAACATAGTCTACTTCTACTAGTTTCTTTTTCTTAAATATAGGCATCTGGTTTTTAAGTTATAAGCTAGCAATGCGTAGTTATGTCTTTTTATTCGGTTAGTTGCTTACGAATGGTTGCTAGGTATCATTAGTCCTTTTTCATTTGCGGGGTAGTCTTTCTTGTTGTCTAGAACTTGTACCAAGCTACTCTCGAAGCATTTGCGCCGTTTTTTACGTTCTTTAGAAATGATTTAGGCCACCATTTGAATAGTTTGAGCATTTCTTGCCCACCAAAAACAAAACCCTTGCAAAACAATTTTGGGCCTTTTCCTTATTTTCTTTGTTTTTAGCTCCACCTTTCATTTCATCTTGTTCACCAAAGCCAAATATCTTTCCTATTTTTGCACTATAACTTTGAGCTTAAAAATTATTTTTGTGGGAGGGGTATTATTTTTGAGATGAATAGGAAATTTTCAAGCTTATTTTTGGAGCTTCCTTATCAATTGTTATTCAAAAAGGAAAAAAATTGAGAAAGAAAAATGAAAAATCAAAATAATAATAATAAAAAGGAATGCAAAAAGTTTATGTTTGGCTAAGTTTATAAAAGAAAAATACATGGCCTTATGTTTGTTTTAGTTTGAATTGAAGTACTTATCATGTCTTATCTTTGTATTTTAAGCTCACCCTTGGTTTAGTGTTTAAGCCATCATGTTTATCTTTGTTTTCATTTCCTAATCATTCACCTAAACCAAGTCTTAACGCCTATTAGAAGTCCTAATGATCTTAGAATGTAAATTCGCGTAGTGGAGAAAGTGTGAACGTACAAGCCTATGGCCACCATCATTGATGGATTTCTTTGGAGGTTATCTTGGAGTGTTTTAGGGTTAATGTTTATCTAGCAACCTAGTAGTTTGTTAATGCGCCGTTGACTTAGAACCTCTACTTTTGTTTTCCTTATTTTCATTTATTTTGGATGCCTTGTTTTTAAGATTTAGAAATTAGTAGACTTTTCTTATGTTTTAATGAGATTTTTAGGATTCCACTTTCAAATTTTCTATTGTGCACTTCTCACCCCACTAGTTGATAATATGAATATTAGGATAGTTTAATTTTTCATGTTTTGTTTTTCTTAACTATGGAACTTTAAAAAATATATTTATCTTTTGCTGTCTTTTTTTTGTTTTTTCCCTAGTTCTTTATTTCTATTTGCTTGAGGGCAAGCAAATGTCTAAGCATGGGGGAGTTTGATGACTAGTTTTAGTCATCGTTTTTGGGTTATTTTAGTAGCTTATTTTCCTAAGTTTTTGTTACAATTATGTGTTTTTGTATGCTTGTTATGATCTTCTTTTTAATATAAAGTTTATGTCATGTTTTGTGGTTATTTATATTTTATGTTTAGCTTTATCTATAAATATTATTATAGCTTATATGTTATGTTTAATTTAATGTTCTATGTATAATTTTATATTATATGTTTAACTTGTGTTTTATTTTGAATATAAATATTATGTATTATGTTATTTATATGTTTTAAGTTTTATTCATATTATGTATTTTGCTTTGTGTTAAGTATTATATAATCATTAACTAATGTTTATTTTGTTTTAATGTAGGAGCAGCCCTAGCCGAGCCCACTTCATGCAGCCCACTTCTCCACTTGGTGCAGCCCGGCCACAAGCAAGCTGCCCTATGCTCCTACTCGAGCTCTCCAACTTGTCCAAGCCCATATGGTGCAGCCAGCCCCTCATTTGGAGCAGCCCAAGCAGCCACCTAGCCTACCCAAGCCCCCCAAGTAGCCCATTAAAGCCTACTATGGCCGGCCACACCCCCCCGCCTTTCTCTCTCTCTCTTTTATTATTCCCTTGCCACCTTTCCATGCATGCATTTTATCATTTTCTCTCCCCTCATTTAAACAACATGCATGAACATTTCATCCCACTATGGACGGCCACACCATCTCTCTCCTCCCCTTTATTTCCTATTCACTCCGCCCTTCCCATTACATATTTTTCATTAAATACATGCATGCATTTCATCATTTTCTCTCCCTCATTTAAACAACATGCATGAACCTATTCTCCCCATGTGGCCGGCCACCCCTTGGTCTCCCTATTCTAGATGCTTCCCTCCTCTCCTATAAAAGGAACCCATATCCCATGCTTTGGTTGGTTGGTTTTTTGGAGAGAGTTTTTGGAGAATACAAGTCAAGAGAGTTTTCTATTGTAATTTTCATTTCTAGTTCCCTTTTATTTTTGTAATCTCATTTTGTTTTAAGCATTGTGTACTTTCTTTCCTTTTAGTAAAAAAATATGAAATCCTCTTCTCTTTATTTTGTTGTTTTCTTGTCCAATATGCATAGCTAATTTCCTTGTAGCATTTGATCATGAGGATCCATGATTTGAGATGATGATTTTTCTTATTTTGTAATTTTATTTTCGCTAAAATTAGCTCGATCCTTCTTTGATTAATTTGTGTCGACTCCGTATTTTCGGTATACGGTAGTAGGCCTTGTTCTCATTTCATAGTAGTCGAGAGACTCGTGATTTGAAAGATCACTCAAAGAAGGAAGGAGTTGCACGCAACCCTAGAGATAGGATGACGTAAATCCTCTGGATTGGAGTCAAATCCAATAGTGCGGATCACCTCGATAATGCAACTTTAAGCTTCTTTGATTTGTAAAGAGATTTCGATCAAAGAGTTTATAAGTTAGGAGACCTAATGCTCTAGCGAGATTTTGTCTTAATATCGGATCCGCCACGGTCGAGTTAGTTTGCAATTATAAAATTACATTTTTATTTCCTTCATCTCTTTTCAGGGTGAATCATCGATCAAGTGCTATCTTTTAATATAAGTTTTTTTTCGTCTCGCAAATTATCGTTTGTTTTACTTTAAAAAAAATTCTCAAATCCCAATAGTTTTCCGGTAGGATAATAGTTAAAGAGTGAGTAGCAGTAATTGACAACCCCGTGTTTAAATACGACCTTGGTACTACGATTCGACAGGTACGCTTGCCTGTTCAGGTTTTGGCCCACCAAGTTTTTGGCGCCGTTGCCGGGGACTTTTCTTCGTCAATATTTTGAAAACGCTTGCGCTATTACTTCTACAAAAATAAAAAATAAAAAATATTTCTATATATATTTAAATATTTATAATCAACCCACCTCATTTTAATTTCTACCCAACCTAAAATCTCTCGAAAAGGGTAAGGGGCTTTAAGCGCCACCATTTTACCTAGTACCGGCGAACCCTTCACCGGGTAGTCCTCGGGAAGTTCGAGAGCCAAGCCGTAAAAAAATTCTATTTTCAAAAAAAAAAACCTTTCTTCTCTTTTTTTCTTTCTTTTTCTAGTTTCCATTTTCGTTTTTTTCTTCGTCTTCTTTGCTAGTGCATGACCCGAGCGAATCCGTCGCTACTTGTTGATTTGGACCCGGAAATCGAATGCTCCTTTCGGAGACAACTACAATTCGGGGCTTCCACTTCTCAAACAGCGGTTGAGGATTCCTTTGGGGATTGCAATTTTAATTCTGAGATGGGAGACCCTAACCCAGGAGTGGCTCAGCAAAGGACTATGTCCGATTATGCTCGACGCAACTTGGAAGGGACAGAGACAAGTATTGTTCGACCTGCAATTGCGAACAATAACTTCGAGCTCAAGCCTAGCATCATACAAATGGTGCAGCAATATGTACAGTTCAACGGATTACAAGATGAAGTTCCGAACTTGCATATTACCAATTTTCTTGAAATCTGTGACACCTTTAAAATCAATGGTGTCTCAGATGATGCAATAAGGCTAAGACTCTTCCCATTCTCCTTAAGAACTAAAGCCAAACAGTGGTTGAGTTCTCTTCCAAGAGGATCAATCACTACTTGGAACATTTTAACTGAAAAATTTCTTTCTCATTTTTTCCCCCCGCTAAAACTGCTAAGCTTCGAAATGATATAACTTCATACTCTCAAATTGATTCTGAGACCCTCTATGACACTTGGGAGAGGTTCAAAGAACTTTTGAGAAGATGCCCTCATCATGCTCTGCCTGTATGGTTGTAGGTCCAGACATTTTATAATGGGCTAAATCAAGAAACTAAGCAAATGATAGATGCCGCTTCTGCTGGTTCTTTAGACCGCAAAACTCCGGAAGCCGCTCTTGAGCTTATCAATGACATGGCGATGAACACTTATCAGTGGAATTCGTCTAGGTCTCGCCCATCTAAACCTGCAGGTATATATGAAGTGGATTCGGTGACGCAACTGGCGATGGAAGTGGAAATGCTCAACAAGAAGATCTCGGAGATGACTGCTCCCTCCGCCGCTAAGGTATATGAAAATGCTGCTGCTGCCGAGCAGGTGGATTATCTGGCGAACATACCCAGGCCTGCTCAAAATAATTCTGCCAATAATTTTTCTGCTTTTTCGAATTTTTCTTCTCCTCCTGGTTTTAATGCTGCTACGAATTTTTATCATCCTGGATGGCGTAACCATCCTAATTTTTCTTGGAGTAATAATGCTAACGTAGTACGCCCACCGCACGATTTTATACCACCACCACCACCAACCCAAAACTTTCAAAAACCTTCCCCTTTGGAAGAGATCCTCGCTAAGTATATAAGCTCGAACGATGCTACTATTAGAAACTTAACGGGATCAATGAAAAGATTAGAAAATCAGGTCGGCCAACTCGCCAAGGCTTTTTATGAGAGACCACCTAGAACTCTTCCCTCGAACACTGAGCCTAACCCAAGGGAGCACGCAAATGCGATTTCCCTTCGAAGCGGTAAGGTTGTTAGCGAGCCCACCCCAAGGGAAGAGCCAAGGGTGATTGTCCCTCCTGTGTTTACCCCCACGAAAACTGACAACTTAGATCTTGAAAAAGAAAAATCTGCATTTGAAAAATAAAAGGATAGCTCTATTATTTCTGATTCTGAAAAAGACAAAAATGGTTTTCAAAATGATGCTCCAATTGTTCTAAAAGAATTTCCGCCACCTCCTTATCCGGCTAGACTTAGGAAGGAAAAATTAGACGATCAATACCAACGCTTCCTTGAAATGTTCAATCAAATTCACATTAATTTGCCATTTCACGAAGCGATTAGTCAAATGCCTAAGTATGCGAAGTATCTTAAGGATTTATTAACGAATAAGACGAAATTGGAAAATTTATCACATGTCACGTTAAATGAAGAATGCTCCGCAGTTGTTAAGAATTCTAATCTACCTAAAAAGATAAATGACCCGGGTAGTTTTTCCATTCCGTGCATCTTTGGTGATCTGTTCGTTAAACACGCCTTAGCGGATCTAGGAGCAAGCATCAATTTGATGCCTTTTTCATTATTTAAGAAGTTCGTATTGGGCACTCTGAGCCCTTCAAGAATGAGTATCCAATTAGCTGATAGGTCTATTAAGTATCCACTAGGTATCGTTGAGGACGTGCTAGTAAAGGTCGACAAATTCATCTTCCCGGTGGATTTTGTCATTCTTGATATTGAAGAGGATGTCGAGGTTCCTCTTATCCTTGGATGACCATTTCTTACCACTTCTCGAGCAGTTATAGACGTCAATAACGGAAAGTTGTTTTTGCGTGTGGGAGATGATGAGGTCACATTTTCAATCAATCAATCCATGAAAAATTCTTTAAAAAATGATGACTCATGTTTTTTCCTTGATGTTTTAAATGAAGACTCCTCTCTTTCTCTTTCAAATATTTCTTCCAATGATTTTTCTTCCTCTTTTTCTGATGTTTCTACAAATGTTTTTGAGGACACAGTTATGTCCGCACAAGCCAATTTTGCAAATGAACCAGTGTTTAGAAAAAAAAATTATGAAAAACTTATTTTTGAAAATGAAAAAGTTTTAAAGAATTCCTACGAGGAACCACCCAACTTAGAACTCAAACCCCTTCCCGAACATCTCAAATATGCCTTTCTTGAACAAAATTTCAAATTACCCGTTATAATCTCGGCTTTGCTTTCTCAATCCGAAAACGATCAATTGATCGAACTACTACAAAAGCATCGCCGAGCCATAGCGTGGCAAATTTCCGATATTCCTGGCATAAGCCCTTCCTTTTGTACCCACAAAATATTTTTTGAAAATAATCCTAAGGGAACTACAACGTCGTATTAATCCGAATATGAAAGAGGTTGTGAAGGGAGAGGTGCTTAAGTTATTAGATGCAGGGATAATCTATCCTATTTCCGATAGTCAGTGGGTAAGTCCAGTTCAGGTTGTTCCTAAGAAGGGTGGGATCACGGTAGTAACAAATGAAAATAATGATTTAATTCCGACTAGGACGATAACGGGATGGAGGATGTGCATCGATTACCGTAAGCTAAACGATGCCACTCGAAAAGATCACTTCCCCCTCCCCTTTATCGATCAAATTTTAGAACGTTTGTCCGGGCACATATTTTATTGCTTCCTCGACGGTCTCTCGGGATACTTTCAAATCCCTATCGCACCCGAGGACCAAGAGAAGACGACATTCACTTGACCCTTTGGAACTTTTGCTTATCGTAGAATGCCTTTCGGATTATGCAACGCACCCACTACCTTTCAGCAGTGTATGCTTGCTATTTTTGATAAATACGTAGAGAATATTATGGAAATATTTATGGACGATTTTTCTGTTTTTGGCGACTCCTTTAATTTATGTTTAGAAAATTTGGAAAAAGTTTTACAACGCTGCGAAGAAACCAACTTAGTTTTAAATTGGGAGAAGTGCCATTTTATGGTGCGTGAAGGCTTAGTCCTTGGCCATAACATTTCCGCTAGGGGAATTGAAGTGGACATGGCAAAAATTGAAGTAATTGAAAAGTTGTCGCCGCCTATAAATATTAAAGCGATTAGAAGTTTTTTAGGGCATGCGGGTTTTTATCGACGATTCATTAAAGACTTTTCAAAAATTACTAAGCCTCTCACCCACCTTCTTGAAAAAGACACTCCCTTCGTTTTTGATGAATCTTGTCTCGCTGCGTTTGAATTAATTAAATCAAGGCTTAAAAATGCTCCTATTATGATCGCCCCAGTTTGGGATTTGCCTTTTAAAATTATGTGCGACGCGAATAATCATGCGGTAGGTGCGGTTCTAGGACAACGAATTGCTAAGAACTTTCATCCGATTTTCTATGCTAGTAAAACTCTAACTTCTACTCAAGAAAATTACACCACGACGGAGAAAGAACTCTTAGCTATCATTTTTGCTTTTGATAAATTCCGACCCTACATCACCCTTTTTAAGGTTATCGTTTTTACGGATCATTCGGCTTTGAAGTACCTCCTTTCTAAACCGGATGCCAAGCCGCATCTTATCCGTTGGATCCTCTTACTTCAAGAATTCGACTTGGAGATTCGGGATAAGAAAGGAGCGGAAAACCTAGCGGCCGATCACCTATCTCGTCTTGAAAATCCCAATCTAGATAGTTTAAATGAAACTTTTATTATTGACTCTTTTCCGGATGAGCGTCTTTTTAATATTTCTTCATCTCCTACCCCTTGGTTTGCCGACCTGGCCAATTATCTTGTGGCCCGGGTCCTTCCGAAAGAATACTCCACTCACCAAAAGAAGAAATTCTTTTCGGAGTTGAAGTATTATTTTTGGGAAGACCCATTTCTATTTCGCATTTGTGCGGACCAGGTGGTAAGGAGATGCGTTTCGCGGGAAGAGGGTCACCAAATTTTAAAACATGTTCATGAAGGTCCGACTGGCGGGCACTATCAAGCTAACCGCACTGCACACAAAGTACTTAGTGCTGGCTTCTACTGGCCAAGCATATTTAAAGATGCACAAATCTTTGTGGGCGGGTGCGATCGATGCCAGCGGACTGGAAATCTCTCAAATAAAAATGAAATGGAACAAAACTACTTTCTCGAGTGCGAAGTTTTTGATCTATGGGGCATAGACTTTGTCGTCCCATTTCCCTCTAGCTTAGGAAATAAATATATTCTAGTCGCAGTCGATTATGTTTCTAGGTGGGCAGAGGTCCAAGCTTTACCAAGTAATGATGCGCGCGTGGTCATAAACTTCTTAAAAAAATTATTTTCTCATTTTGGTTTTCCTCGAGCGATCGTTAGTGATAGGGGAAGCCATTTTTGCAACGCTCAACTCGCTAAAGCTTTAACAAAATATGGTATTACGCATAAATTGTCAACTGCTTATCACCCCCAAACTAACGGTCAGGTCGAGGTAGTTAATCGGGAACTTAAAAGAATTATGGAAAAAACTGTTTCTACTTCTCGTAAGGATTGGTCCCTAAAATTAGACGATGCTCTTTGGGCTTATCGGACAGCGTACAAGACCGCCATCGGTTGTACTCCTTTCCGATTGGTCTATGGAAAATCGTGTCATCTTCCGGTAGAAGTAGAGCACCGAGCGTATTGGGCGTTAAAGTTTTTTAATTTCGATCCGCATTCGGTCGGCGAGCATAGAAAAAATCAATTGAATGAACTCGATGAATGGAGAGCGTACGCATATGAAAATAACAAAATTTATAAAGAACGCACAAAATTGTATCACGATAAGAACCTGCGCCATCCTAAAACGTTTAAACCAGGCGATCAGGTTCTTCTTTTTAATTCACGCTTACGTCTCTTCCCTGGAAAGCTTAAATCTAGATGGTCTGGACCGTTTACGGTTAAGGATGTTTTTCCTTACGGAACTGTGTTGCTTGCGCACCCGGAAAGGGGTGAATTTAAAGTTAATGGCCATATACTTAAACTCTATTTCTCTAATGATTCTGTGACTCCTGCAAAGGAGAATCTTCTTTTTGATTCTTAGTTTATGATTTTCTGATGGACTTTTTTATTGCTGGACATTATTATTATTATTATGAAACTCTTTTATTTGGATTATTGTAATAAAAAACATTATCGGGCATCCGCCCGCGGACTCTCTATTTTTTCTCTTTTATTTTGCACTTTCTACCGGAGGCCAATCAAGTCCATGATCGTGGTCGCCGCTCCGCCGCTGCTGATATCAGATGGATCAAATCAAACCTGCTGACGATCAAGTACTCTACAAAGCAAGCATGGGGGAGCGACATCCGCCTTCATCTCACGAACCCGGGGAAGTCCTGTTTTTATTTACTTATTTTCCTGCATTTTTTCATCTTTTTTTTTTCTTCTTCTCAGTCCCCTTCTCTTTTTCTTTATGTTTTCTTCATTGAGGGCAATGAAGAATTTAAGCATGGGGGGGGGGGGTCTAGTTCCTTTTGGTCTTTCTTTCTGTCTTTCTTCTTCCAAAAAGAAAAGAAAACCAAAATTTTTTATATTAGTATAGTATTTTATGTTATGTCATCAAAATATAAAACCCAAAAAAATTAGAAAAACAAAAAATCAAAAAATTGTGCTAAAATCTATTTGAAAAACAAAACCTAAAATTATTTTCTATCTTTATTTTCATGTTTCTTCTAGTGAAGTGTAGGCCCATGCGGTTTCTTAGTTCTATATAGATTACTTTGAAAATGTTTTTCTAAACCTATCATTTTAACATAGTCTACTTCTACTAGTTTCTTTTTCTTAGATAGAGGCATCCGGTTTTTAAGTTATAAGCTAGCAATGCGTAGTTATGTCTTTTTATTCGGTTAGTTGCTTACGAATGGTTGCTAGGTATCATTAGTCCTTTTTCATTTGCGGGGTAATCTTTCTTGGTGTCTAGAACTTGTACCAAGCTACTCTCGAAGCATTTGCGCCGTTTTTTACGTTCTTTAGAAATGATTTAGGCCACCATTTGAATAGTTTGAGCTTTTCTTGCCCACCAAAAACAAAACCCTTGCAAAACAATTTTGGGCCTTTTCCTTATTTTCTTTGTTTTTAGCTCCACCTTTCATTTCATCTTGTTCACCAAAGCCAAATATCTTTCCTATTTTTGCACTATAACTTTGAGCTTAAAAATTATTTTTGTGGGAGGGGTATTATTTTTGAGATGAATAGGAAATTTTCAAGCTTATTTTTGGAGCTTCCTTATCAATTGTTATTCAAAAAGGAAAAAATTGAGAAAGAAAAATGAAAAATCAAAATAATAATAAAAAAAAGTAATGCAAAAAGTTTATGTTTGGCCAAGTTTATAAAAGAAAAATACATGGCCTTATGTTTGTTTTAGTTTGAATTGAAGTACTTATCATGTCTTATCTTTGTATTTTAAGCTCACCCTTGGTTTAATGTTTAAGCCATCATGTTTATCTTTGTTTTCATTTCCTAATCATTCACCTAAACCAAGTCTTAACGCCTATTAGAAGTCCTAATGATCTTAGAATGTAAATTCGCGTAGTGGAGAAAGTGTGAACGTACAAGCCTATGGCCACCATCATTAATGGATTTCTTTGGAGGTTATCTTGGAGTGTTTTAGGGTTAATGTTTATCTAGCAACCTAGTAGTTTGTTAATGCGCCGTTTACTTAGAACCTCTACTTTTGTTTTCCTTATTTTCATTTATTTTGGATGCCTTGTTTTTAAGATTTAGAAATTAGTAGACTTTTCTTATGTTTTAATGAGATTTTTAGGATTCCACTTTCAAATTTTCTATTGTGCACTTCTCACCCCACTAGTTGATAATATGAATATTAGGATAGTTTAATTTTTCATGTTTTGTTTTTCTTAACTATGGAACTTTTAAAAAATATATTTATCTTTTGCTGTCTTTTTTTGTTTTTCCCTAGTTCTTTATTTCTATTTGCTTGAGGGCAAGCAAATGTCTAAGCATGGGGGAGTTTGATGACTAGTTTTAGTCATTGTTTTTGGGTTATTTTAGTAGCTTATTTTCCTAAGTTTTTGTTACAATTATGTGTTTTTGTATGTTTGTTATGATCTTCTTTTTAATATAAAGTTTATGTCATGTTTTGTGGTTATTTTATATTTTATGTTTAGCTTTATCTATAAATATTATTATAGCTTATTTGTTATGTTTAATTTAATGTTCTATGTTTAATTTTATATTATATGTTTAACTTGTGTTTTATTTTGAATATAAATATTATGTATTATGTTATTTATATGTTTTAAGTTATATTCATATTATGTATTTTGTTTTGTGTTAAGTATTATATAATCATTAACTAATGTTTATTTTGTTTTAATGTAGGAGCAGCCCCTAGCCGAGCCCACTTCATGCAGCCCACTTCTCCACTTGGTGCAGCCCGGCCACAAGCAAGCAGCCCTATGCTCCTACTCGAGCTCTCCAACTTGTCCAAGCCCACATGGTGCAGCCGGCCCCTCATTTGGAGCAGCCCAAGCAGCCACCTAGCCTACCCGAGCCCCCCAAGCAGCCCATTAAAGCCTACTATGGCCGGCCATAACCCCCCCCCCGCCTTTCTCTCTCTTTTATTATTCCCTTGCCACCTTTCCATGCATGCATTTTATCATTTTCTCTCCCCTCATTTAAACAACATGCATGAACATTTCATCCCACTATGGCCGGCCACACCATCTCTCTCCTCCCCTTTATTTCCTATTCACTCCCCCCTTCCCATTACATATTTTTCATTAAATACATGCATGCATTTCATCATTTTCTCTCCCCTCATTTAAACAACATGCATGAACCTATTCTCCACCATGTGGCCGGCCACCCCTTGGTCTCACCTATTCTAGATGCTTCCCTCCTCTCCTATAAAAGGAACCCATATCCCATGCTTTGGTTGGTTGGTTTTTAGAGAGAGTTTTTGGAGAATACAAGTCAAGAGAGTTTTCTATTGTAATTTTCATTTCTAGTTCCCTTTTATTTTTGTAATCTCATTTTGTTTTAAGCATTGTGTACTTTCTTTCCTTTTAGTAAAAAAATATGAAATCCTCTTCTCTTTATTTTGTTGTTTTCTTGTCCAATATGCGTAGCTAATTTCCTTGTAGCATTTGATCATGAGGATCCATGATTTGAGATGATGATTTTTCTTATTTTGTAATTTTATTTTCGCTAAAATTAGCTCGATCCTTCTTTGATTAATTTGTGTCGACTCCGTATTTCCGGTATACGGTAGTAGGCCTTGTTCTCATTTCATAGTAGTTGAGAGACTCGTGATTTGAAAGATCACTCAAAGAAGGAAGGAGTTGCACGCAACCCTAGAGATAGGATGACGTAAATCCTCCGGATTGGAGTCAAATCCAATAGTGTGGATCACCTCGATAATGCAACTTTAAGCTTCTTTGATTTGTAAAGAGATTTCGATCAAAGAGTTTATAAGTTAGGAGACCTAATGCTCTAGCGAGATTTTGTCTTAATATCGGATCCGCCACGGCCGAGTTAGTTTGCAATTATAAAATTACATTTTTATTTCCTTCATCTCTTTTCATGGTGAATCATCGATCAAGTGCTATCTTTTAATATAAGTTTTTTTTCGTCTCGCAAATTATCGTTTGTTTTACTTTTTAAAAAATTCTCAAATCCCAATAGTTTTTCGGTAGGATAATAGTTAAAGCGTGAGTAGCAGTAATTGACAACTCCGTGTTTAAATACGACCTTGGTACTACGATTCGACAGGTACGCTTGCCTGTTCGGGTTTTGGCCCACCAGTAAGCCTGGTCAACGGCGCAGAGAGCACCGAAAATCCTTCAACAAACCTTCTGTAGTAACCTGCCAATCCTAGGAAACTCCTTATCTCCTTAGGCAATGAAGGTCTCCTCCAATCCAAGACTGCAATTATCTTTGCAGGATCCACTGAGATACCTTCCTTACTTACAATGTGTCCTAGGAATGACACCTGAGACAACCAGAACTCACACTTGCTAAGCTTCGCATACAGCTTGTGCTCCCTTAGAGTAGACAAGACTAAGCACAAGGGTAAGGCGTGCTCATCTGTATTTCTGGAATACACCAGTACATCGTCAATGAAAACCCCAACAAATTTATCCAGAAAATCCATGAACACTTTGTTCATCATGTCCATAAAAGCTGACGGTGTGTTTGTTAATCCAAAAGACATTACCCGAAATTCAAAGTGTCCATAACGAGAATGAAAAGCAGTACGCGGGATGTCCGACTACCGGATCCTTAACTGACGGTAACCTGAACGGAGGTCAATCTTCGAGAACACGGAACTACCTCGCAACTGATCGAACAAGTCATCGATCCTGGGAAGCGGGTATCTGTTTTTAATGGTTACTTTGTTTAGTTCACGGTAGTCGATGCATAACCTCATCGTTCTGTCCTTTTTCTTCACAAAGAGCACTGGTGTACCCCAGGAGGAAGAACTGGGTCTAATAAAGCCGCACTGCAACAAATCATCTAGCTGAGTGCGTAGCTCCTCTAACTCACGCGGCGCCATGCGGTATGGTGCCTAAGAAATATGGCAAGTGCCTGGCTCAAGATCTATAACAAATTCCTCTTTTCTCTCTGGAGGAAGTCCGGGAAGACTAACTGGAAAACATCCGTAAACTCACTTACCACAGAAACGTCCTCAACCCGAGGCTCAACCGAAGCAGCTTCCAAAGCAGAAACGGAAATAAGGAAAGAATCACAGCAAGACTCGAGAAATCTGCGAGCACATACCACAGAAATGATCGAAGATTCCTGACGCGGCGAACCATACACACTCATGGGCTGGCCATCAACACCTCTAAAGTCCATGCGCTTGTGCTTACACTGAATGATGGCATCATAGCTGGACAGCCAGTCCATGCCTAAAATCACGTCAAAGTCAGCCAAATCTAGCACCTTCAGATCCGCAAAGACTAGAGAACCACTTAGGAAGATGGGGAATTTCTGGATACCCTGGCATGACCTTACCAGCTCTCCTTATGGAAGTTTGACGCTTAGGGAGGCATCTAATGAGTCGAGAGTCCAGCGGTGACGGTCTACAAAACTCCTTGCCACAAAGGAGTGAGTAGCGCCCGAATCGAACAAAACTCGCGCCCACTTACCGTTCGCCTTAAAGTCACCTAAACACATAGCGCGCGCAACTAAATTACGGAAACTAAGAATGTACTAAGAGAGTTAACTACTAAACCAGAGACTAACCTGATATCACTTTAGTCGGAGACTGGGCTTCCTCCTTGGTTAGTACATTCAACTTTCCCTTCCCTTTGTCCACGTATGGTACTGGCAAAGGTAGAGTCTGCAACGGAACTGCATTCAGCGTGGGCTGGCTCTGCGGGCAATTAGCTTTCTTGTGCCCCTTCTGTCCGCAGAGGAAACAAACTCCGGCCTTCTTGCGACAATGGGCCGCATCATGCACACTACTCTGGCAATAAGAACAGAACTGACTCCCCTTTGGAGCATCCTGGATCGCGTGAACCTGAGACAACTTCTGCGCATCCAGTCTCTTAAAGCACCTCTCGAAGGGGTGACCAGGCCTACCACAGAAGCTATATGCTTCTTTCCTATCCTTCTTCGTCGCAGGGCTAGATGCCCCCGCACTTCCCTCTTCATCAGATTTCCTCTTATCCTTCTTTGCATGCGCTCCCCTATTCTTTGCATTCTCAATCGCCTCAACCTTCAAGGCAGCTTCAACTACTTCCTCAAAGGTCTCCGACTTGTACGCGCTAACCAGCTGTTGAATGTCATATCTTAGACCACCTAGGAAACATTTTACCCTACCTTCTTCAGATGCTACCAATGTTGGGGCAAAATGACTGAGCTTGCGAAACTCTACTTCGTACTCACCCACAGTATGTTGCCTCTGCTTCAAGTGCAAAAAGTTGTTCATCAGGCGGTCCCGCTCGACCAACGACAAAAACTTCTTCAGTAGCGTACTTTTGAATGAGTCCCATGAACATCCATCAACAAGGTTCTCCTTCTCTTTAATCCACCAACTCTTCGCAAGACCTTTAAGTTGATATGCCGCAAACATCACCTTCTGGCTGGCGGAGATGCCGGAATAATAAAACATTTCCTCGATGGCGATGATCCAATCATCCAACGCCATGAAATATGCTCTACTGTCATACGAAGGAGGTCCTAGTCGCTGGAAGTGCGAAATAAAATTCATCTCTGGAGGCAGCATAGCTGGGGGAACTAGAGCGGTAGGGGGAGTAGGGGTAGCTTGGTCCACCACAGGGTCCTGGGCTCTAGACAGCTGCCCGGCGACCACAGCCAACAACGATTGTATCTGAGATTGCACATCCACCATCTGCCTCATCAGGGCCTCAATACTTTGTCGCAACCCTTCAATCACCGCTTCACTCTGAGCACCAGAAGACTCCCCTTCTGACTGGGGGTTCGATCTCGTCGCAACGCGTTTAGGCGGCATTCTACAGAACAAACGAATATCTAGTCAAAATTTTGTCGAAGGCATCGCAAACTGGGAGAAATTCCCCTCAAAACTAATCGGGCTAGAAATCTACCGACACAGGCAAAAGACTTAACGAGGACCTAGCTCACGACACCGAAGCTAGAAAACTCGAATACTAAAATTCAAATTGGAACTAGAACGAACAACCGACACTTACCATGCAACGGCCTGGCCCGTAAGCTCAGAGGCTGCCACACCCGCTATGGGCCACACAGCATGGCCGTATACCAGCGCCGCTACAGGATAGTAGCCTGATACACCCTCGATCAGGACAAGAGGAGGACAAACACTAACCCCTGCTGTTACCTTGCTCTGGGAGATCATGGAATGACGTTTTGCTTCTAACTAGTGCCTATAATATGAATGATTGAATGTTTAGATTTAGTTTCAAATCATGAGTGTACATATGTCATCATGCAGATCTTTGACTTAGCACGTGTGCTTATGCGATGATATGCTATGGATTTTGTGCTATGTATTCTAAGAAAAAGGCCTTAGTGCATGTTATGAGCGGCGTACACATACAATGTTATGCATCCCATACTACATAATATTGTTTGTAACGAAGAAAATTAAACGTGCTAATGCGCATCCATGTGATGGTGGTTATGCATCCCAAACTACATAACCGTCACGTGTTGCATCCTATGGTGGATCCATATACAAACACATATTATGCATCCCATACTACATAATATGCCCCATATACTTCTTTTCATGCTATGAGTGTAGTGTCCATGCTTCTGTCAAGATCTACTAATGACATATCGGTGTGTGTATGCAATGGAATGCTACTACCATGGTTTTGCTCGGGGCAAAGTTGTTCGACTGACTTGCCAAACCAACCGACCCTTTACAAAACCTCCCTCTAATACCAACTGTCACAACCCGCATTTTTCTCCAGAAGAACAAGTATTAGAGTGTGAGAAAATGCGCGTTGTGATGCCACGTCAGGCAGGGGATAACTCCCGACGCTCAGGCAACGGAAACTATTACCATAAAAATATTCATAAGTTTAATGTTTGGAAAGCTGTTTATATTTATAAGGTCCGTATCTCTCGGCTCAGTGGTTTATTAGCCCACTTAGAAGAAAACATAATTTACGCTACGGAAAATACCTTGATTTAATTAGATTGACATTCTACATGAGTGCAACTGTCCTCGAAGGACATCCCATGGTATGCAAGACTCTAGATTTAGTATAAGTAAGGAAATACCTTTTTATGCTTGTTGTAAAGTACTTCTTTTAAGTTTGAAGACATGAGGTGTATGCCATGCTATTAGCAAGGTTTAATACTCAAAATAACTAACATGCATCCTAGCATAAAACATTCCCAAGAGACAAGTAACCGCTCCCAATTGGATAACCAAACAACATAGAAGAGTATACAGTAGACTGAGAAAACAACCACCGAAGGGCGCCAACAAACTGACACGAACCCCTAGGTGTACACAAAAGTCTGAGTCAACAAAGCAACTAAACAATCTCACTTAAAGTGAGAGAGACACTCCTGCAAAGCGGTCAACCAAAACGCAGCTCCAAACTAGCTGCTCGGACGACCGCAACCTGGACCTGAGACATTCAAAGACAGAATACCTCAGCACAAATATAACAATGTAAATGGCAAAAAGAGAGAAAAGCTCAAAGTTTATAAAAGATCGACAAACAGGGAAGAACCAACCCTCAGCGAGCAAGCTGTCAAACTCTGCAACAAGTCAGTAAATGAACGAGATTATAGCAAACAAAGCATCAACAAAAGCTGAAGGAAATACACCAAGTGCCTCGGGAAAACAACCCGCTTTGGCTCAAACCTACTGGAGCAAAGCAAGAAATGGCAAACCAGCCAATATCCATAACAAGGATAGGAGCAATAGTCCAAGAATCAAGAGTGGACACTCATTAACACTTAGTGATCCTCGTCTCGGAGGAGTGGGTGACTTCAAAGGCATTAAATTTGCTTGTAACGACCTGGCAAGCTAAATGGCACAGCGTCGCCCGACCCACTAGCAACCCATGGATGACCCATGGCACTCCAATGGTGTATCCGGAATCTACAAGACCTGTCATGGAAACCAATACCCACAGAACACCTCACAAATACCTCGGCATCACTGCATGCTAGCAAGGCGATACAACTGTCTGTTCCCTCCACATTAACTTCTTACAACGTCTCCTGGACACACTTTCCAAGGATTGGGGTCAAGACCCAAAAACAGCCCCCCAAGGACCTCACTCAACGAAAACAAGGGATGACAGACAATTCCTTCGGAATTCGTCGAGTATCACCATTGATACTCGAAGGATTCATCGATAATGGTCGACGAAGCCGACGGGAGTCATCGAGTATCGCCGCGATACTCGACGATTTTGCCTGGGATTCTCGACGATTTGGCCTTCACTTCTCGACGACTCTACCCTTTCATTCTCGCCGATTCTCGCCGATTATAACTTAGCGTCTAACGGTTAGTCCTAGCGATAGTCGACGATCCCTCTATTAATACTCGCCGAATCTACCTAAAGATACTCGCCGACTATACCATGTCATTCTCGCCGATTCTACCTTGTACTCTCGCCGAATATACCTTAGCAGTCTCGTCGATTGCCTTTGCATTCTCGACGAAAATGCCTCAGCATTCTCGACGAAAATTCCTTAGCGTTCTAAGATGGTTAGGCCACGGGTAACACAGTACTCGTCGATTCCTCGAAGGGCTCTAAGTCCGCTTTCCTACCTTAGCCTAGATTTCTCATGGATAACAGCCCTATAACTTACACCTAGTTAAACCGGGAGCAAGAAAGGAAGATAATAGGGAAGAATGGAGCAAGCAAGGGAAGAAGTTCCACTTGCCTTAAAACCCACGGAAAAGACGCCGCCCGTCAAGGCCGCTTCCAGATCCGGCCACAAGGAGCACCGAGCAACGGTTCCTGAAACTTTTGGGAGCGAAATAAAGCTAAAACCCCTAACCCTAACCTTCAAAAGTCAAGGAAACGGACAAAGCTTACCTCTACCGAGAAGCTCTTGCCGAGAGCAGCCCGAAAATCCACTCAGACAAGGAAAACGAACCCTCCAGCTCCGCACACCGCCGAAAAAAGCCCTGCCGAGTCCGCCTCTCCTAGATCTTTCGCGAAAATGAGGACGCCGTCGGGTGCGGGAAGAAGAAGATGTCGACCGGCCCCAAACCCTATCTATCCTATTTATACTCTAATAAAACCTAATATATTATATAATATAAATATATATAATAACACACAATCTTAATACAACGCCCAACACAAACAAACTCGGAAATGCGCGAAACTCGCGCCGTAGCCAGAAACAACTGCTACGAACGCAACATCGAGATCGAAAACCTAATCCGATTGGTAGAACTCAGGAAAACACCTACCAAAGCTAAAACACAAGCGGCTCCGCCGAGTCACCAAAACAGACCCGGCCCGCTAGGGAAAACTCGCCAACAGGCTAAGATACCACCCTACAGAGAACTCAAGGAGCCAAGATCATGCTCTAACCTCGGCACATGTCAAACACGTGCAAGGGTAACGCTTATGACGTCAAAACCCGGACATATAAAGAATATCGGAAAATCAGTGGCGTTACATTCACAGCTTCCAAAAAAATGTTCTTCAGAAATGTTCAGTTGGAACTGTGAAGTGGCTGCAGCCAGGGTTAGTCCTTGATGCACCTTCTTTCTCAGAGATTCACTCTAAACTTGCTGGAGATAGTGAGAATGGCACCTGCTATCTTCTTTCAGCTTATATATATTGCAGCTAGGGTAAAACCTTACTGCTTCTTCTATTATCTTAGAAATTTCTTCTGAACTTGCTGTAGCAGATGAAGATAGCTATAACTAACTTGTATCGGCTTTTAGATCAGCTGCAGCTAGGGTTTTGCCTTGGCTGCTTCTTCTTATTCAGATAAATCTCTGATCTTGCTGTAGTAGATGGAAATCTCTATAGCTAACTTTTTGAACTCTAAGATCAGAAGATAGAACTTGTTCTCCAGGCTCTGCAATAATGGTGAGGGAGAAGATGAAGTCCAGCTGTCTTTCTAAAAGCTGATTTATTTGATCTGATCTCCGCCTTTTCTATTCCGCTGATCATTGACTCTTTGACTTGCGGGACCCACACAATGGGTTGACATCTGCAACCTTGCTTTAACAGCCAAAAGTCGTACAGTAAACCCGCAACACTATTTGTCGCGTACTGTAGCCATCCCGCAACATTTTAAATTTGGCTGACGTCAGCATCTGTGGACTTAGTCAAATTCAAACTCTTTAGTAAAGGCGTTGAGTGAACAAGCTTCACTCAACGCCAAAACACTTAGACATATTTCTATCTTACTCAGGCATTGAGAGCATTGAGTGAATGAGCTTTACTCAACGCATTTGGCCTTAGCAAATATTTCTGCATCTCAGGCATTGAGAGAGTAGAGTGAACAAGCTTCACTCAATGCTTTTTTTCTTGGCCAATCTTTCTGCATCTCAGGCATTGAGAGCGTTGAGTGAGCCTTCATCACTTAATGCTTTTTGCCTTGGCCAATCTTTCTGTACCAGTAGGTATTGAGTGAGCCTTCATCACTCAACGCCAAAGTACTTAGATAGTTTTCTATCATTAGGCGTTGAGTGAGCCTTAATCACTCAATGCCAAAACCCTTAGTCGCATTCCTGAATGAAAGCGTTGAGTGTAGCTTCTTCACTTAATGCTTTCTACTTTAGCCTATTATCTTGATGAGGCGTTGAGTGAATAGCCTTCACTCAATGCTTCTGTACTTAGACAGATTTTCTGTAAGCTTAGGCGCTGAGTGCGTTGAGTGAGTCTTTATCACTCAACACCGTCTAAACTTTTGTAGTCTTAACTGCTTAGGCGTCGAGTGAGCCTTCATCACTTGATGCTTCTGGACTTAAACAGATTTCTTTACTATCAAAGATAATGCTTTGACTATCTGAGCTTTACTCAACATTTTTTGCAGTATGGCATTGTGTGAACTGCCTTCACTCAACTTCTGTGGACTTAGCCACTTTCCTGCCTTGCCAATGCTTAAGGGCTTTGACTGTCCTGTCTTCTCTCAGTGCTTTTTGGCATCTAGCATTGAGTGAGCTTGCTTCACTCAACGCTTGTGGACTTAACCAAATTTCTTTGCATCTGGTATTGAGTGAGCTGTCCTCACTTAACGCCTGTGGACTTAGACAAATTTTCTATCTCTCCACCTGCCTACCTTGTGACCACCTGCCACCATCACTTAGACAACATGTCTCACCATGTTCCATGGAACGTCCTACACATGATGAGCTAAGCAACCTCAAATACAACTATGCTCTTAGTGTTGATGGTGATGCCTCTTCAAATCAAATCTAGGGAACATTAAGGGAAATATTCCAAACATCAAACATGAAAGATCTTACCTTGAGCATTCTTTTACTCTCACTTAAATTCATGTACTCTCTCATATGCCAATGACGAAAGCAAAGTACGTTAGGCACTTAATTCAGACGACATAGTGCGGGTACTTTCCCGTTGCTCAACACATCGTGCCAATCAACGATAATGACACGGGTCAGCCTCCCCTTTCCCATAAATGACATAACTTACATTATGTCCCATGATTGGCACTCACGGTCACACTAAGTTGGGCACAATAGGCTCCACAGTTTCACAAACTTGCCAACTTGTCCCATGGACATAGGCTTTACACAGCTCCCAGGGAGCATCCGTCAGCGATAACACTAACTCCGGGGGGTACTTAACAGAACTCTGATTTTGCTTGCTTTTCTCGGTATTTCCTGGAGTTTGCCTCCAAGACTCCCTATCACCTTCTACAACACTCAAAATACGAAAACAGAATACAACACTGAGTCTTATCTGGCACGCAAATATCAATGTAAAAATCACCAATACAGACCAACCTGTCAGGATGGGCTTCACACAGCGTGCCTATATCCGAAGTCGAACTGATGTCTATATGCAATATATGCCGGTGATGGACTCAATCGGCCTGGAGAAAGTCTAGCCATATGCTAATTAGCGAAAGCTGCATTTTCATATGCTAATATAGAAACAAAAGAGGACATGCACGTCCTAAAAAGTGGAGGAAGATCATTACCCTTGAAGTTCTCTTTGGCATCATGACTCAAAAATCCAATCAGATAGAAAGAATCACACCGTGCCACTCTATGTGGATTTGGACTCGACTCTCGATTTGGAGCTCCGAAGCTCCAATAATGGCGGAAAGCTCATTCCTCTTCCTGTGCTCTCCCCTCTCTCTACCTCTAAAAAGAGAAAGCAAAAAATGAAATGAGGTTCAAACCCTAAACTCTTGGTCTTAACCCTATGTGAAACACAGCCCCACCGTTGGATTTCACTAAAAATCTACGGATGGCAATGATTTAATCCAGATTTCCTGTACAGAGCGCTACCGCTTCATGGTAATAAGCTACCGTCGCGCGGTATCTTGGTCGGTGGATTCTTCAGCAAGCCCATCACCTAAGCACGCCACTCGAACACCGACACATGGATGCCAGTAACTGGCATACTATCTGTTGGGTACATTGGACACAATATACTTGATTTGAAGAAGCCCTTTCAACTCAATGATATACACATATTTGTATTTGATGTATATTTTAAGTTTATGTTTGCAGGTCTCCTATTTCATATTGATTGGACAGGCGGACACAAGAAGCTGACTGGATTTTGAAGAAAAATTGTCTAAGTACAAAAAGCGTCGAGGGGAGTCAGCAAAGTGCTGACTGAATACAGCACAGTCTACATTACGCAACATGTAGTGCAGAAAAATGGCTAAGTAAAAAAGTGTCGACACACTTCAATTGTGTCGACACCTTTGCAGAAGTTGTGTCGAGACAAGTTGGTTAACTCGACATATAGAAGGTTCAAGATAGCTGTGCCAAGACTAGTCAGTCATCTCGACACCTTGAAGACTAAGTCAGCATACTTGACACTATAAAGCTTAAAGCAGTTGTGTCGAGACAATACAAAAGTCTCGACACAAAGAAGACAGGAGATTTTACTAAGTAAAATTTTGTGGAGACAAATCAAATATCTCTACACAATGAAGAATTAAAGCATAGACTTTCCGACATCAGGCAGACTGTTGTGTCGAGACAACCCAACTATCTCGACACAAGGCAGAATAAAAGATATCGACACAGACAATGTAACACCCCTTGTTTTTGTGAGACTATTTAATCTTTATTTGGCGTTACGTTGATGCGTTTCCAGCTTGTGTCGTTGTAAGAGCGTGGTCTTAACTCTTTAGGATTTCTTAGTGGCTTGTTTGTAGCTTGTTGGCAAGATTCCCTAGCGAGCCGGAGTCTGTTTTGGTTACTTGGTGGAGCCCCTCCGGGAATGCTTGTGTTTTGTCTTCGAGATGTGTTAGACTGAATTTTGTTCGTCGGATGTTTATTTCGACTATGCCGTTGTTTTCGTAGCATGGGTATTTAGCTATGGTGCTAATTTTGTCGAATTTCGAGGTTGTTCGGCGTTCGCGTCATTTTGACATTTTATTTTAATTAACTGCTATAATATTATATCATGTTAATTGTTTGTGTTGTATGGCTGTATGGTTTCAAATAAGTAAATAATGAAATATATTATTATATTAGTTAGTATATAAGCTATAATTATAATAGCTGTTATTATATTTTCATTCATAATATAAGTGACTGTAAGTGGCTATTAGGTTTTATGAATGACCTATTTTATTATTAGCTTAATCTATAGTGGCTGAGTTTTATATTACTTAAGTTATAATATATTACTTGGGTTGTGAGTGGATTGACTTTATATATATATAGTTTATTTTTGTTTTATCCCATTCATCTTCCCCCAAAAGGGCGGCTAGCTTCCAGCGGAAGGAGCTTGTGCGATGGGAGTAGCTGGGGTTCTGGCCGTCGATTTCTTGCTAGTTAGAGCCCGGATTTCTTGTGTAAAGGCAGATCTAGACTGTTCTCGCTCGGATCTACCTCCCTAGGATAAGTATTTCAAGTTCTAGGTTTGTCTTTATAACTAGGGTTTTGCAGGTTAGCTTGTCTTCCCTCTAAAAGCTCAAGATCTTTTCCCTTGGGGGGCAGATCTTGCTGCTAGTGTCGAGTGAGGAGTGTAGCTGCCGATTCCAGGAAAGTAGAGGCAAGTGGTACTCTTTGCACTTGCCAAGTTGATTTTATTCACCTTATTCTTTTTTGTAGCTACTACTTTTTTTTTGTTCTCTTCTTAGAGCTTAGGGCTGCTGTAGATCTTGTCAAGAGTTAGTCTGTTGTATAACTCATCTAGGCTTAGTTTTAGTCAGTTGTAGATTTTGGCTTCGGTTAACCTGCTGTTAAGGTAGAATAAGTCTATCTAGTCTAGGAAATAAGAGGAAATAGGCTGGTTTTTGGGAAGCTGTAGCTTAGCCGGGTAAATTTAGGTGGAAATTATAGTTGCTAACTCTCTGTGAGCAGGCATTGAGTGTATCTTAGTATAGAAGTCCAGTTTTTAGGCTAAGTGTAAAAGCGTTGAGTGTGGTGGACACACTCAATGCCTAGCTGTTTTGGTATGGAGTCTAAGTAAAAAGTGTTGATAGCATTGAGTGAGGTGAGCTCACTCAACACCGTATGCCTTGTTAGTTTTACTAAGTATTTTGGCGTTGAGTGAGTTGAGCTCACTCAACACCATCTTGCCAGTCAGACTTTTCTAAGTCTTTTGGTGTTGAGTGAGTTGAGCTTACTCAACGCCGTCTTGCCAGTCAGACTTTTCTAAGTCTTTTGGCATTGAGTGAGTTGAGCTCACTCAACGCCATCTTGCCAGTTAGACTTTTCTAAGTCTTTTGACGTTGAGTGAGTTGAGCTCACTCAATGCCATCTAGCCATTCATATTTTTCTAAGACTTTTGGCGTTGAGTGAGTAGAGCTCCCTCAATGCCGTCTAGGATGTCGGTTTCTACTAAGTTTTTTGGCGTTGGGTGAGTTGAGCTCACTCAATGTCGTCTAGTCAGCAGATTTTTTAAGTCAAAAGCGTTGAGTGTGGTGAACTCACTCAACGGCTTTGGCTGTTTGGCATTGATAGTGTTTAGTGTGGTGAAGTCACTCAACGTCGTCTGCTTAGCTTGATAGTTTAAGGTAAAAGCGTTGAGTGTGGGGAGCTCACTCAGCACCTTTGGCGATTTAGCGTTTGCAGAGTTGAGTAAGTGATTTGCGACTAAGTGTTTTGACATTGAGTGAGTGGCGCTCACTCAACGCGGCATCGAGTGAACTCGATGCTTTTCATGCTTGGTGTTTTAGCGTTGGGTGAGTGGTGCTCACTCAACGCGACGCGGAGTGTACCCGACGCGGCGTCGAGTGTACTCAACTCTTTTCCCTTAGACTTATAGTTTTCTTCCGAGTCTCTTAGTGTGGGTTTTTATAGGGTTTTGGTGATGTTTTCAACTAGTTTTGAAGGCCGAATCGTGAATCATGGTAGGTGGTTACTTTGGTTTTCTTGACAGGGATGTTTGGGTGTTGACCCGTGGACACCACAATTTTAGCCCCGGTTTGGGCCGGTGTGTTGGAGCACAAGGCTGCACCGGTGGCCCCTGAGTTATTTGGATCTGGTTGTTTGGATGAGGGCTATTTTTGGTCACCAACCCAGATCCATGGTTTTACCACTGCTAATGATTCACAGGTTAGGACTGTTAGTTCCTTTCTTTCCATATTATTTGGGCATTTTGTGGCTTTGTTGTTCTGCATGTTTTTGTAGAGCATGTTGTTATTCTCGCACTTGGTGCGCTTTGAATACTCTTTTTCTTTGAGTAAATTACTTTTGTTGTCAAATTTTCTTCCTTTTGCCGAATTTATCAGCATTCTTTTGTAGGGTTTGGTACACCCCCTTTGTTTTATTGCTTATGATCTACTTCTCCTTTACTGCATGTTTTTTTCTCTTGCTGAGGTTTTCTTTCTTTGAATGTCTCAGGTTTAGGGTTGTAAACGATTAAGCGGCTAGTTTTCTTTTGGAGCTTGCAAGTGATCTGCTGTTTTGCTGAGGGTTCTTTCCCTTATCTTGGTGAGGTAGTTCTTTTCTTGTTTCCTTTCTGTATAGACATACATTGTCACCAGTTGGTTCGTGTCAGGTTGTTGACGGCCACTGGTTGTTTTCCTTGTGATGCTAAGTATGTGACTTAACTGCTAGTTTTTGCCTATTTTTGAAGGTTGTTTACTTGCTCTCTAGGAATTCTTTATGCTAAGATGCATGCTAAGTATTTTAACTCATAAAAGAATTACAATATGTACTTCATACATGCCATATTTCTAAACCTAAAGTACTACTTTCCAAAGTAACGTAAAGACTATTTTCATATTATACTAAATTTAGAGTCCTGCATTTCATGAGTTTTCCTTCGGGGACGTTTATGCTCATGTAGGGTGTCAAATCACCTTAACCAAGGTATTTTTCGCAGCGTATAAATATATTTTACTTGTGAAATATTTGATCCACTATGCCGAGGGAAACATCCATCCAACTTAATTAGATTTCTTTCATAATAAATTATGATTTTCTATTAAACCTTGGAGTTTGGAGTTTTGCCTGAGCACTTGTAGTTATCCCTTGCACGGCGTGGCATCACGACGCATATTTTCCCCCTACTCCGCTATAATTTTATTAATGAGGAAATGTGGGTCGTGAAAGTTGGTATCAGAGGGAGGTTGCTTGACAATTGGTCAGGCAACCTTCCTTTGTTAGTGATAGTAGTTTAGTGTCATATAATACACACACCGATGTGTCATCAGTACGTCTTGGCTGAAGCATGAGCACAACACTCATAAGCATGATTAGAACTATACGGGGCATATTTTGTAGTATGGGATGCATAATATGTGTTTGTATATGGATCCACCATAGGTGGCAACATGTGAGGGTTATGTAGTATGGGATGCATAACCTCACCACATGAATGCCCATTAACACGTTTTCTCTTTTCGTTGCATGCAATGTTATATAGTATGGGATGCATAACATTTCCATGTGTACGCCGCTCATAACATGCATTAAGGCCTTTTTAAAATGCATAGCACAACATGCATAATGTAACACCCATATCCGTCACATAGCATATAACAGTAGGTCCGGCCGGGGCCCGATGCCATATACCACGGACAGACCGGTGGGTTACACAATGAAACCAATCAACCAATCACAACGTCCTCCACAGAGCACCTAACGGAAGCAAATTATTAAGTTGCAAAAATAAAAGAACCCAGCCTAGCATGAATGTCCACTACAAAAAGCCCATAGGAATGTTTACTACACAAATATTGGCCTTATGGCCTTACAAAAGTTTGCTCAATAAAAGTGTCTTCCAAACCTCGGCACGCAGGCCGGTCACACATGAGTACATAAGAAAACACTCAAAATTAGGCCTTCGAGGGCCGACACAACAACTTGGACTTTAGCCCGCTATTTACCACTCGGCTCCGCAGCACCTGCAAGCAACAATCCACCGCACGGTGGTAAACAAAAGCAACGGTCAGCTATGCTGACAAAATTATAACGAACCCGCCCCCAACACGGGGCAGCGATGCTCTTTCCCTGCACATTATTAGCATAACAAAGCAGTACAGTGTAAACACACTTCATCACAGGCGTGGGCATGCACGTCCACACACCCCGTGCACTCAGGGCACATTCACGGCGAACCGACCAAAGTCACGTCAATTTAAGCCATATACATTCCCGTCTCACCACCGTCCCTTGGACGGCCAACCAAATGAGCATTTTGTCTTCCTGGCATTAGTCACGTCAATTTAAGCCATAGACAGCCGAAGACCCTCATCTATGCCAACGGTTCCACCGAACGACATAGATTGGGTACGATTCTGCCTGACCCGTGCTCATACCGCAACGTCAATTTAAGCCATATGCGTAGGTCAAGACTCCCCGAGTCCCATTTCCATCACACAATACATATAACCCGGTAATGTTCAAGTTGGCTCCCCGGCCACCATGTTGGCAACATCCCGCATTTGCCAAGTTTTCCGGGTGCACCTTGGAGTTAGTCCCCAAGGCTCCCTATTGCAATCTACCTCGTAGAAAACCCGAAAAACAACCATTCACACGGAGTCTTCTCCGGTTATTATGCAATGCAACATCACCGATGCAGACCAACTTGTCCGAATAGGCTTTACATATCATGCCTATGTTTGTTCTCGCATACGGACTCTACCCAAGGGGGACTTTATATATCTACCCCAAGGAATGCCTCAACTCATCGCACACTCGCGTGAGAGGGCTTCCTATGCAAAGGAAAAGAAGACTTCACATGTCCTAGGATGAGAATCGTTACCCTAGCATTATTCCTTGGAACCATGGAAATATATGCAGATGGAATGCACCGCAATCTCCTTGCCTCTGCGGATCCGAAGTCAGCTCGCGATTTGGAGCTCCGAAGCTCCACTGGTGATCAGATCTAGCTCTCCTTCTTCCTCCTTGCTCTCCCTTCTCTCTAGCTTTTAGAGAGTAACAACCCAAATGGAATGAGGGTTTTCAAAGCCCTGTTCCCGGTTTTAACTCATCAGGAACAACCCTCACCGTTGGATCCCAAACCAAGGAAACGGACGGCCACGATTCAGCCCAAAAATAGAAATCTTGGGCTGCACATGGGTTGCAACACGGCCGTGTGCATGGTCGTGTCACTCATTCTCCGTCACTAGGAATTCCCGACCAGAACACGGCTTGTTACACGGCCACCGACACGCCCGTGTCACATGTGACACGCCCGTGTCAGGACCCGTATCACGGACAGTGTGCAAAATCCATGATGCTCCCGAGAAGGACACGGCCATGTGACACGCCCGTGTCACATGCCGAGCGCTAGACACGCCCTGGGACACGCCCGTGTCCCAGGCCGTATAATCTCCTTAGCATAAAACCACCGACTGCCCGAGCAGGACACGGCCTTGGGACATGCCCGTGTCCCAGGCCTTTTTCCCTGTCTCGACACTCAACGCCTGCAAATCGTCTATCTCTTAACGCGTCGTCGGCCCCGAACACGATACGGCCCTGGGACACGCCCGTGTCCCAGGCCGTGTACCAACTACCAAGTCTTAGACTTGGCTCAAAACGCCGCCCGTTGCTCTTTTGAGTTTTAGGGCGTTACAACTCTCTCCCACTTAAAAGAATTTCGCCCACGAAATTACTAGAGGAAAGAAAATGGAAAACTTTAAGCGGTACTTGAGCGGAATAACTCTGGGTACTCCTCCAACATCGTTTGCTCCCGTTCCCAAGAGAGCTCCTCCCGACCTCAATTGTCCCACCTTACCTTGACCATCCAGTTCTCCTTGTTATGGAGTCGCTTAACTTCAAAGTCCTCAATACGAATGGGCTTGACCTTAGTCGTCAACCCTTCATCCACCGGCACTTGATCAACTGCGATCACCTGCGAAGGCTCTTGCACCGTATTCCACAACACTGAGATGTGGAATACATAGTGTAGTCCACTCAACTCCACTAATAGCCTCAAACGATAAGCCGCTTCGCCGACCCGCTCCAGAATCTCAAAGGGTCTAAGGTATCTCCGGCTCAGCTTCTTCAAGCGTCGCACCCGCAAAACACCTTTGAACGGATTTATCTTCAAGTACACCCAATCGCCGATCGCAAACTCCATATTACAGTTCTTTGAATTGTAGTACTTAGCTTTCCTCTCTTGAGCGATCAACAAATGCTCTCGAATGATCCGCACCAAAGATGTAGCATTCTCCACCTCCTGCTTCTTGTACAACCTTGACTCACCCGTTTCTAGCCACGATAACGGCGTGCGACACTTCTTACCATACAGGGCCTCGAAGGGCACCATTTGAATACCCGCCTGGTAGCTGTTGTTGTACGCAAAATCCACCAAATACAGGTGGTCTTCCCAATGCTTCCCGAAGTCTAGAACACACATGCGGAGCATGTCTTTCATAGTTCTGTTGACCCTCTCGGTCTGCCCATCTGTCTGCGGATGGAAGGCTGTGCTGAACTTCAATTTAGTCCACAGCATCTGTTGCACCAACCTCCAATCATTGGACGTAAAATGCCCATCACGATCACTCACGATGTTGCGGGGCACACCGTGAAGTCTGACAATATTATCTACATATAGTTTTGCCAGTCTCTCAACTGAATCATCCTTCCTATGCAGAATAAAGTGCGACACCTTTGTTAACCGGTCTACGATCACCCAGATGGCGTCGTTCCCCTTCTGCGACCTTGGCAAGCAATGCACAAAGTCCATCGATATGTCGTCGAACATCCATTCTGGAATAGGAAAGGATTTCAAGAATCCTCCAGGCTTTTGGCACTCCGCCTTTACCAAGGCACAGGTTTGACACTTAGACACAAACAGTGCAACATCCTTCTTGAGCCATGACAACCAAAACAACTTCTTAAGGTCCCAGTACATCTTCGTGCTCCCTGGGTGGATTGAGTACTTGGTATTATGAGCCTCGTAAATCAACTCCTCCCGTAGATTTCCCCCGCTTGGTATGTACAAACGATGGTCCTTCCTTAACATCCCATCCTCAACTGATAACTGGGAATTTGACCCATCCAATGCTGCATCCATAAGCTCCTTCATGCTACCATCCAACTCCAATGCCTGACGAACGCGATCAGCCAGGTCATACTGAACTTCCGTCTAGTTAAACAATGCTTTAGCGCTAGTCTGCTTGTCAACACAACAGATCTCCAACGCCTCCAACTCCTAAACTAGCCTCTCATCATGACCGACAACCAGTTGGCTTGGGCGGGAGCCCTGCGACTTAACGCATCCGCAACTGCATTTCCCTTCCCGGGTACATAATGAATCTTGAACGTGTAGTCCCACAGGAACTCCATCCATCTCCACTGCCTCATGTTCAGATCCTTCTGATCCAATAGGTACTTCAGGATCTTATGGTCGGTATAAATATCGACCTTTATGCCGTACAAATAATGTCTCTACAGCTTAAGCGCAAAAATCACGGCCACCAACTCCAAGTCGTGGACCAGATAATTCGTTTCATGCACCTTCAGCTGACGCGATCCATACGCAATTACATTTCCATGCTGCAGCAGCACGTAGCCCAAACCACTACCTGAGGCATCACTATAAATCTCAAAGCCCTTGGTCCAACTCGGCGAACTTAGCACTGGCGCCATGGTCAACCATCCCTTCAGCTCCTCAAACGCTTGCACGCACTCCTGCGTCCACAAGAACTTCTGATCCTTCCTTGTCAACTTCGTGAAAGGTAACGCAATCTGCGAGAAGTTCTCTACAAAGCGCCTGTAATAGACAACAAGCCCAAGAAAACTACGGACTTCCTCTACCGAAGACAACACAGGCTACTCTTGTATAGCAACAATCTTCGCCGGATCCACCGCTATACCTTCTCTACTGACAATATGACCAAGGAATGCTACAGTTGGTAGCCAGAACTCGCATTTGGAGAATTTTGCATAGAGTTCATTCCTCCTCAGTGTCTCCAACACCAGATGCAGATGCTTGAAGATATCTTCCTCGCACTACGAGTACACCAATATGTCGTCAATGAAGACGATCAAAAAACGGTCTAGGTACTCTCAGAACTTCATGTTCATCAAATCCATAAACACTGATGGCGTATTCGTCAGTCCAAACGGCATGACCGTGAACTCGAAGTGCCCATAGCTTGTGCTGAAAGACGTCTTCGGGATATCACACTCCGTTATCCTCAGCTGATAATACCCATACTTCAGATCCAACTTCGAATATACCGACGATCCGACTAACTGATCGAAAAGATCATCAATCCTTGGAATCAGGTATTAATTCTTCTCCATTAGCTTGTTCAACTCCCTGTAGTCGATACACGGCCGCAAACTCCCGTCCTTCTTCTTAATAAAGAGGACCGGTGCGCTCCAAGGAGACGAGCTTGGACGCACATACCCTTGCTCCATCAACTCCTCTAGTTGAACCTTCAACTCCGCCATCTCCTTAGGTGCCAACCTATAAGGAGAACGTGACACAGGTTTGGCACTTGGAACTAGCTCGATGGTGAAATCAATCTCTCGCTGCGGTGGGGCTCCGGGAAGATCTCTCGGGAACACGTCGGTGTACTCACATACCACTGGGATAATATCCAAAGTGGCCTTAATCTTTACAGCCCCCACTAACGTGAAGAATAGCTCTGCTCCAGCACGAACCGCCTTCACCACATGAAGAGCAGACATCAGCGTCTTGCTTGACCCCTTTAATCCCGCAAACGTCGTCTCTTGCCCAACACCCAGCTTGACCTCCTTACGATTGCAATCGATACAAGCCTTCTACTCCGAAAACCAATCCATACCGAAGATAACGTCGTACTCTACTAACGGCATCAACGACGCTAGCAAGTCGAACACTTGGCTTCCAATATGAACCTTTACGGCGCATACTCTGCCCGCAAGCATCGAACACCCATTCGGTAGAAACACATCCAATTTGTCCTTCGCCATCGAAGAAGGGACTCCTATGCGCGTTATGAAACTTTCAGACAAAAAGGAGTGTGAAGCTCCCGTATCGAAAAGTGCTCGTGTCGGACTACCGCCAATAAAAACAAAGCCTATACAAACAGTATTAAGCTAACAAGCACTAGGTAACAGTATTTAAAACTAACTTACTATAAATTAAACCATACCTGTCACCACGTCAGCCTGTTTGATTGCCTCCTGTTGGCCCAATTTATAGACTCTCGGTTGAGTCGGAGCATAGTGGGATGCGGTTGACTCCACCGCCTTGCCCTTCTATTCATAAGTGGCTCCTTGCTTTCTCTCGGACTTTGGACGTCCGCTCCAATAATCGAGGGCAAAGTGCCTCTTCTTTTCACAAGTATAACAAGCGCCCGGGGTTCGGTTGGTAGTTGCCCCCGAGGCAACTGAAGAAGGGGCTGGACCCGACGTCTTAGCCTTCTTGTAGAACCTGCACTTTAAACTCCGATTTCTTGCGACCGGATTCCTTCTTCGCTTGAACATTCTTCATGTCCTTTTTTAAGGACCGGGCCGAGTTGACCAAGGTCATGAAACCCTGTGCCATAGGCCCCGAAAGTAACATCCTCAAATCATCTCTTAACGCTTCATAGAAACGGTTCGTCTTGCGCTCCTCATCGACAAAGGTAGCACTTGCGTATTGTCCCAAACGAGTGAACTCGTGGAGATACTCGTCCACGGTGCTATCTCCTTGCACCAACTTTTGAAACTCATTTTCTTTCACGATCCTCTGAGCTAAGGGGAGGTATCGAGCCATAAACAACCTCGAAAATTCCTCCATAGAGACATCAGCCAGCTGCCTTCCCCTCAGGTGGTGTAGCTTCAGCCCTTCCAACCATAACCTCACGTCCCCGTCCAGCAAGAACATCGCAATCGTGGTCTTCTACCGCTCTTTAATTTCCGTTGCTGTCAGCACTCTATTGACACTCGATAACCAAACCTCTGCCTGGGTCGGGGTTCCCGTTACCGAGAACACTGGAGGATGGAAACCCATCACATGCTTAAGTTGTTTCTCAGTTGCTCTCCGAGGCAACTCCGGCTCAACCATCACCTGTTCCACCCTCGTAGGCTTTGCCGCTTGGAGCGGTACTTGCTCCACAACAGGAGCAGGCTGCTGCACCTTCCTCGCAGGCTGCACATTTATCATTGCAAATACAGCTACTACCATAAATCTAATGGTCTCGCCTGAAGGAGGTGTTGCAGGCGCATCGTTCGGTGCACTGCTTGCCTCAGAACCTGGCCGTTCCGACAGTCCAACACCACTCCTGGTCACCTATAATCGTGCAAAATACCGATAAACGACCAAACAATATTGCAAACAGCAATTATAGGAACACGCAGGTTCCTCAAACATGTGTATTTTCATTCCTATGTGGACATTCATGGGTTCTTTTCAAGTTATAATGATGACGCACACACATGTGCTCACCACCCCTTAAAGTGAATTCGCCCACGAATTCATTTAAGCTTGATTGAAACCGGTAGTCTGATACCAAATTGTAACACCCCTATCCGTCACATAGCATATAATAGTAGGTCCGATCGGGGCCTGATGCCATATACCACGGACAGACTGGTGGGTTACTCAATGAATCCAATCAACCAATCACAACGTCCTACACAGAGCACCTAGCGGAAGCAAATTATTAAGTTGCAAAGATTAAAGAACCCAGCCAAGCATGAATGTCCACTATAAAAAGCCCATATGAATGTTTACTACACAAATATTTGCAATATGGCCTTACAAAAGTTTGCTCAATAAAAGTGTCTTCCAAACCTCGGCACGCAGGCTGGTCACACATGAGTACATAAGAAAAACACTATAAATTAGGCCTTCGAGGGCCGGCACAGCAATTTGGGCTTTAGCCCGCTATTTACCACTCGGCTCCGTAGCACCTACAAGCAACAATCCACCACACGGTGGTAAACAAAAGCAACGGTCAGCTATGCTGACCAAATTATAATGACCCCGCCCCCAACACGGGGCGGCGATGATCTTTCCCTGCACATTATTAACATAACACAGCAGTATAGTGTAAACACACTTCATCACAGGCGTGAGCACGAACAACTATACACCCCATGCACTCAGGGCACATTCACGGCGAACCGGCCAATGTCACGTCAATTTAAGCCATAGACGTTACCGTCTCACCACCGTCCCTTGGAAGACCAACCATATGAGCATTTTGCCTTCCTGGTATTGGTCACGTCAATTTAAGCCATAGACCGTCGAAGATTCTCATCTATGCAAACGGTTCCACTGAACGACATAGATCGGGTACGGTTCCGCCTGACCCGTGCTCATACTACAACGTCAATTTAAGCCATATGCGTAGGTCAATACTCCCCGAGTCCCGTTTCCATCACACAATACACATAACCCGATTATGTTCAAGTTGGCTCCTCGGCCACCATGTGGCAACATCCCGCATTTGCCCAGTTTTCCGGGTGCACCTTTGAGTTAGTGTAGCACCCCAAAACTCAAAATAGGGACGGGTGACTTTTTTAGCCAAGTCTGGGACTTGGAGCAGGTGAAATGACCTGGGATACGGCCGTGTCCCAGGGCCTGTCATGGGCGTGTATGACTACGGTTCGCGTGGTCGACGATTTGGCGATCAGCGATCGTCGGGTGTAGGTACACGGCCTGGGACACGGGCGTGTCTTGCTTGGGCCGGCCGTGGTTTTGTGCCAAGGAGATTACACGGCCTGGGACACGGGCCTGTACCAGGGCGTGTCTAGCACACGGCCAGTGACACGGGCGTGTCACATAACAGTGTCCTTCTCAGGGGAATTGTGGTTTTTGCACACGGGTCGTGACACGGGCCTTGACACGGGCGTGTCACATGTGACATGGGCGTGTCGGTGGCCGTGTCAGAGGCCGTGTCCTGGTCAGGAAATTCTGGTGATGGCGAGTGTGTGACACAGCCATGTTGCAACCCGTGTTCGGTCCAGATTTTCTATTTTAAGGCGAAATCGTGGCTGTCTGTTTCCTTGGCTAGGGATCTAAGGGCTGGGGTTTGTTCCTGATGAGGTTAAACCGGGAATAGAGTTGAGAAACCCTTACTTTTCTTGGGTTATCTCTCTCTAAAAGCTAGAGAGAAGGGAGAGCAAGGAGGAGAAAAACGAGCTATATCCAGTCCCTAGCGGAGCTTCAGAGCTCCAAATCGCGAGCTGACTTCGAATCCGCGGAGGCGAGGAGATTGCGGTGCTTTCCATCTGCATAGATTTCCATGGCGCCAAGGAGAAACGCAAGGGTAACGATTTTCATCTCGAGCATGTGAAGCTCTTCTTCTTTTGCATGGGAAAACCCTTCTCCCGCGAGTGTGCGGCGAGATTGCGGTATTCCTTGGGGTAGATATGTAAAGTCCCCCTTATTAGAGTCCGGAATCGTAGTACGGACATAGGCATGTTGTGTGAAGCCTACCCAGACAAGTTGGTCTGGATCGGTGATGTGCATTGCATTTTAGCCGGAGAATACTCCGTGCCATTTGTTGTTTTCGGGTTTCTACGGGGTAGATTGCAGTAGGGATCCTTGGGGAGTAACCCTAAGGCGCACCTGAAAAACTGAGCGGAAACGCATTTCCGCCATCTTAGTGGTCGGGGAGACAACCATGAACATAACTGGGTTATGTGCTTGTGTGATCGAACTTTGGGAACCGGGAGAAGCTTGGCCCGCACGTACGTCATAATATGACTATGTGATGTGAGCAACGGGCAAGTGGATGCGGACCCGTGCTATGGTGTTTGGTGATAGACATCTTAAAAAGAGGTTGGCCATTGGCATGGTCGTGCGAGTCTTAGGCTTAGACCAGAAAGACTAGATTGCTCACGAGATTTGTCGTCCAAGGGATGGTGGTGAGATCACGGTCATGACTGGGTTAACCGAGTTAGTGCCCTTAGAGCACGGGGTGTGTGGCCGTTTGAGCCCACACTTGTAATGTTATGCTTATTCTCTATTTGATTGGCTAGGCTAACAAGTGCAGGGAAGAATCTTTGCCGCCCCGAGCTTGGGGGCGGAATCGTTATAATTTGGTCAGCATAGGCGACCGTTGCCTTTGTTTACCACCGTGCGGTGGATTGTTGCTTGTAGGTGATGCGGAGCTGAGGGTAAATAGCGGGCTAAAGCCCAAGTTGCTGCGCCGATCCTCGAAGGCCTATTATTGAGTGCTTCTATTATTCTTATGTATGACCGGTCTGCGTGCCGAGGTTTGGAAGACATTATCTATTAAGCAAACTTTTGTAAGGCCTTAAGGCCATTATTTTTATGTATCGTACATTCCTATGGAACTTTTGTAGTGGACATTCATGCTTTGGCTGGGTTCTTTTATCTTGCAACTTAATAACTTGCTACCGCTAGGTGCTCTGTGTAGGACATTGTGATTGGTTGAATGGTCTCAATAAGTAACCAACCGGTCTGTCCGTAGTATATGGCGTCGGGCCCCGGCCGGACCTACTGCTATATGCTATGTGACGGATAGGGGTGTTACAAATTGGTATCTGACTACCGGTTTCAGTCAAGCATAAATGAATTCGTGGATGAATTCAATTTAAGGGGTGGTGAGCACATGTGTGTGCGTCATCGTTATAACATGAAAAGAACACATGAATGCCCACTTAAGAATGAAAATACACATGTTTGAGGAAACTGCGTGTTCCTATAATTGCTGTTTGCAATATTGTTCTGTCTCTTATCGGTATTTTGTTTGATTATAGGTGACCAGGAGTGGTGCTGGGCCGTCAGAATGGCCTGGTTCTAAGGCAAGCAACGCACCAAATGATGTGCCTGCAACACCTCCGTCAACCGAGGCCATTAGATTGGTGGTAGAAGCTGTCTTTATAATGATCAATGCGCAGTCTGCGAGGTAGATACAAAAGCCTGCTCCTGCGGTGGAGCAAGTGCCGCTCCAAGCGACGGAGCCTAGGAGGGTGGAACAAGTTGTGGTGGAGCCGGAGTTGCCTCAGAGAGCAACTGAGAAACAACTAAAGCATGTGATGGGCTTCCATCTGCCAGTGTTCTCGGGAACAGGAACCCCGACTCAGGTAGAGGATTGGCTATCGAGAGTCAAGAGAGTGCTGACAACAATGGAAACCGAAGAGTGGCAAAAGACCACGATTGCGACGTTCTTGTTGGACGGGGACGCAAGGTTATGGTGGGAAGGGCTGGAGCTACACAACCTAAGGGGAAGGCAGTTGGTGGATGTCTCTATGGAGGAATTTTCGATGTTGTTTATGGCTCGATACCTCCCCTCAGCGCAGAGGATCGCATCAGAAAATGAGTTTCAAAAGTTTGTGCAAGGAGATAACACCATGGACGAGTACCTCCACGAGTTCACTCGTTTGGGAAGATACGCTAGCGCTACCTTTGCCGATGAGGAGCGCAAGACGAACCGCTTCTATGAAGGGTTAAGAGACGATTTGAGGTTGTTACTTTCGGGGCCTATGGCGCAGGGTTTCATGACCTTGGTCAACTCGGACAGGTCTTTGGAAAAGGACATGAAGAATGTTCAAGCGAAGAAGGAATCCGGTGGAAAGAAACCAGAGTTTAAGGTGTCGACTTCAAATTCGAGCTTTCGAAGATGGAATAAGAAGGCTAGGACGTCGCGTCCAGCCCCTTCTTAAGGTGCCTCGGGGGCAACTACTAACTGAACCCCAGGCGCTTGCTTTACTTGCGGAAAGACGGGGCATTTTGCCTGCGATTGTTGGACCGGACGTCCGAAGTCCGAGAGAAAGCAAGGAGCTACTTATGAATAAAAGGGCAAGGCGGTGGAGTCAACCACGTCCCACTATGCTCCGACTCAACTTAGAGTCTAAAACTTGGGCTAGCAGGAGGCCATCCAACAGGCCGATGTGGTGATAGGTACGGTTTAATTTATAGCCAGTTAGCTTTAAATGCTGTTACCTAGTGCTTGTTAGCTTAATACTGTTTGTGTAGGCTTTGTTCTGTTTGGCAATAGTCCGGCACGAGCACTATTTGATATGGGAGCGTCACACTCCTTTTTGTCCGAGAGTTTTATATCGCGCATTATAGTCCCTTCTTCGATGGCAAAGGACAAATTGGATGTGCTACTACCGAATGGGTGTTCGATGCGTGCGGACAGAGTATGCGCCATGAAGGTTCATATTGGAAGCCAAGAGTTCGACTTGCTAGCGTCATTGCTGCCGCTAGTAGAGTTCGACGTTATCTTTGGTATGGATTGGCTTTCAGAGCAGAAGGCTTATATTGATTGCAACCGTAAGGAGGTCAAGCTGGGTGTTGGGCGGGAGACAACATTCACGGGTCATAAGGGGTCGAGCAAGACACTGATGTCTTCTCTTCAGGTGGTAAAGGCAGTTCGTGCTGGCGCAGAGCTGTTCTTCGCGTTAGTGGGGGTTGTAGAGCCAAAGTCCACTTTGGATAGTATTCCCGTGGTTTGTGAATACCCCGATGTGTTCTCGGATAATCTCCCTGGAGCCCCACCGCAGCGAGAGATTGACTTCACCATTGAGCTCGTGCCAGGTGCCAAACCTGTGTCACGTTCTCCTTATAGGTTGGCACCTAAGGAGATGGCGGAGTTCAAGGTTCAGCTAGAGGAGTTGTTGGAGCAAGGGTATGTGCGTCCAAGCTCGTCGCCTTGGAGCGCACCGGTCCTCTTCGTTAAGAAGATGGACGGGAGTTCGAGGCTATGTATCGACTACAGGGATTTGAACAAGCTAGCGGAGAAGAATAAATACCCTATCCAAAGGATTGATGATCTCTTCGATCAGTTAGTCAGATCGTCGGTGTATTAAAAGTTGGATCTGAAGTTTGGATATTATCTGCTGAGGATAAGGGAGTGTGATATCCCTAGACGGCATTCAGCACGAGGTATGGGCGTTTCGAGTTCATGGTCATGCCGTTTGGACTGACGAATGCGCCATTAGTGTTTATGGATTTGATGAACAGGACTTTTTGAGAGTACCTAGACCATTTTGTGATCGTCTTCATTGGCGACATATTGGTGTACTCGCAGTGCGAGGAAGATCACTTCAAGCATATGCATCTAGTTTTGGAGATGCTGAGAAGGAATGAACTCTATGCAAAATTCTCCAAATGCGAGTTTTGGCTACCCTCAGTAGCATTCCTTGGTCATATTGTCAGTGGAGAAGGTATAGCGGTGGATCCAGCGAAGATTGTTGTGATACGGGAGTGGCCTATGTTATTTTCTGTAGCGAAAGTCCGTAGTTTCCTCGGGCTTGCCGGCTATTACAGGCGCTTCGTGGAGAACTTCTCGCAGATAGCGTTACCTCTCACAAAGTTGATAAGGAAGGATCAGAAGTTCTTGTGGACGCAGGAGTGCGTGCAAGCGTTTGATGAGCTGAAGGGACGGTTCACCACGGCGCCAGTGCTAAGTTCGCCGAGTGGGACTGAGGGATTGGAGATTTATAGTGATGCCTCATGTAGTGGTTTGGGCTGCGTGCTGCTGCAGCATGGGAGCGTAATAGCATATGGATCGCGTCAGCTAAAAGTGCACGAAAGGAATTATCCAGTCCACGACTTGGAGTTGGCGGCCGTGATATTTGCGCTTAAGCTGTGGAGACACTACTTGTACGGCGTAAAGGTCGATATTATACCGACCACAAGAGCCTGAAGTACCTGTTAGATCAGAAAGATCTCAACATGATGCAGCGGAGATGGATGGAGTTCCTGGGGGACTACACATTCAAGATTCATTATATACCCGGGAAGGGCAATGCAATTGCGGATGCGTTGAGTCGCAGGGCTCCCGTCCAAGCTAACTGGTTGTCGGTTCATGATGAGAGGCTAGTACGGGAGTTGGAGGCGTTGGAGATCTATTGCGTTGACAAGCAGACGAGCGCCAAAGCATTGTTAAACTGGACAGAAGTTAAGTATGTCCTGGCTGATCGCGTTCGGCAGGCATTGGAGTTTGATGGTAGCATGAAGGAGCTTATGGATGCAGCGTTCGATGGCTCAAATTCCCAGTTTTCAGTTGTGGATGGGATATTAAGGAATGACAATCATTTGTGTGTCCCAAGCGGGGGAAATCTACCGGCAGAGTTGATGTACGAGGCTCATAATACCAAGTACTCAATCCACCCAGGGAGCACAAAGATGTACCGGGACCTAAAGAAGCTGTTTTGGAGGCCAGGGCTCAAGAAGGACGTTGCACTATTTGTGGCTAAGTGTCAAACGTGTGCCTTGGTAATGGCGGAGTGCCAAAAGCTGGGAGGATTCTTGAAATCCTTGCCTATTACATAATGAAAGTTCGACGACATATCGATGGACTTTGTGCATGGCTTGCCAAGGTCGCAGAAGGGGAACAACGCCATCAGGGTGATCGTAGACCGATTAACTAAGGTATCACACTTTATCCCACATAGGAAGGATGATTCAGTAGAGAGACTAGCGAAACTATATGTGGATTATATAGTCAGATTGCACGGTGTTCCTCGCAGCATCGTGAGTAATCGCGATGGGCATTTTACGTCCAATGATTGGAGGTTGGTGCAACAGATGCTGGGGACTAAATTGAAATTCAGCACATTCTTCCATCTGCAGACGGATGGGCTGACCGAGAGGGTCAACAGAACTATGGAAGACATGCTCCGCATGTGTGTTCTAGAGTTCGGGAAGCTTTGGGAAGACCACCTGTATTTGGTTGAGTTTGCGTACAACAACAACTACCAGACGAGTATTCAAATGGCGCCCTTCGAGGCCCTATATGGTAGGAAGTGTCGCACGTCGTTATCGTGTCTAGAAACGGGTGAGGCAAGGTTGTACAAGAAGCAGGAGGTGGAGAATGCTACTTCTTTGGTGCGGATCATTTGAGAGCGTTTGCTGATCACTCAGGACAGGCAAGCTAAGTACTACAATGCCAAGCACTATAACGTGGAGTTCACGATCGGCGATTGGGTGTACTTTAAGGTAAAGCCGTTCCAGGGTGTTTCACGGCTGAGATGCTTGAAGAAGCTGAGTCCAAGATACCTTGGACCCTTTGAGATTCTGGAGCGGGTCGGCAAAGCGGCTTATCGTTTGAAGATATCGGTGGAGTTGAGTGGACTACACGATGTATTCCACATTTTTGTATTGCGAAAGGCAGTGCAAAAGCCTTCGCAGGTGATCGCAGTGGATCTAGTGCCGGTGGACGAAGGGTTGACGACTAAGGTCAAGCCTATCCGTATTGAAGACTCTAAGGTCAAGAGACTCTGTAACAAGGAGATCCGGATGGTCAAGGTCTAGTGGGACAATTGCGGTCGGGAGGAGCTCTCTTGGGAACGGGAGCAAACCATGCTGGAGGAGTACCCAGAGTTATTCCGCTCAGGTACCGCTTAAAGTTTTTTCATTTTCTTTCCTTTAGTAATTTTGTGGGAGAAATTCTTTTAAGAGGGAGAGAGTTGTAGCACCCCGAAACTCAAAAGAGGGATGGGTGACATTTTTAGCCAAGTCTGGGACTTGGAGCAGGTGACATGGCCTCTGACACGGGCATTTCCCAGGGCGTGTCATGGGCGTGTACGACCACGGGTCGCGTGGTCGACGATTTGGCGATCAACGATCGTCGAGTGTAGGTACACGGCCTGGGACACGGGCGTGTCCTACTCGGGCAGGCCGTGGATTTGTGCTAAGGAGATTACACGGCCTGGGACACGGGCGTGTCCTAGGGCGTGTCTAGCACACGGCAAGTGACACGGGCGTGTCACATAGCCGTGTCCTTCTCGGGGGAATCGTGGTTTTTGCACACGGACCGTGACACGTGCCCTGACACGGGCATGTCACATGTGACACGGGCGTGTCGGTGGCCATGTCAGAGGTCGTGTCCTGGTCGGGAAATTCTTCTGACGGCGAGTGTGTGACATGGCCATGCACACGATCGTGTTGCAACCCGTGTTCGGTCCAGATTTTCTATTTTGAGGCTAAATCATGGCCGTCTGTTTCCTTAGCAAGGAATCCAAGGGCTAGGGTTTGTTCCTGATGAGGTTAAACTGGGAATAGGGTTGAGAAACCCTTACTTTTCTTGGGTTATCTCTCTCTAAAAGCTAGAGAGAAGGGAGAGAAAGGAGGAGGAAGAGGAGCTAGATCCGGTCACCGGCGGAGCTTCGGAGCTCCAAATCGCGAGCCGACTTCGGATCCGCGGAGGCGAAGAGATTGCGGTTCTTTCCATCTGCATAGAATTCCATGGCGCGAAAACGAGAAACGCAAGGGTAACGATTTTCATCTCGAGCATGTGAAGCTCTTCTTCTTTTATATGGGAAAACCCTTCTCCCGCGAGTGTGCGACGAGATTGCGGTATTCCTTGGTGTAGATATGTAAAGTCCCCCTTGTTAGAGTCCGGAATCGTAGTACAGACATAGGCATGTTGTGTGAAGCCTACCTAGACAAGTTGGTCTGGATCGGTGATGTGCATTGCATTTTAGCCGGAGAAGACTCCGTGCCATTTGTTATTTTCGGGTTTCTACGGGGTAGATTGCAGCAGGGATCCTTGGGGAGTAACCCTAAGGCGCACCCGAAAAACTGGACGGAAATGCATTTCCGCCATCTTGGTGGCCGGGGAGCCAACCATGAACATAACTGGGTTATTTGCTTGTGTGATCGAACTTTGGGATCCAGGATAAGCTTGGCCCGCACGTACGTCTTAATATGACTATGTGATGTGAGCAACGGGCAAGTGGAAGCGGACCCGGGCTATGCGTTTTGGTGACTGACATCTGAAAAGGAGACTTGCCATTGGCATGGTCGTGCGAGTCTTAGGCTTAGACCGGAAAGACTAGATTGCTCACGAGATTTGCCGTCCAAGGGATGGTGGTGAGACCACGGTCACGACCGGGTTCACCGAGTTAGTGCCCTTAGAGCACGGGGTGTGTGGCCGTTTGAGCCCGCACCTGTGATATTATGCTTATTCTCTATTTGATTGGATAGGCTAACAAGTGCAGGGAAGAAGCTTTGCCGCCCCGAGCTTTGGGGAGGAATCGTTATAATTTGGTCAGCATAGCTGACCGTTGCCTTTGTTTACCACTGTGCGGTGGATTATTGCTTGCAGGTGCTGCGGAGCTGAGCGGTAAATAGCGAGCCAAAGCCCAAGTTGCTGCGTCGGTCCTTGAAGGCCTATTATTGAGTGTGTTCTGTTATTCTCATGTATGACCGGACTGCGTGCCGAGGTTTGGAAAACATTATGTATTAAGCAAACTTCTATAAGGCCTTAAGGCCATTATTTTTGTGTATCGTACAATCCTATGGAACTTTTGTAGTGGACATTTATGCTTTGGCTGGGTTCTTTTATCTTGCAACTTAATAACTTGCTTCTGCTAGGTGCTCTGTGTAGGACGTTGTGATTGGTTGAATGATCTCAATAAGTAACCAACCGGTCTGTCCGTAGTATATGGCGTCTGGCCCCGGCCGGACCTACTATTATATGCTATGTGACGGATAGGGGTGTTATAGTTAGTCCCCAAGGCTCCCTGTTGCAATCTACCTCGTAGAAAACCCGAAAAACAACCATTCACACGGAGTCTTCTCCGGTTATTATGCAATGCAATATCACCGATCCAGACATACTTGTACGGATAGGCTTCACACATCATTCCTATGTCCGTTCTCGCATACGGACTCTACACAAGGGGGACTTTACATATCTACCCCAAGGAACGCCTCAACTCATCGCACACTTGCGTGAGAGGGCTTCCTATATAAAGGAAAAGAGGACTTCACATGTCCTAGGATGAGAATCGTTACCCTAGCATTCTTCCTTGGCTCCATGGAAATCTATGCAGATGGAAAGCACCGCAATCTCCTTGCCTCCGCGAATCCGAAGTCAGCTCGCGATTTGGAGCTCCGAATCTCCGTCGATGACCGGATCTAGCTCTCCTTCTTCCTCCTATCTCTCCCTTCTCTCTAGCTTTTAGAGAGAGACAAACCAAATGGAATGAGGGTTTTCAAAGCCCTATTCCTGGTTTTAACTCATCAGGAACAACCTCCCACCATTGTATCCCAAACCAAGGAAACAAACGGCAACGATTCAGCCCAAAATTAGAAATCCTGGGCCGCACACGGGTTGCAACACAGCCGTGTGCATGGCCGTGTCACTGATTCGCTTTCACCAGGAATTCCTAACCAGAACACGGCTTGTGACACGACCACCGACACGCCCGTGTCACATGTGACACGCCCGTATCAGGTCCCGTGTCACGGCCCGTGTGCAAAATCCATGATGCTCCCAAGAAGGACACGACCATGTGACACGCCCGTGCCACATGCCGTGTGCTTGATACGCCCTAGGACACGCTCGTGTCCCAGGCCATGTAATCTCCTTCGTACAAAACCACCGACTGCCCGAGCAGGACACGGCTTTGGGACACGCCCGTGTCCCAGGATGTGTTCCCTGTCTCGACACTCAACGTCTGCAAATCGTCGACCTCTCAACGCGTCGTCGGCCCCGAACACGACACGGCCCTGGGACACGCCCGTGTCTCAGGCCGTGTGCCCACTACCAAGTCTCAGACTTGGCTCAAAACGCTGCCCATTACTCTTTTGAGTTTTGGGGCGTTACACATAACATAACATTACATAAGCACAACGTGCCAAGCTAAAGATTTACCTGATGACATATGCACACACATGGTTTTGAGTCAAAAGGAATATAAATTCATGTATTCATGGTCTAAGCACATAAGTTAGTGTGATGATGGTGAATCATCCCAGGATAAGCATAACATCATTATTGAAAAATCCCAGAGCAAGTTAGCAGTTGAAGCTAATACTTAAGTATGTTTTGTCTGTATTGTGTCGTTTGAGTTCTAGCTGTTAAGCTAGGTTTTGATTAGCAGTTTATTGTTTTATTAGAATGTCGCTTGAACGTGATGCAACAAGGTCGACTCCCCAACTTGAGGGTGAGTCGTCAGGTGTGCATGTTGAGGCGATTATTATAGAACTGCGCAGGAGCATGGAGACCCCGTCAGGCCAGATTATTGTGATGCAAGCGCAGTTGCAGGCATTGTTGGCTGCCACCTTAGGACGACAGCCTAATGAGCAAACCCCCGCAGTTGTGGAGAATGAGAGCGAAAATAAAAAAATTGAATAAGATTACTTCTGGATTATTAACTGTTGAAGAGTGCAGAGTCAAGGGTTTCTTGGGTGGCCTCCCAAATTACATTCAACAGTACGCCAATACTTACCATCTCGAGATGAATGAGAGGAAAGTGGAAGTTGCCCTTAAAGTTGAGTCTGTGGGATATGCTAAGGATCGAGGCATGATACTAAGGAAGGATAAGAGGAAGTCCGATGAGGTTAAGAACACCCAGGTATCCGGTGCTGCTCCAATAAAGAGGAGTAAGGAAGTGTGTAGTTTTTGGGGCTGATCGGGCCACCTTTTCAAAAGATGTTACCAGAGAATTGGAGTTCAGAAGGAGCAGGTTCATGCAATTCATGGTGCTCCTAAGAGGGACTTGGTGTTTACTTGGTGCAAGAAGAAGGGGCATGATGTTTCCCGTTCCTAGTTAAAGGATAAGGTTTGCTTTCAGTATGGACAGAAGGGGCATGTTAAGACAAAGTGCCCGCAGCCCCAGCCCATTATTCAACCAGTCCAACCTCGGGCTTTGTCACCGCTACAACAATTGGACAAAGGAAAAGGAAAGCTGAATGTGTTATCATCAGAAGAAGCTCATACTTCTACCCAAGTACTATCAGGTTAGGTCCTCATCTAGTCTTATTGTTAGTGGTATTTATAGTTTTAGTATTCGCTTCCTTGAATGTATGAACAATTATTTAGGAAGATTTCTGGTATTACCCACTCGTTTGTGGCTAGGACCCTCATTTGTCCCTCGGTCTTATGGCAACGTGCTTCGTGTTGAGTTTCCCTTTGGTGGTTGGGTATTGTGGGGCCAAAGTATTTAAGATTGTGCGAGTCTATATATGACTTCCTAGTGTTTGCCAATTCGATATAGTAGAATTATCCGTGCTAGATCTCCCCGGCTATTTCTGCAGTATGTGCTCGGAAGCTTTTAGATTCTGGATGTTTTGCTTGTTGCTTTCGGTGTTGGAGACCAAGGTTAGTTTGTCGCATGTAGAGGAGATCCGTGTTGTGTGCGAGTTGGGGTTGTCTTTCAAGCCAATCTTCCTGGTCTTCCGCTGAGAGAGACGTGGAGTTCATCATAGATCTGGAGTCGGGTACTCATCCTATTGTTAAGGCTCCGTACCGTATGGCCCGTGTGAGCTTGATGAGGTGCTAGAGAATGGTTTATAAGTCCAAGAATCGATGATGTGTTAGATCAAGTAACGTGGTAGCACTGAGTTGTAAAAGATTGAACTTCGTTTAGGCTACCACCAATTCAGGATTCGTGAATCAGGTATCCCACGGACGTCTTTTTGTTCCAGGCTTGGAAATTTTGAGTTTTTGGTGATATCGTTTGGTTTGACCAACACACCCTCTGCCTTTATGAATCTGATGATCGGAGTATTCAAAGATTGTCTATACCGACTCGTAGTTGTGGTTATAGATGACATTTTGGTATATTCCCGCAATGCTGAGGAGCATGACTAGCATCTGCGTTTAGCCTTATCGGCTCTGAAGGACCACAAGCTGTTCGCCAAGTGGAGCAAGTGCGAGTTTTGGTTGCCTCAGTGTTTTTTTCTTGGTCAAGTGGTTAACAAGAATGGTATTTCAGTCGACCTAGAGAAAATAGCTGCTGTTATGGAATGGAATAGGGATTTCAGTCGACGCAGGAGAATGCAGCCTTCGTAAGGAGCAAGAAGTGCAAGGAAGCTTTTCAAGAACTAATGAATAGATTATGCACTGCTCCAGTTTTTGGCATTGCCTACAGAGGGCATGGATTATGATGTGTTTATTGATGCATCTCATGTTGGTCTTGAATGCATGCTGATGCAAGAAGAAAAAAAGTGATGGTGTATATGCATGATCTAGAGTTCGCAGCTGTGAATTATGAGCTAAATTTGTGGAGACACCTGTTGTAAGACGCGCAATGCAAGATTTACACTGATCATAAAAGTTGAAGTTTGTCTTCACTCAGAAAGAATTGAATTTGCTCCAGCGGCAATGGTTAGGGTGTGTTGCTAATTTTCAGGTGGAGATTTGATATTATCCGGGCAAAGCTATTGTAGTAGCCAACGCCTTAAGTAGGAAGACATGGAAAGTTTCCAATCTCTCCGCTGAGTTGTTAATATAAGGATTTCTTTTAATGGACATTTCGGTGAGAAGTAGTGACACGCCAAGCAATTTGGCGGTGTCCGAGCCTTCATGGATTTCTCTTATGAGGCTTCATCAAAAGGATAATCCTGAAGTACTGCACCTTCATAATAGAACTGAGAAGGGGAAGTTGCTGGATTTTTTTTCGATCAATGACGCGGGTACCTTAAAGTACCGCAAAATTTTTTGAATCCCCAATGTTAAAAGTCTACGAGTTAAATTGTGTAGTGAGGCGCATGGTTATAGTGTTGCCCACCACATAGGTTCTACTAAGATGAATCAAGACTCGAAGCAGATTGCCTGGTGGATTGGGATGATAAGTGTTAGAGCCAAGTTTGTATCTGAGTTCTCTGATTGTAAGCGGGTTAAGGCCAATCATGGAAGGCCTGGAGGCAAGTTGACTCCCTTGGAGATTCCGAGTTGGAAGTGGGAGAGCATTTCGATGGATTTCATCACAGGTTTACCGAGATCTCCTCGAGGGCTTGATTTCAGTTTGGGTTATCGTAGACAGATTGACGAAGTGTGCTCACTTTGTAACTTATAAGATTGATTACCCCATGAAGAAGATAGCTGAGCTATATCTGAATGAAGTCATCCGGTTGCATGGAATTCCAGTCAGTATTATATCAGACTGAGACTCCAGGTTTACGTCTCGCTTTTAGAAGAGTTTGCAAGAGGGTTTGGGAAGTACTCTACCGCATACGACCCGCAAACCAATGGTCAGACAGAGCGAGTTAACCAGATCGTGGATGATACGATCAGATGTTGTATTTTAGACCACGGAGGAGTGTGGGACAAGTGTTTCTGGCTGATGGAGCTTGCTTATAATAATAGTTATCATGAAAGACTTGAAATGGCTTCTTTTGAAGCTCTGTTTGGGAGACGCTGTAGAACTCCCATATTTTTGGACTGTGGTTGGCGAGAGATCTTTGTGTGGTCAAGATGCGCTCAAAGAAATGGAAGTTTCTGTGAAGCTATTCGAGAGAAGCTTCAGATAGCTCAGGAACATTATGAGAAGAACGCCAATCGGCGTAGATCAGATTAAGGGTTTGCAGTAGGGGACTTGGTATTTTCTTAAGGTTTCCCTGATGGTTGGAGTTAAGAGGTTCGGTAAGAACCGGAAGTTGGATCAAAGTTATGTAGGGTCGTTTATAAATTGTTGTTTTGATTGGTGTATCAGCTTGCAGGCTGGATTTGCCCGCAATTTTCCCTTGTGTGCACGATGTTTTTTATGTGGGCTAATTGCGGAAGTGTGTACTAAGCGATAGACAAGTTTTGAATTATGTGCCCCAGGTGGAGCCTTATCTTTCTTATGTTGAGATGCCTGTCCACATTTTTGGATACTCAAGATCGTGTATTGCGGAAGAGGACCATTCCGATGGTTAAAGTTTTGTGGAGAAACCGAGGCGTGGAAAGCGCGACTTGGGAGTTGGAGTCAGCTATGAGGGAGGCTCACCCTCATCCGTATCCATGATTTTGCTTGGTATGTATTCTTATTTATAACCCTTGGTTATTTTTTTCTTTTCCTTCTATAGTAGAAGTTTTATGCGTAAAGTTTCGGGGCAAAACTTTCTTTTAGGGGGAGTGACTATAACGCCCCCGGTTTTTCTGAGACTATTTAATCTTTATTTAGCGTTACGTTGACGCGTTTCCGGCTTGTGCCGTTGTTAGAGCATGGTCATAGCTCTTTAGGATTTCTTAGTGGCTTGTTTGTAGCCTGTTGGCAAGATTCCCTAGCGAGCCGGAGTCTGTTTTGGTGACTCAGTGGAGCCCCTTCAGGAATGCTTGTGTTTTGTCTTCGGGAGGTGTTAGCTCGAGTTTTGTTCGTCGGATGTTGATTTAGACTTTGTCGTTGTTTTCGTAGCATGAGTATTTAGCTACGGTGCAAAATTTTTCGAATTCCGAGGTTTTTCGGTCTTCGCGTCATTTTGATGTTTTATTTTAATTAACTGATATAATATTATATCATGTTAATTGTTTGTGTTGTATGGCTGTGTGGTTTAAAATAAGTAACTAATGAAATATATTATTATATTAGTTAGTAATAATAGTTGTTATTATATTTTCTGTCATAATATAAGTGACTGTAAGTGGCTATTAGGTTTTATGAATAACTTATTTTATTATTAGCTTAATCTATAGTGGCTGAGTTTTATATTACTTAAGTTATAATATATTACTTGGGTTGTGAGTGGATAGACTTTATATATATAGTTTATTTTAGTTTTATCCCATTCATCTTCCCCAAAAAGGATGGCTAGCTTCCAGTGGAAGGAGCTTGTGCGACGGGAGTAGCTGGGGTTCCGGCTGCCGATTTCTTGCTAGTTAGAGCCCGGATTTCTCGTGTAAAGGCAGATCTGGACTGCTCTCACCCGGATCTACCTCCCTAGGGTAAGTATTTCAAGTTTTAGGTTTGTCTTTCTAGCTAGAGTTTTGCAGGTTAGCTTGTTTTCCCTCTAAAAGCTCCATATATTTTCCCTAGGGTGGCAGATCTTGCTGCCGGTCCCGAGTAAGGAGTGTAGCTGCCGATTCCAGGAAAGTAGAGGCAACTGGTGCTCTTTTCCCTTGCAAAGTTGATTTTATTCACCTTATTCTTTTTGGTAGCTACTTCTTTTTTTGTTCTCTTCTTAGAGCTTAGGGCTGCTGTAGATCTTTTCTAGAGTTAGTCTGCTATATAGCTCATCCAGGCTTAGTTTTAGTCGGTTGTATATTTTGGCTTCTGTTAACCTGCTGTTAAGGTAGAATAGGTCCAACTAGTCCAGGAAACAAGAGGAAATAGGCTGGTTTTTGGGAAGTTGTAGCTTAGCAGGGTAAATTTGGGTGGAAATTATAGTTGCTAACTCTCTGTGAGAAGGCGTTGAGTGTATCTTAGTACAGAAGTCTAGTTTTTAGGCTAAGTGTAAAAGTGTTGAGTGTTGTGGACACACTCAACGCCTAGCTATTTTGTTCTGGAGTCTAAGTAAAAAGATTTGGCAGCGTTGAGTGAGATGAGCTCACTCAACGCCGTCTGCCTTGTTAGTTTTTCTAAGTCTTTTGGCGTTGAGTGAGTTGAGCTCACTTAATGCCATCTTGCTAGTCAGACTTTTCTAAGTCTTTTGGCGTTGAGTGAGTTGAGCTAACTCAACGTCGTCTTGCCAGTAAGACTTTTCTAAGCCTTTTGGCATTGAGTGAGTTGAGCTAACTCAACGCCGTCTTGCCAGTAAGACTTTTCTATGTCTTTTGGCATTGAGTGAGTTGAGCTCACTCAACGCAGTCTAGCCAGTCAGATTTTTCTAAGTCTTTTAGCATTGAGTGAGTTGAGCTCACTCAACACCGTCTAGACAGTCGGTTTCTTCAAAGTCTTTTGGCGATGAGTGAGTTGAGCTCACTCAATGCCGCCTAGTCAGACAGATTTTCTTAGTCAAAAGCATTGAGTGTGGTGAACTCACTCAATGGCTTTGGCTGTTTGGAATTGACAACGTTGAGTGTAGTGAACTCACTCAACGCCATCTGCTTTGCTTGATAGTTAAAGGCAAAAACGTTGTGTGTGGAGAGCTCACTCAACGCCTTTGGCGGTTTAGCGTTGGCAGAGTTGAGTAAGCAATTTGCGACTAAGTGTTTTGGCGTTGAGTGAGTGGTGCTCACTCAACACGGCGTCGAGTGAACTCGAAGCTTTTCCTACTTGGTGTTTTAGCGTTGGGTGAGTGGTGCTCACTCAACCGGTGTCGAGTGTACCCGACGCAGCATCGAGTGCACTCAACGCTTTTCCATTAGACTTGTAGTTTTCTCCCGAGTTTCTTAGTGTGGGGTTTTATAGGTTTTGGTGATGTTTTCATCTAGTTTTGAAGGCCGAATCGTGAATCATGGCAGGTGGTTACTTTAGTTTTATTAACAGGGATGTTTGGGTATTGAACCGTGGCCACCACCATTTTAGCCCCGGTTTTGGCCGATGTGTTTGACCCCAAGGATGTACTGGTGGCCCCTGAGTTATTTGGATCTGGTTGTTTGGATGAAGGCTGTTTTTGGTCACCAACCCAGATCCATGGTTTTACCACTGCTAATGATTAATAGGTTAGGACTGTTTGTTCCTTTCTTTCCATATTATTTGGGCATTTTGTGGCTTTGTTATTCTGTTTGTTTTAGCGGAGCATGTTGTTATTCTCGCACTTGGTGCGCTTTGAATACTCTTTTTCTTTGAGTACTTTACTTTTGTTGTCAAATTTTATTCCTTTTGCCGAATTTATCAGCATTCTTTTGTAGGGTTTGGTACACCCCCCTTTGTTTTATTGCTTATGATCTACTGCTCCTTTACTGATTGTTTTTTTCTCTTACTGAGGTGTTCTTTCTTTGAATGCCTCAGGTTCAGGGTTGTAGCCGATTAAGCGGCTAGTTTTCATTTGGAGCTTGCTAGTGATCTGCTGTTTTGCCGAGGGTTATTTCCCTCATCTTTGTGAGGTAGTTCTTTTCTTATTTCCTTTCTATATAGACATGCATACTCACCAGTGGGTTGGTATCAGGTTATTGATGCCCACTGGTGGTTTTTTGTTGTGATACTAAGTATGTGACTTAACTGTTTTTTTTGCCTATTTTTGAAGGTTGTTTACTTGCTCTCTAGGAATGCTTTATGCTAGGATGTGTAACGACCCCATCCGTTAAATGACGTATAGTAGAAGGTCCGGCCGGGGCCCCACACTATATGCCACAAACAGACGGTGAGGTCACAGGATAATACCAAACCAAACACGAATCCTAACTCAGAGCATTCTAGCGGAAGCTTTAAGTTGTACTTTGAACTCTAACCAGGAATGTCCAATATATAAACCACCTTTATATATAACCACGGAATGTACACAAATACATAGAGTTTGGCCTTAAGGCCTTACAATTCCTCTTTTCACACCGTATGGTTTACAAACCTCGGTGCGCAGGCCGGCAATACATGAGTAAAAGAAAACAAGCAAAAACATTCGCTTAGCCTTTAAGGGCTAGTCGCAGCAGCAGCAGCAACAGCAGTAGGGCTTCAACCCTTCACTTACCACTTGGCTCTCCAGCACCTGCATGGGAACAATCCACCCAACCGGTGGCAAACAATGCAACGGTCAGCATTCAGCTGACCCAATTATAACAATCCTACCCCTTTCTCGGGGCATTAGCATTCTTTCCCTGCAAAGCATGGCATCATCATATAGCAACTATGTGCGCGCAGGCACATTCAAGCCATCACAACTATCGGCCACACAGCCCGACAGTCCGTGCACTCAGGGCACATTCTTGGTGTACCGTAATACCAGGGTCAACACCACCGTCTACACGGTAATTGAGCATTCTAGTGTTTCCGGCGCGCGGGCCTAAGACTCTCATTAGGCGCTCCAACAAAACCTATAACCAGGCTTCCAAGTCGGACGGACCTAACGCAGGTACGGATCAGCCACCCCGCGTTGCTCAAGTCGCCGTGCCACCTCGAATACGGAAGTATCCATGGCTATTTATAGGCGCGGGTCGGTTTCACCTTTCCTGTTCGGCAATCTGCCTTTTCATCGAGTTGCAGCCCAACGGCTCAACCGCTCATAAAGTGGCAACGCACGGCCACAAGAGTTGCATCCAACCCTCTTCATTTCCTGGACATCATCCAGTACTTCCTGCTGCCCCAAGCAACAGGTAGGCACAAGGCAACACAAGCCATAATCACGGAGCCTTCTCCGATATGCAAACAAGCATCACCAATCCAGACCATGTCCAGATGGGCTTCACACAGCATGCCTAGAGCCGTACTCCAATTCCGGCCTCTAACAAGGGGGACTTCACATATCTACCCCAAGGGACACCACAACCCACCGCACACTCGCGGGGAAGGGTTTTCCCTATGCAATGCAGAAAAGAAGGACTTCACATGTCCAAGAAGGGAGATCGTTACCCTTGTCGATCTCTTGGGAGCCATCGAAAACTAGCCGGTGAGAAAGAACCGCAGCAGCCTTGCCTTCACAACGCCGGCTTCGGATCACTAATCGGACCACGGGAACTCCGCCGGTGGCTTGATCTCCTCCTCCTTCTTCTTCCTCCTCTCTCTTTCTCTCTTCCTTAAGCAAATGAAGAATGAAGTCTTCATCAGCCTTCATGGATTAAATCCAGCCAGGAAACCACCTGAGCCCTTGGATCCAAAGAGAGAAATCTGAACGGCCATGATTTGCCCAAAAACTCAATTTTTGGCTGACACGGCCTGTGACCCGCCCGTGTCACAGGTCGTGTACCCTTAAGCGGCACACGCGGTATTCGTACCGACTGAGATTTACCAGAACACGAGAATCGACACGCCCGTATCGAACCTGACACGCCTGTGTCATTCCTGAGACACGCCCGTGTCACCCCTGCCTCATCGAGCTGCAAGCAGTACACGGGTAGGCACACGGCATCGGACACGCCCGTGTCCAACCTGACACGCCTGTGTTCATGGCTTGGTTCAAGACCGTGTAACTTTCTGACTCAAATCGCATTTTATTTGCGTGACACGCCCTGGGACACGCCCGTGTCCCAGGCCGTGTACCCTCGACACGCCCTGGGACACGCCCGTGTCCCAGGCCGTGTAAACTGACCTGCACCTCAAAACCATTTTGAGTCTTTTTGGGGTGTTACAATCCTCCCCCCCTTAACAAAATTTCGTCCCGAAATTTGCACGGTAAGGAAACAAGAACCAACAATGTTATAACTTGATAACTCTGATATAACAAAAGTACACGGTCTACAATTTATACAAACAGCTCGGGAAATTCAGCTCGCATGGTCTGCTCCCGCTCCCATGTTAGCTCTTCACGGCCACAATTGTCCCATCGGACCTTGACCATCCCGATCACTTTGTTCCGCAACTGTTTCTCGGCTCGATCCTCGATCTGAATGGGTCTAACCCTCGTCGTTAGCCCATACTCGACCGGTACCCGATCATTCTCCACTACTTGAGCTGGATCCTTCACCGCCTTACGAAGGATTGAGATGTGAAATACATCATGTAATCCACCCAAGTCTGCTGAAAGTGCTAATCGATAAGCAGCTTCCCCAACTCGCTCCACCACCTCAAACGGACCAAGATACCTCGGACTTAGCTTTTTCAAACGCCGAATCCTGGACACGCCTTTGAAGGGTTTAATCTTCAAATATACCCAATCACCCACCGCGAACTCCACGTTCCGGTGTTTGGCATTGTAGTACTTTGCTTGACGATCTTGGGCTATCAATAGCCTCTCCCGAATAGAGCGTATGAGCGAGGTAGCTTCTTCGACTTCCTTTTTCCCACTCAGCTTAGATTCGCCTGCTTCTGCCCAAGCTAACGGTGTACGGCATTTACGACCATATAAAGCCTCAAATGGCGCCATACCAATACTCGCTTGGTAGCTATTATTATAGGCAAATTCGACAAGAAATATATAATCTTCCCATCTATTACCAAAGTCTAGGGCGCACATGCAGAGCATATCCTCCATCGTCCTGTTGGTTCGTTCAGTCTGGCCATCTGTTTGGGGATGAAAGGCCGTACTAAACGCTAACTTTGTACCCAATATTTGATGAACTAGCCGCCAATCATTCGATGTGAACCGCCCATCACGGTCACTAACGATGCTCCGAGGAACACCGTGCAGTCGAACAACCTGCTCCACATAAAGCTTGGCCAAGGTTTCCACTGAATCGTCTCTTCTGTTTGGAAGGAAGTGCGCCACTTTCGTCAACCGGTCCACAATCACCCAGATGGAATCATGACCGCGTTGAGATCTCGGCAACCCGTGCACGAAATCCATCGAAATATCATCGAACTTCCACTCCGGAATAGGTAACGACTTCAGGAAACCGCCAGGCTTCTGGCATTCTGCTTTCACCAACGCACAGGTATTACATTCAGCCACATAACGTGCGACATCTTTCTTTAATCCGGGCCACTAGAACAGCTTTTTCAGATCTCTGTACATCTTTGTGCTCCCTGGGTGAACTGAGTACTTTGCAAAGTGAGCTTCGTACATCAACTCTTCCCTCAATTTACCCACACTCGGGACGCACACTCGACCATTTCTTCGTAACAAACCGTTATCCCAAGAGAATTGGTCATCCGGCCCATCTTTTGCATAGCGCTGGAGACTTTCATCAAGCTCCGTTGCTCGCCGAACTCTGTCTGTAAGGTCATATTGCACCTCCGTCCAGTTCAAGCATGCATCGGTCGACGAACCCTTGTCAACACAAGATATCTCCAATGCTTCCAATTCCAGGATTAAACGCTGATCATGCCTCTGCAACCAGCTTGCCCGTACTGGAGTCTTCCGACTCAAAGCATCAGCGACCACATTTCCCTTCTCGGGAGTATAGTGAATCTCGAAGGTGTAGTCCCCAAGGAACTCCATCCATCTTCGTTGTCGCATATTCAGATCCTTCTGATCCAACAAATACTTTAGGCTTTTATGATCTGTATAGATATCCATTTTAACGCCATATAGATAGTGCCGCCACAACTTGAGCGCAAAGATTACCGCCGCCAACTCCAAATCATGGACGGGGTAATTCCGCTCATGCACTTTCAACTAGCGCGAGCCATAAGCAATCACTTTACCAAACTGCAGAAGAACGCAGCCTAAGCCGCTCCCGGAAGCATCACTATAGATCTCATACCCATCTGTACCACATGGCGATGTCAACACAGGCGCCGTGGTCAAACGACTCTTCAAGTCTTCAAAAGCTCGCGCGCACTCCGGCGTCCAAATGAACTTTTGATCTTTTCTCATCAGCGTGGTCAGAGGTAAAGCAATCCGTGAGAAGTTTTCCACAAACCGTCTATAGTAGCCCGCAAGTCCAAGGAAGCTCCTGACTTCGGCCACTGAAGACATCACTGGCCAATCCCGAATGGCACTTATCTTCAACGGATCCACCGCGATACCTTCTCCGCTTACCACATGGCCTAAAAAGGCTACTGAAGAGAGCTAGAACTCACACTTTGAGAACTTGGCATAAAGCTTATTCCTCCGCAGGGTATGCAAGACCAACCGCAAATGGTTTGCATGATTCTCTTCTGACTGAGAGTATACTAAGATGTCATCGATAAACACAATAACGAACAAATCCAAGTACTCTCGGAACGTTCGATGCATTAGGTCCATAAATACCGAAGGCGCATTACATAGGCCAAACGACATTACCGTGAACTCATAATGACCGTAGCGTGTTCCAAACGCCGTCTTGGGAATGTCACCTTCCCTAATCCTCAGCTGATAATATCCCGATTTCAAATCCAATTTGGAATAGACCGTTGATCCTGCCAGCTGATCAAAGAGGTCATCAATCCGTGGGATCGGATATTTGTTTTTCTCCGTCAGCTTATTCAATTCGCGGTAGTCAATACATAACCGTAAGCTACCGTCTTTCTTTTTCACAAATAGAACAGGCGCGCTCCAAGGTGACATACTTGGGCGTATATATCCCTGCTCCAACAACTCTTGCAATTGGACTTTCAACTCAGCCATCTCTTTTGGCGCGACGCGATATGGAGAGCGGGCCACAGGTTTCGCACCTGGCACCAACTCAATAGAGAAGTCAATCTCCCGCTGGGGTGGTAACCCCGGAAGGTCTTTAGGAAACACATCGACAAACTCTGACACAACCAGTACCTCACCGACACTGGCCTTTGGCTCAACAGCCTGAATTAGCGTGAAGAATAACTCCGCGCCCTTCCGAATAGCATTGACGACTTGGAGTGCAGACAACAGAGTCCCGCCAACTCCTCGCATACCAGCGAACTTCGTCACAAGTTCGGTATTCTGGCCCAGTGTAATCTCCTTGGAGTTGCAATCAATAAAGGCACGCTGCTCCGAGAGCCAGTCCATAACAACGATCACATCAAACTCCGATAACGGTAGCACAGCTGCACTCAAACCGAAATCCCGACTTCCTATTTGCACATCCACATCGCAAGCCCTATCCGCAAGCATCACACAACCATTCGGCAATAGCACCCTTGTACTATCCACCGTCACATGACTTGGTACCCCAATGCGAGATACGAAATCCTCAGACAGAAAAGAATGCGAAGCACCTGTATCAAACAGGGCTCTCGCCAAATTATTCCGAATCAGGACAAAGCCTGCAGCACACACATCATGCACAAGCTATACATAACCAAAAATAATAGCACATAAGCAAGTAGGCTAAAGCAACTCGTACCTGTGACGACGTCACTTTGCTTAATCGCTTCCTGTTGGCCAAGCTGATAGATTCGGGGCTGTGCCTAAGACGCAGAGGAATCAACCACCGCTTTGCCCTTCTCAGCATAAGACGCACCCGCCTTCTTGTCCCCTCTGAGCTGAACAACCCGACAGTCACGAACTATATGCCCCACCCGGCCACAGTTATAGCATGTACGAGAATCCGGCCTTGATGTCGCTCCCGACACAACGGTCGTAGCCACTTGCCCAGACGGCTTGGACCTCTTGCCCCCTTTCTTCTGGTAAAACGATTTACTCGGGCGAGGTGCTTGAACCTCTGGCTTTGACACAACCAAGCCCATGTTCCCTTGCACCCGCCGCATGTCCTTCTCCAACGCACACTCAGTATCAACCAACGCCTGAAACCCTTGGTTCACTGAACTCGAAAGCAGGAATCGCAACTCATCCCGCAATCTTTCATAGAACCGATTCGTTTTCCTTTGGTCATCCACGAAGATTGTTCCCGCATACCGTCCCAACCGGGTAAACTCATGCAAGTAGATATCCACGCTATCTTCCCCTTGCTTTAATCGTTGGAACTCATTTTCTATAGCAATGCGTTGCGCCGCTGGGACATGTTTCGCCAGAAATATCCGAGAGAACTCCTCAATCGACACTTGCGTTAATAGCCTGCCCGCCAAATGGTGTACCTCAACCTCGTCCCACTACAACCGCGCCTCTCCTTCAAGCATGAAGGTGGCCAAGGTGACCTTTAGAGTTTCCTCCGCCCTGATCGCTGTCATTATCCTCTTGACACGCGATAACCAATCCTCTGCCTGCGTTGGGGATCCCATTCTCGTAAACGTAGGAGGACTGAAGCTCATGAATTGCTTCAACTGTCGGTCAGCTGCTCGTGGATCTACAGCCTCAACCGACTCGGGTCTTACAACAACACGAACTGGCTCGACTGCCGGCTGCGCTTGCCCGGTCGGCTGAATCATGGCAAATAACGCCTCAGCAACTAAGCGAACAGTTTCCGCAGATGGAGGAGGGGTTGGCACCTCAGCTGGTGCCGCACTCTCATCAGAGCGCTGGGCTCAGACTGCCCAGCACCACTACGCGTCACCTATAGGTGGACAAGACATACATTAGCGAACGTATGCAAGCAAAACAACACAAAAAGGAACGCGCAGATTCCTCAAACAAGGTTTTGTACATTCCTTAGTGGACATTCCAGAGTTCATTAGCGTTACAGCAGGGCGCATAAACACGCGCTCGCCACCCCATAAAAGAATTCGTCCACGAATTCGATAGAGGAAGACCTAACGAAGCTGATACCAAAATGTAACGACCCCATCCGTTAAATGACGTATAGTAGAAGGTCCGGCCGGGGCCCCACACTATATGCCACAAACAGACGGTGAGGTCACAGGATAATACCAAACCAAACACGAATCCTAACTCAGAGCATTCTAGCGGAAGCTTTAAGTTGTACTTTGAACTCTAACCAGGAATGTCCAATATATAAACCACCTTTATATATAACCACGGAATGTACACAAATACATAGAGTTTGGCCTTAAGGCCTTACAGTTCCTCTTTTCACACCGTATGGTTTACAAACCTCGGCGCGCAGGCCGGCCATACATGAGTAAAAGAAAACAAGCAAAAACATTCGCTTAGCCTTCAAGGGCTAGTCGCAGCAGCAGCAGCAACAGCAAAAGGGCTTCAGCCCTTCACTTACCACTTGGCTCTCCAGCACCTGCATGGGAACAATCCACCCAACCGGTGGCAAACAATGCAACGGTCAGCTTTCAGCTGACCCAATTATAACAATCCTACCCCTTTCTCGGGGCATTAGCATTCTTTCCCTGCAAAGCATGGCATCATCATATAGCAACTATGTGCGCGCAGGCACATTCAAGCCATCACAACTATCGGCCACACGGCCCGATAGTCCGTGCACTCAGGGCACATTCTTGGTGTACCGGAATACTAGGGTCAACACCACCGTCTACACGGTAATTGAGCATTCTAGTCTTTCCGGCGCGCGGGCCTTAGACTGTCATTAGGCGCTCCAACAAAACCTATAACCAGGCTTCCAAGTCGGACGGACCTAACGCAGGTATGGATCAGCCACCCCCCGTTGCTCAAGTCGCCGTGCCACCTCGAATACGGAAGTATCCATGGCTATTTATAGGCGCGGGTCGATTTCACCTTTCCTGTTCGGCAATCTGCCTTTTCATCGAGTTGCAGCCCAACGGCTCAACCGCTCATAAAGTTGCAACGCACGGCCACAAGAGTTGCATCCAACCCTCTTCATTTCCTGGACATCATCCAGTACTTCCTGCTTCCCCAAGCAACAGGTAGGCACAAGGCAACACAAGCCATAATCACGGAGCCTTCTCCGATATGCAAACAAGCATCAACAATCCAGACCATGTCCAGATGGGCTTCACACAACATGCCTAGAGCCGTACTCCAATTCCGGCCTCTAACAAGGGGTACTTCACATATCTACCCCAAGGGACACCACAACCCACCGCACACTCGCGGGGAAGGGTTTTCCCTATACAATGCAGAAAAGAAGGACTTCACATGTCCAAGAAGGGAGATCGTTACCCTTGTCGATCTCTTGGGAGCCATCGAAAACTAGCCGGTGAGAAAGAACCGCAGCAGCCTTGCCTTCACAACGCCGGCTTCGGATCACTAATCGGACCACGGGAACTCCGCCGGTGGCTTGATCTCCTCCTCCTTCTTCTTCCTCCTCTCTCTTTCTCTCTTCCTTAAGCAAATGAAGAATGAAGTCTTCATCATCCTTCACGGATTAAATCCAGCCAGGAAACCACCTGAGCCCTTGGATCCAAAGAGAGAAATTTGAACGGCCACGATTTGCCCAAAAACTCAATTTTTGGCTGACACGGCCTGTGACCCGCCCGTGTCACAGGCCGTGTACCCTTAAGCGGCACACGCGGTATTCGTACCGACTGAGATTTACCAGAACACGGCAATCGACACGCCCGTGTTGAACCTGACACGCCCGTGTCATTCCTGAGACACGCCCATGTCACCCCTGCCTCATCGAGCTGCAAACAGTACACGGGTAGGCACACGGCATCGGACACGCCCGTGTCCAACCTGACACGCCCGTGTTCAAGGCTTGGTTCAAGGCCGTGTAACTTTCTGACTCAAATCGCATTTTATTTGCGTGACACGCCCTGGGACACGCCCGTGTCCCAGGCCGTGTACCCCCGACACGCCCTGGGACATGCCCGTGTCCCAGGCTGTTTAAACTGACCTGCACCTCAAAACCATTTTGAGTCTTTTTGGGGTCTTTTTGGGGTGTTACAGGATGCATGTTAGGTATTTTAACTCATAAAAGCATTACTATATGTAATTCATACATGCCATATTTCTAAACCTAAAGTACTATTTTCCAAAGTAATGTAATGACTATTTTCATATTATACTAAATTTAGAGTCCTGCATTTCATGAGTTGTACTTCGGGAATGTTTACCCTCATGTAGGATGTTAAATCACCTTAACCAAGGTATTTTACCCAGCGTATAAATATATTTTACTTGTGGAATAGTTGATCCACTGTGCCGTGGGATACGACCATCCAACTTAATTGGATTCTTTCATAATAAATTATGATTTTCTGTTAAACCTTAGAGTCTACAGTTTTTCCTGAGCGCCTGCAGTTATCCCCTGCACGGCGTGGCATCACGGGGAGTATTTTTCCCCTACTCTGATATAATTTTATTGATGAGGAAATGCGGGTCGTGACAAATAATGCTGGTGTCGAGATAAGTAAACTGTCTCGACACTTTCAAGTTTTAGATGAAAATTATTTCAAGTACAATTGTGTAGAGACTACTAAGATGTCTCGACACAATTATCGAGACACTTTGGACATCTCGACAATTATGCTTCAGAAAATGTGCAGAGTCAACACAGAAGTGTCAAGACAAGTTAGAACTATCACATCAGATACATGAATAGGATATTTTAATAGAAATAGTCTGAGGAAGGATCTACAGTATGATGTTAGACACTGATGTCATCATTCAGTTTCCAGCCATCCATGAAGGCTATAAATAGAGGGTTTGTCTACACCAACAAAAAAAGACAGAATCGATAAAGCAAACAAAAATTCTCATTCTTATTACAATCCCGAGGAGGAGGAAGACAATGGTCTTCAAGAAAATCTCTAGATCCTTTCACCAAGTTGATCTGAAGATTAAGGTGGATCTGATCTATAATTTCTTCAAGGAAATCGAGCTGATCAACATAAAGATGATTGCAGATCCAGATAAGCAACTTTTCAGCAAGTAAATTTATCAAGAAGAAATCCTTTGCTACTTATTTGAAGAATCTGTGCTAAAAGATAAATCAGACTACAAAATTTTTATTTTCTGAAGATTATTGTTTATATTTTCACCTCATAAATTTGTAAGATCTCTTGAGATCTGAGTGGGTAGGAGATCTTATCTATGAGTTGTAAGCCTAACTTATAAAGGCTGAGGTAGGGTTCCTAAGGGACCTGAGGTAGGTGGTTTTGGGTGAATCACTGAGTTGTACGCCTAATTTATAAAGGATGAGGTAGGGTTCTTGAGGGACCTGAGGTAGGAGATCGGGAGAATCTCTGAGGTAGGACCTGTTGGAGTGAGTGTAGGTTTCTTTACAGAACCTAAGTTTGTAGGATCTTTGGATCTGAGTTAAAGAGGAGGAGCTATAACCTTATCAAGTGCATTGCTAGTGAGGAAGAAGGGGGAAGTGGATGTACCCTAGATAGGGGAGCCACTATAAATTCTTTGTGTGCAGTGTGCTATAGATTGCTTTTTCTCGTGCTGTGTTCTGAATTCTATAACTATAGAAATTGTTAAGTTATAAATAATTGCAAAAGTATTTAAAAAAGTCACCTATTCACCCCCTCTAGGTGATTATCTACCCATACGATTATCTTTCAAGTGGTATCAGAGGAAGGTTGTTCAAGAAAGACTTAACAGTCTGAAAAAGATCCAATGGGTATTAGAAAAATTTCAGATCTATGGCTTCTGAATCTCACAGAGAACTCTGTTATATGAAACTGCCTATATGTACAAAGGATAAATTTGTTAAATGGAAATAGAGAGTGAGATTGCTCATTGAAGCCTCAGATCAAAGAATCTTTGTCACTATACAAGAAGGACTATATGTACCAATGAAAACATCTATCTTAGATGCAAATGTTCAAACCCCTAATAAACTGTCAAAAATGACAAAGGATGAGGTGGTACTTGCCACCATAGACAAAAGAGCACAAAATATAATAGTCAGTGCAATAGACAATTCAATAGTTTAGAATCTTGTGCACTGTAATACATCCAAGGAGATGTAGGATACTCTCATTGTATACATGGAAGTTACAAACGAAGTAAGAGATGATAGAAAATCTTTCCTCAACCAGCAGTATGAGGCTTTCAGACAAGGAAAGACTGATTCTTTAGAACTGTGCTATGAAAAGTTCTTTAGAATAGTAAATGACTTAAGAAACTATGACAGAAATTTCTCAAATTATGAGCTGAATGACAAATTCTTGAGATCCCTAAATAAAGAATGTGATATCAAGATTTGTATTGTAAGAGAAATGGGGAATCTAAGAAATATGTTACCCCAAGACTTGTATGAGAAGCTTATGTCTCATGAGCTTCAACTAAACTCTAGAAAAGCTGAAGCAAAATCTGCCAGAAGTTCAAATAAGACTAAATCTGTGGCCTTCAAAGAAGATACCTTTAAGAAAGCTAGAAGAGAAATCCCATCATCACCTAGATGGGATGAAGATACAGATAACACTGGATTCTGTTCTTCATCAGAAGAATTATCAGATGATGAATTGACACTGTTTACTTGGCAATTCAAGAAAATGCTAAGAAGAAGGAAGTAGTGGAATAAAAAGAAACCTCCTGGATCAAGCTCAAGTAAAAGTAAAGACAATCACAGAGACGAATCTGTTGTCAGGTATGGTTCTCATCAGAATAAACAATTTAAGACTGACATTATTTGTTTTTGATGTAACAAGCTTGGGCATGACATAGCTGACTGTCCAGTAAAAAGGAAGGAGAACAAAAAGTCTAAAGAAAAGAAGTTCTATAAAAACAAGAAATCAGAGAAGGGTCTGATGATAAAGAAGTCAAAAACCTTATCTGATAGTGATACTGGTTCAAATGAATCAGAAGAACTTACTAGACTGTTCTCCTATGAAAATGAATTTATCAGAAAGGCTATAAATAAAGGGAAAAGCTTCACAACTTCATCACACAATGGTGATTCTGAAGAAGATATGGAGATAAATTTAATAGAACTATCACATAATCTAGAAAAAGAAGCTCTTGACTGTCAAGAGACTCAGGTAATCTATGATAATTCAACATGTTCTAAAACTTCTATATATGAGACTAGGGATGAGCTAGAATCATGTGACTCAAAGTTTGATTCACATGAGAATAACTCTGTGACTGAACTACAGCAGTTCACAGTCAAATTTAGAAAGCTTTTGGAAGCCCTAGTAAGTAGTAAGAAGCTTTTCAAAGATCAAGCTGTAGAGATAGCATCACTAAATGGTTATGAGTATCATCATAAGATGGATACTCAAAAAATTTGTCTTCAAATTTCTAAGTTGGCAATGCTAACTAAGATCATTGATGATCAAATCTTATTACTAAAGCAGAAGGATGCAACTATTCAGGAGCTGGAACTCAAACTCGTGAATGAGAAAAGATTAGTACAACAATTTTCTAAACCTAAACTGTATTGCCCATTATAGATACCTTCTCAGGAATACATGGAAGTGGTCTTGGGTATGTTAAACCCAAGAGAAGAAGATGCAAAAAACTGGTAGGACAAAAGGGTACAGTCATTCCATAGACTGTGTTTCAGACTTAGGGAAAATAAATCCAGAAGTCTGAACTAGCTGGACCAAGTTCATATGTGAATAGGAAAGCTATTCCTAATGTGCCTGATCCAAGGAGGATAATTGTAACTGAGAGACAAAACAACTTGTTTGCTCCCAGTAAAAATACAACTGATAAGTGTCCTGATTCTTGTCCTAAGGAATGTCAGGACAAAGTTCCTTCTGTTCCTCCAAAGAGGAGGTACAATAAGTATGAGTACTGGTGTTGTAGAAAGGTAGGACACTTTGCCTTGGACTATTATTTCAAGTATACTGTGTCTCATATTCAGAAAAGATATCCAGTTAAGAAACTCACTAGTGGTTTCAATAGAGCCACAACTAACAAGAACCTAGGACCCAAAACAACTTGGGTTCCTAAGGAAAAATATATAATTTTTTTGCTGGAATGTATAAGCACCAGAGATAGATAAATCTGGTACTTGGATAGTGGGTGTTCCAGACACATGACTGGAACAATGGGCAATTTGACGGAATTTGTCCCCATGGAGAATGCACCAAAGGTGATCTTTGGTATAGATGACAAAGGAATAACCAAAGGTTATGGTAAGATCACAAATGGATAAGTCACTCTCACCAAAGTAGCTTTTGTGGAAGGGTTACAACACAACCTTCTAAGCATAGGCTAGCTTTGTGATCTTGGCTATGACATTTCATTCCACAAAGATGAGTGCCTAATAAAAAAGTCAAGTGACCAAGAGATCATCTTGACAGGCACTAGATGTGGGAATATGTATTGTTTGAATTTTATTTTTTTAAAGTTAAACTCTCCCTCATGTCTAGTTGCAAGTGAGAAAGCCTCACACTGTGTCAAATGGAATAAGAGGCAAGCTCATTTTAACTACAAGTCCATAAGCAAACTTTTCAGTAAAGAGCTTGTTAAGAATGTCCCTAACATTAAACGCTCTAAGGAGAGCATATGCTCAGCATGCCAAAAAGGCAAGCAAACCAAAGCTTCATTCAAAAGTATTGAATCCAAAGACTCAGTGAGGTGTTTACACCTCTTATATATGGACTTGTGTGGTCCCATGCCAGTTCATAGTTTAGGAAAGAGATTCTACACCTATGTAATTGTTGATTACTATTCCAGATTCACTTGGGTTTTCTTCTTAAAAAAAAAGTCTGAAACCCCTAGATTTTTATCAAACAAATTCAGAATGAATTGAACAGCTCCGTGGTCAGAATTAGAAGTGTTCATGGAACGGAGTTTCAATCTGATTATATGACAAAGTTTGGTGAAGAACTAAGGATTCAGCAAGAGTTTTCCTCACCAAGAACACCCTAGTAGAATGAGATTGCTGAGAGAAAGAATAGGACTCTCATTGAAGCTGTAAGAACCATGTCGAGTGATTCTTCACTTCCAGAATACTTCTGGACTAAAGCTATTAACACGATATGTCATGTTCTTAATAGAGCTTCAGTCAACAAAAGATTGAATAAAACCCCTTATGAACCTATGAAGGGCAGAAAATAAAACTTGGCCTATTTCAGAATCTTTGGATGTAAATGTTATGTCCTAAATAATGGGAAAACATACATATCTAAGTTTGCTGAGAAGTCGTATGATTCCATATTTGTTGGTTATAGTGACCACAGTAAGGCCTATAGAGTCTACAACTTGAGGGATCAAGTTGTGGAAGAGTCTGTTCATGTTGTATTTGATGAAAGTTCTATGTTTTACAATGATAACCAAGGTTCATGAAGCACAACAAGTTAAGACTTGAAGCTAAAGGAGCTGACTATAGAAGATATTGTTCCAACAAGCAAGAATATGCAAGATGGAGTCAATATTGTTGAGGAAGTACTTGTACAGGAACAAAAAGGAGAAGAAAATCAACATGATGCAGGTGGTCCAGAAGAAGAAGTCATATTACCTGTTATTATCAGACATCTAAAGGATCATCCAAGGGAATTGATTATAGGAGATACTGCACAGGGTGTGACCACAAGAAGCTAACATCACAACACTGTGATGTACTCAAGTTTTCTGTCCAAAAAAGAACCAAAGAAATTTGAAGAAGCTAATGTGGATTCATTTTGATAGGTGCAATGCAAGAAGAATTTGTTGGGTATTGTGTCCACAATGTACCTGATTTGAAGAAGCCCCTGAACCAACTAAGGTGAATTGACAGTGTATTTGACGATATTTCTTCAAGATTGTGCTTGCAGCTATTCTATGCTAAGTACACACCAATGTCAGGGTGCAGTGGGTTAATATACACGGGTCTGCGCAACGTAATCCCTCGTTGAGCAGATCAGTGTGTTGACTCATGTGTGCTCTCTCTATTGGAGTGTACTTATTTTCAAATACAGTGTTGAGATAATTCAAGAGCAGAGGAGGAGCAAGGATGGGTCAAAGACCAAGTCATGGGAAGAAAGTAGAAAAATCAGCTAAGTCAGAATCGACGGGAATCACTAAGTGATTCTCGCTGATTCGACAGGAATCACTAGTGATTCCCGCCGAATCGTCGAGAATCACTCGCCAATTCCCGCCAACTTCATCCGGCTGACAGTTCGCCTTCAAGAATTCTGCTAAGTAAGAATAGACGAGAATCATTAACTGATTCTCGCCGAATCGTCGAGAATGACTTTGCATTCTCGCCGATTCGTCGAGAATGGTCTTGATTCTCGCCGATTCCCTCCAGATGGCAAGCTTTTCAGCTGAATTTCTTCCAACGATAATTTGACGAGAATCATGAGTGATTCCCGCCGACTTCGACGGGAATCACCAATGACTCCCGCCGAATTTGCCTTAGGCGATTTTTATCTGCTTGCTGGACCGAACCAAGATAACAGGCGCTGATTAGACCGGGCTAAGGGTTTCTTCTTGTGGGGCCCACAATGGTCTTGTAGGGATGATCTACAGTATATATACTTGCATATTTTGAAGTTACGAAGGCATCACACAGAAACGGAAAAAAAAGGCATACGGCCGCCGAGCGTAACCTAGCGGATCGCGAATCATCTTCTGTCGCCGTCGCCGCTCGCTAAGTAGTCGCCGCTGCAGATCGCTGATCTTGAGTGATCTCCCGACGACAGAACCAAAGCTAAGTAACGCGTCTCACGTTTCTCTCTCGAGATCCATTGTCTCTCGGTTTGTTGAATGGGAGCTTTTCTCCCCTCTGAACTGATTGAGACGATCGATCCGAGTAAGATCATTGGTAGACCTTGCTTGCTTCGGCATGAAGTTTGAATCTATAGAGCATCGGCGCCGCAATCATTTGCCGCCTCCGATCTCGGGAAGATCCTCTCCAAGAGAGTGCTCCGGTCGTGGACTCTTCGTCTTCATCAAGAACGCATCAACGAACGAAGAAGGACATCAGGTTCTCCATACTTGAAGTTTGTAATTTTTATACATTCTAATTTTCGTGTTGTTGTAAAGGAATAGTGATTCCTCGTTGTAAGGGTTGGGTGCAACCCGTGGTGGAGGAGTAGTGACTCCTTCGGGTGGAAGGGTTTCTTCCATAGTGTGAGGATTGGATTTCAATCCGTTTGGTGAAGTGACCGAGTCGTCCCTTGTTGGGAGATAGGTCGAAGGGGGAGAGTGGACGTACCCAAATCGGGGAACCACTATAATTGCTTTTGTGTTTTTCTGTGTTGTGTTTGTTTTCTTGTGCAGGTTATTTTTTATTCTGCAAAAGACTGAAAATCACCTATTCCCCCCCCCCATAGGTGAAGTTAGGTGGCACTAGATAACTTTCAAGTGGTATCATAGGGAGGTTACTCAATAATAAGGTTAACACCTTGAGTAAGTTCCCGCATCTAGTGTCAAGAAGAAAGAAGATCTCTGAAATGGAAGGACTCAAGTATTCAGGGAAGATCCCAGTGTGCACCAAGATGAACTTTCCTATCTGGAAGGAAAGGATCATGTACTACACGGAAGCAGTCGACCCACGACTCTTCATGATAGTGGAGGAGGGACCTTATATCCCCACTAAGGCCTCCACCATTGATCCAACAAAGAAAGTGCCCAAGAAACTGTCTGAAATGGATAAGGATGAGATGGTGCTTATCGGACTTGACAAGAAAGCTAAGAACATTCTTGTAAGCACCGTCGATGATTCCATGATGCAGGTTTTCTGCAACTGCAGGACTGCCAAGGACACTTGGCACTACCCTATCATCTTGATGGAAGGCACTGATGAAGTAAGGGATGATCGAATATCCCTTCTGAACCAGAAGTACGAGGCCTTCAGGTAAGGTCCCAAGGAAGAAATCGGAGTGACATTCGAGAACTTCTTGAAGATCGTCAATGCCCTGAAGGGCAATGGCAGAGTGTTCACTGATGGTGAACTAAATGACAAGTTCCTTAGATCCCTTACTAAGGAATGGGACACCAAGATCTGCGCCATCAGAGAATTTGGCAGGCTGGCAGAAACAGATCCCCAGATTCTATTTGGGAAACTTCTGTCCTATGAGCTTCAGCTGAACACCAGAAAAGCTGAAGAAGAAGCCGATAAAGTCGCTGCCAGAGAGAAGACTATTGCCCTAAAAGCCAAATACTCAAGGAAAGGCAAGGGTGCTGCCTCATCCCGTTCCCGGAAAATGGATGAGGAAGAAGACTCTGAGCCATGCTCTTCCGGCTCAGAGCTATCTACAGAAGACTTCTCCCTTATCACTCAAGAGTTCAAGAAGTTCCTCAAGTTGAGGAATCAAAGAAAGAGAGACGGCTCCTCCTCCAGACATCAGAAGAAGAATTATTCTTCTGACAGGTATGAATCCAAACAGAACAAACATCGCTCTAATGATATTATTTTCTTTGTATGCAATAAGCCAGGTCACGTCATCGCTGACTGCCACCAAGGCAAGAGAGATAAGGGGAAGGGAGAGGAGCCCAAGTCCTCTAGGGAAAAGAAGAAGGAGAGGAGCTATATAGCCAAAAAGACAAAGACACTGAGTGAGTCTGATTCCTCAAACTCCAGTGATGATGAGGAAGCCTACTTCGGGCTAGTGGGTCGCTCTGACTCAGAAGGAGACTGCCCCCCATTTACTGGGAAGGTAAAAGATCGTACCCCCCCTCTCTGACTTTGACTATGAGTCTCCTGATGATGATCTCGAGGACAGCCCATCTGCTCATATAGTTTAGCTCCTCGAAAAGTATGAGCTTCTGCTCAATACCTTTGAGGAATGCCGCAAGAGGTTGAGGGCTGAGAAAAAGGAAGTCAAATTCCTTAAGGCTGAGGGTGTGTCTCTAAGAGAAGAGATCACTAGCTTGATCTCTCTCCGATAGGAACAGCTGGGCCTAACTTCTAAGCACTCAGAGTCTCTAAGGCTCCTTGACCTAAAACAGGAAGAAATCAACAAGTTGGAAGAATAGCTTGCGGCAGAAAGGAAGATTGTCAAAAGCTTCTCCATGCCCAAGACCGTTCTTCCCCTGGTTAATGAATTCTTTGATCAGGCTAAGGGGGCTTGCTTGGGGCATGTGGGTGTGCCTGGTAAATCATCCAGGAGAAACAGAAAGCAGAGGAAAAATAAGGCTGCTAAGAAGGCCTCTGCTGCAGAAAAGGGAAAGGCCCCACTCCAACCTGTCGTATTCAGAAAGCCTTGCTTTCCATGCAATGAACAGGACTTTGAGTCAACCTATGGTCACTTATTCCGGCCCTCGGTTGAAAATCCCAAGAGCAGGTATGATTGTTGGGCCTTCCCCCACAACTACGGTAAGAGTGTCTTCAAGGCACCTTATGAGGAAATCCAAGTGGAGGATTATGGCCACTTCTCTAGTGGCCATAATAGGAAGCAGGCACCAAGAGCCAAGCCTATTATACTGAAGGAATAGGAGGTGAAGAAATCATGTGACTGCTGTCATCATGATGCCTCCACCTCCAGATCCAAGGCCCCGGCTGGACCCACCATTCCAAGAGTGAAGCAGGAGCCTAGGAAAAGGTACAACAGATTTGACTGTTGGTGTTGTGGCAAAGTTGTTCACTTTGCCGTGGATTGCTGGTTTAATCTAAGATACAATGAGACTCCTCATGTTAGCAATGCGAGGCCGACCACTCGTAGGGTTAACCACCCGAGGGGTAGTATGCTAACAAGGAATCTAGGAACCAAGTTCGATTGGGTTGCTAAGGGAAACTGATTCTGTTTTGCACGTATGTCAAAAGGCCACCAAAACGCCTATCTGGTACTTGGATAGTGGATGTTCCCTGCATATGACTGGGACTAGAAGCCTGCTGCGTGATTACTCTCCAGTCGAAAATGGACCAAAAGTCATCTTTGGAGGATCAGATCGAGGAGTCACCAGAGGTTATGGTATGATTTCCAACGGTATAATCTCTATCACCGACGTGGCCTATGTTGAAGGGTTAAATCATAACCTGATCAATGTAAGTCAGTTGTGTGATAAAGGATATGACTTTAAGTTTTGCAAAAATAAATGCTTGATAATATCGTGTGCCTCTTCAGAGACGGTATTAACTGGCATTAGGAGCAGAAATATATTTTGTTTAGATTTTCTTAGCGTAGATTCCTCTACCCCCGTGTGCCTAGTAGCAAAAGGCAGTGCGTCTCTTTGTTAACAATGGCACAAAAGATTAGCACATATTAATTTCAAGACAATTTATATGTTGTTTTCTAAGAACTTAGTAAGGGATGCCCCTACTATTAAGTGCATCAAAGATAGCCCTTGTCCCGCATGCCAGAAGGGCAAACAGACTCGGGCTACAGAGCATCGCCGCCACAATCATTTGCCGCCGCCGATCTCAGGAAGATCCTCTCCAAGAGAGTGCTCCGGCCGTGGACTCTTCGTCTTCATCAAGAACGCATCAACAAACGAAGAAGGACATCGGGTTCTCCATACTTGAAGTTTGTATTTTTTATACATTCTAATTTTCGTGTTGTTGTAAAGGAATATTGATTTCTCGTTGTAAGGGTTGGGAGCAACCCGTGGTGGAGGAGTAGTGACTCCTTCGGGTGGAAGGGTTTATTCCATAGTGTGAGGATTGGATTTCAATCCGTTTGGTGAAGTGACCGAGTCGTCCCTTGTTGGGAGATAGGTCGATTGGGGAGAGTGGACGTACCCAAATCGGGGAACCACTATAATTTATTTTGTGCTTTTCAGTGTTGTGTTTGTTTTATTGTGCAGGTTATTTTTTATTCCGCAAAAGACTGTAAATCACCTATTCCCCCCCCCCATAGGTGAAGGTAGTTGACACTAGATAACTTTCAGAATTGAACCAGTTCAAGAGATGCAATGTCTGGAAGCTGGTTCCCAGACCAGATGACTATAACATCATAGAAACTAAATGGATATATAGAAACAAACTGGATGAGAATGGTGTTATAGTCAGAAATAAAGCTAGACTGGTTACAAAGGGATATAGAAAAGAAGAGGGGATAGACTTTGATCAAACCTTTACACCAGAGGCTAGATTGGAGGCTATAAGACTCTTCTTAGCATATGCAGCCTACAAAATTTTCAAAGTTTACCAAATGGATGTGAAGTCAGCCTTCCTAAATGATAACCTTAAAGAAAGAGTATATGTTGAGCAACCCTCAAGTTTTGTTGATTCTACTAAACATACTCATGTTTATTAGCTTTTAAGAGCTCTCTATGGTCTAAAACAAGCCCCATAGTCTTGGCATGAGACTCTATCTAAGTTCCTTATGGAGAATAAATTCTCAAAAGGGAAAATAGACAAAATACTCTTACTAAGGGAAGTCAAAGGCAAGACCATCCAAGTACAAATATATGTTGATGACATTATATTTGGATCTACTGATGACTCACTTTGCATTAAGTTTTCTAAATTAATTCAAGGAAAGTTTGAGATGAGTAGAATGGGTAAAATCAAGTTTTTCTTGGGTCTCCAAGTTAAGCGAACTTTAGATGGACTTTTCATTAGTCAGTCTAAGTTCACCAAGGAGTTAATCAAGAAGTATGTCTTTAGACAAGGATGGTGCTAGGAAGCCAGTTGATATCACCTTGTATAGGGGTATATTTGGAACACTGCTCTATCTAACAGCTAGTAGACCAGACATAATGTATGCCACTTGTGTCTGTGCCAGGTATCAAGCATGCCCTAAGGAATCTCACTATACAGAAGTTAAAAGAATATTAATATATCTAAAGGGCACACGTAATCTTGGCCTATGGTATCCCAGGAATAGTGATTTTGAACTGTCAAACTTTTCAGATGCAGATTATGAAGGATGTAAAGAAGACAAGAAAAGCACATCAGGCTCATGTCAATTTATTGGAAGGAGGCTGGTGTCATGAAGCAGCAAAAAGCAAACTTGTGTAGTAATATCCACAGCTGAATCTGAGTACATTTCAGCTGGTGGTTGCTATGTACAATTGCTTTGGATTAAGCATCAGTTACAAGATTATAACTTACAGCTAAGTAATATTCCTTTATTCTGTGATTCTACTAGTGCTATTTGTATTACAAACAATCCCGTGTCATATAGTATAACAAAGCATATTAAAATTAGATATTATTTTATCAGAGAACATGTAGAAAATGAAGATATTAGCTTAGAATTTGTTCCAACAAATAAACAAATTGCTGATATTTTTACTATACTACTGGAACAAGAGAAATTTAATTTCTTCATATTTGAACTTGGAATGTTGAATCTTGAATAAAACCATTATAACATAAGTATAAAACTGATTGGTTAATAATTAAGTCTACTCATTTAGATTTCAAGGGTAAACTTCATAAGTGTCTAGAATCTACACTTAAGAAAATCAAAATTTTGACCAGTACGTGTCGAGACACCAGAAAGTGTGTCAACACTATTAATAGTTGTGTATTAAGGTATATGAAAGTGTGTCGACACGGGATAACTTTAAGTGTCGAGACGTAAAAGTTGGTGTAGAGGCATACAGGTGTCGAGACCCTCAGGTTTATGTGTCGAGAGACAATCCTTGAGTCGACATGTGTCGACAAATCTCGACAAACAACATATTCTTGTGTTGACACTAGGTATTTACCCAAAAATTTAGAATAGACTAAATGCAGCGCGCCTTTTCGTCTTCTGTGACAACTACTATAAATAGGCTGTGAAAGAAGTTGTTGTCTATGCTTAACTAAAATCCTGAGAGATTGATCCCTGAGTGTCGAGACCTAGAACTCTATTAGTCGACACATCTTCATCCTTAATTTCTCTCAATTCCAATGGCTCCCAAGATCGACAACAACAACAATGAAGGTTATGAACTCATACGCAATTGATTTGTCTCAGCGCAAGATGAAATTAGGAACATCATCGACCTAATCACTGAGGCCGGTCTAGAATACCTACTCTCAGAACCATCAAAGATCTAGAAACGTGAAGTTTCAGAGTTCTTCTCAAATACTGTAATTGATTCAAAATTAGCAAAGATAAAATCTAAGGTAAATGGAGCAAAGGTGAAAGACACAACCAAGAAACTGGCAAAGGTATTCCAAATACCAAGAATCGATTAGGAAGATGTAATAAACACCAACAGGACTGCTGAAGCATTGGTATGGTGTGGATTGTCTCTGAACACTAAGGTAGGAAGCACTATAGTAAGGAAAGGGATGAATACCCAAGGGGAATTTCTGTCTGAAGTTATAGGAAAAGTGCTGCTCTGCAAGACAGGTGTACATGACATAATTTCTGCTTCAATGTTTGAACTGATGTCCAGAGTAATATTCAAAATTAAGACAAATTGGAGTAAGGTTGTTTTTGAGAAAATAACAAACAATATCAATAAGCCTAACATGGCAAGAATTCTAAGTCTATACCTAGTTTAAGTTATACCAGACAGTCTAAATCTTAAGCTTGGATCAAAAATCAACCACATGAGAAGGATGTTATGAGGATTCTATCAAGATGGGATAGAGTTTTGATAAATGAAGCACCTGAAACTGACAAGAAGAAAGAGAAAAAGAAGAAGAATGTAGTTGTGGATGATGATTCTTCCAGTGATTCTGGTGATAAAGAAAGTTCAAGCTCTGAAAAATAAAATGAAGCAATTACTGAGAAATCTCCTAGGCCCTCACCTTGAACTGGTGATCAAGTGGAGGGGGAGAATGTACAAGAGATAGATCAATTTGAGGGGGGAAAACCTCAATGATTTGCCTAATATTTATATAGATACTATACATACAATAATAATGGAAGTAGTACAAGATCTTGAACAAGAAAAGACTGATAAAGGACATGAGGATATAGTCTCTAAGGAGACTATGGAAGAAATTCCTTTAAATAAGGAATCTGACATCCAGGGTGAGATAGCTACAACTTCAGTGATCTAAGTTTCTGATGCCGAAGTTCAGCAAGATGGAGCTCACTTTGAAGACATCAATATTGATAAAGAAGATGCAAGGGTTGTGTAACGGCCCGTAGTCTGTTCAATTTCATATAAATAGGTTTTAAAACAAGTAAATACATTGCAAATTTTCAAATTTTCTTCCATGTTTAAACACAATGAGTATAATAGTTTCATATAATGCCACATATGATATTCTATATCAAAGTCTACATTTTTGCCAAGATAAAACGTATTTACATATCATCCATAACCATCAAGTCTAACCAGCTATTTCTAAACCAGTACCAAACAAAAGATATAAAATATTTACATAACCAAAATGTTTGTCCATATACATCGATATAAAAACAAAATATGTAGCAGTTCTCTTAGAAGGGGTCTTCGCAGCTAAAGAAACTTCAGCGCTGTTTATTTTGTGAGCCACCTTTACCTAAAATGTTTGGATTAGCAACCGTTAGTCTATAATAAAGACTATGTGAGCAACTATCTTTTTAATATGCTTTACATACAAGTGAACAGGAATATATAACAATATGCATATTCAGTTTAAAAGTGATTTCGAGAGCACGTAAGCAGTAATAGTAATCATGTGCATGTAACAAATGTCTAACAGGATGCAAGAATATATTATAACATTAAACCGTATTTTCCATTTCATGACTGTATAATTACATTCATTAAAAATATTTAGGGTAATTTAATCAGTAAACCGTATCTGTATTCAGTATATCAGTATTTTAAGCCCGACCCTACTGGGTCTTCATATAGCCAAATCAGTACGTTCATCACGCATTTATGCCTTCTGGCCGACTGATTTGGACATTCAGTAATAACATTTATGCACATCATTTTCAATATGCCCTAAACATTTCTATGTGTGTCGACACACTTACATAAGTGAATTTATTTAATTTTTTCCCCTCATAATAAAGTCGTTTGATTTACTTTCAAAGAAAGCCATATCATAAACGATGCAGTTATAATTATTCATTGTCCATACATGGAAGCGATGCAGGTATCATTGAAAAGTACATATGCGAGGATAAGAAAATATAACAACAATAAGCATAAATTAAAAAGTTAGATCTCACATTGAGGTGTTCATTCCCGATACCACGCCTCGCGTCATCGTCGCGACTATTGTGCGATGCCATCCTTCAATGTATCTATCATATAATTGTAATTTTGAGGCACATTACTATTTCTATTCGGTTGCATCTCATAATAATATCGGTGTTGATGCTAAGGTGGACTCCTTTGCAATCACATGCCACATGCATACCCATACACACAGGTTGAAGGTTTATAACACACACGGACACAATTTATTTTAGCACAAATATATGCTGCCTACAAAACACAAAGTGCACACACAACAGATTGCACACCCCCATAAACAATTGACCCATAAAGACATCTCCTTTTGCTGAAGAAACAGAACACACACACAAGTTCCCACTCCTGTAAGCCGGTCAAGGCAGAATTTCCCCAAACAAAAACTGAAAAATACCTCTACTGGGCGCCTGTAACTAGCATCTATAGGAATAACAACAACAACAACCTCCAAACTCAGTTACCAGAACAAGGATAACAGCTGCCGGCTAATATCCAACCAAATCCAATAGTGAAACAATTCCATGTAACAGTTAAAGATCAACAGCCAGCTCAATGGATTGAAACCCCAATCCAACTTGACAAAGTTAGATCAGTAACAGCTAGCATAACCCAAGGCAACAATAAGACAAAGGCCAAACTTCTCACATGAAAGCCACCCACAACCGTGACGATACCAAATGAAAATAGAAACCCTAGCAGAAAATTTCCTGATTCACCACATACCACGCATCCTTAACCAATTTCTATGAAAACAACCCAGCACAAAAGCAATTAAACGAAGAAGAAAGAAGAAGAGCTTACAGTGAGGCGGCAGTGAAATAACAAGAAGTCGAGCACAGATGCAAGTACTACGAGCCCACAATCGACTTCCAGTGCGGCCAACTCAACACCGAACAGTGAAACCAGCAGTAGGAGAAGAAATCCTGATCGATTTCTGCTCAATATCGCAGGAGATGAGAGGTAGAAAAGAGGAGAAGAAGGAGGATTCACAAACCTTATCTGCGATGTCACCGAGAAGAAAGACAGAAGGAAATGTTCGGTCGAGCGGCAGAATGGAAAGAAACCTACACGTATACAGCTCCCCACTGCCTCTAATAGCATAGTAAGAATTATAATTTTGCCAAAAGTTTTTATTAACACAATCAAGTGAAAGCAAACCCCTTTACAAATCCTTCAAAGACTAGCTAATAGCTATCATAACCTTAAGTCGTCTGTCCGAAATTTTATTCTATAGCCAACCCATAACCAATTTCATTTCATTTTCACCAATTCATTACCAAAATCCATATATTGCCCGAAGAATACAACTCCATATTTATATAGAAATATGGAGTATATATCAACCTCTTTGCGTGACCTTGTTTATGCACACGCTATTTAAACCAACATATATTGCTATAATAAACCATGTTTAATCTAATTTTTATATTTTCATCATCAGGGAACTAATTGTCACATTTACTTTGAGTACTTTAATAATAAAAATTGTGCTGCAAAAATAAATACAAAAGACGTACCTAACAAATGCGAAACGTCACAATTCTTCCCTCCTTATTGATTTTCGGCCCCGAAAATATTATACGTCAGGTTCTTTGAAAAGTTGAGGGAAAATATTTCGCATAAAGCTTTCTTGATCCCAAGTAGGTTCATCTTGGGAGTGACCTTTCCACCACACACAAACAAAGTTCACCTTTCGATTTCGTAAGTGGCTTTGTTGTCAATCCACAATTTGATATGGTTCTGTTGGGCTTGATAAATCAGCGTTAGTTTGAACATTTTCTGTCGAGTCTATCTTCTCAGGATCTCGCACATACTTTCGCAGTGCAGACACATGAAAAACATCTTGCAACCTATGTTAATCCTCCAACTGTGCTAATCGGTACGCGACTTCTCCAATTCGTTCAATAATTTGAAACGGTCCCACGTAACGTGGACTCAATTTCCCGAGTAGCCGCTGACGAGACACCCCTTAAAGGGTTTAATATTTAAGCTTACTGTTGGGTACACTGGAAATTGTGTACCAGATTTGGAAAAGCCTCTCTGTACTCAATGATATACATCAATTTGTATTTGATGGGATGTTGAGTTTCAGTGTGCAGGTTTAAGAAATGCAGGAAAATTTCTAAGTACAAGTGTCGACACTTGTAAGGAATTGTGTCGACACCTGAAGCAGGAGCTGTGTCGATACCCAGGAGTTATGTCGACACCAAAGCAAGGCATGTGTCGACACTCTGGAATTGTGTCAACACCTGAAGATGGCTTGTGTCGACACACAGGACTTGTGTCGATACACACTCAATGCCATCTATCATCAAGAGCTTTACTGAGTCTGAAAGGCTTGTGTCGACACACAGGACTTGTGTCAATACACACTCAACGCCATCTATCAACAACAACTATACTGAGTCTGAAGGGCTTGTGTCGACACATAAGACTTGTGTCGACACACACTCAACGACGTATGGATATACACTCAACGTCATTTATCAGCAACAATTATGTCGAGACCAGGAGCAGTTGTGTCGACACATAGGACTTGTGTTGACACATACAACAGAAGCTGTCTCGAGAAGATAAAGAATGACTGTGTCTATATATTTGAAGCTGTGTCGACATCATCAAGATTTGTGTCGACACTTAGTCTGTTTATGTCGACACATGTGAAGTAATTTGTTGAGTGTTCCCTGCTGAGATATAAAGTCATTGCAGAATTAACTGTCACGGCTAAAGACTTGACAACTGTAATAAACAATAAGTCTGACACCTTTGTCAGAACTTTTAGAAGGTTGTTACAAACCAGATCAGCCGATAATCATTGACCAACTCTATATAAAGGACTGATCCATGACAACCAAGACAAGCAATTAAGAAGGGAAAAATACCAACACAGAACCAGAGAGAGAATTCAAGAAAAGGGGAACCCTTTAGAAGGCAGATCCTGAATTGTCTGCAAGAAAGATTAAGATCTAATTCTTAATTTAAGAAGGGAGCTGTCTGAAAACCAACTTCAACACCAAGTGAATATCAACCTCATTTTGTTCAATCAAGAAGCTTTGAAAAAGCTAAGTCAGGTTGGATCTGAAGTATACAGCTTATTCAAGAACTGATCAAGAAGCTCACAGCAATTGAGAGTTCTATCTGGGTGAAATATCTGTACAACTAAATATTCTTTTTCCTTGTAAGATCTTTTATATATCTGAGTTGTAAGCCTGTGTTTATAAAGGTTGAGGTAGGGCTGAGAGCCTGAGGTGTAGGACTTGTGAAATTCTGAGTTGTAAGCCTGGTGATAAAGGCTGAGGTAGGGCTGTTGTCTGAGGTAGGGTTCTTGGGAAGAATCTGAGGTAGGACTTGTATAAGTCTGAGCTGTAGGAACTTATCAGGTTCTGAGTTATAAGATCTGTGGATCTGAGTTAGTGGAAGGGAGTTGGGCTGAATCCAGTTCTCTATTAGATATGCGAAGGGGGAAGTGGATGTACCCATAACTTGGGGAACCACTATAAATCTGGTGTACTGTGCTGTGCTGTGAATGTTATGCTGTGGATTGTATATTCTATGTTATGATAGATCTAGTTACTTGCCTAAAATTATTAAAGAAAATTAGAACCTATTCACCCCCTCTAGGTGTCTAGGCTCTTGAACTCAAGTCTTTCAAGTGGTATCAGAGGGAGGTTGCTCAAAGATAGACCTAACAGCCTGAGTGAATCTAAAAGGCAATTAACAGATAACAAGAATGGGTTTAAATGAGAATCAAAACGAATTTGGATCCATGAAACTGCCCATCTGCAAGAAAGAAAGTTTTGGGATATGGAAGGAAAGGGTCAGGTTGTTCATGGAAGCATCTGATCCAAGATTCTACATCACAGTACAAGAAGGTCCTTTCATTCCAATGAAGGTATAAACTCTTGATGCAAATCTACAAACCCCAAAGAGCTTTTCTGAAATGACTAAGGATGAGATAATCATGGCAACATTAGACAAGAAAACACAAAATATTTTTGTGAGTGCTATATATGATTCCACATTTCAGAACTTGGTACATTGCAAAACCTCTAAGGAGATGTGGGACACCTTAATTGTCTATATGGAGGGAACTGAAGAAGTTAGAAAGGATAGGAAATCTATGCTGAATTAAGAATATGAAAGCTTTAGATAAGCCAAGTCTGACAGCATAACAGAATGTTACAAGAAGTTCTTCAGAATAGTAAATGAGCTGAGGACCTATGGAAGAGTCTTTAGTACATATGAATTGAATGACAAGTTTCTTAGGTCACAAACCAAGGACTGGGATACAAAGATATGTGTCATCAGAGAGGTGGCTAGGATTGTTGATACACCTCCACCCACATTATTTAGAAATCTTCTATCTTATGAAATGCAGTTCACTGCCAGAAAGGAGGAAGAGAAAAGTAGCAGGTCCGAGTATAAAGATAAGTCAGTATCCTTCAGGGCTGAAGGCACAAGAAAGGGTAGGAGAAAGTCTCCTTCTCCACCCAGAAGAAGTGCTGAGGTAGAAGCAGAAAATCCTGACATCAGTACATCAGATAGCCACACCTTTGATGAGGACTTTGCTGCCTTTACAAGGCAGTTTCAGAGGTTTATGAAAAAGAAGAAATGGAGAACCAAGCCTTCAACATCCATTTCCAGGGATGATTATTACAATAAAAAGAAGACTTCCAAGGAGGATAGGTATGCCTCAAATCCTGGTAAAAAAACTAATTCTAAGATTGTTTGTTATTGCTGTAACAGGCTGGGACATGTCATAGCTGACTGTCATGACAAGAGGAAGGAGTCCAAGGACAAGAAGAAGCATCATGTAAAAGGAAAGAAGGAGAAATCCTTTGTTGCTCAGAAGAAGAATAGTTGGAAAGACTCTTCATCCTCAGAATCTGGAGAAGAAGATGATGCAGAAGCATATGTTGGGCTATTCTCTACAGAAGAGGATTCTAGGGAATCGGAATTCTTACAAATGCTGGACTCTATAAATGGAGTTGATGACTATTGTTGTAAAGGGCTGATGGCTCTATCACAAGTTGATCAGTGTCAGGACAGGCTGGTCCAAGTAAGGTATACAGTTCTCCCTTAGCTTCTGATTACTATACTGGATCAGAATCAAAAGCATCTTCATCAAGAGGTGTGGATGGTTCTAAATCTGAGGGGGATGTACATTAACTCATTGATGAGTATGGTGGTTTTTTGCAAGCTCTGAAGATGAGCAAGTTCCTTGTCAAGAAGTAGACCAAGGAAATTAAATATCTTAAGCAGGCTGCATCAAATTCAGCCATGTTGATGGATTTGAAACCGAAGGAGGTTTCCAAACTTACAAAAATAACTGTTATTCAGATGGGCACAATCTCCTTCAAGGAAAATCACATCATGAATCTGGAGGCAAAACTTCAGAAAGAAAAGGAGTTAGTGGATAAATTCTCTAAGCCAAAGTCTGTCTTGCCCTTAATAGACAATTTCATTTCTCATAAAGGAAAGACAGGTCTAAGCTTTAAGGGAAAATAAGGGCCACCAATTCTCATAGAAAAGGAAATGCCCCAGTTCAGTGACTAGCCTCAAAACCCCCTATCTTCTTTAGGAAAGTGATGCAACCTACAAATAGGTATGATTATGATATTACTCATGGTCAATGTGAGTATGGAGATCTCATTGGCAAGGGTGTATATGCAGATAGGCTACTTTATAAGCAAACTCATCTGGTTCTTAAGGATTCCTTTGGGTTTGCTGCTCCAGCACCTACACTTAAAAGGATTACTGACAATAAAGTTGTGAAGTCTGTACCCAAGAGAAGGTACAACAGATTTGAGTGTTGGTGTTGTGGAAAGGTGGGCCACTTTGCCATGGATTGTGGGTTCAACACAAATGTTAAAAAAAGAATAGCTTACCTGTCAGAAAAGCTGCAGGTAAGCATGATAGATTTCAAACTAACAAGAAACTAGGACCTAATAACAATTTGGGTTCTGAGGATAGGTAAATCTTTATTTGATGTAGGTGAATCCAAATGGCCATACCCCTATATTTTACTTGGATAGTGGATGTTCCAGGCACATGACTGGAACAAGAAGAATGTTGAGGGACTGTGCACCTATAGAGAATGGACCCAAAGTAATCTTTGGTGGATCTGAAAAAGGAATCATCAAAGGATTTGGTAACATTTCTAGTAATTCTATTACTCACTCAAGTGGCTTATGTGAAGGGTCTGAATCATAACCTGATTAGCATAAGTCAACTTAGTGATCTAGGTTATGACATCTCTTTCCTCAAAGGGGAGTGCCAAATAAGGAGGACAAGTAATCAAGAGATCATTCTGTCTGGCACTAGGAAAGGGAATGTATATTGTCTTAACCATCATTGTGAGTATAACATCTCACCCCTTTATCTAGTTTCAAGTGAGAAAGCATCACAGTGTGTCCAATGGCACAAGAAGCTGGCTGATCTGAACTATAAGTCAATAGGAAAGCTATTTAGTATGGGATTAGTGAGGAATGGTCCTCTGGTCAAGTGCATTAAAGAGGGTGTTTGTTCAGCTTGCCAAAAGGGCAAACAGACTAAGTCCTCTTTCCAAGTACTTGATACCAAAGAGTCAATGAGATGTCTATATCTCTTTCATATGGATTTTTTTGGTCCTATGCCAGTTCATAGTCTAGGTAGGAAAGTATACACATTAGTTATTGTGGATGACTATTCTATATTCATATGGGTTTTCTTCTTGAGGCAGAAATCTAAAACCCCTACTGTCTTCCAGACTTTTGTTAGACAAATTCAGAATGAATTTAACAATTCAGTGGTCAAAATCAGAAGTGATCATGGAACTAAATTTCAGTCTGAGTGTATGACAAAATTCTATGAAGAACTTGGGATTCATCAAGAGTCCTTGTCACCTAGAAATCCCCAGCAAAATAGAGTTGCTGAGAGAAAGAATAGGACTCTAATTGAGACAGGTAGAACACAACTAAGTTACACTTTTCTCCCTGAATACTTCTGGGCTTACGCAGTAAATACTGCATGTCATGTACTCAATAGAGCTTCCATTAATAAAATACATATGAAGACTCCCTATAAGATTATGAAAGGCAGAAAACCAAATATTTTCTACCTTAGAATCTTTGGTAGCAAATGTTATGTCCTAGTTAATGGTAAGCACTACCAAACTAAATTTGCTGCTAAATCACTATATGTGATATTTATTGGGTATAACAATAATAGTAGGGCATATAGGATCTACAACTTGACTACACAAGTTGTAGAAGAATCTGTCCATATAGTACTTGATAAGTCTAAGTTGATTAACAGTGAATTGTCTAGCTCTTCAGGTAGTTCTATAGGTTTAAAGGATAGCCTGGACAAGCTGACTATTAATGAAGAAGCACCTGCTAGGCTGGATGAAAAAAAGGATGCATGTTGTCCAGGGGGAGAACAAGATTCACTGGATGAAGAAGAAAACAGTGATGTACATCTAGTTGAAGAAAATGAAGAAGGCCAAGAGGTTGGCAGATTTCCTCTAGCAAGAAGACAATTAAAGGATCATCCAGCTCACCAAATCATTGGTGATGCAAGTCAAGGAGTTCTAACTAGGAGCAAAAGCATGAACACAGTTCTATGTATAAGTTTTCTATCACAGATAGAACCTAAGAAGTTTGAAGAAGCCATGCTAGATACAAACTGGATTGATGCCATGCAGGAAGAGCTGAATCAATTCAAAAGATGTAAAGTCTGGGAACTGGTTCCTAAACCAAAGGATTATAATGTTATAGGAACATAGTTGATCTACAGAAATAAACTTGATGAGAATAGCACCATAATCAAGAACAAGGCTAGGCTGGTAACAAAAGGCTACAGGCAAGAAGAAGGGATTGACTTTGAGCAAACCTTTGCCCCAGTGGCAAGGCTAGAAGCTATATGGTTATTCTTGGCCTATGCTGCCTATCAAGGTTTAAGGGTATATCAGATGGATGTAAAGTCAGCATTTCTGAATCTTGACTTAAAAGAGGAAGTCTATGTTGAACAATCCTCAGGTTTTATAGACTCTCACTATCCTAACTATGTATATAGGCTTAGGAAAGCTCTATATGGTTTGAAACAAGCCCCTAGGGCTTGGTATGAAACCTTGTCTGCTTTTCTTATTGAGAATGAATTCTCTAGAGGAAATATAGACAAAACTCTATTCTTTAGGGAATCTAAAGGCAAGATCATCCTAGTCCAGATATATGTTGATGACATTATCTTTGGATCTACTAAAAACAACCTTTGTAGAAAGTTTGCCAAACTTAGGTAAGGGAAGTTTGAAATGAGCAGTATGAGTGAGCTGAAGTTCGTCTTGGGACTTCAAGTTAGATAGACTGATGATGGATTGTCCATATCTCAGTCTAAGTTCACCAAGGAGTTGATTAATAAATATGGAATGGACTCAGCCTCCATAAGGAAAACTCCAATGGGAATAAGTATGCCTATAGACAAAGAGTAGGCAGGGAAACCTATTGATGATTCTTTTTATTGAGGGATAATTGGCTCTCTACTCTACTTGACTGCTAGTAGACCTGAAATCATGTATGCAACATGTGTCTGTACAAGGTACCAAGCATGCCCAGAGGAATCTCATTACACTGCTGTCAAGATAATTTTGAGATATCTTAAGGGCACACCTAATCTAGTTCTTTGATACCCTAAGAATAGAGTTTTCTTACTAACAGGCTTCTCAGATGCAGACTTTCCAGGATGCAAAGAAGACAGGAAAAGTACCACAGGAACTTGTCAATTCCTAGGTGGAAGGTTTGTGTTATGGAGCAGCAAGAAGCAAACAAGTATAGCTATTTCAACTGCTGAGTCAAAATATATAGCTGCAGGCAGCTGCTGTTCACAGTTGATGTGGATAAAGCATCAACTTGAAGATTATGACATCAAGGTAAGTAGAATTCCACTATTTTGTGATTCTACTAGTGTTATTTCTACTACTAAAAACCCTGTTTCACGTAGTAGAACTAAGCATATAGAAATTAAGTAATATTTCATCAGAGAACACGTGGAGAAGGAAGATATTAGTCTAGAATTTGTGAACACAAATAATCAAATTGCTGATATTTTTACAAAACCTCTGGATGAAATTTAATTCAATTATTTTAAATTTGAATTAGGTATGTTGAACTAAGAATAAGGTGATATGTCAACATAAAATTTTTCAAGTAGTTTCTGTAAGTCCAAAATTTCTCAAGAAATTTTGTCTAACTTAGAAAATTGTGTTGACTCATGCTAACTGTGTCGACACTATCATTTATTTGTGTCGACAAAGAAAAGAATTGTGTCGACACAGAAATAGTATCTGTGTCGACAGAAAAGTTGGAGTCGAAACAACTCTGTCGAGACCTTGTATTAGTATATTTTTTTTGTGTTGACACATAAAAATTGGTGTCAAAACTCTATGTCGAGACTTTGATAGTCTGTGTCGACACTGGAACAAGTTTGTCGACACATAGACGTGTCGACTAAAACAAAATTTTGTCGTGACCTAAGTCATTACTGTCGACACATGTATATCTTTTGTCGACTAGTATTATTACTAAGTAAGGCATGTATTTTGACCTACCCTTTACCAGTATATATAAATAGAAGAAGACAAAATCTGGTCGACAATGCTTTCAAAATTCTTGACCATAGACCATGTGTCGACAAATAAATTCTCTTGTCGACTCTCTTCTCTTCTCTCTCATAAATGGCGCCACACCAGGACGACAAGGTGAATGAAGGATACAAGCTGGTTTGCTGGGGATATAACCCAGCCAACAAGCATGGATGTACACTAACAAAAAACCCAGTAGGAATGAATTACAAAATACACAAAAGTTCTGGACTTAAGGCCTTACAATAGTTTGCTCAAATATAAGTGTCTTCGAAACCTTGGCACGCAGGCAGGTCACATATGAGAACACAAAAAAACACTCAAAATTTAGGCCTTCGAGGGCCGTCTCAGCAACCTGGGCTTTAGCCCGCTATTTACCGCTCGGCTCTGCAGCACCTGCAAGCACAATTCACCGTAACGGTGGCAAACAAGAATAATGGTCAGCTAAAGCTGAACAAATTAAAACGATTCTGCCCTCAAACCGGGGCGGCAAAGCTTCTTCCTTGCACTTGTTAGCAAAACCAGCAACATAGCGAATAAACATCACAACATAGGTGCATGCACACACGGCCATACACCCCGTGCTCTCAGGGCACTTACTCGGCGAAGCCAGTCCGATCCTCGATTCCACCACCTCCCCCAGGGCAGCAAACCTCGTGAGCATTTAGTCTTTTTCAGCCGTAGCCTAGACTCGATCTCCAAATCATCGGTAAGTGCCACATTAACATTAGGTCTCTTTAACCGAAACAGATGGAGCGGGTAGGATTCCACCAGCCCGTTGCTCACCCCGCCATGGCCATTTGGCCTTTTACATGGGTCAAGCTTCCCCAAAACCCAACATTCAATAAAACACGGTACATAGCCCCACTATATACCCGACTGGCTCCCAGGCCACCGAAATGGCAGAAATGTGTTTCTGCCGAGATTTCCAGCTGCACCTTGGGGTTAATCACCAAGATTCCCTGATGCATTCTAACGCATTGCAACCCGAAAACAATCAAAATGCACGGAGTCTTCCCCGAAAAAAAATGCATTGCAAAACATCACCGATCCAGACTAACATGTCCGGGTAGGCTTCAAACACCATTCCTATGTCCGTACTACGATTCCGGACTCTAACAAGGGGGACTTTACATATCTACCCCAAGGAATACCGCAAACTCACCGCACACTCGCGGGAGCGGGTTTTCCCATGCAAAGGAAGAAGAGCTTCACATGCTCAAGATGAAAATCGTTACCCTAGCGTTTTTCCTTGGCGCCATGGAAATCTATACAGATGAAAAGCACCGAAATCTCCTTGCCTCCGCAGATCCGAAGTCGTCTTGCGATTTGGAGCTCCGAAGCTCCGCCGGTGACTAGATCTAGCCTTCCTTCTTCCTCCTTTCTCTCTCCTCTCTCTAGATCTTAGAAAGAGAGTAACCCAAGAGAAATGAGGTTTTCTAAGCCATAAATCCAGGTATATCCCTGGGAAATAACCCCCAGCCGTCGGATGTCAAAACAAGGAAACAGACGGCTGCGATCAGGACTTGAAATCAAAGATCTGGGACGAACACGGCTTGCGACACGCCCGTATCAACGAGTACACGCCCATGTAGATGGGCTTGTACCTCCATTGATACAAGTCCATAACGTCCAGAGCACGACACGGCCATGTGACATGCCCGTGTCTTATGTCGTGTGCTAGACACGCCCTGGGACACGCCCGTGTCCCAGGCCGTGTAACTGCCTTAGCACAACTCGCCAAATAACCGAGAAGGACACGGGTATTCGACACGCCTGTATCGAATTTGACACGCACATGTCTGACCCAAACATGCCTAGGCTCAGGCCGTGCGTCCACACTCAACGATCGTTGAGTGAAAGGCTTTGAGTGCCTGACACGCCCTGGGACACGCCCGTGTCCCAGGCCATGTTCATTCCACGACGACCGTTGACTGCAAAATCATCGACCACGCGACCAGAGCCGAACCCTAGCATGACACGCCCTGGGGCACGCCTGTGTCCCAGGCCGTGTAACGTCGACCAAATCCCAGATTTGGCTCAAAACACCACCTGTCACTCTTTTGAGTTTCGGGGCGTTACACTCTCTCCCTCTTAAAAGAATTTCGTCCACGAAATTACCAAAGGAAAAGATATACAAAATTAAAATTGGTACCTGAGTGGAATAACTCTGGGTACTCTACAAGCATGGTCTGCTCCCGATCCCAAGAGAGCTCCTCACGACCGCAATTGTCCCAACAAACCTTGACCATTCTGATCTCCTTGTTACGATGTCGCTTGACTTCAGAGTCCTCAATACGAACGTGCTTGAATCTGATCATCAACCCTTCGTCCACCGGTACTCGATCCACTACGATCACCTACGAAGGCTCTTGCACCGCCTTCCGCAACATTGGTATGTGGAATACATCGTGTAGACCACTCAACTACACTGATAGCCTTAGGCGATAAGCCGCTTCGCTGATCCGCCCCAGAATCTCAAATGTTCCAAGGTATCTCAGACTCAGCTTCTTCAAGCGTCGTACCCGAGAAACACGCTTGAACAACTTTAACTTCAAGTACACCCATATGCCAACCGCGAACTCCACATTCCGAGGCTTGACATTGAAGTATTTGGCTTGCCTAACCTGAGCATTCATCAAATGCTCTCGAATGGTTTGCACTAATGAAGTAGCATTTTCCACCTCTTGCTTTTTGTACAACCTTGCCTCACCCATTTCCAACCACGACAACGGCGTGCGACATTTTCTACCATAAGAAGTCTCGAAGGGCGCCATTTGGGTACTCGTTTGGTAGCTATTATTGTACGCAAACTCCACCAAAAATAGATAGTCTTCCCACTGCTTCCCGAAGTCCAGAACGGACATGCGAAACACGTCATCCATCGTCATGTTGCCCCTCTAAGTTTTCCCATCCATTTGTGGATGAACGGCTGTGCTGAACTTAAACTTAGTCCCCAGCATTCGCTGCACCAACCTCCAATCATTGGATATAAGACGCCCATCTCGATCTCCCATGATACTGCGGGGCAAACCGCATAGTCTGACTAGATTATCCACAAACATCTTTGCCAGTTTCTCCACAGAATCATCCTTTCTATGCGAAATGAAGTGCGACACTTTTGCTAACCGATCTACGATCACCCAGATGGCATCATTTCCCTTCTGTGACCCTAGCAAGCCGTGCATAAATTCCATCGAAATGTCATCGAACTTCCACTCCGGAATAGGCAAGGATTTCAAGAAACCCCCTGGCTTTTGGAACTCTGCCTTCACTAAGGCGCAAGTCTTGCACTTAGCCACAACTAGTGCCATAACCTTCTTGAGTCCTGGCCACAAGAATTACTTCTTTAGGTCTCGGTACATTTCGTGCTCCCTATGTGAATTGAGTACTTGGTATGACCGTACACCAACTCCACCCATAACTTATCCACATTTGGGACGCACAAACGATTGTACTTCCTTAGTAGCCCATCTTCAACTGAAAATTGGGAATTTGACCCATCCAATGCTGCATCCATGAGCTCCTTCATACTGCCATCCAACTCTATAGCCTGCCGAATCCGATCGGCACGACCACACTGAACTTCCGTCCAGTTCAATAACGCTTTAGTGCTAGTATGCTTGTCCACATAATAGATCTCTAACGCCTCCAACTCCCGTATTAACCTCTCATCATGAAACAACAACCAGTTGGCTTGGGCGGGAGCCCTGCGACTGAACGCATCCGCAACTGTATTGCCTTTCCCGGGTACATAATGAATTTTGAGCGTATAGTCCCCCAGGAACACCATCCATCTCGGCTGCCTTATGTTCAGATCCTTCTGATCCAACAGGTACTTAAGGCTTTTGTGGTTGGTATAAATTTCAACCTTTACACCGTAAAAGTAGTGCTTTCACAGCTTTAGCGCAAAAATCACGGCCGCCAACTCCAAGTCATGGACCGGATAATTCCTTTAGTGCACTTTCCGCTGACTCAAGTCATACGCTATAACACTTCCATGTTGTAGCAGCACGTAACCCAAACAACTGCCTGAGGCATCACTATAAATCTTGAAGCCTTCGGTCCCACTTGGCGAACCTAGAATAAGCGCCGTGGTCAATCGACACTCCAACTCCTCAAAATCTTGTGCGCACGCAGGCATCCAAACAACTTTTAATCTTTCCTCGTCAAAGTTGTGAGGTGGGGGGGGGGGTAACTCTATCCGCGAGAAGTTCTCTACGAAGCGCCTGTAGTAGCCGGTTAGCCCCAGAAAACTCTGGTCTTCCGCTTAAGAACGTAATACAGGCCACTTGCGTATCATAACTATCTTCGCTGGATCCACTGCAACACCAACTCTACTAACTTTATGACTGTGGGATGCTACCTAGGATAACCCAAAACTCGCGTTTGGAGAACTAGGCATAGAGTTGGTTCCTCAATAGCGTTTCAACCACCGAAAGCAGATGCTTGAAGTGATCCTCTTGCTCTGCGAGTATACCAATACGTCGTCGATGAAGATGACCACAAAATAGTCTAGGTACTCCCTGAACGATCTGTTCATCAAATCCATGAACATTGATGGCATATTAGTCAGCCCGAACGACATGATGGTAAACTCGAAATGTCCATACCTTGCACCGAACGCTATCTTTTGGACATCGCTTTCCCTTATCCTCAGCTGATAGTAACCGGACATAAGAACCAATTTTAAGTATACCGATGACCCGACCAACTGATCAAAAGATCATCCACCCTTGGGATCCCGTACTTGCACTTTTCTGTTAACTTGTTCAGTTTCCCATAATCGATACAGAGTCACAACCTTTCGTCCTTCTTCTTAACAAAGAGGACCGACGCTCTCCAAGGAGACGAACTTGGATGCACATAACCTTGCTCCATCAACTCTTCCAGTTGAGCCTTTTGCTCCGCCATCTCCTTAGGCGTTAACTGATATGGAGAGCGTGGCACAGGTTTGGCACCTGACACTAGCTCAATCGTGAAGTCAATCTCTCGCTACGGTGGGACTCCAGGGAGACCATCAGGGAAACACATCAGGATATTCAGATACACCCGAGATTCTATCCGATGTAGGCTTAGGATTCGAAGCCTCCCATGGTGGCAGTAACGACGCTTGGAAGTCGAACTCCTGACTCCCAAACCATAACCTTGCGACACAGACACTCTCTCCCTCCGCGCATAGAACGTCCATTAGGCAACAACACATCCAAATTAGCCTTTACCATTGAAGGAGATACTCCGATGTGCAATACTAAACCTTCGGACAAAAGGAGTGCAAAGTTCCTGTATCGAAACTATGCCCTCGGCGGGTGACCAAAAGTCCAAAACAAAGCCTATAACTTCCAGTCCTAAGCAAGCACGCATAAGGTAACATGTATAAGAAGTTAAATTGCTATCAATTAAACCATACCTGACATCCCGACGGTCGGCCACAATACCTCTTGCTGACCAAGGATGTCCACCCTCGGTTGGGGCGAATTATACAGTGATGCGGTGGACTCCACCTCCTTGCCCTTCTTCTCAGCTGTTGCCCCCGACTTCTTCTCAGACATTGGGCATCCACTCCAACAATCCCGGGCATAGTGTCCCAACTTTCCACAGTTATAGCATGCACCTGGGGTTTGGCCTGTAGTCGCTCCGGATGCGCCAGAGGAAGGGAGTAGACTCGAAATCCTAGCCTTCTTGTACCACCTATGGTACTCAAATTTTGATGTTGCCATTTTGAACATCGTCTCCTTTGTACTAGAGTCTTCAACTTCTCCTTCCATAGCTTTCAATGTATTCTGAGCACCCTTCCGACAATCTCGGGCAAAGTGCCCTTTCTTTTTACAAGAATGGCAACTATAAGTAGTCTGGCTAGTAGATGATCTAGTTTCATTTCTCAGCATTCTGCGGTAGGTAGTCCTTATAGGATCTGCAGGGTTTGATACCCTATTCACTGGTATTTAATGAGTTTTCCCCAACTCTACTTCCAAAGTTCTGGCCGACTCCACCAAGGCTCGGAATCCCAATAGCTTTGGTCCTAGCAGTAGGATGCGTAACTCGATGCACAGACCATTGTAAAATCTATCGACTATAGACTGCTTGCTTTCCCACTCAAAGCCTGGGTAGTGCCATATCATAAGGAACGTCTGCAAATAATCGTCAACTGAGTGAGCTCCCTGCAACACAATCGTGTTCATCTGCTGCCCTAAAGGGCCTCTACATGCCATTTTCTCCATCACACCGCCCGGTGTTGGGGCCATCTCAGAGATAGAGGGTTGCACATTTCTTCCATGTTGTGCGTTGGTCACAGCGAACACCGCTTAACCTACCCTTCTTATGGTTTCAAAAGAAGTAGGAGTCTCAGGCACGTCGCTTGGTGCAGTAATTTTCTCAGAAAGTGTGCGTTCAGTCTGCCACGCGCCACTCCCGGACACCTAAAGTCGTATAAAACACCGATAAGAGACCAAACAACATTACAAAAATGCAATTATAGGAACACGAAGGTTCCTCAAACATGTGTATTTTCATTCCTAAGTGGACATTCATGAGTTCTTTTCATGTTATAATGATGACGCACACACATGTGCTCACACCGCTTAAAGTGAATTCGTCAACAAATTCATTTAAGCCTGACCGAAACCGGTAGTCTTATACTAAATTGTAACATAGCATATAGAAGTAGGTTCAGCCGGGGCCCGACGCCATATACCACGGACAGACCGGTGGTTTACTGAATGAAACCATTCAACCATTACACACGTCCTATACAGAGCATCTAGCGGAAGTAATTTATTAAGTTGCAACAATAAGAACCCTTCCAATAAGAATGAATGTCCACTAATAGAAAAGCCAGCAGGAACGAATTACAAAATACACAAAAGTACTGGCCTTAAGGCCTTACAATAGTTTGCTCAAATATAAGTGTCTTCCAAACCTCGGCACGCAGGCCGGTCACACATGAGATGTAACACCCCAAAAAGACTCAAAAATGGTTTTGAGGTGCAGGTCATTTTACACGGCCTGGGACACGGGCGTGTCCCAGAGCGTATCGGGGGTACACGGCCTGGGACACAGGCGTGTCCCAGGGCGTGTCACGCAAATAAAATGCGTTTTGAGTCAGAAAGTTACACGACCTTGAACCAAGCCTTGAACACGGGCGTGTCAGGTTGGACACAGGCGTGTCCGATGCCGTGTGCTTACCCGTGTACTGCTTGCAGCTCGATGAGGCAGAGGTAACACAGGCGTGTCTCAGGAATGACACGGGCGTGTTAGGTTCGACACGGGCGTGTCGATGCCCGTGTTCTGGTAAATCTCAGTCGGTACGAATACCACGTGTGCCGCTTAAGGGTACACGGCCTGTGACACGGGCGTGTCACAGGCCGTGTCAGCCAAAAAAATGAGTTTTTGGGCAAATCGTGGCCGTTCAGATTTCTCTCTTTGGATCCAAGGGCTCAGGTGATTCCTGGCTGGATTTAATCCGTGAAGGCTGATGAAGACTTCATTCTTCATTTGGTTAAGAAAGAGAGAAAGAGAGAGGAGGAAGAAGAAGGAGGAGGAGATCAAGCCACCGGCGGAGTTCCCGTGGTCCGATTCGTGATCCGAAGCCGGCGTTGTGAAGGCAAAGCTGCTGCGGTTCTTTCTCACCGGCTAGTTTGCGATGGCTCCCAAGAGATCGACAAGGGTAACGATCTCCCTTCTTGGACATGTGAAGTCCTTCTTTTCTGCATTGCATAGGGAAAACCCTTCCCCGCGAGTGTGCGGTGGGTTGTGGTGTCCCTTGGGATAGATATGTGAAGTCCCCCTTGTTAGAGGCCGGAATTAGAGTACGGCTCTAGGCATGCTGTGTGAAGCCCATCTGGACATGCTCTGGATTGGTGATGCTTGTTTGCATATCGGAGAAGGCTCCGTGATTATGGCTTGTGTTGCCTTGTGCCTACCTGTTGCTTGGTGCAGCAGGAAGTACTGGATGATGTCCAGGAAATGAAGAGGGTTGGATGCAACTCTTGTGGCCGTGCGTTGCCACTTTATGAGCGGTTGAGCCGTTGGGCTGCAACTTGATGAAAAGGCAGATTGCCGAACAGGAAAGGTGAAACCGACCCGCGTCTATAATTAGCCATAGATACTTCCGTATTCGAGGTGGAACGGCGACTTGAGCAACGGGGGGTGGCTGATCCGTACCTGCGTTAGGTCCGTCCGACTTGGAAGCCTGGTTATAGGTTTTGTTGGAGCGCCTAATGAGAGTCTTAGGCCCGCGCGCCGGAAAGACTAGAATGCTCAAATACCGTGTAGACGGTGGTGTTGACCCTGGTATTCCGGTACACCAAGAATGTGCCCTGAGTGTACGGACTGTCGGGCCGTGTGGCCGATAGTTGTGATGGCTTGAATGTGCCTGCGCGCACATAGTTGCTATATGATGATGCCATGCTTTGCAGGGAAAGAATGCTAATGCCCTGAGAAAGGGGTAGGATTGTTATAATTGGGTCAGCTGAATGCTGACCGTTGCATTGTTTGCCACCGGTTGGGTGGATTGTTCCCATGCAGGTGCTGGAGAGCCAAGTGGTAAGTGAAGGGCTGAAGCCCTACTGCTGTTGCTGCTGCTGCTGCTATGGCTAGCCCTTGAAGGCTAAGCGAATGTTTTTGCTTGTTTTCTTTTACTCATGTATGGCCGGCCTGCGCGTCGAGGTTTGTAAACCATACGGTGTGAAAAGAGGAACTGTAAGGCCTTAAGGACAAACTCTATGTATTGGTTGTACATTCCGTGGTTATTTATAAAGGTGGTTTATATATTGGACATTCCTGGTTAGAGTTCAAATTACAACTTAAAGCTTCCGCTAGAATGCTCTGAGTTAGGATTCGTGTTTGGTTTGGTATTATCCTGTGACCTCACCGTCTGTTTGTGGCATATAGTGTGGGGCCCCAGCCGGACCTTCTACTATACGTCATTTAACGGATGGGGTCGTTACATTTTGGTATCAGCTTCGTTCGGTCTTCCTCTATCAAATTCGTGGACGAATTCTTTTATGGGGTGGCGAGCGCGTGTTTATGCGCCCTGCTGTAATGCTAATGAACTCTGGAATGTCCACTAAGGAATGTACAAAATCTTGTTTGAGGAATCTGCGCGTTCCTCTTTGTGTTGTTTTGCTTGCATACGTTCGCTAATGTGTGTCTTGTCCACCTATAGGTGATGCGTAGTGGTGCTGGGCAGTCTGAGCCCTAGCGCTCTGATGATAGTGTGGCACCAGCTGAGGTGCCAACACCTCCTCCATCTGCGGAAACTGTTCGCTTAGTTGCTGAGGCGCTATTTGCCATGATTCAGCCGACCGGGCAAGCGCAGCCGGCATTAGAGCCAGTTCGTGTTATTGTAAGACCCGAGCCGGTTGAGGCTGTAGATCCACGAGCAGCTGACCGACAGTTGAAGCAATTCATGAGCTTCAGTCCGCCTACGTTTACGGGACTGGGATCCCCAACGCAGGCAGAAGATTGGTTATCGCATGTCAAGCGGATAATGACAGCGATCAGGGCGGAGGAAACTCTAAAGGTCACCTTGGCCACCTTCATGCTTGAAGGAGAGGCACGATTGTGGTGGGACGAGGTTGAGGTACACCATTTGGCGGGCAGGCAATTAACGCAAGTGTCGATTGAGGAGTTCTCTCGAATATTTCTGGCGAAGCATGTCCCAGCGGCGCAACGCATTGCTATGGAAAACGAGTTCCAACAGTTAAAACAAGGGGAAGATAGCGTGGATATCTACTTGCATGAGTTTACCAGGTTGGGACGGTATGCGGGAACAATCTTCGCGGATGACCAAAGGAAAACGAATCGGTTCTTTGAAGGATTGCGGGATGAGTTGAGATTCCTGCTTTCGAGTTCAGTGAACCAAGGGTTTCAGGCGTTGGTTGATACTGCGTGTGCGTTGGAGAAGGACATGCGGCGGGTGCAAGGGAACAAAGCAAGAGGTTCAAGCACCTCGCCCTAGCAAATCGTTCTACCAGAAGAAAGGGGGCAAGAGGTCCAAGCCGTCTGGGCAAGTGACTACGGCCGTTGTGTCGGGGGCGACATCAAGGCCGGATTCTCGTGCATGCTATAACTGTGGCTGGGTGGGGCATATAGCTCGTGACTGTCGGGTTGTACAGCCCAAAGGGGAAAAGAAGACGGGTGAGCCTTATGCTGAGAAGGGCAAAGCGGTGGTTGATTCCTCTGCGCCCCAGGCACAGCCCCGAATCTATCAGCTTGGCCAACAGGAAGCGATTAAGCAAAGTGACGTCGTCACAGGTACGAGTTGATTTAGCTTACTTGCTTGCGTGCTATTGTTTTTGGTTATGTATAGCTTGTGCATGATGTGTGTGCTGTAGGCTTTGTCCTGATTCGGAATAATGTGGCGAGAGCCCTGTTTGATACGGGTGCTTCGCATTCTTTTATGTCTGAGGATTTCGTATCTCGCATTGGGGTACCAAGTCATGTGACGGTGGATAGTACAAGGGTGTTATTGCCGAATGGCTGTGTGATGCTTGCGGATAGGGCTTGCGATGTGGATGTGCAAATAGGAAGTCGGGATTTCGGTTTGGGTGCAGCTGTGCTACCGTTATCGGAGTTTGATGTGATCTTTGGTATGGACTGGCTCTCAGAGCAGCGTGCCTTTATTGATTGCAACTCTAAGGAGATTATACTGGGCCAGAATACCGGACTTGTGACGAAGTTCGCTGGTATGCGAGGAGTTGGCGGAACTCTGTTGTCTGCGCTCCAAGTCGTCAATGCTGTTCGGAAGGGCGCGAAGTTATTCTTCACGCTAATTCAGGCTGTTGAGCCAAAGGCCAGTGTCGGTGAAGTACTGGTTGTGTCAGAGTTTGCCGATGTGTTTCCTAAAGATCTTCCTGGGTTACCACCCCAGCGGGAGATTGACTTCTCTATTGAGTTGGTGCCAGGTGCGAAACCTGTGGCCCGCTCACCATATCGCGTCGCGCCAAAAGAGATGGCTGAGTTAAAAGTCCAATTGCAAGAGTTGTTGGAGCTGGATATATACGCCCAAGTATGTCACCTTGGAGCGCGCCTGTTCTATTTGTGAAAAAGAAAGACGGTAGTTTACGGTTATGTATTGACTACCGCGAATTGAATAAGCTGACGGAGAAAAACAAATATCCGATCCCACGGATTGATGACCTCTTTGATCAGCTGGCAGGATCAACGGTCTATTCCAAATTGGATTTGAAATCGGGATATTATCAGCTGAGGATTAGGGAAGGTGACATTCCCAAGACGGCGTTTGGAACACAATACGGTCATTATGAGTTCACGGTAATGCCGTTTGGCCTATGTAATGCGCCTTCGGTATTTATGGACCTAATGCATCGAATGTTCCGAGAGTACTTGGATTTGTTCGTGATTGTGTTTATCGATGATATCTTAGTATACTCTCAGTCGGAAGAGGATCATGCAAACCATTTGCGGTTGGTCTTGCATACCCTGCGGAGGAATAAGCTTTTTGCCAAGTTCTCAAAGTGTGAGTTCTGGCTCTCATCAGTAGCCTTTTTAGGCCATGTGGTAAGTGGAGAAGGTATCGCGGTGGATCCGTTGAAGATAAGTGCCATTCGGGATTGGCCAGTGATGTCTTCAGTGGCCGAGGTCAGGAGCTTCCATGGACTTGCGGGCTACTATAGACGGTTTGTGGAAAACTTCTCACGGATTGCTTTACCTCTGACCACGCTGACGAGAAAAGATCAAAAGTTCATTTGGACGCCGGAGTGCGCGCGAGCTTTTGAAGACTTGAAGAGTCGTTTGACCACGGCACCTGTGTTGACATCGCCATGTGGTACAGATGGGTATGAGATCTATAGTGATGCTTCCAGGAGCGGCTTAGGCTGCGTTCTTCTGCAGTTTGGTAAAGTGATTGCTTATGACTCGCGCCAGTTGAAAGTGCATGAGCAGAATTACCCCGTCCATGATTTGGAGTTGGCGGCGGTAATCTTTGCGCTCAAGTTGTGGCAGCACTATCTATATGGCGTTAAAGTGGATATCTATACAGATCACAAAAGCCTAAAGTATTTGTTAGATCAGAAGGATCTGAAAATGCGTCAACGAAGATGGATGGAGTTCCTTGGGGACTACACCTTCGAGATTCACTATACTCCCGGGAAGGGAAATGTGGTCGCTGATGCTTTGAGTCGGAAGACTCCGGTACGGGCAAGCTGGTTGCAGAGGCATGATCAACGGTTAATCCAGGAATTGGAAGCGTTGGAGATATCTTGTGTTGACAAGGGTTCTTCGACTGATGCATGCTTGAACTGGACGGAGGTGCAATATGACCTTACGGACAGAGTTCGGCGAGCAACGGAGCTTGATGAAAGTCTCTAGCGCTATGCAAAAGATGGGCCGGAAGACCAATTCTCTTGGGATAACGGTTTGTTACGAAGAAATGGTCGAGTGTGCGTCCTGAGTGTGGGTAAATTGAGGGAAGAGTTGATGTACGAAGCTCACTTTGCAAAGTACTCAGTTCACCCAGGGAGCACAAAGATGTACAGAGATCTGAAAAAGCTGTTCTGGTGGCCCGGACTAAAGAAAGATGTCGTACGTTATGTGGCTGAATGCAATACCTGTGCGTTGGTGAAAGCGGAATGCCAGAAGCCTGGCGGTTTCCTGAAGTCGTTACCTATTCCGGAGTGGAAGTTCGATGACATTTCGATGGATTTCGTGCACGGATTGCCGAGATCTCAACGCGGTCATGATTCAATCTGGGTGATTGTGGACCGGTTGACAAAAGTGGTGCACTTCCTTCCAAACAAAAGAGACGATTCAGTGGAAACCTTGGCCAAGCTTTATGTAGAGCAGGTTGTTCGACTGCACGGTGTTCCTCGGAGCATCGTTAGTGACCGTGATGGGCGGTTCACATCGAATGATTGGCGGTTCGTTCATCAAATGTTGGGTACAAAGTTAGCATTTAGTACGGCCTTTCATCCCCAAACGGATGGCCAGACTGAACGAACCAACAGGACGATGGAGGACATGCTCTGCATGTGCGCCCTAGACTTTGGTAAGAGATTGGAAGATTATATATTTCTTGTCGAATTTGCCTATAATAATAGCTACCAAGCGAGTATTGGTATGGCACCATTTGATGCTTTATATGGTCGGAAATGCCGTACATCGTTAGCTTGGGCTGAAGCAGGCGAATCTAAGCTGAGTGGGAAAAAGGAAGTCGAAGAAGCTACCTCGCTCATACGCTCTATTCGGGAGAGGCTATTGATTGCCCAAGATCGTCAAGCAAAGTACTACAATGCCAAACACCGGAACGTGGAGTTCACGGTGGGTGATTGGGTATATTTGAAGATCAAACCCTTCAAAGGCGTGTCCAGGATTCGGCATTTGAAAAAGCTAAGTCCGAGGTATCTTGGTCCGTTTGAGGTGGTGGAGCGAGTTGGGGAAGCTACTTATCGACTAGCACTTTCAGTAGACTTGGGTGGATTACATGATGTATTTCACATCTCAGTCCTTCGTAAGGCGGTGAAGGATCCAGCTCAAGTAGTGGAGAATGATCGGGTACCGGTCGACTATGGGCTAACGATGAGGGTTAGACCCATTCAGATCGAGGATCGAGCCGAGAAACAATTGCGGAACAAAGTGATCGGGATGGTCAAGGTCCGATGGGACAATTGTGGCCGTGAAGAGCTAACATGGGAGCGAGAGCAGACCATGCGAGCTGATTTTCCCGAACTGTTTGTATAAACTGTAGACCGTGTACTTTTTGTTATAACAGAATTCTCAAGTAATAGTATTGTTGGTTCTTGTTTCCTTACCGTGCAAATTTCGGGACGAAATTTTGTTAAGGGGGGGGGGGAGGATTGTAACACCCCAAAAAGACTCAAAAATGGTTTTGAGGTGCAGGTCATTTTACACGGCCTGGGACACGGGCGTGTCCCAGGGCGTGTCGGGGGTACACGGTGTAAGACCCCTTTTTTTTTTTTTTTTTTTACTCCGGGGTCTTATGCCCAGAACCGCCGCTTTGCGGTGATACCTTCACGTCCTGAAGGGTTATCACCACAAATCGACGATTCTGCCGGCCTTATTCGATCACAATCAAATAGCAAGTAAGAAGTAAAAGCTGAAGTGCAGTCCACAATATAATATCACATATAAATAAAAACTCCACGAAGGGAGTGTCCATAGAAAACATCAGAGTAATAAGGGCTTATGCCCTGTACATCAAACCTCACTACAAAGCTCTCAAACAAACTAGAAAGCAAATCTACTACAACTAGGGATCGGAACTCACGGTCCCGGCTGTCTGGACTCCGGTGCTAGATTGCCCCATCTCCAAGTGCACGGACCTCCGAGGCTGCTCCTCCGTGCTGCGCTCCACGTTCCCCTGTAATGGTGTTCGGTCGCCCGTCAGTCAAAAAGACCAAGTCCTATCATCCCCCACCCCTTCCCCCATGCTCTAAGGCACCGAGCGGAGAGGAAGAGAGGGAAGGACATGAAAGTGGAGAGTACAACAAAAACAGGTGACAAGTCCTAACTAATAGTTTATAACAAGTGAGCAACATAATATAAGTGTTGTAATAGGTCAAACGAGAAAAGAAAGTAAGTAAAGTAATTTAAACCTTTACTTATGTGAGTACACATAAGCAAGGGATCTTTTGCAAGGCTCCCATCGTATAAAGAGTCCCATTCCACTTTATACGTTGGGGTGTCGGTTACCACACAACAAATATAATAATATATTAAATGACCTTGATTTATAAACTTGCCCCACACAAGCTTATAGACCAAGGGGTCGTTCTGCAGGTCCTAAGGTATAAGCGTCCCATTAAACTTATACTTTAGGTGTCAAGTTATTATGACTGATTATGATATGCATCTATATGGTGGGTATGTTATGACATGCAGTGCAACTCACACACCCGACTTTGTGCACACAAACCTTTAGTTCCCCCTTTCTGGAGATAACTCCCAGGTTACTCCCGTAGTGGCAAACGGAAGCGGTGGGTTGGGCCTCGCCCACCTCAAAACCAGTAAAAGCACTACCGGTCTGACCTATCGTACGCTCACGCCTGGTGCACGAGGCGGACTCCTGCGTACTTTGCCGACTGGTCCGCCGGACTTAACCTTTGGCAAGGTGCTAACCACCATGCCGAGTCAACGATACCGGTGTCGGTGCAATCGATCTCCCCGATACCGAAGACCCACCACCTTTTCCTTCCTATCTATGCACATGCAACGATTATAGTATAAGCAGTAAAAAGGTAAAAGCTCCCGGACAAGTCCGTCCGTATCCACTACCAACCAAGCCCAAAGGCTCCCCGGACAAACCCGTCCGTAAGGTCTATCAACCGAGCCAAAAGCTCCCCGGACAAACCCGTCCGGCTTGATTCCAAATCCCCATCCCTTAAACACATCGGGATGGCCTAACCATTTCCGACCCTAACTACTGAGTGTGTGCAAATGTGAATCCCTACTTAACTGATTACTCTTTCTTTTGTTTTGAGGTTTACGTTAGCCCAGGGCTGCCTCCGGATTATACCCCGTGAAGGGTTCTCAATAGGCACTAGGAACTACGATGGTATGAAGACCAAAGTTCCCTTTCGCAAGGCACTTATTTTTGGTTGGTTGATTTCCCTTACCCATTCCTTTCATATTACAGTATACTATCCTAGGGTGATTTTTGACTCTTCGCTCCTACGGGAACGACGATCTTTCGTCGGACCCGCGCACCTTCTAACACTTACTGACTCGATTCTCACCAGACCTTGAAACCTCCTTAGGTGATCCATTCTCTTCTATGAATCCACCAACATGACCTATCCTTAAGTCAACACAACCTAACCCTGTTTACACATTTCCTCATGGTTATTATCTACCGACCAACCTGTACTATATGATGTTCATGAAAACTCGACTCCTACTTTTCATCCAAATACCTCAGATTATTTATCGGGGGTCTATCCTAACAGGATTTGCCTAAATCCAAAGCATTAAATATTTTCCTAATAAATCAGATAATTTATTTATTTATTCTTAAGGGCCTAATATCATCATTTTGAACATGAGGTATGTCATTTTAGTTGATTCAAAACATCAAAGTTCTATGGTAAATACTAGTAGGCCTAAGTATCTATTTTTCCAAGGTTTGATAATTTACAATGATGTCCAAGGGGCCTAAATATAATTTAGTAATAAATCATCTAGCTCTTGTTTATTGAAGCATCTATATAAAATATTCCTCCAAAAATCTTGAAATAATTACAGGGTGCTGGTATGATATTAAAAACAACATTTACAGAATTCCATATTTTTCTTGCTGGAAATTAAATTATAATAAATCATTTACTAATTAACAATCTAACCGGCTTTGTGAATCAAGTACTATAACAGCAACCCTAAAAGTTCTTAAATAATTCTCAGTGCTATACAAGAGCCTAAAAACCTTAAATTCCAGATCTCATAATTTTCCAGCAATTTAACAAGCCCTAATTTATTTTTACAATCTAAAGCCCATATTAAAAGATTGTGAATGAACCTCTACAAATTCTCAACATAAAGTTCTATAAAAATTCAGGAATCAATGTTCTAATCAGCAAGATCTAAATCCAGAATTTTAACTGATTTTAATTAAATTAAAGCCACCAAACAATTGAAAACAACAAATCGGCTAATAATCATTTAACACATGAAGTATAACTTTATTAATCATAAAATTCCAGGAAAATTACCATGTGTCTAGAACACTCTAAAACTCACTCTACCCAAGTTTCATAGCTTTTAGATGAGTTAAATTACTGTTTTGACCCTAAAGGCCCTTCTACCCTAAAACTAGGGTTTAGGATTTGAGGTACCTAGCTACCTCAAAATTCTCTAAGATTATAACCAGAGGGTTAAATATTCATTAACCACCTCTCCACCAAATATCAAGGCCATACAAGAGCATTTGCCCCTATGTCCTTCACAAACCCCCAAAAGTCCTCACTTTGGGTTTGTACCTGGGCCCTAGGGTAAATCCACCCTAACACATCTCCTTTGCTCCCCAAAGGTTCTTAGGATCATCCTAACCCATTGGTCACAACTTCAACCTCTGTTGAGGTGAGTTGACCACCCAATTGCCACAAGTCCCCTTTTTCCCATATTACCCTTCCCTAGGTCCAACTTAGGGCTTAATGGTTCCTGTTCAAAACTCAACCAAATGAGTTGAAATTTGAACCAGACCTAGATATATACACCAGGGACACCTCACCAAAACTTGGGAGGGTATGGAGGTCATTTGACCCTTCAATTTCCTAACCCTAGCTTTTATAGATTTAGATCAAAAACTTAGGTTAAAATACTCCAAATGACACCAAATTTTTATTGTAGATAGGTATAGATATAAGTAAGCTCCTGTCCAAAATTCAAAGCATTATGACAAGAATTGAAGAGTGGGGATTTAATTTTGTGATTTGTCACTATTCTAGAGAGCCCTCACTAAAATGGTTGCTGGGGTCAGCCCACTAATCCAAATTGGTTGAAACAACTTTTGAATTAAACTAGACATCAAGGGCTACAACTTTGATGTTGGTCATAGTTTCTGTAGGAGGGCCTAAGTATTTTTAATTATTATTTTAAAAACCGACCAGTAATTAGAATAAAATGAATTAATTTAATTGCATGCACTATTCATCTTCTCCAAAATAACCGAAACCAGGCCGAAGAAATGTGGGGTTGCGGGCTGTTTTCTGGCGGCTAGGGGCGGTGCCACCACCGGCCATCACCTCCTCTACCCTCACGGTGGTGGGGGGAGTAGTTGGCCGGTGGCTAGGGCGGCCGGAGGTGGCGGCGCCGCCCTACCCGAGCCACCCAAAACTCCATTAAAATGGAGTTTTTTTCTGATTTTCAGGTTACCCGACCGGCTCCTTAGAGCCCGACTTCCATCCTAAACAAGTTCTAAGATCTAGGCATGAGGAGAGGAGAGGGGGAGGACCTGAGTTCGGGCATGGATGCGGGTTGAGCGGCGCGACGTCATGGTGGCGGCGGTGGCGGCGTTTCTCCTCCTTGGTGGCTCCGGCAAGGCTCTCTCCTCCTTCTCTGATTTCGAAAACAGTCTCCCCTCTCTCCTAAGTGAGCATATAAAGAGGAGAGGGGAGAGGGGGCGGTTTTCATCAAGGGGCAAGTGCCTCTTCATGAAAAAGGTTGGGAGGAGAGAGAGAGGGGTGGAGCCACCCCTTGGTGGCCGGGAAATGGTTGGGGGGAAGAGATGTCAGCCACTAGGTGGCTGTGGGCCCCTCTTTGGCTGACCCCATGCCTCCTCACACTTCAAAACACCCACTCACCTCTCCACCACCTTTTCTCTCTCCTAAATATATCAAAATTCTCACTTCTTTCTCTCTCCTAGTCACCCTCACGATTTCTTCTCCCTAAAAGCCTAAAGGCAGCCCATAATTAATATTAATACCTCATAATTCAAAAGAGAATGGAGGCTCTCCCTTTCACCAAAAAAATAATCCTCTTTTCTCACTTTCTCTCTCCTATATTACTCTTCCAAAAATTGACCTAACCCTCTCTCCTAGTCACCATGTTGACTAGCCTAGGGTTTAGGCTATAGGCAGCCATATTATCCCTTACTATTACCTCATGAGCCTACATGAGGGCTTGAGCTTGAGTTAACCTAATTGAACTAGGTTTGACTTGATTTGGGCTTAGGGTTGACTTGGTCAACTTGACCTTTTGGGTCACCATCAAAGGACTCCTAGTGACCCATTGACCTCCTCTAAGGCCTAGGTATGGTTAAGTAGGGTAGGTTTGACATAATGAGGGTGAATTGTCTCAAAGGAAGGTCACCTTGGCCTAACTAGGGCTTGAGTTGACTTGGGTCAACTTAGCCTCCAGATTTGCCCCCAATGGGTCTTGGTGACCCATTGATCTCATAATAGGTCTAGGAATGCCTTGGAGTCAGATTGAACTCACCAGGCCACCAAAACTTAGGGTTTTAAAATTTTACTATTTGCAGCCCAAGTGAGCCTCAACTAGTCATTTGGTCTCCTAGGCTCACTAAGGACTTGCCAAGACTGAGTCATGCTCAAAGCCACACCTAGGGGGGGTCTGATTTGAAAAAGGGATGTTACACACGGCCTGGGACACGGGCGTGTCCCAGGGCGTGTCATGCAAATAAAATGCGTTTTGAGTCAAAAAGTTACACGGCCTTGAACCAAGCCTTAAACACGGGCATGTCAGGTTGGACACGAGCGTGTCCGATGCCGTGTGTCTACCCGTGTACTGCTTGCAGCTCGATGAGGCAGGGGTGACACGGGCGTGTCTCAGGAATGACACGGGCGTGTCAGGTTCGACACGGGCGTGTCGATGCCCGTGTTCTGGTAAATCTCAGTCGGTACGAATACCGCGTGTGCCGCTTAAGGGTACACGGCCTGTGACACGGGCGTGTCACAGGCCGTGTCAGCCAAAAAAATGAGTTTTTGGGCAAATCGTGGCCGTTCAGATTTCTCTCTTTGGATCCAAGGGCTCAGGTGATTCCTGGCTGGATTTAATCTGTGAAGGCTGATGAAGACTTCATTCTTCATTTGGTTAAGGAAGAGAGAAAGAGAGAGGAGGAAGAAGAAGGAGGAGGAGATCAAGCCACCGGCAGAGTTCCCGTGGTCCGATTCGTGATCCGAAGTCGGCGTTGTGAAGGCAAAGCTGCTGCGGTTCTTTCTCACCGGCTAGTTTGTGATGGCTCCCAAGAGATCGACAAGGGTAACGATCTCCCTTCTTGGACATGTGAAGTCCTTCTTTTCTGCATTGCATAGGGAAAACCCTTCCCCGCGAGTGTGCGGTGGGTTGTGGTGTGCCTTGGGGTAGATATGTGAAGTCCCCCTTGTTAGAGGCCGGAATTGGAGTACGGCTCTAGGCATGCTGTGTGAAGCCCATCTGGACATGCTCTGGATTGGTGATGCTTGTTTGCATATCGGAGAAGGCTCCGTGATTATGGCTTGTGGTTCCTTGTGCCTACCTGTTGCTTGGTGCAGCAGGAAGTACTGGATGATGTACAGGAAATGAAGAGGGTTGGATGCAACTCTTGTGGCCGTGCGTTGCCACTTTATGAGCGGTTGAGCCGTTGGGCTGCAACTCGATGAAAAGGCAGATTGCCGAACAGGAAAGGTGAAACCGACCCGCGCCTATAAATAGACATGGATACTTCCGTATTCGAGGTGGCACGGCGACTTGAGCAACGGGGGGTGGCTGATCCGTACCTGCGTTAGGTCCGTCCGACTTGGAAGCCTGGTTATAGGTTTTGTTGGAGCGCCTAATGAGAGTCTTAGGCCCGCGCACCGGAAAGACTAGAATGCTCAAATACCGTGTAGACGGTTGTGTTGACCCTGGTATTCCGGTACACCAAAAATGTGCCCTTAGTGCACGGACTGTCGGGCCATGTGGCCGATAGTTGTGATGGCTTGAATGTGCCTGCGCACACATAGTTGCTATATGATGATGCCATGCTTTGCAGGGAAAGAATGCTAATGCCCCGAGAAAGGGGTAGGATTGTTATAATTGGGTCAGCTGAATGCTGACCGTTGCATTGTTTGCCACCGGTTGGGTGGATTGTTCCCATGCAGGTGCTGGAGAGCTAAGTGGTAAGTGAAGGGTTGAAGCCCTACTGCTGTTGCTGCTGCTGCTGTGGCTAGCCCTTGATGGCTAAGCGAATGTTTTTGCTTGTTTTCTTTTACTCATGTATAGCCGGCCTGCGCGCCGAGGTTTGTAAACCATACGGTGTGAAAAGAGGAACTGTAAGGCCTTAAGGCCAAACTCTATGTATTGGTTGTACATTCCGTGGTTATATATAAAGGTGGTTTATATATTGGGCATTCCTGGTTAGAGTTCAAATTACAACTTAAAGCTTCCGCTAGAATGCTCTGAGTTAGGATTCGTGTTTGGTTTGGTATTATCCTGTGACCTCACCGTCTGTTTGTGGCATATAGTGTGGGGCCCCGGCCGGACCTTCTACTATACGTCATTTAACGGATGGGGTCGTTACATGAGAACACAAGAAAACACTAAAAATTTAGTCCTTCGAGGGCTGGCTCAGCAACCTGGGCTTTAGCCCGCTATTTACCGCTCGGCTCCGCAGCACCTGCAAGCTCAATTCACCGCAACGGTGGCAAACAAGAATAACGGTCAGCTAAAGCTGATTAAATTATAACGATTTCGCTCCCAAACCGGGGCGGCAAAGCTTCTTCCCTGTACTTGTTAGCCAAACAAGCAACATAGCGAATAAACATCACAACATAGGTGCACGTACACATGGCCGTACACCCCGTGCTCTCAGGGCACTTACTCGGCAAAGCCAGTCTGAACCCAGTCTGATCCTCGACTCCACCACCACCCCCAGGGCAAAAAACCTCGTGAGCATTTAGTCTTTTCAGCCGTAGCCTAGACTCGATCTCCAAATCATCGGTAAGTGCCACGTTAACTTTTTGTCTCTTTAACCCAAATAGATGGAGTGGGTAGGGTTCCACCAACCCGTTGCTTACCCCGCCATGGCAATTTGGCCTTTGACGTGGTCCAAGCTTCCCCCCGTCCCAACTATCGATAAAACACGGTAAATAGCCCGCTATATACTCGGCTGGCTCCCAGGCCACTGAAATGGTAGAAATGCGTTTCTACCCAGATTTCCGGGTGCACCTTGGGGTTAATCACAAAGATTCCCTGATGCATTCTAACGAATTGCAACCTGAAAACAATCAAAACGCACGGAGTCTTCTCCGGCACAAAATGCATATCAAAACATCACCGAACTAGACCAACATGTCCGGGTGGGCTTCACACACCATGCCTATGTCCGTACTACGATTCCGGACTCTAAAAAGGGGGACTTTACATATCTACCCCAAGGAATACCGCAAACTCACCGCACACTCGCGGGAGCGGGTTTTCCCATGCAAAGGAAGAAGAGCTTCACATGCTCAAGATGAAAATCGTTACCCTAGCGTTTTTCCTTGGCGCCATGGAAATCTACGCGGATGAAAAGCACCGTAATCTCCATACCTCCACAGATCCGAAGTCGGCTTGCGATTTGGAGCTCCGAAGCTCCGTCGGTGACCGGATATAGCCTCCTTCTTCCTCCTTGCTCTATCCTCTTTATAGATCTTAGAAAGAGAGTAACCCAACAGAAATGGAGTTTTCTAAGCCCAAAACCCAGCTATATCCATGAGGAAACACCCCCCAGCCATCGGATCTCAAAACAAGGAAACAGACGGTTGCGATCCGGACTTGAAATAAAAGATCTGGGCCGAATACGGATTGCGACACACCCGTGTCCAAGACCATGTCACCAATTTGCCATCAAAACCATCGCGTCCCAAAAAGAACACGAGCACTCGACACGCTCGTGTAAGGCTTGACATGCCCGTGTAAGGCTTGACACGCCCATGTCAGCCAGTACACACCCGTGTAGTTGGGCGTGTACCTCCATTGATACAGGTCCATAACGTCCAAACACTACAAGAAAACAGTCTTTTAGTGACGAAAATTTTGGTCACTAAATATGGCGGGTTGGTCACTAAAGACATTTAGTTACCAAATTTATTTCGTCACAACATGGTTGCAAAAGGCCCGTCTCTAAATGTATTTAGTGACCAAATCTTTTTTCGATGCTAAATTGTATATTTTTGTGACAACTAATTTTCGTTACAAATGTATACTTTTTGTGACCATTAATTTTCGTCACTAATTTTATATTTTTTGTGACACCTAATTTTGTCACTAAATGTATATTTTTTTGTGAGCATTAATTTTCGTCGCTAAATATACAATTTTAGTTACAACAGATTATTCTCGCTAAACAAACTTTTTTAAATAAATTCGTTAATTTGATACTAAATAGAAAAAATTAAATTATAAGATAAGACATTCTAATAAATAGAATATATATTTGATAAATAATCTCAATGAAAATATATCTTTATTAATACTAAAAAAAATGAAGGTGGGAGATCGCCCAAACCCCTCAATACAATTCAATAGGGCTCTTTATATCTACTAAATCCAATACACGAAAAAAAATCTATAATAAACAATTTGCTCAGTGAATTCATTTCTTTCTTCTACTTCTTGAGCTTGTCTTCTGGCCTTATTTCATCTCTGATGTCTTGTTTTTGGGCTCTTTTTTTTAACTTTCACCAGTCCAATAGAGGTGCGGTGCAACGGTGAACTTCTTCAAGAAAGAGCACCAACTCCCAAAGACAAACGCAGCATTGGCGTTCTATAACATTCTACCACCGTCCGAAACACTGCTCCAAACATAACCTTAAACCCCGAACTTTCAACTTTCCCAATCAATTACCTGCAGTTCAGAAACTTGGTAATTGCATCAAACAGTAAATAGTAAAGAAGCTAATTGAAATTCAAATCAATACAGTAGTAGATGACCCTAAATAAATACAGAAGGAATAGAAATAATATATGAAATCTGCTTGCGAGTGCCATCACAATCACATGGCAGGTTGAACATACCAATGAGCCCTCACATGCTCCTGGAATTAAAAAAACTCTTATGTTAGAATGATATATTGAAGCTCTGGTTGATTTGAAGGAATTGAAGGCAAAGCACTGTAACTTCATATCGGTTCCAATGAAATGTGCCCTGCACCTCAAAACTGGAATAACAAACTTAATCAATAAATCTAGTAAAGACAAACATACAGCAGTAACATGCACTTGCGGACTAGATACAATATCTCAATCAACACACACATGACTTCACCAAAAATTTATCCTGCATCTCAATAATGAAGAAAAAAATGTAATCAATAATCTAATGAAGGCTAACATATAGCTGTAGCATGCAATTGAGGACCGGATACAACATGAATGATTTGATACAATAGGAAAAAATCGACACATACATGAGTTTAGCTTCCGTAGAAATTAGTCCTGCAACTCAAAACTATAAAAAATGTAAGCCCATCACAATCACAGAATTTTAGGCATAAAGCAAAAGAGAAAATGCAACTAAGATATGATTGGGATTGTTGTGACTGGATCCAACATCTCAAACAAAACACACATTATTTATAAACTTCAGCCGCACGTGGAGCCACAAATTAATCCATCCAGTCGGAAGCCACCACCACAACCCATAACAACCTCCATAACTACCCGCTTTCTCCACCTTCCTTAATTTTAGGAGCCAATCCTAAAATAAAGGAAAACACCCCCCCCCCCCATTACTTCCACCCCACCCACCCAGCCCCAACCGAACCTCCATTTATTGTAATTTAGGAATTAAATGTACCTGCTGTTTCAGCTTTCCTGCTTCTCCCAGTTGCTGTCCAGAACCCCTATTCAGCCACCTTACTGTTATCTACGTCCCGGAAAGCCATCTACAACTTCAGAGAGGTCTGAACTCAACCCCGGTAGGCCCCTCCTGCTGTCTCTCAACCCTCCGTTAGCATCTCCATCCCTCCACCCCGACCACCACTTCAAAGTGTTTAAACATCACAAGAAGATGCCAAAAAAACTACATGGTGCTGCTAGAATACTAACCTATGATGATAGATGATCTGATCTCAACAATGATATAAAATAAAAATAATAGACAACTATATTAAACAATGATATAAAATAAGAGACAACAACAACAACACTCAAGACTTTATCCCACTATAGATATAAAATAATAGACAATGAGATAAAATGCTGTACTAAAAGTTCCCTTCACAAATAACACTAATTGTTGATCTTGTCACCTCTTATTATATCATGCAGCTCAAAACTGGGGCTCGCACTTTTTCCTGATGATGAGCAGTGTACTCAGATGTCGTTCAAGAAGTGAAATAAGGTTGACTATAACTAAAAAAGGTAGAAAATTTTGTAACAATAAAGAGATTATGGAGTATACCGCTTCCCCTTGATCCTTTCTTGATCTTTTTAAAGTAACTTCTCCTTATCCCCATGTCTCTTATAAACAAGTTTATCTGCACACCTTTGAAGTTCAATCAAAATTAGTACAATATAGGATGCTCAGGAACACAAATAGAAAGCCTAAATAACCAAAAGTTAACTAAAATGTTTAAACTTACAAATATAGGATGCTCAGGAACACATACCCTCCATACATTTCTAATTGCAATAGTGAGCTACAGGTTCAAAGGTCTCAGTGTAATTTCTTCCAGGTTATATATCTTTGCTAGTTGTCAGGCTTCGTGCATCTGAATTGGCCCATTTTCATTATATATCCATTTAAAGCCCAAAACTTCATAACTTTGTGGCTACTTAACTAATTGTTGATCTTCTCACCTCTTATTATATTGTTGAGCGACATGCATATTGAATGACCCATCATTTGCAAAGAATGAAGTAAAATTATTGAACTTGGAAATCATTATGTTTTGATTAATCAAAGTTAAATGAGTTCATGATCCAAAAATTGATTTAAAACTGAGAAATTATTGTGTAGATATGTGAGATTCAAAGGTCATAGAGATACATAAAATAGCCAAGATGTCTTATTATAGTTAGATACAAAAAAACTGCAAGAAGAGTAGTACTCCAAAGAAATAGAGCTAGTAAATGAGAAAAAAATCTAGAACAGTAGTGCTCCAAAGAATAAGAGTGAAGAATAGTAATAGTCTACTATGACAACTTAAAAATAAAGAGAAAGAACCATTGAAAGATGAACTGTTTAGAACAATTGAATGAAAGGATAAGTGCATCAACTATGATAAGTAAAAAAAAAGCAAAAGGATTCAATATAAAAAAATTCATAATTAGCCAAAGTTTCTCTAGTTAGTACTGTCCATCTGAAGATTAACCGTTTAAAACCATTGAAGGATGATCCATCTGGATCATCTTCAACACCATAGCATACCAATTTCTTTAATTTCTCATGCTTCAAAGCTTGGGAGAGTATGTTTGTATGTGATTAAGGGTCTGTTTGGGAAGATGGTGGCAGTCATAAATACGGAGGATATGAACTGCTGTTCGTGAAACCCCAATCTCATCAAAGCCAGAACATCATCCACTTTCATGTTCAAAACTAGCTTTATTTTATTGTTGACTGTTTTAACCATTGTCAAGCTAAATATGCATTATATGACGGTGGTGTTTTTGTCGAGACTCACAAAAGCAAAATGACCGTGCCAAATGAAGCCTAAAAGTATGAATAATGTACATGTATTTCACCAATTTAATTATTACTTTAAATCTACCATAGATCTAGCTTCTTCTATTCATACATCGTCAAATTCTATAAATGAATATCTAGTAGTGCAGGCACAATTACACCTAATTTGACCACCAATAGCTGCACCCCAATCACACACATCACCACCAATAGCTGCACCATAAGCACACACATCAACACGAAAACAGCCACGATAGATTAGTTGTTTCCAAATTTGCAGCATGAACTAACTATATAAATTAACATAGAACACATTGATAAGGATTGTTTTTAAAAAAAAATAATCTGAAAGGTATTATTTCATCAATGCAACCACAAAACATCAAATAGTGGAATCTTCTTAAACCAAGGAGAAATCTACGAAGTGGATCAGAAGTACCCCTTTGATCAAGTGGAGTTAGTCATCTTCATCGAGAGGTCCAGCAACTGCAGATCTAGCGGAGGCGTTGGATCGAGCGGAAGCGTTGAATCGAGCGGAGGCGTTGGATCGAGCGGAGGCGTTGGATCGAGCGGAGGCGTTAGATCGAGCGGAGGCGTTGGAGGAGTTGAAGGGGCTCGTCGAGAGAGATAACAGCGGGCTTGTCTAAGGGCAGTGTGGAGAAGTTATGAGTCGTGGGCGGTGTGGAGAAGATATGAGCCGTGCGCCGTGCCCTAATCTAGCGGAAGAGTGTGTGGTGAGAAATTATTCACGGAGGAGGGAAATTATTCACCGAGAGGAGGGGGAAAATTTATTTGTGGGGGAAAATGATTCATGGAGGGAAATTATTTTTGGAGAGGTGGAAATTGACAAATTTTAATAAAAAAATATTTATTTTGTGACCATTAAGTTTTGTCACTAAATAGATTATTTAGTGATGAAAATTATGTTTGTTACTAAAAATTAACTTTTAGTGACATAATGTTTTTTTGGTCACACACAAAAAACATTTAGTGACCAAATATTTATTTTAGTCACTAATAAAATGGAACTCGTCATTTTGTGACCAACCTTTAATTTGGTCACAATAAGTATATTTTTAGTGACGAAAAATATTTTGTCACAAAATTTTCGTCACTAAAAACCTGTTTTCTTGTAGTGAAAGCACGACACGACCATGTGACATGCCCATGTCACATGCCCTATGCTAGATACGCCGTGGGACACGACCGTGTCCCAGGCCGTGTAGCTGCCTTAGCACAACTCGCCAAACGACCGAGGAGGACACGGGTATTCGACTTGCTCGTATCAAATTTGACACGCCCGTGTCTGACCCGAACATGCCTGGGCTCAGGCCGTGTGTCCACACTCAACGATCGTTGAGTGAAAGGCTTTGAGTGCCTGACACGCCCTAGGATATGCCCGTGTCCCAGGCCGTGTTCACCCCCTGATGACCGTTGACTTCAAAATCGTCGACCACGCGACCAGCGTCGAACCCGAGCATGACACGCCCTGGGACACAACCGTGTCCCAGGCCGTGTCACCTCTACCAAATCCTAGATTTGGCTTAAAACACCACCTGTCTCTCTTTTGAGTTTCAGGGCGTTAAAGGCCCCCTTTGAGGCTTTGTATGGGAGACATTGCAGTACTCCCTGTTTTGGACTGAAGTTGGTGAAAGAACATTGTTGGATCCAGAAGCTATGGAAGAGATGAGAACTTTGGTGATGCATATTCGAGAGAAGCTTCGTATAGCTCAGAAGAGTTATGAGAAGAATGCCAATTATCAAAGGGTTGATCTTGAATTCGCAGTTGGAGACATGATTTTTCTCAAATTTTCTCCAATGTCAAGTGTTAAGAGGTTTGGAAGGAAGCACAAGTTGGGTCCCAGGTATGTGGGACCTTTTCAGGTTGTTGAACGCATCAGAGTGTCAAGCATATTGGATTGAATTGCCCGAAAATTTCACTGGTGTGCACGATGTGTTTCACGTGAGCCAGTTGTGGAAATGTGTGTTTAAAGACCGACATGTTCTCGATTTGGTGCCCCCATTGCAGCCTAATATTTCTTATGTCGAAGTGCTTGTTCGTATCCTAGATACTCAGGATCGGGTATTGCGAAGGAAGACAATACCGATGGTCAAGGTTCTTTGGCGAAACCAAGACGTGGAGAGCGCGACTTGGGAGTTGGAGTCAGCTATGAGGGTGGCTCATCCTCATCTGTTCTCCAAGTTTCTTTTGGTAAGTATTTCTTTGCGATAACCTTTGGTTATTTCCTTTTAAGTAGTATTTTCGATTTTTCATATCAAGTTTCGGGACGAAACATCTTTTAGGGGGAGTGGATGTAACACCCATGATTTTCCGATGTTTATTTTAATTCCTTTAGTTGCGTATCTTTGACGTCAAGGTGTTACGTTGACGCATAGTTGACGGGTACCATTGCTGGAGCATGTCTTTTGCTCATTAGTATCCGAGGTTTTGACTTAGAATATTAGCATGGATAATTCTTAGTGTTTTTTTAAATTTCCCTTGTGAAACGGGTTTATTTAGGAACTTTGCGGAGCCTTTTAGGGATATTTGGTGTTTTGAATTTAGGGATTTTTTAACCGAGTTTGGGTTATCAGATTCTTATTTAAACTTCGCCATATGTTTTGTGGCATTGGTATATAGGCTCTATGCGAATTTCGTAGAAATCCGAGTTGATTCGAGTTTTTAGTTGTTTGAATGTTTAAGTATTAATAATAATATTATATTATTATTAGATGATATATATAAATACTTATAATTGGAAACCCTATTCATTATCTTCTTCTTTAAGCCATCATACCGAATTGCGGGAGAAAATATGCGACAGATATCGTGTGGCCTTAGGCCGCCGACTGTAGGTGTTCCGGTGCTCGGAATTGTCGATGGAGGGTAGATCCGGAAAGCACTTGCCGAGATCTACATGTTGGTGGTAGGTATTTTTGTTTTCTCGGACCTTTTGGCATTAGGGTGAGTAGCCCTAAAATTTCTTTTTGTTCAAATCTCTCCAGATCTCATTGCCGCACTTTCCTTTTCGCCGATCTGTGCCGTGGAGTGTTCGAAAAGTTGAGATAGGAAGTTTAAGGTAAGTGGTGGTTTCAAAACTCCTCCATCTTTGTCTAATTCAATTCTAAAAGTTTCAGATCTCATTTTTATTCAATTTTTTTTGTAAATCTAGTCCTACATCTATCAAAATGGTAGTTAGAAGAAAATCTAATGTCTTGTCCTTTTACTGTTTTGGTATGAAGTACTTTTTTCCTGACTTTCTCTTCCTCTTCTTTTAAATAAAATGATCTATGATTGGTGTAAATTATGGGGAGTAAAAGTCTGGAATTTTCCTGTAGGAAATCAGAGTTTTGGGTAGGAAGAAGAAGTGCCTTATGGTTAAACTGCTGTAAGTCCTTCTATCAGAAATATTAAATGAAACTCAAAGTAAATGCGTTGAGCGTAGCCTTGGCGTTTTGTGTGTTGATTGAATCAGGCTTTGTGTCAAGTGAATATGCTTCAGCATCGAGTGCGTTGAGTGAATCTGCCTTCGCATTGAGTGTGTTTACTGAATCAGGCTTGGCGTCGAGTGAATATGCTTTGGCATCGAGTGCGTTGAGTGAATCAACCTTGACATTGCGTGTGTTGACTGAATCAGGCTTGGCGTCGAGTGAATATGCTTTGGTGTCGAGTGCGTTGAGTGAATTTGCCTTGACATTGAGTGTGTAGACAGAATCAGGCTTGGCATCGAGTGAATATGGTTTCGCATCGAGAGAATTGAGTGTATTCGTTTGCATCGAGAGCATTGAATGAAGAAGCTAGGCATCGAGTGCTTTGACTATATTTGTCTTGGCATTGAGTGAAGCAGCTAGGCGTCGAGTGCTCTCTCTAAAACTATCTTGGTGTCGAGTGAAGTAGAGAGGCGTCGAGTGATTTCAGAGTTAGTGTCAAGTAAATTTGATATATCTATAAAGTGACTTTGAGTTCGTCTAGTAATATTCGTCAGGCTTACCTAAGTAACTTTTGGTTTTCTCCCCTATGCATCGCAATGGGAATACAATGTTAAGACTTGGTTTTTTTGTGTTTTTTATTAATATAATTTATGATTATTTGTGTCCTTGGTTGTCAGTAGATAAAAAACCACCACCTTAGTGCCGGTTTGTGAATCATTACACCTGATTGGTTTTCTTCTCTTTTTATGGGTTGTTGGGTTGTGTCGGACAATGTGGCCACCACCACAATGCCTTTTTGAGATGTTTGGTCTAAAGGTTGGTGTTGGACAATGTGACCCCTAATTTAGTACCGTTTTTTTACCGGTGTTAATGATTCACATGTTTTGAGCTGATCAGTCTCTAATGTTTATATATATATAAACATATGTTCTTATGCATGCTCTTGCAGATGTTAACAAAGCATGGCTTCAAATCGCACTTGGTGTAATTTCTTATACTTAAGATTCTGAAAATTTTTCATTGCTTATTATTTTTTTGTTTATATGTTGTGGTTTGACAGTTATTTCTGTCTTGGGCTGGTAACCCTTTTACTCCTCTTGGTCATTTACCTTTGGTTTTCTTTTGCCACTTGTACCTTTTTGCTGAGGCATTCGTTTGCTTTTGAAAGCCTCAGGCTCAAAGTTATAGCAGGTTGGGTAGCTAGAGTTGGTGGCCTCAGGTTTTCTGTAGCAGTAGCAGTGGTTCACACCTCCCCTTCATGAGGTAGTTTTGTTGTTCTTATTTAGTTCAGACATACATGCTTTATGGTGGGTTCGTGTCAGGTTGTTGATGCCCACTTGATATTTTGGTAGATGCTAAGATAGTAGCTAGCTGCTTAGACTCTTCTAGATGATTTGTTGATTTTACTTGCTCTCTATGAAGGTTTTATATTAGGATTTCTTCTTAGTTATTTTAAGTATAAAAAGCTCATTATGACTCTCTCATGCATAACATCTTTTAAATCCAAGGTAATTATATTTTAACAACATAAAAGACTCTTTCTATACGTATATTAAATCTAGAGGTATGCATATCAGGAGTTATCCTACTTGGATGTTTATACTTATGTAGGATGTCCATCTATGCAAACAAAGTATTTACTGCAGTGTACATTCATATTTTTATTCGTGGACTAGTTGATCCACTAAGCCGAGGGATACAACTGTCAAAACATAATTTAAATTATAGTTTCTTCTTAATAACTTGAGAATTTCATATAAAGTGTTAGGTTCGAGTTCTTGCCTGAGCACCTGTAGTTATCCCCTACACGGTGTGACATCATGACGCGTGTTTTTTCTTACTCTAATATATCATTTAAATGCGGAGAAAATACGGATTGTGACAACAGGTTCTAAGGACATAGAAACCTGAGCACTCATATCTCTTGTAGTCTCTTCAGAAGAGTCAGACAGCTGAGGGTCATGATGCTCTTCCTCTCTGCTCTCAAAAGAGCTGCTTCCTGTGCTTTCTTTAGTGATGATTATTGCTTTCTTTTTCTTCTTGTCAGTTGTTTCTTAGTGTGGAAGCAACACCCTGTCCCATCTGTCAGACATTTTAGAGTCCATTCTCCTCATATGATGGATCTTTATTCCTAGCCTCACATTGAGGATCCTTGGAACAGAAGCATGCAAGTACAAGGACAAAGTTCTTCCCAAGTTTTGCTCTGGAACACATTCCACTATTCTGTCAAACTATACCTTTCCCCAGTCAGTTCTTTTTGATAGAATTATCCTTGTCAGTATTTCAAGCATTTTCCTAGAGATCTTGTCATGGGACCCTGTTTTGCAGATCAGATCTTTACGGATAACGTCGGTTAGAAACTTTCCCTTTAGATTCATTTCCTTTCATTTCCTTTCTTAGAAATAAGCCAGTGGTGTTCTTTTAAAGGCCACACTACTTGAGGGCGGATTTCACATCATCCTGATACAGTTCTTCTTCTTCATCTGATAATTTGAACTTGGTTAGATTCAGGGCTTTGCTTAATGTCCTGGAAGTGAGCTTGATCTTGTGTCCACAGATAAATGTCTTGATTTTGTTGGAGGATGAGTCGATATTGGCATTAGAATAGAGTTCCAGAACTTCTCACTTCCATATCAAACTCGGCTCTGATAGGACACATTCTTGGTAAGCAACCTACAATAAGTGGAGAACGAGTTGAACTTCTTTTGGAGGATCCTTGAATCCATTACTTACTAACTCAGAACCCTCAAAAAAGGAAATCCATTCCTTTTAAAGCCATTGAACCTTAGAATTTCTAGAGTTTGCTCGAGATATTATCACAGGGAGTCAGAAAGTCAAAGAGGGTTAGAAATTATGCATTTTATTTTAAGCACACACACTCCTATTTATACTTACCCTTATTTGAAAATGTGGAGAGGCGCATACCTGTCGTGATTGATACGAGTAGATCAATGACTGAGATTATTCCTGAAAGATAGTAGTAATCAGAACAGCCTGAGTAAGATCGTTGAGTGGACTCGATGCTCTCGACACTTGAAGATGTCTCAGCGCACTCGATGCTTGGACACTTGGTCTCAGCACACTTGACGCCTGAACACTTAGTCCATATCTTTCTTGATATCCAACAAAGGTCAATTCTGCCTGCAACACATATGCATGAAAAGATAATGAAGGTACACTGAGTTCAACATGCCCAACTAAAATTTGAAGGTGTTGAACTTGTCTTCATCCAGTGGCTTGGTGAAAATATTAGCCACTTGTTTGTCTGTGGGGACAAACTCAAGACTGATGTCTTCCCTTTCCACATGCTCTTTAATGAAATGATATTTAATCTCTATGTGCTTAGTCCTGCTATGAGACAAAGGATTCATACAAATAAAGATTGCACTACAAGAATCACAAAACATGGAAGTTTTACTTAGCTGGAGATTATTGTCTCAGAGCTGATGTTGAATCCATAGCAGCTGAGCACAACAGATTCCAGCTAAAATATATTCTGATTCAGTAGTGGAAATGGCAACACTGGTCTACTTCTTACTGCTCAAAAATACAAGTCTTCTCCCTAGAAATTTACAGGTTCCTGATGTGCTTTTCTTGTCTTCTCTACAACCTGTAAAATTTGCATTTGAGTACCTAATTAGTTCAAATCATTATTCCCAGGGTACCATAGACCAAGATCAGGTGTGCCATTGAGATATCTCAAAATTTTTTTTACTGCATAATAATGAGACTCTTTAGGCCTAGCGTGGTATCTAGCATAAACACATGTAACATACACGATGCCTGAGATACTGGCAGTCAAGTAGAGGAGAGAGCTAATTATGCCTCTATAAAAGGTTTCATCAACAAGTTTCCCAATCTCATCCTTGTCTATTGACACACATGACCCCATAGGAGTTTTCAATATAGAGGTACTCTGTATTCCAAACTTCTTGATTAACTCCTTGGTGGACTAAGACTGAGAGATGAATAGATAATCCTCTCACTGTCTAACTTGGAGTCCCAAGAAGTACTTGAATAGGATATAGGTATTTCTTTTGGCCAGTTTGAGCCTTTGCACCCGTTCCTTACACTTTATAATTGTTAAATAACTTTGAGCCTATTGCCCTACCTTTTATTTTATCTCCACCAATTATTTCACCAAGGAATAAAAAGCATCCTAATCGCACACCTAAGTCCGAACTCAATAAAAGTTATGAAAGTGAGGGGATAAGTTGTAAACTACTCTAGAGGGGGGTGAATAGAGTATTCAAATTTTATGAACAACTAGTCAGCTCCCTTGGAGTTTATTTGCGGAATAAATAATCTGATACTTGAACCCTAAGAGCCTAACACCGTGAAGTGCACAGTGAGAGAGTTAACTGAAATTTCAGTTTAACTATAAGCCTATCACAGCAACTAGCAATCCTAGGTAGTTCTATCACAGCCACAGAATAGACAATTAAGCAAGATAGCCAGAGACACAGGATATATAGTGGTTCCCTCTAAATAGGTACTCCACTCTTCTACCACCCTGGTAGGAATCCACTACAGGTTTTTGCTAAGGTGCCCTGCCACCAATGATCTAATTCAGGTAGATCAAACAGACCCTTTGAGCTTTTGATAAGGATGCTCAACCACAGGTTGTTGATAAGGTGCCTTGTCACCAATGTTCACTTTTGAAGAGGTGTGAACAAACTCTTTTACAAAGGGGTTGAGAGGGTTAGATTATCTTCTCTGTTGTAAATACAGATTAAAGAAGACTTGTGGATTCTCTAAAGAATCAAAGTCTCCCCCTGGCTCAGTGAAAGTCCAGGGAAAGCCTTTGCTTCAGGATGAAGGAGTTTCAGATATACTGAAACTAAATCCTCAGAGATCTGTAGACTAATTTTTATCAGGTCTTCAGATTCTGGAATAATTGAAGCAGAACTGGAGCTCTTTCTGAAGTCTTGAAAACTCTAAGCAGATGCTCAGGAGACTTGAGAATGAAAGTAGTTGCTCTGGGCTTTTTCTTCAGGAGAGCTTTTCTTCTTCTTTTTGTGAGATGGTGAAGGGTTGCTCTGAAGATGCTTGAGAGAATGCAGCACTAAGAAAAAAATCTCTCTGTATCTGTAACTTGTTATTTTTCTGAAAAAAAAATCTCTCTTAAATATGTCTTCTCATTTTTCCTTTGGAACGACTCTATTGATTTGAATTCTCGAGCCCTGCAACAGATTATCTCAAAATAGAATATAGCAATAGGAATAGAATGACCTATTAGCTTACTGTCAGTCCCAATAAGGAATTAAATAAGTGGGAAAATATTTCAGTACAAGGACTTACCATTCTTGGAAATAGCAAACAGTGCCAACGGCTAGAATACAGCCTGGCAATATATTTTGTATAATAGGACAAAAATGTTTTATCAAAATACTGAATCCCGTGATTTAAGCTTGACATATTTGGTAATTAATTTATTTTGAATTTAAGCCATAAATCTGCAAAAACAACTTCAGAAAATTCTCTAACCACAAGCTAAAACACTTGGAAATAAACCAAGGAATAGAATGAATACAAAAAGATAAAGGCAGACAATAATCGTCGAACAGGGGTTCGATGATCGTCGACCTAGCTAGCAGATCGTCGACTAAAAGCAGAAATCTGTCGAAACAGAAATCGTCGAACAGAAATCGTCGACCAGCTTAAGATATCGTCGACTAAAGCAGGAAATCTGTTTAAACAGAAATCGTCGAACATCTCATGATGTCGACGACTAAGGCAAATATCTGTCGAGACAGATATCGTCGAACATCTCATGATGTCGACGACTAAGGCAGAAATCTGTCGAGACAGAAATCGTGAGGCAAGAACACGATCGTTGAACTGCTGATGGCAGATCGTCGACCAACCTTCAGAGCATAATAAACTTGCTCTGAGATCGTCGACCATCGGTCGACGATAATTGTCTTGACTTCAACGATTCTATAGCCCTGCTATCGTCGACCAATGATCGACGATCGCGAGGCCTCGTTCGACGATGGTCGAACGGAAAATGCCTTAACCAAAAATACATCTAGAACATCTAGCCTAAGCTCTAGGTCAGTTATAAACTGTCCTAGGGAAACTGAACAAGGCCTAATCATGATCATATATAGTTATATGGATCAAGAGGGGCTGGAAAGGGATTACATAAGCCAAATCACATCTAGGGTACCAACAATCTCCCCCTATTTGGGTTATGTTATCCAATCCGATCTAAAAACTAATGCACACAATAACAAAAGCAGAGATTAACCAAAAATTTAAATCACAGGCAATCCACAGAAAAACATAAAAACATAAATCAGCAGAACTATAAAGTATCAAGCAGATTTATCAGAGGTTTTAGCATCAGATGAGTTCTTAGGGATTACAACTTGTTTGAAAATAATTTCTCTGTTTGGATTTGCTGCTTGTCTTTTGGATAGCATTAGGTCATGTTCACCAATAATTTTCTTTTCAGCATAGCTTGGCAGAACTGCAGCAGGGTGCAACTTCATGTATTCTTCAGTATTAAAAATTTCAGAGTTGACTTGAATTTTGCTGAGTTCCTTTTCTCTGAATTCAGACATAGTTGTATATGCTGTAGGGTCTAGTCCTTGAGCTTTGGCTCTCTCCATCATGCTTAGTGCAATAGATTCCTTAAATCTTGCCATAGAGGCAATTCTTTCAGTTTCAGTCATATCTGATGGAGAGGGTGGTCTGTCAGTATCAGCTTGAGCTGCAATCTCCATGTTCCTTTGAAGAGCTGTGGCTAATTTGCTTGAGTCAAGAGGAATCTGTGCAGCCTTCTTAGGATCAGTTTCAGCATATAGAGATCTTGGAGGTGCAAGTTCAATGAACTTCTTGTGGGATTTCTCTGAATAGACCACTCTTTTTCCTTTAGTTTCAACTATCTCAGAAGCAGCAGGTTTCCTTGATGTGGAGGATGGACCTTTCCTGGGAGGAGAAGGTTTCCATTCTGGAACTTTCTTTTTAGGAGAAGGAGGAGGAGAGAAAGTAGGTTGCTGACATGTCATCTCCTTTATTTGTTCCAGGGGAACATTTTCATTTCTTTTCCTTCCTTGTCCTGATACATCTTGGCCTCCCTTGCTTTGGTTACTCCTTCTCTGGTAGGACTGAAAGGTGTTAGTCCTGGCTGATTTTGCAGATGGGGCAGAAGAGAGACTTCCAGAGGCTCCAGCACCAGGAGGTGGAGGAGGACCTCTGGGGGGGAATTTCTGAATTGGAGTGTCATATCTTTTTGTTCTCTTCTTCTCTCTTGTCTGATTCTTTGAGAGTCTCATCCATGGTTGAAATTCTTTGCTCTTGGGATCAATTCCCTTCAGAATGAAATAGGGAACATCCTTGTCTGGATTAGCAGTAGGAGGAGCAGATGCTTTTCTTTTCTTGGATACAGCCTTTTTCTTCTTCTGGGTGCTATCAGAATCCTCAGAATCATCATCATCAGAGGAGTGGGATGAGGTTCTGCCAGCATAATCATCAAAGTCTTGTTCTGAGATATCCTTGGCAAACTATAGCATGTTCAGCCTTTTCTTTCTCCTGCTTCTCTCTATCTTCTTTTTCTCTTGCTTCCTCAATGGCATCTTGCTCAAGGAGGACATCAAGATCAACATTTGGAGATCTCTTCCAGAGTTCTGATTCAGGATATAAGTCAGGAACTATCCTGGGAACCAGTTCTGCAATAGAAGGAATGGATAGAGGATAGGTAAGGATAGGTGGAGAAAAGATGACTGTATCTGCAGGGGCAGATGCTTTTCCTAGAGAGATGGCTAGGGAAACCATATGAGATTTAGCCAACTCTTCAATGTACTCAGAGGCAATATTCTCAGCCATAAAGGCTATATATTGTTCAAGGTTTAGAGTACCTGAGCTTGATTCCTTTTCAGTCATCTTGGAGGCATTCTCTGGTAAGTCTTGCACAGCCTCAGCTTCTCTAGCAGCAGCAGCAGCAGCATTCTCAAGTTGTTGAACCACTACTTCTGAGTCAGTAGTGTTCATTGGAACTTTTCACACAAGTCCATGAGGACTTCCTCATTATCTCTCTCAGAGACTTCTTCATCAGAAGCAAGATTCACTAGGGAGTGAATGTCTTTGTTAGATAAAGATATCAATTTAAAGTCCTGATTATAACCTTTAGAGGAAGTGTTTTACCTTCTGGTTGCTCTGGATCTTTCATCAGAGACTCTTTCTCTGGAAGCTCTTGAGGTTCTTCTACAATTGCTGTAAGGGGAAGGGAAGAATTGTCCTGAAGGGTCAAGGCATCACCTGAGACCACTTCAACAGACATCTCCCCCTGCATGACTTCAGTGGGGACTGGAGTCATACATCTTACTGAAGAGGGCTCAGCAGAGGGTGGAAGTGATTTGATGGCTTCAGTAAGGGCTTTGATGGATGCAATGAGAGGGGCATTGGCAGCCTCAATCATTTTTTGGATGGATGGAGTGATGAGCTCTACAATATGTGCAAGCAATTCAGGAGTTATCTGAAATGCTGAGGGTGTGGAGGTGGATGGATGACTGTGGGATGCAAATTGAGGTGTGATGGAATGGAAGCAGTATGATCTGCCACATGATCAAATGAATCATGTGGAGATGGGTGATTATCAACATGAGTGTGGGATTCATGTTGAGAGAGGTGTGTGAGGATGGTAGCAGCATGTAGGGATTCATGTTGTGGTGGCACTGCAGATTGTGTGGAGGGTAATGCAGGAGATGAAGATGCAGGGGTAAAGAGGGAGGATGGAGGTATTGCTGAGCCTTCCCCAGCAAGCTGGAGAGTGGCTGAATCAGCCCTTGTGTCTGATGGAGGGTTAGGATCAACCCTGGCTGACTTCTGATGACTCTCTGGGATTTCTTGAACAGAGAGGGGTCCAACCTCTTGCTGGCGTTGACTGCAGAGGGTGCAGAAAACAAGCAGCAGGGGTGCTTTCACATACAGAAACACACCCAACACCCTGGCAAGGTTTACTTCTTTCTTGTTGTTCTTTCTCCTTATCAGTTCAAATAGAACTTTTCCCCAGGCTATCTGCGTCTTATTCACCAAAGCTGACATTAAGGCAAATTGTTGCCTGTTGATGTTGTCGTGAGCAGAGTGTTTTCCCAAAATGACCTTGCCCACCAGGTCTGCCAGAAACTTATACTCTGGAGACAGATTGATCTTCAGCAGCTTAGCTGGAATACCCTCAGCATGGCCCATCACAGTTAGCATGCGGCCATATTCCTCTGTATTTTGCTCATAGTCCTCAGTACCGGTTGGTAGTCCAAACAGCTCAGTCAGAACTTCAGGAGTCAGAATGACCTCCTCTCCATTTATCTTTCCAGTCATGGCTTCGTCGCTGGAGGACGAAGTATATACCCATTCTCGAATCTCTGGTATATGAATCTTCGGTGAGAATGACATAAATCTCTTTAGGCCTTGATCTTCACACAGCTACAGAATAACTTGGATGGGTTGATCACATCGACTGAAGGAATCGAAGTCGACACAGAATCCAGTGTCGAACTTCATCCCGAAGAGAACTGCTGAAGGAATCACCATTGGATTGAAGAGAGAATGGAGAATCGAGATGCAAGGCAGGGGAGAAGAGAATCGCGCGGGATTAGAGTTCGAGAGCGAATTCTAAGCCAGAAGATGGAATATGAAAAGACGGAGCGGAAGAACGACGATCGTTGAACTGCTGATGGCAGATCGTCGACCAACCTTCAGAGCATAATAAACTTGCTCTGAGATCGTCGACCATCGATCGACGATAATTGTCTTGACTTCAACGATTCTATAGCCCTGCTATCGTCGACCAATGATCGACGATCGCGAGGCCTCGTTCGACGATGGTCGAACGGAAAATGCCTTAACCAAAAATACATCTAGAACATCTAGCCTAAGCTCTAGGTCAGTTATAAACTGTCCTAGGGAAACTGAATAAGGCCTAATCATGATCATATATAGTTATATGGATCAAGAGGGGCTAGAAAGGGATTACATAAGCCAAATCACATCTAGGGTACCAACAAGTTATTATATAAAAAAAGACTTTGTGAGTGATTTGAGTCATATTATGTTGGTGAATATTTTTATTGAAAAAAGAGATGATTTGTTTCTCTTTTGAAAATATTATAAAAAAAATCTTAAAAAGAGAAAGGAATAAAAAGAATGAATGAAAAAAAAAAGAAAAAAGGTTTGGGGAAATTGGCTATATTTTTAAAGCCATGATTATTTATTTTGTGCGAGCTGTCTATTTAGGTTTAGGTGTGACTAGCATCATGTTTATCTTTGTTTATCCACACCATAACCTAAGCCTACATTTCAACCTAGTTAAGTCATATTGATTTAGGCTTATAAGTTAGACTAGTGCCATGGCGAGACAGTGAAAGGGCAAGCCTATGACCATCGACATTGATGGATTTCTTTGGAGGGTATCTTGATCTTCGTTTTGTGTAATGTCTATATTAGTATGCACGCTACGTTCTCCCTAAATATAATTTTCGGATTTAATGGGTTTTAAATTTTGAAGTAGAAATAATAAGTCAAAACACTTTCTAGAAAATTTAAAACTAATTTGTATGCTGAGTAGGGTTTGCTACTAAAATAGCTACGCACATAGGCATAAGACTTCGCTTTTTACTCCTTAGGTTCAATTTTTTTTTCTAGCATTGAAATTTTTCTGCTCCCAATTGAAAGTTGTTTGCTCGGGACAAGCAAATGAGTAAGTATGAGGGTTTTGATAACTCTAATTTTATCCTTATTTTTATATAGTTTTTATTTAATAATTATTTAGTTTATAATTATATTTTATTAATTTAGTTTATAATTACTTTATTTATGTATTTCAGGGTAATCTGGGATGCCAATTGCAATTTGGAGCTTGCAGGACTGATCAGGAGAAGAAACTGAAGAAATCTGAAAAAATCTCAAGAACACGCCCCGGTCACGGGCATGAACCTCAAGTCACGGGCGTGACCAGCAGGCGTGACCCCTCCAGGAGTTCTAGAATTCATTTCCACTTCAGATTAAATTTACACGACTTGGACACGGGCGTGACCTCAAAGTCAAGGGCGGGACTCGATGGTGTGACGATCAGGCGTGTCACTCATTAGGAAGCAAGTTTCTGATCAAGACAGTTTTCAGCTTACATGCCCTAGGTCACGGGCATGACCTATGGGCATGCCAGATTTTAATTCCTGCCATTTCTAGTTCCCACCGTCTCCTGTAACAGTCAATAAACACCCTAGGTCACGGGCATGACCTAGGGGCGTGACTCGCAAAACAATAATTTTGGAGGTTTTTCAAGTGGATGGTTTCGCACCTTATATGCCCCCTGATCACGGACATGACCGAGGTGTGTGACTTACCAGAAAATTCCTATAAATTCCAGATTGATCCAGGATCTAAGGAGTCATCTGGGAGGTAGCTAGGAGTAGATTTTATGCACTTTTAGTAATTTATTTTCCAGTTTTGGATTTTTTTCTTGTACTTTTAAAATTCATAGTTTAGTTAATTTTTTGCTAATTTTCAATTCAAGCACTATATCTTCATGTCTCTCTTCTTATGTACTTTTTAATCATGTTAAGTAGCTAATCTTAAATTAGCACTTGATCATGATGATCTTTGAGTAAAATAAACTTCTTTTTGCCAAACTCTAGTTTTATCACTTCAATCTATCTTTGATTTCGATTTTAGATCTATACCTTAGATTTACCGAGAGGTTGTGCATACAGTTAGGTCCCTCAAAGGTAGAAGGAGTTGAATGCACTCCTCGATAGAGGATTACACGAATCTTTAGGATTGGAGTCAAATACAATAGTGGCGGTTCACCGCATAAATAAAGCTTAGGGGTTTCGTTTGGCCAAGAGGTCTTTATCGATCAACCTAAGTTTATTCGAGAGCGTATTCTCGAGAGAGGCGCTTTTGTAATTTGGGAACCTCAACTATCGAAGTAGGTAATTTAGAAGTTTGCATTTTATGAAAGTTTATTTTATTTCAAAGGGAGTCTAGATCAAGTGCTATCTTTTCTATTATCTTTATTTAGATTTAATCACCCTTTTTACTGACTGATAAAATAATATTAATTTGCATGAGTAGAGCTACTCAACAAGCCCCGAGTCTAATACGACACTTGATCCTATACTCTAGAACGATAGGTACACTTGCCTTATCGATTTAGAATCATGCTCTAGCGTGAATTTTATCCATCAGCTCCTTGAGCTTACACCTCAGATCTCATAGGATCCTACACCTCAGAGTGAAGGGCACTCCTATAACTAAAAGTATAACAACTCCTACCTCAGGCTAAATAGCCCTACACTCAGAGATATCAGATCTCCTACCTCAAATCTACATAGAGATCCTACCTCAAGCCAACCATCCCTGCCACAGATCCTAAACAAGATCCTACAACTCAGAGACTTATCTCCTATACACAGCCTTTATAATATATGCATATAACTCCGATCAATAGATGATCTTACAGATTTAGTAAAGTTTGATGATGACTGACTCCAGAGAAATAGTTCTCTAAGCCTCCTTTCTGAACTGAGAAAACCCAGTGCAATCTTCTTCTCAGCAACAAGAATATTGATCTTCAGTATTTCTGCTAGTGCTGAGAAGACAATCTACAGAGCTATGTTTCTTCAAGCCTTTGATGTAATAGTATTGAGTGCAGTGGTTTTTTAAGATGAAAACCAACTTTTGAATGCTCTGCTTCACCTTATTCTCTTAGAGAAAAAGAGTTTTCTGTTCTTGCTGTAGAATACTTAATGATTTTCTGTTCTTGAATTTACTTCAAACAACCAACTTCTATATGTATGTTATAGGCCCTCTATTAATCTGAGTGTAAAGGATTTTATAATTGATGGAGAGGATGACTATCCATAGAAAAAGCCCTTTTTTTTAATTTCTCTATAAAGTCCTTTTTATGTCCCGCAGTACAACGACTCTTTTCTCTATATAGGCAAGCCAAAATTAGTTACTACAAAGTAACATTAGCTTTAATTACTATGCTAAAGACATACGATGCCATTTGTATTTTATCGCACAAGTCCCATAATATTTCAATTTTGGATGATTTTAGCATGATGTGCTGGTGGACTTAGCAGTTTTAAGTCACAGGCGTTGAGTCTAGTCAAATGACTCAATGCAAAAAATACTTGGCAGAAAATATTCTTCCTTAGGCGTTGAGTGAGACTTCATCACTCAACGCATCTAAATTGTACAATCTAATTGATAAGATGTTGAGTGAGCCTTCATCAATCAATGCTTTTGGACTTGTAGAATTCTTCTTATTGAAGGCATTGAGTGAAGCTTCTACACTCAATGCTTCATGACTGCTGAATTCTTAATGAGGCATTGAGTGATCCGTATTCACTCAATGCTTCTGTACTTAGGCAGTTTTCCTTTTGAGTAGGCATTGAGTGAACTGCCTTCACTCAATGCTTCTCTCCTTAGGCAGATTTCAATTCAGCAACAGTGAGGCTTTGACGGCTGGATCTCCTGTCAACGCTTTTAGACTCCTTGTATTGAGTGAAGTGCATTCACTCATTGATTTTGGACTTAGCTAGTTTTCTGCTTTTCCAGCAACCTGTCTTGAGTCCAAGTAGGATTGTGACCCAGACAACCTATCTATTCAATGATCAATAGACAACCTGCATATAATGAACTTGAACATATATATCAAATACACACATGTGTATACCATTGACCTGTGGGCCTTTTTCAAATCTAATACATTATGATCAATGGACCCAACACATCACCTCTGGACTTGTACAAAATTTCTCAATGAAGGAATTGAGTGAACCTTATACACTCAATATTTCTTTACTTTGTTGTATCTTTGATAAAGAATTGAGTGAGCCTTCTTTACTCAATGCTTTTGTACATAGATAGATTATCTTTGAGTAGGCGTTGAGTGAATTACCTTCACTCAACGCTTCTGGACTTAGCCAAATCTGAATCCAACACCACTGAGGCTTTGAATGCTTGGGCTTCTATCAATTCTTTTAGGTATCTAGTCTTGAGTAATGAGTGCTCACTCAATGCTTCTGCACTTAGGAAAATTTATTCCTCTTTATAGTATCAATCCTTGAGTCCAACCAAACTTCTGACCTTATCAACCTATATATTCAATGAATTTAGGAAAACCGTATATATTGAACTAGAACATATATCAAATACAAACATGTGTATATTATTGACTTGTAGGCCTTCTTAAAATCTGAAACATTGTGATCAATGGACCCAATAATCACCCCCTATTTAAAGAAGTCAGAACCATAGTCATTGATATACACTAACTCACATAAATGATAATTTCACAGAATTTAAGAGCAAGAGATAGCACACAACCAAAATTTTATTAACACAAAATTTGATAATTATAAACAAAAATGTGTGCAAACAATAAAGTTTAGTATCCCTAAGGCCCTAAGGAACTGATTACAATTATCATTGTTATGTATCAGGTTCCTTAATGACTATGTCTATGCTGGACCTTTTAGCATCCTTCTCCTTAGCTTCAATATTCTTTTGCCTTTGCCTTTCAAAATAATTGTATGTCTTTGGAAAATGTTTATTAGGCGGGAGCATCTTACTACATAGTACCAGCCTTCTTATCCCTTCTAAACTTTCTCCTAATCTCTTCATTTCTTTCAAGCTTATCCCATTCCATGGATCTGTATAGTTTACTTCTTTTAGTTTTGTTTTCCTTAATTTGATCCCAGACAGGCAAAATAATAGTCCTGGATTGAGGACTCCATAGTTCAAAATCAAGCCTGGACTCCATTTCTTCTCTGTGTCTCTTCTTGCTCTGTCTAATCTCAGCATATCCCTTAATAAATGCCTTGCCTTTGTTCATAGCTAGTTGTTGAGTTGTCGGGCTAGAGGTTCGAACATTTCCATCATTTCCATCAATTGTTTCAGCTCCATCACCATTAGTTTGGCCTTCAAGAGCAGTAATAGGAGCAAGCACATCATCATATACAAAAGGTTCTAGGACTAGTGATCCTCTAATAACATTTAAACTCCAAATAGCATTTTCTTTACTGGTATTTATCATTGATTTCTCCCCCTTTATAACTTCTTCAATTATGACTGTAGTCAGGGAGTCCTTAGTAGAGGAAATCTTTTGAGCCAAATAATTGACACCATTGGTAACTTGATTCTTGACCTCCAACATGTGGTCATCTAAGAACTTGGTGCATGCATCCATCCTTCTTGCTGGAATGACTTTGTTGGCTTCATTGATTTGCTTTTGTACTGTATGCACCATTTCCATGATGTCTGAGGTGTTTTTTTTATTCTCTATGATGTCAATTTACTTTTGTCTAATCTCATCAAGTTTTTTTAGTATAAGTAGCAGCTGGAGCAGCTCTTTTGAAGAATGCAACAGTGTTGGCTGATAGTACGTTTTGTAGTTTAAACTATTAGAGTATTTTCTAGTTTTTAACACGCTAATCGTGTCTTATAAGCTTAATTTTTATTTTTCTTATGTAAATATTATTGCCACTAACATTTTCTTTTCTTTTTACAGGTTTCCAGAATTTTGGCCAAAGATGACCTGACACACTCCCCTGTCACGCCCTCCCTGGGCGTGTCACAGGGAGTGTCACCCGATCCCAAGAAAGCCAGGCACTATTGAAAGTCTAGAGTTCATCCCGAGTAGGACACGACTTAAACACGACCGTGTTGCTGGCTGTGTAAGCTAGCGTGTCACTAGAGACCAAGTAACAGGAAAAACTGTTGTCACGCCCCCCCGACACACCCTCCTTAGGCATGTACCAGGGCATGACACGGGGAATGTCGCCCCCTATTTGAAGCTTGCAACCGAATTAAATGTTTTTTTGCCTCAACATGCAAATTGTACTATCATGCCCCCTACACGGGCATGACCCAGGGCGTGTTCGCCCCCTTTTCCAAGTCTGATGGATTTCCGAACAATAATTTCGATGCGACGTACGTGTCATGCCCCCCTATACGGGCATGACCCAGGGTGTGTCAACAATCGTACAGAAGCAATCATCCTTACCGCCAGAAACCAGAGACCGAGGTCAACCCCGTACGTGTCACGCCCACTAACATGCCCTCCTCGGGCGTGACCTAGGGCGTGACCAACCCGTGGAAAATTCTATAAATTCAGATGTCCCCCCTGGTGTCCAGATCAAGTTTGGGCTGAGAGGGGAGGTGCTGCCCCTTTGTTACTAGTCCTTTTTATGCTTTTTCTCCCTCTCTCTCTCTCTTTCTCATTTTAGTTTTTCTTAACCCTAGTTTAGTTTAAGCTTTTGTAATAGCTTTTGTTCTTCATTTAGTAGTTTAATGTAATGCTAGCTTAGTATTTTCATTTCCATGCAAGTGTAGCTCCTTAATTTCAAGTTGTAACTTTCACTTAATATTAATATATAAATGCTCTTTATTACTTTGTGTTCTTAATGTTTACTACACATCCCTCCTCCTCCACTTCGCTATGATTAACTAATCCTCCTTATACTCGATCTTGATGATCCGAGGTTCGAGTGATTAAGTTATGATGCTTTAATTCTACTTTTTCTTTTTAGGGTTTAGATCTTGAATTACCCTTGATTAAGCTTTGCTTGGAGATATATCGTTTATATATATTTTCCATCTTAACTTTCATTCTTGTCTAGCCGAGAGGCCGATAGTTTGAAGTGAGCATTAAAGAGTAAAGAGAGTTGTACGCACCACTCAAGAGAGGCAGATGTCCAAATCTCCCAGATTAGAGTAAAATCCAATAGTGGGGTTCAATGCGTAAAGCGAGCTTTAGGCCTCCGATTTGGACGAGAGTTCGGTCGGACCTTCCTAAACTCAGTTGGGCACGACTTCGAGATAAGCGTGTTTAAGCTTTAGGAACCTCCACAGTCAAGGACCTTTACCCTATTAAGTTTAGGTTTATTATCGCATTTTTAATCGACTTTAGCCGAGGTGATTCTCGATTGAGTGCATTTCCATTTCATCGGTCCAACCCTTTATCGTAATTGCTTCTTTTATGATTTATATTTAGTTGTAATTTGTTCTCTTTTTATGCAATATTTCCTTTCTTTAGTGCGTTTAGATTTTTCTTCAACCCTAAAGATTTTCGTCGATAAAATAATAGTTTTCGTGTGAGTAGGTTTACTCAACAGTTCCCAGATTTCAATACGACATTTGTGTCCCCTAGCTACAGTTCGATAGGTATACTTGCCTAGTTGAATTGCTAGTTCAGCTCTCTTTTCTTAAGCGGAAAGCGATCACCAAGTTTTTGGCGCCGTTGCCGGGGAGCAACTCTTGTTGATAATTTGAAAACACGAACCTATTACTTTTATCATTTCTCTTTCTCGTCCTCCTTCTAAAAAATTAAAAAAAATATTAACGCTCTTAATAGAAACCCACTTCACAATTTTTCTACACCATCTAACTCTCTCAAAAAGGGAAATGTGGCATTAAATGCCACTATCTTGTCTAGTACCTTGCGAACCCTTGATTGGGTAGCCCTTGGGAAGTTCGGGAGTTAAAACATAAAAAATATATTTCAAAAAAAAAATTTAGCTTCTCTTTTTCTAGTTTTTATTTATTTATTTCTTTTTCTTTATCTTCTCTTCTTCTAGTGCATGACCTGTGGGAGTCCGTTGGTTATTATGGACTTAGACCATGAAATTGAGCGTACTCTTTTGAGAAGATCGCGATTTGAAGGCTCTACTGTCCAAGTACCGGTTTAGGACTCTGAGTCATTCTCTACTTTAAGAATGGAAGAACCCTACGTGGAGGAAGTCGTGCATAGGCCTATGTCTTATTGTGCATAGTCGAATCTAGAGGGAACATAATCTTGTATAGTGCGCCCTACCATAGCTAATAATAATTTTGAATTGAAGCCTAGCATAATTTAAATGGTGCAGCAGTATGTGCAATATGACGGACTTCAAGTTGAAGATCCGAATGCAAATATAACAAGCTTTCTTGAAATTTGTGACACCTTCAAGATAAATGGTGTTACAAATGATGCTATTAGGCTAAGATTATTTCCTTTCTCCCTAAGAACCAAAGCTAAATAGTGGATGAACACTCTGCCAAGAGGGAGCATTACCACTTGGGATCAACTAACTGAACAATTTTTGGCAAAGTATTTTCCGCAAGCCAAAACCGCAAAACTTAGGAACGATATTTCTGCCTTTTTTCAAATTTATTCTGAAACTTTGTATGAAACCTGGGAAAGATTTAAAGAACTCTTAAGATGATGCCCCCATCACGTGCTGCCTGTATGGTTACAAATGCAGACGTTTTATAACGGGCTAAATCAAAACACAAAGCAAATGATAGACGCAGCTTCTGGCGGTACTTTAAACCATAAGACCCCGGAAGAAGCTCTTGAGCTTTTTGAGGACATGGCCATGAACACCTATCAGTGGAATGTGCCTATGTCCCGCCCAAACAAACCTGCAGGTATCTTTTATGTAGACAACGTCTCCCAGCTAGCTCTGTAAGTGGAAGTATTAAGTAAAAAAATTACGGAGATGACTGCTGCCTCGGCCCCTTAGGTATGGGAATCTGCAACTCCTGCTCCCGAACAATTAGATTATGTTAATAATATGCCTAAAAATGCTTTAAATAATTTTTCTGCTGCGAATTTTCATGCTCCTTGTTTTGCTTTTCCAAATAGTTATAATCCTTCTTTAAGAAATCACCCGAATTTTTCGTGGAGTAATCCCTCGAACGCAATGCGCCCACCACCACAAAATGATTTTTTTGCACCACCACTACCACTTCAAAACTATCCAAAACCTCCAAGCTTGGAGGAGTTACTTTCTAAATATATAACCATAAATGATGCTACTATAAGAACCTTAACCGAAAGCGTTAAAAGTCTTGAAAATCAAGTAGGACAACTCGCAAAAATTATTTCTGAGCGACCCACCAGGTCTCTTCCTTCCAATATCGAGCCCAACCCGAGAGAGAAAGCGAAAGCTATAACTCTTTGGAGTGGGAAGCAAGTTTCTGGTATATTTAGTGAAGAGACTGAGGCAAGCTCCACCCTCGTTTTAAAAAATCAAAGCTATGCTCCAATTTTAAAAATTCCACCTTCTGCTGAAGAAGTTATCACCCCCATTTTAGAAAAAGATCTCACTCCACCACCCACTTTCAAAAATAATCGAACTCCACCATACCCTTCCAAACTTAACAAACAACATCAGGATGATTAGTACTCCCGCTTCTTAGAAATGTTTAAACAAATCCACATAAATCTGCCCTTCCACGAAGCGATCTCCCAGATGCCGAAGTACGCTAAGTACCTTAAGGACCTCCAGACTAACAAAAAGAAGTTAGAGAACTTGTCGCACGTCACATTAAATGTCGAGTGCTCTGCGGTCTTGACAAACGGTTTACCAAAGAAAATCAGTGACCCGGGTAGTTTTTCTATTCCGTGTGTCTTTGGTGATCTTTTTGTCAAGAACGCATTGGCTGACTTAGGTGTGAGTATTAATCTAATGCCCTTCTCATTGTTTAAGAAGTTAGGAATTGGTAGCCTCAACCCCACACGCATGAGTATCCAGCTCGCCGACAGATCAGTCAAATACCCGTTAGGAATCATGGAGGATGTCTTAGTTAAAGTTGACAAATTCATCTTCCCGGTGGATTTTGTCATTTTGGACATCGAAGAAGACGTCGAGGTTCCCCAGATCCTTGGACGACCCTTCCTTGCCACCTCCCGAGCTATCATTGACGTAAGCAATGGTAAGCTCTTCCTTCGAGTATGTGACGATGAAGTGGCTTTCTCTATCACCCCTCGATGAAGTACACCCTAGCAAATGACGACTCCTATTTTTTCGTAGATGCCCTAAGTGAAGAATCCTCCTATTGCCTCTCTAAATTTGAAAAAGAATTTTTTGATTTTTGTTCCTCCTATACTCATCCAACTGAATCGATGCACCTAAGTGAATAATCCTCCTATCGCCTCTCTGAATTTGAAAAAGAATTTTCTGATTTTTGTTCCTCCTCTACTCTTCCAACTAAATTGCTGCAAGAAGCCTCCATGGCCGCTAGCCCCACCCCTTTTTATTTTACATATACAAAAGTCTACGAAGACATAGTTTTTGAAAAAGAAAGAATTTCTTAAACCTCGTATGAAGAACCCCCTACCCTAGAATTAAAGGAATTACCCGAACATCTTAGATATGCTTTCTTAGAAAAGGACTCCAAGATACCAGTTATAGTTTCGGCCTACCTCACGGATGCCCAAAATGATAAAATTATTTTAGTTTTACGTAAACATCGCCGAGCTTTTGCCTTGCAAATTTCTGATATCAAGGGCATAAGCCCATCTTTTTGCACTCACAAAATCTTAATGGAAGATAATTCGCGTAATTCAATCCAACCTCAGCGCCATATAAATCCCAACATGAAATAAGTATTTAAGGGCGAGGTTATGAAATAGTTAGACGCAAGAATTATCTATCATATATCTGATAGTAAGTGTGTTAGCCCAGTCCAGGTAGTGCTGAAGAAGGGAGGGATAACGATAGTTAGTAATGAGAATAATGAATTAATCCCGACACGGACGATGACCTAGTAGCGAATGTGTATAGATTAACGTAAGTTAAATGATGCCACCCGCAAGGATCACTTTCCCTTGTCGTTCATCGATAAAATTTTAGAACGATAATCTGGCCATTGCTTTTATTATTTTCTCGATGTACTCTCAGGGTATTTTCAAATCCCCATCTCCCCTGAAGACCAGGAGAAAACTAAGTTTACTTTTCCCTTCAGCACCTTCACCTACCGAAGAATGTCGTTTGGATTGTGCAATGCGCCAGCTACATTCTAGCGATGTATGCTCTCTATCTTTGACAAGTACGTAGAAAGCATTATTGAGGTATTCATGGATGATTTCTCTGTGTTCGGCAACGCTTTTGATAGTTATTTAGAAAACCTCGAAAAAGTCTTAAAACGATGCAAAGAGACTGACCTTGCCCTGAATTGGGAAAAATGCCATTTTATAGTGAGGGAAGGGTTAGTTTTGGGTCATAAGATTTCTGCGAGAGGGATTGAAGTAGATATAGCTAAGATAGAAGTTATCGAGAAGCTACTGCCGCCTACGAACGTAAAAGCAATAAGAAGTTTCCTAGGTCACACTGGATTTTACCGCCGCTTCATAAAGGACTTCTCGAAAATCACCAATCCCCTTACCCATCTTCTGTAAAAAGACGCCCCATTTATTTTTGATGACCTTTGCCTAGCTGTTTTTAATTTAATAAAAGAAAAATTAATTAATGCCCCAATTATGCTAGCTCTGGTGTGGGACCTTCCATTTGAAATCATGTGCGATGCAAGTAGTTTCGCGGTGGCAGCCATATTAGGTCAACGCATATCTAAAAACTTCCACCCCATCTATTATGTAAGTAAAATGCTTATATCTGCATAGGAAAATTTCACCATGACCGAGAAGGAGCTCCTAGCTGTAATATTCGCTTTTGATAAATTTCGCCCTTATATTACGCTTTCAAAAATTATTGTTTTTACGGACCACTCGGCCCTCAAATATCATCTTTCTAAATCGGATACAAAGCTGGGCTTGATTCGCTGGGTCTTACTCCTCCAAGAGTTTGACTTAGAGATCCGTAATAAGGGAGAAACCGAGAACTTGGCCGCTGACCATCTCTCCCAATTAGATAATCCGTTTATTGAAAAATTAGATGAAAAATCTTTTAACAAATTTTTCCCAGATGAGAAGCTGTTTTCAATTAACACATCTATTTCTCCTTGGTTTGTACACATTGCCAACTATTAAGTGGCTCATGTGCTCCCAAAAGAGTTCTCGTCTCAACAAAAGAAGAAATTTTTTTCTGAGTTGAAGAACTATTTTTGGGAGGACCCGCATCTTTTCAAAGTCTGTGCAGATCAAGTGATAAGGAGATGTGTTTCTTATGAAGAATGTTTAGATACTTTAAAACATTTTCATGAAGGACCGACTAGTGGTAACTATCAAGCTGCTCGCACCGCTCACAAAATGCTAAGCGCGGGTTTTCACTGGCCTAGCCTGTTTAAAGACACGTAGGCCTTAGTGAGTAGGTGTGATAGTTGCCAACAGTCGGGCAATATTTCCAATAAAAATGAAATGCCACAAAATTATTTCCTCGAGTGCGAAGTTTTCGACCTCTGGAGAATTGATTTTGTTGGCCCTCTTCCTTCTAGCTTCGGGAATAAGTATATTTTAGTCGTTGTCGATTATGTTTCTCAATGGGATGAGGACCAAGCTCTTCCTATGAACGACGCCCGAGTCATAGTTATGTTTAAAAAAAAATTATTTTCTCGATTCGGTACATCGCGAGCCATTGTTAGTGACAGGGGTTTCCATTTCTGTAATGCTCAGTTTTCTAAAATCCTTACTAAATACAGCGTTACACATAAAATTTCAACGACCTACCACGCCCAAACTAACGGACAAGTTGAAGTAGTGAACAAAGAAAATAAAAGAATTTTAGAAAAGACTGTTTTAACATCTAGAAAAGACTGGTCAGCCAAATTAGACGATGCTCTATGGGCCAACTGAACAACATACAAAATCGCCTTCCGATGTACGCCATATCAATTAGTTTATGGAAAATCATTCCATTTAGCCGTAGAATTAGAACACCGTGCTTTTTGGGCCTTAAGGTTTTTAAATTCCGATCCCCACTCTTTCGGCGACCTTATAAAATTTCAACTTAACGAACTCGACAAGTGGCGCTCTTACGATTACAAAAACAATAATTTTATAAAGAGCAGACGAAACGTTTTCACGACAAACACTTAAGGCACCAAAAAACCTTTAAGCCGGGCGACCAAGTTCTTCTTTATAACTCTCGTTTACGTTTATTTCCGGGCAAGTTAAAGTCACGATGGTCTAGACAGTTTTCTGTTTTAGAAGTTTTTTCTTATGGTGCTATTTTAATTTCCCACCCTAATAAGGGTAATTTCAAAGTTAATGGTCAGCGTCTTAAACTTTATTTTTCTGGTGATGATGATGTATGTCCAAACATTGTTAAGTTTCTTCTGCACGAACTTTAACTGACTTCGAACTTTTAATTTTTGTTAAAAAATTTAATTATTATTTTGGACAAAATATTTTTGACATTATTATTTTTTGTTGCGTCGAGCTCAAATGACATTTTAAACAAAGGGCGCTCTTGGGAGGCAACCCAAGTTATCTTTTTCTATTTTATTTATTTTAAAATATTTTCCCCGGACGGCTCCGACAAGCTGAAGCTCCTGCGATCGCCTGCTCCAATGTTGTTGAATCCATCAGAAAGTCCAAAGAAGTCATTTCATGAAGATCCAAATCGCAAGCACAGGGGAGCCGCATCACTCAGCTTTTACAACAAATAAATCCGGAGAAGTACCTGTTTTTCAATTCCTTAATTTCATTTTCTCTCCTTCTCTAAACTCCTTTCTCCATTGAGGACAATGTCCATTTTAAGCTTGGGGGAGGACTTCCTCCTTCTTTTTGCTATGTGTGAATAATTTTCAAAAAAAATGAATATCTTAAAAACCCAAAAAAATATAAATAATTTCAAAATTAAAAAAATATGCTTTTTGTTATTACTTTAATTGTTTAGACGTTCTGGTATTTCAATAGTATCGCTTGTTTTTATTTTGTTTTCTCAAAATCTCATATAAAAAACTAAATTAATTATGATATTTCTAATCGCCCTTTTTAATTATGTTTCACAAGTAAAATGTTGGTCATGCTGTATTTCTAATCGCGGTAGCATGTTAACGTAAAACAATTTTTCAAAAACTCGCATTTCCATTATGGTTTTCGTTCTTTATTTTCTCAAAAATTCTTCATCCACTATTTTCATTTTCATTTTTTAATAATTTTTGTAAGGTCAACTTTTGAATAGCATAGTAGATGTGAACGATCCAAGTCACCTATTATTTCTATTTTCAAGATAATTTCATCAATTTTTTTTTATTATTTAGGACTTGTTTTTTGAAAATTTTCAAATCTATGTTTTAAATGAATTTAAAAGAATGAAAATGATTTAGGCCGTTTTTGTTTTCGTTTGATCTTTCCTGCCAACCTAAAAACTTTCCCCATAAGTTAGACACTTTTAAGCCTTTTTCCAATTTCATTTGATAGCTCCTCTTTTCATATCATTTTCACCAAAGCCAAAATTTCAAACCTATCTATTCACACTTGCCTTTTTGATTTTCATAAAAAATTTTCCATGATTATGATAGGTTATTTTGTGATATTTTTGGAGAAGTTTTTGAAAAAGTATGCTCAAAAGAAATGTTTGCTTTTGTTTGACCAATTCAAAATGAAAATAAAAATATTTATGCCCTTTGTTTTGAAAAAGAAAAAGAAAAAAAATGGAAAAGAAAAAAGAAAGAAAAATATTTTGTTTATAATAAAATTTTTGAAACTCTTTGTTTTGGTTTAGTGTGATTTTAAGCCTCCCTGTTTATCTTTGAATTCCACTCCTAATCATAATCCTAAACCAAATATTTCGGTCCTATTAATTTCTTTTGAATCATACTTTTGAATTTTATTTAATAACTAAGAAAAGAAGAAAAGTAAATTAGTATTAGTTTTTTATTTAAACTTAGATTTTTGTTATTTAATTTATATAATTATAATGCATTGCTTGGATCTAGTAACAACTCAATGCATTTTTTTTTCATTTTCGTTGCTTTGCTTAAATTTATTTAAAGAAATTCGTCAAAATTTTGGATGATTTATTTTCGTTAAGTAAGGTTTATAAAAGTTAAACCATACCTAAATTATTATTTTAGATTTACGTTTCACCTTCTCCCTACTTAGAATTTCGCATAGTACTTGTGTTAGCATAATTAGAACCTTTTGATTAGTCATTTTTTATGATTATCTAGTTTTTATATTTTTATTTGGGGACAAGCAAAGCTTAAGTTTGGGGGAATTTGATAGTACGTTTTGTAGTTTAAACTATTAGGGTATTTTCTAGTTTTTAACACGCTCATCGTGTCTTATTAGCTTAATTCTTATCTTTCTTATGTAAATATTATTACCACTAACATTTTCTTGTCTTTTTGCAGGTTTTTAGAATTTTGGCCAAAGATGACCTGATACGCCCCCCTGTCATGCCCTCCCTGGGGGTGTTATAGAGCGTATCACCCGATCCCAAGGAAGTCAGCCACCAGTGGAAAGTACAGAGTTTATCCCGAGTAGGACACGACCTTTAACACGGCAGTGTCGCTGGCCGTGTCAAGCTGGCATGTAACCAAAGACCAAGTAACAGGAAAAAAGGTTGTCATGCCCCACTAATATGCCCTCCTTGGGCGTGTCCCAGGGGTGACACGGGGCGTATTGCCCTCTGCCTGAAGCCTACCGCCGAATTAAAGGCTTTTTTGCCTTAGTACGCCAATTGTACTATCACGCCCCCATACATGGGCGTGACCTATGGTGTGTTCGCCCCCTTTTCCAAGAGTGACGGATTTCTGACCAATTATTTTGACGTGATGTACGTATCACGCCGCCCCCCCCCCCCTACACGGCCATGACCCAGGGCGTGTCAACCATCGTACAGAAACAATCATCCTTCCTGCCAGAATCCAGAGCCCGAGGTCAACCACGTACGTGTCACGCCACCTGACACGCCGTCCCTGGGCGTGACACACCTGTGGAAAATTCTATAAATTTAAATGTCCCCCCTGGTGTCAAGAATAAGTTTGGGCTGAGAGGGGAGGTGCTGCCCCTTTGTTACTAGTCCTTTTTATACTTTTTCTCCCTCTCTTTCTCTTTCTCATTTTAATTTTTCTTAACCCTAGTTTAGTTTAAGCTTTTGTAATAGCTTTTGTTCTTCATTTAGTAGTTTAATGTAATGCTAGCTTAGTCTTTTCATTTCCATGCAAGTGTAGCTCATTCATTTCAAGTTGTAACTTTCTCTTAATATTAATATATAAGTGTTCTTTATTATCTTGTGTTCTTAATGCTTTACTAATCATCCCTCCTCCTCCACTTCGCTATGATTAACTAATCCTCCTTGTACTCGATCTTGATGATCCGAGGTTCGAGTGATTAAGTTATGATGCTTTAATTCTACTTTTCATTTTAGGGTTTAGACCTTGAATTACTCTTGATTAACCTTTGCTTAGAGATATATCATCGATATATATTTTCTATCTTAGCTTTCATTCTTGGCTAGCCGAGAGGCCGATAGTTTTAAGTGAGCATTCAAGAGTAAAGAGAGTTGTATGCAACCCTCGAGAGAGGCAGACGTCCAAATCTCCCGGATTGGAGTAAAATCCAATAGTGGGGTTCACCGTATAAAGCGAGCTTTGGGCCTCCGATTTGGGTGAGAGTTCGGTCGGACCTTCCTAAACTCAACTGGGCACGACTTCGAGAGAAGCGTGTTTAAGCTTTAGGAACCTTCACGGTTAAGGACCTTTACCCTATTAAGTTTAGGTTTATTATCTAATTTTTAATCGACTTTAGCCGAGGTGATTCTCGATCGAGTGCATTTCCATTTCATCGGTCCAACCCTTTATTGTAATCGCTTCTTTTATGCTTTCTATTTAGCTACAATTAGTTCTCTTTTTATGTAATATTTCCTTTCGTTAGTGCATTTAGATTTCTCTTCAAATCTAAAGATTTCCGTCGATAAAATAATAGTTTTTGTGTGAGTAGGTTTACTCAACGGTTCCAGGATTTCAATACGACACTTGTGTCCCCTAGCTACAGTTCGATAAGTATACTTGCCTAGTTGGATTGTTAGTTCGGCTCTCTTGTCTTAAGTAGAAAGCGAGCACCATTGGCCTTGAGCAGATTCAGCTTAAATCTAATAGACTTGATCTCAAAAGTTAGATCTTGTCTCAATTCCTTGATAGAATCATCCACATAGTGTTCTATTTGTCTTCTTTGGTCATCTAGTAGTTCTTTCAATTGAGCCAGGAAGGTGGAAGACAAAACATCATCCTGGTTAGATGCCCTTATGAAGTAGACATCATCATCATCCCACATTAAATCTCCCCTAGCATTTCAGTCAGCCATTGCAAACTCAAAGGAGTGATCAGGAAATTCAGCAGCAAGCTCATCAACCTCGGATATTTAAATAACATTTTCAGTTTTTCGAGCAATGAGCTCTGTATAAATCTCCAACTTAAGCTCAACACTGTCCATATCAACTTGCTAAACTTTAGCAGCTGTGTTAGGGACATCTTCTTGATTTAGAACTAGAACATGCTCCCCCTCAACTTGAGCACTATAGGGCAACAGATTAGATTCAACTAGAATCTAACCTATTCTTTCCTGTATGTTATCCATGAAAGAGTCAATCTAGTTTTGTAGACTAATAGAAGATTGACCTTGCTCCCCCTTAGCAGGAACATCCACTCTGAGAGTCTCTACCTCAATCTCTGTACAAATTCATCCAACAGAAAGGTGGCTATGGTTGTTTTCTTACATTCCTTCATCTTAATTGCCATCAAGACTCTCTTAATACGAGAGAGCCAATCCTTGGATTTGGTTGGGGTTCCAGTCCCCGTAAACACTGGAGGATTGAATCTCATCACATGTTTGAGCTGCATTTCTGTCGCTCTTTGTTGGGTCCGGCGTTCCTTCACTTGACCCGTGGCGCTCTGCTACTTATATAAAAAAATTAAGTAGCACCCTCTCCAACAGTCCGGGCTTTTGGTGCAGTTGGGTATGCGCTTGATCCTTCAATTGGTATCAGAGGAGGTTACAGGTTCAAGACCGGGGGAGCGCTATTAAATCTCGATTTTTCCGTTCTACCTGTGTGGGTCCGGTGGGTCAGGAAACCGTAGACATGTGGTAACCCCACCTCTGAGCCGTGTGGGCCGTGTGGTAACCCCACCTCTGAGCCGACGGGTTGTGCTAGACGCCGGGGGGGATTGTTGGGTCTAGCGTTCCTTCACTTGACCTGTGGCGCTCTGCTACTTATATAAAAAAATTAAGTAGCGCCCTCTCCAACAGTCCGGGCTTTTGGTGTAGTTGGGTATGCACTTGATCCTTCAATTGGTATCAGAGGAGGTTACGGGTTCAAGACCGGGGGAGCGCTATTAAATCCGGATTTTTCCCTTCTACCTGTGTGGGTCCGGTGGGTCAGGCAACCATGGACATGTGGTAACCCCACCTCTGAGCCGTGTGGGCCATGTGGTAACCACACCTCTGAGCTGACGGGTTGTGCTAGACGCCGGGGGGGGGGGGATTTTATGGTCCGGTGTTCCTTCACTTGACCCGTGGCGCTCTGCTACTTATATAAAGAAATTAAGTAGCGCCCTCTCCAACAGTCCGGGCTTTTGGTGCAGTTGGGTATGCGCTTGATCCTTCACTCTTCTTGGCACCAAAGGCTCTACAGGCACTCACTCCACCACTCTAAGCTCTGCCGCACGAAGCGAGACCTGCTCGATGATAGGGGTAGGAGGTTGTGCTTGTCTCCTTGACAGGGCATTTATCATCGCAAACACTGCCTCAGCCACAAGTCTTATCATTTCTATCAATGGAGGGGTTGCAAGTGCATCATTAGGTGCACTTCTTTCCGCAGAGTACGGACGGTCCGACTGTCCTGCACCACTACTGGTCACATATTATTGCAGGACACACAATTAAGTGACCAAACAAAATTGCAAAAAGCAATCATAGGAACACCCAGGTTCCTCAAACATGTTTATTTACATTACTAAGTGGACATTCAAGGGTTCTTTTCATGTTATAACGTTAACGCACATGCCTGTGCTCACCACCCCTTACAAGAATTCGTCCACGAATTCTAATAAGAAAGATTGACACCGTAGTCTGATACAAAATTTTTAACACCCCCATCCATCATATGGGATATAATAGAAGGTCCGGCCGGGGCCCCACGCCATATTCCACGGACATTCAGTGGAGTTACAAATTAAAACCAAAATACTATATTACAATATCAAAAACCTAACACAGAGACTTCTAGCGGATGATTTTAAATATGCAGGAAGAACCCATCACAAAACATGAATGTCCACTACAGTCCAAGACAGGAATAGAAGTAACAATACACAAAGAGTCTCGGCCTTATGAACTTACAATTGTTTACTTAAACAATAAGTTTTTTACAGACATCGGCATGCAGGCCGGCCACACATGAGAATAGTAAAAGAAAAGACTTCGCTTTGGCCTTCAAGGGCTAGCACTGCAACCAGGGCTTCAGCCCGCTACTTGCCACTTAGCTCACATGTTCCTGCATAAGAATAATCCATCGGACGGTGGCAAATCAAGGCAACGGTCAGCTAAAGCTAACCAAATTATAAAGACCCCACCCCTTTCTCGGGGCGGCGGTGCTCCTTCCCTGCAATATATTACCAAAACCAAACATAGCAATGTAAATGCAATTTAAGCACACTACACCACAGGCATAGGCACGAATGGCCACACGCCCCGTTCTCTCAGGGCACATTTTCGGTGTCCAGACCAAACCAGGGACTCACCACAATTCACAAGACAACAACAAACATGTGCATTTTGGTAGTCTTTCTTTCTCAAGGCCTAAGACTCGTAACTATGGCTACGATGGGTAACACTACCCACAGGTCGATCGACGTAGCTACTGGGTACATTTCGGTCATATAACATTGCTCAAATCACTTGGCGCAGTAAGCCACGATGCGGGTTGACCTCCCCTTTCCCATTCCAAGACACATAACTACATTATGTTCACTAGCTGGCTCTCAGGCAACCAAGCTAGGCTCTCTAAGCACTCAACCCCATAACACTGGCCCTTAGGACTAAACGAGACATGCCTTAAAATTGCTCTCTCACAGAGCTACCGCCGGCGGGAACACTTCTGCTGTGCGGTACCTAGAAGAAGTGTGATTTTGCCCAAATTTTTGGGTGCTCCTTGGAGTTAGTCCCCAAAGTTCCCCACTGCAATCTACGACATAGAAACTTGAAAAAAATACAGCACGGGGTCTTCTTCAGTAAAACAAGCATATGAAAAATATCACTAATCCAGACCAACCTGTCTTGATGGGCTTCACACACCATGCATGTGTTCTTACTTCGATTACAAACTCTTAATGCAAAACTACGGGGATATACCATATCTACCCGAAGGAAACCCTCACACTCACCGCACACTTGCGGGAGAGGGTTTCCTATGCAAAAGGAAGAGGACTTCACGTGTCCAAGAAGAGAATCGTTACCCTTAGCGCTCTCTTCGGTGCCATGCCAAAGATATAGATATACGAACGCGACCGCAATGATCTTTCCTCCACGAATCCGGACTCGGCTTGCGAATCGGGGTTTCAAAACCTCAATGGTGATGAGATCTTTTTGGCGGCACAACTCATCCTCCTCCACAAAACCAGGAAATCTAAAAGAAAATGGAGTGAAAATGGCCAAATAAGACATATATATAAAGCTACCACGGCGCGGTAACGAGCTACCTTCGCACTGTACCTTAATTCAATGCCTCCTTTTGAGCGCAACCATACAATGCCTCCAATCACTGACAGTCACGTGGCTATGCCATTACAGATTTACTATTGCCGTGTGGTAGGGCGCTAACGTCGCGCGGTAGCTGACGTCGGTTATAACTTGACACCAATCCTATCACTACGTGCTAACTTCTACCGCCACGCGGTAGAATCTCGAGAGCTCCGTCAAATTAATTGGCCCCACTAACGCCAACGGTAATACTATCGTCAAGCGATAGCTTCCCGAGAACTTTGCCAGAGTGCTACCCGGCAACCGCCGTACGGTAACATGTTTCCACCGCGAGGTAACATCTTTCTCGAGAACTCAACGCTTTCTCGAGAACCCAATGCTCTCGATGCAATCTCTGTAGCTACCGCCGCATGGTAATTAGCTACCGCCAAGCGATAACCCCCAGAGAGGCATCTCCCACTTTAAGAAATTTTGGGTGTTACACTTTATGTGAGAAGGAAAGAACAAGCGCAGTGTTGAAGCCCTCCCTGAGAGGCCGTAATTGCCAGATCATGCTGCTCCTAAGGAGGCTCCGACTTCAGTTGAGGGTAGACAAACAGCAGCGTACGAGGCACCGAGGCCGGCAATCGATCCCTTGGTTCCTTTGAGCCAAGTAGATCAGGAAGCTTCTCAATTGCACCGAACCTTCAAATCAATGCATCACCTCTTACAATAGTTGTACGATAAAGTGCTACTAGAAAATGACCAGGTGGCTCATTTGTGCAGGGATCGGCCCGAGCGACCTGGGTGTCCATACCGACGGGCCCGCAAAGAGCGCGAACTATTTTAACATTTGACATTCGAATGTTATATAATTATTTGGACAATCTTGATCGCTTTGTTTAATCTTTTATCATGAACTGCGATATTGCGATCTATGTGATCTGAATGATGTTGCGATTTGTGTAATTTGATAATATCTGCAAGATAATGCTTAATTGAATGTGATCTGTGCGTAATGATTATGTGTCTGCGTACTCTGATTTAAAATATGTTTTTGAAAATTGTTTTTAGGATCAGCGGCTGGATCTACTGCAAGCTAGGCTAACTGGACAAACAAGTTGCGCAGTCCGGCTGAAAAGCTGTCAGACCAGAAATTATATAAATAGGGCCTTATTATTTCTTTATTACAGGAAATGCAACTGAAGCTGATGTCCCTGCGATCTCAAAAAATGGTGTCCGCACGAACTGATGCTGCAGGCGCTTTCCATGCTGCCGATCATAAGAAGTGCAAGTTTACAAATGACGACGTGCAAGCCTTTGTTGAGAAATACATGGAGGACTCTCCGGTTCATGTCCACCTCCCTCTAGATGAAGAAAGAATAAACTTTTTAACGGCCACTCAGATCACAGTCCCGATCGACCATTTTGACTTCGGTTTCAAGTTTCCATTATTGTGGAAGGTCGCGAAGATCTTCGAGCACTATGGAATGGCACCGGGGTAGCTCGTGCCGAACACGCTAGCTATTATCTACCGCTTTATTTCTTATCTGCGATCTGAGAAGATCGCTTTATCCTTCAATGTTTTTTGGAAAATATTCTCCGTTCGCTCAATAACTCCATCCGGAGGTAGCACATACAAGGGCATTATCTACTTTTACTATAGGGGAATGAAAGTCATGGGTCTGCCAAACAAAATACATAAATGGATTTCCCGATACTTAATCTTTGAGAGTGTCCTCGGCTTTGAACATACTGATCTGCAAGAGCGTGCAGACTCTGTTTTAAAGACCGTTAAGCTTAATGAAGAAGAAGCTGCGATTGTCGAGTTATTGGCTGGTTCAAGGCTCGACATCGAGCACTACATTCCTCTGCTGATGGGCTTGGACAACCTGGCTCAGCAAGAGAATAAGTAACGTTTGCGACTTGAAACTTTATTCACCACAGTCTGAAGTGAACCTGAATTCAATTCCTTTTTTCTTACAGCGGTCTTGACAATGCCCTCCAACCTGCCAAAGACTCCCAGCGGCCTGACCATTACTCAAAGGGAAAGGAAGAGAGAATTTCCAGGAAAAGGAAATAAGAGGGTGATCCTGCTGCGGACTACTCGTCTTCTGAATGTTTGACCTTCGGGACTTTGGAAAGAGCCAGAAGGATCTTCGGGGAAACCTTATGATTCAATTGAAACACAAGAGCAAACATGTCTGCCTTTCTACAGCACTTCCCTCCGGGAAGAGTTCCAAGATATCCTGCCATGCCCATGTCTCCACCTCGGCATTATACGGGAAGCGAAACCTATGTGACCTCCAGGTATTCCTCTGGTCGAGCTCCCCCTTCTGGCCGCTCGGGCCTACGCGAATAGCTTGGTAACAAGCCATTACATGGGCTGCCTTACAAGGGACCTGCTTAGGGAAAATGAATGACTTCAGGAGGAGGAAAGTCGCTGAAAGAATGAAAGAAGCGACTAGGAGCTAAGGTCGCTCTTCGGAAAGAAAGAGAAGTGGTAAAATCTGTATTCGTGGTGATCTCCCTTTTATGTCCGCCACGACCTAATTTATTTGTTTCTCTACAAACCACCTATGATATCAAATATCCAGTCTTCCAAGACGCCATCCCTCTTTTTGTAAAGGAAAGCGTCGAGGTCTCAATTCGGCAATTCATCGAAAAAGGGTTCGCTAAAGATGCGGTGGAAGGTGTGTCTTTTATCGAGCTCTTCCCAGAGCTAGAAAACTAGGTTGCGGTAATGGAGCAAGCTACTAAGGGTAAATCTATGGTTGACGTAGATAAGGAAGAAAATGGATAAGAAGAAGAAGAAGAAGCAGAAGAGGAGGAGGTCGCGGCTGAAGAAGAACCCGCCGAAGATGTTGGATCAACTTATAGGAAAGAAGATAAGTCCGCCGAGTCCGCTTCTGCTTCCTCCAGCTCTAATGATGGGATCCCGCATAGAAAGTTCTGAGATTGTGAGAGTGCTGATGGTAGTGGAACCGAGTAAGAGCGTTATTCTCCCATTGCTAATATTGATGGATCTACAAGTATAGATGCGTCTCCTGTGGCCAAAAAACACAAGAGTTCGGCAAAGTGAAAATGCATTTTATTTATTTTTGTAAAGGATGCATCAGACTTTATTTGGAGGCCACTAATTCTTTAAAGGCTGTAAATATGAGATGATTTAATGCAAAGGATACTTTTGCTCAGCTTTCGTTTTCTATCATTGTTGGAACCCCTAGTTGGATTTGGGCTAGGTTCACTAAATTAGGATATGTCCCAACATGTATAAATCAGGGTCATAGTCGTGTCCTAGAGTCTAGATCAAGTCCTTAGAGTCAAAAGTACAATGGAACAGGCTTCAACACTGCTAAAGACTCAAGACTTAGAGATTTCAAGACTTAGAAAAAGGAATTCTATGTTTGTCGATCTCCGGTCGACAAAAGTTGAGCACAACAAGACGAACTCAGGGAAAATTCTCTGAGCCCAGCTCAACGAACTCGGTCCCCAGCTCGACGAAGTAATACCTTCTGAGTCTAACACTCAGTCGACGAACTAAGAACATCAGCCAGAAGAACTTTCATCTTTGATCGACTAATTCTGATTGAAGTGGTTCAACACCAGAAAATATTCTAAGTCCAGAGATCAGGACTCAGCTTGACAATCTTGGACTCCTACTGGACTAATTCTTTTTCTCAAGGCTTAGCTTGATGATCATGACCTGAGCTCGACAAACTCTGTTCTTAGATCAACTATCTCTTCAACTCTTAGAGCCAAAGATCACTCAACGCTAGATGTGTTATTATCTCAACGCTGTCAGGGTGTCCAAGTTCTGAGGTCGACTAATTTTACATTCTCAGGTCGACGAACTTAGAGCATAGTTTCCGTTAGTTTATGCAGTGCAATTGTTCGCAGAACTCAGGTCGACGAAAGCTGATTCCAGGTCGATGAAAGCTGATCCCAGGTCGACGAAAATTGTTCTCTGGTCGATGAAAACTGTAAGACATATTGTTATTTATTCTTTCCTTTTCTGTCTCCTTATTGTATATCTATTATAGCCCGTTAATTCCCTGGATAATCAATGCATTTGAATAGAGCCGTTACTGGCAGCATTGATTGCAAATATCCCCCATAGAATTAATTGCTTATATCTTGGGATATACATAGACTAGAATATATTACAACATTCTTTCTGTTTTCATTCCCTAGATTTCGGCTGAGCATTGATTGCAGGATTTTGAATTCGACCAAGAGGCAGTTATTAAGAGGATCATCTCTCTGCAAAAGCACAACACAGAAACCTTTCAGAACACAGAATTTTTTCCTAAAAACAACAAGTGCACTGCGTACAGCTCTTTGAATAAAAATCAATTGCTCTCAAAAGAAGAAGAAAGAACAATAATCACTATCAAGAGTCTTTCTTCTCCTTCTTTGTTTTCTGGGATCTCAAGTGACAAAATATTCAAATCAGTCAAAGGATCTCAGAAAGTAGATCTTACAGTAGAAGGCCTACTCACCCTTTGCAAAGCTTCCACTCCTGAACCATTCAAGATCTCAGGGGGAGCTTTGACAATAACTCAGAATCAACAAAGTCTTCTCATTTTGATTTGAGAAAAGAAGACTTCCATCAACCTCTCTTCCCCACCTCTGTACAGGGTTTTAATTCCCTTTAAAATTATTCTGGTTGCAAGTTTCTTTCCAAAAAACTTGGGTTGGTTTTTTAGCACCTGATCAAAAGATCATTGGTGGACGTCACCTGATCAAAACCTGTAGTGGATTCCTACCTAGGGTGGTAGAAGAGTGGATGTACCCAAGTTTGGGGAACCACTATAAAAATTCTTGTGTTGTCTTTGTGCCTGTGATTTTGCTGTGATATATTTTGTTGTGTAGCTTAGTTATCTTTTCTCTAGTTGACTTGCTGGACTAGTACACTTATACACCTATATCATAGTAACATATTTTATTAAAGACTTCTTATTTCTGTAAGAATCAAAAAGATTTTAAAAACTCTATTCACCCCCCCCCCCTCTAGAGTTATTCAGATCTTACCCTATCTTTCAATTGGTATCAGAGGGTGTTTAATCACATCATAAAGGCTCACACTTGGATTAATCAAGATCCTCAGGATAAACTCTGAATAAATCTTACTAGTTTCTTAGTTTAAAATTTATTTTCTGATATCATGACACAAAACAAGGATTATGCAAACACCAGACATCCAGTTTGCAACTTGCAAAAGTTTGGAATATGGAAGGCAAGAATCAAACTTTATATAAACTCTATTGATGAGGACATTTTTAATTCCATCTTGACAGGACCACCAGCTCTAGTGGCCTCTACTTTAACCCCAGTAAATCTCAGTGCAGGGCCTCCTCCAGATCAAACTAATGCACACAAGAAAGCAAAGATTGATGATGCCAGAGCTATGAACATACTGGCCCAAACTATGTCAGATGACATATTTCAGAAAGTTTCTGAATGCACATCTACCAAAGCCATTTGGGATTCCCTCAACCAAATGGTAGTAGGATCTGCTGATGAGAGGAAGGATAGAAGATCCAACCTCATATCTGTATATGAGAATTTCAGGAAAGATGAAGCAGAATCTGTGGAAGTAATGTACAACAGGCTGAGCTCCATCATCAGTGAGCTCAGAACACTGGAAAAGGAAATTACTCTGACTGAGGTCAATGACAAGATCCTCATGTGCTTCCCTAGCACTTTGGACTTTAGAATCTGGCCCATCAGAGAATCCATAAGCATGGCTGAAATCTCAACAGAATCTCTGCTTGGAAAGCTCAAATCCTATGAGCAATTGATCAAGTCAAGAGAAGCTGTAGTTAAACCAAAGGCTTCAACACCTACTAGAACGGAACAAGAACTTATCACTCAAAGTTACAGAAGAATCTCCAGACTTGCCAGCTAATGAGTTGTAAATATACCTATATTTTTGTATTTTATTTATGTTATTTTACTTTATTTTTGTCTTTTTTTTTAGTTTGTTTTATTTAATAAATTACTTCTTTTTATAAATTTTATTCTAACTTAATTTATTTTTGTTTTCTTAAATTTTTCAAAAAAAGTCAAAAAATGACCTGTCACGCCCGTGACCTTGCCTGACACGGGCGTGTCAGACACTCAATGCCTTCCGCAAGTCGACACTCAACGATTTCACTGTTCAACACTCAATGCCGTCCCAACACGCCCTAGTCATGCCCGTGTCCAACACCAGTCACGCCCGTGTTCGATGTCGACACTCAACGGTTCGTCAACTGTCAACGCTGCCGACATCGAGCTGCCAACTTTCCAAGTCACGCCCCAGTCACGCCCTTGACTGACGCATGTCACGCCCGTGACATGGGGTGTCACCGCCACGTTTTCAGCCGAAGTCAACTTTCCAGTCAAATCACCCGATCAGCTCATGTACAGTAGTGACACGCCCCCCTATCACGCCCTAGTCATGGGCGTGACCAACCCGAAAAATTTGTCTATAAATAAAAGCATTCAGAGAGCTTTTTCTGTCCACTTTGCTTAGGGGAGGTGCTGCCCAAATTGATCCAAATGCTTATGTAATGAGAATTTCTCCCCCCCCCCCTCTCTCTCTCTCTTAGTTTGTATTAGCTTTCTTGTTTTAACTTCTTTGTAATCACTTTTTATTTAATACAATGTTAGTTTTTTCTCTCTTTGCATGGTATGAAATTTTCATTTAGAAGCACCCTAACTTAAGTGATTTTTCGTTCTTCTTTTTGTGCTTTTCCTTATATGTTTTCATTTAAAGCTTTCATAACTTAGTTTAGTTTAGGATTTTATCGGCATTTCTAGCCGTTACGCCGCCCATTTTATTTTCATAATTCGCACTTGTTTAGGTTTAGCTTTTTTTCTTTTTTCCTAATTTTCATTCTTAAGGGTTTATAAAAACATCTAAAAACGTGTTATTTTCAATTTTCTTTAACTTAGGCTCTTTAGGATTGTAAACCTTTTCGTCCTTTTTAGCTTTATTTTCACTTTTTAGGAGTTTTTATAAAAATACAAGAATGAAAATATGCTCGTTTTAATTTTCCGAGCACTTAGCTTTTCGTTTTAATTTTCAAAACTTTTTACCCGTTTAATTTTTATTTCGTCTTTTTACTCATTTCTACCGCATTCTAGCGGTATAAATGTCATCGTTTTAATTTTTCGCTCACTTCACTTTTGCGTTTATTTGCAAACTTTTTCGCTCGGTTAATTTTTATTTTGACTTTTTATGCATTTCTACCACATTCTTGCGGTAGAAATGCAGTCGTTTTAATTTTCCAGCACTTTGTTTTTTTTTTCTTATTTTTGCCAGTGTGAATGCGTGTATGAGTTAGTTTTATTGCTTTATTTCATTTCTGTAGAGTGCGTTGTGCGTATGCATCTATTTTCGCCTACTCGTTAAGAGTTAAATGGCGCTCCGCTTTCATTTCCCGCACACTCGTTTGAGTGGGACTTGTTTTTTATTACTTTCATTTTCTTCCTACTCACTTGAGTAGGAAAACTTTGCGTGCGTGTGTATGTTTTCATTTATATAGAGTGCGTGTGTAGGTTTTACTTTCAAGTAGAGTGCGTGCATGTATGAGATAGATTTACCCCCGCCCACTCATTTGAGCCGGGATTCGCATTTACTGCTTTCTTCAGTCCTACTCGTTTGAGTAGGACTTGTAATTTTCAGCTTTCCCTTACTGCTTTCTTACTACTTTCTTTACAGCTTTATTTTCTGCTTTCTAGCGTAAGTGTCCCCATTCCGATTAGTGGCTAACCGCCCTTAGCCCTCAATATCGAAGAACATTGGAATAGATAAAGTAGCTTTAAATAATTGAAGGTCCTGTTTTTCAGTTTAATTAAATTTCTTAAAGTTTGCCCCGGGTTAACGACGCGTAGGACCGCATATCGATGTGCGGGCTCTATTTTCATTATCCATACGCAACGCCGAGAGGCCGTGCGTATGGACCGATCATACTTGGGTAAAAAGAGCTCCGCGCTAACCCTCGAGAGAGGAGGCGCGTGACTCTACCACATTGGGTTCCCCACCCAATAGCGGGGTTTTTAGCGTAATGCGGGCGTTAAGAGGAATCCTTCGTCGGTCTAGCGATCGGTCGAATAGTCTTAGCGTTCAGGTGAGCGATAGTCCTAGTGATAAGTAAGCTCATTCCTATGGAACCTCCACGGCCGAGTCTCCGCCTTAATAATTTTGAAATTTAGGATCTCTTTTTATTAAAAGTTATTTTAGTTCAATTCTTTTTTTGATATTGCGTCGCGCTGAGTTCTTCATCGGCTTCCTTGCAATTATTTCCTGCTTTTATTATTATGAACTTATTATATAATTTTAATGCCATTTTCATTTTTATAAAACTAAATATTATCGGTAAAATAATAGGCTTTCAGGGAAAGATTAGAAATAGCTAAGCCGACCCCGAAAACAATATGACCCTGATATTCCACACCGGAATATCCTTTACTATACGCGATAGGTGCACTTGCCTCCCTTTCGTTAAAACTCGGTTTCTAATAAAATAAAACGCTCTTCTTTTTTACAAATAAAAACCTCCACTTTCATCATTAAATAAGAAACTCGTTTTAATCATCAAGTTTTTGGCGTCGTTGCCGGGGAAAATTTCATCTTACTATTTTGAATTCCTGAAACTATTTATTTTACCCTTTATTTTTATATATAATAAAAAACAACAAAATGGCCACCAAAAAAATTATATCTATAATAATAATAATAATATCAATAATAATAATAATAATAATAATAAGTACTAAAAAACAAAAAAAATCTTAAAATAAAAAATTAAAAAACTTTAAAACAAAAAAAATCAGAAAACTAAAAAAACTTAAAAAAATAAAAAAAACTAAAAACTAAAAAACTTAAAAAACTTATAAAATTAAAAAGTAAAAAAAAAGCCTCAAATTCAAAAAAAAAATATGATGAATTTTTTTTTATTTTCATCAAAAAAATTAAAAAATTTAACAAAAAAATTTATTTTTCATAATTTTTTATTTTATTTTGCCTTTAACTTATTTTCATTTTATTTTTAATTTTCAAATTTTAAAAACAAAAAAAAACATAAACTTAAAAATCTACAAAAATTCAAAAAACTAAAAATATACATATAACAAAATTTTTAATTATATATTTATTTTGTCGTTCCGGCGCGCTTCACTATTGTGAGCGCTAGGGGATCGCATATCGGTCACGCTCTTAGCGAAGACGTTAGCTAATGAGTCACACTCACTCGCGCCCCCTATTACCCTCACATTTTCGCCGAATTTATCTTTTTCATTTTTTATATTATATTTTTGCTATTTCTTCTAAATTTTTGGAGGTCTTAATTTAACGGGCTTCCCCAAACGCCGTTTAGGGAAGATTTCTAAACCCCTATTTTTAATTTTTTGTACATAACTGCTTAGTCCTTTTTATTTATATATCTCGTTCCCCATACTTAGTGCAACTTTGGGGATAATGTTGGACTTAAGTATGGCGGTGTTTCCTATTTTTTGTCTTTTTATTTCCTGCACTTAATAAAAAATTTCCAAAAAAATTTGCAAAAATTAAAAACTTCAAAAAAAGATTTTCATTCTTTAATGATAATAATAATAATAATAAAATTTTAAAAAAATGAAACATCGCTCCGCGACGTTCGACTCATCGAACCAACCACAAATAAGAGTCTGTTCGCGGGCGATCCTTTTTTTTACTTTGTAAATATTTTGTAAATATTCTCGTCTCTTTCCCTTTCTCTTTCCTATCATGTAAAATTTCTCTCTCCTCTTGTAAATATTTCTGTAAATCAAATTCCAAAAAATTTGTATAACTCAAAAAAAACATAAAAAAATTTGTATAACCTTTAAAAAAAACGCAAAAAATGAAAATAACCCCAAAATATGAAAAAATCAGAAAAACTCCAAAAAAATAAAAAAAAATTATTTTGAGTTAAAATAATTCGAATACCTCATTACTTAACCTCTTTGCTCTCCAAAATAATCGTTTCAAGTTTATTTATAAGCGAATTTTAATTAATTCTTTATTTACTATTCGTTTATTAATTGTAGCTCGATTGACTTAGATTTCTGGGGTTAAGATTTTAAAAAAAAATTTATGTCTTTTTCTTTTTATAGGTAACTTGTTTTTCTCATTTTCACTTCTGATTTTTTGAATAAAAGCACATTTTTTATGTTAGAAAATAACATTTATGGATTTCATATTATTTCTACTTATGCTTTAAGAAACGTAGGAACGTTCAAATTAAAGAGGTTGCTCTCAAAATTTTTTATTAAACTCTAGCTTTCTTTTAGAAATTATCTCATCCACCTTTTTTTCATGCCTTAATTAGTATGATTCCCCACTCACCCTTAAAAGATCTTATGTCAATGGGGATAAGATTTCGTCCCGTAAACATAGGCACCTAATAATTAAAAGATTATATGCTACGGAGTAAGAGGATAAAATTCATTACTCCTATACATATGCATTGGGTTTATTTATATTTATGAAGAAAAAAAAGGAAAAAAAGAAAGAAAAAAATATATATTAGGAAAATAAGATTTTATTTTCCTAATCATCCAAAAAGAAAAAAAAGTGGAGGTTCGAGAAAAAATTACCTCGCCTCAAAAACAAAAGCCCTCTTCATAACCGTCAATCCACTTAGCCCAATTTTCATGATTCTAGAATTAATTTAAAACTTTTTGAGAGCATAATTTTCCTATTAATTTCTTTTCAGCTAAATTTTTTTTTCCTATAATTTCAATCCATTTTTGTTAAACTAATAAAAATAATTTTTTCATTCTTTTTTCCATTTAGAAGTATTTTTTGAAACAGTTCCTCTATTTAGAACACTTTCATAATTTAGGATTTAATTCCGAAACCCCGGAATTTTATTTCGATCTTTCTTACAATTAAGTTAAGCGTTAGTTAAATTTAGGATTCTTTTTTATTCCTTATAGGTTCATCTCCAACTTTTGCTCTATAATAGCAAAAGCTTAAGTATGGGGGTATTTGATGAGTTGTAAATATACCTATATTTTTGTATTTTATTTATGTCATTTTACTTTATTTTTGTCTTTTTTTAGTTTGTTTTTTTTAATAAATTACTTCTTTTTGTAAATTTTATTCTAACTTAATTTATTTTTTTTTTCTGAAATTTTTCAGAAAAAGTCAAAAAATTACCTTTCACGCCCGTGGCCTTGCCCGACACGGGCATGTCAGGCACTCAACGCCTTCCGCCAGTCGACACTCAACGATTTCACTGTTCAATACTCAACGCCGTCCTGACACGCCCTTGTCACGCCCGTGTCCAACACCAGTCACGCCCGTGTTCGATGTCGACACTCAACGCTTCGTCAATTGCCAACGCTGCCGACATCGAGTTGCCAACTGTCAAGGTCACGCCCCAGTCACGCCCGTGACTGACGCATGTCACGCCCGTGATATGGGGCGTGACCGCCACGTTTTCAGCCGGATTCAACTTTCCAATCAAATCACCCGATCAGCTCATGTACAGTAGTGACACGCCCCCCTGTCACGCCCTAGTCACGGGCCTGACCAACCCGAAAAATTTGTATATAAATAAAATCATTCAGAGAGCTTTTTCTGTCCACTTTTTGGTCCACTTTGCTTAGGGGAGGTGCTGCCCAAATGGATCCAAATGCTTATGTAAGGAGAATTTCTCCCCCCTGTCTCTCTCTTAGTTTGTATTAACTTTCTTGTTTTAACTTCTTTGTAATCACTTTTTATTTAATATAATGTTAGTTTTTTCTCTCTTTGCATGGTATGAAATTTTCATTTGGAAGCACCCTAACTTAAGTGATTTTTCGTTCTTCTTTTTGTGCTTTTCCTTTTATGTTTTCATTTAAAGCTTTCATAACTTAGTTTAGTTTAGGATTTTATCGGCATTTCTAGCCGTTACGCCGCCCATTTTATTTTCATAATTCGCACTTGTTTAGGTTTAGCTTTTATTCTCTTTTCCTAATTTTCATTTTTAAGGGTTTATAAAAACACTTAAAAGTGTTATTTTCAATTTTCTTTAACTTAGGCTCTTTAGGATTGTAAACCTTTTCGTCCTTTTTAGCTTTATTTTCACTTTTTAGGAGTTTTTATAAAAATACAAGAATGAAAATATGCTCGTTTTAATTTTCCGAGCACTTAGCTTTTCATTTTAATTTTCAAAACTTTTTACCCGTTAAATTTTTATTTCATCTTTTTACGCATTTCTACCGCATTCTAGCGGTAGAAATGTCATCGTTTTAATTTTTCGCTCACTTCACTTTTGCGTTTATTTGCAAACCATTTCGCTCGGTTAATTTTTATTTTGTATTTTTATGCATTTCTACCGCATTCTAGCGGTAGAAATGCAGTCGTTTTAATTTTCCAGCACTTTGTTTTTTTCTTATTTTTGCAAGCGTGCGTGCGTGTATGAGTTAGTTTTATTGCTTTATTTCATTTCTGTAGAGTGTGTTTGTGCGTATGCATCTAATTCTGCCTACTCGTTAAGAGTTAAATGGCGCTCCGATTTCATTTCCCGCCCACTCGTTTGAGTGGGACTTGTTTTTTATTGCTTTCATTTTCTTCCTACTCACTTGAGTAGGAAAACTTTGTGTGCGTGTTTGTGTTTTCATTTATGTAGAGTGTGTGTGTGTGTTTTACTTTCAAGTAGAGTGCGTGCATGCATGAGATAGATTTACCCCCGCCCACTCATTTGAGCCGGGATTCGCATTTACCGCTTTCTTCAGGCCTACTCGTTTGAGTAGGACTTGTAATTTTCAGCTTTCCTTTATTGCTTTCTTACTGCTTTCTTTACAGCTTTCTTTTCTGCTTTCTAGCGTAAGTGTCCCAATTCCGATGAGTGGCTAACCGCCCTTAGCCCTCAATATCGAAGAGCATTGGGACAGATAAAGTAGCTTTAAATAATTGAAGGTCCTGTTTTTCAGTTTAATTAAATTTCTTATGGTTTGCCTCGGGTTAACGACGCGTAGGACCGCATATCGATGTGCGCGCTCTATTTTCATTATCCATACAAAACGTCGAGAGGCCGTGCATATGGACTGATCACCCTTGGGTAAAGAGAGCTCCGCGCTAACCCTCGAGAGAGGAGGCGCATGACTCTACCGCATTGGGTTCCCCACCTAATAACGGAGTTCTTAGCGTAATGCGGGCGTTAAGAGGAATCCTTCATCGATCTACCGATCGGTCGAATAGTCTTAGCGTTCAGGTGAGCGATAGTCCTATAGATAAGTGAGCTCATTTCTATGGAACCTCCACGGCCGAGTCTCCGTCTTAATTAATTTGAAATTTAGGATCTCTTTTTATTAAAAGTTATTTTAGTTCAATTCTCTTTTTGATATAGCGTCGCGCTGAGTTCTTCATCAGCTTTCCTGCATTTATTTCCTGCTTTTATTGTTATGTTTTTATTATTAAGAACTTATTATATAATTTTTATGCCATTTTCATTTTTATAAAACTAAATATTATCAGTAAAATAATAGGCTTTCAGGGAAAGAGTAGAAATAGCTAAGCTGGCCCCGAAAACAATACGACCCCAATATTCCACACCGGAATATCCTGTACTACACGCGATAGGTGCACTTTCCCCCCTTTCGTTAAAACTCGGTTTCTAATAAAATAAAACGCTCTTCTTTTTTAAAAATAAAAACATCCACTTTCATCATTAAATAAGAAACTTGTTTTAATCATCACCAGCCAATGAAGATCTTATGGCTGTCTTTGCTAAGAGATTCTATAAAATGGCAAGGAAGGACTTCAGGAGAAAGCCCTCAAGGAAAGAAGATAAACCCAGGTATGATAAGACCCCTTCTAAAGAGGTTGTTTGTTTTGGGTGCAGGAAACCTGGACACTTCATCTCTGAATGCCCAGAAGCCCAAAAGAAAGATAGAAGGCAAGAAAAGGATTCAAGAAGATATCAGCACAGCAAGGCCTCCTCCAGCAAGTACAAGAAGAAGGAGAAGGGCTTTGTAGCTGAAACCTTGAGTGATACTAAAGATGAAACATCCTCCTCCAGCTCCAGTGAAGATTATGTTAAAGAAAAGAAGGCAAGGGAAATGTGTCTTATCGAAATAGGTGTAGGAAGCAGCAGATCAGATTCAGAAGAATCAGATGATGAAGAATTCCTCTCTGAAGAGGATCAGGTAATTACTTCCTATGACTTTCAATCAAAAGAATTTCAATCTGAATTTAAACTCTTGTGTTTAGACCTAATAGGATCTGATAAGTAAATCAATCTTCTCAAGAAAAAACTTTTAGAATAAGACAAAATCATTGCTGAAAGTGAAATATTAATTGAAGAATTAAGCTTAGCCAATCAACAAATAGTTTTTCTAAAATATAAATTAAGTAAGGCTAAGGAACTAGAAGAATTCCTAAATGGTAGAAACTTACAACTGTTAGATATAACTAGCACTGTTAATACAAGACCTAACAATAACAAACAAGGATTAGGAGCCTCATCTAGTGAACAAATCCTAATTCAGAAAAATCAATTGTCAAAACCTATTAACTTCATCTCTGAAAATGGTAAGAAAAATATTGAACAGGTAGAGAAGATTAACAAAGTTCTTAAACAGTTAGAACTTAATAAAACCAATAAGAAAAGGGAAAACAAACAACATAATTATGTTCAGCATATTTCGTCGAACGCAGAACGACGAAATGGGTATGGTTCATCGACCCCAGAACGACGAACCCTGAATGCAAATAATAATGTAAATTATTCTTCGAATTGGGATCGAAGAAATCAGTATGGTTCGTCGACCAGAGATCGATGTTTCTGGAGCCCAAAGAATGGATACCTCCATTCTTCGAGCAGAGATCGAAGAACTCAACCCAGATCGTCGAGCTCAGGTCGACAAACGTACTCAAATTTGTCAAACTCAGTTCATAACCAGAGTAACCTAAAAACTAATAAATCCTTTAATCCCTTTAGTCAGTGGGTCATACCTCCTAGAAGGTATCATCCTTTAGGTTATAAGGATCAACTTGAATGCTCATTTATTTAAATTTTCAGTTATATTAAACAACAAGGACCCAAGGTAATCTGGGTCAAAAACTGCTAAGCCTCCTTCCAGGTAGAAGAGAACCCTGTCACTCTAAACAAGTTGTACCTTGATAGTGGTTGCTCTAAACATATGACAGGTTGCAAGGAATTCCTAATCAACTATAAAGCCAAGACTGGACCTAAAGTAATCTTTGGGGACTCAGGCTTTGGACTTATAGAAGGCTATGGAGATTTAAACTTTTGAGCTGTCACATTCAAGAAAGTGACTTATGTAAATGGTCTTAAGTATAACTTGATATATGTAAGCAAACTATGTGATATAGGTTATCAAGTAAGCTTTACTAACTCTTTATGTCTTATTTATTTAAACAACACAACTGTTTTAATAGGAATTAGACAGGGAAACATCTACTTCGTAAATTTTGAATCAGCTAAATTTGAAATTTGCTTATTCAATTCTGTCAGCATTCAAACTAGGTTATGGCACAAAAGACTAGGACATGTAAACCATAAAAATATAGCTAGGTTATCTAAAGACAATCTTGTTAGAGGCTTACCTTCTGGTCCCTACAAGAAGGAAGGCCTTTACAGGGCTTGTCAACTAAGCAAGCAAACAAAATCTTGTTTCAAATCCATTACTAAGAGTGATTCACCTAGAATTCTGTACTTGCTCTATATGGACCTTTTTGGCCCTATTGCAGTACAAAGTCAAGGAGGAAAGTCTTATACATAAGTTATTGTAGATGATTTTTCCAGATTCACTTGGGTTTTCTTTTTGAGAACTAAGTAATATACTTTTAAGGTTCTCACAGATTTTCTCAAGAACATACAGATTGAGTATTGTACTCAAGTTGCATTGATTAGAAGTGATCATGGTACTGAGTTTGAATCTCTTCTTATGCTAGAGTTCTGTGAGAAGGAAGGTATCATACATTGTTTCTCAGCTCCAAGAACTCCTCAACAAAATGGGGTAGTTGAAAGGAAGAATAGAACACTCATTGGAGCTATAGGTACATTACTTGCAGAGGCTTACATACCCCTATCCTATTGGGCAGAGGCTGTGAGCACAGTAAACTATGTCTTGAATAGAAGTCTAATACATAAACTAAAGCTTAAGACTCCCTATGAACTACTCAAAGTGAAGAAACCTATAATAACCTATTTTAAAGTATTTGGATGTATATGCTATATTCAAAATAATGACAAGAAACATCTTAGAAAGTTTGAAGCTAAGGTTGCAATGGGAATTTTCCTAGGATATTCCCAAGTCAACAAGGCATATAGGGTGTTTAATAAATCAACATTAAAAATTGAGGAATCTATGCATGTGACATTTGATGAATCTAAAATGTTTTACAAGGAGTGAGACATCTCTACCAACAATAATCTGCAAGTACAAAATTTGTTTGAGAGCTTGGATGATCTAATCCTTACCACAAAGGTTGAATCACACCCCTCTACAGAAGCTATATCAGAAAATGAAAGTGAAGAAGAGACTGTGGAAGCAGTTCAATTTCCTCCAACAGTTGATACAATTCCACAAGAAGAATTAAATCAAATAACTGTTGCTGAACCAACTCCACCTAATGATCTTGTCACACTTAGGGATCACCCTAGATCTCAAGTAATTGGATACATATCATAAGGAATGCAGACAAGTCATCAACTCAACCCTGATGTGATGTTTGCCTGCTTTCTCTCTCAAATTGAGCCTCAATCCATATCTGATGCAGAGCAAGATCCAAACTAGATCACTGCAATGCAAGAGGAACTCAACATGTTTGAGAGGTGTAGAGTTTGGGACTTAGTTCCAAGGCCCAGGGGCTATCCGGTAATTGGGACTAAGTGGGTATTCAGAAACAAACTTGATTCCCAAGGTATGATAGTGAGGAATAAGGCCAGGCTTGTTACTCAAGGATACATGCAAGAGGAAGGTATTGATTATGATCAGACCTTTGCTCCAGTTGCCAGACTTGAAGCTATAAGGATTTTCTTAGCTTATGCAATATTCAAAAAGTTTAAAGTCTACCAGATGGATGTGAAAAGTGCATTCCTAAATGGAGAACTCAAAGAAGAGGTGTATGTTGAACAACCTCCAGGTTTTATCTCTTCATCTCATCCATCTTATGTTTTTAAATTTCATAAGGCTCTCTATGGTTTAAAGCAACCTCCAAGAGATTGGTATAAGACCTTAGCCAGCTTTCTCTTAGAGCATGGTTTTTCTAGAGGCATGGTAGATAGAAACCTTTTTACAAAGTTACATCATGATAAAATTCTCTTAGTACAAATATATGTGGATGACATAATTTTTGGTTCCACTGATCCAAATCTGTACAAAAGATTTTCTGATTTAATGCACTCAAGGTTTGAGATGAGTAGCATGGGTGAGTTATCATATTTCCTTGGTCTCCAAGTGAAACAAACTCCTGAAGGGATCTTCATCTCTCAATCTAAATATGCTAAAGAGCTTATTAATAAATTTGGGATGAATGATGTCACTGCTATGAAAACTCCCATGGCTGCCAATGCTGTTGTAGATGCTGATGAATCTGGAAAACCAGTTGATTACACCATGTATAGGGCCATTATTGGATCCCTACTATATTTAACTGCAAGCAAACCAAATATTATGTTTGCCGCATGTCTTTGTGCTAGGTTCAAGGTGAACCCTAAAGAATCTCACCTTATTTTATTAAAAAGGATTTTAAGATATATAAAAGGTTGTCAAGATCTAGGCCTCTGGTATTCAACATAATCAGTATTTGTATTAACTGGATTCTCTGATGCTGATTATGCTGGATGCAGAGTAGACAAGAAAAGCACCTCTAGAACTTGTCAGTTCCTTGGTGACAGACTTGTATCTTGGTTCTATAGAAAGCAAACATCTGTTTCAACATCCACTGCTTAAGCTGAATATATGGCTACAGGCAGCTACTGTTCACAGATCTTATGGATACAAAACCAATTACTGGATAATGGTGTCAACTTAAATAATTCAACTATTCTATGTGATAATACAAGTGCTATTTAAATTGCACAAAATCCAGTATTGCGTTCTAGAACCAAGCATATAGACATTAGACATCATTTCATTAGAGATTGTATTGACAAACATAAAGATTAAACCTGATTTTATCTCTACTGATTTGCAAAGAGCAGATATATTCACTAAGCCATTGGACTCATCCAAGCATCTATTCTTTGCCAATCAGCTTGGTATGATAAATGGTCAGGATTTAATCTAATGCTCTGTCACTGGTCAAAGAGTTGTCTCTGTTCGTCGACCTTAGATCGATGAACTAATAACAGTTCCTGAGATTTTTTGTCGACCTGAGCTCGACGAAATCTCTTGGTGAAGTGATTTTCGTCGACCTAAGATCGATAAACTTACTTCAGAAACCTTTCGTCGACCTCAGATCGACGAAATGCTTTCAAATCTTCAGCCTGAGATCGACGAACTGGTTGACTCTAAATTATTTAGTCGATCTCAGATCGAAGATCTTCTAATTTTTTGTCGAACGGAGTTTGTCGGTTCATATTATGGAAAACCTTATATTTTAGGTTTTCTTCGACCTCCGTCTCGCGCTTTCAGTTCCTTTGCACTTGATCGTCGTTCTTCCTTTGCAGGTGCTTTCATGGCGATTCCCGCTGGTTCTCTTGCCGCCATGAAATTTGATGCTGGCTTTGACATGGACTTTGAATCATTCAAGTATTTTGATCCAGTTTTCCTGAACATTCTCCAACTACTAGAAGAAAAAAACCTGAAGACTCTGCTCTCGACTCGGAAAAAGATATCTGCCACAGAAATCAGAGAATGTGTGTACACAGCTACTATCGATGAGAACAAGATGACCGGCACCATCGCGGGTAACGCAATTTCTCTTACCCCCGATATTCTTACTGAAATTTTTGGATTGAAAAATGGTGAGGAGGATTTAGAAATTGATTCGGAAGAGTTTGATCTAATGCTAAATACAATGGGGTACTCTTGAGACACCCCAAACAAGCTACTCAAGAAACTTCTGTCTGCCGAGTATAAATTCCTCGCAGATGTAGTTGGCAAAGTGTTGCTCGGGAAGCACACTGCATACGACTATATCACCAGACATTAATTCCTAGTTATGTGTGCCATCTGCAATAAGAAAGCTATGAACTGGGCACAGATGTTTGATTTGATTAAAAAGAAAAACAATAAGAAAGAGGTATACTTTGGAAGGATCCTAGGGATCTTCCTAAAGGAAAAGGTTGCAGGATCCCTGGTCTCATTGACCATATCCATCAATGCTTCAAAGAGCCTCACCTGTGCTCTTTTTAGTAAGTGGGAGAGGACCATCACCAAGCCAACTAAGGCTAGCTCCTCCTCCACTAAAACTTCCAAGAGTACAAGTGCTGAACCAGCCTCTCCCCATACCACTAAAGGGCTCCCTTCTACTCCTTCACCACATCCTGCACCTCCAGTTCCATCCCAACAACAAGTCCAACCAACCCCACCTTCCACAACCATCCACATCCATACCCCAACACCACTAGCCTCCCCAATTCCCTCTTCACCTACACATCTCCCATCTTCTCATCCTTCACCTCAACGTGACACCTCCATCCCTACACCACCTTTATCCCCTCTACCATCTCACATGGTTTACATCCCCCACATCAACCTCTCCTCCCTCCCCTCCTTTAACCTGCTCTCCTCTCCCCTGAACTCTCCATCTCCACAAAATGACTTTCCCTTAGAAATTCCACATCCACCTCCACCTCCATCAACCACATCTACTCCTTTAGCTACTTCCCCACCATCTGCCTCTCCTACCCTAGATTCCTCACTTACCACCACTCTCATCACTCTTCTCACCCCACTACTCAAAACCCTTATAGCAGAGGCTATTTCCCCTCTAGCTGCCTCCATCGCATCTCTTGCTACCCAAATATCTGCCCTCACCACTACTCAATCTTCAGTTGGGGGCCTGGCTTCAGCACATGCTGAAACCAGGCAGGGGGAGATACTTGATGAAGAAGTAGCAGTCATAGAAGCAGTAGTAGGACCAGCAGTAGCAGGACCAGTTGTACAAATATCAGATATAGCAGACATGGATACACAAGCAGAAGAAGATTTATCAGAATTGATTTATTTTATTGAAACTGACATGGACATTGATGAGTCAGTTATACCAAAAATAAATACTGTGGGTAACATTTTCATTAATCCCACAGTAGACTTGATGAGTTTGTTAAGCTCTTTTGATACAGCTCATCACAATCTTCCTCTAGTTGAGTATACCAAGCCATCATTAACTATTATTCAATATACTTCCCCAATAAGCTCTGACGTTGTCAAACAATAAAAGGCCAGTTTTGCCATTCCTGCCATTCCATCATCTAGACAGATTGCATCCCCAATTGTATCTTATCCTATGGCCCCAATCTTTTTAATGGATGATTCTCCAGTTCAAGATCTGGATGCATTGATTATGGCTGACATAGAGGAAGAAAACAAGTTAGCTGCTCAGAGTACATAAGTATACAGTTCTCCAGTTCCCTCCCCAGTTCCATCTCATGCAACAAAGAAAACAAGCTTTGATGAAGCACTAAGAGAGATTCATGCTATGTATGACAAACCTCAATCTGATGATGATGATAAGGAACCTAAGAAAAGGAAAATCTCTAAGAAAAGGAAGGCTCCACCGCCTCCAGCTCCCAAACCTGGAAACACCAATGATACTCCCTACTATATCCTACAAAAAATAACCCCATACAAGGGAATGCCGACCTGGATGTGGCTCTCAAATAATGAACAAAAGGCCAAGAAGAAAAGAAGAAGGTACTCTCCTCCCCCAGCTCACAAATACAAGAAGGATCCCCCTCCTCCTCCTACACCAGCTGCTGGTGCTTCTGGAATTAGTTCTCAAAAGTCAGATGCACCTTCCAAGCCCTCATTCACCAGAACTTATCAGAGGCAAGAAAGGCCATCCAGACAGCAATCACATGGAAGCAGTCAGCAAAGAAGTACTAGCTGTACAGAACAAATAAAAAAAATTGTGTATCAAAAACAAGAATTCTCTCCTCCTCAACCACAGGCTGAAAAAAGAAGACACTCTGTATCACATAAACCCAAAAGAAAATACAGTGAAGCTGCACCTCCAAAATCACTGTACACTCAAAGTAGTGAAAGACAGATTGCTACAAACTTCCAAGAACAGTCAATAAAATTCATGCCTATCACCCTGCTACCCTCTCAAGAAGATCGGTCACCTGTCCGTCAGGATGATGATTCAAACTTAAGGATGGCCAGGCTTTAAGAATTGATTGCTCTGTCACAGATGAAAAAGTCCAGAGAAGAAGGATAGGATCCAACAAAATTCACTACAATGTCTACTTATAGAGAAAAAGAACTTGAAAGACTTCAAGTGAGCAAGAAACTGTTTGACCCTGCTGACTATATGGCTAGACATCCAGAGGCAATTGTTCCCAGAACTTCATCCCAGAAAGTGATTGGAGCAGCAGATCTGTATATATCAAAAAGAGAAGCTTCTAATCCTTACAGGGAGATTATATTTACCAAGCCTAGAGAAAAGAAGAAGGAAGAAAAATCTAAGAAGTAGAAACAAAAAATCTTGCAGAAGAATTGCTACTTTTGGTATACTTTATTAAAATTATGTTTTCTTTTCTGTTACAAAGCTGACTATGTACATATATCTGCTGTACTTATTGTTAAATTATCTGCCAGATATATATTGTGTTCCTTCTTTGTATATTTTTTCTGGTATTGAGTCTGTAAATAGTGATGTCACCCGAATAGGGGGAGATTGTTGGAACCCCTAGTTGGATTTGGGATAGGTTCACTAAATTTTGATATGACCCAACATGTATAGATCAGGGTCATAGTCGTGTCCTAGAGTCTAGATCAAGTCCTTAGAGTCAAAAGTACAAATGACCAGCCTTCAACACTGCTAGACTCAAGACTTAGAGAATTCAAGACGTAGAAAAAGGAGTTCTACGTTTGTCAATCTCCGGTCGACGAAAGTCGAGCTCAGCTAGACGAACTCAGGGAAAATTCTCTGAGCACAGCTCAACAAACTCAGTCCCCAGCTCGACGAAGTAATACCTTCTGAGTCTAACACTCAGTCGACGAACTAAGAACATCAGCTAGAAGAAATTTGATATTTGATCGACTAATTCTGATTGAAGTGGTTCAACACTAGAAAATATTCTGAGTCCAGACTTCAGGACTCAGCTCGACGATCTTGGACTCCTACTGGACTAATTTTGTTTCTCAAGGCTCAGCTCGACGATCTTCACCTGAGCTCGACGAACTCTGTTCTCAGATCAACTAACTCTTCAACTCTCAGAGCTAGAGATCACTCAACGCCAGATGTGCTATTATCTCAACGCTGTCAGTTTGACCAAGTTCTGAGGTCGACTAATTTCACATTCTAAGGTCGACAAAATTAGAGCACAGTTTCTATCAGTTTATGCAGTGCAGTTTTTCGCAGAACTCAGGTCGACGAAAGCTGATTCCAGGTCAACGAAAGTTGATCCCAGGTCAACGAAAGCTGTTCTCTTATCGACGAAAACTGTAAGACATATTGTTATTTATTCTTTCTTTTTCTGTCTCCTTATTGTATATCTATTATAAGCCGTTAATTCCCTGGATAATCAATGCATTTGAATAGAGCCGCTACTGGAAGCATTGATTGCAAATATCCCCAATGGAATTAATTGCTTATATCTCGGGACAGACATAGAACAGAATATATGACAGCATTCTTGCCATTTTCATTCCGTAGATTTCCACTGAGTATTGATTGCAGGATTTTGAATTCGACCAAGAGGCAGTTATCAAGGGGATCATCTCTCTGCAAAAGCACAACACAGAAAACTTTCAGAACACAGAATTTTTTCTGAAAAACAACAAGTGTAGTGCATACAGCTCTCTGAAGAAAAATCAATTTCTCTCAAAAGAAGAAGAAAGAACAACAATCACTATCAAGAGTCTTTCTTCTCCTTCTTTGTTTTCTGGGATCTCAAGTGACAAAAATATTCAAATCAGTCAAAGGATCTCAAAAAGTAGATCTTACAGCAGAAGGCCTACTCACCCTATACAAAGCTTCCACTCCTGAACCATTCAAGATCTTAAGGGGAGCTTTGACAATAACTCAGAATCCACAAAGTCTTCTCATTTTGATTTGAGAAAAAAAGACTTCCATAAACCTCTCTTCCCCACCTATGTATAGGGTTTTAATTCCCTTCAAAATTATTCTGCTTGCAAGTCGCCTTCTAAAAAACTTGGGTTGGTTTTTGAGCGCCTGATCAAAAGCTCATTGGTGGAAGTCACCTGATCAAAACCTGTAGTGGATTCCTACCTAGGGTGGTAGAAGAGTGGATGTACCAATGTTTGGGGAACCACTATAAAAATTCTTTTGTTGTTTGGTTGCCTGTGATTTTCCTGTGTGCTTGTACTGTGATATAATTGCTTGTGTTGTGATATATTTTGTTGTGTAGCTTAGTTATCTTTTCTCTAGTTCACTTGCTGCACTAGTACACTCATACACCTATATTATAGTAACATATTTTGTTAAAGACTTCTTATTTCAGCAAGAATCGAAAAGATTTTAAAAACTCTATTAACCCCCCCCCCCCCTATAGAGTTATTAAGAGCTTACCCTATCTTTCAGTCATTTCTATTATTCAGTTCATTTCTTGTTCGTGAATGTTTCCATTAAACTTGCTATCTGAATTTATGCATTCGATCAATGGTCGCAACCATAGTTTAGTGAAAACTAGTCCGCACAACTTAGAATCCAACATGCTTGCTTAGAGATTGGCAAAGCATAGACTACTTAAAGATAGCCAAAATAAATAAGAACTTAGGCCGCACACATTAATTTTCCAGCTCACCAAGGGAATGTGATGGTAGGAAAATTATTTAATTGTGTCTTTAGAAGTGTTCAGTCCATTGCCCACAATGTCCTTGATTTGAAGAAGTCAAATATGTCAATGAGCATACACAATGGTATATTTAATATATGTTCAAGTTTTTACATGCAGGTTAGTCCTAGTAACAATGATGGGACATGTAGCCTAAGTGGCTAAGTCAGGTAAACACTTACCTAAGTGGTGGACAGACAGAAATTTACTATGTCCACAGGCATTGAGTGAAGGTTACTCACTCAATGCCAGATGACTTATAACGTTGAGTAGAGCCTATATAGTTAAAGCCAAAGGAGTGGCAAGCTGAGAAACTTGCTAAGTCCACAGGCGTTGAGTGAAGTCTACTCACTCAACGTCATACAACAAAGGCAATGGGACAAGCTCAGTTTGTCAAACCCATAGAAAATCTGTGTTGAAATTTGACTAAGTCAACGGGCGTTGAGTGAGGCAAGCTCACTTAATGCCATGTGTTAAAGCGTTGATTGTATCTCATTCAGTCATAACCTGTGTTTTTAGACACAGAAATTTGGCTAAGTCCAAATTCATTGAGTGGAGCTCACTCTCTGAACGCCAAGGTGGTGAAAAATCTGGCTAAGGCAGAGAGAGTTGAGTGAGGCATGCTCACTTAATGCACTCAATGCCTTGATTCAGAAAATCTGGCTAAAAGCAAAAGTCATTGAGTGAGGTGTGCTCACTCAACACTCTCAACGCTTAAGATGGTAAAGAAGCAGAAAAGGCTAAAGAATGTGCTAAGGCCAAAAGAGTTGAGTGAGGCATGCTCACTCAACGCTATCAACGCCTAGATAGACAGAATTCTATCAAAGTTTCTTGGAATTGAGTGAAGCTCATTCACTCAATGCCTATTATACTGATGCTCGATTTTGGCTAAGTCCACAAGTGCTAATGTCAGCAAAATCGATAAAGTCAACGTATTTCAAATCAAGTATGAAGAAGCTACAAAACACGACAAACTCTGCCGAGAAGCTACTGTACATCTTCTTCCGTTAAGGCAAGGTGCAGCTGGAAGCTGCATGTGGGGACCACTGATCTCTAAGAGCCGTTCATTGGCGAACTACAAAAGAAAGAGATGGACCAAGACAAAAAGAACTTTTAGGGCTTTATAATTTTAAAAAGGGTTGCGGCTGGACTTCATCTCTCCCGCCATTACTGCCGAGATAGAGCTTGAGGACTTCCTGCAGGAACACAAAAAGTTCAGTGAGTTGTTGCTTCTTCACCTGCTACATCATAATCAGAAAGATTTATGATAGAGGAAGAAATTAGAGCCATCTTTCTCCAGTGGGCTTAGTTGACTGATTGAAGAACACAAGTTCACCTTCTTCTTCAGCAAGATCAGAATATTCATTCTGAGTATCTTCTAGTAGAGGGAGAACTTCTACCTACTACTATGAAGCAAGATAGTACTGAGATAACTCAGCAATAGCTTTTGACACAGAGAAATTTCCTAGTATCAAAACATTCAAATCTTCATTCTTCTATCGAATCCAACTATTCAGAGTTGTTGGACAACTGGCTTGAGGTAGGGAAATATTGCCTGAGTTATAGGAGATTAAAGCTCTCTGAGTTGTAAGATCCAATTGGATCTGAGCTGTAGGGCCACTAGACTGAGGAAGGGCAATTTGCCTGAGCTCTAGGAGAGTGTAACTCTCTGAGGTAGGATCCTTTGGATTTGAGGAAGGGCTGCCCTCCCAGCCCAAGTGTAGGTCATTTTTCCTGAGGTAAGTGATCAGCTGATCACTGAGTTGTATGCCCTTGTGGCTTAGTTGTAAGTATATGAGGATACTAAGAGATCTTGAGGAATCTGAGGTGTATGCTCTTTGGAGCAGAGTTTTGGAGAAGTGCCTTGACTAACAGGAAGTTGGCAAGGTGGGAGGAGAGTGGATGTACCCATGAGTTGTGGAACCACTATATTTTTGTGTTCTTTCTGTATTATTTTCTTTGTGCAGGTTCTTGAAAGCAAACTACTTCAAACACACTTAGAGCTAAAGGAAAAACTAAAAAGAGAATAATAATAGTGAAACAACCTATTCACCCCTAGGTTGTGAGCTACCTTGAAAATAAAGACTTTCAAGTAGTATCACAGGGAGGTTACTAAAAAAGGATCTAACCATCTGATTGATTCTCTAAGGTAGGACAGACAGTCCTTATAGGTTTAGGAGTGAACTACAAGGAGTTAGGTGCCATGAATCTTCCTATCTGTAAGAAAGAAGGTTTTGGCATCTTGAAGGAAAGGGTTAGGTTGTTCATGGACGAAGCTTACCATAGAATCTTTATAATAGTAAAGGAAGGAACTTTAATCCCTATGAAAGTGTCTGTTCTGGATGCAAATGTCCAAATACCCAAGGCTTATGCTAAGATGACAAAGGTTGAAGTCATTCTGGCCACGATGGACAAGAGGGACATAATATCATTGACAGTGAAATTGTTGATTCTACCCTTCAGAATCCTATTCACTGCACAAATGCTAAGGAAATTTGGGACACTCTGGTGATCTAAATGGAAGGCACAGAGGAAGTCTGGGATGAAAGAAAGTCCATGCTCAACCAGTTGTATGAAGATTTTAGACAGTCTAAGGGAGAAGACATAGCCACCTGCTATGAAAAATTCTTTATGATTGTGAATGAACTAAGGACCTATAGAAGGATCTTTTGTCATTAATTATGAGCTAAATGATAAGTTCCTTAGGTCTCTCACAAGCGACTGGAACACAAAAATAGTGCCATCAGAGAAGTGGCCAAGCTGGGTGACACTCCACCCCACACTGTATTTTGAAAACTGCTCTCATATGAGATGAAGTTAACTGTTAGGGAAAACGAAGAGACCAACTGCAAGTCTCAGACCAAAGAGAAGTTTGTGTCCTTCAAAGCTGCAGCCACAAGGAAAAGTAGGAGGAAGACCCCTTCTGATCAAAGAAGACCAGCAGATTAAGACTGCTCTGAATTCGAAGCATCAAACAGTAGCATGTCTGATAAGGACTTTGCTGTCTTCTCCAGGCAGCTCCATAGGCTGATGAAGAAGAACCATTGGAAGAGCAGGCCCTCCTCCTCAACACATCACTGGAAGAAATCTTCTAAGGAGGACAGGTATGGACCTAAACCCAGTAAACATAATTCTACTAATATTATCTGTTACTGCTGCAGCAAGCTATGGCATGTCAATTCTGGTTGCCCAGTGAAGAGAAGGGAGGATGGTGATAAGAAATCTCTCCAAAAGCACAAGGGCAAGAAAGAAAAGTCCTCTGTGGAAGAGAGAGAAAAGTTGGACAAACTCATCATCATCTAAGTCTGAAGAAGAGGAAGCCTACATTGGGATAGTTGCTACTGGTGCTGCTAAAGATAAAGCTGTTACAGCTGGAGAAGTCTATCCTCCAGAAAGGATAGGAATCAGGGACCCTCAAATACTATTAAAAAGTGACTCAGAGGTGGATGAAGATTCCCATATTTGTAGTGGGTTGATGTCCATGACAGATAAAGAAGGCATCCAGGATCAGCCTGTCCAAAGTAAGGTACATTCCCTATTCAGTTCTGTGTCTGGGTATAAGACTAGTCCTTGTACAGAACCCTCTTCATCTAATGGTGAAGATGATTCTGGCTCAGAAGGTGATGTTAATCAACTGATTAACAGATATGCTGAACTTCTTGATGCCTTTAAAAAGTGCAAGAAGTTGACTAAGAAACAAGCAAAGGAGATTCTATCTCTTCAGCTAGTTGCTTCCCAGCTTGTTGAAATAGCTGCTGTGCTGAATGAGATCATGAGGGAACTCAGTCAACTGAAAACCCTTTCAGGCATCCAGATGGAGGCTATCAAGAGCAAAAATAGTCTCATTAGAGATCTTGAGGAAAAGCTCCAAAGGGAGAAAGGTATTGGGGCCAGTTCCTCTCAGCCCAATACAGTGTTGCCCTTGATAGACTCCTCCTCACAGAAGGGTAAGAAGGGGTTGGGCTTTAAGGGTAACACATTACTTGCCCATCCCAAAGGGAAATGGAAAGTTCCAGTTGTGCCAATGGCATCTAGGACACCCATCCCATTCAAGAGGGTGATATTGCCTTCAAATAGGTATGACTAGGAAAGTATATATGGTCACTATATGAATGGTACTTCCACAAGTAGAACAAAAGATGTTCTCAGCCATTATAGAAGGCATAGCAGGGTAAGTTCCTTTAAGGCTGCCCATGAAGAAATTCAAATGGCCCATTATGGATAATTTGTTTATGGTGCTATAACTCTCCCACTCAAAAATGTGGCTGCAGCTAATTTTACAGAACCTGACATCACAGAATCTGACTAAGGGTCTGTCTGTCAGCTTGCCTGATATGGCTGTTTCATGTGCTATCAAGAGTACACTATCTGAAAAGAAATGTGCTGCTAATGGGTATCAAAGTAGGCCACTCAAGCCAGCAAGAAGACTAACCATCAATCAAATCCATGCTAAAAGGAATCAGAAAATGGCTGATGCACAACTTCTTACTGTTAAGACTGCAGTCAATCCAGCTGCAAGGCCTACACAGAAAAGAAGTTACAACATACATGATTGTTGGTACTGTGGCATGGTAGGCCATTATGCAATTGACTGCAAGCATAATCCTAATGTGGACTGGACCAGAGTTAGTCAACCAGTCAGAAAACTTGTTGGTGGACATGTTCAAAAACAGACTAATGTCCACCTAGGACCACATAGATATTGGGGTCCTAAGGTAAAGTAAATTATATATTGCACGTTATTCCTAGTGGACATACCCCTATATGGTACTTAGATAGCGGTTGTTCCACGCACATGACTGGGACAAGGAGCAACTTGAAGGAGTACACTCCAGTAAAAGATGGACCCAAAGTAATCTTTGGTGGTTCAGATAGAGGGGTATCAAGAGGTTCTGGTAAGATCACCAATGGCATAGTAACCATCACTAAGGTGGCTTTTGTTGAAGGGTTGCAACACAACCTTATAAGCATAAGCCAGCTCTCGGATCTTGGCTATGTTATTGTCTTCCTCAAGGATAAGTGCCTAATTAGGAAATCAAATGACCAAGAGGTCATATTGACAGACACTAGGAGTGGAAATGTTTATTACTTAAACTTTCGTGAAGAATGGGGGTCTATTGAGGCTGAATAAGGGAGGAGTAAGAGCTGAATGTATCTTTATATGAATGGCTAGAGGAAGAAGTTGAACTGATGTCGTTTATTCGACTTTACGATGCATGCAGAAATCTGACTTCTGCACGCAATAGGCTTCATGTTCAATTTAAGCCATGATCCGAGCACTTCTAAGTATTGGGCTGAACACAAAGTTGTAGCCCTTTCAAAGACCTTTCCAACGGATGGTTGCACATTTTTTTGATTAGCACTGTGGCTCCCGCAAAGTGCGATGGATGTTGAGACAATGAACTAACATAAGGCCAAGACAGATTTTTCTATATAAGTAGTTGATGTGTTAGCCTAGTGTTTGAATCGTAGACTTGGTGGGAATTCGTAGCCTTGGATGACATCTTGCATTGGGAGAATCTAGTTTGAGGAATCCGTGATGAGCTAAGGAATTATGTACATGTTTTGATGGGCCTTTGATGTACAAAAGGTTTATCCATGCATTTCGATGAAAGTGCATACAATAATACTATGATTGTTGATATGTTTTGGAAGAGTAATTGGTGCACTTGTACGATATATGCAATCGATAGCACGTGATGAACTATAAACAATAATCTTCTAGAAACATATACGTTATGTTGACCGTTTCCAGAAACAAGATGTGCTGAAAGGTAAATGATTTGATGTGTGTGTGCATGTTATATTTACAAAAAAGGGGCTAGATAAATATTACGCCCATGGTCATGCTATGAGCTCATTAATCTTATGAATTGAAAGTATGATTAGAATAAGTCCACCGCTTAGAGTTATGTTAACTCCCTACGGGTAATGGTGAGGGTCGTATAGAAATCGTGGGATTTGATATCTTAGGTTGTGAAAGAACCTTGCATTCTTGGAGCACAGGTAAGTTGTTATGATCATATGGACCCAGTCTGGAGCCCTTGCGTGCTTTTGAGCACAGGATTGGTATTATGAGAGGGGACTCGGTTGGAGCCCTTGTATGTTTGATGGCATGGCTACGTGTAATTGCATGCGGTGTGTGTTGACACTTGGTGTCATAAACTTGGGTTAAGAATAGTGTTGCAGGTCTACGGGCTTGCCAGTCATTAAACCGACAGGAGTTGACAGATAGCCCCGGGCGGTTTGGCTTGTTGCTCGGTGCTCATTCCTAAGGATCCTTCCATACTAGCGGACGATTGGTCTTTGTCCTTTGGTTATATGCTCCCAAAGTCTCCTTCTGTGCCATGAAGATGGGCCAGTTGGGCTGGGCTCTCTGCGTACATCTACCCGAGACCCCTTTTGATTGATAGTATGCAGAGGATACGCTATTGTGTTCTTAACATTGAGTCATACGGAGGCCTAGGCCTGGTAGTGTGGATACCCTCCTAGTAGTGGAGATGCATGCTCTACTGTCACTGCTTGTCCACGACGAATGATGTCTGAGAGGTTAGCTACCTGCTCGAAAATGGGAACTAAAGGACTATTTTGACATAGCAAATAGAGTGTGTGGGTTGCATGAGTGCATCATATACCATCATTTCATTGCATTGCACCACATAAGATCCTCATCATATAAATTTGTATGGGCACTTTTATATGATGAGTTACTTTCTGTTAAGTCGATCCTGAACTTATTAATCTGTATGGGCATTTTAATAAGTTAAGTTCTATTTCTATTTCTAGATTAAATGCTGGTAGTTTATAGCTCTTATTCTTACAGTACTTCTAGTGTAGAATGATGTGGTTATTTTGTGTACACTACTACTGTTACTTTTATTATAAGTAGAGATATACCACCTGCTTGAACTTATAGTTTATATATATATTGTATTGTTCCTTCTTTTCCACTCCTGGTTCCTAAGAACCACCGGGGTGAGAGGATGAGATAACCACTTGTAACGTCCCATTTCTTGCTAGACACCTCACGCGCGTTTTGAGTCAAGAAAGCTGACTCAAGCTCGGGGTGCACTGGTAAGAAGCGTCGAGTGAAACTCGACTAATAGGGAAAGTATGAATTAGAAATATTCTTAATGCTATAGGCGTTCAGTGGTCTCAATGCCACTCGACAAATTTAACTTAGAATAATCCTGGATTTGACAAAGTGTTGAGTGCGTTGAGTGGTCTCAACGCCACTCGACGAATTCTGACTCAGAAATATTCTGGATGCTGAGGCGTTGAGTGTGTTGAGTGGTCTCAACGCCACTCAACTCTTTTAACTTAGAAAGTTTGGGACTCGACGAGGCGTTGAGTGGTCTCAACGCCACTCAATGCTTTTGACTTTGAAAGTTCGGCACTCAACGAGGCGTTGCGTGGTTTCAACGCCACTCAAAGCTTTTGACTTAGAATATTTTTGGACTCAAAGCGTCGAGAGCGTTAAGTGGTCTCAACGCAATTCGACGAGGCGTTGAGTGATTTAACTTAGAATGATTCTGAACTCAAAGCGTCGAGAGTGTTTAGTTGTCTCAATGCCATTCGATAAGGCATTGAGTGTTTAACTTATAATTATTCTGGTTACTATAGGCGTTGAGTGGATTCGAAGACACTCGACAAAGCATCGAGTGCATTGAGTAAACTTGACTCCATTCGACGAATTGTCTTGTATACTCGATGATTTTGACTGAACCTTAAAGGAGTCAAGTGATCGCGACGAATCTCGACGATTCATCAATGTGTATGGTGTATACGATGATTTAGACTTAGAACATTTTTGAGAAACTGTGCTGCTGGTTCATGTGTACGGGCTGAACCGGGTTTTCTGGAAATGCGCCAATCGACATTTTAGTACACAGGCTTTTCAATAGGACTTATTTAAAGTAATAAAAGGCGATCCAACTCTTGGGTGACACGTGTCAGGAGGATTACCCTAATTCTTCCTATAAAAAAAGTTCTACGGAAAACCCTAGCCGCCACTTCACTTCTTACCGAGCTATTACCTATGTCGAAACCGTCCGAAGTGAAGAAGTATTCGTAGTTGATTTTCTGGAGGAAAGATTTCTCCTTTTCGTGAAGAACAACACAAATGAGGAATAAGATACCACCGTGAAGGATAACGAGATCCATGGATGGAAATGAGGTGAGCTTCCTACCCTCTCCCTTGGTGTTAGATCTATAGTTATTATCTAAGAGAGATGTCGACTCAAAAGAGTTTGACTTGCGAGATGAAGAACTCCTAGGAAGAGACCATGCTAGGACCTTATCCTAAGGATTTTATGTCTTCAACCTCTCCTCTCTTCTTTGAGAAGATGATGGACTTGGTTTCGTGAAGAGGAATGGTCTATTGGGGGTGAATAAGGGAGGAGGAAAATCTGTGAGTGGTTTTGAACAAATAACTAAAGGAAGAAGATGAATCGATGTCGTTCACTTGCTTTAAGATGCGTGCAAAGATCTGTTTTCTGTGCACAACGAACTTCAAGTCCATTTTCGAGTATGATACTGTCAGATCTGGGTTTTTGACTAAACACAAAAGTCGTATCCCTTGGAAGTACCTTTCCAACCGTTGGTTAACACGTTTTTATACAAGTCCTATAGCCTCGAGAATGTCCAGTCAAAGTTGTTGTACAGTCAAGACTTAAGTACTTGCTGATCTCGGGTTTGTGTAAGGAGATCATAGCAAAATAATGTTGAGGTTTTGGTAAACTTAGTCAATACATAATCGTGAAAAACAAATGGTTTAGTGAAACATGATTGTACAAACAGTTTAAAGGAGTTTGATAAACAAATGGTTTGGGTAAGTTAGTGAACAAATTGTTGATGCGCGGAAACGGACACCGCCAGCTAACGGTTCGAGCACGGGGGAAAGGAAGGGAAAAGAGGCGACCGCAAGCATCTATCTACTAGCGGATAAGAGAAAGAAAACAGAGTTGTGAGCCACGACAACACCAGTCTTCGCCCGTCGCGGCCTAAATGCCTCTCTTGCAATGGGCTTTCCTTTGATTGCAAATGGTTGATTACAAGTAGAGGAGAAGAGCTGAAAGAAGAGCAAGCTGGAGACCGCAAAACCTGAGATTCGAGTCCATAGCCTTTAATAAGTAGGCTCCTAGGATCGAGTCAGCATGCTTTGGGTGCACCGCTGCCCCCTATTTATAAGTTCGGGGGCTTACCCAAACAGGCAGTGCTAATATAACCGGCTGCCTGGGGTACAGGAGAACCGGGCAGTGGTGATGAGAAATAAAAAAGAAAAGACAAGCCAGTCCACGCAAGAGGGGCGGACTGGGCTCGCAATCTGGAGCTTCCGTCTTGCTGCAGGGAGCGATCCTTGTTGGAGGGCCGCGACCTGTGCGAGCTGATTCTTGAGTCCGCCTGAAGAGAGTTTGCAGACGATCTGGTAAGTGATCACCTGATGCTGGACGACCTGGGAATACTGGAGAGTTGAGTCTGCCGCTAAAGGAGGCTGGTACTGGAATCCCAACTGGGCGACCTGGACGGACTGGAAACTGAGTCCGCCAATGGAGAGCCCTAGATCTTGCTGATGCTGACTTGCCGACCTGAGCGGACTGGAGAATCAAGTCCGCCAATAAAGGAGTATGATAGGTACTTGTTGAACATGTTGCATATTCTGGGGTTAACACAAATGAATTGATATGTTTGGTTGTACAAATGATATTCCTATTAAATTTTATAGGGATGTGCATGATTATAATCAAGAGAATGAAATGGGGTTTGGAACGAAGGTGTGATGTCTGACAACGGAATACATAACCCTTAGCTATGTTATCATGCTTGATGTGTGTATGAAGTATCATTATATTATTGTGATTATCATATGGTGTCACACTTGATGTGATTGCTTGATCATGTGGAAAGGAATCTGATGTGATTAATGAATGGCCATGTAATTTGATGATTAATGGAAAGAGTTTAGTAGTCCACTGCTTACAGTTGTGTCTCCCTATGGGTAGCAGTGTGGGATTGGTGTGTAGTATAAGGTGGCTTTCCACCTGTGTAAATGATGAACTATTATGCGAGATTGAAATGTGGAAGGGTTGAGGTGTGTGTGTGTTTGCCGCACTTGAATGATGTGGTGATAATGGACTCGATGTGGAGCCCTTGCTTGATGTTGAGCACGGGATGTTAATAATACAAAGGGTCTTAGTTTTGAGCCCTTAAATATGAAGTTGCATGCGGTGTGAGTTGACACGCGGTGTCATAATCCTGGGTAAAGGATAGTGTAGCATGTTTACGGGCTTGCCAGTCATCCTATCGACGGGAGTTGATGGATAGACTTGGAAGGTTGGGCCTTGGTCCTTGGTGCTTACTTGTCGAGGCACCCTCCATACCATTGGACAGTTGTCCTTGGTCCTTTGGTGATAAGTTCCCAGAGGCACCTTCTGTGCCACGATGATAGGCCATCATAGGGATATGCTCTTGGTGCACATCTACCAAAGACCCCTCTGAGTCGTAGTAGGTATGTGAGCTACATTACTGTGTTCTTAGCATTGAGGCATACGAAGGCCTAGGCTTGGTAGGGTAGATGCCCGTATTGTTGTGGAGAAGCTCGCTCCACTATCACCGTCTGGCCATGACGGATTACGCCACAGAGGTTAGTTACCTTCTCAAAAAGTGGGAACTATAAGTCATTGTCAACATAGCAGTGTGCTTGTGTAAGCATGGGTGAGTCATCGCATTGCATTCATAACATTGCATTGCATTACATACATAAGATCCTTATCACATAAGTTTGTATGGGCACTCTTATATGGTGAGTTACTTTACTGTTAAAATGATACTTAACTTATATGTCTGTATGGGCATTCATATAAGTTGAGTTACTTTCCTGTTGTAGGTTCATACTTGTACACTACTGTTGATAGTAGAACTGCTAGTATAAATGGATAACTCACTTGTTCTACATGTTGGATACTCTGATATTGATTATGCTTATACCACCTGCTTGTACTACTGCTTACATATATATATATATATATATATATATATATATATATATATATAGTACCCTTTTCCTTTCTCTTCCCGGTGCCTTAGAGTCACGTGGGGGAGCTGATGTGATAACAACTTAGTATTTATGACTAATGGTTGCTACGTCTTCCTTTGTAGAAGGAAACCGTGCAGATAGAACAACAACAGGTTGCGCAGGAGGGCAACCAGGCCAGGGTGAAAGGCCCTGACATGACGATACCATTGCTGCCTTTGGTTACAGATGTTTGTTTTTGAGAGACACTTATTGTAGCCCTTTTGGCAAGCTTTTTATGTACTCTGATATTATAGAAGCTGTTGATGCTTCTTATTATTAATATACTTGTTGACTTTTATACTTATGTGGACTTTGACTTCTGTTTGTTGTTTATGTTGGGTTAGCATGGATGATATATGTTTTAGCTGGTATGATAGGTGTCTTGTAGTATCGGTCCACCCATTTGTTGGCGTTACCACAAGGCGGCTGTTTTGGGCATAAGAATCCCCTCGGTTTTGTCTTGTGTTTCGGGAGGGGGGTATTACAAACGGTATCTGCTTGTAATGATCCTCAACTAAAGATGTCATTGAACAATAGTGTCACCCCCATTCGATTGGTCAACTTGCGGATAAACTGACATAGCGGAAGTAGTGGTGTGCTCATGTTTAATTCACAGTAAGTGTGTCCAGTTATTAACATACGATTAGCCAACCTGACGTTAAGTTTGTACCTTTTTGTGTAGATTTCAGCGTGTATCGAGCCAGTAATGGGTACTCCCTCCCCTTCTGTCCCTACCCAGTTCTAGCATTCGGTGTTGGGATATACAGTTACGATGATTTTAGATGCCTTCAGGTATCAACATGCCTCGGTGCAACAACAAACCCCAGGCTCCAACTGGTTGAGCACATTTCGAACCCTCTCCCCGTATTCTTATCTTGGGATGGAGTCGGCAGTTTGTACAGAAGAGTGGCTTGACACTGTGCAAGAATTAATGGCTGGAATCAGATGTCCATCCAATATGGCTGTGACCTTAGATGTGTCAGTATTGGAATTGCATGTGAGGAGGTGGTGGAAGTCGCTCATGGGTTCCACTTTCCAAGGTTGAGTGTACACAGAGATCAGTTGGGATGAGTTTTTTGGAAATTTCATGGAGCATTTCATTCCCTCGACCGCTCGAGACAAACTTGAAGAAATATTACTGCAATTGAAGCAAGGATCTAAGTCCGTGACCGAATATCAAAGAGAGTTTCAGCACCTCGCTAGGTTCGTTGATGCCTACGAGTTTGATTACCGTGGTTATGCAAAGCGGTTCTACAAAGTCTTGTTAGATACCCTAAGGTAAGCCCTTTTGTTTTTAGCAGACTCGAGCTTAGCAGAAATCATTGATATGATGATAAGGCTGGAGACGGATCACTTGGGAATTGGTAAGAGACCAGCCGAGGGAATAATGGAGGGAGGCCCTAGTTATAAAAGGAGGCAGAACAATAGAGGAAGAGGAAATAATAGAGGCATAGGTTGCTTCCGCCAGAATTTTGGAATAGAGCCTCTGGCCCCGCAGCCAGCACTACCCCCTCCACAACAACTGTACCTGCAACCTAGCGAGCAGTACAGGCAAGTTTGCTTCCAGACCAATCAGTCGGGCCACATCCGACATCACTGCTCGGAAATAGGTGGGGATGCTCCCCCTACTATTATACTGGCAGCCCTATGAGGACAGGGGCATGTGCGTGGTCGAGGATGAGGACCACGAGGAAGGAATCCCTGACCTGCTCGAGAGCAGATATTTGCGCTGGATATGGCGTAGGATTAGAATCCTCATGATGTGATTGACGGTATGTCATTATTTGGTTAATATGTTATAAGTATTTCTCTCCAATTTCCTATGATATTCTAGGAGGCTAGCTTTGAGTCTTTATATTTGATACATAGACACTGTAATGGTTAGTGGGAAACCAGCTCATACACTATTTGATATCGGTGCCACTCACTCGTTCATTTCGGCGGACTTTGTTAAAGACTAAGAAGGAGTACAATAGTTCACCGATACCACTCAGAGAGTACGACTTCCGGATGGCTCCAAGATGACCTCGTCCTCCATGTGTGACTTGGAAGTATTCATTGGAGCAAAGTTCTTCGAAAGCCCTGCAACGGTATTGAGAATAACAGGATTCAATCATATTGTGGGAATGCCGTGGTTGGTTTGGCACCATGCCAAGATTGATTGTGAGACGAAGCAAATCACCTAGAGGCATGGAGACTCGGTGGTCATCTTCTAAGGTGTCAAATTTACACCCCGTATGATATTGTCTTTGATTTAGTCCATTAAGGCCCATATGAGAGGGGATGAAGTATATATGATATATTTTGAATTAAAAGAGATGACACCAAGTATGAAGGATGTGCGGGTAGTGCCGACCTTCCCTGAGGTATTTCCTGAGAAGTTGCCGGGATTACCCCCACATAGAGAGGTGGACTTTTAGATTAAATTAGTACCGGGTGCCAATCCCATCTCTCGGACTCCTTACTGAATGACTCCAAAGAAACTCGCCGAGTTTAGGGTTAAGTTACAGGAGTTTGTAGATTCAGGGTTTGTTTGCCCCAGTTCATAACACTTGGGAGCCCCTGTTCTATTTGTCAAGAAGAAGGACAGAACAATAAGATTGTGCATATACTATCAGGAGCTTAACCGACTGATGGTGCAGAACACCTATCCCCTATCCCAGATTGATAAGTTTTTCGATCAGTTGGTGAGAGTGCATTGGTTTTCTAAATTGGATCTCCCCTCAAGGTATTACCAGTTGAGGATATAAGAGGAAGATATCCCGAAGACAGCGTTTAGCTCGAGGTATGGTTTGTACGAGTTCACGGTGAAGCCATTTGGACTCACAAACGCCCCTTCTACGTTCATGAGTTTGATGAACCGGGTGTTCGAGCCATACTTAGTTTTCTTTATCATCATCTACATCGATGATATTTTGTTCTATTCGAGGACATACGAAGAGCATGCAGAACACTTGACCTTAGTTTTGAAGAAGCTAAAAGTGCATGCTCTGTTTGCCAAGTTTAGAAAATGTAAATTTTGGCTCTGAGAAGTTGCCTTCTTGGGCCATGTGATTAGTGTAGCTGGACCAGCCGTAAACCTGACTAAGGTGTATGTCGTGAAGGAGTTGTCACCTTTTAAGTCAGCGGCCGAAGTACGGAGCTTCCATGGACTTTCTGGGTATTATCGCAAGTTCGTGAAAGGATTCTCGAAGATAGCCCTTACCCTCACTGCTTTGACGAAGAAAGGTGCGTCGTATGAGTGGACACCCTAGTTTTAGGCTGCATTTAAAGATATGAAAGATAGACTTACCACCGCCACCATCCTAGCTCTTCCATCAAGGAAAGAGGGATTTCAAGTTTATACTGATGCCTCCTATCAAGGGATCACTTACACTTCAAGGTAGTTAAAGAAGCATGAGGCTCATTACCCAATGCATGATTTAGAGTTGGGAGCAGTGGTGTTCGCCTTAAAGGTTTGTAGGCATTATTTATATGGCATTCACTGTGAGATATTTTCGGATTATAAAAATTTGAAGTATGTCCACACTTATAAGTAGCTGAACTTGAGGCAGTGGCGATGGTTAAAGTCTTTGTGTGATTATGAATTTACATTGAAATTTCACCCCGGGAAAGCAAACTCTGTAGAAGATGCTTTGAGCAAAAAAGTACCATAGTCAAGCCATGAATCTCGTATGATGAGTATGAAATTAGCTCGAGTGCTTGAGGAGATGGAGATCACATTGGTGTGTAAGGATGATTACGAGACATATTCTGAATATCTAGCTATCATGAGCATAGTTTGTGACATTCGAGATCGAATTCTGGCAGAGCAAGGGAAGGATGCTGATCTAGCTCTTGTGATTAAAGCTATTGAAGATGGATCTACTGAAGATTATTCAATGAAGGACGGCCTCGTTCATTTCTGTGGTAGGCTCAACATTCCCAAGGGTGGTGGAATCTTGGAAGACATCTTGATAGATGCACATTATTCCAAGTATTTTGTGCATCCCGAGATTTCCAAGATGTGTAGTGACCTACAAAAGACCATGTTCTGGCTGGGAATGAAGAGTGTTGTTAAGTACTATATTACACACTATGAGGCTTGACAAAACGTGAAGGTGGAGTGTAAGAGCCCTAGAGGATTATTACAGTCAGTGCCCATTCCTGAGTGGAAGTTCGAGGATATATCCATGGACTTTGTTCATGGCATGCCTCGATCGAGCTCTGGGAATGATTTAGTTTGGGTAATCGTGGATCTCTTGACGAAGGTAGCCAGATTCAAACAACTGAAGGAGTCACATACTGATGTTTTAGTGCATCTCTTTGTGGATCAGTTTGTACGGTACCATTGGGTTCCTAACACGATAGTCTCCGACCGTGATGGTCGCTTTACCTCCAAGGACTGGAAGGAATTTCAAGCGTACTTGTGTTCTCTCCTTACCTTTAGCACAACTTCTCATCCTCAGATGGAAGGTCAGTCTGATATGACCACCAGAATGATGGAAGATTTGTTGAGATTGTGTGTACTGGATAGAGGAGAGCCATGGGAAAGGATCTTGCCACTGGTGGAATTTTCGTACAACAACAGTTATCAAGCTAGAATCTAGAATGCACCCCACGAAGCACTTTATGGGAGGAGGTGTAGAACTCCATTTTCATGGGTGCAGGATGAGGATCCAAAGATTTTTGGAATCAAATATATTGATGATACCGATGCTGCTGTTAGATTGATACGGGACCGTATTCTTGAGGCTCAAATTCTGCAGGCAAAATACCATAATAAGAAACCTCTGATGGTGGAATTTCAAGTGGGTGACAAAGTATTCTTGAATATCAAGCCGATGCATGGTTGTAACACCCCAAAAAGACCCCAACAGACTCAACTTGAAATTTGAGTAGCAGGTCAGGTTACACGGCCTGGGACACGGGCGTGTCCCAGGGCGTGTCGGGTGACACGGCCTGGGACACGGGCGTGTCCCAGGGCGTGTTCTATTTATTTTGCAAAATTGGCCTATTCCGGGTAGAGCCGGACACGGCCTTGAACACGGCCGGGAACACGGGCGTGTCAGGCTGGACACGGGCGTGTCAGCTGCCGTGTTCCGACCCGTGTTCTGGTATCAGCTTTTCGTCGGTCTTCCTCTTTCGAATTCGTGGCCGAATTCTTTTGTGGGGTGGCGAGCACGTGTTTGTGCGACCTGCTGTAACGCTAATGAACTCTGGAATGTCCATTAAGGAATGTACAACATTTTGTTTGAGGAATCTGCGCGTTCCTTTTTGTGTTGTTTTGCTTGCATACGTTCGCTAATGTGTGTCTTGTCCACCTATAGGTGACACGTAGTGGTGCTGGGCAGTCTGAGCCCCAGCGTTCTGATGAGAGTGCGGCACCAGCTGAGGTGCCAACCCCTCCTCCATCTGCGGAAACTGTTCGCTTAGTGGCTGAGGCGCTATTTGCCATGATTCAGCCGACCGGGCAAGCGCAGCCGGCGGTAGTGCCAGTTCGTGTTGATGTAAGACCCGAGCCGGTTGAGGCTGTAGATCCACGAGCAGCTGACCGACAGTTGAAGCAATTTATGAGCTTCAGTCCTCCTACGTTTGCGGGAATGGGATCCCCAACGCAGGCGGAAGATTGGTTATCGCGTGTCAAGAGGATAATGACAGCGATCAGGGCGGAGGAAACTCTCAAGGTCACCTTAGCCACCTTCATGCTTGAAGGGGAGGCGCGGTTGTGGTGGGACGAGGTTGAGTTACACCATTTGGCGGGCAGGCAACTAACACAAGTGTCGATTGAGGAGTTCTCTCGGATATTTCTGGCGAAACATGTCCCAGCGGCGCAACGTATTGCTATGGAAAATGAGTTCCAACGGTTAAAGCAAGGGGACGATAGTGTGGATATCTACTTGCACGAGTTTACCAGGTTGGGACGATATGCGGGAACAATCTTCGCGGATGAACAAAGGAAAACGAATCGGTTCTATGAAGGATTGCGGGATGAGTTACGATTCCTGCTTTCGAGTTCTGTGAGCCAAGGGTTTCAGGCGTTGGTTGATACGGCGTGCGCGTTGGAAAAGGACATGAGGCGAGTGCAAGGGAATAAGGGCTTGGTGGTGTCTAAGCCAGAGTTTCAAGCACCTCGCCCAGGCAAGTCGTTTTACCAGAAGAAAGGGGGCAAGAGGTCCAAGCCATCTGGGCAAGTAACTACGACCGTTGTGTCGGGAGCGACATCAAGGCCGGATGCTCGTACGTGCTATAACTGTGGCCGGGTGGGGCATATTGCTCGTGACTGTCGAGTTGTGCAGCCCAAAGGGGAAAAGAAGACGGGTGCGTCGTATGCTGAGAAGGGCAAAGCGGTGGTGGATTCCTCTGCTTCCCAAGCGCAGCCCCGAATCTATCAACTTGGCCAACAGGAAGCGATTAAGCAAAGTGACGTCGTCACAGGTACGAGTTGAGTTAGTTTACTTGCTGTGCTTTTGGTTTTGGTTTTGTTTAGCTTGTGCATGATGTGTGTGTGCTGCAGGCTTTGTCCTGATTCGGAATAACTTAGCGAGAGCCCTGTTTGATACGGGTGCTTCGCATTCTTTTCTGTCTGAGGATTTCGTATCTCGCATTAGGGTACTGAGTCATGTGACGGTGGATAGTACAAGGGTGCTATTGCCGAATGGCTGTGTGATGCTTGCGGATAGGGCTTGCGATGTGGATGTGCAAATAGGAAGTCGGGATTTCGGTTTGAGTGCAGCTGTGCTACCGTTGTCGGAGTTTGATGTGATCTTTGGTATGGACTGGCTCTCGGAGCAGCGTGCCTTTATTGATTGCAACTCCAAAGAGATTACACTGGGCCAGAATACCGGGCTTGTGACGAAGTTCGCTGGTATGCGAGGAGTTGGCGGAACGTTGTTGTCTGCACTCCAAGTCGTCAATGCTGTGCGGAAGGGCGCAGAGTTATTCTTCACGCTAATTCAGGCTGTTGAGCCAAAGGCCAGTGTCGGTGAAGTGCCAGTTGTGTCAGAGTTTGCCGATGTGTTTCCTAAAGATCTTCCTGGGTTACCACCCCAGCGGGAGATTGACTTCTCTATTGAGTTGGTGCCAGGTGCGAAACCTGTGGCCCGCTCTCCATATCGCGTCGCGCCAAAAGAGATGGCTGAGTTGAAAGTCCAACTGCAAGAGTTGTTGGAGCAGGGATATATACGCCCAAGTATGTCACCTTGGAGCGCGCCTGTTCTCTTTGTGAAAAAGAAAGACGGTAGCTTGCGGTTGTGTATTGACTACCGCGAGTTGAATAAGCTGACGGAGAAAAACAAGTATCCGATCCCACGGATTGATGACCTTTTTGATCAGTTGGCAGGATCAACGGTCTATTCCAAGTTGGATCTGAAATCGGGATATTATCAGTTAAGGATTCGGGAAGGTGACATTCCCAAGACAGCGTTTGGAACACGCTACGGTCATTATGAGTTCACGGTAATGCCGTTTGGCCTATGTAATGCGCCTTCGGTATTTATGGACCTAATGCATCGAACGTTCCGAGAGTACTTGGATTTGTTTGTTATTGTGTTTATCGATGACATCTTAGTATACTCTCAGTCGGAAGAGGATCACGCAAACCATTTGCGGTTGGTCTTTCATACCCTGCGGAGGAATAAACTTTTTGCCAAGTTCTCAAAGTGCGAGTTCTGGCTCTCTTCAGTAGCCTTTTTAGGCCATGTGGTAAGCGGAGAGGGTATCGCGGTGGATCCGTTGAAGATAAGTGCCATCCGAGATTGGCCAGTGATGTCTTCAGTGGCCAAGGTCAGGAGCTTCCTTGGACTTGCGGGCTACTATAGACGGTTTGTGGAAAACTTCTCACGGATTGCTTTACCTCTCACCACGCTGACGAGGAAAGATCAAAAGTTCATATGGACGCCGGAGTGCGCTCGAGCTTTTGAAGACTTGAAGAGTCGTTTGACCACGGCGCCTGTGTTGACATCGCCATGTGGTACCGATGGGTATGAGATCTATAGTGATGCATCTGGGAGCGGCTTAGGCTGCGTTCTTCTGCAGTTTGGGAAAGTGATTGCTTATGGCTCGCGTCAGTTGAAAGTGCATGAGCGGAATTATCCCGTCCATGATTTGGAGTTGGCGGCGGTAATCTTTGCGCTCAAGTTATGGCGGCACTATCTATATGGCGTCAAAGTGGATATCTATACAGATCACAAGAGCCTAAAGTATTTGTTGGATCAGAAGGATTTGAATATGCGACAACGAAGATGGATGGAGTTCCTCGGGGACTACACCTTCGAGATTCACTATACTCCCGGGAAGGGAAATGTGGTCGCTGATGCTTTGAGTCGACAGACTCCGGTACGGGCAAGCTGGTTGCAGAGGCATGATCAGCGTTTGATCCAAGAATTGGAAGCAATGGAGATATCGTGTGTTGACAAAGGTGCGTCAACCGATGCGTGCTTGAACTGGACGGAGGTGCAGTATGACCTTACGGACAGAATTCGGCGAGCAACGGAGCTTGATGAAAGTCTCCAGCGCTATGCTAAAGATGGGCCGGATGATCAATTCTCTTGGGATAACGGGTTGTCACGGAGAAATGGTCGAGTATGCGTCCCAAGTGTGGGTAAACTGAGGGAAGAGTTGATGTACGAAGCTCACTTTGCAAAGTACTCAGTTCACCCAGGGAGCACAAAGATGTACAGGGACATGAAAAAGCTGTTCTGGTGGCCCAGACTAAAGAAAGATGTGGCTCGTTATGTGGCTAAATGCAACACCTGTGCGTTGGTGAAAGCAGAATGCCAGAAGCCTGGCGGTTTTCTGAAGTCGTTACCTATTCCGGAGTGGAAGTTCGATGATATTTCGATGGATTTCGTGCACGGGTTGCCGAGATCTCAACGCGGTCATGATTCCATCTGGGTGATTGTGGACCGGTTGACGAAAGTGGCGCACTTCCTTCCCAACAGAAGAGACGATTCAGTGGAAACCTTGGCCAAGCTGTATGTGGAGCAGGTTGTTCGACTGCACGGTGTTCCCCGGAGCATCGTTAGTGACCGTGATGGGCGGTTCACATCGAATGATTGGCGGCTCGTTCATCAAATGTTGGGTACAAAGTTAGCGTTTAGTACGGCCTTTCATCCCCAAACGGATGGCCAGACTGAACGAACCAACAGGACGATGGAGGATATGCTCCGCATGTGCGCCCTAGACTTTGGTTAGAGATGGGAAGATTATATATTTCTCGTCGAATTTGCCTATAATAATAGCTACCAAGCGAGTATTGGTATGGCACCATTCGAGGCGTTGTATGGTCGGAAATGCCGTACACCGTTAGCTTGGGCAGAAGCAGGCGAATCGAAGCTGAATGGGAAAAAGGAAGTCGAAGAAGCTACTTCGCTCATACACTCTATTCAGGAGAGGCTATTGATAGCCCAAGATTGTCAAGCAAAGTACTACAATGCCAAGCACCGGAACGTGGAGTTCGCGGTGGGTGAGTGGGTATATTTGAAGATCAAACCCTTCAAAGGTGTGTCCAGGATTCGGCGTTTGAAAAAGCTAAGTCCGAGGTATCTTGGTCCGTTTGAGGTGGTGGAGCGTGTTGGGGAAGCTGCTTATCGACTAGCACTTTCAGCGGACTTGGGTGGATTACATGATGTGTTTCATATCTCAGTCCTTCGTAAAGCGGTACAGGATCCAGCTCAAGTCGTGGAGGCTGATCGGGTACCGGTCGAGTATGGGCTAACGACGAGGGTTAGACCCATTCGGATCGAGGATCGAGCCGAGAAACAGTTGCGGAACAAAGTAATCGGGATGGTCAAGGTCCGTTGGGACAATTGTGGCCGTGAAGAGCTAACATGGGAGCGAGAGCAGACCATGCGAGCTGAGTTTCCCGAGTTATTTGTATAAACTGGAGACCGTGTACTTTTTGTTATAACAGAGTTATAGCTGCTGAGTTTTATTTCCTTACCGTGCAAATTTCGGGACGAAATTTTGATAAGGGGGGGAGGGTTGTAACACCCCAAAAAGACCCCAACAGACTCAACTTGAAATTTGAGTAGCAGGTCAGGTTACACGGCCTGGGACACGGGCGTGTCCCAGGGCGTGTCGGGTGACACGGCCTGGGACACGGGCGTGTCCCAGGGCGTGTTCTATTTATTTTGCAAAATTGGCCTATTCCGGGCAGAGCCGGACACGGCCTTGAACACGGCCGGGAACACGGGCGTGTCAGGCTGGACACGGGCGTGTCAGCTGCCGTGTTCCGACCCGTGTTCTGGTTGCAGCTCGATGGAGCAGGAGACACGGGCGTGTCTCAGGTTTGACACGGGCGTGTCAGGTCCGACACGGGCGTGTCGTTGACCCGTGTTGTGCAGTCGGTTCAAGCTGTGTGCACCGTTTAAGGGGTACACGGCCTGTGACACGGGCGTGTCACAGGCCGTGTCGGCCAAAAAGTGAAAGTTTGGGACAATCCTGGTCGTTCAGTTTCCTCTCTTTTGATCCAAAGGCTCAGGTGGTTTCTTGGGCTGGATAAGTCGTGAGAAGAGGTTGAAGATTCATTCTTCATTATTCTTAAGGAAGAGAAAAAGAGAGAGAAAGAGAGGAAGAAGGAGGAGGAGAGCTAGCCACCGGCGGAGCTCCCGTGGTTCGATTCGTGATCCGAAGCCGGCATTGTGACGACAAGGCTGCTGCGGTTCTTTCTCACCGGCTAGTTTTCGATGGCACCGAAGAGATCGACAAGGGTAACGATCTCCCTCCTTGGACATGTGAAGTCCTTCTTTTCTGCATTGCATAGGGAAAACCCTTCCCCGCGAGTGTGCGGTGGGCTGTGGTGTCCCTTGGGGTAGATATGTGAAGTCCCCCTTGTTAGAGGCCGGAATCGGAGTACGGCTCTAGGCATGCTGTGTGAAGCCCATCTGGATGGAATCTGGATTGGTGATGCTTGTTTGCATATCAGAGAAGGCTCCGTGATAATGGCTTGTGATGCCTATGGCTTGTGATGCCTTGTTCCTACCTGTTGCTTGGTGCGGCAGGAAGTACTGGACGATGTCCAGGAAATGAAGAGGGTTGGCGGCAACTCTTGTGGCCGTGTGTTGCCACTTTGTGAGTAGTTGAGCCGTTGGGCTGCAACTCGATAAAAAGGCTGAGTGCCGAACAGGAAAAGTGAAACCGACCCGCGCCTATAAAATGCCATGGATACTTCCGTATTCGAGGTGGCTCGGCGACTTGAGCAACGGGGGGTGGCTGATCCGTACCTGCGTTAGGTCCGTCCGACTTGGAAGCCTGGTATAGGTTTTGTTGGAGGGCCTAATGAGAGTCTTAGGCCCGCGCGCCGGAAAGACTAGAAATGCTCAAATACCGTGTAGACGGTGGTGTTGACCCTGGTATTCCGGTACACCGAAAATGTGCCCTGAGTGCACGGACTGTCGGGCCGGGTGGCCGATGGTTGTGATGGCTTGAATGTGCCTGCGCGCACATAGTTGCTATTGATGATGCCATGCTTGCAGGGAAAGAATGCTCATGCCCCGAGAAAGGGGTAGGATTGTTATAATTGGGTCAGCTGAATGCTGACCGTTGCATTGTTTGCCACCGGTTGGGTGGATTGTCCCCGTGCAGGTGCTGGAGAGCCAAGTGGTAAGTGATGGGCGGGAGAGCCCTACTGCTGTTGCTGCTGCTGCTGCGGCTAGCCTGGAAGGCTAAGCCATTGTTTTGTTTTCTCCTTGTACTCATGTATGGCCGGCCTGCGCGCCGAGGTTTGTAAAACATGATGTATGTTCAGAGGAACTGTAAGGCCTTAAGGCCAAACTCTTGTGGTTGTGTACATTCCGTGGTATATATATAAATGTGGTTTTATATATTGGACATTCCGGTTAAGAGTTCAAAGTTGTAACTTAAAGCTTCCGCTAGAATGCTCTGAGTTAGGATTCGTATTTGGTTTGGTATTATCCTGTGACCTCACCGTCTGTTTGTGGCATATAGTGTGGGGCCCCGGCCGGACCTTCTACTATACGTCATTTAACGGATGGGGTCGTTACACATGGAGTGTCACGAGTTTGTGGTATGAAGAAGCTCAGCTCGAGATATGTGGGGACCTATGCTATATTGGAAAGAATTGGCCCAGGGGCCTATCGGCTGGAGCTACCACCAGAACTGAAAAATTTGCAAGACGTCTTCCACGTGTCGTCACTTCGAAAGGCACTATTATGGCCCGATCAACATATTTACACCATAGATGGAGTAGTGGCAACTGATTGATCTGTTCGACTAGAGCCGGTGCGGATAGTGGATGCTGAGACGAGGAACTTGCGTTATAAAAGTGTACCTTTGGTGAAGGTCCTATGGCTTAACAATGGAAAGGAAGAATATACATGGGAGCCGGTGGACTTGATTCGGAAGCTCTACTTGGAGTTGTTCCCCTAAGGTAAAATTTACGCATACTATATTTACATTCTTTATCTCCCCCACATCCTTAGCCTGATTTCGGGGACGAAATCTTTTATTTTGTTTATAGGATTTGTAACGTCCCATTTCATGATAGACCCCCCATGCTCATTTTGAGTCAAGAAAGATGACTCAAGCTTCAGGTGCACTTGTAATAAGCGTCGAGTGATACTCGACTAATAGGGCAAAATGACTAAGAATTATTTTGGATGCTAAAGGCGTTGAGTGGTCTCAACGTCACTCGATGATTTTAACCTAGAATAATCCTAGATTCGACAAAGCGTTGAGTGCGTTGAGTGGTCTCAACGCCACTTGACGAATTCTGGTTCAAAAATATTCTAGATGCTGAGGCGTTGAGTGAACTTGACGCCATTCAGCGAGGAGTCGAGGGCGTTGAGTGGTCTCAACTCCACTCAATGCTTTTGACTTAGAAAGTTCAGGACTCGACGAGAAGTTGAGTGGTCTCAACGCCACTCAATGCTTTTGACTTGGAAAGTTTGGCACTCAATGAGGCTTTGAGTAGTCTCAACGCCACTCAACGCTTTTGACTAATAATATTTCTGGACTCAAAGAGTCGAGAGAATTGAGTGGTCTCAAAGCCATTTGATGAGGCATTGAGTGATTTAACTTAGAATTATTATGGACTCATAGCATCAAGAGAGTTGTGTTGTCTCAACACCATCAGATGAGGCATTAAGTGTTTAACTTAGAATTATTCTGGTTACGATACACGTTGAGTGGACTCGACGCCGCTGGACGAAGTGTTGAGTGCGTTGAGTAATCTCGACGCCATTTGACGAATTGTCTTGTATACTCGACGATTTTGACTGAACCTTATTGGTGTCGAGAGATCACGGTGAATCTCGATGATTCGTCGAGTGTGTATGGTATACACGGCGATTTTGACTTAGAACATTTTCGGGAAACAGTGTTGCGGTTTACGGGCTGAATCGGGTTTTCTGGAAATGCTTTAACTGACTTATTAGGACCCAGTCTTTTCAGCATGACTTATTTAAAGTAATCTTAGGAAGTCCAACTCTAGGGTGACACGTGGTAGATGGTTTACCCTAATTCTTCCTATAAAAGGAGACTTACGGAAAACCCTAGCCATCACTTCACTTCTTGCCGAGCTATTACCTGGGCCGAAATCGTCGAAAGATAAGAAGTTGACGGAGTTAATTTTTTGGAGGAAAGACTTTAACTTTCCATGAAGAACAACACCAACGAGGAAGAAGATGCTGCCGAGAAGGATAACAAGATTCATGGCCGGAAACGAGGTGAGCATCCTACCCTCTCCCTTAGTGCTAGATCTGTAGATATTATCTAGGACAGATGTCGACTCAAAAGAGTTTGAATTGCGAGATGAAGATATCCATGAAAGAGACCATGCTAGGACCTTGTCCTAAGGATTTGATGTCTTCAACCTCTCCTCTCTTCTTTATGAAGATGATGGACTTGGTTTCATGAAGAGGAATGGTCTATTGAGGGTGAATAAGGGAGGAGGAAAATGTGTGAGTGGTCTATTGAACAAATAACTAAAGGAAGAAGATGAAATGATGTCTTACTTTAAGATGCATGCAAAAATCTATTTTTTGTGTGCAACAAACTTCAAGGCTATTTTTGTGTATGATACAACTAGATTTGGGTTTTTGACTAAAAACAAAATTCGTAGCCTTGGAAATTCCTTTCCAACGGAGGTTACACATTTTCATACGAGTCTTGTAGCCTTGGGAATGTCCAGTCGAAGTTGTTGTACAGTCATGACTTAAGTACATGTTGTTCTCGGGTTTGTGTAAAATCAGGTTGTATTTTGGTAGAGAGATTATAGCAAAATAATGTTGAGGTTTTGGTAAACTTAGTCTATATGTAATCGTGATAAACAAATTGTTTGGTGAAACATGATTGTACAAGCAGTTTGAAGGAGTTTGATAAACAAATGGTTTGAGTAAGTTAGTGAACAAATGAATTGATACGTTTGGTTGTAAAAATGATATTCTTGTGAAATCTAATAGGGATGTGCATGATTATAATTAGGAGAATCAAATGGGTTTTGGAACGAAGGTTTGATGTCCGACAACTAAATACATAACCCACAACTATGTTATCATGCTTGATCTGTATGTGAAGTATCATTATATTATTATGATTATCATATGGTGTTAAACTATATGTGAATTCTTGATAATGTGGAAAGGAATTAGATGTTGTTAATGCATGGTCATGTGATTTGATGATTAATGTAATGGGTTTAGTAGTCCACTACTTAGAGTTGTGTCTCCCTATGAGTAGTAGTATGGGATTGGTGTGTTGTATAAGGTGGCTTGCCACCTTAATAAATGATGAACCCTTATGTGGGATGGAAATGTGGAAGGGTTTAGGTGATAGTGTGTTTATCGCACTAAAATGGTGTGTAGATAATGGACTGGGTGTGGAGCCCTTCTGTGCTATTGAGCACAGGATGTGAAAAATAAAAAGGGACTCAGTGTGGAGACCTTAAATCTGAAGTTGCATGTGGTGTGAGTTGACACGCAGTTACATAATCCTTGGTTAAGGATAGTGTGGCAAGTCAACGGGCTCGCTAATCAACACAATGATGGGGCGGGATAGATAGACTTTAACGGTTGGGCCTTGGTCCTCGGTGATTACTTCCCGAGGCACCCTCTATACTAGTGGATGATTGTCCTTGATCCTTTGGTGATACGTTCCTAGAGACACCTTCCTAGCCACGATGATAGGCCAGTGTAGGGATATTCTCTTTGTGTACATCTACCTGACACCCCTCTGAGCATTAATATGCATGTGAGATCCGATGTTATGTTCTTAGCATTATGGCGTATTGAGGCCTAGGCATGGTAGTGTGGATGCATGCCTAGTAGTGGAGAAGCCCGCTCTACTATCACTGTCTGGCCATGACAAATGATGCCTGAGAGGTTAGCTACCTGCTGGATAAGTGGGAACTAAAAGTATGTGTTGACATAGCAGTGTGCATGTGTGAGCATGGGTGAGTCATCGCATTGCATTCATAATATTGCATTGCATTACATACACAAGATCCTTATCATATAAGTTTGTATAGGCACTCTTATATGGCGAGTTACTTTACTGTTAAGACGATCCATAACCTATATGTCTATATGGGCATTCATATAAGTTGAGTTACTTTCTTGTTGTAGGTTCATTCTTGTATACAGTTGTTCATAATAGAACTGCTAGTGTAAGTTGATATACTCACTTTTTTTACATGTTGGATACTCTGTTATTAATTAGTCTTATACCACCAGCTTGTACTGCTGCTTACATATGTACATATATATTGTACCCTTTTCCTGTCCGCTCGGTTCCTAAGAGTTGCGGGGGGAGCGGATGTGAGAGCCACTTAGTCTTTATGACTAATGGTTGCTACATCTCCCTTTTTGGAAGAAATCCTGTAGATAGAGCAGTAACAGGTTGCGCAAGAGGGCATCCATGGATGGATGACAAGGCCTGACGTGACGATACCATCACTGCCTTCGGTTATGGATGTGAGTTTTTTAGAGACTCTTATTGTAGCCCTTTGGGCAAGCTTTTTATGAACTCTTATATTATAGAAGAATGTTAATGCTTCTAATTATTGATGTACTTGTGAACTTTTATACTTATGTGGATTTTGACTTCTGTTTGTTCTTTATGTTCGGCTGGTATGAATGATATTGGTTTTAGCCAGCAGGACAGGCGTCTTGTAGTATCAGTCAACCAAGGTGTTGGCATTACCTCAAGGCGGCTGTTCTGAGCATACGACTCTCCTCGGTTGTATCTTGTGTTCCGGGAGGGCGCCGTACACCACTTGCCTTTATGACTAATGGTTGATACGAAAACCATTTTAGGAGGACAGCCAACGAATAGAGCATTAGCAGCAATACGTTATGCAGGAGGGCGGCAAGGCCAAGGGGGACAGTGCCTGATAGGATGAAACCCTTGCTTTCGTCGGTTAGTGATGTTTTATTTTGAGAGACTTTATATTGTATCACTTGGGGAATTTAACTCTGATGTATTTAGGAGCTATGTAGCTATATGTCACTTTTTTGGACTTGTACTTGTGTGGATTTTGACTTCAGTATATTCTTTATGTTGTATTGGCATGGATGATATTTGTGAGAGCCAGCAGAATAGGCGTCTTATAAGACAGGTCAATCCATGTGTTGACGTTATAGTAAGACGACTTTTCTGGGCATAAGACTCCCTTCGGCCATGTGTTGTGTTCCGGGAGGGGGGGGTCTTACATAATCTACATGATACCCAATATTTGGGTCAATTTGGAGTGATCTAACTACTAATATTTCATTTATATGAAAAATCATATTTTAAACAAATGTATAGTAAACTATTGCCCATAATTCTTTATTTTTGGGTTGGAGATGTGTCTAGTGCATATACATGCATGGTCAAAATATTGAGCCCATACAATCATCAATATGAAGTATATTTACATTTTAATGGCTGGTCCTCCCTGAGGACACAGCTCAGGAAAATATCTTTTATGGGGGCTGTAGGGCTCCAAAAGTTGTGATTTAAATTCTTATAGAATGTATACATCAATGGCTACAATGTATGTCTCTGACACTGTTTCCTAAATACGCGTATATTTGGATATACTTTCTTTTTGAAGTTGCTATTATAAGTGTGACAAAATGATAAATACTATAGGATATAAATTAATGATCCAGCACAAATCATAAAGTAGATCTAAGGGCCAGGGGGTTTGTAACACCCCCATCCGTCATATAAGAAAAAATTGAAGGTCTAGTCGGGTCCGCAAGCCATATTCTGCAGGTCGTTAACGGAGTTACAAATTGAGACCATAATCCATAAACACAACCTAACTAAGAGTGCATTCTAAAGGAAGATAATTTAATTTCTTTGAACCCAACCAAACGAATTGCCACAAAACCCAAACAGGAATGATAACATTAATACACAAATCGTTAAGGCCTTAAGGCCTTATAAAAGTTTCATCAAATAGAAGTGTTTTACATACTTCAACACGCAAGCTAGCCAAACATAAAACAGAAAACAATAAACACAACTTTGCCTTGGCCTTCGAGGGCCGGCATAACTGCACCTGCACGAAATCATTCTACCGTAATTATGGCACACAAAGCAACGGTCAACATTAGCTGACAAAATTATAACGACCCCATTCCTCACTCGAGGTAGCGGTACTCCTTTCCTGTAGGTATTTAGCATATATATAGTGGCAATAAGAATGTGTATTATAAGCATCTTCACCATAGAAATTGGCACTACTGGCCACGCCTCAAGCACTCAGGGCACATTATCAGTGTATCGGACTTAACCAGGGTCACACCCCTTTACACATCGACGATCTACATAATTTAATCATTAACTAGTCTTTCTGGGCCGAATCCAAAGACTAGCTCCTACGGCTACGACAAAGTCAAGGTGATCTCCTCAATTCACTCAATGACTCTCTCCAAGTCAAACAACATAGGGCTGGGTACAGCTCTTTCCTGATGCTCAAATCATCGGGCACAACAAAACGTGATACGGGTCAGCCTCCTCATTCCCATTTTCTTGATACATAACTCTGTTATGTTCCAAGGCTGGCACTCATGGCCACCTAAGCTGGGCCCCACGGGATCTCAGCTCAACACAATTGCTCATTGGTCTCCAAGAGATAGGCCTCACTATCACAATGGCCCCTAGGTCTCCAAGAGACAGGTCTCACAATCACAATGGCCTACAGGTATCAAAGAGACATGCCTCACAATACATTGCTCACAGGGAGCTATCATCGGTGGTTGCGCTACATCCACGTTGTAGGGGACAGACTATCGATTCGTCCCCCAAAATGGGTGTTTTCCTAGAGGCACTTCCAATACTCTCACTACAGCATTTGCACACCTCACAACTCCGTAAAATTACACGTTTATCATAGAGTCTTGTCAGGCATACAAGCAATCATCTCCAATCTAGTCCAACTTCTATGGATGGGCTTCACTTAGCATGCCTTTTCCGTACTTCTTTTCCGGATTCTAAATACAAAGATAACGGGGATACAATCGATCTACCCATCGGGAGAACTACCTCCACGTACTCTTGGAGCGTCTACCCTCACATGACAAAACAAATACTTCACATTTCCAAGGAGTAAGATCGTTACCCTTGACATTCTTTTTTGCTCCATGGGAGAGAATTTAGTCAGATGAAGATGACTGCTATAGACTTGCCTCCACGGATCTGAACTTTTCTCGTGACTCGGAGCTCCGAAACACATATGGCAATGGGATCTACTTCCACTTCCTCTCCTTCACTCTCCTCTCTCTACCTCTTAGAAGAAGAAAGACACGATAGAAAATAAAGTGGAACTCAACATTTTCGGCATTAAACCGAGCTACCGCCAAGCGGTAACTATCTACCATCGCACGGTACCTCAAGCGTTTTCTGGTTTCGCAAGCCAACTGCCCAAAAGATTGAATCACGGGACGACATGGGGCCACACCATAACTGTCCTGCTACCGACGGGCGGTAACTCACTACCATAGTGAGGCAGGCAATGCGTCGCATATATGCACCATGTTCGACGAACAGACACTACCGCCCCGCAGTATCGCTATCACCCAGCGGTAGCCCACCGAGAGCCACGTCAAATAATTCGGCCATGCTACCGCAGGAGGTAGTATTATTGTCGGGAAGTAGCTTACCAAAAGCTCTGTCAATTTAATCGACACCACTACCGCCGCAGGGTATCAACCTACCATCAGCGCTGTAACTCACTAAGCGCTCCTGCAATAATTCTAAAACACTACTGCCGGTGTTAAACCTACAACTGGGTAGTAGCTCACAGAACCCAACTCCTGGCTATAGAAAACCTGGGGTGTTACAAATCTCCTCCACTTAAAGAAATTTCATCCCGAAATTTAAATGTTGTAGGAAAAAGTAGAAGTATCAATATTACAAAAGTATACCTCAAGGAAATAGTTCTATATACTCCACCCTCATTGTTTGCTCGCATTCCCATGACAATTCTTCATGGCCATAGTTATCCCATCGGACCATGACCATCCCGATCAACTTGTTCCGCAGTTGCTTCACTTCTATGTCCTCTATTAGAATGGACTTGACCTTCATTATCAACCCACAATCAATCGATACCAGATTCGTAGCAACCACTTGTGTAAGCTCTTGCACTGCCTTCCACAATACCGTTATGTAGAATAAATTATGCAGACTGCTTAGTTCCGCCAAAAGCTTCAATCTATAAGCAGTTTTTATGCTTAGCATTATATTACTTAGCCTGTCTATCCTGAACGATCAACAACCACTCCCAGATTATACGAATAGTCAAAGTAACATTTTCGACTTCATTTCTCTTAAACAACTTTATTTCACCCATCTTCAATGACGATAAGGGACTACGACACTTTCTACCATAAAGGGCCTCGAAGGGCGCCATCCGAATACTTGCCTGGTAGATATTGTTATAGGCGAACTCGATCATAAATAGGTTGTCCTCCCACCTCTTCCTAAAATCTACGACGCACATGCGAATCATATCCTCCATCGTCCTATTTACCCACTCGGTCTGACCATCTGTATGAGAATGAAAGGCTATTTTGAACATCAATTTGATACCTAGCAGCTGATTGATAAGCCTTCAATCGTTAGACCTGAAATGCCCATCTCAGTCACTAACGATGCTAAAGGGCACACCGTTTAATCGTACGATATTTTTAATGTAAAGTTTCACTAGCTTTTCCATTGAATCATCCTTCCTATCCAGAATGAAGTGCGACACCTTCAATAAACTATCAATGATCACCTAGATGGCATCATTCCCCTTCTACAATCTCGGCAAGTCGTACACGAAATCAATAGATATGTTGTCGAACTTCCACTCCAGTATAGGTAATAACTTCATAAATCCACAAGGCTTTTGACATTCTGCCTTTACTAGGGCATAAGTCTGACACTTTGCCACATATAGAGCTTTGTTCTTTTTCAATCCTGCCCACCAGAACAACTTTTTCATTTCATTGAACATCCTTGTGCTCCCAAGGTGGATCTAGTACTTTGTGAAATATGTCTTGTACATCAACTCCCATAATTTTCCCACATTTTGGATGCATAATTGCCCGTTCTTATATAAAAGGCTATCACTAATAATAAACTGGGTATTTCACCTAGCCAAAGACTCTGCCAAATAGTGTCTCATACTTGTTAACCCCAAAATCTGTAACATGTTCAAGGTACCCAGGTCATTAGACTTAAGAGACAGACTAAGTTTTCAGTCCACTCAGGTCATCTAGACGGGAAGTTTTTTAGCACGACCAACCTCCTTCAGCGGAGGACTCAATTATCCAGTCCGCCATGGTCGCCAATTCTCGAACAGCCCTCCACCAGCTTCCTCTTCTGGTAGACTCAAGCGCCAGCCCGCATAGGATGCGGCCCTCCAGCCTGGATCGTGCCTTGCAGTAATAGACGGAAGCACTAGACTGCGAGCCCAGTCCGCCCCTCTTACACGAACTGGCGTGTCTTTTCTTCTTATTTCCCGTCACCGCTTCCCGGTTCTTCTATACCCCGGGAATCCGGTTATTTTAGCCCTGCCAGTTTGGGAAGGCCCCCGGGCTTTTAAATAGGGGGAAGTGGTGCACCCATACCATGCTGACTGTTCGGCCTCTCCAGCTTGCTCTCTTCCCTTTTCTTCCTTACCTTGTAACCAGCATTTTGCAATCAAGGAAAGCCCATCGTAAGAAAGACATTCAGGCCGCGACGGGCGAAGTCTGGTGTCACCACAATCAGCGGTCCTGACTGTTTCTCTTTTCTCATCTGCTAGTAAACAGTTACTTGTAGTTACCCATACCTCCTTTTCCCCTTGCTGGAATTAGAGGGCGCATTTCGTGCATCAATATTAACAAGCGACCTTCAGATCCAAGTAACAATCGAACTCCGCGGACAGAAATGTCAGACCGCCGATCATCTCATCGTCATGTTCGCTCAAGCACATCAGATGAATTGTGGAATTTTGCTCGACCGATCACGCAAAAAGGCCAAACAGTCTCGAATGGAGACTGATAAGTGCCTCGATGCGATCAGCCGGGACCTAACCGCGCTTACTCAGCAGCTTGACCAGCAAAGAGCAGCCTCTGTGGATGAGCCAGTCCGCCAAATTCAAGTTCGCCTGACGCCAGCAGCAATGCCACTGCCAGCCAACTTGCCTGTCAAGCCCGCAATCCCCAACAACCTCAAGCAGATTAGCTCGCTCCTCTTATGGACTTTTTACGTTAGGCGACCAGAGGATGTACAGCCCGCAGAATCGAATTCACTGAAAATAGTCAGTTCGCGCGGCCTTCTACAGCCTCCACTCTAGATAAAACTAGTGAGTCTCCTTTTGTGGATAGGATCCGTCAGGAGTAGGTTCCCAACAATTTCAGATAGACTAGCTTTCTCTTATATATTTGTGAGTCAGACCCAGTCGCTCACCTCCAGGCCTTTGAGGATGTCGTGGCCATGAGGTGCTTATTAGATGGCTTGAAGTGCAATTTCTTGGTGACAACCTTTGATGGCCAGGCCCATGAATGATTCCATGAACTGTACCCCCAGTCTATCACAAGCTTTTCTGAGCTTCGCCAAGAGCTCCTGCTAAGATTTGCCACATCTAGGAAAAGGAAGAGCGGGCCAGTTGCCCTCTTTAAAATCAAGGAAGGAGACAACGAGTCAGTAGCACATTTTGTGGATCGCTTCTAGAAGGAAAATCTATGGGTCAAGAATATATATCCTAAATTATAAAAGATCGCCTTAGTCGACGGGCTCAAGGAGGGGCTGTTAAAATTTGAAGCAACCACAAAAGATCCAACAAGATTCTAGGACCTAATTGCCTTGGCCAATTCCTTCATCGAAGGAGAGAATGCCAACCCCACATATGTGTCCAACGTGACGCCAAAGGCTGAAAGAAGGGATACGGCAGACTCCTTTGTAGCCCGTCGAGAATCAAGACCCCCTATGCAAGAATATCAGCCCTCGGCACAAAGGGGGGAGGAATTTCTTGCTCAAGCGACCCAATCAAGGCCATCAACAATTTCATGTTCTGAAACTGTCGTTTGCCACCGCCCCCGGTCCTGTCGTTCCTCGGATCTTACCTGTCCTACAGATCCGAGATAACTCCTCCTTATAAGATTAGCAAAGCCACGATCCCATTGAATAGCTCGCCTCTATGGGTCTGACGGTAGACGAGGTTCTCTAGATCCTACAAAAAAGACTGAGTTCAATAAAGAATTCCAGAAAATAGAGGGGAAGACTCGAAACTCAGACTTTTTTGTGCATTTCACAAGGAGAAGGGACATCCAACAGAGGATTGTAGAGCCCTTCGATAGCTCGTCGAGCGGCTACTTACTGCGAGAAAAATGAAGGGCCTTAGTCTAAAAGAAGCTCAAGCGAAACCATCCACCTCTAAGGGAAAAGAGGTGGCAAAGGTTTCTTGGGATAATGAGGACATTGAGGAGGAAGGATAGCTTGGCAACATCAGTATCAGAGAAAGCGTCGACGCAGACGACGTGGGCATCCTTGGCGACCACTTCTGTATTCAAGGAGGAGCAGGAGCAGAGTCAAGCAGGAAGTCTTCCTTGTCCTGGATCTTTCGGCATGAGGTGTCCATGAATTATATAGCCTCGCAAAGGGAAATCATTACTTTTCGCCCAGGGGATCTCCCAAAGACGGCCAACCCCTTCAACGACGTTGTCGTGATCAAAGCGATTATTGAGAGCTACACGGTCAAGAGAATTTTGGTTGATACTTGTAGCTCGGTTAACCTTATATTCAAGAATGCCTATGAAACCCTGAGATCTGGAAAGCCTTTTCTCTCCACCGAAGGGCCACTTTATGGCTTCTCTGGCGAAAGAAAATAGGTTGAAGGGAGTATTACGCTCTCCGTAACACTTGGGGGGATGACCAAGCTTACTTCATTCGAAGTAGTTCATGTGCCAAGCAGTTATTGCGCCATCTTCGGAAGACCTCTTCTTAACGAATATTGGGCGGCGGTTTCCACCTATAATTTGGCAAACAAATTTACAGCAAGAGATAAGCAGTATCGGGTCAGCATCGACCCAAGGGAAGCCCGAGAATTCTATGTCAAAACAGTCAACATGATCGTGCAGGTCTCTCCTCCAATAGCTCTAATTGCCGTCTCAGAAGAAATCCCCCCCCCCTAGAATTGATTGAAGATCAGGAGGATGTCAAGGAAAGAGTTCACTTGGAGCCTGCCCAGACAACCAAAGGAGTTCTTATTGCCGGAGATGATGAAAAGAGACTTTCTATCAACTCGGAGATTCCTGAGGAAGAAAAAGCAGAGTTGATCGTTTGCTTACTAAAGAACTTGGATGTCTTCACCTGGGCAATGAAGGACTTGCCAGGAGTAGATCCTGATGTATCTTGTCACCACCTCAATATTATTCCCGACTTCAAGCCTGTTCAACAAAGGAAGAGGGAGGTGGCAACAAAGGTGGCCGAGCCTATCAAGGAGGAGGTCGCCAAGCTCCTCAAGGCTAAATTAATTAACAAAATTCAATACCCTGCCTGGGTATCAAACATTGTAATGGTGAAAAAACCAGGGGGGAAATTGAGAATGTGTGTTGACTTTACTAAGTTGAATAATGCATGTCCTAAAGATTACTATCCCATGCCTCGGATAGACGCTTTGGTAGATTCTGTGGTTGGATATCCTCTTATGAGTTTCTTAGATGCGTTCTCTAGTTAGCACCAAATTAGGATGAATAAGCCTGACATTCCTCATACGTCATTCATCACAAATGATGGTAATTACTGCTATCTTGTGATGGCCTTCGGTCTAAAAAACGCAAGTGCCATCTATCAACGCATGATGGATTTTGTTTTTAAAGAACAAAAAGGAAGAAATCTTGAAGTATATGTCGATGAACTCCTCATTAAAAGTAAAAACTTTGCATTACACCTGCAAGACCTCGCAGAGACGCGCGTTACTCTGCGAAGGTATAACATGAAGCTAAACCCGTTAAAATGCATTTTCGGAGCAAGTAAAGTAAAATTTCTCTGCCATCTCCTTACACGCGAAGGGCTTGCCCCTACGGATAAAGTAAAAGAAATCCTCGATATTCCATCACCCTGCTCCCCTAAGGAGGATCAGCAACTAGGAGGAAGGCTAGTAGGTCTTGGAATGTTTATTTCCAGAGTGGGGGATAAAAAGCTTCTTTTTTCAAAACTCTTCGGGGGGACCTAAATTCGAATGGACTGAAGAGTGTGCGAGAGCTTTTGAGAAACTTAAAAAACAACTCACCTCAATCCCTTTGCTTCAAAGTCCTCGGGCTGGAGAAATGTTGTACATCTACCTAGGAGTCAGCTCGGAGGCAATAAGCTCAGTTCTTGTTAGAGAGGAAGGGAGAAGGCATTACCTAGTATACTATGCAAGCCACATACTGAAGAGTGCAAAAACCAGATATCTGATTCTCGAAAAGCTTGCATTGGCGCTAGTAATGTCTTCTCAGAGGCCTCGACCATACTTTCAAGCACACTAAATTCAAGTGGTTTCTGATCAACTATTGAGGAGCATTATGGAGAAACCAGAGCACTCGGGAAGACTGGCCAAGTGGGCAATTGAACTTAGTGAGTTTGAAATCTCATACGTGCCCAGGATGGCTACCAAAGAATAGGTATTTGCAGATTTCTTGATAGACACGACTGAGTCCAATACTAGATAGGCCGATCAATCTATGTTGTCATGGACAATCTATGTGGATGGGGAATCAGATAGAAATTCCTCAGGACCAAGGGTAGTTCTCATTAACCCCAACAGAGTTAAGCTAGAGCAGGACGTGAAGTTCTCTTTTCCAACCACAAATAACCAAGCATAATATGAGGCACACTTGGCATGTAACACCCCAAATCTTGGAAGAGGACTAGGCGCCGTCTTTTCGGCAATTTTTTTGGGTTTTGGGGGTAGGCACACGGCCTGTGACACGGGCCGTATCACAAGACGTGTTGTGCCTGGGTCGCCGAGCCGTGTTGCGCCTGGGTCGTCAAGCCATGTTGGTCGACGATCGGCGAGAAGGCACATGGCCTTGGACACGGGCATGTCCCTGGCCGTGTTCTCCTCGGGCTGTTTGCAAGATTTATTCTTCTAGGCGTGACACGGGTCACGACACGGCCGTGTAGGGTCTGACATGGGCGTGTCGAAGGCCGTGTCTTTGGCCGTGTCAAAGGCCGTGTGCTGGTTTTCGAATCGGTCGAGACGGCGAATGGTTGACACGGCCCTGCACACGGCCGTGTTGCAACCCGTGTTCGGCCCAGATTTTTTATTTTTGGTTCCGATCGTGGCCGTTCATTCTTTTCTTTGGTGGATCCAACGGTGGGGAGCCTCCCTGGGCGGTTTAAGGCCGGGAATAGGGTTCCAAACCCTCATTCCCCACTTTCTTTTATCTCTCTAAGTTATAGAGAGAAGGGAGAGCAAGGAGGCCAAGTTCCGGCCGCCGGCGAAGCTTCGGAGGTCCGTTTCGCGAGCGGAGTTCAGATCCGCGAAGGTGGGAGCGTTGCGGTGGTGTTCAACCGAGCAAATATTCTCCATGGCTAGGAAGAGGGGATGAAAGGTAACGACACTTATCCTCTCGGTTTTTAGGATTTAGGATGCATGAATAGCATCCCCTTCCTTTCGTGTTTTTAGCACCGGATCTCTCAAATGAGAGGGATTCGTGTAGCCTAGGTTCAAGAGGAACCTCTGGGTTGAGTACGTTCATCCCGGCATGCTTGCATTAGAGATCCGCTCCATTAGCGGATTAGGCATTGTGGGTGAAGCCGTGGTCGCGACTGTTAGTCCGACCCGGTGATGTTGCATAGCGAGTTTTGAGGATTCGGTAGAAATCCATTGCGGCAAGACGCCATTGTGTGTATGCGTTTTCCCCCTTTTATTTGAGTGAGTACTCGTAGTCGGAACCGGACAAGGTTAGCTCCGCTTTTTGCGGTAGATGGTTTCCTTGGAGCACGGGAAAGATACGGTGCGAATGGTGATTGGGGTGGGGAAACCTTTGTTTGTGCTGTGTAAAGGTGCGGCTATGTCTCCGTGGTCGGCTGGCAATCCCGTGACGCGCAAGTCATGTGGGGAAAGTGTCCCGGCGAGACTAGCCCCTTGTGTGAGACTGACGAGAATGCCGAGCGGAGGGCAAGCCCGGGCAATGTAGCCATGAGCGGGTGGGGTCCAGCAAGGCTTCTTAGAATTGGTCAGTTTGAGACGGAACCCTGACGTGCGAAGTCAGAATGTGCGGGCAAGCCCGGGGTTTATGACCCTTGTGCGGGTGGGGCCTTTGCAAGGTTCCGTCTGACGGCGTGTGTGCCGTTAGGGACATGGTGGTTCCCTTTTGTTTGAGGCTTTAAGCCGATGGGGAAATGGAAGTACCCAGTGTTTGATGTTGTGCTAGATGCATACGAGCTAGGGTGCCTTGGGTGAAACCCGGGTTGCATTCATGTTGCATAGTAGGCCCCCTTTCACTTTGTACAAAACATAGAGAACATGTATGATGTATGAGACATCCAAGCCTATTTTACCGCTTTAATATATATGCTCTTTGGTATACGAAGTGCTAACTTGCAGGTGGAGTGGTACCCCGGGGTCCGTTAGGGACGGCCGGGAGGAGATGTGTTTGTTATACAGTAGAGGTCAGCCTTTGCTGACCCACGTTACTTCAAATCCTTACAGGGCAAGGTTCGCATGCAGGAGCTAGCGCGCCGGGCGAAAAGTCCTAAGCCTCATGAAGTGTTGCTGTTCTTGGATTTTCCTTTTGTGTTTGCTACTCTTGTTATGTTTATGTCCGGCTTGCATGCCGAGGTAGCCTAGGAGTACTTGGCACATTTATATTTTTGGACTATTACTGTGTAAGGCCTTAAGGCCATTTGATACTCTACCGTTAGTGGATAACTTCTGTCTGTTAGTGTTCTATTTTCGCTGTGTTTGTCTGGAGTTTTGAGATTGGGTAGTTTTCATATCATCTTTTAATACTAAAGCTGTGGCGTCCGTATGTTGTGGGGCCCCGGCCGGACCCATATTATATGGTCTTTACAGAGGAGGTGTTATAATTTGGTATAAGAGGGAGGTTCGCGTTCTAATGAGAAGTTTCGCGGTCGAAAGTATAAGTAGAGTCGCATATAAGAAGTTATCCACATAGGAGTATCGCGGGACCATGAGTGTCCTTGTGTTCGAATCTTGTGATTAGAGACTGATTTGTGTTTCTTACTTGTGTTTAGAGTGCAAGCAACAAGGCTGGGACCTCGAGGCCAAGAGAAGATCTCTCGGCAAGTAGTGCGACTGCGCAAGGTCCGCTAGGGATGGGGGTCACACCGGCCGACTTCTGCCGTATGCTTGCAGAAGCGACGGTGGCGGCCCAAGCTGCAGCGACAGCTCAGGTGGCAGCTCCCGTTGCTCGAGTAGCAACTCCTGCTACCCCGGACACGGCAGCGACCATGCCGGTTGAGGATGCCAGGCGGGCAGAGCCGCAGGCCGAGAGAGTGGTTGTCGGGCATGGGGACCGGCAAATGAAGTACTTTCTGAGTTTCCATCCTCCAACCTTCAAGGGAATCGGCACGCCCACAGATGCAGAGGATTGGTGGGCTAGAATTCAGGAGCTTCTGAGGGCGGCAGAGGCGCCAGATGAGAAAAAGGCAGAGTTCGCAGCCTTTATGTTGGAGGGAGATGCCAAGTTATGGTGGGTGAGCCATAGTGGCAGGCAATTTCTAGGACGCCTACCGTCCATCGAGGAGTTTGGGAATGCCTTTCTGAAGAAGTACATTCCCGCATCAATGAGGTTAGCCCTCCAGAGGCAGTTTCTACATCTGGTGCAGCGAGACAAGTCAGTGGATGAGTATGTTCAGGAATTTACTCGCTTGGGTCGTTATGCAGGGACGACCATGGCAGACGATGAAGAGAGGGACAATCTCTTCTATCATGGATTGAGGGAGAATCTAAGACAACCCCTCATATCGATGAAACGTGCGGGTTTCAACGAATTGGTGGAGGCGGCCCGAATTTTGGTGAGTGACATGGAGCGATCCCAGCATCGCAAGGGTTTCACACCCAAACAGGGGGAGGAGAAGAAGCCTGCTCAGTCCCATGGAAAGGCGGAAGGGAGCCAATGGAAGAAGAAGCCTTCCCCATACAAGTTGGGCGAGAAAAGTAATTGGACGTCCGGAGGGTCACGCTCTAAGGGACCGCAGACGTGTTACAGTTGTGGCAAGCCAGGCCACATAGCAAGATTTTGTACCCAACGGGGCGCTGAGCAAGAGCCAAGGCAGGAGCAGACCGTACGCTCCGGACCCAGTGCAGCAGAGAAGGGGAAGATGGCGGAGTCGAGTGCTTCCCGGTTTCAACCAGTGCAGCCAAGGGCCTACAACCTTGGGCAGCAGGAAGCAATCCGCCAAATCGATGTGGTGACAGGTATGAGAGTTCAACCTGCACCGTAAATTTCTTCCTTTTAAGCCTTTTTATGTTTGTTGCATGTGTGTAGGCTTTGTAGTGGTATCTGGGTACCCCGCTAGAGTACTTTTTGATACGGGAGCGTCGCACTCCTTCCTTGTGGAAAGTTTCACCCGGAGGATTGGAGTTGAGTCCCTCTCAACGGACTCAGAGTTGAAAGTGTGCATGCCCAATGGGTCGTCTATGACAACCAGGGCTAAAGGGCGGATTTGTTGGAGTCTTGAGGGAGTCGACTTCATATTGGTAGCAGCGATCTTGCCGTTGTCCGAGTTCGATGTGATTTTGGGGATGAATTGGCTAGCGGAGCAGCGTGCCAGTATCGACTGTTTGTCCAAGGTGGTAACCCTGAGGGGCGTGGGGCAAGCGGAAGTCAAGTTTGAGTGCCTGCATGGAGTGTCTTGTTCCCTAGTTTCGGCACTTCAACTAGTGCGAGCTGTTTACCAGGGGGTGTAGCTCTAGTAGCGTTGTTGGAGGTTAGCCATTCCAGGCTGTCTCTTGGAGAAGTGCCCGTGATGGCGGAGTTTGGAGATGTTTTTCCTGAGGAGCTACCAGGAGCACCTCCTCGGCGGGAGATTGATTTCTCCATCGAGTTAGTGCCCGAGGCTAGACCGGTGTCACGTCCACCCTTTAGGATGGCACCAAAGGAGTTGGCCGAGCTCAAGGTTCAGTTGCAGGAGCTTTTGGAGCAAGGGTATATCAGGCCCAGCTCTTCACCGTGGAGTGCGCCGGTGTTATTTGTAAAGAAGAAGGACGGTAGTATGCGTCTGTGCATAGACTACCGAGAGTTGAACAAATTGACTGTCAAGAATAAGTATCTGATTCCTCGGATAGACGATCTCTTCGACCAGTTGGTGGGGTCGGTGGTGTACTCCAAGTTGGACTTGAAGTCCGGATATTATCAGTTGCGGATTCGTGACGAAGACATACCCAAGACCGCGCTTGGTACGAGGTATGGTCATTTTGAGTTCTCGGTGATGCCGTTCGGGCTAACGAACGCGCAGTCCGTGTTCATGGACTTGATGAACCGAGTGTTTCACGAATATTTGGACTGGTTCGTAGTCGTCTTTATCGATGACATATTGGTGTATTCCAAGTCGGAAGCGGAGCACGAGTCGCACTTGCGGACAGTGTTGCAAGTATTGAGAGAGAACCAGCTTTATGCGAAGTTCTCCAAGTGCGAGTTCTGGTTGGAGAAAGTGGCATTTCTAGGCCATGTGATTAGTGGGGATGGGATGACGGTAGATCCAACGAAAGTAGAAGCCATCAGAGAGTGGCCAGTTTTGAGGACCGTGGCGGAAGTCCGAAGTTTTCTTGGACTAGCCGGGTACTACCGAAGGTTTGTGGAAAACTTTTCGCGGATAGCTCTACCCCTCATTTCACTAACTCGCAAGGATTAGAAGTTTGTATGGACTCAAGAGTGCAATCAGGCGTTTGAAACCCTGAAGGAAAGGCTAATGACGGCGCCGATCCTAAGTCTACCAAAGGGGACCGAAGGGTTCCAGATTTTTCAGCGACGTATCCGGATGCGGTTTAGGGTGCGTGTTGGTGCAGCATGGTAGCGTGATAGCTTTTGGGTCGAGGCAGCTGAAGCCTCATGAGAAAAATTACCCCGTCCATGATTTGGAGTTGGCGGCGGTAATTTTTGCTTTGAAGTTGTGGAGGCACTACGTTTATGGTGCAAAGGTGGAGATCTTCACGGACCACAAGAGTCTGAAGTATCTCCTAGACCAGAAGGACCTAAATATGCGGCAGCGCAGGTGGGTCGAGTTCCTTGGGGACTACGAGGTGGCGATTCAGTACATGCCAGGGAAAGCCAATGTGGTAGCAGATGCTTTGAGTAGGAAATACTCGGGGCAAGGAAATTGGATTGAAGCTCACGATGAGCGGTTAAGGCGGGACTGGGAGTCCCTTGGTTTGGAATGTGTGGCAAGAGGCGAGTCTAGCGTGGCTCGACTAAATTGGATTGAGATGCAAAGTGACTTATGCGGTCGTATTCGGGAAGCGACCTGTGTAGATGCGGAGTTCCAACCTTTCGTGGAGGAAGCTCTAAAGGGCGAGGGTAGCGCCTGGGAGATGGTTGATGGGATTCTAAGGAAGGGCGGAAGGATTTGTGTACCGCAGTTCGGCAAGCTCCACGAGGAGTTGATGTTTGAGGCCCACTTCACGAAGTACTCCATTCACCCGGATAATACAAAGATGTACTTGGATTTGAAGAAGTCCTATTGGTGGCCTGGGATGAAGCGGGACGTAGCTTTGTGTGTGAGTCGGTGCCAAACTTGTGCCTTGGTGAAGGCCGAGTGTCAGAAGCCGGGCGGGTTCTTGAAGCCTCTTCCAATCCCCGAATGGAAATTTGATGACATCTCCATGGATTTTATGCATGGGTTGCCTAGATCGCAGCAGGGTAATGATGCCATTTGGGTGATTGTGGACCGCTTGACCAAAGTGGCACATTTCATCCCAAACCTGAAGGAGGACGGTGTGGAAAAGTTGGTGGAGTTGTACGTCCGCAATATTGTACGACTTCATGGGATTCCGAAGAGTATAGTCAGCGACCGGGATGGACGTTTCACGTCTAAGGATTGGCGGTTGGTGCAGAAGAGCTTGGGCACCAAACTCAAGTTCAGTACGGCCTTTCATCCTCAAACCGATGGGCAAACTGAGAGAACGAACCGTACTTTGGAAGATATGCTAAGGATGTGTACTCTCGACTTCGGCAAGAAGTGGGAGGATCACCTCTTCATGGTAGAGTTTTCTTATAACAATAGTTACCAAGCTAGTATCAAGATGGCGCCATACGAAGCTTTGTATGGGAGGCGGTGTCGAACACCGATATCTTGGACAGAGGCGGGAGACACCAAACTTTTGGGAAAAGAGGTGGTAGCCGACGCTAGTGAACTCGTGCGAACCATTCAAGAGCGCATGAAGGTAGCTCAAGATCGGCAAGCTAAGTATTTCAACGCTCGCCACAGGCCTGTGGAGTTTGCGGTGGGCGACTGGGTTTATCTTAAGATCAAGCCATTCAAAGGCGTTTCACGGATTCGCCAACTCAAGAAGCTGAGTCCGAGATTTTTGGGACCATTCAAGGTCATCGAGCGAGTGGGAGAGGCAGCGTACCGGTTAGCGTTGTCCACGGAGCTAAGTGGATTACACGACATATTTCACGTCTCCGTCTTGAGGAAAGCATTGTTAGAAGCCAGCGTGGTGATTGAGCCGACGGCGGTGCCGGTAGAGGAAGACTTGAGGACGCGAGTTCGTCCAATCGGGATAGAAGATTCAGAGGTTCGGCAATTGCGGAACAAGGAGGTTAGACTCGTTCAGGTCCGTTGGGACAACTGTGGCCGCGAGGAGCTCTCATGGGAGCGAGAGCAGGCCATGCTGGAGGAGTACCCCGAGCTGTTCTCCTCAGGTACCGTTTAGTTTTGTTTACTTTCCATGTTTAAATTTCGGGACGAAATTCTTGTAAGGGGGGGGAGAGTTGTAACACCCCCAATCTTGGAAGAGGACCCGGCGCCGTCTTTTCGGCAATTTTTTTGAGTTTTGGGGCTAGGCACACGGCCTGTGACACGGGCCGTGTCACAGGCCGTATTGCGCCTGGGTCGCCGAGCCGTGTTGCGCCTGGGTCATCAAGCCGTGTAGGTCGACGATCGGCGAGAAGGCACACGGCCTTGGACACGGGCGTGTCCCTGGCCGTGTCCTTCTCGGGCTGTTTGCAGGATTTATTCTGCTAGGCGTGACACGGGTCACGACACGGCCGTGTCGGGTCTGACACGGGCGTGTCGAAGGCCGTGTCTTTCGCCGTGTCAAAGGCCGTGTGCTGGTTTTCGAATCGGTCGAGACGGCGAATGGTTGACATGGCCCTGCACATGACCGTGTTGCAACCCGTGTTCGGCCCAGATTTTTTATTTTTGGTTCCGATAGTGGCCGTTCATTCTTTTCTTTGGAAGATCCAACGGTGGGGAGCCTCCCTGGGCGGTTTAAGGCCGGGAATAGGGTTCCAAACCCTCATTCCCCACTTTAATTTATCTCTCTAAGTTCTAGAGAGAAGGGAGATCAAGGAGGCCAAGTTCCGGCCGCCGGCGAAGCTTCGGAGGTCCGTTTCGCGAGCGGAGTTCAGATCCGCGAAGGTGGGAGCGTTGCGGTGGTGTTCAACCGAGCAAATCTTCTCCATGGCTAGGAAGAGGGGACGAAAGGTAACGACACTTCTCCTCTCGGTTTTTAGGATTTAGGATGCATGAATAACATCCCCTTCCTTTCGTGTTTTGAGCACCGGATCTCTCAAATGAGAGGGATTCGTGTAGCCTAGGTTCAAGAGGAACCTCCGTGTTGGTACCCTAGTTTGATTTGAGTTCAGTCCTCTCCTTTGTGCCCCTTTGACCCAAGAAATATCTATGGTCAATGATTAGGAGTCTAGCTGTAGAGTCCTCGCTTTTCCAAATTGAGTATTTGGTTAAGTAGTTTTTTCGTTCGACCATAGTCGAACGCCGTTCGACTATCGTCTATCGAATGATCGACGATCGTCTATCATTTGGTCGACGCTTTGGTCTGCGCTGATAGTTCGACTATCTGTTGATAGTTCGACTATCTGTTCTGCGCTGGTAGTTCGACTATCTGTTGATAGTTCGACTATCTGTTCTGCGCTGGTAGTTCGACTATCTGTTGATAGTTCGACTATCTGTTCTGCGCTGGTAGTTCGACTATATGTTGATAGATCGACTATCTGTTTGTTTTGATAGTTCGACTATCTCTTGATAGCTCGACTATCTCTGTGCGCTTGATAGCTCGACTATCTGTCCTAGATAGATCGACTATCTGGTAGTTCGACTATCTGTCCTGATAGTTCGGCTATCTGCTGCGGTAGCTCGACTATCTGTTTGATAGCTCGGCTATCTGGATCGTTCGACTATCTGCCCGGTAGTTCGACGATCTCCTGGCGTCGTTCGACGATCTTCGAAGGTCGTTCGACGTTTTCTATCTGCCTTTGGATTTTGTATTTATTTATTATATTTAATTATTTAATACATTTTCTGGCACGATATTTTAAGCTGTATGATAAAGTTTCCAGGCATTATTTACTTCATTCTATTTGCCTGAGTTCAAATCTTTTAAGATAAAGTTGTTTGTCTTATTAGCTGTCTATTTAAATTACTTTATCCGCTGTCAACCCCTTTATAGCCGTTGGACTGAAAAGTCTTCTTTTGCTATAAAGAGATAGTTTCTGATGTGACGTTATTTAGTCCTCTGTTTATTTGATTTAAACCTGCAGCTTCTTAGAAAGAGATTTATTCCTTTTTATGGAATGTATTGCTGCAGAGATATTTCTGTCTTCTTGATATTTACAGCCCAGGTCTCAAGGCTCACAAGAAGACAAAGAATTCAAATGGAGAAGAGCCGTTGCTTGCTGCTAATATATAAAGAACCCTTTGCAGAAGGATTCAAGCTAGTTTTCTAGTTAACAAGAGTGTTACACACATATTCAAAAGCACTCAAGCCTTCATCAAGCTCAAGCTTCCTGCTCTCAGCAAACTCCATCTAACTGAGAAGTGTTAAGATCTTCATCTCTTCTTCACCTGAGTTCTCCTGCTTTCAGGAAGTTCAACTCAGAGTTTCTTTGAAGAAGAAGAAGAAGAAGAATAGCTGCTTGAAGAGATTTCTTTTTGTTATTTATTTTCTTCCTGTAGCTTCTTCCTTCAGAATTTTCTGAAGAGTTTCTGCACTGAAGCAAGACTTCACCTGGACATCTTTGAGCCAGGGGGAGCCTTGATTCTTTAGAGCATTCTAGCTCAGTGCAAGCTTTTTGTGCTTCTCTAATCTATTGTAAAATAGAGAAGACATCTTAACCTTCTTCCCCCTCCTGTACAGGGTTATTACTCCCTTCAAAAGTATCCCTTGGTGGCAGGGCACCTGATCAAAAACCTGTGCTTGGTTTTTAGACACCTGATCAAAAGTCTAAAGGGTCTGTTTGATCTACCTGAATCAGATCATTGGTGGCAGGGCACCTTAGCAAAAACCTTTAGTGGATTCCTACCGTTTGGGTAGAAGAGTGGACGTACCCAAGTTGTTTGGGGAACCACTATAAAATTCCTTGTGTCGTCTGGCTTGCTTATTATTTTTCTTGTACTGTGGCTGTGAATAGATATAACTAGGGTGCTAGTTGCTGCTTAGGTTTTCCAGGCTTTAACTGTAATTACAGTTAGCTTGTGTTTGCACACAACACTTGTGTTAGGCTTTAAGGTTAAACCAAAATCTATAATCTCTTCATTCCGCACTTCACTCCAAGGGAGTTGAGTAGACAGTTAAGTTTTGTATTGTGCAAAATTTGATTACTCTATTCACCCCCCCTCTAGAGTAGTATCTATCCTTTCACTTTCAATTGGTATCAGAGGGAGGTTGACTGACTGTATAGGCTAACACCTAAGTCACAAGATCCTGATAGATACCAAGAGTTTATAGAAATTCACTATCATGGCCCAGTCTAAGGATTATTCTAGCACCAGACCTCCAGCATGCAACTTAGCAAAGTTTGGCATCTGGAAGGCAAGGATCAAACTTTATATGAACTCTATTGATGAGAGTATTTTTGCTTCTATTTTGTCAGGTCCCCCAAGAGCACCTGCTGCTGCCACTGCCTCATCATCTGATTTGAGTGCAGTGCCTCCTCCAGACTATAATGATGAGTACAAGAAGGCCAAAATTGCTGATGCCAAAGCAATGAATATACTGGCTCAGACTATGTCTGATGAAGTGTTCCAGAAGGTTGCTGATTGCTCTTCAGCAAAGGCCATGTGGGACACACTGAACCAGATTGTAGCTGGTTCAGCTGATGAAAGGAAGGACAGGAGGTCCAACCTTATCTCACAGTATGAGAACTTCAAAAAGACTGATGCTGAATCAGTTGAAGCCATGTACACCAGGCTCAGCTCAATCATCAATGAGCTGAGGACCCTTGACAAGGATATCTCATTGACAGAGGTCAAAGATAAGATCCTTATGTGCTTCCCTAGCACATGGGATTTGAGGATCTGGCCAATCAAGGAAGCCAGAAGCACCAATGAGATATCAACTGAAGCCCTTCTCGGCAAGCTCAAATCTTTTGAGCAAGTGCTGAAGACAAGGGAAGCTGAAGCAGAAGCCAAGACCCCCACTTCAACAAGAAAAGAGCAAACTCTAGCTCTTAAAGCTGCTGAAGCCTCAGAAGGCAGCCAATCAAATGAGGAGCTCATGGCATTGTTTGCCAAGAGATTTCTCAAAATGGGGAGAAAAGAGTTCAGAAGAAAATCTTCAAAGTATGAAGAAAAGCCAAGGTATGATCGTACTCCATCTAAAGAAATTATTTGTTATGGGTGCAGGAAGCCTGGACACATTTTGCCAGAGTGTCCAGAGGAGAAGAACAAGGAAAAGAGAAAAGAAAAGGAGCAGCACAGGAAGCACTCCAAGCCATCCTCCTACAAGAACAAGAAAAAGGAGAGAGGTTTCATTGCTGAAACCTGGAGTGATTCTGATGAAGAATCCTCATCCTCAAGCTCTAGTGAAGATGAAGAAGAAAAGAAGGCAAAAGAAGTTTGCCTCATGGCAATAGATGCCTGCAGCAACCACTCTGCTGCAGAGAGTTCTGACTCAGATGAAGAAATGCCTACTGAAGATGAGGTACTTTCATCTTATGATTTTACTTCAGAAGAGTTTAAGTTAGATTTTAAATCTCTATGTTTAGATTTAATTAGTTCAGAAAAAGAGATAAAAGAACTTAGAAATAGGCTAGCTGACTCTGAATCAATAGCCTCTGAAAATGTTAGGTTAAAGGAAGAACTCACTACTTGTAGTGAAGAAATCAAATTCCTTAAAATGGAATTAGCTAAGTCTAAGAGACTAGAAGAGTCACTTAATGGTAGAAGCCTTAAGCTATTAGAAATTACCAGCATGGCTAACACTAGGACAGGAAATGATAAATTAGGCTTAGGAGCTTCTCCCAGTGAACCCCCAGTCTTGCTTAAAAATAACCTTTCAACTCCAGTGAACTTCATTTCAGCTAGTGGAAAGAAGAACACTGAGCAAGTAAACCTTGTAAATAAAACATTAAATAAGGCTAAGAGAGAAAAGAGAAAGAAGTTTTTCAAAGAAATGCAAAAAGCGTCGAACGCAGCTCGACGATCGGATGCTCCATGGTCGAACGAAGCTCGACGATCTGAGCGCCTATCGTCGAACGTCGATCGACGATTTCAACATGATTTTCAAAATCATAATCCATTCCATAGAAACTTAAATGAAAATAGAAACCCTAGGTTTGTTGACCCATCATCTGCATGGAGAATCCCACCTAGGAGATCTCACCCTCTAGGCTATCACCCTCAGCCTGCATTTTCTTATATCTCCAGTTTTTCTTATGTGAAAAACAAGGGACCCAAGGTTACCTGGGTCCACTCTGTCTAAATAGTTGTTTTGCAGGTGAAGGCCTATCCAATCACTCAAAATAAGTGGTATTTGGATAGTGGATGCTCTAAGCATATGACAGGAAACAAAGAGCTACTGTCAAAGTACAAAGCAAAGCTCGGCCCAAAGGTTATCTTTGGAGACTCCAGCTGTGGTCAGACAGAAGGATATGGGAAGATCACAATTGGAGCTGTTACATTCAAAAGAGTTGCTTATGTCAGTGGACTGAAGCACAACCTGATTTCAGTTAGCCAGCTATGTGATGCTGGCTACCAGGTTTCTTTTTCTAACTCCTCTTGCAGTATTACTTTAAATAATGATGTTGTTTTAATAGGTAATAGAATAGGCAATATATATTTAGTAGATTTTAATTCATCTCATTCTGAAATCTGCCTGTTTAATGAATTAACCCTTAATAATAATTCTTTATGGCATAAAAGGCTTAGTCATGTAAACCTCAAGAACATATCTAGGTTATCTAAGCACAACCTTGTTAGAGGTTTACCTTCTTGCCCCTACAAGAAGGAGAGCCTATGCAAGGCTTGTCAGCTAGGCAAGCAAACCAAAAATTCTTTTAAATCTGTTAATAAAAGTGATTCACCTAGAATCCTGTATTTATTACACTTGGACCTTTTTGGCCCAATAAATGTACAGAGTCTAGGAGGGAAGTATTACACATTAGTAATTGTAGATGACTTCTCTAGGTTCAGTTGGGTTTTCTTTTTGAGGACTAAGTCTGATAACTTCAAAGCCCTTACAGACTTTCTACTTTGTGTGCAGACTGAGTACTCTACTCATGTGGCCTTGATCAGAAGTGATCATGGTACTGAGTTTGACTCTCTTCTCATGCAAGAATTCTGTGAGAGAGAAGGTATCAAACATAGCTTCTCAGCTCCTAGAACTCCCCAACAAAATGGGGTAGTTGAGAGGAAGAATAGAACACTAATTGAAGCTGCTAGCACATTGTTGGCAGATGCTAACATGCCTCTATCCTATTGGGCAGAAGCTGTTAGTACAGCTAACTATGTCTTGAATAGAAGTTTGATACACAAACTTAAGTGTAAAACTCCTTATGAGTTGCTTAAAGGAAAGAAACCAAAAATTAATTACTTTAGAATTTTTGGCTGTACTGTTTATATTCATAACAATAATAAAGAATATATTAGAAAATTTGAAGCAAAAGCTTCAATGGGAATCATGCTTGGATATTCCCAAGTAAGCAAAGCTTATAGGGTTTATAACAAATCAACCTGTAAGATAGAGGAATCTGTGCATGTGACTTTTGATGAGTCTCAGATGTTTTACAAGGAGAAAGAAAATTCTCCTTCCTCCAGTTCTTTGCAGGTACATGATGCCCCTCAAGAAATCCTTCAACTTTCAACTCTTCAGATCACTGAATCAGACAGTGATGAAGACATTGCTGAAGCTGTTGAAGCTGTTGTTGTTCCACCAACAGTAGATCAAATTCCTCCTGAGGAATTAATCCCAACTGTTGCTGAAGATCACATCCCACCTGCTGATATTGTCACACTTAGAGATCATCCCACATCTCAAGTGATTGGAGACTTATCAGCTGGTGTGCAAACAAGACATCAATTAAGACAGGATGTGATGCACGCTTGTTTCCTCTCACAGGTTGAGCCCCTCACCTTTAAAGATGCAGAGCTAGATCCCCACTGGATCATTGCAATGCAAGAGGAGCTCAATCAGTTTGAGAGATGTAAAGTTTGGACTTTGGTTCCAAGACCTAAAGGCCAACTGATCATAGGCACCAAGTGGGTGTATAGAAACAAGTTAGATGCTAATGGAATAATAGTAAGGAATAAAGCTAGGCTTGTAGCTCAGGGCTACAGACAGGAGGAAGGTATAGACTATGACCAAACTTTTGCTCCTGTTGCAAGGCTAGAAGCAATAAGGATCTTCTTGGCCTATGCAGCCTACATGAAGTTTAAGGTGTTCCAAATGGATGTCAAAAGTGCATTCCTGAACGGTGAGCTTAAGGAAGAGGTGTTTGTTGAACAACCACCAGGGTTTGTTTCTTCAACTCAGCCTTCTCATGTTTTTAAGTTGCAGAAAGCTCTTTATGGACTAAAGCAAGCTCCTAGGGCCTGGTATGAGACTCTAGCTAGTTTCCTGTTAGAGCACAACTTCACTAGGGGAGTAGTTGATAGAACCCTTTTCGTTAAGCATCACAAGGACACAATCCTGTTAGTTCAGGTGTATGTAGACGATATTATCTTTGGCTCCACTGATCCCAAACTTTGCAAAAAGTTTTCCAACTTGATGCACTCTAAGTTTGAGATGAGTAGCATGGGTGTGCTGTCTTACTTTCTTGGTCTCCAAGTTAAGCAAGATGCTGATGGTATCTTCATCTCCCAATCCAAATACGCCAAGGAATTGGTAAAGAAATTTGGGATGGCTGATGCTTCAGCAATGCCTACACCCATGGCTACTAATGTAGTTATTGATTCTGATGATCACGGCAAGCCAGTTGATCAAAAGAATTATAGGGCCATTGTTGGTTCCCTATTATATCTAACTGCAAGTAGGCCAGATATAATGTTTGCTACATGCCTTTGTGCTAGATTCCAGGTCAACCCCAAGGAATCTCATCTGATTCTTCTAAAGAGAATCCTGAGATACCTGAAAGGATGTCCAAATCTAGGACTTTGGTACCCAGCTGAGTCAGAGTTTGAATTAATTGGATATTCTGATTCTGACTATGCTGGTTGCAGAGTTGACAGGAAGAGCACCTCAGGAACTTGCCAGTTCCTGGGAGAGAGATTGGTCTCTTGGTTCTGTAAGAAGCAGGCTTCTGTCTCAACTTCAACTGCAGAGGCTGAATATATAGCAGCTGCCAGTTGTTGTTCACAGATCCTGTGGATTCAAAACCAGCTTGTGGATTATGGTTACTCACACAAGAACACCAAGATCATGTGTGATAGTACCAGTGCTATTTCTATTGCACAAAATCCAGTGCACCACTCTAGAACCAAGCACATTGAGATTAGGCACCATTTCCTGAGAGATTGTGTGGAAAAGAACAAGATCTGTCTTGAGTTCATATCCACTGAGTTTCAGAGAGGTGATATATTCACCAAGCCTTTAGATGAACAGAAGCATCTGTTCTTTTTAGTCCAACTAGGCATGATCAATGGACGAGACTAAGTATGACGATATCTGCCTATGTTGAGGTCTGCTTGAAGATCGTCGAACGATGATCGAAGATCGTCGAACGGATTGAGCCTATCGTCGACCTCTGGTTAATGATAGCTTCTGTTTGAAGATCGTCGATCGACGTTCGACCATCGTCGAACAGGCTGAGCTCATCGTCGATCTCCGGACGACGACAACCTTTTGTTTGAGAAGCCAGAAATAGTCGAACGATTGTTCAACTATTCTGCTTCTGAGCCGATCGTCGAACGGCCGTTCGACTATCGGTTCAAGATCTTTTTAAATAGACCGACTATATCCGGTTCAATATAAAGCCGATAGTCGACCTAGGTTAAAAGATCTGTTGCTTTATCGTCGACGGAACGTGCCCTTTCGCATTCTCTTTCCCGCTTGCGATTTTCTGCCGCTCCGTCCCCTTCGTCTTCCTCCTCCTTCTCGCGTCTCTCCAGCGATTCGATGGCGATTTCTCCAGCTGTTCTAGCTGTCGTCAAGTTCGATGCCGGATTCAGTGTTGATTTCGAAGCTTTCAGCAGTTGCGATGCCGGCATAGTGGAAGTTCTCCAGCTCTGCAGAGATCAAGGTCTAGAGAAGCTCATGTCTGAAAGGATCAAGATTAATATTCCAGAAATAAAAGAATGGGCGTTCACGTCGTCTTCCACAGACGAAGCGATGATCGGTACCATCGGCGGAGTAGAAGCTACCCTGACTCCGGCCGTTCTTTCTGATGTTTTCGGTTTAGTTATTGGTGATGAAGAGTATGAGCAAGATGCTCAGGAGTTCGGAAGGATGCTGGTCGAGCTGGGACATGCCGAAGGCATTCCCTCCAAGTTGCTTAAGGTAAACTTCCCATTCAAGATTAAGTTCCTCGCTGAGATTGTTGGAAAAGTGATTCTGGGCAAGCACTCCGCCCATGATAATATAACAAGGCAACAATTTGCACTTATGTGTGCAATTGTCAATCGAAAAAGGATCGATTGGGCTGCTGTTATGTTTGATTTGATCAGGAAGAAGAATGGAAAGAAGGAAGTTACCCTCGGAAGGGTTATAGGTATTTTCCTGAAGGAGAAATTCCCCCAGTTGCTGAGTTCTGCCGCAACAACCATCAATGCCAGCAAGAAGATGGATCCCCATCTGTTTTCAAAATGGAAGAGGACGTTCGTGAAGTCTGCTCCAGCTCAATCTGAGGACACAAGGACTGCTTCAGTCGCTCCTCAACCTAGTGAAGCTGGCTCAGCTATCCCTTCCTCCTCCTCTGTTTTGCCGTCTACCTCAGTTGAAGTACCATCAACTTCTGCTGAGGTACGACCCTCCTCTTCTGCTGCACCTGAAACAACCGTGGTTGTTCCTCTGTCTCCTCCAGCCTCTCCTCTCCCTGCATATCTGGCTAGGATATCTGCTCCTAGCTTCGATTTGTTAGGATCAGAGAGAGTTCTTACTCCTCATGCATCTCCTGTAAATTCACCAGTTCATTCTCCATCCCCTGCTCATTCTCCAGCTGTATCTCCAGCTCGATCCCCAGTCCCCATTATTTCTCATCCCAGTACATCTACCATCTCTGCTGCTGATCCATCCACCTCTCATCCATCTTCTTTTGATATCTCTCCCGAGATTATCATCCGCATCGTGGAGCTGATTACCCCGTCAATCAAAACCATGATTGACGAGGCAATCGTTCCCCTTGCTGCCTCCATTGACCGTCTCACTGCCTCCATCCAATCAATTTCTAAATCAGCTGAGCCATCTACCTCTAGGGGCCTGGTTTCAGTTGTTACTGAAATCAGGCAGGGGGAGATGTCCAATGAAGATGTCTCAGACCTTCCTGCCTCTACTCCAGCTGAAATAGAGATAGCTCCAGATGTTGTCGTATCTGTCCAGCCAGAATCTGCTCCAGTTGAGCCAGAAGAAGTTCAAGATGTTGCTATGACTGATCAGGAAGAAATAGCTCCTGCTGAGGAAGAGACTGTTCCAGAAGTTCAAGATGTTGCTATGACTGATCAGGAAGAAACAGCTCCTGTTGAGGAAGAGACTGTTCCAGCTGAGAAAGTGGCAACTCAAGCTGAGGAAGAAATTGTTCCAGCTGAGGAAGAGAGTGCTCCTGCTAAGAAAGTTTTAGCTCCAGTCTTGACTGAGAAGGAAATATCAGATGGTATTCTGCTATCAGAAATTGCTGTGAAAGTATGCTTAGAAGATATAACCTCTCCTACGATTGCCAGATTCCTGGAAGGAATCATAACTAAATATCTGAATGACTGCTGGGAGATGGTTAAATATGAAGGTAATTCCCTAATCCGGTTTATTGATGAGTCAATTTATTTGCTTGCTGGTGTATACCTTGAAGGGATGATTCAAGCTTACTTAGCAGATCTGTGTTCTACAGATTTTATTAAAGAAGATTTAACTGCCAAGAAAATAGCAGTTGTTTCTAAGGCTGCTCCAAGTGATTCTGATACTAAATTAGATCCAGAATTGGATGTGTTTTTAAATGATAAAGAGAATGAAAATCAAGAGGAAATCAAAGTTGATTCTCCTGTTTTAAATTTGGAAGAAATTCAAGCAAGGGCTGCTTGGGACTTAAGAGTAAAATCTTTACAAGAAAAAGAGAAAGAGTTGCAATTTGAGAAGTCATCCATCTGGGATGATTCTCCTGGTTTAGATTTAGACTCCCTTCTGGCTATGGATGCCCTGGAAGAAGAAAGGGAGAAATCTAGTTCAAACCTTAAAGAAAAGGCTATCTCAGAAGCCTATGATCCCTATGAGAACCCTCCATCATCCCATTCTGATGATGATGATGATTCAGATGTTTCTGAAAATTCAAAGAAGAAGAAAACTGCTGCTAAGAAAAGAAAAGCTGCTCCTCCTCCTCCTCCTCCTCCAAATAAGGATAATGACATTCCATATTATATTCTGAAGGGCATTGACCCCAAATCTAAAGATTTTCAGCATTGGATGAGGTTCTCGAAAAATCAGCAAAAAGAAAGGAAGAGAACAAAGAGGTATGACAGTCCAGTCTCCAAATGGACTCCCAAAGGTCCTCCTCCACCTCCAGGTGCAGGAGCCTCTGGGAATCTACCTGCTAGTCGATCTGCTGCTTATGAAAAATCTGCATCTGCTCAGCCCCAATCTAGGCAAGGTCATCAAAGTTCTCAAAGCAGATCATCTTATGGATCTCAAAGACCAATGAAGGAGGTTGTGGCCCAAAGACCAACCTTTTCCCCACCTCCTTCTCCAGTTCAATCTGAGAAGAGTGTTTCAAAAGGTAAATAGCTTACAGTGTTTTAAAACCTTCTAGCAAGTTCCTTTTGCTAAGTTTATTCTATGTTTGTATCTAGATATAATAGCTGCTGCTTCTCCAGAGCCCGTATATGAAAATCCTGAGCTCGATCCTAATTTTAGGATGGCTCGCTTTCAAGAGCTTGTAGGAGCAGCCCAGATTAGAAAAGCAAGAGCTGAAGGAAAAGATGTGACTGGTTTCACTACCATGTCATCTTATAGAAAGAAAGAGTTTGAGAAATTCCAAGTTAATCCTGAGATCTTTGACCCAGCAAAGTATATGGAGAAACATCCTGAAGCTGTGGTCCCCAGAGCAACAGAGCTAAAAATTCTTGGAGTGCAGGACTTGAAAATGTCGAAAAAGGAATCAGATGATCCTCTTCGAAAAATTTCCTTTGTCTCTAGTTCATCTGACCCATTACCTGACTCTAAAAACTCTTAATAGTTTATTTAAACTGCTGTGATATATGTGATATATTGGTTTATCTAAATTGTTTATCTGCCAATCTTGTTGCTATTCTTTTTCTGTAGTATTTTAGTTTTCTATAGCTAGTTGTTTTAGCTGTTGAGAGACTTAACTCAAATAGGGGGAGATTGTTGGTACCCTAGTTTGATTTGAGTTCAGTCCTCTCCTTTGTGCCCCTTTGACCCAAGAAATATCTATGGTCAATGATTAGGAGTCTAGCTGTAGAGTCCTCGCTTTTCCAAATTGAGTATTTGGTTAAGTAGTTTTTTCGTTCGACCATAGTCGAACGCCGTTCGACTATCGTCTATCGAATGATCGACGATCGTCTATCATTTGGTCGACGCTTTGGTCTGCGCTGATAGTTCGACTATCTGTTGATAGTTCGACTATCTGTTCTGCGCTGGTAGTTCGACTATCTGTTGATAGTTCGACTATCTGTTCTGCGCTGGTAGTTCGACTATCTGTTGATAGTTCGACTATCTGTTCTGCGCTGGTAGTTCGACTATATGTTGATAGATCGACTATCTGTTTGTTTTGATAGTTCGACTATCTCTTGATAGCTCGACTATCTCTGTGCGCTTGATAGCTCGACTATCTGTCCTAGATAGATCGACTATCTGGTAGTTCGACTATCTGTCCTGATAGTTCGACTATCTGCTGCGGTAGCTCGACTATCTGTTTGATAGCTCGGCTATCTGGATCGTTCGACTATCTGCCCGGTAGTTCGACGATCTCCTGGCGTCGTTCGACGATCTTCGAAGGTCGTTCGACGTTTTCTATCTGCCTTTGGATTTTGTATTTATTTATTATATTTAATTATTTAATACATTTTCTGGCACGATATTTTAAGCTGTATGATAAAGTTTCCAGGCATTATTTACTTCATTCTATTTGCCTGAGTTCAAATCTTTTAAGATAAAGTTGTTTGTCTTATTAGCTGTCTATTTAAATTACTTTATCCGCTGTCAACCCCTTTATAGCCGTTGGACTGAAAAGTCTTCTTTTGCTATAAAGAGATAGTTTCTGATGTGACGTTATTTAGTCCTCTGTTTATTTGATTTAAACCTGCAGCTTCTTAGAAAGAGATTTATTCCTTTTTATGGAATGTATTGCTGCAGAGATATTTCTGTCTTCTTGATATTTACAGCCCAGGTCTCAAGGCTCACAAGAAGACAAAGAATTCAAATGGAGAAGAGCCGTTGCTTGCTGCTAATATATAAAGAACCCTTTGCAGAAGGATTCAAGCTAGTTTTCTAGTTAACAAGAGTGTTACACACATATTCAAAAGCACTCAAGCCTTCATCAAGCTCAAGCTTCCTGCTCTCAGCAAACTCCATCTAACTGAGAAGTGTTAAGATCTTCATCTCTTCTTCACCTGAGTTCTCCTGCTTTCAGGAAGTTCAACTCAGAGTTTCTTTGAAGAAGAAGAAGAAGAAGAATAGCTGCTTGAAGAGATTTCTTTTTGTTATTTATTTTCTTCCTGTAGCTTCTTCCTTCAGAATTTTCTGAAGAGTTTCTGCACTGAAGCAAGACTTCACCTGGACATCTTTGAGCCAGGGGGAGCCTTGATTCTTTAGAGCATTCTAGCTCAGTGCAAGCTTTTTGTGCTTCTCTAATCTATTGTAAAATAGAGAAGACATCTTAACCTTCTTCCCCCTCCTGTACAGGGTTATTACTCCCTTCAAAAGTATCCCTTGGTGGCAGGGCACCTGATCAAAAACCTGTGCTTGGTTTTTAGACACCTGATCAAAAGTCTAAAGGGTCTGTTTGATCTACCTGAATCAGATCATTGGTGGCAGGGCACCTTAGCAAAAACCTGTAGTGGATTCCTACCGTTTGGGTAGAAGAGTGGACGTACCCAAGTTGTTTGGGGAACCACTATAAAATTCCTTGTGTCGTCTGGCTTGCTTATTATTTTTCTTGTACTGTGGCTGTGAATAGATATAACTAGGGTGCTAGTTGCTGCTTAGGTTTTCCAGGCTTTAACTGTAATTACAGTTAGCTTGTGTTTGCACACAACACTTGTGTTAGGCTTTAAGGTTAAACCAAAATCTATAATCTCTTCATTCCGCACTTCACTCCAAGGGAGTTGAGTAGACAGTTAAGTTTTGTATTGTGCAAAATTTGATTACTCTATTCACCCCCCCTCTAGAGTAGTATCTATCCTTTCACTTTCACTCCGGGTTGAGTACGTTCATCCCGGCATGCTTGCATTAGAGATCCGCTCCGTTAGCGGATTAGGCATTGTGGGTGAAGCCATGGTCACGACCATTAGTCCGACCCGGTGATGTTGCATAGCGAGCTTTGAGGATTCGGTAGAAATCCGTTGCGGCAAGACGTCGTTGTGTGTATGCGTTTTCCCCCTTTTATTTGAGTGAGTACTCGTAGTCGGAACCGGACAAGGTTAGCTCCGCTTTTTGCTGTAGATGGTTTTCTTGGAGCACGGGAAAGATACGGTACGAATGGTGATTGGGGTGGGGAAACCTTTGTTTGTGCTGTGCAAAGGTGCGGCTATGTCTCCGTAGTCGGCTGCCTATCCCGTGACGCGCAAGTCATGTGGGGAAAGTGTTTCGGTGAGACTAGCCCCTTGTGTGAGACTGACGAGAATGCCGAGCGGAGGGCAAGCTCGAGCAATGTAGCCATGAGCGGGTGGGGTCCAGCAAGGCTTCTTAGAATCGGTCAGTTTGAGACAGAACCCTGACGTGCGAAGTCAGAATGTGCGGGCAAGCCCGGGGTTTATGACCCTTGTGCGGGTGGGGCCTTTACAAGGTTCCGTGTGACGGCGTGTGTGCCGTTAGGGACATGGTGGTTCCCTTTTGTTGCGGCTTTAAGCCGATGGGGAAACAGAAGTACCCAGTGTTTGATGTTGTGCTAGATGCATACGAGCTAGGGTGCCTTGGGTGAAACCCAGGTTGCATTCATGTTGCATAGTAGGCCCCCTTTCACTTTGTACAAAACATTGAGAACATGCATGTTGTATGAGACATCCAAGCCTGTTTTACCGCTTTAATATATATGCTCTTTGGTATACGAAGTGCTAACTTGCTGGTGGTGTGGTACCCCGGGGTCCGTTAGGGACGGCCGGGAGGAGATGTGTTTGTTACACAGTAGAGGTCAGCCTTTGCTGACCCACGTTACTTCAAATCCTTACAGGGAAAGGTTCGCATGTAGGAGCTAGCGCGCCGGGAGAAAAGTCCTAAGCCTCATGAAGTGTTGCTGTGCTTGGATTTTCCTTTTGTGTTTGCTACTCTTGTTATGTTTATGTCCGGCTTGCATGCCGAGGTAGCCTAGGAGTGCTTGGCACATTTATATTTTTGGACTATTATTGTGTAAGGCCTTAAGGACATTTGATACTCTACCGTTAGAGGATAACTTCTGTCTGTTAGTGTTCTGTTTCCGCTGTGTTTGTCTGGAGTTTTGAGATTGGGTAGTTTTCATATCATCTTTTAATACTAAAGCTCTGGCGTCCGTATGTTGTGGGGCCCCGGCCGGACCCATATTATATGGTCTTTACAGGGCAGGTGTTACATGGCAGGTCTGCGGTTTGCGAAGGAGTTAGGGATAGATCATGCATATGTTAAAACCGATTCTTTAGTAATCGCATCACAAGTACTGGGAAATTTTGAAACTAAAGAGCCCACCTTGAAGATGTATTTAATACTGGTAGGCAGAGATTGGGAGATTTAAAAGTTTTACTATTGAGTACATCTCGAGAATGCATAATAGTGAGGAAGACAAGTTGGCAAAGTTTTGTTTCCGCTCAGGAGGGATGACCTCAGAGCTTTTTTATCCGGCTACTAAGGAAGGGGAGTTGATGCAAGTTGACCAACGACCCTCTTCGATGGACCCATTCATATCATATCTCTCAACAGGAGAATTACCTCGGACATTGAAGGATAAGAGGAGATTTAGAATAAAAGCGGCAAATTATAATCTCATCTCCGGAATTCTTTACAGAAGAACTTTTCTCTCCCCAATGGCAAGGGGCGTGTCTGAGGAGGAAATTCCAGTTGTACTCCAAGAAGTTCATTCTGGGAAATGTAATAGCCATTCAGGAGCAAGAACCCTGGAAAGAAGAATATTGCGATAAGGTTGTTTCTGGCCCACGATGAGGAAAGACTCAGAATCCTATGCAAAGAAGTTTGCCTAGTGCCAGAAATTTGCTCCACTTAAACTCCAATCGTCTCAACAACTTATATCAATAACAACACTGTGGCCTTTTGCTGTTTGGGGAATGGATCTCCTCGGACCATTTCCTATGGCAAGCGGGCAGCGGCATTTTATCCTGGTGATGATTGATTATTTCAGTAAATGGATTAAAGCCAAGGCACTAGCAAATACAACAACCCAAGTAGTAAAAAATCTTTTTGTGGGGGGAGATAATTTGCAGGCATGGGATCCCGATAGTAATAATTACAGACAATGGGCCATAGTTCAACAATGAAGAGATGATTAACTTTTGCAAACAAGTCGGCATAGAACTACGATTCTCGTCAGTTCATCATCCTAGAAGCAACGAGCAGGTAGAAGCAGCAAATAAGTAGATACACAATTTGCTGAAAAAGAAGGTGCAGAATCTGAGACGCAGCTGGGCATATGCGCCTAGCGCACCTACCCACTTATCACTTTAGTTAGTAATTTATCCTACAAGGATGCAGCCAGTAGCCAAAAAGGGATTTTCTATAGCACATTGTAGACTGCATATTGGTATCCGCTCAGTTCGCCGGTTTTCACAGTGGATTGATCGCATAGATTCTGTTAACATGTGAGGAAAGCAATGCTATATGCACCTACCCTCTTGGTCACCTAAGCAAAGAATCATTTCTCAGTTCGAATAGAATTCTAGTATTCGCCACAGTCCGCAAGACTTGATTTATCAGGACGCCAAGATATTTTCCTTGGGTGATGTGGCTTACAGTTTTTGTGACCCAGCGAGGAAAGCAATGCTATATGCACCTGCCCTCTTGGTCACCTAAGTCTATAGCCCATCTTTGATGTAGGCGTACACGTTTGGGCCGAAATATAATTACGGACACACACGACTATCTCTCCACGAACTAAAGTCTACGCTCACACAATCGTTCTACGCTGCACCAAGTTATTATGTCCAATCAATTATACGCTAGCGTACGGGTAGCCAAACCACTTGGGACCGAATAGAGGCTATAGGCCAATATCCGTTCCAGCTAAAAGGACAAATATTGGATCCGACCGAGCGGTGTTGTACCAAAAGAGATCTATCGAATAAAACACATTTCGGAAAAGGTAGATCTCTCCCAACAAAAGAAAACGAGGTCTCACCAAACCCTTTTACGAAAGTTAAATCAACCAAGAAAAACGCAACTACAATGAAAGCTAACCACGATGTTTCAATGATTTCAAAATTAACGCTAGAAATTCCACCACACGACTATCTAAAGAAAGGAACACACGGGAGTGGAAAAGTTTGTTACCCAATCGGAATGGATGATTTCGGTTCTCTCAGCGAGGATCATTCTTCGACGACTCCACCGGAGTCGCGCCGGTAGGAGAGAAACTCGCCCTCCTTCGTCCCGTCACGCCGGAATTGGAAATCCACCACGAGGAGGTCTTCTAGATTGGGCAACAAATATATGTAAATATGGTAGGAGAGGGCAAATATGGTAGGTTGTAGGGATTAATATGGAAGGTGGTGGTCGATTTAGGAAGGGTATGAAGAGGGGGTCGGACTTGTTGGTGTTGGGGTTGGCGGCAAGGATTTTGTGGAAGATGGAGGGGCTCAGATTGTGATGAAGGGAGGAGGCCGGTTTTGGAGGGTGGTGGCCGGGTTTGTGAGGAGAGGAGTAGGTCGGTGGCTTGTTGGGTGGAAGGGGTCGGTTTTCTTCGTAGAGGAAGAGGAGGGCTCGGGTAGCTAGAGGAAGAGGAAGATATGGAGGAGGGAGGAGGAGGAGGGGAAGTTGGAGGCCGGCGGCCAAAGAAGGAGAGGACTAGAGGATGGCCGAAATTTGCCTTGGAGAGGGAGGAGATTTCAATCTTGAAATTCAGTTTCTTCTTTCATTCATTCAATAATTAAAATATGAAACATACATGCTTATATATAGGCTACACCACTCAATCTCCACCATAGAAAATTAAACCACTCATGATGGCTATTTGCACCCATCATGACATAACAATTACAATAATTAAGAACATGAAATAAAAATAACAAATGATGGTTATAAACACCCATCACACATGAAATGAAAATAACATTGCGACATAAAATACCAAACATAGAAATGCATTATTAATTAATAATAATTTATTAATAATAATTATTATTAAATAATAATATATGGGTTTGCGTTCTGAAGGGTTATTATGCCGACGCTCCGCATGGTCGTCCGCAAGCATGCCGTTGCCATCCTCGAAATGTTGTGGGCCGTCGTCTCCATCAATCCTCCCCCGCTCAAAAGTACTCATCACCGATGAGTTGGTCTGAGAGTACTGGTGCAAGAGAGCATTATCCACAAAAGACACGTAGCAACGAACAACACCACTTGGAGAAGAGTGCACTTCAACCTGGAGTATCCTGTCATGCAAAATGTTGGTCCTGGGGACCCTTGAAAAAGCATTAGGCAATAACGGAAGAAAAGTTTCAACATCAAATGCCAACGTACCTCCAGTGAAGACCGAAGAAGAAAGCGATCCAAGCCCAAACTCACTACCCAAACCATGAGAGAACGAAGTGGAACCAAACGGACAGGAAGATAATTCAAGTGGTGGAGAAACATGCAGCATTAAATCAGAAACATTAAAAATAGGGGTATTACCCCAATCAGTGGAAAACCTCAAAAGAAATGTGTGTTCTCCTAATTTCATTAATGTCCGCAAAAGGTGCAGCTCACCAACTCGTCCACTTTCTATAGTGCCCGAAAGCAACCGTTCAGGGATGAGACACACCAAAACAAAATCGCCAATTATACCGTAAGACGCCCTTTTATGTAAGCTAGCAAGAAATGGATAAGGATTTTGTGACGTGGGCAGCGCTTCACTAAAGTGCTTACGTAAATAATGTTCATGGCAAGCATAATCTTGCGCAAACGTACTTAGTGCATTCAGTGGTAACGGAACGACATAAGGCGGTACCAACGGAACTAAATCTGGTGGCGCCGAGGGAATCTCATCAGGAGGCACTATAAGCGGCCCTATCCTAAAAATATAAGGATGGCGCCGATTAGGAAATCGACAACAACCTCCCTCTGATACCAAATTGATGTAGGCGTACACGTTTGGACCGAAATATAATTACAGACACACACGACTATCTCTCCACGAACTAAAGTCTACGCTCACACAATCGTTCTACGCTGCACCAAGTTTTTATGTCTAATCAATTATACGCTAGCGTACGGGTAGCCAAACCACTTGGGACCGAATAGAGGCTATAGGCCAATATCCGTTCCGGCTAAAAGGACCTATATTGGATCCGACCGAGCAGTGTTGTACCAAAAGAGATCTACCGAATAAAACACGATTCGGAAAAGGTAGATCTCTCCCAATAAAAGAAAATGAGGGCTCACCAAACCCTTTTACGAAAATCAAATCAACCAAGAAAAACGCAACTACAATGAAAGCTAACCATGATGTTTCAATGATTTCAAAATTAACACTAGAAATTTCACCACAAGACTATCTAAAGAAAGGAACACACGGGAGTGGAAAAGTTCGTTACCCAACCGGAATGGATGATTCCGGTTCTCTCGGCGAGGATCATTATTCGACGACTCCACCGGAGTCGCGCCGGTAGGAGAGAAACTCGCCCGCTTTCATCGCGTCACGCCGGAATTGGAAATCCACCACGAGGAGGTCTTCTAGATTTGGCAACAAATATACGTAAATATGGTAGGAGAGGGCAAATATGGTAGATTGAAGGGATTAATATGGAAGGTGGTGGTCGATTTAGGAAGGGGATGAAGAGGGGGTCGGACTTGTTGGTGTTGGGGTTGGCGGCTAGGATTTAGTGGAAGATGGAGGGGCTCGAATTGTGATGAAGGGAGGAGGCCGATTTTTGAGGGGGGTGGCCGTGTTTGTGAGGAGAGGAGGAGGCTGGTTGCTTGTTGGGTGGAAGGGGTCGGTTTTCTTCGTAGAGGAAGAGGAGGGCTCGGGTAGCAAGAGGAAGAGGAAGATATGGAGGAGGGAGGAGGAGGAGGGGAAGTTTATCTTCTCGTGGGTAGCTAGAGTTATAGAGGACGAGGAAGATATGGGCCATCGTCTCCATCAATATTTCTTAGCTCGCAGAGTTTATCTTCATTTTTCTTAGCTCGCACAGTTTATCTTCATCTTTTCTTAACTTGCAAATGTTTATCATCAGAATGTTACTGAAAGATCAAAATAGAATTGGTATTCACAAAGCCCGCATCAGGACTTCATTACATCTTTCCGGCGAGCTGGAAAATCATATTCATATAATGTTCAATACATTTTGGCAAGCTGCGTCAAAATCATTTTCCTGGTTATACTACCGTGGCGAGCTGAAAAATCAATGTCTGCGGCCTAGACTGTCATTTATTTTTGTTTTCAAGCTGTTTGCACTCTCAACAATGTCCTGGATTCTAAGTTGCGCAGACTGGTTCTCTCACTAAATTATAGTTGCTTTATCAAACATATAATTTCAGACACCAAGTCTTAACAACATTGAAGGACAAGAAATAAACAATAGAACAGAAGAATGCGAATTGAGCAAAATATCCTTTATATTCAATCATGTCAAATTAACATCTTTTAAAAGAGCTGGCGACCTCTAAAACGAGTCCGCCATTTCCTTTTCAAGAAATGAAAATAAAATACATCATTTTCACTTCGCTGATCTCTTTTGCTTCTTTGCAACATGGGCATCAGGACTTGAGGACCCATCAATGTTAACATCAGGAGAGTAGCCCTTTTAGTCGCTTCCACTACCATCTGTGGTCTCACTGTCGGGAACTCACCATGTGGGATCTTTTAATCAGAACTAGATGTAGAAGAGGAGGACTTGGAGGACTAGCTTTCTCTCCGCTAGCTCAAACCAGCATCTTCTGCCGATTCGTCGTCGACTGCAACCTCCTCTTTACTTTCTTCCCTTTCTTCTTCCTCTTCACCTTCAATCACTGCTTTATCTTTTGCAGCTCACTCGAACACTACAACCCGGTCTTCTAACTCGGGGGAAGAGCTTGATAAATGGCACTCCTTCCACCTCATCCATGGCGAAGCCTCCTTCTATGAATCAATGAATAGCGACCTCGACGCTTTCCTTCACATAAGGAAACATGGCATCTCAGAAGCTGTGATTACCGATGTCATATACGGTCTACAGAAAAACAAATCATGTCAGGTCACCGTAGACATACAATGGAGATCGCTGTGAATACAAACCCACCGTTTCTTTTTCTTTCTGAAGATTAACCCTTTTTCCTAATCGCTTATTTCTTTCCTTCAGCTATTTTACCTCCTGCTCAAGTCGCGCATTCTTTCTGAGAAGGTCTCTCATAAGGCAACCCATGAAGTGGTTGGTTACCAGACTCTTTGCGCTGGCCTGGGCAGCCCGAAGATGGAGCTCGGTAGGGGGGACACCTCGGAGGTCGCGCATGTTGCACTTCCCGTAGAGCGTCGAGATCGCGAAGTGGGCATGATGAGATATCTTTGGACTCTTTAAGGAGGGAAGAGTTGTGGAGAGGTAGAAATGCTTGCCCTTGCTGTTCCAGTGAATCATCGGGTTTCACCGAAGATCCTTCTTATTCTTTCCAAATCCCTCTAGAACAAAAATTTCTGAAGAGGAGTAGCCTGTTGCGGGATCGCCCTCCTCTTTCATTTTCCTTTCAATTTCCTTTTTTCCTTTCCCTTTGTGTAGGGGTCAGACCGCTTGGAGTTTGTGGTGGATTTGCTGGTACTGCCAAGACCGCTGCAAGAAGAAAGAAATTCCCAAAACACTTCAGATCGCATCGACTATAGAAGAAGGTCGATGAACTTACTCTCTTGGCGAGTTAATATGTCCAAGCTCCCCAGCAGCGGGATGTAATGCTAAATATCAAGCCTGGCTCCCTCAAGGACCTCAACGATCTTAGTCTCCACCTCATCTAGCTTGACACTTTTGAAGACGGAGTCCGCGTGCTCCTGCGGATAAGTGTGCACGAAGCCAAGGTTGCCTTCAAAAATAAAATACCTGGAGGTCCAGTTATGGATCTTATTCGGCAATCCCATAACCTTCATGCCTCTGCAGTAGAAGTAAATCACCCCATTGTATGGGCGGCATCTAGTCGGTGTTATAGAGCGGACAGAAAAAATCTTCCATAAAATATTTAAAGAAAACGCGATCTTCTCAAACCGCAAATATGAAATATAACTATAAATAGCAGCCGGCGTATTCGATGCGAGCTGTCCCGGCACCATGCCATAGTGTTCAAAAATCTCTGCGATCTCCCACAGCAGAGGAATTTTGAACCCGCAGTCAAAATGATCAATCAGCACTGCGATCTGGGTTGCGGTGGAAAAGTTTATTCTTTCCTAGTCTTTTGGAAGGCGGAGATGAACAGGCGAGTCCGCCATGTACTTCTCAACAAAGGCCTCTAAGTTGGCCTCTGTCAGTTTGCATTTTTTGTGGTCGGCAGCATAGAAGGCGACCGCTACATCAGTATGCGCATACACCATCTTCTTAGACCGCAAGAATTTCTGCTTCGATCGCATTTCCTGCATTAAAGAAACAATGAATCACTATTTATAGAATTTGTGTCTGACAGCTCTCAGCCAGACTGCGCAACTTATTATTTCAGTTCTCCAATCTCGCCGCATATCCATCCGCTGATCCTAAAAGCAACATTTAAAATCAAAAGACACGGACACATTAGCAGTTTGCACAGTTTGCATTCAACATCATCCCACAGAAAGATTTATGCTTCACGCAGACCACAATATTGTTCAAATAGCACAGATTAAAATATTATACCGATCAAACATATCACATAAAAAATCTATAAGTGTTCAAACCCAGATAATATACGAAAAATATCAAATGTTCACGCTAAATACGAACTCAGCGGCCTCTGCGGTTAGGTCGCGCGGGTCACTCCTGTCAATCCCTACCAAGATATGTCGCCTGGTCACCTCCTTGTAGCACTTCGCCATATAGTTGATAGATAAGATAATGCATTGAGTAGAAGGTATGGTGCATATGCGCGGCCTCCCGATCTATCCGGCTCAGAGGAACCATGGGCTCGGTTGCCGGCCTCGGCACCTTGTCCGCCGTGGGCTGCTAACCTTCTGCTGAAGCCGGAATCTCTGCTGGAGCAGTGCGATCTGGCAATCACAGCCTCTCAACAGGTACATGGACACCTCGTTGGATTTTTCCTTCTCGTACCAGATTCAAATACTTCTCCTTGTAGTGGCAGACGTCCTCACAAATCCGCCGCTTCTCTTTGTCGCTCTTCTCAAACGCCATTGAAATACTGGTGATCTGGTTCTCTAGAGCCTTTTCTCGCTCTATCCTCTTTTTCAACTGAGCTTGAATATCTTCAATTTTTTCTTCAAACTTTTTTCCTTTCTTACATTACCAAATTATCCAGGCTGGATTGCTCGCCTTGTGCGGGCTCACCAAGATTGATCGCGCCAGGTCGCTCTGAAATGTTTGCTTCTGGAGATGGCACGATCTCGCCAGTTTCAGAAGAGCTAGGTGGTGACTTCTGACCTGAAACAAAGAAAGCAAAGTTCAAATTTAAATCCAGGTCGCAGCGGACTCAAAATACGAAGATCAAAATAAGACTTTTGGCAATCATCGTGATGAGATGGCAAATATTGAATACAGGCTGCCTCACGTGCTCCGGGTCAAAAGCACTTTGATTCTTTCTTCATTCTTGATGGACTCTTGCTCTCGTCTTAGACGCCTTTCTTCTTGAAACAACAATGCAATCAGTCTCGGTGATGATCTTTATCAGCCCTGTCTTCCACAGGGGAGATTTATAAAGCCACTGACGCTTAAAGTGCTTAGGCGCCAGTTGGAGTTTTTAATGTGAGGGGATAAGATACTTACTACTCTTGAGGGGTGGGGGTGAAAAGAGTATTCCAAAATAAGGAGACTCTAAACACTTCTCTTCGAGCTATTTGCGGAATAGAAATATAAAAGCTTTAAACCTAGCCTAATAGAGTGTAGTGAATAAAGGAGAATCTCACTGAAGTTTCAGTTGAGCTTTTATCCTAACACAACAATTAGCAACCTAGTTAAAACTATCACAGCCACAAAGCATTGATTAAAAGAAGCTACCAGACAACACAAGAGCTTTATAGTGGTTCCCGAATTGGGTACATCCACTCTTCTACCACCCTGGTAGAAATCCACTACAGGTTTTTTATCAGGTGCCTTGCCACCAGTAGATCTGCTTCAGGTAGATATAAAGACCCTTCAGGCTTTTGATCAGGTGCCTACAAACCAAACAAACATGTTTTTGATCAGGTGCCCTGCCACCAATAGTTCACTTTTGAAGGGAGTAATAACCCTTTTACAGGAGGTTAAAATAGATAATTAAAGATGTCTTCTCTGTGTTCAGAGAAGCTAGTGGATAGCTATTAATATATCAAAGCTCCCCCAGGCTTAGAGAATGTCCAGGAAGAAGCTTTTCTTCAGGGTGTAGGATCTCCAAATTGCTTGAGATGACTTTCTGATGCAGCCTTGAAGAAGACTCTAGATTTTGAATGAATGTTCTTCTTCAGCAGCTTTTGCAATCTAGGAGAGTTTGCAACAATGAATGTTCAGCAATCTGGGAGGTTCTTCTTCTTGAAAGCTTGAACTCTGAGTATTGATTTTCCTGAAGACAGGATGAACTCAGGAAGAAGAAGAACTTTTCTTTCTCTTGAGATTTCTGGTTCTTTGTCTGCTGTGTAAATTTTTCTGTTGTGTATGTATGTGTGTTATAATCTTCAGCCGACTGCTCTGATAATATAGAAACTTCTCTTCTTTTGAAAAAGCCTCGAGCCCTGCACTTGAAAACTTTCCAAATAATACAATAAAATAAATAAAGAAACTGCACCTGTAATCTTTTCTGTCATTCCAAAAAAGGAATTAAGGATATTAAAAATATCCTATCAATTTGACTTCACAAATTGGCACAGGAAACAAAGCCTAACGACTATATTATAGTTATAGAAAAACACGATTTCCTCTAATAAAACAAATGACTTTATTCTGCCAAATCTCTAAATTAATGCATAAGGAATAATGCAAATAAGCAAAAGAATGTAAGAATTAAATTAAGCAGAATATTATGAATAAAATATGTCTTAAACAAGAGGAAATAAAATAATGATCAAATGAAATGAATATATATAATAGCAGACAGAAAGCGTCGACCAAAGATCGAAGATCGTCGATCTGAACAAGCAGATCGTCGATCCCACTTCAGAGTTCATATAACTCTGAGATCGTCGATCATCAATCGAAGATCGTCGAGCGATATTTGACTAACGTTGAGCAAAATTCTACTTAACCAATTTTCATTTCAATCCAATCTCAACTAACCTAACCTAAGGGTAGACTAACCTTTAGTCTAACCATTGACCATAGATAATTCTTGGGTCAATTAAGCCTAATTGAGATGACATGGCCCAAATCAACACTAGGGAACCAATAATCTCCCCCTATTTGGGTGATGTCACTCAAACAAAAACAAATATAATACAAGCAGATAAGAGTAAACAACAATAGATATATCATCAAATAGATTTAAATAAATTAGATAGTCAAAACAAATATCATAGACAATTATCAACAGAGTCTTAAGGAGGAATAGAAGTAGCATGAGAGAAAGTGATTTTTCTTCTAGGATCATATGCATCCTTCTTTGATAACTTCAATTCCTGCTCTCCAATAATCTTTAGTTCTCTAGCTTTAGGCAGAACAGCTTCAGGATGTTTTTCCATATACTTTGAAGCATCAAAAACTTCTGAACTGACTTGGAACCTGTCCAATTCTTTCTTTCTGTATTTTGACATAGTAGAAAATCCTGTGATATCTTTACCTTCAGCTATTACTTTCCTGATTTGAGCAGCTCCCACCAATTCTAAAAGTCTAGCCATTTTGAAGTTAGGATCAAGCTCTTGACTTTCATAAGTATTTTCATCAGCTGGATTCAATGGATTTACAGCCTTAAATTTTATTGATTGAGTTAGAAAACTCTCAGTTTGCTCTTGAGATGGCTTGATATTTGAATCTTTTGGCTCTTGAATCATTAGACTAGATGGAGGAGCATACTCAGCATACTTCTTGCTTGATTTGTCAGAGTATATAACTCTTTTTTCCTTTGACATCTACTGGCTTGGCCTGAGCAGGTTTTTCCTTTGAAGGTGAAAATTTTGTTTTGGGAGGAGACCTAGGAGCTGGAGGAGGAGAGAAGGTTGGTTGTTGATATACAACTTCCTGTACTTGCTCTCTTGGACTGTCTGAATGCCTAGACTGCCTCTGATTATAAGAACTGCTGGGAGGAGGCTGCATGCCCTTCCTTTGATAGATATATGATTGATTTGGTCTGGTAGGAGGAGAAGAAGATCTGGGAGAAACATTTCCTGATGCACCAGCAAAGGGAGGAGGAGGAGGGCCTCTCTGAATTCCCTTGGGAGGAGGAGAGCTCTTCCTGCTCTTCTTCCTTTCTTTCTGAGCATTTTTAGAATACCACATCCAAGCCTCAAAATTTTTAGATTTAGGATTAATCCCTTTCAGAATATAGTAGGGAATATTATGGTCTGGGTTACGAGGAGCTGTAGCTATGGCCTTCTTTTTCTTTTGAGCAATCCTTTTCTTTTCTTATTACCTTCTGAATCATCAGAATCCTCATCCTCATCCTCAGAATGTGAGGACTGAGGTTTTGCATATAGATCATCAATATCTTTTAACAAAGCTTCTTCTTTTTCTTTAGCTTTCTGAAGAGCTTTTTCTCTTTCTTCTTCTAGGATATCTTGAGCCAAGAGAGAATCCAAATCTGGACCTGGGGATTCCTCCCAAAGAGTAGAGGGCACAGAAGATACATCAAATTCAACTTCATGAACAACAACTGACATATCTTTATCTGAAGACTCTACTGAATTCCACTTAGCATATAAGAAGGAGTTAATACTTACTTCTAGATATCTGGCAACTACAGGAGTGGAAATCTCCTCAAGACAAAATTTGAAAGTAAAAGCTGCTTCAGCTATTGTTTTAGAAATAATAAAACTATCCAAAATCTGAAGGCTCATTGGTCTCTGATAGCACACAATGGCCCGAAGGGGATCAAATGTACAAGGGGAGGACTGACAGATATAATGGTCTCCATAGGATTAGAGTGAAGACTCATCATCTGAATCAAGAAATGCATCCAGTTCATCTTCAAGAACTACTGGAGCATCTATATCTACAACTATCCTCTGTACTGAATCTAGAATGACTTCATCTGGAACTGCATCTGAACACGTTTCTAGCTCCATTGCTGCTTGAGATTGCACAACCTCACGAGCCCAAGCAGAGCCTGAATCATCTTCATTGAGCATCTCCCCCTGCCTGGGTTCAGTGGGAACTAAACCCAGGCCCCTAGATGAAGAAGGGGCTGAGAGGGCAGAAATGAAAGCAGCAAGTGATGAGATGGAGAGAGCAAGGGGAGCAATGGCTTCAGCTATCATGGTTTTGATGGATGGAGTAATGAGGTCTTGGATATTTGCAATGAATTCTGGTGTAATTTGAAATGATGGAGGAATGATGGATGGGGAAACATAAAAATTGATGTTCTTCTAAACTGGGGCTTCATCAAATGGGGAATTATGATGAGATGGATGATCATTAGTGGGTGATTGATGATTTGAAGTGGCTGGGGAATGATGAGGAGAAGTGGCTGGTGAGTGATGAGGAGATGTAGTAATCAGATTGAACATGGAATATAAGTTGAAGTTTGGTATCTCAGCTAGATGAGCTGGTGTTGGGGAAGCAGATTGTGATGGATGGTTCACAGGAGAAGAATGAATTTCAATGGAGGTGGATGGCAAGGAAAATGAAGCAGGAATTTCTTCACTATGGTGGGAAGTGGCTTAAGGAGCCCTTGTGCCCTCAGATGTTGTAGGGGCAGACCAAGCCTTTGATGGTTTCTGAATGGTCCTTTTCCACTTAACAACTAGGGAAGGATCAATTCACTTTGTGGCATTTATTGCTGTAGCAGCAGAGCCTAACAGCTGGGAAGCTTTCTTAGATAGAAAGAACCCTATCAGCCAACCTTGAGTCACCTCTTTCTTGTTATTCTTTTTCCTGATCAACTCAAATAGCAATCCAGCCCAGTTGATTGCTTTCTTATTCACTATAGATGACATCAAAGCAAATTGTTGCCTGTTGATGTTGTTGTGGGCTGAATGCTTTCCAAGCAAAACTTTTCCAACCAAGTCAGCCAAGAACTTAAATCCAACAGATAAATTTACTTTTAAGAGCTTAGATCGAATGCCTTCTGCATGTCCCATCTCTAATAGCATCCTACCATACTCAGCAGTATCTTGCTCATACTCATCTGATCCAATCTTTAACTCAAATATTTCAGTTAGAATTTTGGGAGTAAGAGTTACCTCCACGCCGTTGATGGTTCCTGTCATCGCTTTGTCACCGGAAGAAGATGTATAAACCCATTCCTTTATCTCTGATAGGTGGAGTTTGATTTTTGTAGACATAAGCTTCTTGAGTCCTTGGTCGTCGCATAACTGCAGCATTTCTCTGAAAACATGTTCGCAGTCACTGAAGGAATCGAAATCGACACTGAATCCGGCGTCAAACTTCATCACGGAAAGAGTCGCAGATGCAATCGCCATGGAATCGACGAGAAGAATTGCAAGAAGAGAGAGGAGAAAGTGCGGGACGAGAGCTCGAAACAGTCCTTGAAGCAGAATATAAAAAGGCGAGCTCCACCGACGATCTTCAGACCTAGATAGACGATCATTTTGGAATAAACTAGGAACGTCGATCTCTGAGTGAAAATCAAGAGAATCAATCGTCGATCGTCGATCGACGATCGATTTACGAAGCAGAGTCGTCGATCATCGATCGATGATTTCTGTCTCTAAAAGCAAAGAGCTGTTGTAGACCAAGGGTCGACCATTTAGCTAAACCTGTTCGACTATCTTCGAACACCGTTCGACGATCTCAGAACAGATTTCAACTTAGCAGATTTTTACACTTAGTCTGATCCATTCATCATGCCTAGTTGATTCAAAAAGAATAGATGTTTCTGTTCATCTAAAGTCTTTGTAAATATATCACTTCTCTGAAGATCTGTGGGATAAACTCGAGATTTATTTTATTCTTGTCACACAGTCTCTAAGAAAATGGTGTATAATGTCAATGTGCTTAGTTCTAGAATGGTGCACAGGATTTTGTGCTATAAAAATAGCATTGGTACTGTCACACATAATTTTGGTGTTTTTGTGTGTGTACCCATAATCCAAGAGTTGATTTTGAATCCACAGTATCTGTGAATAGCAACTAGCAGCTACTATATATTCAGCCTCTGTAGTTGAAGTTGAAACAGAAGCGTGCTTCTTGCAAAACCAAGAGACTAATCTCTCACTAGGAACTGACAAGTCCCTAAGGTGCTCTTCATAACAACTCTATAACCAGCATAGTCAGCATCTGAGTATCCAATCAACTCAAATTCTGATTCAGCTAGGTACAAAAGTCCTAAATTTGGGCATCCCTTCAAGTATCTTAAGATTCTCTTAAGAAGAGTTAAGTGAGATTCCTTGGGGTTGACCTGAAATCTAGTACAAAGACATGTGGAAAACATTATATCAGGCCTACTTGCAGTTAGATATAATAGGGAACCAACAATGGCCCTATAATTTTTCTGATCAACAAGCTTGCCCTTTTCATCAGAATCAATAACTATATTAGTAGCCATAGGAGTGTGCATTGCAGAAGCATCTGCCATCCCAAACTTCTTTACCAATTCCTTGGCATATTTAGATTGGGAGATGAAGATGCCATCAACATCTTGTTTCACTTGGAGACCAAGGAAATAAGACGGCTCACCCATACTACTCATCTCAATCTTAGAATGCATTAGGTCTGAGAACCTTTGCATAGTTTGGGATCAGTGGAACCAAATATAATATCATCCACATAAATTTGAACTAACAGGATCTTGTCCTTATGGTGCTTAATAAAAAGGGTTCTATCAACTATGCCTCTAACAAACTTATGTTCTAATAGGAAACTAGCTAAAGTTTCATACCATGCTCTAAGAGCCTGCTTAAGTCCATACAGAGCTTTTTGCAACTTAAAAACATGTGAGGGATAAGTTGAAGAAGTAAAACCAGGGGGTTGTTCAACAAATACCTCTTCCTTTAGCTCTCCATTCAGGAATACACTCTTTACATCCATTTGGAATACCTTAAACTTCATGTAGGCTTCATATGCTAGAAAGATCCTTATTGCCTCTAGCCTTGCAACAGGAGCAAATGTCTGATCATAATCTATGTCTTCTTCCTGTCTGTAGCCCTGTGCTACAAGCCTTGCTTTATTCCTTATAATAATTCCTTGAGCATCCAACTTGTTTCTAAACACCCATTTAGTGCCTATAACCAGTTGACCTTTTGGTCTTGGAACCAAATGCCTAACTTTACACCTTTCAAACTAATTTAGCTCCTCTTGCATAACAATGATCCATTGGGGATCTTGCTCAGCATCTTTTATGGTTAGGGGCTCAATCTGTGAAAGAAAACAAGCAAGCATCACATCTTGACTTAGTTTATGTCTAGTTTGCACACCAGTTGAAATGTCTCCAATCACTTGAGATGAAGGATGATCTCTAAGTGTGGCATAATCAGTTGGTGGTATATGATCTTCAATAGTAGTTAGAATCAATTCTTCAAGTGGAATTAGATTGGCTGTTGGTAGAGTTGCAATCACTTCTACCTGGTCTTCATCACTGTCTGAATCAACTATCTGAAGAGTTGGTTGAGGTTAAATCTCCTGAGTGAGTTTCAGCTCATCCATATTCTTGCACAAGTCAGGTACCTGCAAAGAGTTACTGGTAGAAGTTTCCTTCTCTCTGTAAAACATGTTAGTTTCATTAAAAGATACATGTACTGACTCTTCAATTTTCAATGTGGATTTATTAAATACCCTATAAGCTTTGCTTACTTGGGAATATCCTAGAAAGATTCCCATTGAAGCCTTTGCTTAAAACTTTCTAATGTAGTCTTTGTTATTGTTGTGAATGTAAACTACACAGCTAAAAATTCTAAAATAATCTATTTTAGGTTTCTTTTCTTTAAGCAATTCATAGGGAGTCATCCCCTTTAGTTTATGTATCAGACTCCTATTCAGTTCATAGTTAGCTGTGCTAACTGCTTCTTCCCAAAAAGATAGAGGCATTTTAGCATATACTAACAATGTTCTTGTAGCTTTAATCAGGGTTCTGTTTTTACTTTCAACTACCCCATTTTAATGAGGAGTTCTAGGAGCAGAGAAGCTATGCCTGATACCTTCTTTCTCACAGAATTCTTTCATAAAAAGAGATTAGAACTCAGTACCATGATCACTTCTGATCAAGGAAACATGAGTAGAGTACTCAGTCTGAATAGAAAGAAGAAAATCTATAAGAACTTTAAAGTTATCGGACATAGTTCTCAAGAAGAACACCCAAGTGAACCTAGAGTAATCATATACAATTACTAGGGTATAGTATTTCCCTCCTAGACTTTGTACAAATATTGGACCAAAGAGATCCAAGTGCAATAGGTACAGGATTCTAGGTGAATCACTTTTATTTACAGCTTTGAAACTATTTTTAGTTTGCTTGCCTTATTGACAAGCCTTCCATAGGCCTTCCTTCTTATAGGGGCAAGAGGGCAAACCTCTGACAAGGTTGTATTTAGATAACCTAGATATAATCCTAAGGTTAACATGACCTAGCCTTTTATGCCACAAAGTATTATTACTACTCACCTCATTAAATAAACAAATTTTAGAAGAGGTGGATTTAAAATCTACAAGATAAATATTTCCTTACCTAATGCCTACTAATACAACTTTATTATTCAAAGTAATATTGCACAGAGTATTAGAAAACCAACCCTGGTAACCAGCATCGCACAGCTGACTTATAGAAATGTGATTGTGCTTCAGTCCTGTGACATAAGCTACCTTCTTGAAAGTCACTAAACCTATGGTGAATTTACCATATCCTTCAGTCTGACCACAGCTGGAATCACTAAAGGCTACCTTTGGTCCCAACGTTGCTTTGAAGCTTGAAAGGTCTCTTTGTTTCCAGTCATATTCTTGGAGCATCCACTATCCAAATACCACTTGTCATGAGTGATAAGATAGGTCTTCACCTGCAATAAGATAAATTAGACATTGTGGACCCAAGTAACCTTGGGTCCATTGTTCTTCACATAGGAAAAACTAGAAATGAAAGAGTATGCAGGTTGAGGGTGATATCTTAAGGGATGAGATCTCCTAGGTGGGATAATCCAATTAGCATACCTAGGGTTTCTATTAAACTTATTGTTTCTGTGAGCATTGTTGTGATTCTGGAAATTTAGTTCTAATCATCGATTGATGTTTGACGATCGGTACCCAGATCGTCGATCTTGGTTCACAGAAAAGGATTCTGGATTCCACGATCGTCGATCTCTGTTCGACGACTCAGGATGAGATCGTCGATCACTCATTGCTAAGTAGTTATACCCAGCAGGTGAGTTCAGAGATCGTCGATTGTTGTTCGACGATGGGTGCAGCGATCGTCGATAGGCGTTCGATGATTTTTGTATTTCTATGAATTTTTGTTTCCTTTTGTCTCTCTTAATCTTATTTAAAGATTTCTTAGCCTTTTGAATAACCTCAGTGTTGTGTATTCCCTTTTCAAAAACAAACTTTAATAGAGTAGAAAGATTGTATTCAAGGAGCAATGGGGGTTCACTAGGGGAGGCACCTAAGCCTAACTTATTGTTGCCTGTCCTAGTGTTGGCAGTGCTTGTGATTTCTTGAACATTAAGGCTTCTGCCATTAAGTGAATCTTCTAACCTCTTAGCTTTAGCTAGTTCTAATTTAAGAATTTTAATTTCTTCAGATGATCTAGTGAGTTCAGATTCTAACCTAATGTTTTCAATAGATAGAGATTCTGATCCAGCTAGTTTATCTCTAAGCAACTTAATCTCCTTTTCTAAGCTAAGTAAATCTAGGCAAAGAGTTTTAAATTCATGCTTAAATTCATCAGAGGTAAAATCATAAGATGCAATTACCTGGTCTTCATCAGATAATTCATCCTCCTCATCTTTAGTCATCTCTGCAGCTGAGTTACTGCTGCAGGCATTGATTGCCATAAGGCAAATCTCCTCAGCTTTCTTCTCTTCTTCATCATCTTCACTGGAGCTGGAGGAAGAGGAGTCTTCCTCAGTATCACTCCAGGTCTTTGTAACAAGACCTTTCTCTTTCTTCTTATATTTGTGAGAAGATGTCTTGGAATAGTGCTTCTCATGTTCCTTCTCTTTTCTCCTTTCCTTATGCTTTGTCTCTGGACACTCAGGGAGAATGTGTCCAGGCTTCATACATCCATAACAAACAATTTCTTTAGATAGGGTTTTATCATACATTGGCTTGTCATCATATTTTAATGACTTTCTTCTGTTGTCCTTTCTACCCATCTTGTATGAACCTCTTGGCAAAGAGTGCCATTAGTTCTTCATTTGATTGAGTCACTTTGGACTCATCATCAGCCTTAAGAGCAAGGGTTTGCTCTTTCCTTATTGGAGTAGATGCTTTAGCTTCAGCTTCAGCTTCCCTAGTCTTCAGTACTTGTTCAAATGATTTGAGCTTGCAAAGGAGAGCTTCAGTTGAAATCTCTGTTGTACTTCTAGACTCCTTGATTGGCTAGATTCTGAGATCCCATGTGCTGGGGAAGCACGTCAGTATTTTATCATTGACTTATGTCAATGTGATCTCCTTATCAAGTGTCCTCAGCTCATTGATAATGGAGCTGAGCCTTGTGTACAGAACTTCTACTGTCTCATCCTCTTCCTTCTTGAAGTTCTCATACTGGATATGAGGTTGGACCTTCTGTCCTTCCTCTCATCAGCTAAACCAGCTACAATCTGATTCAGTGAGTCCCACATGGCTTTTGCTGAGGTGCAATCAGCCACTTTCTGGAATGTCTCATCAGACATAGTTTGAGGCAGAATATTCATAGCTTTTGCATCAGCTATCTTGGCCTTCTTGTAAGTTTCATTATAGTCAGGAGGTGGCACTTCACTGAGATTTATAGTAGTTGCAGCAGGTGGTGTTGGTGGCCCTGTTAAGATAGAAGAAAAATATCTTCATCAATAGAGTTCATGTAAAGTCTAATTCTCGCCTTCCAGATACCAAACTTGGCTAAGTTGCATACTGGTGGTCTGGTGCTAGAGTAATCTTTGTACTGGGCCATGAATCTAATGTGAGTGTATATGGTATCAAAGTATCTTATCACAAGATCTTAAGGTTTAGTGTATATGACTCTAAACACTTCTCTTCGAGCTATTTGCGAAATAGAAAGATAAAAGCTTTAAACCTAGCCTAATAGAGTGTAGTGAATAAAAAAGAAGCTCACAGAAGTTTCAGGTTAGCTTTTATCCTAACACAGCAATTAGCAACCTAGTTAAAACTATCACAGCCACAGAGCATTGATTAAAATAAGCAACCAGACAACACAAGAGCTTTATAGTGGTTCCCCAATTGGGTACATCCACTCTTCTATCACCCTGCTAGGAATCCACTACAAGTTTTTGATCAGATGCCCTGCCACCAGTAGATCTGCTTCAGGTAGATCTAAAGACACTTCAGGCTTTTGATCAGGTGCCTACAAAGCAAACAAACCGGTTTTTGATCAGGTGCCCTGCCACCAATAGTTCACTTTTGAAGGGAGTAATAACCCTTTTACAGAAGGTTAAAAGAGAGAATTAAAGATGTCTTCTCTGTGTTCAGAGAAGCTAGTGGATAGCTCTAAATATATCAAAGCTCCCCCTGGCTTAGAGAATGTCCAGGAAGAAGCTTTGCTTCAGGGTGTATGATCTCCAAATTACTTGAGATGACTTTCTGATGCAGCCTCTAAGAAGACTCTAGATTTTGAATGAATGTTCTTCTTCAGCAGCTTTTGCAATCCGGGAGAGTTTGGAATAATGAATGTTCAGAAATCTTGGAGGTTCTTCTTCTTGAAAGCTTAAACTCTGAGTATTGATTTTCTTGAAGACAGGATGAACTCAGGAAGAAGAAGAACTTTTCTTTCTCTTGAGATTTCTTGTTCTGTGTCTGCTATGTAAATTATTCTGTTGTGTATATATGTGTGTTATAATCTTCAGCCGACTGCTCTGATAATATAGAAACTTTTCTTCTTTTGAAAAAGCCTCGAGCCCTGCACTTGAAAACTTTCCAAATAATAAAAAAAACAAATAAAGAAACTGCACCTGTAATATTTTCTGTCATTCCAAAAAAGGAATTAAGGATATTAAAAATATCCTATCGATTTGACTTTACAAATTGGCACAGGAAACAAAACCTAACGGCTATATTACAGCTGTAGAAAAACACGATTTCCTGTAATAAAACAAACGACTTTATTCTGCCAAATCTCTTAATTAATGCATAAGGAATATTGTAAATAAGCAAAAGAATATAAGCATTAAATTAAGAAGAAAATTATGAATAAAATATGTCTTAAACAAGAGGAAATAAAACAATGATCAAATGAAATGAATATAGATAATAGCAGACAGAAAGCGTCGACAAAAGATCGAAGATCGTCAATCTGAACAAGCAGATCATCGATCCCACTTCAGAGTTCATATAACTCTGAGATCGTCGATCATCAATCGAAGATCGTCGAGTGATATTCGACTATCATCGAGCACAATTCTACTTAACAAATTTTCATTTCAATCCAATCTCAACTAACCTAACCTAAGGGTAAACTAACCTTTAGTCTAACCATTGACCATAGAAATTCTTGGGTCAATTAAGCCTAATTGAGATGACATGGTCCAAATCAAAACTAGGGAACCAACAAGTTTACCTGACCGCATCAGCTCAACAGCAGCCCGCAGATCCTTAGCCCGCTTGTCCGCAGCGATCTTCTCTAAAACCACGTCCACCTTGGTCTGAGCAGTAATCTTCTCCCTCAGCTTCTTCTTTTCATCTCCCTCAGTCATAGGTGTTGAAGGGGCATCGTCAATCTTCACCCCCAATATCTATACCTCTGGCTGCAACGCCTCTAACAAAGATTGATTAATGGCATCGAGTTGGTCGTTATCTATAGAGTTGAGTATCTCAACAGTTGATAAGCTGACCGTGAACTAGGAATCACTTCCCGGGAATTGAGCATTTGGAGTAACGAAGGCAGTCTCTAGAACGTCCTTTTCTTGCAGCCTGTGATGCAAGCTCACAGTCCCAGAAAGCACAGAGACGTTCTTTTCCTTCCTCGCTTGCAACCTCTTCTCTACCACCTCAGTAACGAAAGATTTATCCCTCTTCCTTTTCTTCTTCTCAAAAGGGCCCTCTTTATCAGTTGAGTCCGCGACGACCTGCTCCAAGCTTTGCAGATTCTCGTGGATTGCTTCTTGGTCGACAACGACTAGGGCCTAATAAGGCATTTCTTTCTCAACTTGATCTTCAGCAGATCGCTTCTCTTGTTCAAGAATGATGACAGGCTACTATGCATCAAGTGACCAAACCTCTTTGTCTAGATCTATGCGCAACATGAGCGTTCCCGAAACATATGGGTACACACCAATGTATGATGTGTCCACGGGGTTCTGATCAGTGATCGCAGGCAGATTCAATGCTTCGTCCGCATGTTTATGTGGAATCTAATTATTCGAAGCGGAGGCATCCGCGGACTTCTCGCAATCGGGTTCATCAATTTTTCGGACTAGCTCAGCAACTGGCTTATCCCTTTGGGAAGTTTCTCCTGCAAGGTGGATATTCGCTCCAGCTCTTTTGACAACTTTCTTGGTTTTCATCGTCGGCCTTGGCTTCTCTCCCCTTGAAGAAAAGCTGCCGAAGAATTCTCCTAGCCCAGACATGGCGGACTGTAACGCGTAGACCGCATGTGGGGAGAAACGTTCTTGTGGCGGTTACAGCTTTTGGTAAATTGAAAATCTCTAGTGGTATTTATAGCGCTGACAACATTAATGATGGTTGCGGACTCGGCGGTTAAGCAAACATTTTTGAAGTATTCTGAAACTTAAAAATGTGTGGGGATTCTGTTAACCCCAAAATCCACAACATGTTCAAGGTATCCAGGTCATCCAACTTCAGCGGGGGACTCAGCTTCCAGTCCGCCCAGGTCATCTAGACGGGATGTTTTCCAGCACGACCAGCCTCCTTCAGCAGCAGACTCTATTATCCAGTCTGCTTAGGTCGCCAATTCTCGAGCAGCCCCGTCTGTCAGCTTCCTCTTTAGGTTAACTCAAGCGTCAACTCGCATAAGCCGCGACACACCATCCAGGATCGCGCCTTGCTGCAACAGACGGAAGCTCCAGAATGCGAGCCCAGTCCGCCCCTCTTGCGTTGACTGGCGTGTCTTTTCTTTTTTGTTTCCCGTCACCATTGCCCGGTTCTCCTATACACCGGGAAGCCGGTTATTTTATCCCTACTTATTTGGGTAGGCCCCCGAGCCTATAAATAGGGGGAAGTGGTGCACCCAAAGCACGTTGACTCCAATCCAGGAGCCAACTTGTTAAATGTTGCGGACTCAAATCTCGGACTTTGCGGTCTCCAGCTTGCTCTCTTCCCTTTTCTTCTTTTCCTTGTAACCAGCTTTTTGCAATCAAGGAAATCCCGTCGCAAGAAAGACATTCAGGCCGCGACTGGCGATGTCTGGTGTCACTGTGATCAGTGGTCCTGACTATTTCTCTTTTCTCATCCATTAGTAAACGGTTACTTGTAGTTTCCCATACCTCGTTTTCTCTTTGCTGCAATTAGAGGGTGCATTTCGTGCATCAACAATACTATCATCCAGCTCCAGCGCTTTTTCAATCCGGTCTGCGAGGTCATATTGTACTTCTATCCAATTCAAACATGCTTTAGCACTAGACCTCCTATCAGCACAAGAGAACTCCAAGGATTCCAAATCTTGAATAAGATGCTCATCATGCATCTGTATCCAGTGCAGGAATCCTACAACATAGTGCATCCGCAACAAAATTTCCCTTTCAAGGAATGTAATGTATCCTAAAGGTGTAGTACGCAAGGAACTCCATCCACCTCTGTCGGCACATATTAAAGTCCTTCTTATCTAATAGATATTTCAGGGTCTTATGGTTTGTAAAAATATCTACCTTTATGCCATAAAGGTAGTGCCTCCAAAGCTTCGGAGTGAATATCATGGATGCTAACTCCTAATCGTGGTTCAGATAATTCCTCTCCTGTATTTTCAATTGGCATGAGCCATAAGCTATCACCTTCCCGTGTTGTAGTAAAATGCAGCCTAAGACACTCCATGAGGCATTATTATAGATTTCATATCCCTTTAAACCACATGGCTAGCACAAAATAGGCATCATGGTCAGATGACTTTTCAATTCCTCAAAAGCATTCACGTACGCAGGCGACAAAATAAACTTATGATCCTTCATCGTCAAGATAGTGAGGGGTAATGCTATCTGCAAGAAATTCTCTATGAAGCGCTTGTAGTAGTCGGCAAGCCCCAAAAAACTCCGGACTTCTGCCATAGTTGACAATACTGGCCACTCCAATATCAGAACTATCTTCTCCGGATCCAATGCAATTCCCTCTCCACTAACTACATGACCAAGGAACACAACAAAAGATAACCAAAACTCACACTTAGAGAACTTGGCGTACAACTAACTACTCCTCAGGGTCTCTAAAACTATGCATAAATGATCTGTATGTTCTTCCACAGATTGAGAGTACACCAAGATATCGTCAATAAAAACTATAATGAAATGGTCCAAGTACTCTCTAAATGTCCGGTTCATCAAGTCTATATACACGAATGGAGCATTCGTCAGCCCAAATGGCACGATAGTAAACTCATAATGCCCATAACATGTACTGAACGCCATCTTTGGAATGTCACTTTCCCTGATTCTCAACTGATAATATCCTTATTTCAGATCCTGCTTTGAGTACACTATCAATCCAACTAGGAGGTCGAACAGATCATCGTTTCTCGAAATCAGATACTTGTTCTTCTCTGTCAGCTTATTCAATTCCTGATAATCTATACACAACCGCAATGTTCCATCCTTCTTCTTCACCAAAAGTATCAGTATGCTCTAAGGTGAAATCGATTTATCTTTGAGGTGGAGCTCCAAGGAGATATTTGGGGAAAACTTCAGCAAACTCCTATACCAAATAAATACTAATCAAACCAGACTTAGGCTTCTTAGCCTCAAATTGGGTGAAGAATACATATGCACCCTCGCGAACTGCTTTGACTACTTAGAGAGCAGACATCAATATCTTGCTCGATCCCTGCATACTAGAGAAGGTAATCTTATTCAACCCAAGTTTGACCATCTTGAGACTTCTATAGATGTACGCACGTTGCTCTGAGAGACAATCCATGCGAAAGATTACATCAAACTCTACTATCGGTAGTAGTGATGCTTCCAAGTCAAACTCTTGACTCCCAATCCACACCTTTAGCAATAAATTCTATCTGCATGCATCGAACATCCATTAGGTAGCAACACATCAATTCTATCCTTTGCCATAAAAGAAGGTACTATGATACGTGACACGAAATCCTCAGACAAAAAGGAGTGTGAAGCTCCTGTATCAAATAGTGCTATAGCTGGACAGTACATGATTAAGACAAATCCTAAGTCAAGACAGTTATAAAACCAATGGATAGGGCATAAACTAAATCTCCTTGCTAAATTCTAGATCATACAATTAACCACATCTCCTTGCTTAATGGCCTCCTATTTGTCCAGGTTGTAAACTCTAGGTTGGGGTGGAGCATGATGGGATGCGGTTGACTCCACCATCTTTCCTTTCTCATCATAAGATGCTCTTGCCTTTTTCTCCGTCTTCCCACTCCAAAAATCGCGGGCTATGTGTCCCGGCTTGCCACAATTACAATAATGAATCTAGCCTCCTAGCCTATACATTGGCCTAAAAGCAACATATGAAGTAGCCAGTTCAGCAGATTTGGGCTTCTTGTTCCACCTTCGGTACCCAGTCTTTGATGAGCTTAGTACTTTAAATTCTAGCCTCTTTAACGCCGAGTCATTTTTATGTTGTATGCACTTCATGTCCTACACTAGGGATCAGGTTGTATTGACCAAGGACAGAAAACCCCGCGTTATTGGACCTGAGAGCAGCAACCTCAGATCGCCACGCAGTCGTTCATAGAATCGGTTGGTCTTACACTCCTCGTCAGTAAACGTGGAGGCTGCATATCACCCAAATCTTGTGAACTCATGTAAGTAGTTGTCAACACTACTCTCGCCCTTAGTTAACCTCTATAATTAATTCTCCATAGAAATTTTTGGCGCTGAAGGAATATACTGAGCAAGAAACAATCTCGACAACTCGTCCATCGAGATATTTGTGAGTTGTCTTCCAGCAAAGTAATGCAACTTAATTTTTCCCACCATAACCTTTCCTCTCCGTCTTGTAGGAAAGTGGCTACGGTAACTTTTTGCAAAACATCCGTTTCCATTGCCGTCATGACTCTCTTAATCCGAGAGAGCCACTCTTCGGCTTGAGTTGAGGTTTCTTTACCCACAAACACTAGAGGATTGAAGCTCATAACATGCGTGAGTTGCTTATCAGTCGCTTTGCACTATAAGCTCTGCAGCTACTTGATCCGCCACTATTGGATCAGCCATGCCAAGTTGTACTTGGCCCAATTCAGGGACAGGATGCTGCACTTGCCTCCCTGACTGTTCATTTAACATGGCAAACACCTCCTCGGCTACCAATCTTATGGTTTAAGCGGAAGGAGGGGTTGCATACACGTCTTTAGTTGTACTAGTCTCCGCAGAGTGCTGACATTGGGATTGCAATACACCACTCCTTGTCACCTATAATCGTGAAAAACTCAATTAGAGGACTAAGCATAATGTCAAAAAGCAATTATAGGAACATGCAGGTTCCTCAAACATGTGTATTTTCATTCCTAAGTGGACATTCATTGGTTGTTTCTTTTTATAGCGGTAACGCACATACACGTGCTCACTGCCCCTTAAAATAATTTGTCCATGAATTCAAATAAGAAAGACTGACACCAGATTATGATACCAAATTATAACACCCCCATCCATAACATAGAATATAATTGAAGGTCTAGCAATGACCCCAGGTAATATTCTACAGACAGTTAGCAGAGTTATGTATTGAGACCATAATCCATAAATGCATCCTAACTCAGAGTGCATTCTAGCGAAAGATAATTTAATTTCATAAAACCCAACCAAATGAATGTCCACTAAACCCAAACTGGAATGATAACATTAATACACAAATTGTTTTGGCCTTAAGGCCTTACAAAAGTTTCCTCAAATAAAATTATTTTACATACTTTGGCAGGCAGGCCGACAACACATGAAAAAGTAAACAGTAAACACAACTTAGCTTTGCAATTCGAGGGACGACATAGCAACAATGGGATTCAACCTACTATTTCCCGCTCAGCTCAGCTGCACTTACACAAAATCATTCCACCCCAATGGTGGCACACAAAGCAATGGTCAACATTAGCTGAACAAATTATAACGACCCCACCCCTCACTTGGGGTGGCGGTGCTCCTTCCCTGCAGGCATTTAGCATGAATATATTGGCAATCGGAACATGCAATATAAGCACCATTCACCACAGTCGTTGGCACTAATGGCCACACGCCCCGTGCACTAAGGCATATTATCGATGTATCAGACCTAACAAGGGTCATGCCCCTATACTCAGTGATGGTCAGCATAATTTGAGCATTAACTAGTTTTTCTGGTCTGAGGCCAAAGACTGGCTCTTATGGCTACGATAAAGTCAAGGTGATCTCCTCGAATCACTCAATGAATCACTCGAAGTTGAATGAGATAGGGCTGGGTATGGTTCAGCTCTTTCCTAATGCTTAAATCGTCAGGCACAATAAACCGCAATGCGGGTCAGCATCCCCTTTCCCATTCGCACAATACATAACTTTGTTATGTTCAAAGGCTGGCACTCACGGCCGCCTAAGCTGGGCCCCATGGGATCTCTGCTCAACACAAGGGCCCATAGGTTTTCAAGAGACCGGCCTCACTATCACAATTGCCCCTAGGTTTCCAAGAGATGGGCCTCACAATCATAATTGCCCCTAAGTCTCCAAGAGACGGACCTCACAATACATTGCTCACATGGATCTACCGCCAGCGATAGATCTACCGCCGCGCAGTAGAGGACAGACTATCGGTTCATCCCCCAAAATTGTTTTTTTCCTAGAGGCACTTCCTGTACTCTAACTTCAGCATCTACACAACCCGCGACTCCGTAAAATTACATGTTTACCACAGAGTCTTATCCGAAATACCAATTATCATCACCAATCCAGACCAACCTGTTCGGATGATCTTAACATAGCATTTCTATTTCGTACATCGATTCCAAATTCTAAATGCAAAGATAATGGGGATACAACTGATCTACCCATCGGGAGAATTGCTTTCACATGATCTTGGAGAGTCTACCCTCACATACAAAAACAAAGGAATTATCATATCTAAGGAGGAAGATCTTTAACCTTGATGTTTTTTTCGACACAATGGGAGAGAATCTTCAAGATGAATATGACTGCTACGGACTTACCTCCGTGAATCTGAACTCGGCTTACGACTTAAAGCTCAGAAACTCCAACGGTGACGGGATCTCCTTCCTCTTCCTATCCTTCACTCTCCTCTATTAATCTTTGTCGCTCAGAAGAAGAAATCCATAAGAGAAAATGAAGCAAAACTCACCATTTCCGGCCTTAAACCTAGCTACCGCCGCACGGGAACAATCTACCACCATGCAGTACCTTAAGCGTGGGCTTATTACGGAAGCCCACCGCCAAAAACCTCCAATTATGTGTCGATACATAGCCATGCCGTAACTGACCTTCTACCTCCGCGCAGTACCTCTTTACTGCCGCGCGGTAGCATACTACCTCTGCGCGGTAGGCGATACATCGCATCAATGCACCTTTTTCGATGAACAACACTTACGCCCCGCTATATTTCTACCACCTACCAGTAGCCAACAAAGAGCCATGTCATATAAATCGTCCATGCAATCGTCGGTGTTATTATTACCACCGGCTTGTAGCTTATAGGAAGCTCTTTCGATTTAATCAAACCAACTCCGTCGTGCATTATCAACCTATCTCCAGAACGGTAACTCACTGAGCACTCCTGCAATAATTCCACAACACTACCGCCAACATTAACCAACCACTGGGTGGTAACTCACAGAACCCAAATCCTGGCTATGAAAAACTTGGGGAGTTACAGGGTTGTCTTCAACATTCAGCCAAAGGCCAAGATTAATTCACCCTGGGATAACTTCTTACTTGATTTCTTGGCCACATGGTGGCCACCACTATCAGTCACCCCCCACAACACCTTCGTTAAGGTTGTGGCTGTCATATGGCAGCGACATGGATGCCAGAGATGGCCTCTCTGGTTAACCGGACCAAGAATAAAATCTCACATATTGCTCATTAAACTCACATGGGATTAGGATTAATTGAGCCTAATTTTTCCACTAATTAGATCTAGATGCTAGAACAGTGGGAGAGGAGAAGAAGAGGACCTAGTTTTGAGCTTAGGATTGAGTAATTCAAGGGCTAAGCTTGTCGGCGATCTTTTCTGGCGAGCTAGATCCAACCCGTGATCTTGAGGCAAGTTTCTTAGTTTGAGGGTTTGGCTCAAATACTCTAGAGGTGGGGAAGATGATGGAAAGATTGAATTAAGCTGAATTGAGTTGTATATGATGATGCCATGTGAGGGGTATTCAGCCATGAGTATAGGATGATCCTCCCAAGCTCCAATTGGCCTCCCTCGACTTATATTCAATAGAGAATGTAATGGGTTGTTCAAGGATGAGCATAGGATGAGGAATGGAGCTCCAAGTGTCTGCCTTTCCATGAGACTCCCTTAATCCCATTCCAAATTAGGTGAAATACCAAATTTTCCCCATGCATTCTTCCACCATTCAAATTCAGAGGTTAGGGGCTGTAAAAATGTTATTGGGATGTAGTATGGTCCGTGAGACATGGCCTTAGCCCATTGGAATTGTGCTTGGCTCTCAATTTCCTCTTTTAAGCTGAACTTTGACCTTAGTAGACTTTTGGGTTGACTTGGTCAAATTGTTGAGTGGTATGGCTCCACATGATGGTGTTGAGTCCCTTGATACATCCTAATGTTGGTTGGGCCATGGTGGAGCCCTAATTGGTGTAATTGACCCATATGGTGTGAATTTGACCAAATTTGGCCTAATTTGACTTTGGTAAAATTGGATGAATTGTCTTTCTAATTTATGGGCATTTAGGTCATTGGGTCCCTAATTGGGGTTAGAAGGTTGGGGGTGAGGTCAATTTGGATAATTAAAGAACAACTGAATTATGATTAGGCTGATTTGGGCAATCTTGACCAATTGTTGACTTTGGTATATTCTTTGAAATTAGGTGGAACCAATGCATGAGTATTGACCTATAAACCTCTCTTAGTGGTTAGGATAGTGTGCGTAAGGTCAATTTGACAAATTGAAGGTTAATTGAGCTTAATGGTGTTGAATTGGTCTATGTTGACCTAGGTTCAACTTTGCTAAATTTTACCAATTTCATTGGCCATTTCATAGTGTTGGGTCCATTGATCTCAATGTTCTAGATTTGAAGAAGGCCTACTTGACAATGGTATATAAATGTGTGTAATCTAACAGTTTTCACAAGCTCTATTTGTGCTAGATGTTCCTTGGAATATGTTTAGACAGGTTATCTAAGTGATTGTGACAGGTGGTCACAAGGTAGAGAGGTGGAGAGATAGAAATCTGTCTAAGTCCACTAGAATTGAGTGAATCCAGTTCACTCAATGCTAGATGCCAAAAAGTGTTGAGTAAGGTATGGACAGTCAAACCACTGTAGTTTGTTTAGAAGTTCTGCGGCTAAGTACACAGGCATTGATATAACAAAAGGTGTAAAGTATCGTTGAGTCTGTCAAAGGTTCAGCATTGGCAAGGTAGAAAATGCAGCTAAGTCCATAGGCGTTCAGTGAAGGCAGTTCACTAAACTCCATATACCAGATAGCGTTGAGTCAAGCTTAAGCATATGAAAATTCTGTCAAGAATTCTTTCCAAGTCCAAAATCGTATAGTGAGGACAGCTCACTCAATGCCAAAGAAGAAAGTGTCAATAGAGCAATGATCAGTCAAAGCATATGAAGAGATAGATATGAAAATCTTTCTAAGTCCAGTTGCGTTGAGTGAGGTTAGCTCACTCAAGGCAAGCTCATCATAAAGAGTTACGGCTAAGTACAGAAGCCATGAGTGAGGGCACTTCACTCAAGGCTCAGCAAGATGGCAGGAATTTAGAGAAGCAGTTAAGTCTAGGGGCGCTGAGTGATGAAAGATAATTCAATGCACTCAACGCCTGGCAGCGCAGAAGAAGTTGGCCAAGTCCAGAAGCGTTGAGTGATGAAGATTCACTCAACATAGTCAACGCCTAGCAGGGCAGAATTTAGCTAAGTCAAGTTGGCGTTGAGTGATGAAGGCTCACTCAATGCACTCAATGCCAAATCAGCAGAAAGATTGTCCAAGGACAAATGTGTTGAGTGAAGGTTATTCACTCAACACACTCAACGCGTGGCAATGCAGTTTATTTGGCTAAGTACTTTTTTGTTGAGTGAAGTCGATTTACTCAATGCACTCAACGCCTGGGATGAAATTGAGAAAATGGCAAAGTCCATAGATGCTGACGTCAGCACGTGTCCGCAAAGTTTCAAGATGTTGCGGGAAAGCTACAGTACACGACAAATGGCGTCGAAAGCCTACTGTATGACTTTTTCTTTAAAAGTAGAGTTGCAAACAAAACCTACAGGTGGGCCTACGGGTCTAATAGCAGTTGGATGGCGGATTATAAATGGGATAAGTTCAGTGGATGCAAAGAAAACTTTTAGGGTTTACACATTTCAAAAATAATCGGCTGAATTTCATCTTCCTCCTCTCCATTGTTGCTTAGCATGAAGAAGAAGTGCAAAGTGGTGAACTAAAATTTCCAGCAAGTTAGTTGTAGCAATTTTCATCTGCTACATCAAGTTCAGAAAAGGTCCTGAGAATGAAGAAGAATAAGAAGAGCATCTGTTTTCTGCAAGCAAAGTTAACAGATTGAAGAATATAAGAACAGTCAACACATTGTTCTTCATCAACAATATCAGAAACTTGTTTCTCAGTTCTTCAAGCACAAGCAGCAGTTTTTTGAAGATCTTTATCCTTGTTGCTGAGAAGAAGTTAAGGCTTAGTTATCTCATCTCAGGAAGTAGACACAGTGAAATTTCTCTCGTGTCAAAAATAATACCAACAAAACCTTTTCTTTTCTGTAGGGTCCTTTTGGATCTAATTTGTAGGCCTGATTTATAAAGGCTGAGTGTAGGGCCTGTGTGCCTGAGGTAGGATCCAATTATGGATCTAAGTGTAGGGCATATGTTCCTGAGTTAGGGCAGTTTGCCTTATGTAGGAGAGTCATTCTCTCTTAGTGTAGGACCTTTGGGTCTGAGGTAGGATCCTACTTTGGATCTGAGGTAGGGACTTTGTGCCTGAGATGTAGGAGAGTCATTCTCTTTGAGGTAGGGCTATCCCCCATAGCCTGAGTTATAATACTATTGATTTAGTCTTAGGTAGGTGATCTGCTGATCACTGAGTTGTAGGAGCAAGCTTGCTCTGAGTTAGGGATTTGTGCCTGAGTTGTAGGTCTTGGAGGAGACTGAGAGATCCTGTGGGATCTGTGTTGTAAGCTCTAAGGAGCTGAGATTTGGAGAAGTGCCTTATCTAATAAGCTATTAGAAAGGTGGGAGTGACAGTGGACGTACCCATAATCTAGGGAACCACTATAAATATTGGGTGTGATGTGTGATTGTCTTGAAAGCAAGCTAACTAAGCTAAATCACAACACACTAAGTTAAAGACAGTCATAGAAGACTAAAAAACTTATTCACCACCCCTTTAGGTGTTTAGCTATCCTTGAAACTAAAAACTTTCAAGTTGTATCAGAGGGAGGTTGCTCAAAAAGGACTTAACAGTCTGAGTAGATCTCAAAGGATAGCTAAAAGGTTTGTACTTATGGGTTTAGGATAGAATTATAGGGAGTCTGAGCTGTTTGCTACTGCTGAAGCAGATGAAGACTATCCAGATGCTTGGATAGGAATCAGAGCCCCATTATCCTCTTTATTCAGTTATAGTGATGATGATGATGTCAATCAATAGACAAGGATAGGGATCAGGGCCCCTCTATCATATTAAGACAGTGTCTCAGAGGAGGATGATGATAAGTATGAAGTTGCCAACAGCTGCTATGTATTGATGGACATTTCAGATGAAGAAACCTTCCAGAATCATCATGGTCCAAACAAGGTACACTCTCTATCTAGTTCTTCCTCTGAGACTAGCTATGAGACTAGTCCAGATTCTGATTCATCCTCATCCAGTGATGACGATGACACACCATCTGAGGAATTTTTCAATCAATTGATTGACAAATATGCTGCCCTACTGGATTATTTCGAAACAAGCAAGAAGTTGGCCAAGAACAAGGTTGAGGAGATTATCTCCCTACATCTAGCTGTATCCCAGCCATCTGAGTCACCATCCTTGCTGGATTAGAAAGAGAGGGAAGTTTGCCAACTACAGGCCATCTCAATCATTCAAATTGAGATCATAAGTCAGAAAGACAGATCATCTTGGATCTTGAAGAGAAACTCCTAAAGGAGAAAAAGGTTATGGCTAGTTTTTAAAATAACCAAAAATAGTATTACCACTGATTGACTCCTTCATCTCTCAATAAGATAAGAGGGGTTTTGAGCGAGTCTAAGTGTAATTCTAGAGTTGCCCATTCCAAAGGGAAAGTCAAAGCTCCTATAGTGCCTCAGGCCACATTTCACAAGGTAATCCTCCCTTCTAACAGGTATGACTAAGACTGCATGTATAGTCACTGGAAGAATGAGAATCCTCCTTATAAGAGTACCGGTGTATCTTGCAATGGAATAAGGGCATGGGTTTGAGTGTATAGAAGGCTCCCAAAGAAGAAGTCCAAATGGCCTATCATGGACCATTTGTATTTGGTGCACCAGCCCATACTCTCAAGAATAAGGCAGTGGCCTTTTCTCAAGATCTCCTTGCTAATAAACAGGCCAAGGGTAGTCTATCAGTAAGCCAGATTTGGGCATTTCTGAGGCCATCAATAGTATGTCTTGTGCAAAGAAGACTACTGTTGGTAGACCTCAAGAAAACAAAGCTATTCTACTGATAGACTCACCTTCAGTAAGATTGTTGTTGAGAGAAATAAGAAAAAGAAAGCAGCTCTTCCTTCTGAACAGTCTGCTTCTAACATGTGATGTCAAAGCAGACTTGCTCAGAAAAGATGGTACAATATTCATGAGTGCTGGTGCTGTGGTAATGTGGGGGCATTTTGCCTTAGATTGCTGGCACAATGCAACTATGCCCAGGGTAAGTGCTAGTCTTCCTGTCAGAAAATCTACAGGAAGACAATTTATATTTTAGGCTAACCAGAACCTAGGACCCAATAAAAACTGGGGCCCTAAGGTATACTAATCTATTTTTACAGGATAGTCTAAGTGCCCATAACCCCATGCTGTACATGGATAGAAGTTGTTCCAGGCATAAGACTGGAATAAGGTGCTATCTTAAGGATCATACTCCAGTAAGGAAGGACCTAAGATCTGTAGTTGTGAAGTTGTAGATGGATATAGACCATCAAGGATAAAGTACACAAGTCCTAAGTAAAGACCTTAAAGTGGCATCTGACTGGATAATCAGACCAGTAAAATCCATCCATTGAAGCTCTAAGATGTCTGACTGGTGGGATACAGTATTGTTATAATGTCAGTAGAATAGCGAGAAGATAGCGCAAGTTGTACTCATCACAAAGGAAAGAAATAGAAGCAGCTCTTCTAAGAGCAGTAGGAAGGTGCACATGATCCTCAACTGAAATTTAGTCCTCAGCTTATAAGATTCTCAAGTAGTATCCTCAGCTGTCATATTCTTTTGAGGAAATAAAAATAGATAAGAGTGCTCAAGTTTCAATATCTTTTGAACCTGCAGCAAAGAATATCCAAGTCAATTGGTATTGTGGACAGGAATTGTGCAAATATTGAGGGGGAGACTGACAAGCTAGATGCTCATGTTGAGGGGGAGCTAGTATGCAACACCTCCCCTGTAATGACCATATAATATAAGTCCGGCTGGGGCCCCACAACATATGGACGCCACAGCTTTAGTATTAAAAGATGATATTAACTACCCTATTCAAAACGCAGAATAAAGCAACATCAGAAACATACCAACAAAACTAGAAGTTATCCACTACCGATCAGGAGTATCAAAATGGCCTTAAGGCCTTACAAAAACTAAGTCCAAAACTGAATGACCACAAGGTCAAACATCAATGTGCAAAAGCACTCCTAGGCTATCTCAGCATGTAAGCCAAAAATACCAATAACATGGAGCATCACAGTCAATAAGAGAACAAGCTAGTAAGCATGGTACTCACTTCCTGAGGCTTAGGACTTTTCGGCTGGCGCACATGTTCCCGCTTGTGATACTTACCCTGTAAAAACTTATGGTAACGTGGGTAAGCAAAGGCTGACCTCTACTGTTTAACAAACACATCTCCTCCCGGTAGACCCAAATCTACTCCGGGGTAAACCTCCAACCCACAAGTCAGCACTTCGTATGTCATATACATAAACATGTAAAGCTTTAAAAACAGGTTTGGATGTCTCAAACAACAAATATGTTTTTTATGATGAACATATAATCAAAGGGGTTTATTATGTTGTATGTATGCAAACTCGGGCTTCGCCAAAGGCACTTTATCGCATATGTATCTAGCACATCATCATAATAACTGGGTACTTCCAATTTCCCCATCGGTGTCAAGCCGCAAACAAAAAGGGTACTGCAATTCCCCTAACGGCATACAAGCCGCCACACGGAAATCTTGCCAAGGCCCCACCCGCTCTTTGGTCTTAGACCAGGGCTTGCCTGCAAACTCTGACTTCTCATGTCAGGATTCTATCTCACACAAAAACTGATTTTAAGAACTCTTGCTGGACCCCACCCGCTTGTGGGCTTCATTGCCCTAGCTTGTCCATGCTTGGCGTTCTCGTCAGTCTCATAGAAGTGGACTAGTCTCGCTGGGACACTCTCCCCACAAAACTTGCACATCACGGGATAGCTAGCCGACAATGGAGACAAAGCCGCACCTTAGCACATCACAATCCATAACCTTTCCCACCCTAATCCATCATTCGTACAACAACGTTCTCGCGTACCAAGGAAACCATCTACCACCAATGCGGAGCTAACATTGTCTGATTCTGGCTATACGTACTCACTCGGAAAAGGGGGAAACACATACATCACAAATGGCATCTTATCGCAATGGATTTCTAAAAAATCCTTAAGGCTCACTATGTAACATCACCGAGTTGGACAAATGGTTGCGACTATTGCTTGACCCACAATGCACAATCCACTGACGGAGCGGATCTCTATTGCAATATCATGCTGGGGATGGACACAATCGACCCGGTGGTTCTTATTGAACCATGGCGACCAAAACCCCTCTCTTTTGAGATATTTGGTGCCCAAAAGCTTGAAAAGCAAGAAAGAAAAATATGATATGCACGTATCCTCGAAACTGAGAGGAGAAATGTCGTTACTTTACGACCCCTCTTCCTAGTCATGGAATCCTTGCTTAGAACAGATTGACACGAGTTCCTCCATGCCCTCTCCACGGATCTAGTCTCAGAACTATAATCGGAGCTCTGATACTTCGTCAATGGTTGAAGGAATCTCTCTTCTTCCTCCTCCCTTATCTTCCTCTCCAACCTTAACTCTCACTCTAAAAGATGAGAAATGAGGGGAAAACACTCTCAGCCCTAATAAAGTACTTTGGGCGGAAGATCCTGGGCCCTTTGATTGAATTTGAGGAAGCATCGGACGGCCACAAAATAAAATAATGGAATTGCACCCGTCCGCACGAGTAGTGGCGCACGACTAGTGGTCGTGCGCACTAGATCCCATGATCGTGTGATTAACAATGGAAGAACTTTATAAAACATGGGATAAACACGCATGAGCAGCGGCACACGACCAGTGGTCGTGCACATTACGTCCAATGGTCGTGCAGTTGCCCTAGGGAGAACTTGGAAAAGTGGAGAATAGTGCTCACGATCAGTGGCGCACGACCAGTGGTCGTGTGTTATATCTAATGTCGAGCTCATCGACCTACCACCAGCAGTATCTCTACCGCCGGGCGTTAACTTCAAGTTACTCCATGTTCGAAAACTGGGGTGTTACATAGTACAATATGGTATGCTGGACAAGCTTGAGTCTTACCTTGAGAATTGGTGTCAAGAAATCTCCAACACCAAATAGATTAGAAGAATACTGTTGTTTATCAGATAGCTACAGCTAGAGGAAAATCTATTGCTAAAGAAGAGAAAAAGATTTGGCTTAGTAAGAGGAGACTTTGTAGGGTGTAAGGAAATTGGTGTACACAGTTGCTGTGGATTCAACATCAGCTCCTGTTCAATATTATAAAGATAAGTAATATCTCTTTGTATTGTGATTCAAATAGTTCAATCTCCATTTCCCGGAATCCTGTCTCTTATAGTAGGACTAAGCATATGGATATAAGATATCTTTCTATTAGAGAGCTAGTGAAGAAGGAAGATATTAGTCTTAAAAGGAAAATAAGTGGCTCACTTACTGAGCCACTAAATGAAGCTAAATTCAACACATTCAAATTTGAATTGGGAATGTTGATTTTGGTTCAGCTTCAGTAGCTCTCTATGCTATATTTTGTTCACTTTGTTATAGGTTAATCTAATCCCTGCAGGACAGGATAGTCAAATTAGACTAAGTATAAAAGATTGTTTGTCTGCGGTTAAGTCTCAGGATTTAATCCTAGCCGTTGATCAAAGTATTGATATCAAACAGGTATGAGACTCTCCACCTTCTAAAATTAAAATCACTATAAATAGAAGGATAGGTGCATAAGACAAAATACACTTTTCCTTGCCCCTCACTGCCCGATTTTGCCGAATCGACGAAACAGTTTCACTCGTCTTCAGAAATTCACAAGAGATGGCTCCCAAAGTTCTAGATTTCCTATTTTAAGGCTCAGAACTAGTTTGCAATGGATTCACTGATGCACAAGAGGAGGTGAAATTCATTCTCCTCCTGCTCCAGGTATCTGATCTAGAATTTGTTCTGTCAGAGACTAGCTTATTGTGGAATCGGGAGATTCTGGAGTTGTTCTCCATTGCCAAGGTCGACGCATCCACCAACAAACTCAAGACAGTTATCAGTGGAAATAAGATCAAGATAACTCCAAGATGGTTGAGCAAGGCACTGTAGTTGCCTAAGTTCTCAGAAACAGATGAGGAAGAGTACATGGTGCAGTCTGATGTCAAATCAACAATTAAGTGGTGTGGTCTATATAAACACACCACCGACTCAATTCTCAGAAAGGAACTAAACATACAAGGTAAGTTCCTAGCCGAAGTCATTGGGAAGGACATGTTATGCAAGAAAGGCTCCCATGATAAAATTTCTAAGAAGATGTTTGAACTCATGGTTAGATTAATTCTCTCCAAAAGGACGGATTGGGGACGAATTCTGTTTAACAGAACAGTGGAGTACATGGCTGAGCCAAATTTGGGAAGAATTCTCTTCATGTTTCTAGTGAACAGTGTTCCAAGGATCCTCAACACGAGGTTAGGAACCAAGATCCATCATATAAGAAAGATGGATATAAAGATGATGGATAGATGGGACCGGGTCCTTCAGCCCCTTTGACAGTCTGTTTCCAAGAAGAAAAAGAGACAAGTTCCAGTACCAGAAGAAAGCACCACCAGCAGTTCATCTAAACAACCTGAGGAAGAGCCTCATGATCCCAACCTGACTGACTCTATTGTGGAGGTCATGAATGATATGAGCACCCAAATCTCCATTTCATTTGAACAAGCTCCACTTACTCAGTTGAGCCGGTCTTAGTCTCAAGCAGCTCTAGATGTAGACATTCCAACAGCTGAGGAAGCTGGCCAAGTGGCAGAAGAGATTGTCAACCAAATCTATGCTATAATGGAGGGGGAGATCTCCAAGTTGTAAGAACCCATTTTTTTCTCTTCACAACCGGGTTTTACGCCCAGAACTGCCATCTTACGGTGACTCCAACTACCAAGTTAGACGCCACCGCACGGCGCCGATCCCGCCGGCTTGGCGATCATATCACAGTGTATCAACAAATAGAAGTAATAGAAGTTCACAGATAACATCTCACTGTCAATATATTTTAAAGAGCAATTGTCCATAATGAGGACAAAGTATGAAAGAGAGTAGAAAAGAAAAGCGCTTAAGCCCAGTGTATGTCTCATACAAATAATCTCTCTCACACAACTCACACATATAGCAGAAGAAACTGAAAACCGTCTTCGACCTGTCGCCATGTAGTAGTGGTAGTGCACAGCAACTGCTCCTTATGTCCTGCCTAATTGTCCTGCCAGTGCTGAAGCTCCTGTGCTCGGTCCCCTAAAATGAAGTGGTCCACCGACTGTTAGTCAAAAGACTAAGCCACTACCATACTCGCCTCACCCCCGCGACTCCTAGGCACCGAGCGGGGAGGATGACAGCAGAGGACAACAAAGCTTAGTGGAACAAGCAAGTGACAATACCCTAGCAGGTGTATGTACAAAAGAACTATAACAAGGAAGCATAGTGCAGTAATGTAAATAAGTAAAGTAGATCAGTAAGTACAAGTAAAGTAAACTATGGATTAAGTAACCTTAACTTATATGAATGCTCATACAAACTTATAAGTAAAGGGGTCTTATGCAAGTCTCCTATCATATAAACTATCCCATACTAGTTTATACGATGGGGTGTCAGGTTATATGCAGGTATGTGTATAGTGAAATGTTATGTCATGATTCATGCAAGTTGAACAGATATACAGACGGCTCTATGGCACAAACCTTTAGTTCCCCCATTTTGGAATCTATCTTCACTCCCAGGAGCCTCTGTACTGGCCAACAAAGATAGTGGGTCGGGCCACCCCACTCCGAGGCGGGTAACCGCACTACCAGGCCTAGCACTTACGTACGCCTCTGAAGGACACAATAGAGTAACCACGTACTATGTTTACCAACCGCCAGTCCTTTCCTTGCCTAAGTGAGAACCACACTTGCCAAGTCAATGTATCGATGTCGGTGTGATAAACCATTTAATATCAAAGACCCATCACTTTATGCACATGCAACCTTAAATTTCCCGAGCCATCGGCTCCCCGGACTAACCTGTCTGTTACAACTACCTTCTAAGCCTTCGGCTCGCCGGGCTAACTTGCCCATTTCCACAACCACCGAGCCTACTGCTCGGATAACCCAACCAAGAAAACCTCTGATTCATCTGGGTTTGTGAAGGTGAAGCCCTAGTTTTACTAATTTCTCTTTAACCTTTTAGTCTTACGGTTTAAGGTTAACCTTGGACTGCCCAGGGCATTCCCTGTGAAGGGCTCTAGAGGGTACTTGGAACTATGATGGCCTGCAGCCCAAAGCTCCCTTTCGCAAGGTACTTATTATTGTTGGTATCTACCCATGTCCCGACTCTACTGATCTTACACTTGATCTAACCCTAAGTGTAATTAGACTTTCTCCAAGGGAAAGTCGATCAACTGTCGATCCCGAGCACAACCCTTCCCTTAGTCAACCAGGCTCTCAAAGCTGACTTCCATTGGTGAACTCATTCATACTCTCCTGATTAAGTCAACCAACTACCTCCTTTATCTCATATCGAGGTTCACATGATTCCATAATTTTACAGTTTTATTATGTGCAGACATAATGAGTAATGTGGTGTGCATGAATGGTGACCGCTCATAATACTCATCTAAATGACCTAAGATTATTACTAGGGGTCAATCAGGATATTTTAAATTTCAATTTAGAAGATAATATTTTTCCTAACTTTATTGCCATTTATTTAATTTTCTGTAAAATCAGGCCAACTGTGCTTTTGAACACCAAGTACAATTTTCTGACACGATATGGTCTTAACAAAATTATGATAAGTGTATTTCATCAAAATAATAGTAAATACTAGAATTCATGATTTTACAAAAAGTTTTTGACCTCCAAACAAATTATTGATTAATTTTCCACAAACATAGGATAAAGCAGGAAATATTAGAATTATTCATCCAAAAATTATGGAAAAATTACTAGATGTTAAAAGTGACATTAAAAGTCTTCTAACTAAAACTAATAATTTACTAAGCACATTTAGTCACATAAACAAATTACTTAAAGATATTCAACATAGGGCACTTTGTGAATGATCCTAAATGAAATATCTTGCAATAATTTTATAAACATTCGCAGAACATTATAATTCCCTAAGAAGTCCTCTGACCAAGTTTCATAATTTTTCAGTGGATATTTAACTCATAATGTATTTTCTTGCAATTAGGAAATACATTGGGGTTGTGAATAGAGTACCAAATATATCAATCCAAAATTCATAATAAAATTATCAGAGATCAATATAAGCTCAGTGCCAAAGTTTCATGAACATCCAAGATTATATAAACATGAAATATCATCTTGAAATAAATTGCCCTAATTAACCTTTAATAAATTCAGAGTGGATAAATTTTCCTAAAAATTCCAGTAAAATTATCTAGGCCTTATACACACCCTGTGAAGTAGTCTAACAATAATCAAGCTAATCCAAGGACATATGACCCCATATCCTTCTCAATACTTAAAGGGTTGCCATATGTCTTGTACTAGGGTTTGTGGGCATATCCACCCCAAACCACCAAAACCACTTGTGAAGGGGTTATATGTTACTACAAGTCAGTGGCCAAAGTTTTACCACATTTGGATGAGGAATGGTCACTCACTCCACCTACTACACTTTTGACCTAATTTTCCCCTTATAAGACCAAACTTTGGCCACACAAATATCTGGCTGAGATTTTTAACAGGATCATATAATGACCCTAAAAATCATCCACAAAAATTTTGGGGAATTATGAGGACATTAGATCGTAAAATTAATTCATACATGAATTATTAATTATTTACAAAAACTATAGAAAAATGTTTTCAAAAAATTAGCATTTTTGGATATGTCCGAGGTATAGGTAAGATTGACCACTAGTCCAAATCTCAAGTCATTTGGATGGCTGGATTGATGGGGGAAGTAAATTTAGTCTCTTGTTAAGCCTATGTATAGGCTCCACCATTTTGAGTGATGTTGTCAGACCACTGACCCAAATGGGTTGAATATTTTTTAAAATTTAGTAGACTTCAAGGGCTACAATTTTCATGTTAGCCACTTTTCAAGGTTCAGCCCCTAAGAGCCTTTTTTTTCTGATTTAAAAGAGTGCACCGTAAACGGTTAAAAATACACTATTTAATAATCTATATTATATCAGATCCAACGGCCAGCACATAATCTTCTTCCTCCAGCCAATGGACATGATCAACCCGACTTGGAGGTGTTTTCCAAGCCTTTTGCCGATGATCCAGACCCCTCCCTGGCCGACCACCACCACCACCACCCCCGTTGAGGTGGTGGATATCGCCGGAAGGCGGTACGGCCGCTGGAGGGGCGGTTTCCGGCGAACCCGCAAGGTAAAAAACTTTGAAATTTCATGGAATTCGAAAATGGAAATCAGCCCAATTGGGCTCGATTTCAAATCCTATTGATCAAGGATGTAGCACAAGGGAGAGGAGGAGAGGCGGACCTGTGGGGGGAAGGGGGTTGTCGCTTTGCCGATCGCCAAATCGCCATGGCCGGACTTAAAGCTCTCTGGTGCTCTGCAACAACAATACCAAGACCTTCAGTTTCTTCAGGGGAAGGGTGGAAACGACTGCTGGGGATCTAGGGATGCTTTTAGAAGGAGTAATTGGGGGAGCGGGAGGGTCATGGCTTTAATGCCATTAATGGCCATAAGTGGAGAATTTCGGCCATGGTGGGTTCACTGAATCGAGCCAGTGAATGGGCCTGAAAAACCCCCTTGATCTTCTCAGAACTAATGGTGGAAAATGAATCAAGCCATTGGAGTGAAGATAGGAGGCCCTTGGCCTTCCAATCCATGAATGGCCTCTTTCTCTCTCTTTCTCTCTCCTCCATTAAAGGGAAAATGAGCTTTCTCTTTCCTAATCACCAATTCTAGAAAATGAATGACATTCCATGTATATATCAGCCCCCTAAAGTTAATGGGCCACTCAAGTTGGGCTTAGCCCAAGTGGCTTGGGCTTGATTAGGTCATTTAGGCTAGTTTGACCTATTTTAGGGTTGAGTTGACTTTGGTAAATTTGACCTTTTGCGTTGACCCCAATGGGTCCTTAGTGACCCATTGGCCTCTCCTAAGGTCTAGGGAGACTTGTTTAGGGTTTATTAGACACCTTGTAAGCCATTTGACCCTTAATTAGGGTACTCTGACCACTATAGGGTTAAGGTTGACTTTTGCTCAACTTGACCTTTTGGGTTGACCCCAATGAATCATTGGTGACCCATTGGCCTCCCCTAAGGTCTAGGAGGGGTTGTGTAGGGTTGGTTTGGCACCTTGGAGGTCACTAGACCCTTAATAAGGCACTTGACCACTTTTAGGATATGGGTTGACTTATGGTCAACTTGACCTTTTGGGTTGACCCCAATGGGTCCTTTGTGACACAATGAACCTTCTAATGGGCTAGGGATGTTATGGTGGGGTCAAAGAGTAAAGGTGAGGCCCTAAAGTCAAACACTAGGTTAGGAAATTGGAAAGTGTTATTTGCAAACCATGGTGATCATCACCTTAAGGCCTAAGATCACATGATCTCTTTGAGCTTCCTAGGAATTTGTCATGACCTAATCATGGAAAAACCATCTTAGGGGTCTAGTTGTAAATGGGATGTTACAAATCCCAATAAACAAAAATAAAAATTTCGTCCCCGAAATTCAGGTTAGGTCTGCGGGGTTTCTACTGAGAGTAACTAAATGTAACATCCCTCAAGAATTAACGTTATTCCTTACACAAAGAGATCTGGATACTTCTATTGCATCAGATCCAGTGGCTCCTAGGTATGCTCCTCCTGCCCACGATTTGTCCACATGATCTTGACCACCGGAACCTTCTCGCGATACAAGACTCGCACTGCCATATCATCTATCCTGACCGGCTCACAACGGACCGATTGATCAGAAGCTGCCAAGCCATCTATACTAGTAACCTGCTGCTCTGGTCGCACCAGAGCCTTCCTTAGAGAGGTGACATGGAAGACGTCGTGCATACCCGCTAAGTCCTGTAGTAGCTCTGGTCTATAAGCTAATGGGTCGATCCGCTCTATGATCCTGTAGGCCCTATATTTTTCATAATGAGCTTCTTATGCCCGCGTATTCGCGAGACTCCATGCATCGGACGTATCTTCAGGAACCCCCTATCTCTAACCTAGAACTCTACTTGACGATATCACGCATCATAATACTTTGTCGGTCAGCTCTCGGAGTGGAGAGCTGTGTTGAATGTCGACCGAGAGCCTAGATAATCCTTGACTGATCTTATCTCCTTGGACGTAAACTGTTCATCCTAATCCTACACAATCATCTTGAACACACCATGATAACAGACAACTACTCAAAAATCTCATGAAATACCAACGGGAGCTTTTTTCCGGATCGGGGTGACCCCAGCTACCTCGGTCAATCTATCAACGATGTTATAATTAACATTGTGCCCATAGTGGGGATGTGATAACCTGTGTATGAAATTCATAATTATATCCTCGAACTTCAACTCTAACTCAGGCAGTGACTGTAGTAGTTCCCCAAAAACCTTTGTACTTGGCCTTCACCAGACAACAAACCTCACAGTACGTCACAAAATCCATGACGTCTTTCTTTATACAGGGGAAAAATAAGTTCTAGTAAGCACAATTCTCCACTGGTAATTTGAGTTCTCGTTTGTGAGAGTATACAGTGACTCTATAAACTTCCTCTACATGATCAGGTTCTCATTCTTTCAAGTACGCCCGAGTAACGTTGAATAAGACCAGCTTCAACATCACTATGTTTGGGACAACACATTTTCTAAATTTGGTCTACGGGAACTCAAGTTAGTAACTAATTTGCCCAATAAACAAATGATAATCCAATACCTATCTTGGGCTAAGTGTCTTCGATATTACTATGTTATATTTGGACTAGATATTCAAACCATCCTTAGGCCATGCAACCTTAGACTTGGGGTTCCATCCTAAAACTTGTTGATATACTCCATACCATTAAACTCTTCAGGGTACCATTTATGACAACCTTGTTAGGGGCAATATATGACCCAGTCCCAAATGGGTCTCTTCTGATCTTAAATTCTTATACGACCCTTGGTGTTTGGTATGATGGTTGTCTCAACCTAATCATATCGAGTCCCCTATTATTCTGCTAATGGGTTGTAAGCATCATTTGTCCTTAACGTGGCCCTATTAGTTTGGGTAACATGTGATAGTACCACTTGATAAGTGAAGTAGATACATCAGAGTTTAAGACTTAAGAAGCTACTCTCGCATTAGACTCTTCCTGTAATGCTCCATCCATTGTATAACATATGATAGAAGGTCCGGTCGGGGCCCAATGCCATATACTATGGACAGGAAGGAGATAACATATTGTTTCAGTGAAAAAATGAGAAGAAATGCGAACAAGAGGTAAATAACTGCAAATTTTATTGCTCCAAAAAAGTAAGTAATACATAGGTGTGCCCCATTATTTATAGAAAATGGGGGAGATGAGAGAATACAAAACACAATGTGGGACTAAATACAAGCCGAGCGGACTGAGCAGTTTGACATACACAAACCGCTAACTATAAAAGCCATAACATTACAACCTCCAGACACAAGAGAAAGGCCGCCAGACATGTCGCTAAACCGCACCTGCAGATAGACAACAATCCGCAGTGCGGCTAACCATTACGCTGAAGCTGCGATAAGATATCTGACCGCCTACCGCGGGTTGCCACCAGACCACTGAGAGGATAGCCTTGGATCAGAGCTTCAAGACTTCACAAGACCGTTGTGGCTTATTACCTAACTGATGATGCATATTTTAGCTTAATTTATTAGGGTAAAAATATGTTATTTTCGTTTTTAATCTCTTTCTTTATGTTATTTTATGCTTCTTTTTATGTAAATATTATAATAATATTTATTTTCTGTTTTTGTAGGTTTCAACAAATTTCCAGAAAAAATCCCCTGACACGCCCCCCTGTCACGCCCTCCCCGGGCATGAACAAGGGCGTGTCACCTGCTCCCAATGTTGAAAGCCGCCAGATGAAGTTCCCGCCAAAAAATCCCCTGTCACGCCCACCGACACGCCCTACCCGGGCGTGTCACCGGGCGTGATACGGGGCGTGTCGCCCTCTGCCCGAAGTATGCCGCCTCCTTCAATGCATTCTACACCGCTGCATGCAACAGTACTGTCACGCCCCATGTCACGGGCATGACCTGGGGCGTGACTGCCCCGATTCTGACGTCTGATGGACCTGCCACCACTGATTTTGACCTGACACGCCTGTCACGCCCCCCTGTCACGGGCATGACCTAGGGACCACCATCGTATCGAAATAATCATCATTCCAGCCAGAATTCAGCTCCCGAGGTCAACTCCGTACCTGTCACGCCCCATGAAACGCCCTCATAGGGCGTGTCGCCGGGCGTGACAAACCCGTGGGAAAAGTCTATAAATACAAGACCCCCCCTTCCATTTCTGCAACTTTTGGGGGAGAGGGGGAGGTGCTGCCCCTTTATTTCTTGGCTCCTTTTATGTTTTTTTTTCTCTCTCTCTCCCTCTCTCTCTCTTATTTTGTAATTATTTTCTTAACCTAGCTAAGTGTTTTGCTTTTAGCTCTTGCATTTCTTCTAAGTAGCTTGTTGTAGGGCTAGAATAGGTTTTACTTTCATGCACTTGTAATTTCAATTTCATTTGTGTAACTTGCCCCTTTTTATTAATACAAGTGTTCTATGTTTAGCTTGTGTTCTTTTTATGCTTTACTACTCACCCCCCCCCCCTCCTCACCTCCATTATGATTAACTAATCCTCCTTGTACTCGATCTTGATGATCCGAGGTTAGAGCGATTAAGTTATGATGTTTTAATTAATCTTTTCTTTTTAGGTTAGGGCCTTGAATTACTCTTGATTAATCACGGGTTGGAGGTATATTATTGATATATACTCTCCACCTTTGCTTACATTCTGGGCTAGCCGAGAGGCCGATAGAATGAACTGAGCATTCAAGAGTAAAGGGAGTTGTACGCACCCCTCGAGAAAGGCAGAAGTCCAAATCTCCCGGATTGGAGTAAAATCCAATAGAGGGGTTCACCGCGTAAAGCGAGTTTTAGGCCTCCGATTTAGACGAGAGACAGTCGGACCTTCCTAAACTCAGTTGGGCACGACTTCGAGAGGAGCGTGTTCAAGCTTTAGGAACCTCCACGGTCAAGGACCTTTACCCTATTAAGCTTAGGTTTATTAATCGTCTTTTTAATCGCCTCCTACTGAAGTGATTCTTGATCGAGTGCATCTCTTTATTATTAGATCTAACTCTTTTTATCCTGCAAGTAGTTTAGTTTTCTTTTTATTTTAGTACTTTAATTCCTATTTTTAGTTTAACATTTAATAGAAATATCATTTGATAAAATAATAGCAACCTCCTTTGAGTAGAAGTAGTCATTACGCCCTAGGGAAATACGACCTTGATACTAATCCTTAGTATCCTATACTATAACCGATAAGGTACGCTTGCCTTTATCGGATATAGAATCGGAGAATATTCTCAACCACCACATCCACTTTCTCTTTTCAAACCCTCTCTCCGCCGTTGCGAATTTCTGTATCAAGTTTTTGGCGCCGTTGCTGGGGAATGTTTTGATATTTTGAAAAAAGGATAGCTATTAATTTTATCATTTTTGTTTTGTTTTTTTTTCTCTCATCTCTCTCACCCCACTCTCACGGTTGATTAATTTTATTTTGTAATGTGTAATCTTTGTTTTAATTGTGGAGAGTTCGGTCACTCTCGTGAGGAGTGTTGGGTAAGGTATCCTTCATCCCCCTATGATTTTATCCCTTCCGGATCGAATCAATTTGGCCAAATTGATCCGTCCGTGAATTTTTTTTCATGGGGTTACGAAGGTTTTCAAACGCCTTCCTACCCTTCTCCTCCGAATTTTTCTGATTTTAATTCTTACGGAAATTTCTTGAATGGACATTTTGATCCAAGCCCTACTTTGAACTACTCAGGGTGGCAACACCCTGATCATTCTTGGGGCCAAGGTGATCATCAATCCATTCAATCTCAAGATTTTTCCACTTTTTCTCCGTAAGTTTGCGCGCCTCCCATTTTTTATTCTATCGAAAATGAAGTCATTTTTGATTGTGTAGCATTTGATGCACGCATCAATGCTCACTTCAAAGTGATTTTTGATGCTTTGGCTGCTGAGGCCGCATCTTTTTCTTCCCCTCCTCCTATTTATCTTTCGAATGATTAATCTTAGGATATTCCGCAGTGCCTTCAATCACTTGCGGAAGACGATTATTCAGAAATTCCATTGTGCCTTCAACCTCTCGAGGAGGAAATTTCCCCCGATATTCCGATTTTTTTTCATGTTTTTGAGGAAGATGAACTTTCTTGTGTTCGATCTTCTGAAGAGATTGATTTTTCGTATATCCCGGTTTGCTCCCAATCTACAGAAATGATTGATATTCAGGTGGAGCAACCGGATTTTTCTATCCAACCATTTTCTTGTGATCAACCGCCGTCGCCTTCTTCTTTTTCTTCTCTTCCCCCTCCTTGCGAAAATTCTATTTTCTTTTCGTGTTTTATTTTTCCTTCTGGTTTAGTTTCTACTTCTTCTTCGCCCCTTCTAATAGTATAGTTTATTTTTCTAGTTTTTTTTTCTTTTTCTAAATCTTCTTGTTTTTTATTTTATTTAAAAAATAAAAAATTACATAAAAATATTTTTATTTACTTAAAAAATGTTTTGGCACTCGCGCTGAAACACATATTGCACGAGCTGCCATTACATTTCTCTTTTTATTTTCCATTTAGCTAACAAAAAAACGTCGAGCTCAACGACGTTTTAATCATAGAGCTCTCTTGGGAGGCACCCCTTGCTTATCTTTTTCTTTTTTTGTTTTTTCGTTTTTTTTATTTTTTGTTTTGTGCAGGAATAAGCTCCCGCGTGTTTGTGCAGCTTATCGCCTCGCAAATTGGACTGAAGCCGATCTTTAGCTCAAGTTTGGGGGACGCATTTTCCAACGTCTAGGCATCAAATGCTAGGGAAGCATCTTCTCTGTCTCTTTGCATTTCTTTTTTCTCTTTTCTCTCTCTTCTCACTCTCTTTATACTTAACTTTAAACATTGGGGACAATGTTTAACTTTAAGTATGGGGGAGTGTTCCCTTAATATTTTACTTAAGAAAAATAATAAAAAAAAATTATAAAAATTTTAGAAAAGTGAAAAAAAAAAATTTGTATATATAATATTTTTGAAAAATCAAAAAAAATATATAAAAATTTTTGAGAAAAAATCCCAAATTAAATTGAGTTAATTTTTTCCAAATCAATTAGTACCCCGCTACTTTGCTCTTTATTGTTTTTTCAAGCTCATGTCTACTTGCTTAGTTAGAATAAATTTGATTAATTTTCTTTTTAAATATGTTTAGCGAGTAGTATGTTGACCCATGTAGTGTTCCTATTTAGGGTAGTATGCTATTTTTGAATTTTTTTTTGAATTTTTCTTTACTTTTCCTTAGCCTTTCTTTTATTTCTTTTACTTTTATAAAACCCATCATCCCTTATTTTTCATTATTAAAATCTTTTTAAACGTTAATTAGTATTAAGTGTAGTAGACACAAACCGGTCTAGACGCTTATTATCATTATTTTCATGAAAGCAAATTCTCTATTTTGTATTTTTTTGTGCTTATCCTCTTTTGAAATTTCAAAGCTTTACTTTGAGTAAATTTAGGAAGCATGAAAATGATTTAGGAATTTCTTTTGTAACGTTTGAGCCTTTGCACCTCGCCTAACAATAACCATTGCTAGCCATTTTTGTGCCTTTTCCTTTCTTTTTTGTAGCCCCACTTTTTATTTCACCACGGCCAAATAGCCTACCTACATGCACACTTTAAAATTATTTTTGAGCTTTAATTGCTAATGTGCATCTTTTTGAAAAAATTAGTGGAAAATCTTTGTGTTATCTTTTGCTACAAAAGTAAAAAGTTTTAAGTATAAAAAAAATGAAAAAAAAAGATTAAAATAATTGAAAAAAAGTAAAAGAAAACAAAAGAAAAGTATTTATTTTGGCTAGTTTTATTTTGGCAAAGCTCATTTTTTTTTTGTTTTAAGTGTGCAAATATCCCTCGTGTTTATCTTTTTGAATATCACACCCTTAAATACCTAAGCCTAACTATACGCCTAATTAAAGCCCTAATGATTCATGCTTTCTATGCTTACTTTTTAGTATAGTAGCGAGAAACTAGATTGAGTAAGTATTTTTGATAGAAATATTGAATTTTGTCTTGATTGACTATGGTTTTAATTTGTCTCTTAGACTTTAGTAGTGACTCAATGCGCTTTTTACTCGTTATTTTATTAAGTTTTAATTCTGTAAAAATTTGGGATTATTTGTTTTTATATTTAGTAAAATTTATAAAATTTTGTGCTAAGTTAAATTAGGACTTTTCGGTTCTTTTTCAAAAATTACTCTACCTCTAAATTCCCGTCTTACTCGTTTATAGCATTTTTAAAATTTTCAATTAATCCCCTTTATTTTCTCTAACTCGTAGTCTTTACTTGAGGACAAACAAAATAATAAGTATAGGGGAATTTGATGATGCATATTTTAGCTTAATTTATTGGGGTAAAAATATGTTATTTTCGTTTTTAATCTCTTTCTTTATGTTATTTTATGCTTCTTTTTATGTAAATATTATAAATAATATTTATTTTCTTTTTTTGCAGGTTTCAACAAATTTCCAGAAAAAATCCCCTGACACGCCCCCTGTCACACCCCCCCCGGGCGTGACCCAGGGCGTGTCACCTGCTCCGGATGTTGAAAGCCGCCAGATGAAGTTCCCGCCAAAAAGTCCCTGTCACGCCCACCGACACGCCCTACCCGAGCGTGTCACCCGCGTGACATGGGGCGTGTCGCCCTCTGCCCGAAGTCTGCCGCCTCCTTCAATGCATTCTACACCGCTGCACGCAACAGTACTGTCACGCCCCATTTCACGGGCGTGACCTGGGGCGTGACTGTCCCGATTCTAATGTCTGATGGACCTGCGACCACTGATTTTGACCTGACACGCCTGTCACGCCCCCTGTCACGGGCGGGACCTAGGGCGTGACCACCATCGTACCGAAATAATCATCATTCCCGCCAGAATTCAGCTCCCGAGGTCAACTCCATACCTGTCACGCCCCATGGCACGCCCTCCTAGGGCGTGTCGCCGGGCGTGACCAACCCGTGGGAAAAGTCTATAAATACCAGACCCCCCCTTCCATTTCAGCAACTTTTGGGGGAGAGGGGGAGGTGCTGCCCCTTTATTTCTTGGCTCCTTTTATGTTTTTTTCTCTCTCTCCCTCTCTCTCTCTTATTTTGTAATTATTTTCTTAACCTAGCTTAGTGTTTTGCTTTTAGCTCTTGCATTTCTTCTAAGTAGCTTGTTGTAGGGCTAGAATAGGTTTTACTTTCATGCACTTGTAATTTCAATTTCATTTGTGTAACTTGCCCCTTTTTATTAATAGAAGTGTTCTATGTTTAGCTTGTGTTCTTTTTATGCTTTACTACTCATCCCCCCTCCTCCACTCCATTATGATTAACTAATCCTCCTTGTACTCGATCATGATGATCCGAGGTTAGAGCGATTATGTTATGATGTTTTAATTAATCTTTTCTTTTTAGGTTAGGGCCTTGAATTACTCTTGATTAATCACGGGTTGGAGGTATATTATCGATATATACTCTCCACCTTTGCTTTCATTCTGGGCTAGCCGAGAGGCCGATAGAATGAAGTGAGCATTCAAGAGTAAAGGGAGTTCTACGCACCCCTCGAGAGAGGCAGACGTCCAAATCTCCTGGATTGGAGTAAAATCCAATAGAGGGGTTCACCGCCTAAAGCGAGTTTTTGGCCGCCGATTTAGACGAGAGTCGGTCAGACCTTCCTAAACTCAGTTGCGCACGACTTCAAGAGGAGCGTGTTCAAGCTTTAGGAACCTCCACGGTCAAGGACCTTTACCCTATTAAGCTTAGGTTTATTTATCGTCTTTTTAATCGCCTCCTACAAAAGTGATTCTTGATCAGTGCACCTCTTTATTATTAGCTCTAACTCTTTTTATCCTGAAAGTAGTTTATTTTTCTTTTTATTTTAGTACTTTAATTCCTGTTTTTAGTTTAACATTTAATAGAAATATCATTTGATAAAATAATAGCAACCTCCTTTGAGTAGAAGTAGTCATTACGCCCCAGGGAAATACGACCTTGATACTAATCCTTAGTATCCTATACTATAACCGATACGGTACGCTTGCCTTTATCGGATATAGAATCGGAGAATATTCTCAACCACCACATCCACGTTTTCTTTTCTAACCCTCTCTCCGCCGTTGCGAATTTTTGTATCACTAACCGTTGAAGCGCAACCTGGGCAGAACCCTGCGGCTTCTACTAAAACATCAACAAAACAGTCCACTTAGGTCATCCACTAGAAGAGCGGCAGGACAGGCCGTTGCGGCTACTGTGACTAACCTCCCGAACTGATTAGCAACATACTGAATCATCCCAGCAGCAAGCTTAGTCTACCCGCTAGAAGGCTAACTGGACAGACCGCGGCGGCTAGTTCGGCTAACCGCCCGAACTGAGTTCCAACACTCCGCCTCATGCTGGAGCATATATATCAACCATGCCCAGCTTGCCACAAACCTCTGTAAATGAAGTAACCGGTTTTGTGAAGTAATCAGCCTGCTCTTTATCAGAAGTAACGAAAGGAGTGCATATTTGATTCTTCAGAATCTCTTCTCTAAAAAAGTGGCAATCAACCTCGATAAGCTTCGTTCTCTCATGAAAGACCTGTTTCTTCGAAATGTATATAGATGTTTTATTGTAACGGAAAATTGGTAGGGGGTGATCATAAATCTCTCCCAGATCCAGTAAGAGAGTTCGAAGCCACTTCAGTTTACAAGCAGTTAAAGCCATGCTTCTATACTCGACTTCTACAATTAATCTAGCAACCACAGCCTGCTTCTTGCTCTTCCAACTGACTAGATTTCCTCAAACAAAAGTGCAGAAACCTGATGATGACTTCCTATCGCCCTTATCATCTGCATAGCTCGCGTTAGAATAAGCCTCTACTTTTAAATGTCCCCTTTTTAGGAACAAGAGCCCTTTACCTGGTGCACCTTTCATGTATTCAAGGATCTTCAGAGCTGATAGCATCTAACACTCCCTAGGGGCTTGCATAAACTAACTTACATTTCCAACTGCATAGCAGATGTGAAATACTTTGTTTCAAGAGCCTAAACCCCTAGAGGGGGGGGGGGTGAATAGGTTCTAATCTTTTAAAGTCCTTTTGAGGCAAACAGTTAAATAATTATTCAACACAGATTAATCAAATCACAAAACATAAACACATCACAGCAAACACCAGATCTATAGTGGTTCCCCAAGATATGGGTACATCTACTTTCCCCCTTCGTCTATCCAGTAAATAACTGGATTCAGCCTAACTTACATACAATGGCTCGGATCCGCAGATCTTACAATCTCAGAACCAAAATGGTTCCTACAGCTCAGACTTAACAAGTCCTACCTCAGATTCTTCCAAAGAATCCTACCTCAGGCCTCAGCCCTACCTCAGCCTTTATAACTGGGCTTACAACTCAGACTTTCCACAAGTCCTACACCTCAGGCTAATAGCCCTACCTCAGCCTTTATAATTTCAGGCTTACGACTCAGATCTGATAATAGATCTTACAAGAAAAAGAATGTAATAAGAAACATACAAATTCACCAGCTAGATTCCTTCGTTGGTGCAGCCTTCTTATTCAGTTCTTGACTGAACTGATCCTTCTAATCTAGCCTGACTTAGCTTCTCAAAGCTTCTTGATAGAACAAAATTAGGTGGATCTTCTTGCTGTTGAAGTTGATCTTCAGTCAGCTTCTTCCTTAAATTAAGATTGGAATCTGAATCTTTCTTGCAAAATAATTCTGAATCTGTTTCTCTTCACAAAATTCTCTTTTTCCTTTTTCTCCACCCTTTCTGTAGTTTCCGATCTATCTCTTATTAAGAGTCTGCTTCATGGTTACCGGCTGATCCAGTTTCTAACAAACTACTGACATATCTGTTAGAGGTGTCAGACCGGTTGGATATGACAGCTGTCAAGTCACCAGACATGTCATTAGATTCTTAAGAGTCATTCCAACTCAGTACAAATCACTCAGCAGGCTGCTTCATATGTGTTGACACATATTGGCCAAGGTCGACACAAGTCTTCATGGTGTCGACACAATAGTCCAAGTGTCGACACAGATATACTTCTGCTTCTCGACACATCTTCTGTTGAATGTGTCGACACAAATGCTACCGGTGTCGATACAGCTGTTGCTGGCAGATGGCGTTGAGTATGTGTCGACACAAGTCCTGTGTGTCGATACAGCTGATTTTGGTCTCGACATAGCTGTTGTCGACAGATGGCGTTGAATGAATGTCGACAGTGTTGAAAGTATCCAGACGCCGTTGAGTGTGTGCCGACATAAGTCCTGTGTGTCGACACAATTACTTCTAGTGTCGACATAACTCCTGGCTAAGGTGTCGACACAAGTCTGAGTGTCGACACAACTTCTTCAGAAGTGTCGACTTAGCTTGAGTGTCGACAAAACTTCTTCATAAGAGTCGACATAGCTTGAGTGTCGATACAACACCTTCATAGGTGTTGACACAACTTCAGAGTGTCGACACAATTTCTTCATAAGTGTCGACACAGCTTCTTCACAAGTGTCGACACTTGTACATAGAAAATTTTCTTCAAATGCTTAAACCGCACAATGTAACTCAAACATCTATTAAATACAAATTGATGCATATCATTGACTAAGATGTGGATTCTCCAAATCTGGTACACATTTTCCAATGTACCCAACAATCTCCCCCTATTTGGAGAAGTCATAACCCTTAGTTAAAGACATACATCTTGTAACACCTCTACCCGTCAAGAAGAATATAATAGAGGGTCCGGCCGGGGCCCCACACCATAATCCACAAACAGGCGGAGACGCTACGAACTAATATCATATCCAACGCATCCTAACACAGAGCATTCTAGCGAAAGTTTCACGGTGGAATCTTTGAACTCAAGATAAAGAACACTGTCCACTATAACATAGGAATGTATACAAACATCAAAAGAGTCTGGCCTTAAGGCCTTACAATAATTTCTCTTAACAAGAGTGTGGATTATAGACATCGGCACGCAGGCCGGCCACACATGAACAAAAGAAACAAAACAATGCCTTCGAGGGCAGCAACGCAGCTTTGGGCTTCAGCCCGCTAAGTCCCGCTCAGACCAGCACCTCTAGTACCTGTAAGAACCAATCCACCAAGCTGTGGCAAACAGGGCAACGGTCAGCATTCAGCTGACCAATTATAACGACCCTGCCCCTGGCACGGGGCATCGGAATTCCATCCCTGCATAGCAATCATCCCATATAATATATAGAAATTCAAGCAAGACGTGCATGACCGCACAGTCACATATCACAAACGCCGGCACGACGGCCCGACGTCCCGTGCACTCATGGCACTCTCGGGTGCACCGGAACCACCGGATCTCACCATTGAGCATTTAGTCCGGCACGCAGGCCCAAGACTCTCATTATGCCGCTGACGAAAGCCCAATGCCTTGGCGCTCTCATGTCCAGCCTACATAACGCAGGTACAGATCAGCCACCCCCTGTTGCTCAAATCGCCTTGCCCAACCAAGTACATCGTACCTGAGGCCACATTTAAAGGAGCGGGTCGGTTTCACCTTGCCTGTTCGGCACGAAGCCTTTTCATACAGTTGCAGCCCAACGCTCAACTGCACACAAAGTGGCAACTCACGGCCACAAGAGTTGCACCCAACTCTCACAATTTCCTGGACTTCCTCCAGTACTTTATCCATCATGCATACAAGCAATAATCACGGAGTCTTCTCCGATATGCAAACAAGCATCACCAATCCAGACCAATATGTCCAGATGGGCTTCACACAGCATTCCTAGATCCGTACTCCAATTCCGGACTCTAACAAGGGGGACTTCACATATTTACCCCAAGGGACGCCACAACCCACCGCACACTCGCGGGGAAGGGTTTTCCCTATGCAATGCAAGAAATAAGGACTTCACATGTCCAAGAAGGAAATCGTTACCCTAGGAATTCGCTTCGGAGCCATGGAGAGAAATTGAGACGGATGAAAGCCTTCGCAGCAGCGTTGCCTTTGCAAATCCGAACTCGGCTCGCGATTTGGACCACCGTAGCACCACCGGCAGCCGGATTCCACTTCTTCTTCCTCACCTTGCTCTAACCTCTCTCTTAGATATAGAAAGAGAAGATGAACTCAAAAATAAGCCTTTCCTCCTCCTTTCCCGGCCTTATCAGACCAGGAATGAGCCCCAGCCATAGGATCTTCTTTAAGGAAAATGAACGGCCAAGATCTGCCTGAAAAACTATACTTTTTGGCCGACACGGCCTGTGACACGCCCATGTCACAGGCCGTGTACCCTTAAGCGGTACACGCGGCACTCGCACCGACTGAAAACTTGTAACGACCCCATTCATTACATGACGTATAGTAGAAGGTCCGGCCCGGGCCCCACACTATATGCCACAAACAGACGGTGAGGTCACAGGATAATACCAAACCATACACGCATCCTAACTCAGAGCATGCTAGCGGAAGCTTTAAGTTGTAATTTGAACTCTAACCAGGAATGTCCAATATATAAATCACAGTTATATATACAGCCACGGAATGTACAACAAAGGTTTGGCCTTAAGGCCTTACAGTTCCTCTTTCCATACAACATGGATTACAAACATCGGCGCGCAGGCCGGCCATACATGAGGAAAAGCAAAACAAATAAAACCCTTTCCGCAGCCTTCAAGGGCTAGCCGCAGCAGCAGTAACAACAGCAGTAGGGCTCCAGCCCTTCATTTACCACTTGGCTCTCCAGCACCTGCATAGGAACAATCCACCCAAACGGTGGCAAACATGGCAACGGTCAGCATTCAGCTGACCCAATTATAACAATCCTACCCCTTTCTCGGGGCAGTAGCATTCTTTCCCTGCACAGCATGGTATCAACAATAGCAAATATGTGCGCGCAGGCACACTCAAGCCATCACAATCGTCGCCACACGGCCCGTTAGTCCGTGCACTCAGGGCACATTCTTGGTGCACCGGAAAACCAGGGTCAACACCACCGTTAACACGATATTGAGCATTCTAGTCTTTTTGGCGCGCGGGCCTAAGACTCTCATTAGGCGCTCCAACAAAACCCATAACCAGGCTTCCAAGTCGGACGGACCTAACGCAGGTACGGATCAGCCACCCCCCGTTGCTCAAGTCGCCGTGCCACCTCGAATACGGAAGTATCCATGGCAATTTCTAGGCGCGGGTCGGTTTCACCTTTCCTGTTCGGCAATCTGCCTTTTCATCGAGTTGCAGACCAATGGCTCAACCGCACACAAAGTGGCAACACACTGCCACAAGAGTTGCATCCAACCCTCTTCCTTTCTTGGACTTCATCCAGTACTTCCTGCTGCACCAAGCAACAGGTAGGCACAAGGCAAACAAGCCATAATCACGGAGTCTTCTCCGATATGCAAACAAGCATCACCAATCCAGACCAACATGTCCAGATGGGCTTCACACAGTATGCCTAGATCCGTACTCCAATTCCGGACTCTAACAAGGGGGACTTCACATATCTACCCCAAGGGACACCACAACCCACCGCACACTCGCGGGGAAGGGTTTTCCCTATATAATGCAGAAAAGAAGGACTTCACATGTCCAAGAAGGGAGATCGTTACCCTTGTCGTTCTCTTGGGATCCATCGAAATCTAGCCAGTGAGAAAGCACCGCAGTAGCTTTGCCTTCACAACGTTGGCCTCGGATCACGAATCGGACCACGGGAGCTCCACCGGTGGCTTGATCTCCTCCTCCTTCTTCTTCCTCCTCTCTCTTTCTCTCTTCCTTAGCTAAGTGAAGAATGACTCAAGCCTCTGCTGACTTAAACCAGCCAGGAATCATCTGAGCCTTTGGATCCAAAGAGAGAAAATAAACGGCCACGATTTTCCCAAAATCACTCTTTTTTGGCTGACACGGCCTGTGACACGCCCGTGTCACAGGCCGTGTACCCTTAAGCCGCACACGCGGTATTCGTACCGACTGAACTTTACCAGAACACGGGCATCGACACGCCCGTGTCGAACCTGACACGCCCGTGTCAGTCATGAGACACGCCCGTGTCACCCCTGCCGCATCGAGCTCCAAACTCAACCAGCAGTAGACGGGTAGGCACACGGCATCGGACACGCCCGTGTCAAATCTGACACGGCCGTGTTCAAGGCTTGGTTTTGGGCCGTGTAATCTTCTGACTCAATCCGCCTATTATTTGAGTGACACGCCCTGGGACACGCCCGTGTCCCAGGCCGTGTACCCCCGACACGCCCTGGGACACGCCCGTGTCCCAGGCCGTGTAAAACAACCTGCACCTCAAATCCATTTTTGAGATTTTTGGGGTGTTACAATCCTCCCCTCCTTAATAAAATTTCGTCCTGAAATTTGCACGGTAAGGAAACAAGGAAAAACAATGCAATAACTTGATAACTCTGTTATAACACAAGGTACACGGTCTACAGTTTATACAAACAGCTCGGGAAATTCAACTCGCATGGTCTGCTCTTGCTCCCATGTTAGCTCTTCACGGCCACAATTGTCCCATCGGACCTTGACCATCCCGATCACTTTGTTCCGCAATTGTTTCTCGGCTCGATCCTCGATCCGAATGGGTCGAACCCTCGTCGTTAGCCCATACTCGACCGATACCCGATCATTCTCCACTACTTGAGCTGGATCCTTGACAGCCTTACGAAGTACTGAGATGTGAAATACATCATGTAATCCACCCAAGTCTGCTGAAAGTGCTAGTCGATAAGCAGCTTCCCCAACTCGCTCCACCACCTCAAATGGACCAAGATACCTCGGACTTAGCTTTTTCAAACGCCGAATCCTGGACACGCCTTTGAAGGGTTTGATCTTCAAATATACCCAATCACCAATCACGAACTCCACGTTCCGGTGTTTGGCATTGTAGTACTTTGCTTGACGATCTTGGGCTATCAATAGCCTCTCCCGAATAGAGCGTATGAGCGAGGTAGCTTCTTCGACTTCCTTTTTCCCACTCAGCTTAGATTCGCCTGCTTCTGCCCAAGCTAACGGTGTACGGCATTTACGACCATACAAAGCCTCAAATGGTGCCATACTGATGCTCGCTTGGTAGCTATTATTATAGGCAAATTCGACAAGAAATATATAATCTTCCCATCTCTTACCAAAGTCTAGGGCGCACATGCGGAGCATGTCCTCCATCGTCCTGTTGGTTCGTTCAGTCTGGCCATCCGTTTGGGGATGAAAGGCCGTACTAAACGCTAATTTTGTACCCAACATTTGATGAACTAGCCGCCAATCATTCGATGTGAATAGCCCATCGCGGTCACTAACGATGCTCCGAGGAACACCGTGCAGTCGAACAATCTGCTCCACATAAAGCTTGGCCAAGGTTTCCACTGAATCGTCTCTTCTGTTTGGAAGGAAGTGCACCACTTTTGTCAACCGGTCCACAATCACCCAGATTGAATCATGACCGCGTTGCGATCTCGGCAACCCGTGCACGAAATCCATCGAAATGTCCTCGAACTTCCACTCCGGAATGGGTAAAGACTTCAGGAACTCGCCAGGCTTCTGGCATTCCGCTTTCACCAATGCACAAGTAAGGCATTCCGCCACATAACGTGCTACATCTTTCTTTAGTCCGGGCCACCAGAACAGCTTTTTCAGATCTCTGTACATCTTTGTGCTCCTTGGGTGGACTGAGTACTTTGCAAAGTGAGCTTCGTACATCAACTCTTCCCTCAATTTACCCACACTCGGGACGCACACTCGACCATTTCTTCGTAACAAACCGTTATCCCAAGAGAATTGGTCATCTGGCCCATCTTTAGCATAGCGCTGGAGACTTTCATCAAGCTCCGTTGCTCGCCAAACTCTGTCCGTAAGGTCATATTGCACCTCCGTCCAGTTCAAGCATGCATCGGTCGACGAACCCTTGTCAACACAAGATATCTCTAATGCTTCCAATTCCTAGATTAAACGCTGATCATGCCTCTGCAACCAGCTTGCCCGTACCAGAGTCCTCCGACTCAAAGCATCAGCGACCACATTTCCCTTCCCGGGAGTATAGTGAATCTCGAAGGTGTAGTCCCCAAGGAACTCAATCCATCTTCGTTGTCGCATATTCAGATCCTTCTGATCCAACAAGTACTTTAGGCTTTTGTGATCTATATAGATGTCCACTTTAACGCCATAAAGATAGTGCCACCACAATTTGAGCGCAAAGATTATCGTCGCCAAATCCAAATCATGGACGGGGTAATTCCGCTCATGCACTTTCAACTGGCGCGAGCCATAAGTAATCACTTTCCCAAACTGCAAAAGGACGCAGCCTAAGCCGCTCCCAGAAGCATCACTATAGATCTCATACCCATCTGTACCATATGGCGATGTCAACACATGCGCCGTGGTCAAACGACTCTTCAAGTCTTCAAAAGCTCGCGCGCACTCCGGCGTCCAAATGAACTTTTGATCTTTTCTCGTCAGTGTGGTCAGAGGTAAAGCAATCCGTGAGAAGTTTTCCACAAACCGTCTATAGTAGCCCGCAAGCCCAAGGAAGCTCCTGACCTCGGCCACTGAAGACATCACTGGCCAATCTCGAATGGCACTTATCTTCAACAGATCCACCGCAATACCTTCTCCACTTACCACATGGCCTAAAAAGGATACTGAAGAGAGCCAGAACTCACACTTTGAGAACTTGGCATAAAGCTTATTCCTCCGCAGGGTATGCAATACCAACCGCAAATGGTTTGCATGATCCTCTTCCGACTGAGAGTATACTAAGATGTCATCGATAAACACAATTACGAATAAATTCAAGTACTCTCGGAACGTTCGATGCATTAGATCCATAAATACCGAAGGCGCATTATATAGGCCAAACAGCATTACCGTGCTCTCATAATAACCGTAGCGTGTTCCAAACACCGTCTTGGGAATGTCACCTTCCCGAATCCTCAACTGATAATATCCCGATTTCAAATCCAACTTGGAATAGACCGTTGATCCTGCCAGCTGATCAAATAGGTCATCTATCCGTGGAATCAGATATTTGTTTTTCTCCGTCAGGTTATTCAATTTGCGGTAGTCAATACATAACCGCAAACTACCGTCTTTCTTTTTCACAAAGAGAACAGGCGCGCTCCAAGGTGACATACTTGGGCGTATGTATCCCTGCTCCAACAACTCTTGCAATTGGACTTTCAATTCCGCCATCTCTTTTGGCGCAACGCGATATGGTGAGCGGGTCATAGGTTTAGCACCTGGCACCAACTCAATAGAGAAGTCAATCTCCCGCTGTGGTGGTAACCCAGGAAGATCTTTAGGAAACACATCGGCAAACTCTGACACAACCAGAACTTCACCGACACTGGCCTTTGGCTCAATAGCCTGAATTAGCGTGAAGAATAACTCCGCGCCCTTCCGAACAGCATTGATGACTTGGAGCGCAGACAACAGAGTCCCGCCAACTCCTCGCATACCAGCGAACTTCGTCACAAGTCCGGTATTCTGGCCCAGTGTGATCTCCTTGGAGTTGCAATCAATAAAGGCACGCTGCTCCGAGAGCCAGTCCATACCAAAGATCACATCAAACTCCGATAACGGTAGCACAGCTGCACTCAAACCGAAATCCCGACTTCCTATTTGAACATCCAAATCGCAAGCCCTATCCGCAAGCATCACACAGACATTCGGCAATAGCACCCTTGTACTATCAACCGTCACATGACTCGGCACCCCAATTCGAGATACGAAGTCCTCAGACAGAAAAGAATGTGAAGCACCCGTATCAAACAGGGCTCTCGTCGGACGATTCCGAATCAGGACAAAGCCTGCAGCACACACATCATGCACAAGCTATACATAACCAAAAGCAATAGCACGTAAGCAAATAATCTATATTCACTCGTACCTGTGACGACGTCACTTTGCTTAATCGCCTCCTGTTGGCCAAGGTGATAGATTCGGGGCTGTGCCTGGGACGCAGAGGAATCAACCACCGCTTTGCCCTTCTCAGCATAAGATGCACCCGTCTTCTTTTCCCCTTTGGGCAGAACAACCCTACAGTCACGGGCTATATGCCCCACCCGGCCATAGTTATAGCATGTATGAGACTCTGGCCTTGATGTCGCCCCCGACACAACGGTCGTAGTCACTTGCCCAGATGGCTTGGACCTCTTGCCCCCTTTCTTCTGGTAGAACGATTTGCTAGGGCGAGGTGCTTGAACCTCTGGCTTTGACACAACCAAGCCCTTGTTCCCTTGCACCCGCCGCATGTCCTTCTCCAACGCACACGCAGTATCAACCAATGCCTGAAACCCTTGGTTCACTGAACTCGAAAGCAGGAACCTCAACTCATCCCGCAATACTTCATAGAACCTATTCGTTTTCCTTTGGTCATCCGCGAAAATTGTTCCCGCATAGCGTCCCAACCTTGTAAAGTCATGCAGGTACGTATCCACGCTATCTTCTCCTTGCTTTAACCGTTGGAACTCATTTTCCATGGCAATGCGTTGTGCCGCTGGGACATGCTTCGCCAGAAATATTCGAGAGAACTCCTCAATCGATACTTGCATTAATTGCCTGCACGGCAAATGGTGTACCTCAACCTCGTCCCACCACAACCGCGCCTCTCCTTCAAGCATGAAGGTGGCCAAGGTGACCTTTAGAGTTTCCTCCGCCCTGATCGCTGTCATTATCCGCTTGACACGCGATAACCAATCCTCTGCCTGCTTTGGGGATCCCAGTCCCGTAAACGTAGGCGGACTGAAGCTCATGAATTGCTTCAACTGTCGGTCAGCTGCTCGTAGATCGACTGCCTCAACCAGCTCGGGTCTTACATCAACACGAACTGGCACTTCCGCCGGCTGCGCTTGCCCGGTCGGCTGAATCATGGCAAAGAGAGCCTCAACAAGTAAACGAACAGTTTCCGCAGATGGAGGAGGTGTTGGCACCTCAGCTGGTGCCGCACTCTCATCAGAGCGCTGGGGCTCAGACTGCCCAGCACCACTACGCATCACCTATAGGTGGACAAGACACACATTAGCGAACGCATGCAAGCAAACAACAGAAAAGGAACGCGCAGATTCCTCAAACAAGATTATGTATATTCCTTAGTGGACATTCCAGAGTTCATTAGCGTTACAGCAGGGCGCATAAACACGCGCTCGCCACCCCATAAAGAATTCGGCCACGAATTCAAAAGAGGAAGACCGAGCAAAGCTGATACCAAAATGTAACGCCCCATCCGTTATATGACGTATAGTAGAAGGTCCGGCCGGGGCCCCACACTATATGTCACAAACAGACGGTGAGGTCACAGGATAATACCAAACCATACACGCATCCTAACTCAGAGCATGCTAGCGGAAGCTTTAAGTTGTAATTTGAACTCTAACCAGGAATGTCCAATATATAAACCACAGTTATATATACAGCCACGGAATGTACAACAAAGGTTTGGCCTTAAGGCCTTACAGTTCCTCTTTCCATACAACATGGATTACAAACATCGGCGCGCAGGCCGGCCATACATGAGGAAAAGCAAAACAAACAAAACCCTTTTCGCAGCTTTCAAGGGCTAGCCGCAGCAGCAGCAACAACAGCAGTAGGGCTCCAGCCCTTCATTTACCACTTGGCTCTCCAGCACCTGCATAGGGACAATCCACCCAAACGGTGGCAAACATGGCAACGGTCAGCATTCAGCTGACCTAATTATAACAATCCTACCCCTTTCTCGGGGCAGTAGCATTCTTTCCCTGCACATCATGGTATCAACAATAGCAAATATGTGCGCGCAGGCACACTCAAGCCATCACAATCGTCGGCCACACGGCCCGACAGTCCGTGCACTCAGGGCACATTCTTGGTGCACCGAAAAACTAGGGTCAACACCACCGTTTACACGGTATTGAGCATTCTAGTCTTTTTGGCGCGCGGGCCTAAGACTCTCATTAGGCGCTCCAACAAAACCCATAACCAGGCTTCCAAGTCGGACGGACCTAACGCAGGTACGGATCAGCCACCCCCCGTTGCTCAAGTCGCCGTGCCACCTCTAATACGGAAGTATCCATGGCAATTTATAGGCGCGGTTCGGTTTCCCCTTTCCTGTTCAGCAATCTACCTTTTCATCGAGTTGCAGCCCAACGGCTCAACCGCACACAAAGTGGCAACGCACTGCCATAAGAGTTGCATCCAACCCTCTTCATTTCCTGAACTTCATCCAGTACTTCCTGCTGCACCAAGCAACAGGTAGGCACAAGGCAAACAAGCCATAATCACTGAGTCTTCTCCGATATGCAAACAAGCATCACCAATCCAGACCAACATGTCCAGACGGGCTTCACACAGCATGCTTAGATCCGTACTCCAATTCCGGACTCTAACAAGGGGGAATTCACATATCTACCCCAAGGGACACCACAACCCACCGCACACTCGCGGGGAAGGGTTTTCCCTATGCAATGCAGAAAAAAAGGACTTCACATGTTCAAGAAGGGAGATCGATACCCTTGTCGATCTCTTGGGAGCCATGGAAATCTAGCCGGTGAGAAAGCACCGCAGCAGCTTTGCCTTCACAACGCTGGCTTCGGATCACGAATCGGACCACGGGAGCTCCGCCGGTGGCTTGATCTCCTCCTCCTTCTTCTTCCTCCTCTCTCTTTCTCTCTTCCTTAGCTAAGTGAAGAATGACTCAAGCCTCTGCTGGCTCAAACCAGCCAGGAATCATCTGAGCCTTTGGATCCAAAGAGAGAAAATGAACGGCCATGATTTTCCCAAAATCACTCTTTTTTGGCTGACACGGCCTGTGACACGCCCGTGTCACAGGCCGTGTACCCTTAAGCGGCACACGCCGTATTCGTACCGACTGAACTTTACCAGAACACGGGCATCGACACGCCCGTGTCGAACCTGACACGCCCGTGTCAGTCATGAGACACGCCCGTGTCACCCCTGCCTCATCGAGCTCCAAACTCAACCAGCAGTACACGGGTAGGCACACGGCATCGGACACGCCCGTGTCAAATCTGACACGGCCGTGTTCAAGGCTTGGTTCCGGGCCGTGTAATCTTTTGACTCAATCCGCCTATTATTTGAGTGACACGCCCTGGGGCACGCCCGAGTCCCAGGCCATGTACCCCCGACACGCCCTGGGACACGCCCGTGTCCCAGGCTGTGTAAAATAACCTGCACCTCAAATCCATTTTTGAGATTTTTGGGGTGTTACAAAACTACCAGTACACGGGCATCGACACGCCCGTGTCGAACCTGACACTCCCGTGTCAGTCATATGACACGCCCGTGTCACCCCTGTTTCACGGTACTCAACGAGCTCTAAAATAAACAGAACAGTACACGGGTAGGCACACGCCCTCGGACATGCCCGTGTCAAACCTGACACGGCCGTGTTCAAGGCTTGGTTCCGGGCCGTGCACTTCCCTGACTCGGTCCGGACATTTATTTAGTGACACGCCCGTGTCGAAGGCCGTGTCCCAGGCTCGACTATCATCGACCACCGATCGTCGACTATCCTGAACACGCCCTGGGACACGCCCGTGTCCCAGGCCGTGTACCCCCGACACGCCCTGGGACACGCCCGTGTCCCAGGCCGTGTTAAACAGCCTGCACCTCAAATCCAGTTTTGAGATTTTTGGGGTGTTACAATCCTCGCCTCCTTAATAAAATTTCGTCCCGAAATTTGAAGACAGTAGGGAGAAAATAACAAAACAGTTATATGTTTCTATTACATATACAACGAGCGAACAAGTTACGAAAATAACTCGGGAAACTCGGCTCGCATGGTCTGCTCGCGCTCCCATGTTAGCTCTTCTCATCCACAATTGTCCCATTGGACTTTGACCATCCCGATCACTTTGTTCCGCAACTGTTTCTCGACTCGATCCTCGATCCGTATAGGCTTCACCTTTATCGTTAGCCCATACTCAACCGGCACTCGATCATTGTCAATTACTTGAGCTGGATCCTTGACTGCTTTGCGTAGCACCGAGATGTGAAACACATCATGCAATCCACTCAATTCCGATGAAAGAGCTAGCTGATAGGCAGCTTCCCCAACTCGCTCCACCACTTCAAACGGACCAAGGTATCGCGGACTTAGCTTTTTCAACCGCCGAATCCGAGATACGCCTTTGAAGGGCTTAATCTTTAAATAGACCCAGTCACCCACCGCAAACTCCACGTTCCGGTGCTTAGCATTGTAATACTTGGCTTGCCAATCCTGGGCTATTAGGAGTCTCTCTCGAATAGAGCGTATTGTTGAGGTAGCATCAACGACTTCCTTTTTGCCTATAAGTTTGGTCTCGCCAGTTTCTGCCCAAGCTAGCGGTGTACGACACTTACGACCATACAGTGCTTCAAACGGGGCCATGCATATACTCGCTTGATGGCTATTATTATAGGCAAACTCCACCATAACAAGATGCTCTTCCCAATTCTTACCGAAGTCTAGGGTGCACATACAGAGCATATCCTCCATCATTCTGTTGGTTCGTTCAGTTTGGCCATCTGTTTGCGGGTGAAAGGCTGTACTGAATGCTAACTTCGTGCCCAACATTTGATGAACTAATCTCCAATCCTTCGAGGTAAAGCACCCATCTCGGTCACTTACGATGCTCCGGGGAACACCGTGCAATCGAATAATCTGCTCCACATAGAGCTTTGCCAACGTTTCCACTGAATCGTCCCGCTTGTTCGGTATAAAGTGAGCCACCTTTGTCAACCGGTCTACAATCACCCAGATTGAGTAATGGCCACGCTGAGATCTCGGCAATCCGTGCACGAAATCCATAGAAATATCCTCAAACTTCCATTGTGAAACCGGCAACAACTTCAGGAAACCACTCGGCCGTTGACATTCTGCCTTTACCAAAGCACAAGTACGTCATTTAGCCACATACGCGGCTATGTCCTTCTTTAAACCAGGCCACCAGAACAGTTTCTTCATGTCCTTGTACATTTTTGTGCTCCCAGGGTGAATTGAGTACTTTGTAAAGTGTGCATCATATAGCAATCCTCGCAATTTACCCGCACTAGGGACGCACAATCGGCCATCTTTTCGTAACAAACCGTCATCCCAGGAGAATTGATCACCAGACCCCTCCTTTGCGTAGCGTTGGAGACTTTCATCCAACTCCGTTGCCCGCCGAACCCTGTCAGCAAGGTCATATTGAACCTCCAACCAGTTCACGCATGCATCAGTCGAAGAATCTCTTTCCACACAAGATATCTCCAAAGCTTCCAACTCCTGGATTAACCGCTCATCATGTATCCGCAACCAATTTGCCCGCACCGGAGTCCGACGACTCAAGGCATCAGCGACCATATTTCCCTTTCCGGGAACATAGTGAATGTCGAAGGTATAATCCCCAAGGAATTCCATCCACCTCCTTTGTCGCATATTCAATTCTTTTTGATCGAGCAGATAATTTAAGCTTTTATGATCTGTATAAATATCCACCTTCACGCCATAAAGATAATGCCACCACAACTTTAGCGAAAAGATCACCGCCGCCAACTCCAAGTCATTGACGGGGTAATTATGCTCATGCACTTTCAATTGACGTGAGCCATAGGCGATCACCTTGCCAAACTACAGGAGAACGCAGCCTAAGCCGCTTCCTGACGCATCGCTGTATATTTCAAAACCATCTGTACCACATGGCGACGTCAAAACGGGCGCCGTGGTCAAACGACTTTTCAGTTCCTCAAAAGCTCGTGTGCACTCCGGTGTCCAAACGAACTTCTGATCCTTTCTCGTCAACATAGTCAGAGGCAAAGCAATCCGGGAGAAGTTCTCCACAAACCGTCTATAGTAGCCCGCCAGTCCAAGGAAACTCCTGACCTCGGCCACCGAAGACAACACTGGCCAATCACGAATGGCACTTATCTTAGCCGGATCCACCGCTATGCCCTCTCCACTTACCACATGGCCTAGAAAAGCCACCGACGAGAGCCAGAATTCACACTTAGAGAACTTGGCATACAGCTTATTCCTTCGCAAGGTATGCAATACCAATCGCAAGTGGTTTGCATGAGCTTCCTCCGATTGTGAATATACAAGGATATCATCAATAAACACAATCACAAACAGATCCAGGTATTCGCGGAACGTTCGATGCATGAGATCCATGAAGATCGAAGGCGCATTACATAAGCCGAACGACATCACTGTGAACTCATAATGACCATAGCGTGTGCCAAACGCTGTCTTGGGAATGTCACCTTCCCTAATCCGCAACTGGTAATACCCGGACTTCAAATCCAACTTTGAATAGCCGGTTGAGCCTGCTAGCTGATCGAACAAGTCATCGATCCGAGGAATTGGATACTTGTTTTTCTCCGTCAGCTTGTTCAGTTCGCGATAATCAATACATAGTCGCAAACCACCGTCTTTCTTTTTCACAAAAAGAACAGGCGCGCTCCAAGGTGACATACTTGGGCATATGTATCCCTGCTCCAACAACTCTTGCAACTGAACTTTCAGTTCGGCCATTTCTTTTGGCGCTACCCGATACGGCGAACCGGCCACAGGTTTCGCACCCGGCACCAGCTCGATAGCGAAGTCGATTTCCCTTTGGGGAGGTAACCCCGGAAGGTCCTTTGGAAACACATCAGCATATTCCGACACAATCAGCACTTCACTCACACTGGCCTTCGGCGCCACCGCCTCTATGAGTGTGAAGAACAACTCCGCACCCTTCCGAACTGCCTTAACAACTTGGAGAGCGGATAACAACATTGAAAGTTGACTAGTTGTCTAAATTATCACCTAGAGGGGGGTGAATAGGTGATTGCGACGTCTTTTGCGGAATAAAATAAAACTAATCGCAGCACACACAAAAAGAACACAAGCACAGACGACATAAGATTTATAGTGGTTCCCCGATCTTGGGTACTCCACTTTCCCTCTCACCGATCTAGTAACGCACTAGACTCGGCTACTCCACTTATCTCAGATTAAAGAAATCTTACAACTCGATCCAACCCGGATCTACACTCGGAAGCACAATCTTCCTACAACAAATACTCGGAGTGAAAACTCCTACAACTCGGAGAAGAATCTCCTACAGAATAAAGATTTACAGAAAATGATAAAACTGTGACAGATCTAGAAAATCTTGACGTCTCTTCTTCCTTCAACAATGGCGGCTCTGTCAGGAATCAGTCGGAGAAGATACTGTCGTCGATCTTGAGATCTGGTTCTTCGGAACACACGGAATCAAGAGATTCGAAAAAAGTCGAGGTCGATCTCGATTCTATGTGTCACTTCGTCGATCTTTCTTCGTCGGCGGCCTTCCAGATGGAAACAGTGAGCGGCGGCGACCGGGAAGACGAATCGGGAACTTAGGGTTTTTCGGCCCTTTTTCGTTTCACGTTCTTGAAGAGAGAGAAAAGATAAACGATTATTAAAGTTCTTCTTAATGAAAAGAGAGACTGATTAGACCTTTTATAGGGAGCCTAATCGGTCAGAAATCAAATCGTATTGAAAGTAATGCCACGTGGGCCAATTAGATGATGACAGATTAAGGATTGGAAAAATAGAACGAATAGTGGGTCAACGATTTTGACAATTTCAGAATTAGAAAAAGTTTAAGTCAGAAGTACTCGAGAACTGAAGGTTGTTCTCGAGCACTGAATCAAGGAGTTCTCGAGAATAGAAATGATTGTCTCGAGATCTGAGACTTAGAAAAATATACTGTCAAAAAAAACTTTCTCGAGCACTAATTGTACTACTCGAGCACTTATACTTAGAAGAAAAAGTATATCTGGATTACTCGAGCACACAGTAAACTTGCTCGAGTACTGGAAAGAAAGTATTCGAGAACTTGAAACTTCTCGAGCACAAAGACTTAAACAAAATCCTGAAGACTAGAGTACTCGAGCAAATGGATTATTTCTCGAGCACTTGAACATAGAGGAAAAACTGGAGGAAAGTACTCGAGAAGCTAAAGCTGTTCTCGAGCACAGGAACTTAGAAAAATAACAACAGAGAAATAGTTCTCGAGAAAGGTAGACTTTTTCTCGAGAAGAAGAGTTATATTTCTCGAGTACTTTTCCTTAGAAATATTTTTGCACAGCATTCTAGTTCTCGAGCAGCAAAGTCATTTTCTCGAGAAAGGAAAACTTTCTCTCGAGCATTAATGACAGCCAGATTTGAAAGAAAAAGTTCTCGAGTAAGCTGAGCTTTTTCTCGAGCACTTTAAAAACTTCTCGAGACCTAGAGTTGTAATTTACTCGAGCACTATTGTACTTCTCGAGCAAAAATGACTTAGCAAAAATTCTAAGTTACAGAAAAATATTTTCAAATAAAACTTCTTCAGCTTCAGCTTTTGTCCTTTTCTCCAAGTGATTTGAGGTTAAGTATATTTCAATAGAGAGGCTACACATGAGTCAACACCTTGGATTACACAGTGAGGGATTACACTGTGAAGTCCTGTGTTTGATGACCCATTGCAGACTGACATTGGTCTATACTTAAAGTGTACACCTGCAAGCATATGGCTAAAGAGAAATATCAAATACAACTGGATTCAACTTAGTTCATGGGTGACTTCATGCAAATCTAGGTGAGTGTGGATACAATACCCAACAATCTCCCCCTATTTGCAGAAGTCAGAACCCTATACACTAAGCTGAATCCCTTAACAAATAATACATAACAACAAGTAAGCAAGACATATGTGACATAATCAAAATAACCTAGAGCAGGAATAACAGAAATGAATCACAGCACAATCAGAAACATATAGGTATATAAGTAATCAGATTTTTCAGATTAATGTTTTTAAATCCCACTATTCCCAAAGTTACAAAGGCTGTAATGAAATAGAGTGCAGGTTACTTCTTCTTGCCATCAGCCTGTCTCTTTTGTCTTTCACCCTCTTGCCATCTCTTCTGCTCTTGTCTCTCAAAGTAGCTGAAGGGCTTGGGAAAGTACTTTTCAGGTTTAGGAGGAGCTGCAGCATTGTTAAATCCATACTTAGACTCATGCAGCCTCCTCTGAATGCAGTTCTTGTCATACTTTCTCCATTCCTCATGGCTGTAGAATTCTTGTTGTCTCTCACTGAATTGAGTTACCAGCTTCAGAGTTTCAAGGATTAAAGTCCTGGAGGTGGGGCTCCAGACTTCAGAGTGTACTGGATACTTCCTTGGTTCATCCTGATGTCTTCTGTAGCCTTGATCATGTTCAGGTGCAGATCTCCTTGCAGAGGGCCCTTCCCCATATTTCCTTTTCTTTGTTTGGATATAAGGTGGCTGGTTAGGTAGATCTTCCCACACCTCTCCAGTTGGCATGAAAGTTTCTTGAAGTTCAATGTATGGAGAGAAGGCCTTCTGAGCAAGGGCAGCAGCAGCAGCAGCATCTTCTTCAGCTTGGACAGCAGCCATTGCATCAGCAGCAGCTTGGGCAGCAGAGGCTTGAGTGCTTTCAGCAAGGGCTGCTCTGACTGCAACTGGGTTCAGATGATAGGGAATTTAGTTGGAGTCAATCTGATGGTCAGGGAATATATTGTTGTGCATCCAGACAGAGGTATCAAAGGCATGAAACTTGACAGAGTCAATATGTTTCAGCACATTTTCTTTCAGGGAGGTGTGGAATGCATCCTGAGCCTTGATGACTTTGGCTTCTATGTCAGCTTGGGTTTCAAGGCTGGCATTGGTAATTCTGGTCATGATGGATTCAGAATGTTTAGCTGAGACAGTCTTGAAAATCTCCTCCCCCTTTCTGACTTCTGCAGTAAGGGTTTCAATAGCATCTTCCTTAAAGGTGCCAACCTCACCTGTCAGCTTAAAGAACTTGTCATCTGTCCTTTTATCCAACTGAATCTGATTATTAGCCAACACAACTGATTGATCCATGAGGTGGCCAATACTTGTTATAGTATGATCCAAGGCCAATCCTCCTTTGTGAAATGCTTCTTTCAGGGTATCTGTGTTCACCTGGATTTCAGCAAAGCCTTTGTGCATGGCCTTCTCAAGTGCAGTCACCTGGTCTTGAACCTTCTTGACAGCAGTGTCTATATAGGTTTTCTGTTCAGCAAACAACTGTGTTAACAGTGTTATGATGGAATCAGTAGCAGCAGGAGCACTTGCAGGAGCAAGACTGGATGGAGGTGGTTGAGCAGCAGCAGGTGGAGAAGGTGCATTGGAGGGGCTGGGGTGATCTCTTCAATTACAACAGTAGAAGTGGATGGCTGTCTTCTCAGAGGGATGTTGTCATCTTCTTCATTTCCTGAAGGAAGGAAAGTTGGGATGGAGTAGTGTGGCCTTTGAGGAATCCTGGACTCTGCCTCCTGAACATCCTCATCAGTTTCTGGGATGTCAGTCATTGGCTCAAAAGAAGAGGGAGTGGTTGTGGAGGAAGCAGCAGCTTGCTGTCCTTGGGTATCAGCTGGGTGATGAGGTGATGGGGGAAGTGAACTGGAGGGCTGAACTGGTTCTGGAGAAGCATGTTTCTTAGGCAGTTCTGGAACTGGTTCAAGTGGAGCTGGGTCCTGAGCAGTGGCTGGAGCAGAATCTGGAACTGAGTCTGGAGCTGTTGATGCTAAACTGGGGTGCTCAGAAGTGAGTTCAGTGATCATTGCATCAATTTGTTCTGAAGTGACAGTCAGATCTATATCCATGGAGTCAGGCTCCCCCTCAAGAGAAGCATCCTGGATGACAATCTCTGGGTTTGGAGGGGGGATGGAATCCTGTACTCTGGAACATCCTTTACCACAACTGTTGTAGCAGGAACTGGGGGAATTTTTGGAGCTGGGGAAGGTTGTGCAGGCTCCCCCTCAATTGCTGGATGAGGAGAGGGAGGTGGAGTCCTGACAACCTCTTCCTGAACTTGTTCTTGAGCCCTAGTGGCCTGGGTGGTATTCTGCAATTTCAACTCCCATCTGTTAATGGAGTCCACTGTGAGCCTCTTCATGTAGTGCAGAACACTGCCTTTGGACATTGAGAACACTGCTGGGTCAAGTTCACTGAGTAGAAGGGTTATAATTCTGGCAAATCCAGGCTTCTTGAGACTGGACCTGATGTGATCAAGAATCAGTCTGCCAAAAGGATATTGCTTCCTGCAGATTATGGAGGTCATCACATCAAACATCTCTCCTGTAGCATGTTTGATTGATCCAGTAGCACAGAGAAGGCATTTGCCGACGATGTCCAGAAGGAATTTGCTCTCTGGGTTCAGCTGGGGGCGTCGAATACCAGAGGGTATGCCGGCGATTCCACAGAAGGAATAGGCACGGTTATAGTCTGCATGGGTTAGGTCTTCTGGTTCTGTGACTGGAGGTAGATGAAGCAACTGATTGATGATGGAGGCGGTGAGTTTGACCTTGATGCCAGAAACGGTTGATCGGAGAACATGACCACTGGTGTTGACTGTCAAATTCTGGTAGAATTCATGAACCTGAGGAAGAAGGAGACGACACTTCTGATCTAGGACAAAAGTGAGGCCGGCTATATCCAGGAGGTTCAAGAGGTTCTGAAAGTCTGGGGATATGTCTGCAATGCCATCTCGAAGGAGTTCACTGCCGATTCCGAGCTTGGAGATGGAAGAAGATGAAGCCATTGAAGAAAAACGGAGAAAAACTGTGGGGTTTTCCTGGTTTTCACGGCACCGGCGGAAGGCGAAGGGTCTCAAGAAATTTGGGGATTTTGGGATTAGTGGATTTAACGATTTTAATCTGACTATTTATATACATATTGTAAAAGAGCGGCAGAAATGATCTGGACTGCTACTAGGCATTTCGAAAAATAATAAAAGCTAACAAAAACTGTACTCGGGAAATTAGGGTTAAGAATTTTCGTAAGTATCAAGTGCTCGAGAAGTAGGCTCGAGTACTTTATTAAGTTCTCGAGTACCCCGAGTGAAGTTCTCGAGACAAAAGAACTTAGGAAATTTTCGTAACCGAAAGTTCTCGAGAAGTTTTCTCGAGCAGAATAAAGAGTTCTCGAGAAGCTTGCTCGAGAAGTAGACAGTTCTCGAGCATCGTTCTCGAGCAAAAGTAAAGTTCCCGAGAAAGAATTACTTAGCTTTGTTTTTTTCCTTAGTCCTCTTTGTTGAGCATCCCAAGTTCTGTCTTGAAGAAAGAGAACTTGGCCTCATCCAGTGGCTTTGTGAAAATGTCTGCAACTTGTCTATCTGTTGGAACATATTGAAGGTTGATATCTCCTCGCTCCACATGCTCCCGTATAAAATGATATCTCAACTCTATATGTTTTGTTCTGCTGTGTGACACTGGATTGTTGGCAATGGCAATTGCACTTGATGAATCACACATCAGAGGAATGTCTTCAAACTTCAGGTTGTAATCTTCAAGCTGATTTTTGATCCAAAGCAGTTGTGCACAACAACTGCCTGCAGAGATGTACTCTGACTCGGCTGTTGAGATTGCGACACAATTCTGCTTCTTACTACTCCAGGAAATAAGCCTTCTTCCTAGGAATTGACATGTTCCTGAGGTGCTCTTCCTATCATCCTTGCTACCTGCAAAATCTGCATCTGAATAGCCAATCAGTTCATTGTCATTACTTCTTGGGTACCATAAGCCAAGATTTGGTGTACCTTTAAGGTATCTCAAAATTCGCTTTGCAGCAGCGTAATGAGATTCCTTACTGTTCACCTGAAATCTAGCACATACACATGTTGAGAACATTATGTCTGGCCTACTAGCAGTAAGGTAGAGTAGTGACCCAATTATGCTTCTGTATTTGGTTTCATCAAAAGGTTTCCCTTTCTCATCCTTATCCAGAGACATAGCTGAGGTCATTGGAGTTTTCATTGTAGATGCGTTCTCCAATCCAAATTTCTTAATCAACTCCTTTGTGAACTTCGTCTGAGATATGAAAATTCCATCCTCAGATTGTTTCACTTGGAGTCCCAAGAAATACTTCAACTCACCCATACTGCTCATTTCAAACTTCCCTTGCATTAGTTTAGAAAACTTTTTGCAAAGGTTGTCGTCAGTTGAGCCAAAAATAATGTCATCGACATAGATTTGCACTAGCAAAATCTTGCCTTTTATTTCCCTAAGAAATAATGTCTTGTCTATCTTTCCTCTTGTGAACTTGTTCTCAAGAAGAAAAGTAGACAATGTCTCATACCAAGCTCGGGGAGCTTGCTTGAGACCATACAGTGCTTTAAATAGAAAGTAGACATGGTTAGGAGAGTTTGGATCAACAAAACCTGGAGGTTGTTCTACATATACTTCTTCCTTTATGTTTCCATTAAGGAAGGCAGACTTCACGTCCATTTGATAGACGGTGAAACCTTTTAATGCAGCATATGCTAGAAATAACCTTATTGCCTCCAATCTTGCCACTGGAGCATATGTTTGATCGAAGTCTATTCCTTCTTCTTGTCGGTATCCTTTGGCGACGAGACGCGCCTTGTTCTTTATTATTGTACCATCTTCATCTAGCTTGTTCCGATACACCCACTTGGTTCCTATAACGTTCTTATCTTTGGGTCTTGGTACAAGCTTCCAAACTTCACACCGTTTGAATTGGTTCAGCTCCTCTTCCATGGCTAGTATCCATGATGCGTCGCAGTTTGCTTCCTCAAACTTCTTTGGTTCCACCTGAGATAGAAAACTTAAATATAAATTTTCATTAGTGGTACCTCTACGAGTTCTGACACCGTCTCGAGGATTTCCAATGATCTGTTCTATTGGATGATCCTTCAAGTGTCTGAGCTCTAATGTCCTAGCATCTGGAACATCTTCAGCATCTGGAGTGACTTCATTTCTTTGAACTGCTTCAATATCCTGATCTTCATTCTCAATTGTAGTTGGAGAAGTGATCTCGATGAAGGTATCACCCTTCTCTTCACTTGGTTCCTCCAACTTTATTTCATTTATCTTGGAACCTGCAGCTTCAAGTAACGCACTAGACGAGTTGCTTTGCAACAAACTCGTCTCATCAAAAATAACATGAATTGATTCTTCTACCACCAAGGATTTCTTGTTAAAGATCCTATATGCTTTACTTTGGCTACTATAGCCTACAAAAATGCCTTCAAAACTCTTTTCGCTAAACTTAGTGGTATGATACTTGCCGTTGTTAAGTACAAAGCACTTACAACCAAAGATTCTAAAGTAAGATATTGTTGGCTTCCTGCCTTTTAAAAGTTCATAAGGAGTCTTATCATGGTTCTTGTTTATGAGTGCTCGATTTTGCACGTGACATGCAGTGTTGACGGCTTCAGCCCAGAAATATTCCGGTAGTGAAGCATCACTCAACATAGTCCTGCAAGCCTCTATGAGTGTTCTGTTTCTTCTCTCAGCTACTCCATTTTGTTGTGGAGTCCGAGGAGAGGAAAACTCATGAAGGATACCAAGGCTTTCACAAAATTCCGTCATGGCCCCAGATTTCAATTCCGTTCCATTGTCACTTCTGATTTTGACAATAGAGCAGTTGTACTCATTCTGTATTTGCCTGACAAAATTAGTGAAAATATCAAAGGTATCCGACTTGTGTTTCAAAAAGAACACCCACGCAAAGCGCGAGTAATCATCAACAATAACCAACGTATAATCCTTACCTCCTAAACTTCTAACTTGCAGTGGACCAAACAAGTCCATATGAAGAAGGTGTAAACACCTGTCCGAATCTTTGCCAATAATGCTTTTAAAAGTAGCCCTTGTTTGCTTGCCTTTAATGCATGCGTGACAAGGTCTTTCCTTTTCGCACTTAACATTTGGAGCATCACGCACCAAATTCTTCGAAAACAATTTATGAATGGTTTTGAAATTAATATGTGCTAATCTCTTGTGCCATTGGTCACTAAGAGATGCACTATCTTTAGCAAGAAGACATACTGGGGTAGAGGAATCCAAGCAAATAAAATTAAGACAAAATATGTTTCTGCTACGAGTGCCGGATAAAATGGTTTCTTGTTTATCAACCGCTTTTATCAAACACTTGTTGGCATGAAACTCAACAACGTATCCTTTGTCGCATAATTGACTTATGCTTATGAGATTATGTTCTAATCCCTCAACATAAGCAACATCCGAGAAGGATACGCTACCGTTAGAAATTGTACCATATCCTTTTGTAACTCCCCGGTCGGAGCCTCCAAAGATGACCTTTGGTCCGTTCTCGATTGGAGAGTAATTTTGAAGTAAACTTTTTGTTCCGGTCATGTGCCGAGAACATCCACTGTCCAAGTACCATATTGGCGTTCTATTGGCCTTTGGACATACCTGCAAACACAAAATTATTTTTCCTTAGGAACCCAAATTTGTTTGGGTCCTTGGTCTCTTGTTAGATTGCTCCCCCTACCGATGTTAGCATCGTGAGCGGTCTTTCTCACATTGATAACTCTTGGGGCAGCATAAACACTTTTGTTGAACCAACAATCGATGGCGAAGTGACCAATCTTGCCACAACACCAACAATGAAATCTATTGTATCTTTGTCCATTCTTCTCTTGCTTGACCATCTTGACATGAGGTCTAGCAGGAGAAGCTGCCCTGGAGGTGGATGCTTCATGTTGATGACATGAACATGCTTTCCTCTCTTTGATGGACAAGACTTCAACTTCTTTCACTTTCGGTGCTCTCTTAAAGTTATGACCATGATTATATGGACCATAGCTCTGAAGACTGATTTCTTCATAAGGTGCTTTAAAAACACTTTCGCCAAAGTTTCTAGGACGTGCCCATCCTTGGTATCTAGACTTTGGCTCTACATAAGTAGGCCTAGACCAGTGTCCATAGGAGGACTCAAGATCAAACTTGTTTGTCGGGTAGATTACCTTATTAAAGATAGTCTGTTCTTGAGGGGCTTTCCCTTTTTCTTTGGCTAAGGCTTTCTTGGCTGCCTTATTCTTTCGTTGAGTCTTATTCCTTCTAGAAGTCTTACTAGAAGAGGCTACATGGCCTAGTCCAGCACCATCAGTCTGTGCTGAAAATTCAGCAATCAGTGGAAGAACTGTCTTAGGCTTGGAGAAGCTCTCAACAAGCTTCTTCTCAGCCTCAAACTGCTCTTCCAGTTTCTCAATGACTTTTTCTTTCAGACTGACGAGACTAAGTGTCTCATTCAATTCTTTTATGGCAGAGTTAAGCTTACCTTTGAGTGATTCCATCTCAAGAACTTCTTCTCTCAAAGAGCTTTCACTCGCCTTAAGAGACTTAATCTCTTTGGCTTGAGCTTTCACGACCTTTCGACATTTGTCGTAGGCCTTGATCAGCTCTCTGTACTGAACCATGAGTTCAGACTCATCGTCATAAGAGCTGTCCTCATTCTCATGTTCAGAACTCTCAGATTCAGAAAGAGGTGTGTGAGAGTTTACCTTCCCAGTGTACTGGGGTTCTGTCTCCTCATCAGTTTGAGCCATCAGCCCAAAATATGCTTCTTCTTCCTCACTTGACTCCGAGGAGTCTGAGTCGCTGAGGGTCTTTGTTTTCTTAGCCACGAAGCTCCTTTCATTCTTCTTTTGGTGAAAGGGTTTCTTGCTTTCCTTCTTTCCTCCTTCTCTTTTCTTATGAGGGCATTCAGCAATCATATGACCTGGCTTGTTGCAACAATAGCAAACTATGTCAGATGAAACATGTTTGTTCTGTTTAGGAACATACCTGTCATGGCTGCTTGAGCCTTTCTTTCTTCGATCACTTTCATAATGTGATTGTCTATGTGAGGCATCCTTGCCTCTCCAATTCTTCTTTTTGTTCAGAAACTTCTTGAACTGTCTTGATAAGAGAGAGAACTCTCCTTCAGACAACTCTGAGCCTGATGAACTGGGCTCTGAACTTTCTTCACTCTCAATTGTTTCCTGAGCAGGAGTAGATGATTGAGCTTTGACCTTTTTTGTGCTTTCTGCCTTCAAGGCAACAGTCTTATCCTTTGAAGAGGATCTGCTCTTCTCTTCTTCGGCTTTTCTTGTATTTATTTGCATCTCATAAGACATCAGCTTTCCGAAGAGATTCTGTGGGTCAGTCTCTGCTAGTCTGCCAAACTCCCGAATGGCACATACTTTGGTATCCCACTCTTTCGTCAGGGATCTGAGGAATTTGTCATTCAGGTCACCATTAGTGAACTTCCTGCCATACCCCTTCAGACCATTAACAATTTTGCTGAAGTTCTCAAAAGTATCTGTGATTGAATCCTTTGGTCCTTGTCTGAAGGCTTCATATTTTTGATTCAGAAGGGATCTTCTGTCATCCCTTACTTCTTCAGTGCCTTCCATCAGGACTAACAGACACTGCCACATTTCCTTAGCACTTTGGCAATGTATCAGATTCAGTAGCATAGAGTCATCAACTGCACTTGCTATGATGTTTTTAGCTTTCTTGTCCAACGAGACAAGTGCAATCTCATCTCTGTCAAGATCCATCAGTTTCTTTGGTACCTTTAGAGTAGGATCTATTGTGGAGGTTGTCATGGGAACATAGGGACCTTCTTCAACTATCATAAAGATCCTTGGATCCACAGCTTCCATAAAGAATTTAATTCTTTCTTTCCACATGGGAAAGTTTGTCTTGGTGCACAGTGGAAGCTTTGCAAAATCTTTTGCCTTATCCATGCTTGGCTAACTTCTTAGACAACTTAGGGCAGATCTGATCAAGGTGTTAACCTTTATATGATCAACGACCCTCTGATACCAATTGAAAGTTGACTAGTTGTCTAAATTATCACCTAGAGGGGGGTGAATAGGTGATTGCGACGTCTTTTGCGGAATAAAATAAAACTAATCGCAGCACACACAAAAAGAACACAAGCACAGACGACACAAGATTTATAGTGGTTCCCCGATCTTGGGTACTCCACTTTCCCTCTCACCGATATAGTAACGCACTAGACTCGGCTACTCCACTTATCTCAGATTAAAGAAATCTTACAACTCGATCCAACCCGGATCTACACTCGGAAGCACAATCTTCCTACAACAAATACTCGGAGTGAAAACTCCTACAACTCGGAGAAGAATCTCCTACAGAATAAAGATTTACAGAAAATGATAAAACTGTGACAGATCTAGAAAATCTTGACGTCTCTTCTTCCTTCAACAATGGCGGCTCTGTCAGGAATCAGTCGGAGAAGATACTGTCGTCGATCTTGAGATCTGGTTCTTCGGAACACACGGAATCAAGAGATTCGAAAAAAGTCGAGGTCGATCTCGATTCTATGTGTCACTTCGTCGATCTTTCTTCGTCGGCGGCCTTCCAGATGGAAACAGTGAGCGGCGGCGACCGGGAAGACGAATCGGGAACTTAGGGTTTTTCGGCCCTTTTTCGTTTCACGTTCTTGAAGAGAGAGAAAAGATAAACGATTATTAAAGTTCTTCTTAATGAAAAGAGAGACTGATTAGACCTTTTATAGGGAGCCTAATCGGTCAGAAATCAAATTGTATTGAAAGTAATGCCACGTGGGCCAATTAGATGATGACAGATTAAGGATTGGCAAAATAGAACGAATAGTGGGTCAACGATTTTGACAATTTCAGAATTAGAAAAAGTTTAAGTCAGAAGTACTCGAGAACTGAAGGTTGTTCTCGAGCACTGAATCAAGGAGTTCTCGAGAATAGAAATGATTGTCTCGAGATCTGAGACTTAGAAAAATATACTGTCAAAAATAACTTTCTCGAGCACTAATTGTACTACTCGAGCACTTATACTTAGAAGAAAAAGTATATCTGGATTACTCGAGCACACAGTAAACTTGCTCGAGTACTGGAAAGAAAGTATTCGAGAACTTGAAACTTCTCGAGCACAAAGACTTAAACAAAATCCTGAAGACTAGAGTACTCGAGCAAATGGATTATTTCTCGAGCACTTGAACATAGAGGAAAAACTGGAGGAAAGTACTCGAGAAGCTAAAGCTGTTCTCGAGCACAGGAACTTAGAAAAATAACAACAGAGAAATAGTTCTCGAGAAAGGTAGACTTTTTCTCGAGAAGAAGAGTTATATTTCTCGAGTACTTTTCCTTAGAAATATTTTTGCACAGCATTCTAGTTCTCGAGCAGCAAAGTCATTTTCTCGAGAAAGGAAAACTTTCTCTCGAGCATTAATGACAGCCAGATTTGAAAGAAAAAGTTCTCGAGCAAGCTGAGCTTTTTCTCGAGCACTTTAAAAACTTCTCGAGACCTAGAGTTGTAATTTACTCGAGCACTATTGTACTTCTCGAGCAAAAATGACTTAGCAAAAATTCTAAGTTACAGAAAAATATTTTCAAATAAAACTTCTTCAGCTTCAGCTTTTGTCCTTTTCTCCAAGTGATTTGAGGTTAAGTATATTTCAATAGAGAGGCTACACATGAGTCAACACCTTGGATTACACAGTGAGGGATTACACTGTGAAGTCCTGTGTTTGATGACCCATTGCAGACTGACATTGGTCTATACTTAAAGTGTACACCTGCAAGCATATGGCTAAAGAGAAATATCAAATACAACTGGATTCAACTTAGTTCATGGGTGACTTCATGCAAATCTAGGTGAGTGTGGATACAATACCCAACAAACATCCCACTCATCCCTTGCATACCAATGAACATGGTCTCTTGTTCGGTATTTTGCCCAAGTGTGACCTCTTTTGAAGTGCAATCGATACAGGCACGCTGCTCTGAAAGCCAGTCCATACCAAAGATTATATCAAACTCTTTGATCGGCAATACTAATGTTTCCACCTTGAACTCCCGACTTCCTATCTTGACCTCAAGACCGCAAGATCGATCCGCGCACATCAAACATCCGTTAGGCAACAACACCTTTACACTGTCTGTCGTGGTCCAGATAGGCACCCCGACACGAAAGACAAAGTCCTCAGACAGAAACGAATGTGAAGCACCTGTGTCGAACAGTGCTCGCGCCGGATACGCTCGTATAAGGACAAACCCTATAACATTACAATCAAAACAAGCACAGCACATCAAAAACAAGAACATTAAAACCTACGCGCACCTGTGACGACATCCGCCAGCTTAATGGCCTCCTGTTGTCCAAGGTTGAAGACCCTGGGCTGCGCGTGCGAGGCAGAAGACTCCACCACAGCCTTCCCCTTCTCCGCATAAGACGCTCCCGTCTTCTTATCACCCTTTGGAGGACCAGATCGACATTCACGTGCGAAGTGTCCAACCTTCCCGCACGTATAACAAGCGCGAGATCCATACCTAGATGTATCCGTCACAGTCGCAGAAGAAGCTTGTCCAGAAGACTTAGACTTCTTATTCCATCTCTTTCGGTAGCCAAACTTGTCCAGACGCGGTGGCTTAAACTCTGGCTTTGCAACAGCCAAGTAGCCCTTTGCTTGCCCCCGTTTCATGTCCGTCTCCAAAGAACGAGCCGTACAGACTAAGGCTTGGAATCCCTGACTCACAGAACTCGAGAGCAAATACCGCAGCTCATCTCGCAATCCCGCATAAAACTGACTAGTCTTACGCTCTTCTTCGGCGAAGATCGTGCCCGCATATCTTCCCAAACGGGTGAACTCATGCAGGTAGTCATCCACACTTCGATCTCCCTGTGCTAACCGTTGAAATTCCATTTCCATCGATATCCTTTGCTGTATCGGCAGATGTTGTGCTAAGAACAATCGAGAAAATTCTTCCATTATAATCTCCTCCAATTGACTGCCGGCCAAGTGATGCATTTCAATCTCATCCCACCACAATCGCGCCTCTCCTTCCAGTAGGAAAGTGGCCAACATGACTTTCTGTTCCTCCTCAACCTTGATAGCTCTCATAATCCTTTTGACCCTTGCAAGCCAATCCTCTGCTTGGGCCGGTGTACCCGCCCCATGAAACTGCGGAGGGTTAAAGCTCAAGAATTTCTTCCATTATTGATCTGCTACCTGCGGATCAACTTCGGCTCCTACCGGTTCTTGCCGTACCCCAGCTTGCATTGGCACCACTACATGACGTGCCTGCCCAGCCTGCTGAGCATTCATCACAGCAAGTACCGTTTCCGTGATGAGACGGACTGTTTCAGCGGATGGAGGAGTTGTGGGCACCTCGGCTGGTGCCGCACTCTCAACAGAACGTTGTGGTTCGGATTGACCCGCAACACTTCTGGTCACCTATATGTGTAAAATACACAGGTTAACGACCAATGAAAACGACAACCATACAAAAGAATACACAAGTTCAACAAATAAGTGTATTGGCATTCCTAAGTGGACAATCTTGAGTTCAAGTTAAGTGTTATAACGACAGCACTGACACGTGCTCGCCACCTCTCAAAAGAATTCGTCCGCGAATTCGGAAGAGATCGACCAACAAGCTGATACCAATTTGTAACACCTCTACCCGTCAAGAAGAATATAATAGAGGGTCCGGCCGGGGCCCCACACCATATTCCACAAACAGGCGGAGACGCTATGAACTAATATCATATCCAACGCATCCTAACACAGAGCATTCTAGCGGAAGTTTCACGGTTGAATCTTTGAACTCAAGATAAAGAACACTGTCCACTATAACATAGGAATGTATACAAACATCAAAAGAGTCTGGCCTTAAGGCCTTACAATAATTTCTCTTAACAAGAGTGTGGATTACAGATATCGGCACGCAGGCCGGCCACACATGAACAAAAGAAACAAAACAATGCCTTCGAGGGTAGCAATGCAGCTTTGGGCTTCAGCCCGCTAAGTCCCGCTCGGACCAGCACCTCCAGTACGTGTAAGAACCAATCCACCAAGCAGTGGCAAACAGGGCAACGATCAGCATTCAGCTGACCAATTATAACGACCCTGCCCCTGGCACGGGGCAGCGGAATTCCATCCCTGCATAGCAATCGTCCCATATAATATATAGCAATTCAAGCAAGACGTGCACGACCGCACAGTCACATATCACAAATGCCGGCACGACGGCCCGACGTCCCGTGCACTCATGGCACTCTCGGGTGCACCGGAACCCCCGGATCTCACCATTGAGCATTTAGTTTGGCACGCAGGCCTAAGACTCTCATTATGCCGCTGGCGAAAGCCCAATGCCTTGGCGCTCTCATGTCCAGCCTACATAACGCAGGTACAGATCAGCCACCCCCCGTTGCTCAAATCGCCTTGCCCAACCAAGTACATCATACCTGAGGCTACATTTAAAGGGACGGGTCGGTTTCACCTTGCCTGTTCGGCACGAAGCCTTTTCATACAGTTGCAGCCCAACGCTCAACTGCACACAAAGTGGCAACTCACGGCCACAAGAGTTGCACCCAACTCTCACAATTTCCTGGACTTCCTCCAGTACTTTATCCATCATGCATACAAGTAATAATCACGGAGTCTTCTCCGATATGCAAACAAGCATCACCAATCCAGACCAATATGTCCAGATGGGCTTCACACAGCATGCCTAGATCCGTACTCCAATTCCGGACTCTAATAAGGGGGACTTCACATATCTACCCCAAGGGACGCCACAACCCACCACACACTCGCGGGGAAGGGTTTTCCCTATGCAATGCAGGAAATAAGGACTTCACATGTCCAAGAAGGAAATCGTTACCCTAGGAATTTGCTTCGGAGCCATGGAGAGAAATTGAGACGGATGAAAGCCTTCGCAGCAGCGTTGCCTTCGCAAATCCGAACTCGGCTTGCGATTTGGACCACCGTAGATCCACCGGCAGCCGAATTCCACTTCTTCTTCCTCACCTTGCTCTCACCTCTCTCTTAGATCTAGAAAGAGAAGATGAACTCAAAAATAAGCCTTTCCTCCTCCTTTCCTGGCCTTATCAGACCAGGAATGAGCCCCAGCCACAGGATCTTCTTTAAGGAAAATGAACGGCCAAGATCTGCCTGAAAAACTATACTTTTTGGCCGACACGGCCTGTGACACGCCCGTGTCACAGGCCGTGTACCCTTAAGCGGCACACGCGACACTCGCACAGACTGAAAACTACCAGAACACCAGAACACGGGCATCGACACGCCCGTGTCGAACCTGACACGCCCGTGTCAGTCATATGATACGCCTGTGTCACCCCTGTTACACGGTACTCAACGAGCTCTAAAATCAATAGAGTAGTGCACGGGTAGGCACACGCCCTCGGACATGCCCGTGTCAAACCTGACACGGCCGTGTTCAAGGCTTGGTTCCGGGCCGTGTAATTCCCAGACTCGGTCCGGCCATTTATTGAGTGATACGCCCTGGGACACGCCCGTGTCGAAGGCCATGTCCCAGGATCGACTATTGTCGACCACCGATCGTCAACTATCCTGAACACGCCCTGGGACACGCCCGTGTCCCAAGCCGTTTACCCCCGACACGCCCTGGGATACGCCCGTGTCCCAGGCCGTGTCAAACAGCCTGCACCTCAAATCCAGTTTTGAGATTTTTGGGGTGGTACACATCTCTCATAATAAAACTGAAATAGAAATAGATGAACATTTAATTTACAGCAGGTAAACACATAATCATTGTAAAAAATAAAGAAATAAAAACTGAACAGATTTCATTCAATTTTTAGAAAAAAAATGTCATGCTCACAAGGATTTCTTTCTAGATCAAAACACAAAATGTTACATTGTTCTAATACATAAGCTTATCTATCCTGTTATTGACTAGGCTCCTTAATGACAATCCCTTTGCAAGTCTTAATCTTTTCCTATACAGAAGGTTCAGCATCTTCAGCAGGCTTCTTCCCTTTCAGAGCTTTCTTCTTTAGTTCTTCAGCCTTAATTTTTTGCCTTTCAAAATAGTGGAATGGCTTTGGGAAGTACTTGATTGGCTCCTGAGCATTAGCAGGTAGCTTCCCAGCCTTAGCTCTTCTTCTATGTTGAAGAATGGCTTCTTCTCCAACTTGGTATTTATTCCATTCCTGTTCTGAATACCATTTACCCCTGTCATGGGTTTTATCCTTTACAGCATTCCAGACAGTGAGTATAATGTTTCTATAAGTTGGGCTCCACTGCTCAAAGTCTAGCTTCATTTCAGCCTGCTCTCTGAATCTCTTCTTGGATAGTTGAGCTTCATTCTGAGCTTCTAAGGCAGCTTCTGACATCTCTACTTTTTCCAGAATTACATTTTGTGCCTCTTGTGGAAGACTATACATTTTCTGCACTTCTTCTTGAACCATTTCCAAGTCTGCTGGGGGGTAGATCACCTGAGCAACTTCAGGCTGATCTCCTTCAAGATAGGCAGGTTGTATCCCAGATTCTGCTACATTATCATCATCACAAAGAGGATGATATCCAAGAGTGGCTCTGATGCTATTGGAAATCAGTTTAGCATGGTCAGAGCTAGTATTGACTAGTAATCTCTCCCCCTTTATGACTTCTCTTTCAATATGACTTCTCAAATCATCCTTTTGAAACCGGACCTGATTAACAACATGGTAAGTTCCTTCCTTAAAGTAATCTCTGAATTTTATCAAGAAATTAGATATATTCTTTTGAGAAGCCTGAAAGGTGGCCTAAACCGTAGCTATAACTTCCTTGATTTTCTTTGAAACTTCATCTTTCACAGCAGTTAATAAATCATTTATCTTTGATAGTATAACAAAGTGTGAATCTTGAAGATTGTCATTCATTCTTATCTGATTTTCAAGTACATATCCTTGTTTTACTTCAAGTTCATCCACTTTAACTTTGATAGCTTGTTGTTGCTTGGCCAGGAACACCACAGCATTACCTCCTTTATGGAAGCAATCTGTCATCTCCTTCTTATTTTGATTCACTTCAAATCTAATAGATTTGATGTCCTGGGCCAATTGAAATTGTAACTCTTTATGAGTTTCATCCACATATTTTTCTATAGATTGTCTTTGTTCATCCAATTTAATCTGTATCTGGACTAGTAAAGAACTGAAGTCCAAGCTTGGTGCAGATGGTTCTGTACTTATTTGTAATGCCTTTTTATATCCAGAACTCTTTTTCTTCAAAGTAGCTAGTTTCCTTTTCTTAGCCATTATGGCTTCTTCATCTTCAGAAGATTCAGTTGTACTTTCAATATCAACTGTATTCTTTTCAGCTGGAGCATCCTAAGACAACTCACCCTCAGTCCTTAGAATATCTTTTTCTTGTGCAATCTGCTCCCCCTCAGTCCTTGGAATATCTTTTTCTTGTGCAATATGCTCCCCCTCAGTCCTTGCAGGAGGAAAATCAGAGAATAGGTCATCCATGGTGAATTCCTGCTGTATTGGCTCATTTTGAGCTTCTGTCTCAACAGTTTCTTGAGCTGCAATGTTGATTTCAGATGCTATGTTCATGACAGTATCTGCAGCCAAGTCACTTTCTAAGACTGTATCATCAATGCCTCCCCCTTGGGCAGGCAACTCAGTTGCTTGTTCTATGTGTTCTCCCCCTGGAGTTGTGTCCATTTGTTGTTCTTGGGGCACACTGCCCTGCACTTGTTCTTGTGCATGCTTTTGTTGTTGGTCTTCATCAGGACTTAAGACCACTTCCTCCTCAAAATCACTGGAGGATCCAGCCTGTGGAACCACTTTCTTCTTTTTCTTATCTTTCTTAGTTTGCTCCTGAGGAGCGAGGACTTCCTTGGTCAGAACTCTATCCCACCTTGATAGAATTCTTACATCCATCCTCCTCATATGATTTATTTTTGAACCAGCCACTTGTTTCAATACATCTGGTATTACAGTAGATAAGCATAAACTCAGAATTATTCCCATGTTTGGTTTCTTAGTTCCTTCATGAACTTTATCAAACACTACTGCTTCCTAGTCAGTGTTTATCTTGAATATGATCCTTACCATAAGATTGAACATGTGGATAGAGATTTTATCATGTCCACCAGTTTTGCAAAGAATCACTTTGCCGACTACTTCAGATAGGAATTTTCCTTGGGAATTCATCCCTTTTGTGGTAATAGATGATCCAATCTTAATATTAGGGCTCATCCCACACCATCTTAAAGCTTATGTAATCTGGGAAGGGGTTATTTCATCTGTATCCTTGACTGATGGAAGCTGAAGTGATTTCCTGATAGTTTTTAGTGTGAGTTTCACTAGGGAATTTTGAACAGTCCCTTTAATTTTCTTGCCTGCATAATCAACTGTAGCAGTTGATTAAAACTCAAGAACTTCCTTCTTCCATATCTTTGTTGGTTCAGAAACCAAGTACTCTAATCCATTTTCTGAAATTAGGGCAATAACACCCTTAATTTCATCTAAAGCTGTTGTGAAACCTTCACGAACCAGTTCATAACCTTCATTGACTTTGTCTTCTTGACGAGGCGCCATTTACGTAAGAGTTGGAAGAGAAGAGAAGAGAAAAGAAAAGCTTTGTCGACAGAAGGTTGAAAGTCAAGAATACTGAAAGTGTAGTCGACCAAATTTTGGTGTCACCTATTTATAGTATAAGTGTAAGGGCAGGTCAAAAAGATGTGCCAGTGTCGACAAGTTTTCATACGTGTCGACAGAAATGACCTAGGTCTCGACAATACGTGTTTTAAGTCGACACGACTATGTATCAACATACTAATGTCAGAGTCGATAACTCATCTTAAGTCGACACATTTATGTGTCGACAAATTTGTGTCTGTGTCGACACACTTGTGTCTGTGTTGACACTTACTACTTAAGTCTCGACAAACTTGTGTCGACACTTGCTTTTGTGTGTCGACAAATGAATCCTCTCGACATATGATCTCGATAAAGTTGTGTCGACATCAATTCTCCTATCGACACAGATACTCTTTCTATGTCGACATTTCCTTTTACTTAGTCGACACAACATATTGAGTGTGTCGACACAGCTTGTTTGTGTTGACACAAACATTGTACTTAGACAAATTTCCAGAGAAATTTGATGCTTACATATTCACCTTAGGGATACTTATGCTAACCTATTCTAGGTTCAACATTCCTATTTCAATTTTAAAATAATTGAATTTAGTTTTATCTAGAGGTTTTGTAAAAATATCAGCTATTTAATTATCAGTTTTCACAAATTCTAGGCTAATATTTTCCTTCTCTACATGTTCTCTGATGAAATGAAACTTAATTTCTATATGCTTGGTCCTACTATGTGATACAGGATTCTTAGCAATAGAAATAGCACTTGTAGAATAACAAAATAGAGGAATTCTACTTTCCTGGATGTCATAATCTTCTAGTTGATGCTTTATCCACATCTATTGTGCACAACAGCAACCTGCAACTATATTCTCTTATTCAGTTGTTGATATAGCTACACAAGTTTGCTTCTTGTTGTACCATGACACCAGCCTCCCACCAAGGAATTGACAAGTTCCTATGGTACTCTTCCTATCTTCTTTCATCAAACAAAGTCTGCATCTAAGAAACCAGTTAGTAGGAAATCTCTATTCTTAGGATACCAAAGGCCTAAATTAGGTGTACCCTTAGGATATCTCAGAATTCTCTTAACTGCAATATAATGAGATTCCTTAGGGCAAGCTTGATACCTAGCACAGACATATGTTGAACACATGATGTCAAGTCTACTAGCAATCAAATAGAGTAGAGAGCCAATTATCCTTCTATACAAAGACTCATCAATAGGTTCCATGCCTCATCTTTGCCTATAGGCATACTTGTTCCCATTGGAGTTTTCATGGTAGAAACTGAGTCTAAACCATACTTCTTAATTAACTCCTTAGTGAACTTAGACTGGGATATGAACAATCCATTCTCAGTCTGTCTAACTTGAAGTCCCAAGAAGAACTTCAGCTCACCCATACTGCTCATCTCAAATTTCCCTTGCATAAGTTTGACAAACTTCCTACAAAGGTTGTTTTCAGTAGAACCAAAGATAATGTCATCCACATATATCTGGACTAGTATTATCTTGCCTTTTGATTCCCTTTAAAATAGAGTTTTGTCTATCTTTCCTCTAGAGAATTTATTCTCAATAAGGAAGGCAGACAAGGTTTCATACCAAGCCCTTGGAGCTTGTTTCAAACCATATAGAGTTTTCCTAAGCCTATATACATAATCAGGAAAGTGAGAGTATACAAAACCTTAGGGTTGTTCAACATAGACTTCTTCTTTTAAATCACCATTCAGAAATGCTGATTTCACATCCATCTGGTATACCATGAACCCTTGATAGGCAACATAGGCCAAGAACAGCCTTATAGCCTCCAGCCTTGCCACTGGAGCAAAGGTTTGATCAAAATCAATACCTTCCTCTTGTCTGAGCCTTTTGCTACCAGTCTAGCCTTGTTCTTGACTATGGTGCCATTCTCATCAAGCTTGTTCCTGTAGATCCATTTAGTTCCTATTATGTTGTGATCCTTAGGTTTTGGCACCAGTTCCCAGACTTTACACCTTTTGAACTGACTGAGCTCTTCTTGCATTGCATCAATCCAATTGGTGTCCTTCATTGCTTCTTCAATCTTCCTGGGTTCTATTTGAGACAGGAAGTTAGAACATAGAACTGTGTTCATGCTCATACTTCTTGTTAGAACACCTTGACTTGCATCACCAATGATTTGGTGAATTGGATGATCCTTCAGGTGTCTCCTTGCTGGAGGAAATCTGTCAGCATTATGGCCTTCTCCAATTTCCTCAACTTGATGCTCCACACTATCTTCTTCATCCAGAGAGACTTGTTCTCCTCATGGATAGCTGGCATCTTTATCTTCATCCAACCTAGCAGGAACATCTTCATTAATGGTCAGCTTATCCATCCTATCTGTTAGACCTGTAGAGCTAATAGAAGAACTAGACAATTCATTGTTAATAAATTTTGACTCATCAAATACAACATGCATAGATTCTTCAACAACTTGGGTAGTCAAATTGTAGATTCTGTATGCTCTACTTTGGTTGTTGTACCCAACAAATATCCCTTCTTGGGATTTAGCAGCAAACTTAGTTTGGTAGTGCTTACCATTGACTAGTACAAAACACTTGCAACCAAAGATTCTGAAGTAAGATATGTTTGGTTTTCTTCCTTTCAAAATCTGGTCGGGAGTCATCTTGTTTTTCTTGTTGATGGAGGCTCTATTGAGCACAAGACATGCAGTATTAACTGCCTTAGCCAAGAAGTATTCAGGGAGAGTAGTATCATTTAGTAGAGTTCTACTAGCCTAGATTAGAGCCCTATTCTTTCTTTCAGCAACACAATTTTGCTGAGGAGTTCTAGGTGAAGAGAATTCATGATGAATAACAAGTTCTTCACAAAATCTTGTCATACATTTAGACTGAAATTAAGTTTCATGGTCACTTCTGATTTTGATCACTGAACTGTTTATTCATTCTGTATTTGTCTAACAAAAGTCTGAAAAACAGATGGGGTTTTAGATTTCTGCCTCAAGAAGAAAACCAATATATATCTGGAATAGTCATCCACAACAACAAGTGTGTATACTTTCCTACCAAGACCGTGAACTGGCATAGGACCAAACAAATCCATATGAATGAGATATAAATATCTCATTGAATCTTTGATGTCAAGTGCTTGGAAAGAGGACTTAGTCTACTTGCCTTTTTGGTAAGCTGAACACACACCCTCTTTGATGCACTTAATTTGAGGACCATTCCTCACTAATCCAATGCCTAACAGCAGTCTTATAGACTTATAGTTCAGATGAGCTAGTCTCTTGTGTCATTGGACACATAGAGAAGCTTTCTCTCTTGCAACCCGACAAATTGGTGAGTTGTTAAACTAACAATCTCGGTTAAGGCAATACACATTTCCTTTCCTAGTGCCAGTCAAAATGATATCTTGATCACTTGACCTTCTTATTTGGCACTCCCCTTTGAGAAAAGAAATGGTATAACCTAGATCACTAAGTTGACTTATGCTAATCAGGTTATGTTTTAAACCCTTCACATAAGCCACTTTAGTGACAAAAATTGAATCACTAGTAATGTTACCAAATCCTTTGATGATACCATTTTCTGATCCATCACAGCTAACTTTGGGTCCATTCTCTATGGGCACATAGTCCCTCAACATTCTCCCTGTTCCTGTCATATGTCTGGAACAGCCACTATCCAAGTACTATATAGGGGTATGGTCACTTGGATTCACCTGCAACACATAAAGAATTACTTACCCTTAGAACCCTACTTGCTAGTGGGTCGTAGGTTCTTGTTAGTTTGAAATCCTGCAACTATTGTAATAGGAAAACTACTCTTTGTTTTAACAATAGTGTTAAACCAGTAATCCATGGCAAAGTGCCCCACCTTGCCACAACACCAACACTCAAACCTATTATACCTTTTCTTAGGTAAAGACTTTACTTCTTTGCTGTCTACAGTCTTGTTAAGTGTTGGTGCTGGAGCATCACTCTTCAAGAAATCCTCTTGAAACTGATGGGCATGCCTATAGTATTGTCTATAAGCATTTGAACCCTTGCCCATGTGATTTCCATGCTCGCAGTGACCATGTGTAGTGTCATGATCATACCTGTTAGTAGGATTCACCACCTTCCTAAAGAAAATAGGGGGTTCAACAACTAGAGGCTGAACTGGGCCCTTACCTTTTCTATGTGAATTGAAAGCCCTAGTTCTTCCCTTAAATCCTAGACCAGTCTTCCCTTTTTGTGAAATAAAATTATCTATTAGGGGTAAGACAGATTTTGGCTTGGAGAATTTAGCCAATAGCTCTCTCTCTTGCTGAAGTTTTGCCTCTAGTTTCTTGATATGATTCTCTTTGAAAGAGATTGTGCCCATTTGAATAACTGTAATATTTGTCAATTTGGCAACCTCATTTAGTTTTAGATCCAACATCTTAGCTAAATCTGCTGCATCCAGCTTAAGAGACTCAATCTCTTTGGCCTGCACTTTAACAAGAAACTTTCTCTTCTTCAAAGCTTGCAACAACCCACCATACTCATCAATGATTTGGTGTACATCCCCTTCATACTCGGATCCATCCACTTCTTTTGAAGCAGATGCTTCTGATTCTGATCTAGTAAAGTAATCTGAAACTAAGGGAGAATAGTTTACCTTATGTGGTCCAGGATGATCCTGGCACTGATCATCTTCAGATTGAGCCATCAGCCCTCTAGAACAATGTTCTTCAACTCTATTTATGGAGTCCAACATCTGTAGGAATTTTAGTTCCCTAGACTCCTCTTCTATTGAGAATAGCCCAACATATGTTTCTGCTTCTTCTTCTCTAGATTCTGAAGATGAAGAGTCTGTCAAACTCTTCTCCTTCTGAGCAGCTAGAGACTTCTCTTTCTTACCTTTGACCTGCTACTTCTTCTTGTCCTTTGACTCCTTTCTTTTGTCAGGATGGTCAGCAATGACATGTCCAGTCCTGTTACAGCAATAACACACAATCTTAATATTAGATTGTTTACCAGGTTTAGAGGCATACCTATCCTCCCTGGGTGTCTTCTTCTTCCTGTAGTACTCATCCTTTGAATAGGATAAAGATGATGGCCTGGTTCTCCATTTCTGTTTCTTCATAAACCTTTGGAATTGCCTTGTAAAAGCAACAAAGTCCTCATCAAAAGTATGACTATCTGATGTATTATTGTAAGAAATTCTTTCTTCTGCTTCAGCAATCCTTTTGGGTGGAGAAGGAGATTTTCTCCTACCCTTTCTTGAGCCTTCAGATTTGAAGGCCACTGACTTTTCCTTAAACTCAGATTTGCTGCCCTTCTCCTCTTCTTTTCTGGTAGTAAGTTGCATTTCATATGATAAAAACTTTCCAAACAGTGTAGGTTGAGGTGTATCAGCCAGCCTGGCCACTTCTCTGATGGCACATATCTTAGTGTCCCAATCCTTTTTTAGAGACTTAAGAAACTTATCATTCAGTTCATAAGTGCTGAAGACCCTTCCATATGTCATCAGCTCATTCACTATTCTAAAAAAACATCTTATAGCATTCAACTATGCTGTCAGATTTAGCTTGTCTAAAGCTCTCATACTCCTGGTTCAGCATAGACTTCCTGCACCAGATTTTGAAAAGTGGCATCATCTATAACACTAACAATAATGTTCTGTGCTCTTTTATCTAGTGTTGCCAGGATGATTTCATCCTTGGTCATTTCAGAATTGCTCTTTGGAGTTTGAATATTTGCATCAAGAACTGATACCTTTATTGGAATGAAGGGGCCTTCATGTACTGTGATATAAATTCATGGATCAGATGCTTCCATAAACAACCTGACCCTTTCCTTCCAAATGTCAAAGGATTCTTTCCTGCATATATGTAATTTCATAGATCCAAATTCCTTTTGATTCTCATTTGAACCCATTCTTGATATCTGTTATTTTCCTTGGAAAATAAGTCTTACTGTTAAGTCAATCTTTGAGTAACCTCCCTTTGATACCACTTGAAAGACTTTGTTTCAAGAGCCTAAACACCTAGAGGGGGGGGGGGTGAATAGGTTCTAATCTGTTAAAGTCCTTTTGAAGCAAACTGTTAGATAATTATTCAACACAGATTAATCAAATAACAAAATATAAACACATCACAGCAAACACCAAATATATAGTGGTTCCCCAAGATATGGGTACATCCACTTTCCCCCTTCGCCTATCCAGTAGATAACTGGATTAGGCCTAACTTCCTTCCACTGGATCAGATCCACAGATCTTACAATCTTAGAATCAAAATAGTTCCTACAGCTCAGACTTAACAAGTCCTACCTCAGATTGTTCCCCAGAATCCTACCTCAGGCCTCAGCCCTACCTCAGCCTTTATAACAAGGCTTACAACTAAGACTTTCTACAAGTCCTAGACCTCAAGCTAATAGCCCTACCTCAGCCTTTATAATTTCAGGCATATGACTCAGATCTGATAATATTTCTTACAAGAAATATAATGTAATAAGAAACAAACAAATTCACCAGTTAGATTCCTCTGTTGGTGTAGCCTTCTTGATATGTTTTTGACTGAACTGATCCTTCTGATCCAGCCTAACTTAGCTTCTCAAAGCTTCTTGATAGAACAAAATAAGGTGGATCTTCTTACTATTGAAGTTGATCTTCAGTCAGCTTCTTCCTTAAATTCAGATTGGAATCTGAATCTTTCTTGCAGAATAATTCTGAATCTGTTTCTCTTCACAAAATTCTCTTTTTCCTTTTTCTCCACCCTTTCTATAGTTTCTGATCTGTCTCTTATATAGAGTTTTCTTAATGGTTACCGGCTGATCCGGTTTCTAGCAAACTACTGACAGATCTGTCAGAGGTGTCAGACCGGTTGGATATGACAGCTGTCAAGTCACCAGACATGTCAGTAGATTCTTCAGAGTCATTCCAACTCAGTACAAATCACTCAGCAGGCTGCTTCATATGTGTCGACACATATTGGCCATGTGTCGACACAAGTCTTCAAGGTGTCGACACAATACTCCAAGTGTCGACACAAACATACTTCTGCTTCTCGACACATCTTCTGTTGAATGTGTCGACACAAGTCTCGTGTGTCGACACAAATGCTTCCTGTGTCGATACAGCTGTTGCTGGAAGATGGCGTTGAGTATGTGTCGACACAAGTCCTGTGTGTCGACACAGCTGATTCTGGTCTCGACATAGCTATTGTCGACAGACGGCGCTGAATGAATGTCGACAGTGTTGAAAGTATCCAGACAGCATTGAGTGTGTGCCGACACAAGTCCTGTGTTTCGAAACAATTACTTCTGGTGTCGACATAACTCCTGGCTCAGGTGTCAACACAATTCTGAGTGTCGACACAGCTTCTTCAGAAGTGTAAACTTAGCTTGAGTGTCGACACAACTTTTTTATAAGAGTCGACACAACTTGAGTGTCGACACAACACCTTCATAGATGTCGACAAAATTCAGAGTGTCGACACAAGTTCTTCATAAGTGTCGACACAGCTTCTGGGTGTCAACACAGCTTCTTCACAAGTGTCGACACTTTTACATAAAAAATTTTATTCAAATGCTTAAACCTGCATAATGTAACTTAAACCTCTATTAAATACAAATTGATGCATATCATTGACTAAGATGAGGCTTCTCCAAATCTAGTACACATTTTCCAATGTACCCAACAAGATGTCTGGTCTAGTAACTATCAGATAGATGAGTTTACCAACAAGACTTTTGTACCTCGTGACATCTTCAAGAAGAGGAGAATACTCACTCTTGCTTTTTTCATTTCCAACAACCATAGGAAACCGTGCAAGTTTAGTTCCAAGGAGACCCGTATCTTGTAAAAGATCCAGAGCATACTTCCTCTGTGAAAGAACAATAGAACCAGGTTTCCGAGATATCTCAATCCCCAGAAAATTCTTAGGAGACCCCATATCCTTCGTAACAAAATACCGGAGCAAATGCTTCTTTGTCATATCAACACCTTTCTTATCATCCCCAGTAAGAAGTATATCATCCAAATATATGGCAAGAATAACCAGCCCAGACAAGGTTTTCCGAATAAACAAGGAGTGATCTGAAGCACAATGTAAAAAATCCAACAACAGAAATAACCTCATTAAACTTTTCAAACTAGGCTCTCGGACTCTGTTTATGACCATAGATGGCATTCTTCAACTTACATACCTGAAACTACCCCTGAGAAACATACCCAGGAGGTTGCTCTATATAAACTATCTCGTTTAAATCTCCATAAATAAAGGCATTCTTGACATCTAACTGAGACATTTCCCAATCTCGGCTCACAGCCACTGAAAAGAGAACACGGATCGTAGTAATCCGAGCAATAGGAGAGAACGTATCAAAAAAATCCACACAATAAGTCTGCGTAAATCCCTTGGCTACTAGACGTGCTTTGTAACGATCAACAGTACCATTAGGAAGGTACTTGATTACAAAGACCCAATGACAGCCAACCACATCAGCACTAGGAGGAGTAGGTACAAGAGACTAAGTACCCCATTTGGTCAGAGTTTTCATCTCCGCATCCATAGCAGCTTTCCAATGTGGAATAATCAGAGCCTCATGATAAGATGCTGGAAGAACATTGGCCGAGAGGGCAAAAGAAAAACTCTGTGCCCGAGGAGACAAGCCGGTGTAAGACACCACACCAGTAAGAGGATGCTGAGTGCATGATCGAACAACTTTCTTGAGAGCAATAGGAAGATCAAGGTCAGCCCTGTCTACTTGTGTAGATCCATTCGAAGGTGAGGCAGGAAAACTAGGAACCATAGTCAGCAGCTCAACAACGGGAGCAGGAAGAGCAGGAGAGTCATAATAAGAAGAAGGAAAAATAGCAGGTTCAGGAGAAGGTGCAGAAATAAGAGGAGAATGAACGAAAACATTAGAAGAAGGAAGAACGGATGAGGACAGAGAAAAGAATGGAACAGTCTCAAAGAAAGTGACATCGGCAGACACATACTGCCGGCGGAGAACATGATCATAACACCTATATCCTTTTTGAGTCGGACAATAGCCCAACAAGATACATTTAATCGAGCGAGGTGACAATTTGTCACGAGTATAAGAAGGATAATGAACAAAGGCAGTGCACCCAAAGACACGAGGAGGCAAAGGAAAAGGGTGCACATCAGGATGCAGGATTGAAAAGGGATTCTTCCCACCAACAACAAAGAAGGGAACACGATTAATAAGAAAGAAATAAAGAAGAACTGCATTCCCCAATAAGACTTGGGAACATGCTTCTGAGTAAGAAGGCTCCGAGCCACATCAAGCAGATGACGATTTTTCCGTTCAGCAACACCATTTTGTTGTGACGTATAAGGGCAAGTGGTTTGATGAACAATACCATGATCAGTACAAAATGACGTAAACTGATGACTAAGGTACACCTTAGTATTATCAGACCGAAGGATTTTAATATAAGTAGCAAACTGTGTATGAATCTCATTATAAACAGCAGTGAAAATAGAATAAAGTTCAGAACGTTCACGCAGCAAATATAACCATGTACAACGGGAAAATAATCAAAAAATGTCACAAAATATAAGCTACCCCTTACCAATAGTTTGAATAGGAGCAGGACCCCATATATCAGAATGTACAATATCAAATGGATGAGAAGAACTGCATCCTTCGCGAGCAGGAAAAGTATAACGATGATGTTTCCCAAACTGACAAGCTTCACACTGAAGGGAAGAATCGCCCTGAGGAAAATCAGGCAGAAGATGATAGAGGATCCTAGGAGGAGGATGTCTAAGTCGAAGATGCCACTGAAGGAGAGAAGAGGAGGCAGAGAAAGATGAAGAATTATCAAGATAGAACAAGTCGCCTCTCTCAGTCCTAATATCTATCATCTCCTTGGACTAAGGAACCTGAAAGGCACAAGTAGAAACAGTAAAAATCACTTCACAGCCGAACTGCTTACAAAGAGCAGTAACAGAAAGAAGATTGCAGGGAAATTTGGGAACATAGAGAGTGTCCCAAAGCTGAAGAGAAGAAGGAACATTCATAGTGCTAGACCCGTGAACCAGGGATGATGAACCTGTTGGGTTTCTCTATGAGGTGGCACAACACTTGTGCACACAGCGGAAATAGTAAAATACAAAACAACCCAAAAAAGATTTGGGATCGGGCCATGAATGTTGAATCAAGAATTTAAGAAAAACTAGGTAAAATTACCTTGGCAGCGTTGAGTCGCAACTTAACGAAGATGCTCCAATATATGAGGCCTTGTCAGCGGCGAGTTCCACGTAGAATAGCGTCTACGTCTCTGCAGAAATCCACATGAGCGGGAGAACATCGATCTTCATCGCACGAAAGATCGGGAAGGAGATCGACTGCACCTTGCACTTCCACGGACTGCTAGGTCCACTCTAGGAAGAGCAGCACCGATGACTATCGTCGGAGAGGAGGCCGACGGAGTGAGCGATCGGCAGAACACTTCCGTCGGCGGAACACTTCCGTCGGGAATATCGGCGGGCTTCTGCTGCTAGGGCGAAATACATTTGGCGGGCAGTTGGATTCGGCCTCTTTATTATCCCCAAAAACCTAAGTCCTAATTTATACCAAAGATATAAATTGACCTAGGAACATCGCTATCCGCAGACCACACAAAATAGAGTTTCTGGATAAATTCGTCGAGAATCAGCTTCAGGTTTGCCGAGAATCAGCATCTAGAATCGTCGAGAATCAGCTGCAGAATCGTCGAGAATCAGCTTCTGGAATCGTCGAGAATCAGCTTTCGTCGAGAATCCAATAGTTCGATTCTCGATGAATTGCCTTAGCCGGCGAGCCATACTCGACGATTCTCGACGAACGATTCTTGACGAATCATTCTCAACGAACCTCCTTGGCAACATTTGCCTGACCCCATTCTGTATGGTGATTGGTAATCTTTACCAACACAGTCAATCTTCCAACTTCTCCACATGCTCTTATGTGCAACCCTGCAGGCTCATATCGCGTTGGCAGCGAGATTACATGTTTGACCACTTCTAGATTACCATGGTAACTCTAACAGTCTCCCACTTGATCTTGAAATTATCAAACCAAAAACCTCACAAACAATGAGCAGCATCTAGCAATGCATCATTGCTACCCAAGCAATAAGAGTTCATAACTCATAAGCCTTTATGAACAATGTCCCAGCGTTGTCTTTGTCCCTTTGTCCCTTTGTCCCTTACATCCGGAAGGAACTAGAGATATGGACCGTGTCACCCTCATAATAGCTCAATCCAAGTTTCTTGCTCTAGAATAGACTTCCTGAGAATGGTGAGTCAAATATCAAATATTGACTTCACCAAGCATGGCCATGCATTTCTCAGTCCAGTTCCATCAAGGGGCCCATGGATGCAACTCCTGTCATATAGGAGGACAAATCCCATATCAGCTCACACACAAACACCCAAATGATTTGTAACGTGCCCAATAACCACCCTTATCATCAACCTTTCTCAAGGAAGACTTTAGATGGCATTAAAGCACGCTCTTCCTCACTTGATGAATGTTGTGACTTCAGGTCAAAGGACCACAACACCATTGTCAATTGAGACCTACTCGTGACACATTTAGAAAATAATCCACAAAGTACTCTTAGGTTGGGTCTGTCCAGTACAACTTGTTCATTAACAAGTACCCACGTGATGACTTGATATCACAATATCATGACCTGTGAGAACTGGTCATCAGTCAACGCACGTGCTAGTCTTAATGTATCATCATCACCCTTAGCTTCTATGATGATACAACGACCAGGGACCTTTTAAGAATGAAGCTTCAAATAAATCATAGGCTCTCACATTCAAGTCACGTACTTGATGTCCTATTGAAGAGAACATTCTAAGGGCATTTATTATGTTAACATTTAACTATCGCATAGAGAAATCATAATAAAAGAACTTGCCATTAATTATAAAAGAAAAATATTGGTACATAATTCATCATATGAATAAATAACAAATAGCCAACAGAATATATGTTTACACACAACCCACAAGACTCTCACTAGAGTTGATCATTTAGGTATCATATACCCATCGATCTAGTATGACCATCATGCTTTCTCTGCGCGAGAGGCTTTGTCAGTGGATCCGCAATATTCTCCTCAGTCGGCACTCTGCAAATGTTCACATCTCCTCGTTCGATAATCTCACGAATAAGATTGAACCGCCGAAGTATGTGCTTGGAGCGCTGATGGGATCTAGGTTCCTTAGATTATGTAATTGCACCATTATTATCATAGTAGAGAACTACGGGACCAACAATGCTAGGAACTACATCAAGCTCGCCGATGAATTTCCTAATCCATACAGCCTCCTTCACTGCGTTAGCTGCAGCAATATACCCGGCTTCTGTTGTAGAATCAACAACTATCTCTTGCTTGGAACTCTTCCAGCTCACAGCTCCTCCATAAAGGCAAAACACAAACCCTAACTGAGACTTTGAATCCTCCCTATCATTTTGGAAGCTAGCATTCGTGTAACCACTTACAACGAGCTCTTCCTCTCCACCATACACCAAGAACACATCCTTTGTCCTTATCAAGTACTTCGAGATATTCTTGACTGTAATCCAGTGATACTCACCGGGGTCTGACTGATACCTGCTAGTCATGCTCAAAGCAAAGGAGGCTTTGGGTCAAGTACATAACATTGCATATATGATTGATCCAATTGCCGAAGCATATGGAATAAACTTCATGAGGTCCTTATCTTCACAAGATTTTGTACACATGTCCTTAGAGAGATTCACACCATGAGATATGGGTAAAAATCCTTTCTTGGACTCAAGCATGTTGAACCGCTTCAACACCTTCTCGATGTATGTACTCTGGGTCAAACCCAGCAACTTCTTCGATCTATCTCTATAGATCTTAATACCGAGTATATAATTCGCTTCACCCAAGTCCTTCATAGAAAAGCAGTTCCCTAGGTTGTTCTTAAAAACTTTCAGGGTAGGAATGTCATTCCCAATCAATAGTATGTCATCTACATATAATATCAGGAAGACAACAATGCTCCCACTGATTTTCTTGTAAACACAAGGCTCATCTTCAATCTTGATGAAACCAAACTCTTTGATTTTCTCATCAAAACGAAGATTCCAACTTCGAGAGGCCTGCTGCAGTCCATAGATGGACCTATTCAGCTTGTATATTTTAGTTGCTTCATTTGGGGATACAAAACCCTCGGGTTGTGTCATGTACACTTCCTCAAGGAGGTTTCCATTAAGGAAATCCATTTTGACATCCATCTGCCAGATCTCGTAGTCATAATACGCAGCAATAGCAAGCAATATCCTTATGGAATTTACCATGGCAATAGGGGAAAAGGTCTCATCATAGTCAATACCATGAATTTGCTTAAAACCCTTAGCCACCAGTCGCCCTTTGAATGTATGTACATTCCCATCCATGTCGGTCTTCTTCTTGAAGACCCATTTGCACCCTATGGGTCGTACCCCTTCAGGTGGTTCCACCAAGTTCCAAACTTGGTTTGCATACATGGAGTCCATTTCGGATTTCATAGCCTCAAGCCATTTGTCAGAGTCTGGTCCATTCATAGCCTCTTGGTAAGTTGTTGGTTCATCATTATGATCCATAAGCAACACATTACGTATTTGAGACACAAGAAATCCATATCTCTCAGGCTCAAATCTTAGTATACCAGATCTATGTAGGACTTGTGTTTCTTGAGCAGGTTCTCTAGCTACAACATCTTGTAGTCCTATCTCAGAATCAATTTCCGGTTCATTCACTACTTGTGGTTCTTGAACTTCTTCAATTTCTACCTTTTCAGTCTTTGTTGAAAAGAATTCTGTCTCCAAGAAGACGTCAGTCCTTGCGACAAACACTTTGCCCTCTGACGATAAGTAAAAGTAATACCCTTTCGTTTCCTTAAGATATCCCACCAGATAACATTAATACGATTTGGGTGCCAGCTTGTCAGGCATTTGACGTCGCACGTATGCCTCACAGCCCCAAATTTTAACGAATGACAAGGACGCTTCCCAGTCCATATCTCATATGGTGTCTTCAGAACCGTTTTTGTTAGAGCGCGATTCTGTGTCATTGCAGCTGTCTCTAAAGCAAAACCCCAAAAGGAAACAGGCAAGTCTACATGACTCATCATCAAACGTACCTTGTCTAACAGAGTACGATTTCTCCTCTCAGACACACCATTATGTTGTGGTGTTCTAGGTAGAGTGAGCTGTGATACAATACCACACTCTTTCAGATGATCACGGAACTCATGACTCAGGTATTCGCCACCTCGATCAGATCAGAGTGCTTTAACCCTTTTACCCAACCTGTCTTCTACTTCATTCTTGAACTCTTTGAACTTTTCAAAGGTCTTGGATTTGCACTTCATAAGATACACATATCTGTATCTACTGAAATCATCAGTAAATGTAACGAAGGAGAAATACCCACCTCTAGCCATGGAGCTCATGGGTCCGCATACATCACTATGTACAACACCCAAGAGATCCTCAGCCCTCCCAGTATAACCAGTGAAAGGGGCTTTAGTCATCTTGCATAACAAACAAGATTCGCATCGCTCAAATGATTCATAATCAAATGAGTCTAAAAGTCCATCTTTATGGAGCTTGGATATGCGCTTCTCGTTTATATGGCCCAAACGACAATGCCAGAGATATGTAGGGTTTGAGTCATTTGTTCTTAGTCCTTTATTATTTCCTACATTATAGATCAGATGGTCCAAGTTCAAAACATAAAGACCATTAAACAATTGGGCTACAACATAACAAACATCATTCTTAAATATAGAACAACAGTTGTTCTTAATTATAAAAGAAAATCCAATCATGTCAAAGCATAAAATTAATATAATGTTTCTAGTTAAGGCCGGAACGAAATAACAATTATCTAGTTCTATTACAAGCCCACTGGGCAAAGAAAGACGGTAAACCCCTACGGCTACAGCAGCAACTCTTGCTCCATTGCAGACACGCAGGTCCACCTCCCCTTTACTCAACAATCTTCGCCTTTCCAGTTCCTGCACATTTGTACAAATGTGAGAACTACATCCGGTATCCAATACCCAAGATGAAGGAGCAGAAAGGTTTATCTCTATAATGTAGATATTTGAAGCGGAAGTCATACCTCCCTTCATTTTCTACAGACCCTCAATGTAAGAAGGACAGTTCCTTCTCTAATGACCAGACTTGCCACAGTGGTGGCATTTCCCTTCCTTCACCGTGCTCTTCTTTTTCTTCAGTGCAGAAGACTTGGGATCAAGATGTGACTTAGGTCCCACCTTCGTCTTCTTAGAGCCCTTGCCCTTGCCCTTGCACTTATGCACCATCAGTATGGGGCTGGCAGGCTTGGCCTTCTTCATGTTGATCTCGGCAGTTCTTAATATGCCTAGGAGCTTGGGCAGTGTCTTGTCTATTTCATTCATGTTGTAGTTCAAGACAAACTTCTCATAACTATCCGGCAATGATTGCAGGATCAGATCTGTGGCCAACTCTTGACCTAGAGGAAAACCCAGCCTTTCAAGGTTCTCTATATACCAAATCATCTTGAGTACGTGTGTCCCTACTGAGTCTCGAACTCCCATCTTGAACTGAAGTAACCCTTTTGTGGCGTCGAACCTCTCTTGACGAGCCTGCCCTTGAAACATTTTCTTGAGATGATCGTCAATCTCCTTGCACCCCATGTTCTCATGTTGCTACTGAAGCTCAGAGTTCATGGTGGCAAGCATAATGCATTCGACGTCTAAGGCATCATCAGTATACTTCTTATAAGTATCCTTATCAGCAAGGGAAGAGTTCCCGGTCGGCACCTCGGGGGCTTCTTCTTCCAAGACATAGAGCTTTCGCTCTTGCCTGAGAACAATTCTCAGGTTCCTGTACCAGTCCATGTAGTTGGTCCCACTGAGCTTATCCTTCTCAAGGATGGCTCTCAGAGACAGAGTGGAGTGTGAACCACTTGCCATGGAATTCTACAAGAATTCATGCAGAATAATATCAGTACCAAAATTTCAAGATAAAATTTATTTTTAATTTGGACTTCAATTAAAACTCCCACTATTTTTATTCGAAATGATAGCCCTCACTATCAATTCGGAGAGTTCATGCAAGCTACTCTCTTAGTGGACAAGATCCGTATTTCACCAACACAATGAGTCAGCTTTGGCTTTTCTCTCACGATGTGGTTATTTAGGTGGGCAACGCTTGCCAATTGCATCCTTATGCAATTCTTGTATGGTTTGTGAATAACTCCTTATTCGCATCCATCATATGGTGCATGCCAACCCTATACCTCTAGGCACTCAACCTTTGAGGTCACCTAGTTAATTTAGACCCGATGTCGATAGTGGGATATCACAATTATCCGCTCGCACCCTTACCAAGATAGATTAATGCATCTTGCTTTGGCAAGCCCACACTTCATCGATCGAGGCAGGAAGAGTGTCATCCATCGGAAGGCATCCGAACGCTTAATATTTGATGAAGAGAATTTTTTATAATAGGTTAACAATTAAACATGATCAACATTTGATCAATGTGCACATTCACAGAAAAACATTTATCTAAAATCCACATGCATCCCTTATGTGCACAACATGGTACTATCAATATTTGATAGAAGAAAGTGCTAAATCTGAACATCCGGACTCTTCCAAATCTTCAGATTTACATGCATTGGACAAAGGCAAAGGCAACTCGACTTAAAGCAGTAGACAAGCTCGTCTCTCCTTGTTGGATTCAAAATCAAAAACAATAAACGGGTTTATTAACCACTCGAGGGACGGTTACTGCTAAGGAGACAACAATTTCTAACAATTAGAAATTTCCACGAAATCCCAAACGTTCCTTGCGGGGTTCCAAGGGGCAAAGCCCCTAACCTGTGGGTTATGGGCCCATCGATTTCCCTTGGAAAAACATCAACAATTGATGTTCACGGATTAAATCTAAACATTTAGAACACTTCTAAATCCCTAGGTTTACACGTACTGGAATAACCTAACTTACAATACAACAATCATGGCCGGAACCTGGCTCTGATACCACTATTGGGTTTCTCTATATGGTGGCACAACACTTGTGCACGCAGCAGAAATAGTAAAATCAATAACAACCCAAAAGAGATTTGGGATCGGGCCATGAATGTTGAATCAAGAAGTTAAGAAAAACTAGGTAAAATTACCTTGGCGGTGTTGAGTCACAACTCAACGAAGATGCTCCAATGTATGAGTCCTTGTCAACGGTGAGTTCCACGTAGAATAGTGTCTACGTCTCTGCAGAAATCCACATGAGCGGGAGAACACCGATCTTCGTCGCACGAAAGATTGGGAAGGAGATCGACTGCACCTTGCACTTCCACTGACTACTAGGTAAGCTCAAGGAAGAGCAGCACCGGCGATTGTCGTCGGAGAGGAGGCCGGCGGAGCGAGCGATCGACAGAACACTTCCGTCGGCGGAACACTTCCGTCGGGGATATCGGCGGGGTTCTTGCTGCTAGAGCGGAATACTTTTGTCGGGCAGTTGGATTCGGCCTCTTTATTATCCCCAAAAACCTAAGTCCTAATTTATACCAAAGGTATAAATTGACCTAGTATCATCGCTATCCGCAGACCACACAAAATAGGGTTTCTGGATAAATTCGTCGAGAATCAGCTTAAGGTTCGGCAAGAATCAACATCTAGAATCGTCGAGAATCAGCTGTAGAATCGTCGAGAACCAGCTTCTGGAATCGTCGAGAATCAGCTTTCGTTGAGAATCCAATAGTTCGATTCTCGACGAATTGCCTTAGCCGGCGAGCCATACTCGACGATTCTCCATGAATCATTCTCGACGAACGATTCTCAACGAATCATTCTTGACGAACCTCCTTGGAAACATTTGCCTGACCCCATTCTGTATGGTTATTGGTAACCTTTACCAACACAGTCAATCTTCCAACTTCTCCACATGCTCTTATGTGCAACCTTGCATGCTCATATCGCGTTGGCAGTGAGATTACAAGTTTTACCACTTCTAGATCACCATGGTAACTCCAACAGAACCATCAACAATAAGAACAGGAGGTAAGTGGTTAGTCATTGTAAGAGAAGAAAAAAGCTGAGAATTTTCGGTCATATGAGTGGTAGCACCAGAGTTAATAAGTGACATACCCGTGGTAGTTAACTCAGCAGCACCCAAAGTGGCAAGAGATGCAGTAGACTTCTTGGCATAATTAGCAGAAGCAGGACGAAGATGAGGGTATTTGACCCAACAACGATCAATCAGGTGGCAATTCTTGCCACAATGAGAACAAAGATATTTTGTATAACCACAGCCACCAGAGAGGCCACCTCGACCACCAGAATGATCATGATGGGCAGAATGAGCAAAAAAATCAGGAGAAGGAAAAGGAAGCAAAGGACACTGAAAGAAGAGTAGTAACAACGGAAATCTGAGCAGCAGTAGCATCAAGAGTCGGAGTGTCCGCTTCTCCGAGAGTCTGTTGGCGAATCAGGTCATATGAGTCAGGAAGACGAAATAAGTAGCAAACCACCAAGAGCTCCTGAAAATGTTTTTGTTGCTCAGCAAGATCAGCAGAAAAGGGATGATGTTGATGAAGTTCAGCCTCGAGACTCTGCACCTCCTAATAAGCTGCAACATGGGTCATAACAGGACGAGCAAAGAGGTCAGCATATAAAGTGTAGATACACGAAGTCTGAGCCCCTTTTGAATATAAAGCAGCTAGATGAGTCCACGCCGCTTTGACCGTTTGATCATGTCGAATGACAGGAAGACACTCATCAGACAAACTGTTGGCCAACGAAGTACAGACTAAGGCATCAGAAGCATCCCAATCATCATAAGCAGCAGAGCCAACAGGAGGAGGGTCATATGTCAAGTGAGAACGCTTACGTTGAGAACGTAAAAGGAAGAAAAAAGATACACTCCAGTCAGGATAATTTGGGCCAGTAAGCTTGGACAAAGTACCCAAATTACCCGAAGAAGAATCAGGGGGAGATGAATGAGAGAAAGGAGCTGGGAAAGTCACAGAAGACGACGGAGTATCCATGATGAAAGCAAGCAAGCCGCGTGGACAAGGAAGAAACCGCACGGTTAGGCAACCAGAGAAGAACCTGCGAGAACAAAAAGAAAAAGCCTCCCGGTCTCGGTGTCCACACACCAGCAGTAGGGGAAATGCTGCGACCTAAGGGCAGTGAATCTGCACAAAAGGAAGAAGAGCATGAGACCGCGCGAATAAGGGGAAACCGCGCGACCAGAAAATAAGAATGGGAGGGAAGAAGCCGGACAAAACCAGAAGAAGGGAGGGAAAGAAAAAGGACAACTCGCGCGGTTTCAAAAAACAAACCGTAACAAGCGCGGAAATTTTTTGAAGCAAAAGGACCGGTTTCCCTCTGATACCAAGTGAAAAATGAGAAGAAATGCGAACAAGAGGTAAATAACCGCAAATTTTATTGCTCCAAAAAATTAAGTAATAAATAGGTGTGCCCCCTTATTTATAGAAAATGGGGGAAATGAGAGAATACAACACACGATGTGCGACTAAATACAAGCTGAGCGGACTGTGCTGTTTGACATACACAAACCGCTCCCTAAATAATCCATAATATTACAACCTCCTGACAAAAGAAAAAGGCCGCTAGATAAGCCGCTAAACTGCACCTGCGGATAGACAACAATCTGCAGTGCGGCTAACCATTATGTTGAAGCTGCGACAAGACATTTGACAGCCTACCGATGGTTGCCACCAGACCGCTGAGAGGATAGCCTTGGATCAGAGCTTCACGACTTCACAAGATCGTTGCAACTTGTTACCTAACCACTGAGACGGACCATGGACAGAACACTGCGGCTTGTACTAAAACATCAACCAAACAGTCTGCTGAGGTCATCCACTAGAAGACCGGCAGGACAGGCCACTGCGGCTACAGTGGCTAACCTCCCGAACTGATTTCCAAAATACTAAATCATCCTAGCAGCCCATTGAGTCTACCCACTAGAAGGCTGACTGGACAGACCGCGACAGCTAGTTTGGTTAACCGCCTGAACTGAGTTCCAACAGTTTCCAAATCCATATTCAGTTATGAATGCGTCCTTACTCAGAGCATTCTAGCGGAAGCATTTAGGTTAAGAATCTATAACAGTAGGAATGTACACTACAAAAACTTGCACAGGAAGTATATTTATATATAACACAACACATGTTTTGGCCTTTCAGCCTTACAACAGTTTCATTTACATTAAGTGACTTCATACATCGACACGCAGGCCGGCCACTCATGAAAATAGTAAAAAGTTCGCCTTTGGGCCTTCAAAGGCAGCCAATCACAACATAAGGGCTTCAGCCCGCTACTTCCCACAATTGGCTCTCCAGCACTTACACAATCGACCCACACAAATATGGTAAACAAAGCATTGGTTAGCATTTTGCTAACCAATTTATAACGACCCCACCCCTTACTCGGTGCAGCGCTTCTCCTTCCCTACAAACAACAACATATATATACTATCGCAATAGAAAAATGCAATTAAGCACCATTCACCATAGAAATAGGCTCAACGGCCACATGTCCCGTGCACTCAGGGCACATTTTTGGTGTATAGGATTCCACCTTTATCACCACCGTTCAAAGGTACTTAACTTGACGACTATGTCGTTAAGAGGTACTTAACTTAACGGTAACTCTTGTCATTCAGAGGTACTTAACTTGACAATTATGGCGTTCAGAGGTACTTAACTTAATGACTAACTGCCCATTCAGAGGTACTTAACTTAATGACCTAGTCATTCAGAGGTACTTAACTTGATGGCACAGTAGTTGGCCTCCATGGCTTAACCCAAACATAAGGCACACGACCTTATACAATTTCAGGCTGGCACCTACAATTACTGGGAAATTTAAGCTCACAGCTCCACATGCACTTGCCCACAGGTCTCTTTGAGATAGGCCACACAAAGCTTTAGCTCACTGGGAGCTATCGCCTGGCGATATTCACTGTCACCTGGCGACATCAACAATTTCCCTTAACTATGATCTTTCCTTTGTATTTTCCTAGAGCTGAACTCTTGTACTTCCTGTTACTCTCGTTTCACAGGTTCAACCCTCAAACTTCGTACAACCTAACGTTTATACTCGGAGTCTTCTCCTGCATGCAAAATAAACATCACCAATCAAGACCATCCCGTTCAGATGGGCTTCACACATCATGACTATTCCATACTTTATATTTCCGGATCTATATGGAATATTAAACGAGGATCATGCCGATCTACCCATCATAAACCACCTTTTCTTAACCTTTTGGTGAGGGGTTCCATGCAAGTATGCATATTGAGGATTTCACTTATCCAAGGAGAAAATCGTTAACCTTGTAATTTTCTTTGGAGCCATGACCATGATCTTTCATACGGATGGAATTGATCTTCACAACTTCCTCACCGTAGATCTAGCATCGACTTGGGATTCCAATCACAAGCACACCTTGGATCGACTCCTCTTGAGCTCTTAGACCTTTCCTCCTCTTCCCTCTCCAGAAGTAAGCAAGGGAGTGTGAGAGGAAAATTAGAATGAAATATCAAGTCTAGCTTTTATCTGAAAGCTACCGCCGCGCGGTAACTACTACCGCTGCGCAGTAAATACTACTGTCGCGCGGTAACACGAGCGGTGATCGCTTCGACCAGTTGGCGCCGCAATCCATAGTTATCTCCCGCGATAACTTTCTAGCGCCGTACGATAACAAAGTCAACGTTTCTTCGAAAGCGTTAAGTGCTACCACAGCACGTGTAACGTCCCAATTCGCGCTAGGCCCCTTGTTTGCGTATTTGAGTCAAGGGGGCTGTGGTGAGCCCAATGGGGGATGTGGGGGAGCAGGTGCGGACGTACGGGAAATGAGGAAAACAAGGCAAAATGGCCTTTCTGGCTGACACGGGTATGGACACGGCCGTGTCCATACCCGTGTGCCTCATAAAAATAGGCTTACCAGTCAGAGAGGTACACGGGCTTGGGACACGGGCGTGTCCCTAGCCGTGTGCCAAGGACACGGGTTGGGACACGGGCGTGTCCCTAGCCGTGTGCCAAGGACACGGGTCGGGACACGGCCGTGTCCCTACCCGTGTGCCGCAACCCTGACCCGGCAGAAAGTGGATCTGGGAGGAACACGGCCCTAGACACGGCATGCCACACGGCCGTGTCACCTGAACACGGGTAGGAACACGGCCGTGTGCCTACCCGTGTCTGCGATGTATAAAAAGGAAAAAGTTGGAAACCCTAGCATTCATTCTCCTTTCTTCTGCCCCGAAATTCCTGAGAGAGTTCTTGGCTGGAGGAGGAGGAAAAGCTTGCCGGAGCCATCTTTGGAGGAATCAAAGCGCCGCCATCGTCAAGGGAAAAACAATGCCGCCGCGAAGGAGTGCGAGGCTCATGGCCGGCCATGGTGGTACCGCTGGACTTGAGGTGAGCTTCCTCCCCTCTCCCTTGGTGCTAGATCTATAGTTATGATAGGAGAGACATCGACTCCATAGAGTCTTGAGGTGAGGAGGAGAGTTCTTAGGTTAAAGCCATACCTAGGTTTTCTAGGTTTAGTCTCCCTCAACCTTCTCATCATTCAAAGAGGAGATGAGAGGGGTTTTCGTTGAGGGTTTGGCTTTGAAAGGAGAAATAAGGTTGGGTGATTTCTGGAGAAGTTTATGCGAGGCCGTTGCAAGGAAGAAGATGAACGGATGCCGTTCGTCTCGCCTTAAGATGCGTGCAGAAATCTGATTTCTGCACGCTGCGACCTTCGTGGCCAATTTCGAAGGTGTTCTGGCCAAATCTGGGTGAACGACTCAACACGAAAGTCGTAGCCCTCGAAATTACCTTTCCAACGAGTGGTTGCTCGTTTCCATGCGATACCTGTAGCCACGGGAAAGCTGGTTCGAGTCCGCTGCGTTCGGAAAATTCCTGTACAGGAAACTGTTTTCCTGTACGCATTCGAGTTGAATTTCTGGTATGTTGCAACCAGATCTGGGTGATCGACTCAACACGAAAGTCGTAGCCCTCGCGAATACCTTTCCAACGAGGGGTTGTGCGTTGTGATCGGATTCCTGTAGCTCCGGGAATCCCAGTTTTAGTATTGGACTATCCTATGTTATTGCACTTGTTAAATTATAATGCTAGCACTATTGCAATGATTGTGATTTACTCATTTGTTATCTTGTTCCCATACATCTATAATGTTGTTGTTACTATAATTTAGTATGGTTACTCATTTGGTTGTGCAATAAGGAATAACCATGCAATGTTAGGGAAATGGATTGGATGGGAAGGCTAGTAATTAAGAGTTGAGTTTGGTATGGAATTTATTTATATGGTTTGATGTTAAACATATTAATTATGTGAAGTGTTGAGGTGAAATCGTTGAATAGATGGGCGTGAATATGATGAACACAATGTGAGGAGTATTTTGTAACCGTAATCCGAGCCCAAGGGGTTTATTAACAACCGATGCTTAGAGTGGTAGTCTCCCTACGGGTAGCATCGAGTGAGTTGTTTTGGGGCATGTGATGTGCGACGATTCATCGTGTCGCGGTGTTGAGATAATGAAGGTGGCAGGTCTACGGGTTCGCCAGTCGTCACACCGATGGGAGCCAAGGGGTAGACCTTGGGCGGTAGGGTTAGATACTTGGTGTCCATAACCCGAGATCTCCTCCGCGCCATGAGAACGGTTGGGCTTGCACCTCGTGCGTTTCCGAGGTTCCATCCGGTTCGAAATTAAAGGCCAGGTTGGGCTGTGTTCTTGGTGCACATCGACCCAAGACCCCTTCTGAGCCGTAGTACGCATGTGAGCTCCGCTGTTGTGTCCTTAGCGTTGAGGCGTACGAGGGCCTAGGATAGGTAGTGTGATACCACCTAGTAGTGGAGACGCCCGCTCCACTGTCGCCGTCTGGCCACGACGGACGACGCCTGAGAGGTTAGCTACCTGCTCGAAAAGTGGGAACTTCTAGTCTGTGTCGACATAGCAACTTGCATGTGCGTGCGCATGAGTCGGTCATAACATAACATTCATAACATGTCATTCATTGCATACACAAGATCCTCATCGTATAAGTTTGTATGGGCACTCTTATACGATGAGTTACTTTACTGTTAAGCCGATCCTTAACTTATAAGTTTGTATGGGCACTCTTATAAGTTAAGTTACTATTCTGAGTACTTATACCTACTGTCATTTACTATTGATATTTGTAAAACTGCTAGTTGTGTAGCGTAGCTTATACTCCACTATAGTTACTGTCACCTGCTTGTTTACTTGCTTATACATATATACATATTGTACCTTGTTCCTTTCTCCGCCCGGTGCCGAGGAGTCGCCGGGGGAGCGGATGTGAAGCCACTTAGTCTTATGACTAACGGTTGCTACGTCTTCCTTTTTAGGAGGAAACCCCGCAGGTAGAGCGGCAACGGACTATGCAGCAGGACAGCCAGGCCCGGATGATAGGACCTGAGGTGGTGGTGCCATCGGCACCGTCAGTGACAGTAGTGAGTGTTTTCATGTAGCCGTTTGGCAAAACATTTCTAGACTCTTGTTTATTTGTACAAGCATGTTGTGCTTGTTATCTTCCGCTATTTTGGACTTTAACTTAGCTGTGAACTGAACTGCTTTTAGTTTTACTTTTCTGTTATGGTTGGGTTGGCATGTTTGTTGAGATATGGATTGTAGCCGGCGGAATAGGCGTCTTGTGGTAAAGGCTAACCCGTGTGTTAGTGCTACCGCAAGGCGGCTATTTCGGGCATAAGACTCCCCTCGTGCCGTGTGTTGTGTTCCGGGAGGGGGGTCTTACAAATGGTATCAGACTAAGCCGATCTTCACCTACAGCAGTCAGGTAGCAATGGGCCACTCCCGTTCGATTAGTCGGTTTGGGGACAAACCGACTTAGCGGAAGCAGTGGTGTGCCCATCTGTAATTCACACTAAGTTGTCCAACTTTGACATTAGTTTTAGCCAACCTGACCCTAGTTTGTACCTTGCGTATAGGTCCCAACGCAGGTGGAGCCGGTTGGGGGCACTCCTACCCCTTCCGTCCCTTCACAATTCCAGCAGTCGGAACTGGGACAAACGCTGTCAGCCATATTGGATGCATTTAAAGCTCAGCAAGCTCCGGTGCAACAACAAGCGCCAAGCTCCAACTGGTTGAGCACCTTCCGTGCCCTGTCCCCTCCTGCCTATCTTGGGACAGAATCGCCGGTGCGCACCGAGGAATGGCTTGATACCGTGCAGGAATTGATGGCTGGCATAAGATGTCCGAACAGCATGGCGGTGACATTGGTAGTGACGCTGCTAGAGCTGCACGCCAAAAGGTGGTGGAAGTCCCTCATGGGCTCCATCTTCCAAGGGCGGTTGTACACGGACATCGGTTGGAACGAGTTCACCGAGGCTTTTCTGGAGCACTTCATCCCTTCTTCTGCTCGGGATGGACTTGAAGAAAAATTTCTGCAGCTGAAGCAGGGATCGAATTCGGTAACGGAGTACCAGAGGGAGTTCCAACACCTCGCTAGGTTTGCCGATTCCTATGAGTTGGACGATAGAGGCTATGCGAAGCGCTTCTACAAAGGGTTAAGGGACCCCCTGAGGCAGGCCCTTTTGTTTATAGCCGATGGAAGCCTGGCAGAAATCATTGACATGGCAAAGAGACTGGAGGCGGACCACATGGGATGTGGCAAGAGACCTGCGGAAGGAGTAATTGAAGTCGGCCCTAGTAATAGAAGGCGGAATGATCATGGCAGAGGAAGGGGAAACCACAGAGGCGGTCGGTGGGTCAACCGGAACTATCGGGTGGAGTACCCAATTCCGCAACCACTACCTTTACCACCACCACCGCAGCAGCAATATTATCAACAACCTGGGGGCCGACGTGAGGTGATATGTTTTGAGTGCAACCAACCGGGGCATGTCCGGCGAATTTGCCCGCGACTGATCGGGGGTGCCCCTATTGCTCCCCCTCCAGTAGCTCCACGGGGACGAGGGCACATACGTGGCCGAGGAAGAGGACCACCAGGGAGAAATCAAGGACATGCACGGGAGCATGTATTCGCATTGGATATGACTCAGGAGAGAAATCCGCAGGAAGTCATCACCGGTACGTGCAAATTTATTAATATTATATGACTTGTTAGATTTACGATACAAATGTTACGCGCAATTTTGAACGATGATTACCTTTTTGGAATTTAGGCACTGTCATGGTTAGCGGGAAACCCGCCTATACGTTATTTGACACGGGTGCGTCTCACTCGTTCATCTCGGAGGACTTCGTGAAGGACTTGGAGGGAGTGCAACACTTCACGGGCACTACTCAAAGGGTGCGCCTTCCGGACGGCTCTGAGATGACGTCGTCAGCAAGTTGCGACTTCGACACCCTTATTGGAGGAAAGTTCTTTGAAACTCCGGCGACAGTGTTAAGAATCCCGGAGTTCGATCTCATCCTGGGCATGAGGTGGTTGGACTGGCACCACGCCAGGATCAATTGTGCGGAGAAGCAAGTTATGTTGAGGCATGGAGACTCGGAAGTCATCTTCCAAGGTATTAAATTCGCACCCCATAAATTATTATCTTCAATCCAAGTTATGAAATCTCATATGGAAGGGGACGAGGTCTATGTAATTTGCTTCGAGTTGAAGAAATTGACATTAGAGGTCAAGGATGTGCGGGTGGTGCGAGAATTTCCCGAGGTTTTCCCCGAGAAATTGCCGGGACTACCCCCGCATAGGGAAGTGGACTTCCAAATCAAGCTAATTCCGGGTGCCAAGCCCGTCTCGCGAGCTCCATACCGAATGGCTCCGAAGGAACTTGCAGAGTTTAGAGTTCAGCTTCAGGAATTGGTGGAAGCAGGGTTCGTTCGCCCAAGCTCATCGCCTTGGGGAGCGCCCGTTTTGTTCGTCAAAAAGAAGGATGGCACCTTGCGGTTATGTATTGATTATCGAGAGTTGAACCGGTTAACGGTGCGGAACACCTATCCCCTACCGCGCATTGATGAATTATTCGATCAATTGGTGGGATCGTATTGGTTCTCCAAGTTAGACCTGCGTTCGGGATATTATCAGCTGAGGATACAAGAAGATGACATTCAGAAGACGGCGTTCAGTTCGAGATATGGTTTGTATGAATTCACCGTGATGCCGTTTGGGCTCACAAACGCCCCTTCTGCCTTTATGAGCTTGATGAACAAGGTGTTCGGCCCTTATTTGGACATCTTTGTCATCGTGTTCATCGATGATATCCTAGTCTACTCCAAGACTGAAGCAGAACACGCCGAACATCTAACTTTAGTGCTGAGGAAACTAAAGGAGCACACTTTGTTTGCCAAGTTCAGCAAATGTGAGTTTTGGCTTCGAGAGGTCGCGTTCTTGGGCCATGTGATTAGTGGGGCGGGGCTAGCTGTAGATCCGGCCAAGGTGCGGGCCGTGAAGGAGTGGTCGCCATTGAAGTCAGCGGCCGACATACGAAGTTTTCTTGGACTTGCCGGGTACTATCGCAAGTTCGTGAAAGGCTTCTCGAAGATCGCCCTTCCCCTTACCACACTGACCAAGAAGGGTGTGCCGTTTGAATGGACACCCCAGTGCGAAGCTGCATTCCAAGAGTTGAAAGACAGATTGACGACTGCACCCATCCTAGCTCTTCCATCTGGGAAGGAGGGCTTTCAAGTTTACACGGATGCGTCGTATCAAGGGATGGGAGCTGTGTTGATGCAGAATGGGCATGTGATCGCTTATGCTTCAAGACAGTTGAAGAAGCATGAAGCCAGCTACCCGGTGCATGATCTAGAGTTGGGAGCGGTGGTATTCGCCTTGAAGATGTGGAGGCATTATTTATACGGCGTCCACTGCGAGATCTACTCGGATCACAAAAATCTGAAGTACGTTCACACCCAAAAGGAGTTAAACTTGAGACAGCGGCGGTGGTTGGAGTTCTTGTGCGACTATGATTTCACCTTGAACTACCACCCCGGGAAGGTTAATTCCGTAGCTGATGCCTTGAGCCGGAAAGCGCCGGAAGCGAGCACGGAATCCCGCTTGATGAGGATGGAGTTAATCCGGACGTTGCAAGAGATGGAAATCACCTTGGTCTTTAAGAATCAACCGGAAGAGTATACCGAATATTTGGCCGCGATGAGTATAGTTTGCAACATACGAGACCGGATCCGTACGGAACAAAAGAAGGATGCGGCTTTAACCCCGGCTTTCAAGTCAATGGAGGATGGGACTACGGAAGAATACTCCCTAAAAGACGGCCTCGTCCATTTTCGTGGCCGGCTTTACATCCCCGAAGGTGACAACATTCGGGAGGATATTCTAAAGGAGGCCCATTGCTCCAAGTACTCGGTGCACCCGGGGATCGCGAAGATGTACACCGATTTGAGAAAGACGATGTGTTGGCCGGGCATGAAGAGGGATGTCAAGTACTTTGTTACTCATTGTGTGGCCTGCCAAATGGTGAAGGCAGAGTGCCGAAGCCCCGGTGGAATGCTACAGTCGTTGCCCATCCCCGAATGGAAATTTGAGGACATCTCCATGGACTTCGTCCACGGGTTACCTCGCTCGCGCTCGGGGAATGATTCTGTGTGGGTGATAGTTGACCGGTTGACCAAGGTAGCCCGATTTATCCCAATGAAGAAGGAGGCGCAGGTGGGCGTCTTAGTGCGTCTCTTTGTGGAGCAATTTGTGCGGTACCATGGTGTGCCGAAGACGATCGTCTCCGACCGGGATGGTCGGTTTACTTCAAGAGAATGGAGGGCTGTACAGGCTTATTTGGGCTCGCGCCTCGCCTTTAGCACAGCCTTTCACCCACAAACGGACGGGCAATCTGAACGAACTATCCGAACATTGGAGGACCTTCTGAGGTTGTGTGTGCTAGATAAAGGAGAACCATGGGAGAGGCTCTTACCTCTTGTGGAGTTCTCTTATAATAACAGTCATCAAACCAGTATTGGAATGGCACCTCATGAAGCTTTGTATGGAAGGAGGTGTAGAACACCCTTGTCCTGGGTGCAAGACGAAGATCCGAAGACATTGGGAAACGAGTATATCGATGACACGGACGCAATGGTTAGGTTGATCCGGAACCGAATGCTAGAGGCTCAAAGCCGACAGGCGAAATATTACAACGCAAGGCACCGTATGGTAGAGTTTCAAGTGGGTGATAAGGTGTTCCTGAAGATTCGACCGATGCACGGAGTGTCACGGGTACGTGGAGTTAAGAAGCTCAGCCCAAGGTATGTCGGGCCCTATGTCGTGGTGGAAAGGATTGGCCCTCTGGCCTATCGATTGGAGTTACCACCGGAGCTGGAGAACCTTCACGACGTGTTCCATGTATCGTCGCTTCGGAAGGCTTTGTTGCGGCCTGAACAGTATATCCCCACGGCGGATGGTGCCAGTGGCGTCTGATAGGTCTGTGCGACTGGAGCCGGTGCGGATCGTTGATAACGAGACAAGGACCTTGCGCCGCAAAAGTGTTCCCTTGGTGAAGGTGCTATGGTCTAATCACGGGAAGGAAGAGTGCACATGGGAGCCAAGAGATTTGATGCAAGAGCGCTACCCGAAATTATTTACTCCAGGTAAAAATTTTATTTGAAAGCATAGTTCCCTTTTTATGTGTTTCACTCCCATAGCCTTACCCTGATTTCGGGGACGAAATCTTTTATTTTGTTTATAGGATTTGTAACGTCCCAATTCGCGCTAGGCCCCTTGTTTGCGTATTTGAGTCAAGGGGGCTGTGGTGAGCCCAATGGGGGATGTGGGGGAGCAGGTGCGGACGTACGGGAAATAAGGAAAACAAGGCAAAATGGCCTTTCTGGCTGACACGGGTATGGACACGGCCGTGTCCATACCCGTGTGCCTCATAAAAATAGGCTTACCAGTCAGAGAGGTACACGGGCTTGGGACACGGGCGTGTCCCTAGCCGTGTGCCAAGGACACGGGTTGGGACACGGGCGTGTCCCTAGCCGTGTGCCAAGGACACGGGTCGGGACACGGCCGTGTCCCTACCCGTGTGCCGCAACCCTGACCCGGCAGAAAGTGGATCTGGGAGGAACACGGCCCTAGACACGGCATGCCACACGGCCGTGTCACCTGAACACGGGTAGGAACACGGCCGTGTGCCTACCCGTGTCTGCGATGTATAAAAAGGAAAAAGTTGGAAACCCTAGCATTCATTCTCCTTTCTTCTGCCCCGAAATTCCTGAGAGAGTTCTTGGCTGGAGGAGGAGGAAAAGCTTGCCGGAGCCATCTTTGGAGGAATCAAAGCGCCGCCATCGTCAAGGGAAAAACAATGCCGCCGCGAAGGAGTGCGAGGCTCATGGCCGGCCATGGTGGTACCGCTGGACTTGAGGTGAGCTTCCTCCCCTCTCCCTTGGTGCTAGATCTATAGTTATGATAGGAGAGACATCGACTCCATAGAGTCTTGAGGTGAGGAGGAGAGTTCTTAGGTTAAAGCCATACCTAGGTTTTCTAGGTTTAGTCTCCCTCAACCTTCTCATCATTCAAAGAGGAGATGAGAGGGGTTTTCGTTGAGGGTTTGGCTTTGAAAGGAGAAATAAGGTTGGGTGATTTCTGGAGAAGTTTATGCGAGGCCGTTGCAAGGAAGAAGATGAACGGATGCCGTTCGTCTCGCCTTAAGATGCGTGCAGAAATCTGATTTCTGCACGCTGCGACCTTCGTGGCCAATTTCGGAGGTGTTCTGGCCAAATCTGGGTGAACGACTCAACACGAAAGTCGTAGCCCTCGAAATTACCTTTCCAACGAGTGGTTGCTCGTTTCCATGCGATACCTGTAGCCACGGGAAAGCTGGTTCGAGTCCGCTGCGTTCGGAAAATTCCTGTACAGGAAACTGTTTTCCTGTACGCATTCGAGTTGAATTTCTGGTATGTTGCGACCAGATCTGGGTGATCGACTCAACACGAAAGTCGTAGCCCTCGCGAATACCTTTCCAACGAGGGGTTGTGCGTTGTGATCGGATTCCTGTAGCTCCGGGAATCCCAGTTTTAGTATTGGACTATCCTATGTTATTGCACTTGTTAAATTATAATGCTAGCACTATTGCAATGATTGTGATTTACTCATTTGTTATCTTGTTCCCATACATCTATAATGTTGTTGTTACTATAATTTAGTATGGTTACTCATTTGGTTGTGCAATAAGGAATAACCATGCAATGTTAGGGAAATGGATTGGATGGGAAGGCTAGTAATTAAGAGTTGAGTTTGGTATGGAATTTATTTATATGGTTTGATGTTAAACATATTAATTATGCGAAGTGTTGAGGTGAAATCGTTGAATAGATGGGCGTGAATATGATGAACACAATGTGAGGAGTATTTTGTAACCGTAATCCGAGCCCAAGGGGTTTATTAACAACCGATGCTTAGAGTGGTAGTCTCCCTACGGGTAGCATCGAGTGAGTTGTTTTGGGGCATGTGATGTGCGACGATTCATCGTGTCGCGGTGTTGAGATAATGAAGGTGGCAGGTCTACGGGTTCGCCAGTCGTCACACCGATGGGAGCCAAGGGGTAGACCTTGGGCGGTAGGGTTAGATACTTGGTGTCCATAACCCGAGATCTCCTCCGCGCCATGAGAACGGTTGGGCTTGCACCTCGTGCGTTTCCGAGGTTCCATCCGGTTCGAAATTAAAGGCCAGGTTGGGCTGTGTTCTTGGTGCACATCGACCCAAGACCCCTTCTGAGCCGTAGTACGCATGTGAGCTCCGCTGTTGTGTCCTTAGCGTTGAGGCGTACGAGGGCCTAGGATAGGTAGTGTGATACCACCTAGTAGTGGAGACGCCCGCTCCACTGTCGCCGTCTGGCCACGACGGACGACGCCTGAGAGGTTAGCTACCTGCTCGAAAAGTGGGAACTTCTAGTCTGTGTCGACATAGCAACTTGCATGTGCGTGCGCATGAGTCGGTCATAACATAACATTCATAACATGTCATTCATTGCATACACAAGATCCTCATCGTATAAGTTTGTATGGGCACTCTTATACGATGAGTTACTTTACTGTTAAGCCGATCCTTAACTTATAAGTTTGTATGGGCACTCTTATAAGTTAAGTTACTATTCTGAGTACTTATACCTACTGTCATTTACTATTGATATTTGTAAAACTGCTAGTTGTGTAGCGTAGCTTATACTCCACTATAGTTACTGTCACCTGCTTGTTTACTTGCTTATACATATATACATATTGTACCTTGTTCCTTTCTCCGCCCGGTGCCGAGAGTCGCCGGGGGAGCGGATGTGAAGCCACTTAGTCTTATGACTAACGGTTGCTACGTCTTCCTTTTTAGGAGGAAACCCCGCAGGTAGAGCGGCAACGGACTATGCAGCAGGACAGCCAGGCCCGGATGATAGGACCTGAGGTGGTGTGCCATCGGCACCGTCAGTGACAGTAGTGAGTGTTTTCATGTAGCCGTTTGGCAAAACATTTCTAGACTCTTGTTTATTTGTACAAGCATGTTGTGCTTGTTATCTTCCGCTATTTTGGACTTTAACTTAGCTGTGAACTGAACTGCTTTTAGTTTTACTTTTCTGTTATGGTTGGGTTGGCATGTTTGTTGAGATATGGATTGTAGCCGGCGGAATAGGCGTCTTGTGGTAAAGGCTAACCCGTGTGTTAGTGCTACCGCAAGGCGGCTATTTCGGGCATAAGACTCCCCTCGTGCCGTGTGTTGTGTTCCGGGAGGGGGGTCTTACAGCACGCTAGCTTCCTACTGCCAGGTGGTAACAACTCGAGCCCTGGGTCTTTTAATACCCTGATCTATCGCCAACTATAATCCTACTGCCACGCGGTAACCTCCAATGTTCGCTTCTCAATTTTTGGGGTGTTACACTTCTTCTAGCCGCTTCGGGTATCCTCGTACCGTAACTAAATTAATACCTAGGGACAATTTTGACCAAGATACGCTAAGAATCATCTCGATAAGAAATGTTTCCTAGTTGGGTTGGCCTAACTCATCGATTTATGGACTATATATTGTGATTTTTACACATGGACACACCACAGCTTCTGCTGCTTAGTTTTTCCTCAGACTAAAGCTCGCACAGGGTGACACAGTGTTTGTAGACTTCTTCTCTTCGGATCGAGGTTACCTCTTATACTAATTTATAAGTCCCCATTTTTTTTCTATTTACAACCGGGTCTTACGCCCAGAACCGCCGCCTTATGGTGACTCCAACTACCAAGTTTGATGCCACCGCACGATGCCGATCCGGCCGACTTAGCGGTCACATCACAGTGTATCAACAAAGAGAAGTAAGTAATACAAGTCCATAGATCACAGCTCACTATTAATATATATATAAGAGTAATAGTCCACAATGAGTATAAAGTATGAAAGAGAGTACAAATGAAAATGGCTTAAGCTCGGTGCATGTCTAATACAAATAATCTCTCTCTCACAACTCACACATATAGGGGAAGCAACTAAAAAAAGTCTTTGACCTATCGGTATGTAGTAGTGGTAGCACGCAATAACTTCTCCTTATGTCCTGCCTCGTCCTACTGGTGCTAATGCTCCTACTGCTCGATCCTCTAAAAGATGTGGTCCATCGACCGTTAGTCAAAAGACTATGCCACTATCATCCTCGCATCACCCCCGCGACTCCTAGGCATTGTGTGGAGAGGTTGAAAGCAAAGGACAACAAAGCAAAGTGGAACAAGCAGGTGAAAACTACCCTAGCAGGTGTCTGTACAAAAGAACTATAATAAGGAAGCATGGAGTAGTAATGTAAATAAGTAAAGTAGAGCAGTAAGTACAAGTAAAGTAAACTATGGATTAAGTAACTTTAACTTATATGAATGCTCATACAAACTTAAAAGTTAAGGAGTCTTTTGCAAGGCTCCCATCATATAAACTATCCCATACTAGTTTATACGATGGGGTGTCAGGTAATATACATGTATGTGTGTAGTGCTATGTTATGCCACTATTCATGCAAGTGCAACACACACACATGACTCTATGCGCACATACCTTTAGTTCCCCCATTTTGGAAGCTGTCTTCACTCCCAGGAGCCTCCATAATGGCCAATGGAGACAGTGGGTTGGGCCACCAAATTCCTAGGTGGGTAACAGCACTATCAGGCCTAGCCCTTACGTACGTCTCTGAAGGACACACTAGAGGCACCACGTACTATGTTGACCAACCTCCAGTCTCTTGCTTGGCTAAGTGAGAACCACACTTGTAGAGTAAATGTATCGACATCGGTGCGATCGACCGTCTAATACCGAAGACCACCCACTTTATGCAGATACATCCATGAATTTCCCAAGCCATCGGCTCCCCGGACTAACCTGTCTGTTACATCTACCTTCCGAGCCTTAGGCTCGCCGGGATAACATGCCCATTTCCATAACCACTGAGCCTACCGCTCGGATAACCCAACAAAGCAAACCTCCGAGTCATCGGGGTGAGTGAAGGTGAAGCCCTAGTTTACTAATTGCTCTTTAACCTTTTAGACTTACGGTTTAAGGTTAATCTTGGACTGCCTAGGGCATTCCCTGTGAAGGGCTCACGAGGGAATTAGGAACTATTATGGGCTGAAACCCAAAGCTCCATTTCGCAAGGTACTTATTATTGTTGGTATCTACCCTTGTCCCGACTCTACTAATCTTACACTTGATATAACCCAACTGTAATTAGACTTTCTCCAAGGGAAAGACGATCCATCGTCGATCCTGAGCACAACTCTTGCCTTAGTTAACCAGACTCTCACAGCTTACTTCCATTGTGACCTCATTCATACTCTCCTGATTAAGTCCTCCAACTACCTCCTTTATCTCATATCGAGGTTCACATGATTCCTTAATTTTACAGTTTTATTATGTGTAGACCTAATGAGCGATGTGTTGTGCATGAATGGTAACCCCTCCAAATACTCTTCCAAATGACCTAAGCTTATCAGTGGGTGTTAATCATGATATTTTAAGATGAAATCCAGATGATAATATTTTTCCTAACTTATTTGGCATTTATTAAATTTTCTGCAAAATCAGGCCAACTGTGCTTTTGAACACCAAGTACAATTTTCTTACATGATATTGTCTTAAAAAAATTTATGACAAGTGTATATCATTGATATAACAGTAAATTCAAGAATTCACAATTTTTCACAAAGGTTTTGACCTCCAAACAAATTATTGATTAATTATCCACAAACATAGGATAAAGCATGAAATATTATAATTAGTCATCCAAAAATTATGGAAAAATTACCAGATGTTAAAAGTGATATGAAAAGTCTTCTGACAAAAAATAATAATTTCGTAAGTCAATTTGGTTACATAAAAAAATTACTTAAAGATATTCAACATATGGCACTTTGTGAATGATGCTAAATTAAATATCTTTTAAAAATTTTATAAAAATTCAAAGAATATTATAATGCCCTAAGATGTCCTCTGACAAAGTTTCATAATTTTTCAGTGGATATTTAACTCATAATTTATTTTCTTGCAATTAGAGCAAACATTGAGGTTGTGAATAAAGTACCAAATATATCAATTCAAAATTCATAACAAAATAATCATATATCAAAAACATTAATATAAGCTCACTACCAATGTTTCATTAACATCCAAGATTATATAAACATGAAATATCATCTTGAAATAATGTGCCCTAATTAACCTTTAATTAATTCAGAGTGGATAAATATTCCTAAAAATTCCAATAAAATTATTTAGGGCTTATTACCACCCTATTAAGTTGTCTACAAATAATAAAGTTAATCCAAGGACATATGTCCCCATGTCCTTCTCAATACTCAAAGGGTAGCCATAGGGCTTGTATTAGGGTTTGTGGGTATATCCACCCCAAACCACCCAAAACAACTTGTGAGGGGGTTATATGTGACTACAAGTCAGTGGCCAAAGTTTTACCACATTTGTATGAGGAATGGTCACTCACTCCACCTAGTGTACTTTTTACCTAATTTTCCCCTTTATGAGACCAAACTTTGGTCACACCAATACCTAATCAATTTAACTCCCATTAGGCTGAGATTTTTACAAGGATCATATAATGACCCTAAAAATCATTCACCAAACTTTTGGGGAATTATGAGGTCATTAGACCCTAAAATTAATTCATACAAGGATCATTAAATATTTACAAAAACTATAGAAAACTATTTTTAAAAATTCTCATTTTTGGATATGTTAGATGTATATGTAAGAGTGACTCCCCGTCCAAATCTCAAGTCATTTGGATGGCTGGATTGATAGGAGCACTCAATTTAGTCTCTTGTTAAGCCTATGTATAGGCTACACCGTTTTGATTGTTGTGGTCAGAACACTGACCCAAATGGGTTGAAAACAATTTTGAAATAAAGTAGACTTCAAGGGCTACAATTTTCATGTTGGCCACTTTTCAAGGTTCAGCCCCTAAGGGACTTATTTTTCTTATTTAAAAGAGTGCACTGTAAAGTGTTAAAAATACACTATTTAATAATCTATATAATATCAGATCCGACGGCTAACACATCGTCTTCTTCCTCCAGCCAATGGACGTGATTAGCCCGACTTGGAGGTGTTTTCCAAGCCTTTTCCTTGCGATCTAGTTCCCTTTTGGGCCGGCCACCACAACCACCTCCATTGAGGCGGTTTCCAGCGAACCCGCAAGGTATAAAAAGCATGAAAATTCATGGAATCCGAAAATGTAAATCAGCCCAATTGGGCTCGATTTCAAATCTTATTGATCTAGGATTCTAGCACATGGGGAGAGAAGGAGAAGCGGACGTGTGTGTGTGGGGGGGGGGGGGTGTTGCCTTACCTATCGCCGAATCGATGTGGCTAGACTTGAATCTCTCGGGTGCTCCGCAACAACACTACCAAGGCCTTTAGTTTCTTCAAGGGAAGGGAAGAAACGACTGTTGGGGGCCTAGGGAAGCTTTTAAAAGGAGTAGGAGAGGGAGGGTCATATCTTTAGTGCCATTAATGGCCATAAGGGGAGAATTTTAGCCATTGTGGGCTCACTGAATCCAGCCACTAAATGGTCCTGAAAAATCCCCTTGATCTTCTCAAAACTGATGGGGGTAAATGAATCAAGACATTGGAGTGAAGAGAGGAGGCCCTTGGCCTTCCAAGCCATGAATGGCCTCTTTCTCTCTCTTTCTCTCTCCTCCATTAAAAGGAAAATGAGTTTTCTCTTCTAGTCACCATTTGCAGAAAATGAATGGCATTCCATGTAAATATCAGACCCTAACGTTAATGGGCCACTCAAGTTGGGCTTAGCCTAAGTGGCTTGGGCTTGGTTAGGTCATTTAGGCTAGTTTGACCTATTTTAGGGCTTAGTTGACTTTGGTAAATTTGACCTTTTGGGTTGACCCCAATGGATCCTTAGTGACCCATTGGCTTCTCCTAAGGTCAAGGGAGACTTAGGTAGGGTTCGTTCTACACCTTGTAGTCCACATGACCCTTAATTAGGGTTACTTTGACGACATTAGGGTTAGGGTTGACTTTTGGTCAACTTGACCTTTTGGGTTGACCCCAATGGGCCTTTGTGAACCATTGGCGTCCCCTAAGGTCTAGGAGGGTTTGGGAAGGGTTGATTTGACACCTTGGAGGTCACTTGACCCTTAATTAGGGCACATGACCACTTTTAGGGTTAGGGTTGACTTTTGGTCAACTTGACCTTTGGTTTTACCCCAATGGGTCCTTTGTGACCCAATGAACCTTCTAAAGGGATAGGGATGTTATGGTGGGGTAAAAGAGTCAAGGTGAGGCCCTAAAGTCAAACCCTATGTTAGGTAATTGGAAAGTGTAATTGGCAGACCATGCTAATCTTCACCTTCAAGCCTAAGTTCACATGGTCTCTTTGAGCTTCCAAGGATTTTATCATGACCTAGTCATGGAAAAACCATCTTAGGGTTCTATTTGGAAATGGGATGTTACACAAGTTCCCAACTATTGCTGATGATGTATTTGCTCCAATCTCAGATCATCAAGATAGATACAGCCCTCAGAGTGAGGGGGATCAACTCCTGGAACAAGTAATGAAAGATGTATCTACAGTAGGGGAGAAAGAGATAGAATTCAACAAGGATACAAATCTTCATGTCACTGTGAACATGGCAGAAGTGGAGGGGGAGCTTCACACCAAACTCCCAGCTCAAGAGAATGTGTACACAATAGATACTTCTGAATCTGAGAAGGACAACATTGCTGTCGAGATACATGAGAATACCAAATAATCAGAGTACACAATTGATTTGTCCGGAGAAAGAGATGAACTGAGGCCATTTCAACAACAGACTGCTTATGAAGACACATCCTGTAACGTCCCAATTCGTGTAAGGCCCCTCGTGCACACTTTTGAGTCAGGAGAGGCGATTTGGGCTCAAGGAAGAGAAGTCAGTCCAGAAAAGGACACGGTTAGTGACACGGGCGTGACCCTACCCGTGTGGAAAATCATGGATTTTCCAAAGAAGTACACAGGTCGTGACTAGGGCGTGTCCCTACACAAGTGAAGAGGATACGGGTAAGGGCACGGGAGTGTCCACTACCCGTGTGTGTAACTAGCATTATCGATCTTGTGTCCCGAGCAGGACATGAGTAGGGACACGGGCGTGACCCTACCCATGTGAATATCTCCAGGAAACCCGGCCGTGTCTCCCGAGCAGGACACAGGTGGAACACGGGCCTGAACATAGCCGTGTCTCGTGGACACGGGTAGTGGACACGAGCATGTCCCTACCCGTGTTTGTGTCCATACGACGCTATAACCGTCGACTACGCTTCACCCGAGTGGGACACGGGTAGGAACACGAGCGTGTTCCTACCCATGTTGGTCCTATTATATAGGATTTGGCCATTTTTCATCCTATTTCCAAGCCCAATTTTTCTGTGGAGAGACTGCTGCTGGAGATAAGTCTTTTTCCATGGAGAGCCAACACCGTCGAGGAGAAGAGGATGCCGCCGCGAAGAGTCACGCGATCCATGGCCGGAAATATTGGAAACGTCGGAAATGATGTGAGTTTCCTCCCCTCTACATTAGTGCAAGATCTGTAGTTAATCATAGGCGAGATATCGACTCAAAAGAGTCTTGATATGTGAGATGGAGACTCCTAGGAAGAGGCCATACTAGGACTTGTGTTCTAGGATTTAGTAGTCTTCAACCTCTTCTTCCTTAAATGTGATGGTGGGGATGGTCTCGTGAAGAGTAATGGACTGATGAGGGTGAATAAGGGAGGATGATTTCTAGGTGTGATTTGGGAAGATCCGCTAGAGGAGGAAGGTAAATTGATGTCGTTCATTCCGCCTCAAAAATGCGTGTAGAAATCTGTATTCTGCATGCAACGATCTTCATGGAAATTTTCATGTATTTCATGTCCAGATCCGGGCTTTTGACTAAACACGAAAGTCGTAGGCCTTGGAGATATCTTTCCAATGAGTGGATACACATATTCATGTGATGTCTGAAGACACGGGAAAGCCTGATCAAAATTGATGGCTGATAATGTAAATGTGCTGAAATTGTAATTTGAATGTAGCTGTCTTAGAAGCCGCTTTTGAGTATGATACGGCCAAATATGGGCTTCTGACTAAACTCGAAAGTCGTGGCCCTTGAAAATACCTTCCCGACAATGGGTTAAACATTTTCGCCAGATTCCTATAGGATCAGGAATCCCCGTTTGAAGGTCTACTCTCTATATAATTCCTGCATGCTTGGTTCTTTGTTAATGTAACCCTAATTTAGTATTTTTAGAGGAATTGTTAATAGTTATCGTAAATTTAGTGGTGAGCTGTTATTTGATCCTTTATAATCAAATGATGAAGTAAAACCTACTTAAACAAAATGGTTGGATGGTAGATCCCTAGGTGAACTAGTGAGTAGGCAAGTTGGATTGTATAAACAACTAGATTTGTGAATTGGTAATGTGAGCTGTGAGCTCGAAATGTTGAAAGAGGATTGAATATGGTTAGTGCATGGATATGTGGAAGGGTTGATAATGTGTGAATGTTTGCCGCACTTGATCATTTGTGTTGATAAGGGATTTGGTAATGGAAACCTTGTGAGCTGTTGAGCTCGAGACGTGAAGTAGCATACGGTGTGAGTCGACACGTGGTGTCGTAATCCTAAGTTAAGGATAGTGTGGCAGGTCTACAGGCTCGCCAGTTGTCACACCGACGGGAGATGATAGTTAGACCTTGGGCGGTTGTGCTTTGTCCTCGGTGCTCATTCCCGGGGCTCCTTCCGTGCCAAGTGAACAGTTGGGCTTGGTCCTCATGCTTTTTCCGAGGCTCCTTCCGGGTTCCAACTTAGGCCAGATCGGGGATTGGTTCTCGATGCACATCTACCCGAGACTCCCGCTGAGATGTAGTTGCTTGTGAGCTCCGCTGATGTGTTCTTCGCGTTGAGGCGTACGGAGGTCTAGGTTAGGTAGTGTGTGTTGGAGTTAACATGATGATCTAGAAGTGGTCAAACATGTAATCTCATTGCCAACGCGATATAAGCCTGCAGGGTCGCACATAAGAGCATGTGGAGAAGTTTGAGGATTGACTGTGTTGGTAAAGGTTACCAATCACCATAGAGGATGGGGTCCGGCAAATGTTGCCAAGGAGGTTTGTCGAGTATCGTCGAGAATGATTCGTCGAGAATGACTCGTCGAGGATGGTTTGTCGAGAATGGTTCGTCGAGAATCGTCGACTATGGCTCGTCGGCTAAGGCAATTCGTCGACTATCGAACTTTTCGATTCTCGACGAATGCTGATTCTCGACGATTCTGATTCTCGATGAATGCTGATTCTCGACGATTCTGATTCTCGACGAATGGTGATTCTCGACGAACGGTGATTCTCGACGAATGGTGATTCTCGACGAATTTTTCCAGAAACACTAATTTGTGGTCTGCGGATAGCGATATTCCTAGGTCTATTTATACCTTTGGTATAAATTTTGACTTAGGTTTGAGGATTAGTAAATCCACCACACGGCCCTACGGAAGAGTTCCGCCGGTTCCACCGATTTGCCCGACGGGAGAACCCCGCCGATTCGCCCGACAGAAGTGTTCCGCCGTTCGCTAGCTCCGCCGACCATCTCTCCGACGACAGTCGCCGGTACTTCTCTTCCTGGAGCGGACCTAGCAGTCCGTGGAAGTGAAAGGTGCAGTCGATCTCCTTCCCGATCCTTTGTGCGACGAAGATCGGTGTTCTCCCGCTCGTGTGGATTTTTGCAGAGACGTAGATGCTATTCTACGTGGAACTCTCCGCTGACAAGGACTCATACATTGGAGCGTCTTCGTTGAGTTGTGACTCAACGCCGCCAAGATAGTTTTACCTAGTTGTTTATTAACTTCTTGATTCAACATTCATGGCCCGATCCCAATCTCTTTTGGGTTGTTCTTGATTTTACTTTACTTCCGCTGCGTGCACAAGCGTTGTGCCACCTCATAGAGAAACTCAATAGTATTGATGTCAGCCTAGTAGTGGAGATGCCCGCTCTACTGTCACAGTCTAGGCACGACGGTTGACACCTGAGAGGTTAGCTACCTGCTCGAAAAGTGGGAACTTCAGAGTCTGTGTCGACACAGAAATTTACTTGTGCGTGTGTATGTTGATTCATAGCATAACATTCATTTCATCACATTACATTGCATAAACAAGATCCTCATCGTATAAGTTTGTATGGGCACTCTTATATGATGAGTTACCTTTCTGTTGTGCCGATCCTCAAATTATATGTCTGTATAGGCATTCATATAAGTTGAGTTACTTTCAGTTATAGCTTACATTCTCAAACTCTGCTGTAGATGTAGAACTGCTAGCTTAGATTGTTGATGATACTGTTATAGTTTACTTTACTTCTACTCATGTCATATATATTACTCCACCTATTTATACTACTGCTTCATTAAATATATTGTACCCAGATCCATTCTCTACCCGGTGCCAAGGAGTCGCCGGGGGAGCGGATGTGAATCCACTTAGGCTCCGTTTGGGAGGACTTATTTTCACCGGTCAAGCGGTCAGAATTGCATGAATCGGGTCTTAATTAAGGTCCGGTTCATTCGGTCGTGACCGCTTGACCGGTGAAAATAAGTCCCTCCAAACGGAGCCTTAGTCTTTCTGACTAACGGTTCCTACGTCTTCCTTTTTATGAGGAAATCCCGCAGGCGGAGCAGCAACAGGTAATACAGCAGGACAGTCAGGCCAGGACGATAGGGCCTGAAGGGACAGTATCGTCGCTACCGTTAGTGACAGATATGAGTAATAGAGTGACTCTTGTTATTAGAAAAATGTTGGTGGCTAAGAGAGAAAGAGAGCATGAAAGAAGGATGCCCTTGTGAATCTTTTAAGGAGATACTACTGGGAAAGTTTCTGCCCTCAGTTGAGCGGGACCGTCTGATGAATTACTTCTTACATTTAAAGCAGAGGCAACTCACAGTTAGTGAGTATTAGATTGAATTTACCAAATTAAGTATGTTTGCTCCTGGATTGGTGAGCATTGAAGCGGATCGAGTTAAATGATTTCTGGGTGGTCTAAGAAGTGACATCCAGTAGCTAGCTGGTGCTTATGGAGCAGTGAGTTCTACCGATGTGGTAGAAGCTATCTTGAAGGACGAGGCAATCGAAAATGCTAAGAATAGAGGCCAGCAAATGAGAAGGGACAAAAGGAAATCCATTGAAAGTAAGGGCACCCAGCCATTCAGTGCTACTTCAAGGAAGAAGGGTAAGGAAGTGTGTAGTTTTTATGGCCGACCGGGCCACCCTTTGGAAAGATGTTACTAGAGAATTAGAGCTCAAGAGAAGGAGCAGGTTCATGCGATACAAGGCATTTTCAGGAAAGATTTAGTCTGTTCTGCATGTAAACGGATAGTGCATGATGTTGTCCATTGCTGGGGAAGAATAAGACAAGAGGTTGATTTCTTTGTGGTCAAGAAGGGCATATCAAGGCTCAGTGCCCGCAACTCCAGTCTGTGCTACAAACAGTCCCACTTCAGGCATTTCAACCTCCTTAGCGATTGGATAAAGGAAAAGGAAAGCTGAATGTGATTTCCTCAGAGAAAGCTCAGACTTCTACTCAGGTTATTTCAGGTTAGAATTTCTCCTTAGTTTTAATGTTTTAGTTCGTAGTTATAGTTTTAGCAATTGTTTACTTAGATGCGTGCGCAATTTTATAGGAAGATTTAAGGTAAATAACTGCTGGGCGCGTGTTCTCTTCGACTCTGGCGCTACCCACTCATTTTTGGCTAGAGCCTTCGTGGAGCGGTATCGTTTGGATTTAGATCGAGTTGGAGGCGCATTTTGTGTCAAATTTCCTTCAGGCAATTCTGTGGTATCGGACCAGGGCATTCAGAGTTGTCCGATTGTTTTAGGGGATTTTCTAGCAATGACAGATCTGAAGGTGATCGACTTGGAAGACTTTGATGTTATCTTAGGCATGGACTTGTTATCCTGGTTTGATGTTGATATCTAGTGCAAGGGTAAGCGCTTGGACTTCAAAAAGAAAAAAGGTCAGCCTTGGAGTGTTTATGGTGATCCGCGCTAGGATTCTCTAGTTATTTCTGCGGTATGTGCTCGGAAGCTGCTAGTTTCCGGCTTCTTTTCTTGTTTGGTCTCAGTTTTGGGGACCGTTGGTTGTTTGCCGCGTTTAGAAGAGATTCCTGTTGTGCGTGAGTTTTTAGGTGTGTTTCCTGATAATCTTTTTGGTATTCCACCTGATAAAGATGTTGAGTTTGTAATAGATTTGGAGCCGGGCACGCGTCATATTGCGAAGGCGCCGTACCGGATGGCCCCGCGAGAGCTAGAGGAGTTTCGTATCCAGCTTGATGAGTTGTTAGAGAAGGGTTTAGTAAGGGTGAGTTCGTCACCTTGGGGTTCTCCTGTTCTGCTTATTAAGTAAAAAGATGGATTAATGAGGCTTTGCATTAATTATAGGGAGCTAAAAAAGGTCATTATTATGAACAGGTATCCCCTACCGAGGATTGACGATTTTTTCGATCAGTTGCTCGGTAGCTCGGTGTTTTCTAAGGTTGATCTTCGTTCTGGCTACCATCAGCTCAGGATCTGTGAGTTAGATATCCCACGGACTGCTTTTCGATCTAGGCATGGCCATTTTGAATTTCTGGTAATGTCGTTTGGTTTGACCAACGCGCCCTCAGCCTTTATGAATATGATGAACCGTGTGTTCAGGCACTTCTTGGACAAGTTCGTGGTCGTATTTATAGACGATGTTCTAGTTTATTCCAGCAATGCTGAGGAGTATAACCAGCATATGCGATTAGTTTTATCTGTATTGAGGGACCACAAGTTGTTCGCCAAGTTGAGCAAGAGTGAGTTTTAGTATCCTCAGGTTTCGTTTTTGGGCCATGTGGTTAATAAGAATGGGATATCAGTCAATCCAAAGAAGATAACTGCTGTGATGGAATGGAGTAGGACTGACACACCAAAAGAGAAAAGGAGCTTCTTAGGGTTGTCCGGCTATTACAGGAGATTTGTGGAGGGTTTCTCTACCCTGGCTACGCCATTGACTAAATTGACACAGAAGAATGCAGCCTTTGTTTGGAGTGAGAAGTGCAAGGAAGCCTTTCTAGAGCTCAAGAATAGATTGTGCACTCCTCTGATTTTGACAATTCCTACAGAAGGAATGGATTATGCTATTTATGTTAACACATCACATATTGGGCTTGGATGCATGTTGATGCAAGAAGGCAAGGTGATTGCGTACGGGTCAAGGCAACTACTCGATGCATGATTTTGAGTTTGCAGCCATGATTTAAGCCTTGAAGCTGTGGAGACATCTGCTTTATGGCGCTCAGTGCAAGATTTTTACCGATCATAAGAGATTAAAGTATGTCTTCATTCAGAAAGATTTGAATTTGCGCCAGCGGCGATGGTTGGAATATGTTGCCGATTATGAGGTTTTGATCCAATACCATCTAGGCAAGGCTAATGTGGTAGCCGATGCCCTAAGTCGGAAGACGGGGAAGATTTTTAATCTCTCTGTCGAGCTGTTAGTAGAAGAATTCCTCTTAATGAATATTTTTGTGGGGAGCTGTGACTTGCAGAGTAGTTTGGTAGTAGCAGAGCCTTCTTGTATTGCACTTACACGGCTACATCAGAAGGATGATCCGGATCTACTACACTTGTATCTTAGAACTGAGAAAGGGGAGTTACCAGATTTCTCTATTGATGATGCAGGTACTTTGAGGTACTACGGGAGATTTTGTATCCTCCACCATTATTGATATCCGAGTTAAGTTGTGCAGAGAAGAGCATGGTGTAACACCTCCCTGTAAAGACCATATAATATGGGTCCGGCCGGGGCCCCACAACATACGGACGCCACAGCTTTAGTATTAAAAGATGATATGAAAACTACCCAATCTCAAAACTCCAGACAAACACAGCGGAAACAGAACAAACCGACAGAAGTTATCCACTAACGATAGTGTATCAAATGGCCTTAAGGCCTTACACAATAATAGTCCAAAACATATCAATGTGCCAAGCACTCCTAGGCTACCTCGGCATGCAAGCCGGACATAAACATAACAAAAGTAGCAAGCATAAAAGGAGAAACCAAGCACAACAACACTTCATGAGGCTTAGGGCTTTTCGCCCGGCGCGCTAGCTCCTGTAAGCGATCCTTGCCCTGTAAGGATTTGAAGTAACGTGGGTCAGCAAAGGCTGACCTCTACTGTGTAACAAACACATCTCCTCCCGGCCGTCCCTAACGGACCCCGGGGTACCAGTCCACCTGCAAGTTAGCACTTCGTATACCAAAAGAGCAAATATATTAAAGCGGTAAAACAGGCTTGGATGTCTCATACAGCATACATGTTCTCTATGTTTTGTACAAGGTGAAAGGGCCTACTATGCAGCATGAATGCAACCCGGGTTTCACCCAAGGCACCCTAGTTCGTATGCATCTAGCACAACATCAAACACTGGGTACTTCCGTTTCCCCATTGGCTTAAAGCCGCAAACATGATGATGATATTCTATAGTTTTAAATATATATTTCAAACTAATATCCCAAATAGGCAAGTGTACCTATCGAAATATAGTATAGGAAATGTCGTATTAGACTCGGGGCCTGTTGAGTACTTCTACTCACACAAATTAATATTATTTTATCTAAGTATCAATAGGGGTAAATAAAACTAAAGAAGGAAGAAAATAAACTGACAACGAGCACTTGATGTAGACTCACTTTGAATAAACCTTTTATAAAACACAAACTCTAATTTACTCACCTCGACCGTGGAGGTTCCTAACGTACAAAAGCGTCTCTCTCGAGCTCATGCTTCTGACTAACCTTAGGTTGATCGATTAAGACCTCTCGGCCAGTCGAAACCCCTAAGATTGCTTTAGGCGGTGAACCCCTCTATTGGATTTGACTCCAATCCGGCAGATTTATGTCGTCCTCTCTCGAGGAGTGCATTCAACTCTTTTTATCCTTGAGCGATCTACTCGTATCCGCAACCTCTCGGTCATTTAGGATACGGACCTAGAATCGAAGAACATACTCGCGAAATATGAATTCGGCTAAATATAATTCAAAGATAAATCGATAGTGGTAAAAAAGATTTGACAAAAAGAGTTTTATTCAAAGATAATCATGATCAAGTGCTAAAGAAATTAGCTACTTGACATAATATAAAAGTTACATGAAAAGAAGGGAAAGAAGAACATGGTTGCAAAAAAGAAATACTTGAATTGAAATCTAAACTATGAATTTGAAATTACATAAAAGAAATGCATATAAAAAGTAAACTAAGCTACAACATACTCCTAAAATTGGTTCCTCCACCTCCTCCTCAGCTTCTGAACACATCTGCTATTTATAGATTTTTCTGCTTGGGAGTCACGCCCTAGGTCACACCCGTGACCTAGGGCGTGTCAGGCTCGGAAACTGCAGTCTTGAAATCCCGGAAACGTTGGAGAAAAACTGCCAAAAATTGCCGTTTTGCGGGTCACGCCCCTAGGTCACGCCCGTGACCTAGGGCTTGTCTAGTCTGTTACAGGAAACGGCAGGAAGGGGAAACGGCGCGAAGTAATTCTGACGTTTCTGAAGTGGTCACGCCCTAGGTCACGCCAGTGACCTAGGGCGTGTCTGACTGGGTCAGCAAATCGGTTGGAAATGGCGCAATCTGGGATTAATTTGGCAGTTTCGGGTAGGTCACGCCCTAGGTCATGCCCGTGACAGGGGGCGTGTACTTGAGAAATGGTGCAGAATTGTCCCGGGATGATTTCTGGAGAAAAATATTTTTTTGAACTAGACACGCCCGTGTTCACCCCCTCGACACGCCCGTGTCTCAAGGGCGTGTACTTTTGAAACTCTCCAGATTTGTAGAGGACGTCGTCCTCTTTCCGTTGACTGGTTGCACGTCCCATAATTCTTCCTGGTTTGAAAGTTATGACCATTTGAAGTTCAGCTATCCGATACAAAAAATGTTCATTTTCTCCGTTTCAACTCCTGATTCGTCCTGCAAGCTCCAAATTATTATTCGCAGTCCAAATTGACCTGAAATATGAAAATAAAGCAATTAGAACCATAATTACAAAAATATAATTATAATTTTATTATTAATTAAATAAAAACTATATGAAAATAACTATAATTAGTGACTTATCAAATACCCCCATACTTAATTTTTTGCTATTCCAGAGCAAAACTATGAGAAGTACTTATAAGAAATTTATATTTTTTTAATTTAAACTAAAAATTCATTAAATCAAAAGAAAGTTAAAAATAAAATTTAGCGATTTAAATATTAAATCCTAACCTATGAAATTAAAATGTACAGAGAATGGTATTTAGCAAAAATTTCTCATATAAATTAATTATAATACAAAATTAAGTAATTTAGCAAACAAAATTAGATTAGAATTATTCACATTATTACTAAAAAGAAACTTGTAAGAAATTTTTAACTACTACTTATGCTCTCCTAGTATTTTAATTTACTTCTAAAACCATTTTTTTAGGATTTGGGGAAAAGGAAAATGAAGAGTTTTTGGATTAGGGGTGATGAATTTTATCCTCTCACCCCACACATTTTTTTCTTTTGATATTTGCATATGTTTACCAAGAAAATGATGGATTTTATCCTCTCATTTTCCATGACATATGAACAAATATTTTTTTCTCTTCAAATTAAAACAAAAATTAAATGGGAGTAATGAATTTTATTCTCTTACTCCTATTTTTTATTTGGGGATTGCATATGTGTACCAAGGAATTTATAAGTCCCATGACATATGATCTAACCAAAATAAAAAATTGCATATGTGTACCAAGGGATGATTAATTTTATCCTCTCATCCCTATGACATATGATCTAACAAGAAAATTTAAAACAAAGGGAAGGTTACACAAAATTTAGATTAAATTACAATAATTAGAGAGCAACTATAGTAAATTTAGAATTTCCTAAGAATCTTTAAGCATAAATGATTATAATTAAAATCAAAAGATTGTTAAACTAAACATTATAAAATTGAAACTAATTAGATTTAAGAGAAAAGGAAGTAAATAAGGTTCTCTAAACAAAATTAATTCATAAGTTTATTTATCAAAATTAAATCGCTAAAATTTAATTTAACTAACTATGATAAAATAAAAGACTAGCAATTTAAAAATTATAAAAATTCTATAAATAAACTCAATTAAATTGATGAAAATCACATAAAATTAAGAAGGGGTTTATTTATATTTTTTAGAATTTTTTTTTTAAGATAACAATACTAAAACAAAGAAAAGATAAATTAAAATCCTAATTTTTTTGTTATTTCTTGGACTTCCCAAGGGCTACCCAGTGACGGGTTCGCAAGGTACTAGGCGGTTTTGTGGGATGAAAGCCCAACACGGCCCTTTCCAAGAAATTAATTTTCGATTTTCTAATTTTTTGTATTTTTAAAAATAAAAAGAAAACAATTTTTTTTGTATTTTTAAAGATTTTCTTCAAATTGTTTTTGAAAAAAAAACCTAAAATGGATTCCACCCCCATACTTAAAAATAAACATTGTCCTTAATGTTTTCAAGCCAAGTAGGAGGGGGAAAAATGCATAAAAAAAACTAAATTGCAATGATTTAAAGATAATCAAGGGGTGTCTCCCAAGAGCGCTTTTCTTTTTCCCGTCTTTAAGCTAGACGGTTTGGGTTAAGAAAATGGAAAATAAAAATTAAAGTGAACGGGCAACTCCCTTAATTCATGCTTTGGCGAAGATGCCAAAGTTGCTTGCCTGGCTACTCCTCCGCTTTCTTCTTGATTTTCCTTCTTGTAGTTGACTTGAAAATTTAGATTCAAATCACCGATCCTTACCTGAGGTGATTTGAATCTTTCTAGTTGAGCGGCAAATGGGTCGGGGACAATATTTGATTGCAACGACTCTTCTTCTACATGAAAATTGTTAGCATAAGGAAAATCAAAATTAAGGGGTTCAGAAAAATCTTCGCAAGGAGGAGTCTCTTACGAAGTTATAAGAATAGCCTCCAGTTGTTTATTTTCTAAAATAAAATTTTTATCCGAAAATTCATGTAAAATAATAGCATCGGACGTATCAGGTTCAAAAAATTTTGCTCCTAAAAAGTCATAAATTGCGATAGGAGATTTAGTAGTAGGAGAAAAATTGGGAGGAGTAGGAGGAGAAACATGTTCTTCTTCTACTTCATCCGGTGTGCCAATAAAATTAATAAATTTTTGATATAATAATTCTTCTCCCTCCTTTGAATAAGACACCAAGGAGGTACATGAAGATTCATGTTCCACCATAGGTGAAATTTTTAAAGAAGGAGAAAAATTTGTAGAACAAGTGATAATTTTTTCTAAATTTTGGAGAGGATCAACTTGAAATTGTGTAAAGTCCCCAAAATTAGAAGAAGAAGTGTGTGGTGTGATAAAAGAAGGATAAAAATTCGAATCTAAATAATTATTCTCATCACTCGGGAAGTTTCCCGGTTGATCTTGCGAACAAGAAAAACCAACATCCGAGATGGAAGTAGAATTTTTTAAATCAAAATAATTATTCATATTTGAATTCGAAAAAGTATTTTCATGAAAATTAGAAGGATTGGAAAAATTATTTTCATACAAATTAGAAAAAGAATTATCATAAAAGTGAGAATAGTTATTTTCATAATTATTATAAAAATTATTTTCATAAGAAAGATTTTTATAAAAATTATAATGATAACAATATTCACTATGATGAGAACCACCATAATAATAACAAACAATTTGGCGTTGTCTTGCGGCTTTCAAAAGATTTACTTTGTGTGTAAGCTCAACAATTTTAGCTGCCAATTGTGATAACATTTTTTTTATAAAAGAAAATAAAAACAACCGTTAGCTAATTGAAATGAATTTTAAAAAGAAAATTAAAAAGAGAAATGGTGATAGAGAAAAAGAGGGATAAAAGTAATACAATTCGCGTTTTCAAAATATCAACAAAATATTCCCCGGCAACGGCGCCAAAAACTTGATGATGATATTCTATAGTTTTAAATATATATTTCAAACTAATATCCCAAATAGGCAAGTGTACCTATCGAAATATAGTATAGGAAATGTCGTATTAGACTCGGGGCCTGTTGAGAACTTCTACTCACGCAAATTAATATTATTTTATCTAAGTATCAATAGGGGTAAATAAAACTAAAGAAGGAAGAAAATAAACTGACAATGAGCACTTGATGTAGACTCACTTTGAATAAACCTTTTATAAAACACAAACTCTAATTTACTCACCTCGACCATGGAGGTTCCTAACGTACAAAAGCGTCTCTCTCGAGCTCATGCTTCTGACTAACCTTAGGTTGATCGATTAAGACCTCTCGGCCAGTCGAAACCCCTAAGCTTGCTTTAGGCGGTGAACCCCTCTATTGGATTTGACTCCAATCCGGCAGATTTATGTCGTCCTCTCTCGAGGAGTGCATTCAACTCCTTTTATCCTTGAGCGATCTACTCGTATCTGCAACCTCTCAGTCATTTAGGATACGGACCTAGAATCGAAGAACATACTCGCGAAATATGAATTCGGCTAAATATAATTCAAAGATAAATCGATAGTGGTAAAAAAGATTTGACAAAAAGAGTTTTATTCAAAGATAATCATGATCAAGTGCTAAAGAAATTAGCTACTTGACATAATATAAAAGTTACATGAAAAGAAGGGAAAGAAGAACATGGTTGCAAAAAGGAAATACTTGAATTGAAATCTAAACTATGAATTTGAAATTACATAAAAGAAATGCATAAAAACAGTAAACTAAGCTACAACATACTCCTAAAATTGGTTCCTCCACCTCCTCCTCAGCTTCTGAACACATCTGCTATTTATAGATTTTTCTGCTTGGGAGTCACGCCCTAGGTCACGCATGTGACCTAGGGAGTGTCAGGCTCGGAAACTGCAGTCTTGAAATCCCGGGAACGTTGGAAAAAAACCGCCAAAAATCGCCGTTTTGCGGGTCACGCCCCTAAGTCACGCTCGTGACCTAGGGCGTGTCTAGTCTGTTACAGGAAACGGCGGGAAGGGGAAACGGCGCGAAGTAATTCTGGCATTTCTGAAGTGGTCACGCCCTAGGTCACGCCCGTGACCTAGGGCGTGTCTGACTGGGTCAGCAAATCGGTTGGAAATGGCGTAATCAGGGATTAATTTGGCAGTTTCGGGTAGGTCACGCCCTAGGTAACGCCCTAGGTCACGCCCGTGACAGGGGGGCGTGTACTTGAGAAATGGTGCAGAATTGTCCCGGGATGATTTCTGGAGAAAAATATTTTTTTGAACTAGACACGCCCGTGTTCACCCCCTAGACACGCCCGTTTATCAGGGGATTGTACTTTTTAAACTCTCCAGATTTGTAGAGGACGTCGTCCTCTTTCCGTTGACTGGTTGCACGTCCCGTAACTCTTCCTGGTTTGAAAGTTATGACCATTTGAAGTTCAGCTATCCGATACAAAAAATGTTCATTTTCTCCGTTTCAACTCCTGATTCGTCCTGCAAGCTCCAAATTATTATTCGCAGTCCAAATTGACCTGAAATATGAAAATAAAGCAATTACAACCATAATTACTAAAATATAATTATAATCTTATTATTAATTAAATAAAAACTATATGAAAATAACTATAATTAGTGACTTATCAAAACACAAGGGAACCACCAAGTCCCTAACGGCACACATGCCGTCACACGGAACCTTGCAAAGGCCCCACCCGCACAATGGTCATATACCCCGGAGCTTGCCCACACATTCTGACTTCGCACGTCAGGGTTCCATCTCACACTGACCGATTCTATGAAGCCTTGCTGGACCCCACCCGCTCATGGCCACATTGCCCGGGCTTGTCCTCCGCTCGACATTCTCGTTAGTCCACAGAAGGGGATAGTCTCGCCGGGACACTTCCCCCACATGACTTGCGTGCCACGGGATAGCCAGCCGACCACGGAGACATAGCCGCGCCTTAGCACAGCACAAACAAAGGTTTCCCCACCCCAATCGCCACTCGCACCGTGTCTTTCCCGTGCTCTAAGGAAACCATCTACCGCACAAAGCGGAGCTAACCTCGTCCGGTTCCGACTATGAGTACTCACTCAAATATGAGGGGGAAAACGCATACATACAATGACGTATCACCGCTGCGGATTTCTATCGCAACACCAAAACTCGCTATGCAACATCACCGGGTCGGACCAACAATCGCGACCACGGCTTCACCCACAATGCCTAATCCGCTAATGGAGCGGATCTCTAATGCAAAGCATGCCGGGATGAGCATACTCAACCCGGAGGTCCTCTTGAACCTAGGCTACACGAATCCCTCTCATTTGAGAGATTCGGTGCTCAAAATACGAAAGGAAGGGGATGCTATTCATGCATCCTAAATCCTAAAAACCGAGAGGAGAAGCATCGTTACCTTCCGTCCCCTCTTCCTAGCCATGGAGAAGATTTGCTCGGTTGAAAACCACCGCAACGCTCCCACCTTCGCGGATCTGAACTCCGCTCGCGAAACGGACCTCCGAAGCTTCGCCGGCGGCCGGAACTTGGCCTCCTTGCTCTCCCTTCTCTCTAGAACTTAGAGAGATAAAAGAAAGTGGGGAATGAGGGTTTGGAACCCTATTCCGGCCTTAAACTGCCCAGGGAGGCCCCCCACCGTTGGATCTCCCAAAGAAAAGAACGAACGGCCACGATCGGAACCCAAATTAGAAAATCTGGACCGAACACGGGTTGCAACACGATCGTGTGCCTGGCCGTGTCACCCATTCGCCGTCTCGATCGAGTCGAAAAACCAGCACACGGCCTTTGACACGGCCTCCGACACGCCTGTGTCACCTACGACACGCCCGTGTCGGGACCCGTGTCACGCCCCCCATATGCACTCGACCACCATTTCGCAGTCAGAGAGGTACACGGCCTTGTGACACGGCATCAGACACGCCCGTGTCAAATTTGACACGCCCGTGTTTGTCCCTGTGTCACGGCCCGTGTACCACACTTGTAGAATCCCTAGAGTGACACGGCCTGGGACACGCCCGTATCCTAGTCCGTGTTCTACAACTCGACTAGCGTCGACCGCCACAATGTCGACCGCACGGCCCGAGGCCGAACACGCCTGTGTCACGCCCGTAACACTCCCGTGACACGCCCGTGACACTCCCGTGACACGCCCGTGACACGCCCGTGACACCTGCTCCAAAAACCAAACTAGGCTTAAAACATCACCCGTCCCTCTTTTGAGTTTCGGGGTGTTACAACTCTCTCCCCCTTAAAAGAATTTCGTCCCGAAATTTAAAACATGGAAGGTAAACAAAACTAAACAGTACCTGAGGAGAAAAGCTCGGGGTACTCCTCTAGCATGGCCTGCTCTCGCTCCCATGAGAGCTCCTCGCAACCACAGTTGTCCCAACGGACCTTTACGAGTCAGACCTCCTTGTTCCGCAATTGCCGAACCTCTGAGTCTTCTATCCCGACTGGACGGACTCGCGTCCCCAAGTCTTCCTCTACCGGCACCGCCATCGGCTCAATCACTACGTTGGCTTCTAACAATGCTTTCCTCAGGACGGAGACGTGAAATACGTCATGTAATCCACTTAGCTCTGTGGACAACGCCAACCGGTACGCTGCCTCTCCCACTCGCTCGATGACCTTGAATGGTCCCAAAAATCTCGGACTCAGCTTCTTGAGTCGGCGAATTCGCGAAACGCCTTTGAACGGCTTGATCTTAAGATACACCCAGTCGCCCACAGCGAATTCCACATGCCTATGGCGAGCATTGAAATACTTCGACTGCCGATCTTGAGCTACCTTCATGCGCTGTTGGATGGTCCGCACCAACTCACTAGCGTCGGCTACCACTTCTTTCCCCAAAAGCTTGGTGTCTCCCGCCTCTGTCCAAGACATCGGTGTTCGACACCGCCTCTCATATAGAGCTTCGTATGGCGCCATCTTGATACTAGCTTGGTAACTATTGTTATACGCAAACTCCACCATGAAGAGGTGATCCTCCCACTTCTTGCCGAAGTCGAGAGTACACATCCTTAGCATATCTTCCAAAGTACGGTTCGTTCTCTCAGTTTGCCCATCGTTTTGAGGATGAAAAGCCGTACTGAACTTGAGTTTTGTGCCCAAGCTCTTCTGCACCAACCGCCAATCCTTAGACGTGAAACATCCATCTCGGTCGCTGACTATACTCTTCGGAATCCCATGGAGTCGTAAAATATTGCGGACGTATAACTCCACCAACTATTCCACACCGTCCTCCTTCCGGTTTGGGATGAAATGTGCCACTTTGGTCAAGCGGTCCACAATCACCAAAATGGCATCATTACCCTGCTGCGATCTAGGCAACCCATGCACAAAATCCATGGAGATGTCATCAAATTTCCATTCGGGGATTGGAAGAGGCTTCAAGAACCCGCCCGGCTTCTGACATTCGGCCTTCACCAAGGCATATGTTTGGCACTGACTCACACACAAAGCCACGTCCCGCTTCATCCCAGGCCACCAATAGGACTTCTTCAAGTCCAAGTACATCTTTGTACTACCCGGGTGAATGGAGTACTTAGTGAAGTGGGCCTCAAATATCAACTCCTCGCGGAGCTTGCCGAACTGCGGTACACAAATCCTTTCGCCCTTCCTCAGAATCCCATCAACCATCTCCCAGGCGCCACCCTCGCCCTTTAGAGCTTCCTCCACAAAAGGTTGGAACTCCGCATCTACACGGGTCGCTTCCCGAATACGATCGCATAAGTCACTCTGCATCTCAATCCAATTTAGTCGAGCCATGCTAGACTCGCCTCTTGCCACACATTCCAAACCAAGGGACTCCCAGTCCCACCTTAACCGCTCATCGTGAGCTTCAATCCAATTTCCTTGTCCCGAGTAATTCCTACTCAAAGCATCTGCCACCACATTGGCTTTCCATGGCGTGTACTGAATCGCCACCTCATAGCCCCCCAGGAACTCGACCCACCTACGCTGCTGCATATTTAGGTCCTTCTGATCTAGGAGTTACTTCAGACTCTTGTGGTCCGTGAAGATCTCCACCTTTGCACCATAAACGTAGTGCCTCCACAACTTCAACGCAAAAATTACTGCCACCAACTCCAAATCATGGACGGGGTAATTTCTCTCATGAGGCTTCAGCTGCCTTGACCCAAAAGCTATCACACTACCATACTGCACCAACACGCACCCTAAACCGCATCCGGATGCGTCGCTAAAAATCTGGAACCCTTCGGTCCCCTTTGGCAGACTTAGGATCGGCGCCGTCATTAGCCTTTCCTTCAGGGTTTCAAATGCCTCGTTGCACTACTGAGTCCATACAAATTTCTGATCCTTGCGAGTTAGTGAAGTGAGGGGTAGAGCAATCCGCGAAAAGTTTTCCACAAACCTTCGGTAGTACCCGGCTAATCCAAGAAAACTTCGGACTTCCGCCACGGTCCTCAAAACTGGCCACTCTCTGATGGCTTCTACTTTCGTTGGATCCACCGCCACCCCATCCCCACTAATCACATGGCCTAGAAATGCCACTTTCTCCAACCAGAACTCGCACTTGGAGAACTTCGCATAAAGCTGGTTCTCTCTCAATACTTGCAACACTGTCTGCAAGTGCGACTCATGCTCCGCTTCCGACTTGGAATACACCAAAATGTCATCGATAAAGACGACTACGAACCAGTCTAAATATTCGCGAAACACTCGGTTCATCAAGTCTATGAACACGGACGGCGCGTTCGTTAGCCCGAACGGTATCACCGAGAACTCAAAATGACCATACCTCGTACCAAACGCGGTCTTGGGTATGTCCTCGTCACGAATCCACAACTGATAATATCCGGACTTCAGGTCCAACTTGGAGTACACCACCGACCCCACCAACTGGTCGAAGAGATCGTCTATCCGAGGGATCGGATACTTATTCTTGACAGTCAATTTGTTCAACTCTCGGTAGTCTATGCACAGACGCATACTACCGTCCTTCTTCTTTACGAATAACACCGGCGCACTCCACGGTGAAGAGCTGGGCCTGATATACCCTTGCTCCAAAAGCTCCTGCAACTGAACCTTGAGCTCGGCCAACTCCTTTGGTGCCATCCTGAAGGGTGGACGCGACACTGGTCTAGCCTCGGGCACCAACTCGATGGAGAAATCAATCTCCCGCCGAGGAGGTGCTCCCGGTAACTCCTCGGGAAAAACATCTCCAAACTCCGCCACCACGGGCACTTCTCCTAGAGACAGCCTGGAGAGGCTAACCTCCAACAACTCTACTAGAACTACACTTCCCTGGTTAACAGCTCGCACTAACTGAAGTGCTGAAACTAGGGAACAGGCCACTCCATGCAGACCTTCAAACTTGACTTCCGCTTGCCCCACGCCCCTCAGGGTTACCACCTTGGACAAACAGTCGATACTGGCATGCTGCTTCGCTAGCCAATCCATCCCCAAAATCACATCGAACTCGGACAACGGCAAGATCGCCGCTACCAATAAGAAGTCGACTCCCTCAAGACTCCAACAAATCCGGCCTCTAGCCATGGTAGTCATAGATGACCCATTGGGCATGCGCACTTTCAACTCGGAGTCCGTCGAGAAAGACTACACTCCGATCCTCTGGAAAAATCCTTCCGCAAGGAAGGAGTGCGACGCTCCCATATCAAAGAGTACCCTAGCGGGGTACCCAGATACCATTACAAAGCCTACACACATGCAACAAACATAAAGGCTTGAAAGACAGGAATCTAAGGTGCAGGTTGAACTCTCGTATCTGTCACCACATCAGGTTGACGGATTGCTTCTTGTTGCCCAAGGATGTAGGCCCTTGTCTTCACTGGTTGAAACCGAGAAGCACTCGACTCCGCCATCTTCTCTTTCTCTGCGGCACTGGGGCCGGAGCGCACAGTTTGCTCCTGCCTTGGCTCTTGCTCAGTGCCCCCTTGGGTACAAAATCTTGTTATGTGGTCTGGCTTGCCACAACTATAGCACGTCTGAGGGCCCTTAGAGCGTGACCCTCCGGACGTCCAATTACTTTTCTCGCCCGACTTATATGGGGAAGGCTTCTTCTTCCATCGGCTCCCTTCCGCCTTTCCATGTGACTGGGCAGGCTTCTTCTCCTCCCCCTGCTTGGGTGTGAAACCCTTGCAATGCTGGGATCGCTCCATGTCACTCTCCAAAATTCGGGCCGCCTCCACCAATTCGTTGAAACCCGCACGTTTCATCGATATGAGGGGTTGTCTTAGGTTCTCCCTCAATCCATGGTAGAAGAGATTGTCCCTCTCTTCATCGTCTGCCATGGTCGTCCCTGCATAACGACCCAAGCGAGTAAATTCCTGAACATACTCATCCACTGACTTGTCTCGCTGTACCAGATGTAGGAACTGCCTCTGGAGGGCTAACCTCATTGAGGCGGGTATGTACTTCTTCAGGAAGGCATTCCCAAACTCCTCGATGGACGGTGTGCGTCCTAGAAACTGCCGGCCACTGTGGCTCACCCACCATAACCTGGCATCTCCCTCCAACATAAAGGCTGCGAACTCTGCCTTTTTCTCATCTCGCACCTCTGCCGCCCTCAGAAGCTCCTGAATTCTAGCCCACCAATCCTCTGCATCTGTGGGTGTGCCGGTTCCCTTGAAGGTTGGAGGGTGGAAACTCAGAAAGTAATTCATTTGCCGGTCCCCATGCCCGACAACCACTCTCTCGGCCTGCGGCTCTGCCCGCCTGGCTTCCTCAACCTGCACGGTCGCTTCCGTGTCCGGGGTAGCAGGAGTTGCTACCTGAGCAACGGGAGCTGCTTCCTGTGCTGTCACTGCAGCTTGGGCCGCCACCATCGCTTCTGAAAGCAAACGACAGAAGTCGGCCGGTGTGACCCCCATCCCTAGCGGACCTTGCGCAGTCGCACTACTTGCCGAGAGCTCTTCTCTTGGCCTCGAGGTCCCAGCCTCGTTGCTTGCATGTAACACCCCAAAAAGGCCCCAAAAAGACTCTACATGAAGTTTGAGTAGCAGGCTGTTTGCCACGGCCTGGGACACGGGCGTGTCCCAGGGCGTGTCGGGTGTACACGGCCTGGGACACGGGCGTGTCCCAGGGCGTGTTCGAATTATTTTTCGAATTTGTCCTATTCAAGTCAGAGCCGGACACGGCCGTGAACACGGTCTTGAACACGGGCGTGTCAAGCTGGACACGGGCGTGTCAGCTGCCGTGTTCCGACCCGTGTACTGGTTGCAGATCGATGAAGCAGGAGACACGGGCGTGTCTCAAGAATGACACGGGCGTGTCAAGTTCGACACGGGCGTGTCGATGCCCGTGTGGTTCAGTCGGTTCAAACTGTGTGTACCGCTTAAGGGTACACGGCCTGTGACACGGGCGTGTCACAGGCCGTGTCGGCCAAAAATTGGTTTTTTGGGAAAATCTTGGCCGTTCAGTTTTCTCTCTTTTGATCCAAGGGCTCAGGTGGTTTCCTGGATGGATTAAGTCGTGAGAGAAGAATGAAGAAGTCATTCTTCATTTGGCTTAAGGAAGAGAGAAAGAGAGAGGAAGAAGAAGAAGGAGGAGGAGAGCAAGCCACCGGCGGAGCTCCCGTGGTCCGATTCGTGATCCGAAGCCGGCGTTGTGAAGGCAAGGCTGCTGCGGTTCTTTCTCACCGGCTAGTTTTCGATGGCACCGAAGAGATCGACAAGGGTAACGATCTCCCTCCTTGGACATGTGAAGTCCTTCTTTTCTGCATTGCATAGGGAAAACCCTTCCCCGCGAGTGTGCGGTGGGTTGTGGTGTCCCTTGGGGTAGATATGTGAAGTCCCCCTTGTTAGAGGCCGGAATTGGAGTACGTCTCTAGGCATGCTGTGTGAAGCCCATCTGGATGTAATCTGGATTGGTGATGCTTGTTTGCATATCAGAGAAGGCTCCGTGATAATGGCTTGTGATGCCTATGGCTTGTGATGCCTTGTTCCTACCTGTTGCTTGGTGCGGCAGGAAGTACTGGACGATGTCCAGGAAATGAAGAGGGTTGGTGCAACTCTTGTGGCCGTGTGTTGCCACTTTGTGAGTAGTTGAGCCGTTGGGCTGCAACTCGATGAAAAGGCAGATTGCCGAACAGGAAAGGTGAAACCGACCCGCGCCTATAAATAGCCATGGATACTTCCGTATTCGAGGTGGCACGGCGACTTGAGCAATGGGGGGTGGCTGATCCGTACCTGCGTTAGGTCCGTCCGACTTGGAAGCCTGGTTATAGGTTTTGTTGGAGCGCCTAATGAGAGTCTTAGGCCCGCGCGCCGGAAAGACTAGAATGCTCAAATACCGTGTAGACGGTGGTGTTGACCCTGGTATTCCGGTACACCAAGAATGTGCCCTGAGTGCACGGACCGTCGGGCCGTGTGGCCGATGGTTGTGATGGCTTGAATGTGCCTGCGCGCACATAGTTGCTATTTGATGATGCCATGCTTGCAGGGAAAGAATGCTCATGCCCCGAGAAAGGGGTAGGATTGTTATAATTGGGTCAGCTGAATGCTGACCGTTGCATTGTTTGCCACCGGTTGGGTGGATTGTTCCCGTGCAGGTGCTGGAGAGCCAAGTGGTAAGTGATGGGCTGAAGCCCTACTGTTGTTGCTGCTGCTGCTGCGGCTAGCCCTTGAAGGCTAAGCGAATGGCTTTGTTTTGTTTTCTCTTTTACTCATGTATGGCCGGCCTGCGCGCCGAGGTTTGTAAAACATGTTGTATGTAAGAGGAACTGTAAGGCCTTAAGGCCAAACTCTTGGATTTATGTACATTCCGTGGTATATATATAAAGGTGGTTTATATATTGGACATTCCTGTTTAGAGTTCAAAGTTGTAACTTAAAGCTTCCGCTAGAATGCTCTGAGTTAAGATTCGTATTTGGTTTGGTATTATCCTGTGACCTCACCGTCTGTTTGTGGCATATAGTATGGGGCCCCGGCCGGACCTTCTACTATACGTCATTTAACGGATGGGGTCGTTACATTTTGGTATCAGCTTTCGTCGGTCTTCCTCTTTCGAATTCGTGGTCGAATTCTTTTGTGGGGTGGCGAGCACGTGTTTGTGCGACCTGCTGTAACGCTAATGAACTCTGGAATGTCCATTAAGGAATGTACAAAATCTTGTTTGAGGAATCTGCGCGTTCCTTTTTGTGTTGTTTTGCTTGCATACGTTCGCTAATGTGTGTCTTGTCCACCTATAGGTGACACGTAGTGGTGCTGGGCAGTCTGAGCCCCAGCGTTCTGATGAGAGTGCGGCACCAGCTGAGGTGCCCACACCTCCTCCATCTGCGGAAACTGTTCGCTTAGTGGCTGAGGCGCTATTTGCCATGATTCAGCCGACCGGGCAAGCGCAGCCGGCAGTAGTGCCAGTTCGTGTTGATGTAAGACCCGAGCCGGTTGAGGCTGTAGATCCACGAGCAGCTGACCGACAGTTAAAGCAATTCATGAGCTTCAGTCCTCCTACGTTTGCGGGAATGGGATCCCCAACGCAGGCGGAAGATTGGTTATCGCGTGTCAAGAGGATAATGACAGCGATCAGGGCGGAGGAAACTCTCAAGGTCACCTTAGCCACCTTCATGCTTGAAGGGGAGGCGCGGTTGTGGTGGGACGAGGTTGAGCTACACCATTTGGCGGGCAGGCAATTAACACAAGTGTCGATTGAGGAGTTCTCTCGAATATTTCTGGCGAAACATGTCCCAGCGGCGCAACGCATTGCTATGGAAAATGAGTTCCAACGGTTAAAGCAAGGGGAAGATAGTGTGGATATCTACTTGCATGAGTTTACCAGGTTGGGACGATATGCGGGAACAATCTTCGCGGATGACCAAAGGAAAACGAATCGGTTCTATGAAGGATTGCGGGATGAGTTGCGATTCCTGCTTTCGAGTTCTGTGAGCCAAGGGTTTCAGGCGTTGGTTAATACTGCGTGCGCATTGGAGAAGGACATGAGGCGAGTGCAAGGGAACAAGGGCTTGGGTGTGACAAAGCCGGAGGTTCAAGCACCACGCCCGAGCAAATCGTTTTACCAGAAGAAAGGGGGTAAGAGGTCCAAGCCATCTGGGCAAGTGACTACGACCGTTGTGTCGGGAGCGACATCAAGGCCGGATGCTCGTACATGCTATAACTGTGGCCGGGTGGGGCATATTGCTCGTGACTATCGGGTTGTGCAGCCCAAAGGGGACAAGAAGACGGGTGCGTCGTATGCTGAGAAGGGCAAAGCGGTGGTTGATTCCTCTGCATCTCAGGCGCAGCCCCGAATCTATCAACTTGGCCAACAGGAAGCGATTAAGCAAAGTGACGTCGTCACAGGTACGAGTTGATTTAGTTTACTTGCTGGTGCTTTTGGTTTTGGTTATGTTTAGCTTGTGCATGTGTGTGTGTACTGCAGGCTTTGTCCTGATTCGGAATAATTTAGCGAGAGCCCTGTTTGATACGGGTGCTTCGCATTCTTTTCTGTCTGAGGATTTCGTATCTCGCATTGGGGTACCAAGTCATGTGACGGTGGATAGTACAAGGGTGCTATTGCCGAATGGCTGTATGATGCTTGCGGATAGGGCTTGCGATGTGGATGTGCAAATAGGAAGTCGGGATTTCGGTTTGAGTGCAGCTGTGCTACCGTTATCGGAGTTTGATGTGATCTTTGGTATGGACTGGCTCTCGGAGCAGCGTGTCTTTATTGATTGCAACTCCAAGGAGATTACACTGGGCCAGAATACCGGGCTTGTGACGAAGTTCGCTGGTATGCGAGGAGTTGGCGGAACGTTGTTGTCTGCACTCCAAGTCGTCAATGCTGTTCGGAAGGGCGCGGAGTTATTCTTCACGCTAATTCAGGATGTTGAGCCAAAGGCCAGTGTTGGTGACGTGCCAGTTGTGTCAGAGTTTGCCGACGTGTTTCCCAAAGATCTTCCTGGGTTACCACCCCAGCGGGAGATTGACTTCTCTATTGAGTTGGTGCCAGGTGCGAAACCTGTGGCCCTCTCTCCATATCGCGTCGCGCCAAAAGAGATGGCTGAGTTGAAAGTCCAATTGCAAGAGTTGTTGGAGCAGGGATATATACGCCCAAGTATGTCACCTTGGAGCGCGCCTGTTCTATTTGTGAAAAAGAAAGACGGTAGCTTACGGTTGTGTATTGACTATCGCGAGTTGAATAAGCTGACGGAGAAAAACAAATATCCAATTCCGAGGATTGATGACCTCTTTGATCAGCTGGCGGGATCAACGGTCTATTCCAAGTTGGATTTGAAATCGGGATATTATCAGCTAAGGATTCGGGAAGGTGACATTCCCAAGACGGCGTTTGGAACACGCTACGGTCATTATGAGTTCACGGTAATGCCGTTTGGCCTATGTAATGCGCCTTCGGTATTTATGGACCTAATGCATCGAACGTTCCGAGAGTATTTGGATTTGTTTGTTATTGTGTTTATCGATGACATCTTGGTATACTCTCAGTCGGAAGAGGATCACGCAAACCATTTGCGGTTGGTCTTGCATACCCTGCGGAGGAACAAGCTTTTTGCCAAGTTCTCAAAGTGTGAGTTCTGGCTCTCTTCAGTAGCCTTTTTAGGCCATGTGGTAAGCGGAGAGGTTATCGCGGTGGATCCGTTGAAGATAAGTGCCATCCGAGATTGGCCAGTGATGTCTTCAGTGGCCGAGGTCAGGAGCTTCCTTGGACTTGCGGGCTACTATAGACGGTTTGTGGAAAACTTCTCACGGATTGCTTTACCTCTCACCACGCTGACGAGAAAAGATCAAAAGTTCAATTGGACGCCGGAGTGCGCGCGAGCTTTTGAAGACTTGAAGAGTCGTTTGACCACGGCGCCTGTGTTGACATCGCCATGTGGTACCGATGGGTATGAGATCTATAGTGATGCATCAGGGAGCGGCTTAGGCTGCGTTCTTCTGCAGTTTGGGAAAGTGATTGCTTATGGCTCGCGTCAGTTGAAAGTGCATGAGCGGAATTACCCCGTCCATGATTTGGAGTTGGCGGCGGTAATCTTTGCGCTCAAGTTGTGGCGGCACTATCTATATGGCGTCAAAGTGGATATCTATACGGATCACAAGAGCCTAAAGTATTTGTTGGATCAGAAGGATCTGAATATGCGACAACGAAGATGGATGGAGTTCCTTGGGGACTACACCTTCGAGATTCACTATACTCCCGGGAAGGGAAATGTGGTCGCTGATGCTTTGAGTCGAAAGACTCCGGTACGGGCAAGCTGGTTGCAGAGTCATGATCAGCGTTTGATCCAGGAATTGGAAGCATTGGAGATATCTTGCGTTGACAAGGGTTCGTCAACCGATGCATGCTTGAACTAGACGGAGGTGCAATATGACCTTACGGACAGAGTTCGGCGAGTAACGGAGCTTGATGAAAGTCTCCAGCGCTATGCTAAAGATGGGCCGGATGATCAATTCTCTTGGGATAACGGGTTGTTACGGAGAAATGGTCGAGTGTGCGTCCCAAGTGTGGGTAAATTGAGGGAAGAGTTGATGTACGAAGCTCACTTTGCAAAGTACTCAGTTCACCCAGGGAGCACAAAGATGTACAGGGATATGAAAAAGCTGTTCTGGTGGCCCGGACTAAAGAAAGATGTCGCACGTTATGTGGCTGAATGCACTACCTGTGCGTTGGTGAAAGCAGAATGCCAGAAGCCTGGCGGTTTCCTGAAGTCGTTACCTATTCCGGAGTGGAAGTTCGACGATATTTCGATGGATTTCGTGCACGGGTTGCCGAGATCTCAACGCGGTCATGATTCAATCTGGGTGATTGTGGACCGGTTGACGAAAGTGGCGCACTTCCTTCCAAACAGAAGAGACGATTTAGTGGAAACCTTGGCCAAGCTGTATGTGGAGCAGGTTGTTCGACTACACGGTGTTCCTCGGAGCATCGTTAGTGATCGTGATGGGCGGTTCACATCGAATGATTGGCGGCTCATTCATCAAATATTGGGTACAAAGTTAGCGTTTAGTACGGCCTTTCATCCCCAAACGGATGGCCAGATTGAACGAACCAACAGGACGATGGAGGACATGCTCCGCATGTGCGCCCTAGACTTTGGTAAGAGATGGGAAGATTATATATTTCTCGTCGAATTTGCCTATAATAATAGCTACCAAGCGAGTATTGGTATGGCACCATTTGAAGCGTTGTATGGTCGGAAATGCCGTACACCGTTAGCTTGGGCAGAAGCAGGCGAATCTAAGCTGAATGGGAAAAAGGAAGTCGAAGAAGCTACTTCGCTCATACGCTCTATTCGGGAGAGGCTATTGATAGCCCAAGATCGTCAAGCAAAGTACTACAATGCCAAGCACCGGAACGTGGAGTTTGCGGTGGGTGATTGGGTATATTTGAAGATCAAACCCTTCAAAGGTGTGTCCAGGATTCGGCGTTTGAAAAAGCTAAGTCCGGGGTATCTTGGTCCGTTTGAGGTGGTGGAGCGAGTTGGGGAAGCTGCTTATCGACTAGCACTTTCAGCGGACTTGGGTGGATTACATGATGTATTTCACATCTCAGTCCTTCGTAAGGCGGTAAAGGATCCAGCTCAAGTAGTGGAGAATGATCGGGAACCGGTCGAGTATGGGCTAACGACGAGGGTTAGACCCATTCGGATCGAGGATCGAGCCGAGAAACAGTTGCGGAACAAAGTGATCGGGATTGTCAAGGTCCGATGGGACAATTGTGGCCGTGAAGAGCTAACATGGGAGCGAGAGCAGACCATGCGAGCTGAGTTTCCCGAGTTATTTGTATAAACTGTTGACCGTGTACTTTATGTTATAACAGAGTTATAGCGTTGCTGGTTTTGTTTCCTTACCGTGCAAATTTCGGGACGAAATTTTGTTAAGGGGGGAGGGTTGTAACACCCCAAAAAGGCCCCAAAAAGACTCAACATGAAGTTTGAGTAGCAGGCTGTTTGCCACGGCCTGGGACACGGGCGTGTCCCAGGGCGTGTCGGGTGTACACGGCCTGGGACACGGGCGTGTCCTAAGGTGTGTTCGAATTATTTTTCGAATTTGGCCTATTCAAGTCAGAGCCGGACACGGCCTTGAAAACGGGCGTGTCAAGCTGGACACGGGCGTGTCAGCTGCCATGTTCCGACCCGTGTACTGGTTGCAGCTCGATGAAGCAGGAGACACGGGCGTGTCTCAAGAATGACACGGGCGTGTCAGGTTCGACACGGGCGTGTCGATGCCCGTGTTGTTCAGTCGGTTCAAACTGTGTGTACCGCTTAAGGGTACACGGCCTGTGACACGGGCGTGTCACAGGCCGTGTCGGCCAAAAATTGGTTTTTGGGAAAATCTTGGCCGTTCAGTTTTCTCTCTTTTGATCCAAGGGCTCAGGTGGTTTCCTGGATGGATTAAGTCGTGAGAGAAGAATGAAGAAGTCATTCTTCATTTGGCTTAAGGAAGAGAAAGAGAGAGGAAGAAGAAGAAGGAGGAGGAGAGCAAGCCACCGGCGGAGCTCCCGTGGTCCGATTCGTGATCCGAAGCCGGCGTTGTGAAGGCAAGGCTGCTGCGGTTCTTTCTCACCGGCTTGTTTTCGATGGCACCGAAGAGATCGACAAGGGTAACGATCTCCCTCCTTGGACATGTGAAGTCCTTCTTTTCTGCATTGCATAGGGAAAACCCTTCCCCGCGAGTGTGCGGTGGGTTGTGGTGTCCCTTGGGGTAGATATGTGAAGTCCCCCTTGTTAGAGGCCGGAATTGGAGTACGGCTCTAGGCATGCTGTGTGAAGCCCATCTGGATGTAATCTGGATTGGTGATGCTTGTTTGCATATCGGAGAAGGCTCCGTGATAATGGCTTGTGATGCCTATGGCTTGTGATGCTTTGTTCCTACCTGTTGCTTGGTGCGGCAGGAAGTACTGGACGATGTCCAGGAAATGAAGAGGGTTGGTGCAACTCTTGTGGCCGTGTGTTGCCACTTTGTGAGTAGTTGAGCCGTTGGGCTGCAACTCGATGAAAAGGCAGATTGCCGAACAGGAAAGGTGAAACCGACCCGCGCCTATAAATAGCCATGGATACTTCCGTATTCGAGGTGGCACGGCGACTTGAGCAACGGGGGGTGGCTGATCCGTACCTGCGTTAGGTCCGTCCGACTTGGAAGCCTGGTTATAGGTTTTGTTGGAGCGCCTAATGAGAGTCTTAGGCCCGCGCGCTGGAAAGACTAGAATGCTCAAATACCGTGTAGACGGTGGTGTTGACCCTGGTATTCCGGTACACCAAGAATGTGCCCTGAGTGCACGGACCGTCGGGCCGTGTGGCCGATGGTTGTGATGGCTTGAATGTGCCTGCGCGCACATAGTTGCTATTTGATGATGCCATGCTTGCAGGGAAAGAATGCTCATGCCCCGAGAAAGGGGTAGGATTGTTATAATTGGGTCAGCTGAATGCTGACCGTTGCATTGTTTGCCACCGGTTGGGTGGATTGTTCCCGTGCAGGTGCTGGAGAGCCAAGTGGTAAGTGATGGGCTGAAGCCCTACTGCTGTTGCTGCTGCTGCTGCGGCTAGCCCTTGAAGGCTAAGCGAATGGCTTTGTTTTGTTTTCTCTTTTACTCATGTATGGCCGGCCTGCGCGCCGAGGTTTGTAAAACATGTTGTATGTAAGAGGAACTGTAAGGCCTTAAGGCCAAACTCTTGGATTTATGTACATTCCGTGGTATATATATAAATGTGGTTTATATATTGGACATTCCTGTTTAGAGTTCAAAGTTGTAACTTAAAGCTTCCGCTAGAATGCTCTGAGTTAGGATTCGTATTTGGTTTGGTATTATCCTGTGACCTCACCGTCTGTTTGTGGCATATAGTGTGGGGCCCCGGCCGGACCTTCTACTATACGTCATTTAACGGATGGGGTCGTTACATTGCACTCTAAACACAAGCAAGAAAACACAAATCAGTCTCTAATCGCAAGACTCGAACACCAGGACACTCATGGTCCTGCGATACTCCTATGTGGATAACTTCTTATACGCGACTCGACTTATACTTTCGACCGCAAAACTTCTCGTTGGAACGCGAACCTCCCTATGATACCAAATTGTAACACCTCCCCTGTAAAGACCATATAATATGGGTCCGGCCGGGGCCCCACAACATACGGACGCGATAGCTTTAGTATTAAAAGATGATATGAAAACTACCCAATCTCAAAACTCCAGACAAACACAGCGGAAACAGAACAAACCGACAGAAGTTATCCACTAACGATAGAGTATCAAATGGCCTTAAGGCCTTACACAATAATAGTCCAAAACATATCAATGTGCCAAGCACTCCTAGGCTACCTCGGCAAGCAAGCCGGACATAAACATAACAAAAGTAGCAAACATAAAAGAAGAAACCAAGCACAGCAACACATCATGAGGCTTAGGGCTTTTCGCCCGGCGCGCTAGCTCCTGCATGCAATCCTTGCCCTGTAAGGATTTGAAGTAACGTGGGTCAGCAAAGGCTGACCTCTACTGTGTAACAAACACATCTCCTCCCGGCCGTCCCTAACGGACCCCGGGGTACCAGTCCACCTGCAAGTTAGCACTTCGTATACCAAAAGAGCAAATATATTAAAGCGGTAAAACAGGCTTGGATGTCTCATACAACATACATGTTCTCTATGTTTTGTACAAGGTGAAAGGGCCTATTATGCAGCATGAATGCAACCCGGGTTTCACCCAAGGCACCCTAGTTCGTATGCATCTAGCACAACATCAAACACTGGGTACTTCCGTTTCCCCATTGGCTTAAAGCCGCAAACACAAGGGAACCACCATGTCCCTAATGGCACACACGCCGTCATACGGAACCTTGCAAAGGCCCCACCCGCACAAGGGTCATATACCCCGGTGCTTGCCCGCACATTCTGACTTCGCACGTCAGGGTTCCGTCTCACACTGACCGATTCTAAGAAGCCTTGCTGGACCCCACCCGCTCATGGCCACATTGCCCGGGCTTGTCCTCCGCTCGACATTCTCATCAGTCCACAGAAGGGGCTAGTCTCGCCGGGACACTTCCCCCACATGACTTGCGCGCCACGGGATAGCCAGCCGACCACGGAGACATAGCCGCGCCTTAGCACAGCACAAACAAAGGTTTCTGCACCCCAATCGCCACTCGCACCGTGTCTTTCCCGTGCTCCAAGGAAACCATCTACCGCACAAAGCGGAGCTAACCTCGTCCGGTTCCGACTACGAGTACTCACTCAAATATGAGGGGGAAAACGCATACATACAACGGCGTATCGCCGCTCCGGATTTCTATCGCAACCCCAAAACTCGCTATGCAACATCACCGGGTCGGACCAACAATCGCGACCACGGCTTCACCCACAATACCTAATCCGCTAACGGAGCGGATCTCTAATGCAAAGCATGCCGGGATGAGCATACTCAACCCGGAGGTCCTCTTGAACCTAGGCTACACGAATCCCTCTCATTTGAGAGATTCGGTGCTCAAAATACGAAAGGAAGGGGATGCTATTCATGCATCCTAAATCCTAAAAACCGAGAGGAGAAGCGTCGTTACCTTCCGTCCCCTCTTCTTAGCCATGGAGAAGATTTGCTCGGTTGAAAACCACCGCAATGCTCCCACCTTCGCGGATCTAAACTCCGCTCGCGAAACGGACCTCCGAAGCTTCGTCGGCGGCCGGAACTTGGCCTCCTTGCTCTCCCTTCTCTCTAGAACATAGAGAGATAAAAGAAAGTGAGGAATGAGGGTTTGGAACCCTATTCCCGGCCTTAAACCTCCCAGGGAGGCCCCCCACCGTTGGATCTCCCAAAGAAAAGAACGAACGGCCAAGATCGGAACCCAAATTAGAAAATATGGACCGAACACGGGTTGCAACACGGCCGTGTGCCTGGCCATGTCACCCATTCGCCGTCTCGATCGAGTCAAAAAACCAGCACACGGCCTTTGACACGGCCTCCGACAAGCCCATGTCACTTGCGACACGCCCGTGTCGGGACCCATGTCACGCCCCCCGTGTGCACTCGACCACCATTTCGCAGTCAGAGAGGTACACGGACTTGTGACACGGCATCAGACACGCCCATGTCAAATTTGACACGCCCGTGTTTGTGCCCATGTCACGGCCCGTGTACCACACTTGCAGAATCCCTGGAGTGACACGGCCTGGGACACGCCCGTGTCCTAGGCCGTGTTCTACAACTCGACTAGCGTCGACCGCCACAGCGTCGACCGTACGGCCCGAGGCCGAACACGCCTGTGTCACACCCGTGATACGCCCGTGACACGCCCGTGACATGCCCGTGACACGCCCGTGACACGCCCGTGACACCTGCTCCAAAAACCAAACTGGGCTTAAAACATCACCCGTCCCTCTTTTGAGTTTCGGGGTGTTACACATGGTTCTAGTGTTGCCTACCATCTGGGCTCTACTAATATGTATCAAGACTTAAAAAAAATTTCCTGGTAGTATGGTATGAAAGGTGATATAGCCAAGTTTGTTTTTGAATGCTTCACCTGCAAGTGTGTTAAGGCCGATCATGGAAGGCCGGGTGGCAAGCTGACTCCCTTAAAAATTCCGAGTTGGAAGTGGGAGAGTATTTCAATGGATTTCATCATGGGTTTACCGAGATATCCTCGAGGACATGATTCAGTATGGGTTATTGTCGAAAGATTAACGAAGTGTGCTCACTTCGTCCCTTATAAGATCGATTACCCCTTGAAGAAGATTGCTGAGCTATAGTTGGATGAAGTCGTCCAGTTGCATGGAGTTCCTGTAAGTATCATATCAGACCGAGACTCCAAGTTTACGTCTCGCTTCAGGAAGAGTTTGCAAGAAGGTTTGGGTGCATATTTGAGGTATTCTACCACATACCACCCGCAGACCAATGGTCAGACAGAGCAAGTTAATCAGATAGTGGAAGACATGATCAGATGCTACATTTTAGACCACGGAGGAGCGTGGGATGAGCGTTCGAGGCTTATGGAGTTTGCTTATAATAACAGTTATCAAGAAAGCTTGAAAATGGCTCCTTTCGAATCTCTGTATGGGAGGCGCTGCAGAACTCCCCTATTTTGGACTGAGGTTGGCGAGAGATCTGTGTTGGGTCCAGATGCGCTTGAAGAAATGGAAGTTGCTGTGAAACTTATTCGAGAGAAGCTTTAGATAGCCCAAGAATGATATGAGAAGAACTACAACCGACGTAGATCTGAATTGGAGTTTGCTGTAGGGGACTTGGTACTTCTTAAAGTTTCCCTGATGGATGGAGTCAAGAGGTTTGGTAAGAACCGAAAGTTGGGCCCAAGGTATGTGGGACCGTTTAAGATTGTTGTGCGGATTGGTGTGTCAGCTTACAGGATGGATTCGCCCGCAAACTTTCCTGGCGTGCACGATGTTTTTCATGTAAGCCAATTGCGGAAGTGTGTGCTAAGCGACGGACAAGTTTTGAATTCTGTGCCTCAGTTAGAGCCAAATCTTTCTTATGTTGAGATGACTATCCTCATTTTGGATACTCAAGTCCATGTGTTGCGGAGGAAGATAATTCCAATGGTTAAAGTTTTGTGGAGAAACCAATACATGGAAAGCGCGACTTGGGAATTGGAGTCGGCTATGAGGGATTCTCACCATCATCTGTTTCCCTGAGTTTGCTTTGTATGTATTCTTCTGTATAACTCTTGGTTTGTTATTACCCTTCTATAGTAGTTGTATTGTGCGTAAATTTTTGGGGCAAAATATTCTTTTAGGGGGAGGGACTATAACGCCCCCGATTTTTTGTGATTGTTTAATCATTGTTTGGCATTATATTGACTCATGTTTGGCTGTGCCGTTGTTAGAGCAGTGTTTTAGCTCTTAAAGTTTTCTGAGTGGTAGGGTTGTAGGCTGTTGCAAGATTCCCTAGCGAGCCGGAGTCTGTTTTGATGACTCGGTGGAGCCTATTTGGGAATGTTTGTGTTTTGGATTCAGGAAGTGTTAGCCCGAGTTTTGTTTGTCGGATTACTATTCTAACTTCGCCACTAGATTCGTAGCGTGGGCATTTAGCTACGGTGTGAATTTCGTCAAATTCCGAGATCTTTGGGTTTTCGCGTCGTTTTGAAGTTTTATTAAGTAATTAATATAATATATTATTATTTTGATTTTTTTTATAATAGTGGTTGTAGTGGCTGTTTTTATAATAGTATTATAATAGATATTATAAATAGCATTATTTTTGTAGAAACCCTATTCCTCTTCCCAAAAACCGACGGCTAGCTTCCAGCGGAAGGAGACGGGAGGCAGTCAACCCCAAGTTTTGGCAGCCGATTTCTTGAGCTGGTGAGCTCGAAATTCTTGTTTAAGGGTGGATTCAGACTGATCTCTCCTAGATCTTTGCCCTTAGGGTAAGTTTCCCGAGTTTCATGGTCTTTCTAGAGGTCAAGGATTTCGGTATGACCCTTTCTTCCTCTCTAAAGCTTAAGATTTCTTTGCTAAGTGTTCTTACTGCCTAATCCGAGAGAAGGAGTGGAGTTGGCCGAGCCTTTCCTGAAGATTTAGGAAAGTGATGCTCTTTCATCCTTGCCAAGATTGATTATCTGTTTCTTATTGGTTTTATTCATCTTTTGTTTAGATCCTTAGTGTGTTGTAGATTTTGGTTATGGCTAACTTGCAGTTAGGGTAGAAAAGCTCCAGTTAGTCCACGTTTTAAAAGAGAAAATGTCTGATTGGGTCTTGTTTTGGATGGATAGGTATAATCAGTGTCAGAATAGTTAGTATTAACAGGTTTTCCTTCCAGATAGTTTATGTAAGAACATAATTTTCTAATATTTTGGCTATTGCTGTGATTTATCCCCCTCAGTTTAGATAAAATAGCCTTTTCTTCCAGGTTCTATCTATAGGCATCGAGTGTATCCTTGCGTTGAGTGTAAGCTGAGGTAGTGGTCAGTTTCTAGCCTATGTATAAATGAGTTGAGTGCGGTGAACACACTCAATGCCTAGCTTTTCGGTCTGGAGACTAAGTAAAAAAGCATTGATAGCGTTGAGTGAGGTGAGCTCACTCAACGCCGTCTGCCTTGATAGTTTTTCTAAGTCTTATGGCATTGAGTGAGTTGAGCACACTCAACGCCGTCTTGTCAGACAGATTTCTAAGTATTTTGGCGTTGAGTGAGTTGAGCTCACTCAATGCCGTCTTATCAGGTAGTTTTTCTAAGTCTTTTGGCATTGAGTGAGTTGAGCTCACTCAACACCGTCAAGTCAGGCAGATGTTATAAGTCAAATGCCTTGAGTGTGGTGAACTCACTCTACGTCGTTGGCTAATTAGCGTTGATAGCATTGAGTTAGCAGAACTCACTGAACGTCGTCGTCTAGTGAGAGATTTCTTTTGCGGCCAAGACTTTTGGCGTTGATAGTGGAGCTCACTCAACGCGGCATCGAGTAAAATCGACGCCTTCCCTTCTTAGTGTTTGGCATTGAGTGAGTGGTACTCACTCAACGCAGCATCGAGTGGACTCGAAACGTTTTCCTTAGGCTGGTGTTTTCTCCCGAGTTTGTTAGTGTGGGTTTTATTTTGATTTGGTGATGTTTTCGGCTAGTTTTGAAGGCCGAATCGTGAATTATGGCTGGTGGTTACTCTGGTTTTTTTAAGGTATGTTTGGGTGTAGATCTGTGGCCACCATTGATTTATCCCTGGTTTGGGCCGGTGTGTTGGACCCCAAGGCTGCACCGGTGGCCCCTGAGTTTTTTGGATCTGTTTGTTTGGATGAGGGCTGTTTCAGGTCACCAACCAAGATTCATTGTTTTACCACTGCTAATAATTCACAAGTTACGACTGTTAGTTCATTTCCCCTTTTAAAATTACTATTTTTTGCATATGTTTGTCTTGTTGTTGCTGCAGGTTATTAGCAGGGCATGTTGCTAATTTCTCGCACTTGGTGCGATTTGATTATTCCTTGGACAGTGTCTTACTTTTGCTGTCTCGTTTATTTCCTTTTGCTGAGTTTGATAGCATTCTATTGTAAGGGTTTTGTAAACCCCTTCCTTTTTATTGCTTATGATCTAATTCTCCATTTCTATTTGATTATATTCTTGCTGAGGTGTTCTTTCTTTGAATGCACCAGGTTTAGAGCAGTAGCCGGTTGAGCAACTAGTTTTCTTTTGGGGGCTTGTTAGTGATCTCCTGGGTTATTGAGATTCCTCTTCCTCATCTTTGTGAGGTAGATCTTTTCTTGTTTCCTTCTATATAGACATGCATACTCACCAGTGGGTTCGTGTCAGGTTGTTGACGCCCACTGGTGGTTTTCTTTGGTGATGCTAAGTATGTGACTTAAACTACTGTTTTTTCCTTTATGAAGGTTGTTTACTTGCTCTCTGGGAAATCTTTATGCTTGGATGCATGTTAGGTATTTTAACTCATGAAAGCATTACTATATATACTTAATACATGCCATATTTCTAAACCTAAAGTACTATTTTCCAAAGTAACGTAAAGACTATTTTCATATTATACAAAATTTAGAGTCCTGAATTTCATGAGTTTTCCATCGGGGACATTTACGCTCATGTAGGATGTCAAATCACCTTAACCAAGGTATTTTTCGCAGCATATAAATAAATTTTACTTGTGGACTAGTTGATCCACTCTGCCGAGGGATACATCCATCCAACTTAGTTGGATTTCAATCATAATAAATTATGATTTTCTGTTTAACCTTAGAGTCTGGAGTTTTGCCTGAGTGTCTGCAGTTATCCCCTATATGGCATGGCATCACGACGCGTATTTTCCCCTACTCCGAGATAATTTTATTGATGAGGAAATGCGGGTCGTGACATCCTGTTCAAGATCAACATTCAGTTGCTGAACCTCTAGTGACGAGACCTCCTTGTCTAGGTCTATCCTCACCATAAGTGTTCCCGAAAAAGAAGGGTGCACCTCCATACCCGCTGAGTCTGTGGGGTTCTGGTCATGAATCGCGGGTAGATTCGATATTCTGTCCGCGCATTTTGATGGCACATTTTGGGAAGCATAAGCATCTATAGACTTCTCGCGTTCACGTTATTTGAACTCGCGGACTGAGTCAGTTTCTGCTTGCCCCCTCTGGGAAGATTCTCCTATATGGGGGATAGACATTTCGCCCCTTTGGACAACCTTCTTGGTTCTCGTGTGCGGCTTGGGTTTCTCTATCCTTGAAGAAAGATTTCTGAAGAACTCTCCTAGCCTGGCCATTGCAGACTGTAATGCGCAGACCGCAAGTGGTGAGAAACAAGCCATGACGCTATTAACTTTTGATAGATACAGAGTTTCCAGCGATATTTATAGTGCTGACATCATTAATGAGGGTTGCAGACTCGGCAGTTAAGAAAACATTTTCGAAGTTTTTCAAAACTTAAAAATGTGCGGGATTATGTTAACACCAGAATCTGCAATATGTTCAACAAGGACCTAGGTCATGCACCTTTATTGGCGGATTCAATTCTCCAGTTCGCTTAGGTCGGCAAGTCTCAGCATCAGTAAGATCCAGGGCTCTCCCGCGGCAGACTCAGTTTCCAGTCCATGTAGGTCGCCCAGTCGGGATCCCAATACCAGCCTCCTTCAGCAGCGGACTCAACTCTCCAGTTCGCCCAAGTCATCCAGCCTCAGGTGATCATTTTCCCAGATCGTCCGCCAACTCTCTTAATGCGAACTCAAGAATCAGCCCACACAGGTCGTGGACCTTCAGCCAGTATCGCTCCCTGCGGCCAGACAGAAGCCCCAAATCATGAGCTCAGTCCGCCCCTCTTGCGCGGACTGGATTGTCTTTTCTTTTTTGTTTCCCGTCGCCGCTACCTGGTTCTCCAATACCCCAGACTGCCGGTTGATTTAGTACTGCCCGTTTAGGTAGGCCCCCAAACCTATAAATAGGGGGAATCAGTGGACCCAAAGCACGCTATCTTGAGCCCAGGTGCCTACTTGTTAAGGTCTGCAGACTCGAATCTCAGGCTTTGTGGTCTCCAGCTTTCTCTTCTTTCAGCTCTTCTTCTCTACTTGTAATCAACCATTTGCAATCAAAGGAAAGCCCGTCGCAAGAGAGGCATTTAGGCCATGACGGGCGAAGTCTGGTGTTGTCGTGCCTCACGTCTCTGTTTCTTTCTTTGATCCGCTAGTAGATAGCTGCTTGCAGTCGTCACTTTTACCTTATTTTCCCCTATGTTAGAACTGTTAGCTGGCGGTGTTCGTTTCCGCGCATCAACAGTCAAGAGGGCACTAAAAGCTTGACCATTGTTAAACTCATCATCGTTTTTGTCTTCTTAAGATATTAGGTGCTCAAGATCAATAATGGAGGCCACAATCCTACTTGAAAATGTTTGATTTATGTTTTCACTTTGCTCAATGATGTCATCTTTAAAACCTCCCCTTGATTCATTTCCTCAGATTGAGTGGCAAACAAATAGTCCTCAATAAGATTTATTGTCTCAGCTTTTGAAGCTTCTATTCTGCTTGCCAACCCCCTGAATGAATATTCTTATTTTTCAATGAGTTGCATCTTTGTGTTATCTATCATGCCCAGAACTTCAGCTTGAGTGTTGAAGACGTAATTTTCAACATGGTTAACTCCACTCTCTAGACTCTCATTATATTTGCTTATATGTAGCTTGATACTGGTCAAATCTTGTGTGCACAGATTAATGTTCTCATCCATTGATCTCATCATCTTTGGACTCTGATGTACATTACTGGCAGCTTTGCCAAACCACTTGGTTATCTCTGCATTTTTATGGGCAGTATCTCCTCTTAAGATGTCCAATTCATCTAGGATCTCTTTTCTGACATTCTGTACAGATTTCATCACCTCTTCTTTTACCTTTTTTATAATTTCAAATATATATTCCTTAAGTGTTTTAGAGTGCTCATCAAGTATCACCTTCATTGTAGAGAGAATTTATCTTGACTGATCAACTATGGCAATACTATCAACATAAAATCTCTCTTTAACAGCTGGTATGTTAAGTGATTGAGTCTTCTATAGGTCCTCTTGTACTACCATCACTATGTAAGTGGCATCCTTAGCTTCTCTTTCTTCTAGAGTAGGGAGCTTAGTGTGAGTCTCCCCCTCAGCTACATCAGCACATATTAAGGATATATCTGAATCATAACTTAAAATTTTATTTAGAGAGTCAATGAACTCTTTATCACCTTTTTCCATTTGTTATGATTTCTCCCCCTCATAGAAGCCATCCTTTTCCAAATAAGAAATTATGTTTTCTATCTAGACGTTAATATATTCAGGATTCCCACTTACTTGAACTATCATTTTGTGCGGATCCTCAACATCTTCGTCTGATGATGATAGATTTGGGTCATGTACATGTTCACTTCCTTCACCTTTCTCACTCCCATCGCTTTACTTATCCAAATGAACTTCAAAGACATGATCTTCGGATGATTGGGCTTGTTCATTGATGGTTTCAACGACAAACTCTTTGCCCTTCTTCTTTTTATTGTCATCCTTCTCATTTGGAAACTGGGATAGAATAATCTCATATCTTTCCAAAATTTTCATGTCCATCAATCTCATGTGATGAATATGTATTCCTTGTTTTGAGGAGTTGTCAGGGTATGGGTTTAGCATGTACAGGGATAGGATCCTTCCTAGGTTTGGGACATGAAGGCTATCCTTAATCTCTTGGAATATTACGTCATCCTAATTGGTCATCTTCATTAGAATGATCGTGCACAAGAAGGCTTTCCCAACCTTGCACAAGAGGGCTTTCCCAATGATGTTTGCAAGTAATTTTCCTCTTTGATTGAAGTACCTCCTTTCTTGTGTTACATATTGCTTTCCAGAATATTCACACCAATCTAGAGCATCAATAGTGTCCTTCTTGGTGATTTCCTCACGAATTTCTTCAATAGTAGGAGGAAGATATAAAGCCTTGACAAATTTCTTAGGGATAATCTTAATTATTAACTCACCAATCTTGATCAAAATTTCCTTTCCAGATGTAAACATTCTTGCATTTGAGTAAAACTCGAAGACCTCCTTTTTTTCAAAATTATAGATGGTCCAGACAACACATTCAAGGCAGGCAACATCTAATTGTCTGATAACTGAAAAAAATCTCTTTAGGAGCTTTTTGAAATCCTAATCTCACTACCTCACTACTTTTATGCAAGTATTTCTCTTTCTATGGAGCCATTGTAGTGTTGGTCGTATCGTTCAGAGCGGTCGAGAGAGACGAGGAGCATTGTATGGTTTTTAGGTTAAATGTTTATGTTCTAAACCTAAACCCTTTGGATATTATATATATTTGAAAATATATCTAAAATATTAAGAATTTTAATCACTGCATTCCTGAATGTTGATTTCATTGAAATCCAATGGATAAGATGTAATTTGGGAGAATTTATTCTTCTCGCAGCACATCTGATTAAATACCATCATGTTCCTTCACGACGATCACGATGATGACGTTATTTCTTCAATGTTGGAATTCTGTCTTCTTTAGTGATCAGAATGAGATGCCCACTACAGTGAGTAAGTCACTAGACTCATTCTTAGATATTCTTGCATTCTAGGTTAGATTCTTAACATCTACATGACGTATAGTATATAAAGTATACAACCGTGTTTAAGAGTATGCATAATAAGCAAAACTACTCAATGTTGAGCATACACAACTCAATCTTAAAGAAGTTGAATTTGGCTTCATCTAGAGCCTTTGTAAAGATATCTTCGACTTACTTGTCAGTGGGGGCAAACTCAAGGCAATATCCTCCTTTTCTACATGCTCTCTGAGAGTCTTATTTTCAAGGTCAGCTAAACACTTAGAGCGGGGGTGAATAGGTTTTTGCTCTCTTTTTGGTTATCTAGACCTATATCTTGATAGTTGTGCTTGGTGAGTTGTTAATTATAGCTTTTAAGAAGTTCAACCAGACGACACAGATATTTTATAGTGGTTCTCCGATTTTGGGTACGTCCACTCTCCTTCTATGCCCTTCTAACAGTGGTTAAACAAGTCTCTTCCCCCAAAACTCGGCTCAAATGAGCTTATAACTAAATCCCGAAGGACCACTCAGTCTTCTCCAAGACTTACCATAAAGGTAATATGCCCTACCATTCAGATCCCAACTGGACGCTACCTCAGCCTTTATAAATCCGTCCTACCACTCAGATTCTCACAAGAATACTACACACTCAGCCTTTATAGATCAGTCCTACAACCAAGATCCCTAAGGATCCTATAGAAAAATATAAGTGTTTTAAATAGTTAGACAAGAGGAAAAAACTCTATGTCTGTCTTCCTAGGCTTAGCAGATATCAACCCTATCTTCTTCATAGCAACAAGTTGACTAGGTCTTTAGTTGATTCACGGCTTATGCTTGAAGCTACTTGTAGAAGTCTCTGGCTCTTCTCTTTTAGGATTAATCCTGACCTTGTTATCGCAGATGAATATTGTAGCAACTAACACTTTTTTATTTATGGTTGATAGAACTGAACAACCCTTCTCGCTCAGGTGCAATGGTGAGGAAGAAGAAGACGATGCTCAACTGCAATTGCGTATTCAGAAAACCATAATAGCTTGTTGTTGATACAGCCAATCTTTCCCTTTTATTGCACGTCGATCAACGGCTATATTTCACTGTGGGATCTGCCTTAATTGTCGATTAACCACCTTCCATTTGCAGAAGACGATAAAAGCTGGCTGTCGACGCCATCAATGGCTTACTCCATCTTTCCCGCAAAGAATTTGAAAAGCTTTGACTTTGTTGACTTTTGCTGACTCATGTTGGCGTAAGCCATCTGTGGAATTAGCCAAAAATTAAACATTACCATAGGCATTGACTGTGTAAGCATCACTCAACGCCAAAACACATAGCTAGATTTTCTGTCATCAGGCGTTGAGTGAGCAACCTTCACTCAACGCCAAAACACATAGCTAGATTTTCTGTCATCAGGCGTTGAGTGAGCAACCTTCACTCAACGCCAAAACACATAGAAAATAATTATGTCACTAGGCGTTAAGTGGGCAAACTTCACTCAACGCCAAAACACTTAGAATAATGTTCCAGTCTTTAGGCATTGAGTGAGCACCCTTCACTCAACACCAAAACACTTGGACAGTTATTCTGACTCTAGGCATTGAGAGCGTTGAGTCCACTCAACGCTTTCTCCCTTAGCCAACTTTCTGTTACTTGGCATTGGGAGAGCCTTCATCACTCAACGCCATATCACTTAGGCAGATTTTCTCACTTGTCATTGAGTGAGTAAGCTTCATTCAACGCCAAACTACTTAACAGATATTCTTTTGTTATCTGGCATTGAGTGAGTAAGCTACACTGAATGCATTTGGACTTAGCCAATTTTTTGTGTCTGAAAATACTGGCTCTGATAATTAGTCAATGCTTTCTATCATATGGCATTGAGTGAGTAAGTTTCACTCAACGCCTGTTGACTTAGTCAAATATTTACACAGAATTTCTGTAGCTTTGACTGACTTAGAAATACTCAAAAAATTTGATGTTATGGCATAGAGAACAAACTGAACTTCACTACTCAGCTACTGCATTGCAGATAGAAAGTCATGCCTATCGGTCCAGGCGGTACGGGTCAGTATATAGGAAGAGATATCGGGCAACGGCTACACAATTGGTTATTCGAGAAATCTTGTCTAAAGGAACCGCATCCTCCATTTACCTTCCTCCTTCTTTATGGATGGCTCTCCTCATTCTCTTCGCCTATCGGCAAATAAAACCTTATGGCTTGGACTTCACTCGGCGCTTGTGTACTTAGCCACATTTTTGCCTGATTCTTCTTAGGCTTTTGCAGTACTCACAACTTTAGCAATATGGTGTTGAGTGAGTACACTTTAATCAATGCCTGTGGACTCAGCCACATTTTCATCTTGCCAATCATTTTTCCTAGATTAACCTTGCTATACTCAATGATTTAGCTTACCAGGCATTGAGTGAATAGACTTCATTCAATTCCTGTGGACTTAGGAGATTTCCAGCCTATCCAGTATCTTCCAACTGACTTGATCTTCAAGGTATCGAGTTAACTAACTTGTCTCGGCACTACTGTCTGACTTGTCTCAACACTTCTTATCTCGACACTGCTGTTTGACTTGTCTCGACACTTTTGTATCGACCCTGCTGCCTAACTTGTCTCAACACTTTTGTCTCGACACTGCTATCTGACTTTTCTAGACACTTTTGTCCTTATTCATTTCCTCAAGTTTTCACCCTGCACCTGGCGTTGAGTGAGCTTGCTTCACTCAATGCCTGTGGACTTAGGAAAATTCTTGCCTGTCCACCATCTTGCTTAGTGTCCACCTGCATGCATACACTCAAACACACATCAAATACTACTTATGTGTGTGTCATTGACTTGTTTGACTTCTTACAAATCTGGGCCATGTGGATCACTGGACCCAACAAGCTCCCCCTATTTGAAGATGTCAAAAACCTTATTCAAATAGTTCACATTTCTTAGTCAATGACACACATCTCCTATGCAGTAATAAAATGAACTACTATATCACAATAGATCTAGAAAGGCTACAACATTTCCTTCCTATTTGGTGAGCATCACATGCTCCCTCTGCTTTGCTGTAATTTTTGTGATACCACTTGAATGCTGCATGGGAGCATTTCTTTGTCCCCTCAATCTGATACCACTTGATCAGAGCAGCAGTTCTTTATCCCCTGACTTTGATACCACTTGATCAAGCTCTGATGCCACACTTGATGATGTTACACTTGATCAATCTTTGAAGCAATTTGATATACCACTTAATTTCTTCTTTCTCTTTACTCTGAAGCCATTTGATATGCAAGTTAATACACATAATTTCTTTTTTATCCACTTAATTTCTTCTTTCTCTCCCCCTTTTTGACTTCTGAAGACTAGTCAGGGAAGAGTTGGGTTGTACTTCTCCCTCTATCTGTCTAAAGTTGATCCCCTTGGTACAGCTACTAGCTGCCTCTTTATGTAAGGCTGATTCTGCTCCTGCAGATGCTGGTCTTGCTCCCCCTCAATTGGAGCCACCTTTGCCATCATTTTACTGATGGCACGTTGGTTTTCTTACCACTTAAGGTCTTCTTCTCCTGCAAGAAAAACATATCCTGCCCCCAAACTAAATCTATAGGGAGTGACTGAAGCTAGACTAGGTTCAACATACCCAACTCAAACTTGAAGGTGTTCAACTTGCTTCATCTAGTGGCTTAGTGAAGATGTCAGCCACTTGTTTACCTATGGGGACAAACTCAAGACTGATATCTTCCCATTCCACATGGTCCCTAATAAAATGATATCTAATTTCTATATGCTTCGTCCTATTGTGTGAGACAGAATTCCTAGCAATAGCAATAGAGCTTGTATAATCACAATAAAGAGGGGTTCTACATACCTTGAGGTCATAATCCTTGAGCTGATTCTGAATACATAGCAACTGAGCACAGCAGCTACCTACTGAAATATACTCTGACTCTATAGTGGATATAGAAACAGTTGTTTTCTTCTTGCTGCTCTAAGACACTAGTCTTCCTCCTATGAATTGACAGGTGCCTATAGTGCTTTTCCATTCCTCTTTGTATCCTGCAAAATCTGCATCTGAATACCCTGTTAGTTCAAAATCCATATTTCTAGGGTACCATAGGCCAAGATCTAGTGTGCCCTTTAGATATATCAAGATACTCTTTACATCAGCATAGTGAGATTCTTTAGGGTAGTCCTGATACCTTGCACAGACACATATACTATACATGATGTTAGGCCTACTAGTTGTGAGGTATAGAAGGGATCCAATTATCCCTCTATACAAAGTTTCATCAACAAGTTTTCCTGCTTCATCTTTGTTTAAAAGCACACTTGACATCATGGGAGTTTTCATTGTGGAGGCATTCTCCATACCATATTTCTTAGTCAACTCCCTAGTAAACTTGGACTAGGATATAGACAAGTCATCATCAGCCTTTCTAACGTGGAGTCCTAAGAAGAACTTGAGCTCACCTATACTACTCATCTCAAACTTCCCTTACATAAGTTTAGAAAACTTCCTACAAAGGTTGTCATTAGTAGATCCAAAGATAATGTCATCAACATATATCTAGACTAGGATGAACATGCCCTTTGATTCCCTTAGGAATAGGGTCTTGTCTATTTTCCCCCTTGAGAATTTGTTCTCAATGAGGAAATAAGACAAAGTCTCATACAATGCTCTAAGGGATATCTTCAACCCATATAGAGATTTTCTATGCCTAAAAACAAAATTGGGAGAGTTAGGGTCAACAAAACCTGGTGGCTGATCCACATATACCTCCTCTTTGAAGTCCCCATTCAGGAAGACTGACTTCAAATCCATCTGGTGGACTTTAAATCCTTGATAAACAACAAATGCATGGAAGAGTCTTATTGCTTCCAGACTGGCTACTGGGGCAAATGTCTGGTCAAAATCTATCCCTTCTTCTTGCATGCATCCTTTAACCACCTATCTAGCCTTGTTCTTGACAATAATGCCATTCTCATCCAACTTTTTCCTGTAGATCCTCTTAGTTCCTATGACATTATGTCCCTCGGGTCTGGGAACAAGCTTCCAAACTCTACATCTCTTGAACTGGTTCAGTTCTTCCTATATTACTTAAATCCAGAATTGGTCTTTGATTGCATCATCAAACTTCTTAAGCTCTACTTGTTGCTGGAACTTGAGTAGAGTGTTGTGTTGATACACTTTCTCCTGGTAAGTACTCCTTATATTGATGATAAAAAATGCACCACCCAATTAACGATTCAAAATCTCACAGGGGATGAGGAGAAAAGGAGGAGGATACTGTCGGGTAGCCGGTTACTAGCGGTTAGAGGAGAAAACATAGCAAGCCGTAAGAAGCGGCGACACCAGACTTCGCCCGCCGTGTCCTTAATGCCTCTCTTGTGGCGGGCTTTCCATTGATTTAAAATGTATCGGTTACACTTAGAGATGAAAGAAAAGAAAAAGGATAAGCTAGTCGGTTAGCAAGTCGCAAGACACAAGTCTCGAAACCGCAGCTCTTAACAAGCGAGCTCCTGGATTCAAGTTAACGTGCTTTGAGTATGCTTCCACTCCCTATTTATAGGCTTGGGGGCTTGCCCAAACGGGTAGGGCTAAAATTACTGGCTGGCCGAGGTATAAGACAACAAGGCAGAGGTAATGGGAAGGAAGCAAAAATAGAAAAGAGGAAAGAGGGAAGCCGCACATCCTGGCGAATTTCCCCTGGCAAGCTGAGAAGCTTGACCTCTAGGACAGGTTGATCTAGACTATCCCTATGGCGACCTGACAACGTTTCCGCACAGCTTCGACGAGGACTGACTTACTCGCGGAGAATGGCGGCTATGAAGCACAAGCCGCCTAGTTTGGTTAGGCTTGTGGACCAGTCGCAGATTCTAGGTTAACATAATCCTCGCGCATTTACAAAAATTCGGAAATGTAAGACAAAGCTGGAGACCGCGACTTACTTTAATGCTATGATGTCTATAAAAGGTACTGAACTCTATCATTCCTCAAAATTTTTTTCAATTCATGAGTTGTTACTTTCCACTAGCGGTCAACATCTTTCAAGCCGGCACGACTTTTCTCAAAATGGACGTCATGTCTTTGATGTTAGATTGCGAGAAGAGATCAACTGAGAAGATAAAGTGGAAGAGCCAGAAACCAGAAAGCTCTGACCGATAGCCTGAGGGGAAACCATAGAAGGCAATCACTCCTGTAAGACCCCCTTTTTTTTCTTTTTCAACCACCGGGGTCTTAGGCCCAGAGTCGCCGCTTTGCGGTGACACCTTCTCGTCCTGAAGGGTTATCACCACAAGGCGCCGATTCTGCCGGCCAATTCGATCACTGAAAGGTAGCACTATAAATGAAGTAAGAGCAATGCAGTCCACAGTAATAGATCACATATATAGAATAAAAATCTCCACGAAGGGAGTGTCCACAGAAAACATCAGAGTACTATAAATGCGGGCTTATGCCAGGTACAAAATGTCCTCACTACAAGTCTCTCATGCGGAAGCAAAATCAGGAACTACTTAGGGTCGAGACTCACGGTCCCGGCTGTATGAACTCTAGAGCTAGACTGCCCCATCTCCAGGCGCACCGATCTCTGGGGCTGCTCCTCCACGCTGGGCTCCACGATCCCCTAAATGATGTGGTTCGAAAACCGTTAGTCATAAAGACTAAGCCCTATCATCCCCCACCCCTTCCCCCATGGCTCCTAGGTACCGAGCGGGGAGGAAGAAAGGGAAGGACATGACGGTAGAGATTAATCAAGAAACAGATGGCAGCAGAACTAATCTAACAAGTTGTATTCGGTGAGCAGTTAATATAATTGTTATAATAGGTCTAGCAGTAAGAAAAGCAAATATATGAATTTAACCTTCACTTATGAGAGAACACATAAGCAAAAGGGATCTTTTGCAAGGCTCCCATCGTATAAGTGTCCCATACCACTTATACCTTGGGGTGTCGGTTATCAAACAGCAATGGTTGTTATATATTGAAATTAACCTTTGATTTATAAACTTGCCCACATAAGCTTATAGACCAAGGGGTTGTTTTGCAGGTCCTAATGTATAAGCATCTCATACCACTTATACTTTAGGTGTCAGGGTTAAATGAATCGATTATGCTATGACATGCTAGTGGGTATGATGAAACATGCAAGTGCAACTCACACACCCGACTCTGTGCACACAGACCTTTAGTTCCCCCTTTCGGAGCCGTTACCTCCCAGGATACCTCCGTAGTGGCGGACGGAAGCGGTGGGTTGGGCCTCGCCCACCTCAAAACCAATAAAAGCACCACTGGTCTGACCTATCGTACGCCTCAACGTTTGGTGCACTAAGCGGACGCCTGCGTACTCTTGCCGGCTGGTGCACCGAACTTCTGTTGGCAAAGTGCTAATCACCTCGCCGAGTCAACGATATCGGTGTCGGTGCAATCGAACTCCCAGATATCGTGAAACCCACCACCTTAACTTTTCCTATTTTATGCACATGCAAATTTAATCGTAAACACACAAAAACCGAGCCGAAGCCCCCCGGACCAAAACGTCCGTCTCCAAACCAACTGAGCCGAAGCTCCCCGGACCAAAACGTCCGTCTCCAAACCAACCGAGCCGAAGCTCCCCGGACCAAAACGTCCGTCTCCAAACCAATCGAGCGGAAGCTCTCATCAATCTCCCTGTGCCAACAGTGTTTGTGAGAGGTGCAGCCCTAGTTACTAAGTTACTCTTGTCGGTTTGTTATTACAGTTTACGTTAGCCCAGGACTGCCCCCGGTATTCCCCGTGAAGTGCTCTCAAGGGGCACTAGGAACCAAGACGGTGGCATTACGGCCCGAAGTTCCCTTTCGCAAGGCACTTATTGTTATTGGTTGATCTCCCTTAACCCGATTCCCTTCTCATATTACGTTAGACTATCCTAAGGTGATTTTTAACCTTCCTCTCTTCGGGAAAAGCGATCTTTTGCCGAACCCGAGCACCTCTTAACTCTAGCTATCACCACTTCTCGCTACTCTTTATATCTTCCTATTGTGATTTCCCCCACTATTACCCACCCAGACAAAAATGATTAACTCCAATGACTTCCTCAGATCGTGTCCTATTGCATTTCACAATTGCTATATGCAGACCGGCCTAGATTTCATGTCGAACCGGTTATGCAATGATCCAATACTCATCCCAATGCCCTAAATTATTTACTGGAGACTCACCATGATATAAATGACCTAAATCCAGAAATGGAAATTTTCCTAATCTATTTGGCATTTAATTAAATTTCTCGAAAATCCCAAGGGCTACCGGTTTGAACATGAACTACCCTAAGTAATCATGCAAGATGTCCAGCAAATTTATGATAAATAGTAGGTTATCTCAATAGGTTAAATCCTAAGTATCATAATTTTTCTATCATCAAAAGGGCATAAAAACTATTTTAGAAATAATCTCTAACTTCTGTTGTTTATGAATCAAGTACAGAAAATATTCTTCTAAAAATTATAAATAATTTATGCCATGCAGATAAAGGCCTAAAATTAGCACTGGCCAAGTTTCATAATTTTCCAGCAAGTATTTTATCCATAATTAATTTTTAAACAATAAAACCCCTTTCTAATATCTGTGAACAAAGTACTAGATTTACTCAACATAAAATTCTATAAAAATTCAGGGATCAATGATCTACTAGTCAAGATCTAAATCCAGAATTTTAACTGATTATAATTAATTTAAAACCTCCAAATATTTGAAACAACAAATCGGGCTATTAATCCTTTAACACATGAAGTATAATATTTATTAATCATAAAATTCCAAGAAAATTACCATAAGTCTAAAACAGCTTAAAACTCCCTCCTCCCGAGTTTCATAATTTTTAGATTAGATTTAGTGCTTAAAATAACTAAATTACATGTTTATCCTAATCCAAAATCTCAACTTCCGAGTTACCTAATTACCTCCAATTCCTTCACTATTTCAACCAGAGGGTTTTCAGCATATCATCCCACTCTCCTCCAAATTTCAAGGGCATACAAGAGCTTTTGCTCCTATGTCCTTCACAAACCTCAAACTCCCACCCACTGGATTTGAGCCGATCTCTTAGGATAAAATCCACCCTAATCCACACCATGTTTTCCAAGAGGGTAGACATAGACTCAACAAATCAGTGGCCACAACACCAACCTCATTTGAGGAGATTTGTCCACTCCATTTCCAATCGTACTTTTCCCCATAGTATCCCTCACCAAGAACTATCTAGGACTTGATACTTCCCTATTCAAACCTCGACCAATGGAGTTGAAATATTGTACAGATCTTAACATTGATGCCAGGGACCACCACCCAAAATTTGGGGGAGTTTGGACTTAATCTCATCTCCTAATTAATTTTATAATGTTTATTAAAATTTTACAAAAACTTCAGGCAAAAGTTCTCCAAAAATTCTCATTTTTGGTCTGCCGTTAGGTTTAGCTAAGGTTAACCCCCTGCCCAAATTTCAGGTCATTTGGACAAGGGACGAAGTGTGAGCATCCATTTTAATTTCTGCCCAACTCTAGGTACAGCCCCCACTAAAACGGGTGCTGCGGCCGAACCGCTTACCCAAACAAGTTGAAACCAATTTTAAATTAATCAAGACTCGAAGGGCTATGACTTTCGTGACTGGACACTTTTCCTACAACGGCTTCTAAGTGCCTCGTTTTGCAGCATCAAAATATGCCCATCTAAGTATATTTTCCTTATAAATTATTTACATAATTTATATATTATAAAACAGTTTTTACTGTTCATCTTCTACAGAACCCGAAAATCAGACACAGCAAACCATTTTTCCTATAAGCTTTCCGTGATCCGTCGCCGGCCGTCCGGTCACTTCCCTGGCCAGCCACCACCACCACCACCTCCGTTGAGGCGATGGCTAGCGGTCGGCGGTGGTTTGGCCGCCGGAGGTGGCGGTTTCCGGCGAACTCAAAAATACCTTTTTCATGGTTTTCCCATGAAAACGAGAGATGGGTCCGGCTCCGTTGAGCGCGAACTTCCTTTCTAAGAATCCTAAGATCTACCCACGATAGAGAAGAAGCAGAGGAGGACCTTGTTCGCGGTTTGGAGGAGAGAAGAACGACGGGGTGCCATGGCGCAGTGGTGGCGTAGCCGAACTTCTCCTACAGCAAGAACAAAGATCTGATCCGTTTAATTGAGCGTGTAAACTTCTCCTCTTGCCCCAAGTGGGCTTTTATAAGTCAGAAAGTGGGGAGGTGAAAGGGTAAAGCCGTAATGGCCATGAAGGCTCCTCTTAATAGCCTTTCGGTTACAGTGAAGGGATAAGAAACGGTGGAAGATGAACTGGTGTGTCCAGTTAGCGGTTTCCTATTGGACCAACACTTCCTCCTTTATTACATAATTATAGAAGGAAAAACGGCCTGTAATTACTCCTTGTGTAACTTCCCACACCAGCATTTATTTCCACGCGTGTTAGAATAATTTCGAGCCTGAACCGTCGTTTCGGCCAATGTCACGGGTGTGACACATAGGTCACGGGCGTGACAGGCCCGGGTGACAATTTTTGGGGTCGACGATCATCGAACTGAGATCGACGGTCGTCGAAGGGTGGTCACGCCCTAGGTCACGGGCGTGACACCTAGGTCACGGGCGTGACAGGCCCGAACGGCAATTTCGAGGTCGACGATCGTCGAACTGAGATCGACGGTCATCGAAGGCTGGTCACGCCCTAGGTCACGGGCGTGACACTTAGGTCACGGGCATGACAGGCCCGAGTTCAATTTCGACGATCGTTTTACGGGGGTCGACGATCGTCGAAGGAGTAACGCCCCTGGTCACGGGCGTGACACTTTGGTCACGGGCGTGACATGTCTGGGCTGCCAGATCGACGATCGTCTCACGGAGATCGACGATCGTCGAAGGGGTCACGCCCTAGGTCACGGGCGTGACACCTTGGTCACGGGCGTGACATGTCCGGGCTGTAAGTTCGACGATCGTCTCACGGAGATCGACGATCGTCGAAGGAGTCACGCACTAGGTCACGGGCGTGACACCTTGGTCACGGGCGTGACATGCCCGGGCAGTGAGTTCGACGATCGTCTCGCGGAGATCGACGATCGTCGAAGTAGTCACGTCCAAAGTCACGGGCGTAACGGGCCGGTCACGGGCGTGGCCAACCCGTGACCCAAAACCTCGATCGATTTATTTCAATTTTTGGGCTTCACAGGGTTCTATCACGACCAACAGACTCCTAGGGATCTAGCCGGAAATAGGATGTTACAAATCCCAATAAACAAAACAAAAATTTCGTCCCCGAAATTGAGGTTGAGCATACACGGATTTCTATCGGAATAAATTAAACTTGTAACATCCCATACGATCTTTCTATCGGGTTTAGGCGACTATTCATTTGATAAACGAAGACAATCTCCCCAATAAACAAAAGATTAGCCCCTACCTTTCTGATTGAGTGCGCATGCCTAAGTCCTAAATTTTCCTTATCTAGTCTTAACTGTCCAAAACAAGAAGGCAATCTATAGTATACCGAGAGGTGGTGAGATGTACCTGACTGAACAACTCCGGGTATCTTTGCCTCATCAGATCCTGCGGTTCCCAGGTGTGCTCCTCCTGACCGTGGTTTCTCCACAGAACCTTGACTAAGGGGATCTTTTTGCGGCGCAAGATCCGTACTCCTTTGTCGTCGATCCGGACCGGCTCCAAGTGAACAGATCGGTCTGAAGCTACCGGCCCTTCGCTGGTCAAAATCCGCTGCTCCAGGCGTAGTAGAGACCTTCTCAGCGAAGAAATATGGAAGACGTCATGTAGAGCTGCCAGCTCTGGCGGCAACTCTAGCCTGTAGGCTAGGTGTCCGATCTGCTCCAGGATCCGGTAAGGGCCCATATACCTAGGGCTGAGCTTCTTCCTCCGACCGCGCACCCGTGAGACTCCGTGCATGGGACAGATCTTCAAGAACACTCGATCCCCTACCTGAAACTCCACCTGACGATGTCGGGCGTCATAGTATTTAGCCTGTCTGCTCTGCGCCTCCAACATCCTATCTCTGATCAGTCTCACCTGAGCCTCGGTGTCTTCAACAAAATCTGATCCCAACATCTTCGGATCCTCCTCTTGAACCCAAGAAAGCGGGGTCCTACACTTCCTTCCATACAAGGCTTCATAAGGCGCCATCCTGATGCTGGACTGGTAGCTATTATTATAGGAGAACTCGACCAACGGTAACATCTTCTCCCACGGCTCCCCTCGGTCCAGTATACACAGTCGTAGTAAATCCTCCATGGTCCGGTTGGTGCGCTCTGTCTGCCCATCCGTTTGAGGGTGGAAGGCCGTGCTAAAAGTCAATCGGGTGCCCAAATATGCCTGCACTGACCGCCACTACCTGGATGTAAACCATCCATCGCGGTCCGACACTATCGTCCGGGGCACGCCATGATATCGGACATACTGCTCCACAAACTTCCGTACCAGCACTCCCACCGAGTCATCCTTCCTGATCGGTATAAAGCGGGCCACCTTTGTCAACCGATCAACAATCACCCAGATCGAGTCGTTCCCCGTCCGAGACCGGGGAAGACCATGTATAAAATCCATAGCTATATCGTCGAACTTCCACTCCGGCACCGGGAGTGGCTGCAACAATCCTGCGGGGTTCCTGCTCTCCGCCTTCACCAACTGACACGCCTCGCAATGGGTCACGAAGTACGTAATGTCCTTCTTCATGCCCGGCCAAAAGATTACCTTCTTAAGATCAGCGGTCATCTTTGTGATCCCCGGGTGCACAGAGTACCGGCTGCAATGCGCCTCCGTCATAATATCCTCTCGGATCTGGCCACCTGCGGGTATATATACTCTGCCTCTGAAATGTAGCAATCCATCTCTCAGGGAATAATCTCCTGTCGAACCTTCCTCCAAAGCTCGGAACATCGGCTCTGCCCACGCATCTGTCCTCTGTCCGTCCCGAATGCGATCCCGAATATCATCTATGGCCACTATCGATGCCAGATACTCCCTATACAGAACTGGGTCATCCTCGGACACTAGGGATATCTGCATATCTCTGAATGACCGGACTAGCTCCATGGACATAACATGGGGCCCAGCTTCGGAAGTGGCAACTCGCCGGCTCAACGCGTCGGCCACCACGTTTGCCTTCCCTGGATGGTAGTACATCTCATACTAATAATCTGCTAAGAACTCCACCCAGCTCCTCTGCCTGATATTCAGCTCCTTCTGCGTGTCCACACATTCCAGGTTCTTGTGGTCGGAGTAGATGTCGCAGTGGACTCCATAAAGATAATGGCGCCAGACCTTCAGAGCAAAAACGACCGCTCCCATTTCAAGGTCGTGCACTAGGTAGTTCTTCTCATGGGTCTTCAGCTGGCGGGAGGCATATGCTATGACGTGTCCATTCTGCATCAGCACTGCTCCCATTCCCTGGTATGATGCGTCGGTATACACCTGGAATCCTTCCTTTTCAGATGGAAGGGCCAGAATAGGGGCTGAGATGAGTCGGTCCTTCAGCTCCTGGAAATCCGCCTGGCACTATGGGGTCCAAACAAAAGGTGCCTCCTTCTTCGTCAAAGATGTGAGGGGGAGGGAAATCCGAGAGAACCCCTCTACAAACTTCCGGTAATAGCCAGCAAGTCCAAAGAAACTTCGTACATTGATGGCTGTCTTCAACTGCGGCCAATCTCGAACTGCCTGAATCTTTGCCGGGTCCACTGCCAACCCGACTCCACTGATAATGTGGCCTAGAAAAGCCACCTCCTTCAACCAAAACTGACACTTGCTGAATTTTGCATAAAGGTGATGCTCCCGCAACCTCTCCAAAGTCAGTGCCAGATGCCGAGTGTGCTCCTCCTCCGTCCTAGAGTAGATCAGGATGTCGTCTATGAACACTATGACGAACACATCCAAGTAGGCCTCGAAAACCCGGTTCATGAGGCTCATGAACGCCGACGAAGCATTCGTGAGCCCGAAGGGCATCACGGTGAACTCATACAGGCCATATATGCTACTGAATGCCGTCTTTGGGATATCCTCCTCCTGGATCCGCAGTTGGTAGTATCCTGATCTCAAGTCCAGCTTCGAGAAATAATGGGCCCCCTCCAGCTGGTCGAAAAATTCGTCTATCCGTGGGAGCGGATAGGTATTCCGGACGGTCAGCCTGTTTAGTGCTCGATAATCGATGCACAGGCGGAGTGTCCCATCCTTCTTCTTCACGAATAGGACCGGTGCTCCCCATGGCGAGGAACTCGGTCTAACAAATCCTGCCTCAACTAATTCCTGCAACTGAGTCCGAAACTCTGCCAACTCCTTTGGGGCCATCCGATAAGGGGCCCTAGACGCCGGCTTGTCCCCCGGCACAAGCTGTATCTGAAAGTCCTGCTCTCGGTGTGGAGGTAGTCCTGGCAGTTTCTCTGGAAAGATGTCAGCGAAATCTCGCACCACCGGGATGTCCGTCACCGGCTCCTTAACTTCCGCCATCTCAAATAGAATCTGATAGACCTCCTCTCCCTGCAGATGGGCCTTAACGGCCTGTACCGAAGATAAGAGTATACGAGAGACAGGTCTTATACCTTCAGTGGTAATGAAAGAGTCCCCGTGTCTCACGGTGATCCTCTTTGCCGGGCAGTCAATCTGGGCATGGTTCCAGTGCAGCCATACCATGCCCAGGATCAGGTCGTAGTCCGTCAGCTTCAAAATCGTCGTTGGAGCCTCGAACGCTTTTCCACCAATTTCTGCCTCCATATTGCAGTGATCCGTGGTAAGGAGCTCAGATCCATCCGGTAGTCGCACCCTCATCCTCGAGCCTGTGAACCGCTCCACGCCTTCTAGTCCTTCTACGAACGTCTCCGACACAAAGGAGTGAGTAGCTCCAGTATTAAAAAGCGTGCGGGCAGGCTTGCTGCTGATGAAGACTATACCTGGGGTGATTAAATATCTTAGGGTTCTATAAAGAATTTTCTTTCCTTGTTAATCTATCTAGTGCGATTCAAAGTTTTAACAACTTAAAGGGAAATTCTATGAAAATAAAGAAGCATTGCAGCGTACCTGCGATGACCTGCTCCGGATTCCGAGGCTGCGCAAGGTCCAAAGCATATACCTGCTCTCTTCCTTGTCTACGATCTCCCTCCTGGTATCCACGACCGCGGCCGCGTCCTCGACCTCCGTAATGCTGAGCTGGTGGGCCGCCCTGTGGTGCTGGAGGTGGTGCCCCCTCATCGGGCAGTTCCTCCGAATGTGCCCAATCTGATGACAAAGGAAGCACTCTGTTGGGGGATACGCCATTCCCCCGGGTCTCGGCATCTCCTGCATCCGAAGAGGTGGAGGGGCCAATATCACCTATTCCCTCGGCTCCAGCCTCACGCCCTGACGAGGCTGGTCCTCTGTCCTCCTCCCCTCTGGTACAGCACCTCGCCGCTGTTCATTTCTACCTCTCCGTCCCTGATCTTCTGCTGGCCATTTCCGGCCCTGGGTGGCGTGCCAATCTGCCTCAATCCTTTTTGCCATCTCCAAGATCCGGGAGATGGGCCCGTCAGATACAAACAACAGAGCCTCCCTCAAGTCCTCCCGCAGGCCCTTATAGAACCTCCTGATATACCCTGCTTCGTCCAACTAGTAGGAATCTGCATATCGATCCAGATGGTCGAACTCTCGATGGTACTCCACCACGGTCCGTGTGCCCTGCTTCAGCTGTAAGAACCGCTCCTCCAAATCATCCCTGGCCGACTGCGGAATGAAATGCTCCAGCAGAGCGGCCCTGAACTCCTCCCAGGTAACCTCCGCAACCTCCCTGTCGGCAAATGTCGTGTCCAACAGCGTCTTCCACCACCTCTTTGCATGGGACTCCAGGCAAGAGACGACCAGAGCCACCCTCTCCTCCCAGGGACACCGTATCCCGGTCACCATCTCGTACATGATATCCAGCCACACTTCCGTCCGAACCGCCGACTCTGTCCCAAAATAGGACGGGGGAGACAGTCCTCGGAAGATGCTTAGCTAGTTGGCCCCCGGATTTGGCTGCGGGGCCGGAACCTGCTGGGCCCTGAAGGCCTCCAGGATGGAAGTCAGGGTCTGTCCCATGTCTGACTGAAGGAAAGGAGTGGGGACCGGTATGGGTGGTGCAACATCCTAAGCCTATTGAACTCCACCTTGTCGCGTAGTCCGTGCTGGAGGCTGCGTAACAAAAACACACGCTGAGAAAACGTTCAAACTTAAATAAAAGTGGACAAGTTATATGTGATCCCCCTTTGGGCACACCACTGCTTCCGCTACTTAGTTTGTCCCCAATCTAAACTCGAGCGGGGGTGACCCAGGGTTTGTGGACTGCTACTTCCTTCTGATCGATGTTTGCTCTGATACCACTTGTAAGACCCCCCCTTTTTTTTTTTCAACCACCGGGGTCTTAGGCTTAGAGTCGCCGCTTTGCGGTGACACCTTCTCGTCCTGAATGGTTATCACCACAAGGCGCCGATTCTGCCGGCTAATTCGATCACTGAAAGGTAGCACTATAAATGAAGTAAGAGCAATGCAGTCCACAGTAATAGATCACATATATAGAATAAAAATCTCCACGAAGGGAGTGTCCACAGAAAACATCAGAGTACTATAAATGCGGGCTTATGCCCGGTACAAAATGTCCTCACTACAAGTCTCTCATGCGGAAGCAAAATCAGGAACTACTCAGGGTCGAGACTCACGGTCCCGGCTGTATGAACTCCGGAGCTAGACTGCCCCATCTCCAGGCGCACCGATCTCTGGGGCTACTCCTCCACACTGGGCTCCACGATCCCCTAAATGATGTGGTTCGAAAACCTTTAGTCATAAAGACTAAGCCCTATCATCCCCCACCCCTTCCCCCATGGCTCCTAGGTACCGAGCGGGGAGGAAGAAAGGGAAGGACATGACGGTAGAGATTAATCAAGAAATAGATGGCAGCGGAACTAATCTAACAAGTTGTATTCGGTGAGCAGTTAATATAATTGTTATAATATGTCTAGCAGTAAGAAAAGCAAATATATGAATTTAACCTTCACTTATGAGAGAACACATAAGCAAAAGGGATCTTTTGCAAAGCTCCCATCGTATAAGTGTCCCATACCACTTATACCTTGGGGTGTCGGTTATCAAACAGCAATGGTTGTTATATATTGAAATTAACCTTTGATTTATAAACTTGCCCACACAAGCTTATAGACCAAGGGGTCGTTTTGCAGGTCCTAATGTATAAGCGTCCATACCACTTATACTTTAGGTGTTAGGGTTAAATGAATCGATTATGCTATGACATGCTAGTGGGTATGATGAAACATGCAAGTGCAACTCACACACCCGACTCTGTGCACACAGACCTTTAGTTCCCCCTTTCGGAGCCATTACCTCCCAGGATACCTCCGTAGTGGAGGACGGAAGCGGTGGGTTGGGCTTCGCCCACCTCAAAACCAGTAAAAGCACCACTGGTCTGACCTATCGTACGCCTCAACTCTTGGTGCACTAAGCGGACGCCTGCGTACTCTTGCCGGCTGGCGCACCGGACTTCTGTTGGCGAAGTGCTAATCACCTCGCCGAGTCAACGATATCGGTGTCGGTGCAATCGAACTCCCCGATATCGTAAAACCCACCACCTTAACTTTTCCTATTTTATGCACATGCAAATTTAATCGTAAACACACAAAAACCGAGCCGAAGCCCCCCGGACCAAAACGTCCGTCTCCAAACAACCCGAGCCGAAGCTCCCCGGACCAAAACGTCCGTCTCCAAACCAACCGAGCTAAAGCTCCCCGGACCAAAACATCCGTCTCCAAACCAACCGAGCCGAAGCTCTCATCAATCTCCCTGTGCCAACAGTGTTTGTGAGAGGTGCAGCCCTAGTTACTAAGTTACTCTTGTCGGTTTGTTATTACAGTTTACGTTAGCCCAGGACTGCCCCCAATATTCCCCGTGAAGGGCTCTCAAGGGGCACTAGGAACCAAGACGGTGGCATTACGGCCCGAAGTCCCCTTTCGCAAGGCACTTATTGTTATTGGTTGATCTCCCTTAACCCGATTCCCTTCTCATATTACGTTAGACTATCCTAGGGTGATTTTTAACCTTCCTCTCTTCGGGAAAAACGATCTTTCGTCGAACCCGAGCACCTCTTAACTCTAGTTATCACCACTTCTCGCTACTCTTTATATCTTCCTATTGTGATTTCCCCCACTATTACCCACCCAGACAAAAATGATTAACTCCAATGACTTCCTCAGATCGTGTCCTATTGCATTTCACAATTGCTATATGCAGACCGACCTAGACTTCATGTCGAACCGGTTATGCAATGATCCAATACTCATCCCAATGCCCTAAATTATTTACTGGAGACTCACCATGATATAAAAGACCTAAATCCAGAAAATGGAAATTTTCCTATTCTATTTGGCATTTAATTAAATTCCTCGAAAATCCCAAGGGCTACCGATTTGAACATGAACTACCCTAAGTAATCATGCAAGATGTCCAGCAAATTTATGATAAATAGTAGGTTATCTCAATAGGTTAAATCCTAAGTATCATAATTTTTCTATCATCAAAAGGGCATGAAAACTATTTTAGAAATAATCTCTAACTTCTGTTGTTTATGAATCAAGTACAGAAAATATTCTTCCAAAAATTATAAATAATTTATGCCATGCAGATAAATGCCTAAAATTAGCACAGGCCAAGTTTCATAATTTTCCAGCAAGTATTTTATCCATAATTAATTTTTAAACAATAAAACCCCTTTCTAATATCTGTGAACAAAGTACTAGATTTACTCAACATAAAATTCTATAAAAATTCAGGGATCAATGTTCTACTAGTCAAAATCTAAATCCAGATTTTTAACTGATTATAATTAATTTAAAATCTCCAAATATTTGAAACAACAAATCGGGCTATTAATCTTTTAACACATGAAGTATAATATTTATTAATCATAAAATTCCAGGAAAATTACCATAAGTCTAAAACATCCTAAAACTCCCTCCTCCCGAGTTTCATAATTTTTAGATTAGATTTAGTGCTTAAAATAACTAAATTACATGTTTATCCTAATCCAAAATCTTAACTTCCGAGGTACCTAATTACCTCCAATTCCTTCACTATTTCAACCAGAGGGTTTTCAGTATATCATCCCACTCTCCTCCAAATTTCAAGGGCATACAAGAGCTTTTGCTCCTATGTCCTTCACAAACCTCAAACTCCCACCCACTGGATTTGAGTCGATCTCTTAGGGTAAAATCCACCCTAATCCACACCATGTTTCCCAAGAGGGTAGACATAGACTCAACAAATCAGTGGCCACAACACCAGCCTCATTTGAGGAGATTTGTCCACTCCATTTCCAGTCGTACTTTTCCCCATAGTATCCCTCACCAAGACCTATCTAGGACTTCATACTTCCCTATTCAAACCTCGACCAATGGAGTTGAAATATTGTACAGATCTTAACATTGATGCCAGGGACCACCGCCCAAAATTTGGGGGAGTTTGGACTTAATCTCATCTCCTAATTAATTTTATAATATTTATTAAAATTTTACAAAAACTTCAGGCAAAAGTTCTCCAAAAATTCTCATTTTTGGTCTGCCGTTAGGTTTAGCTAAGGTTAACCCCCTGCCCAAATTTCAGGTCATTTGGACAAGGGACGAAGTGTGGGCATCCATTTTAATTTCTGCCCAACTCTAGATACAGCCCCCACTAAAACGGGTGTTGCGGCTGAACCGCTTACCCAAACAAGTTGAAACCAATTTTAAATTAATCTAGACTCGAAGGGCTACGACTTTCGTGACTGGTCACTTTTCCTAAAACGGCCTCTAAGTGCCTCGTTTTGCAGCATCAAAATATGCCCATCTAAGTATATTTTCATTATAAATTATTTACATAATTTATATATTATAAAACAGTTTTTACTGTTCATCTTCTACAGAACCCGAAAACCCGACACAGCAAACCATTTTTCCTGTAAGCTTTCCGTGATCCATCGCCGGCCGTCCGGTCACTTCCCTGGCCAGCCACCACCACCACCACCTCCGTTGATGCGATGGCTAGCGGTCGGCGGTGGTTTGGCCGCCGGAGGTGGCGGTTTCCGGCGAACTCAAAAATACCTTTTTCATGGTATTCCCATGAAAACGAGAGATGGGACCGGCTCCGTTGAGCGCGAACTTCCTTTCTAAGAATCCTAAGATCTACCCACGAAAGAGAAGAAGCAGAGGAGGACCTTGTTCGCGGTTTGGAGGCGATAAGAACGACGGGGTGCCATGGCACAGTGGTGGTGTAGCCGAACTTCTCCTACAGCAAGAACAAAGATCTGATCCATTTACTTGAGCGTGTAAACTTCTCCTCTTGCCCCAAGTGGGCTTTTATAAGTCAGAAAGTGGGGAGGTGAAAGGGTAAAGCCGTAATGGCCATGAAGGCTCCTCTTAATAGCCTTTCGGTTACAGTGAAGGGATCAGAAACGGTGGAAGATGAACAGGTGTGTCCAGTTGGCGGTTTCCTATTGGACCAACACTTCCTCCTTTATTACATAATTATAGAAGGAAAAACGGCCCGTAATTACTCCTGGTGTAACTTCCCACACCAGCATTTATTTCCACGTGTGTTAGAATAATTTCGGGCCTGAACCGTCGTTTCGGCCAATGTCACGGGCGTGACACATAGGTCACGGGCGTGACAGGCCCGGGTGACAATTTTTTGGGTCGACGATCGTCGAACTGAGATCGACGGTCGTCGAAGGGTGGTCACGCCCTAGGTCACGGGCGTGACACCTAGGTCACGGGCGTGACAGGCCCGAATGGCAATTTCGAGGTCGACGATCGTCGAACTGAGATCGACGGTCGTCGAAGGCTGGTCACGCCCTAGGTCACGGGCGTGACACTTAGGTCACGGGCGTGACAGGCCCGAGTTCAATTTCGACGATCGTTTTACGGGGGTCGACGATCGTCGAAGGAGTAACGCCCCTGGTCACGGGCGTGACATGTCCGGGCTGCCAGATCGACGATCGTCTCACGGAGATCGACGATCGTCGAAGGGGTCACGCCCTGGTCACGGGCGTGACACCTTGGTCACGGGAGTGACATGCCCGGGCTGCAAGTTCGACGATCGTCTCACGGAGATCGACGATCGTCGAAGGAGTCACGCCCTAGGTCACGGGCGTGACACCTTGGTCACGGGCGTGACATGCTCGGGCAGCGAGTTCGATGATCGTCTCGCGGAGATCGACGATCGTCGAAGTAGTCACGCCCAAAGTCACGGGCGTGACGGGTCGGTCACGGGCGTGGCCAACCTGTGACCCGAAACCTCGATCGATTTATTTCAATTTTTGGGCTTCACAGGGTTTTGTCACGACCAACCGACTCCTAGGGGTCTAGCCGGAAATGGGATGTTACAACTCCAACGGCTTCTGATTCTGGAAAGAAGCCGATGAAAACCATCAAGCAATATTCACAGGCCGCGACCAAAATTGAAGCGGCTTCCATAACTGCTCTCCCATAAACCGGGAATGCCAAATCCTTCGAGATCACAAAATCATTATCTGGTGAACCTCTCTTAAAAATCTATGAGGTAGAGGAGAAAAGTGTCTAATCATCCAAACCGCGCGAGTTGTCCACCAAAGCCGACATGATCGTCGTTGATGAGAATGAGTCGGAGAAGTCGAGGGAGGTCTCGCGTTCTTCAGCTGAGAAGAGCAAGCTGGCAGAAATGGTAGTCAGCCACTTGAAACGATAGAGGAACAAGAATGAGACCCTCGAGGAAAGATTGAGGAGGAAGGCAAGGAAGATGCGGGCTGGAAACAAAAATGTTTTCGTAAAGACTGGAGCGGCTAGTCTTCAACATAGGCAGCGGGAGAAAGAAGTGTCTGAGAGTCCATCGACACCATCCTCCAAGCTGAAGAGCAAGAGAACATATCTGAGGTTAGCGAAACCATGAGCGACATCTTCAAGGATATTGTTGATGCGAAAAAAGGCACCACCCAGTTAACTGTTCGAAATCTCACGGGGGATGAGGAGAAAAGGAGGAGGAGATTGCTGGGTAGTTGGTTTGTAGCTATTAGAGGAGAAACCAGAGAAAGCCGCAAGAAGCGGCGACACCATACTTCGCTCGCCGTAGCCTGAATGCCTCACTTACGGCGGGCTTTCCTTTGATTTAAAATGTAGCGGTTACACATAGAGAGGAAAGAAAAGAAAAAGGATAAGCCGGTCGGTTAGCAAGTCGCAAGACACAAGTTTCGAGACCGTAACTCCTAACAAGCATGATCCTGGATTCGAGTCAGTGTGCTTTGGGTTTGCTTTCGCCCCCTATTTATAGGCTCGGGGGCCTGCCCAAATGGGTAGGGCTAAAATTACTAGCTGCCCGGGTTACAAGAGAATCAGGCAGAGGTTACATGAAGAGAGCAAAAAGAGGAAAGAGGGATGTCACGCGGCCTGGGATATTCCCCTAGTGAGCTGAGCGGCTTGACCTCTGGGATGGGCTATTCTAGACTACCCTTGGAGACGACCTGGCAACGATGCCGCACAGCTTCGACAAGGACTTACCGGCTCGCGGAGAATGGTGGCTAGGAAGCACAAGCTGTAAGGGTTGGTAAGGCTTGCGGACCAGCCGCGGATTCTGGGTTAACATATATGGAGACATTACAGCAACAAGACAAGCTATTGAAGACCTCAGTGACCCCATAAGAGGCTTATCTCCCTGATGTCGAAGTCATAGAGGAGAGGCCTGGCGAGCCAGCTTCTGCGACTTCTGAAGGAGCCGAAAAACAAAAACTTAGAGAGAAGATGGAGGAGATGAGGAAACTAATCACTTGGAAAAAGGTGGCAAACACAATTCCACTCCTGCAAGGTAAACATGGAGACGTTATACGAACTATATATTTCTACAAGTCGAAGTAACGGAAGAAGGGGGCGGACACAATTTTGATCCACCAACCAGCTTTTTCCTGACCACGGCTCAACTGAAAAACAAAGCTCAAGACACCGTGCAGCTATGGAAAGAATAGCTAAAGAGGATAGACTCTGAACGATTGAGGCGACCAATGTTTAGATTTGATACCACGACAATTGAAGGAGAGAAAACCAAGCCCGACGGTCTCGTCCTACTGAGATTCTTGAAAGAGATCGCAATTATCTGACAGAAGCTGACCACTAATTTATCCACTACACGTGTACTGGAAGCCATGATGAAGCCGCGCTATCTGACGACCTTCCTGCCTCCGCTACAACTGCCGCTGCCAAGTATCTAAGATGAAAGGATGGCGGAATTCTGGAAGGAGGTCGACGCTTTGCATGAGAGGGTGAGGGAACACGAAGAGGCCCTTCGGGTTAAGGAGGAGGAACATTGGGTTGAAAGATAAGAGCAGCGGTTTGTGCTGGAGGCCGGTGAGAGGAGGATACAGGAGGTGCAGGCCACCTTGGAGAAGGAGAGAACAGAGCGGCAGTCTGTGCTGGAGGCCGCTGAGAAGATGATATAGGAGGTGCAGGCCTCCTTGGAGAAGGAGAGGACAAATAAGATGGATCTGCAAGCTCTAGTATTGATGGATGGCTGGCTTGAGAGAGAAAGAGGAGACATTTACCGACTTGGCAGGGGAATGGACAAGGATCCGCCAGTGGAGGCTGGCATGGGCCAGCGATCTGCTACGACGACTTCTGAAATGCTGTAACAGCCAAGCCTCTCGACTACTGGGGAGACTTCAAGTCCACCAGGGGTTGCGGTGGCTGGGCAGGTAACGACATCTGGCAACCTAGAGGGTCGCGCTCTACAGATGGTTCCATTTGTCTGCATGGAGCGTGATACGTCGCGATTTCACTGGTCTCTGCATTCAATCCACAACCTTGTCAGTCATGTTTATGTCCAGCTAGTACAGACCGGCGACCAAGTCGTGCGGATTGGGAGAGAAGGTCTTGAGAGCGGTGATAAACAAGCTTGAACATTTTAATTTGGCTTTGTAATAATTATTAACCGCTGATGTTTGAAAATTGATCCGCGGAGATTTTCTGCTTGATATTTGCTTAATTGTTTGTGGTTTTTACGGTTTATAAATCTTAGTTGTCATATTTGTTCTGCCTCGAAACTTTTCTAAGTACAGGAAATTGGCCGCGCAAAATGCCAAACTTAACTGCAGTTTGACTGCATTGTTAGTCTGTATACTTTGGAAGTTGAGGTCGCGCGGCTTGATATCTAACCGTGATTTGACATCGATCACTGTAGCTTCCCAAGAATTCTATAAATAGAGATGATCCCGGAGACTTCTGCACAAAAATTCAAGATGCGGGGTAAGGCAAAGTCGATGCAGTCTGACAAAGAGACTGCTGTTAAGATGGATGCGGCTTCTTCCTTCCATTTTGCAGATCATAAAGAGTGCCGACTTACACAAGCCCAGCTGGAATGTTTTATAGAGAAATATATGGGGGGAAGTTTGCTGCTCGTACGGCTTCCACTCCCGCATGAACGGATCAACTCGTCTTTTGCTAACCAGATCGCTATCCCAATAGACCATTTCGACTGCGGCTTTAGGTTTCCGTTCATGCTTGAAGTTGTTGCCGTATTTAACCATTAGTGGATTGTGCCCGGGCAACTGCCTCCGAACTCCATTTCCACTATCTACCGCTTCATATCCTACCTGAGTTTGGAGAGAGTTTGCTTCTCTATGAGCCTATTCAGGGAGTGCTTTTCCGTCCGGTCTATCCCAGACTCAGGGACGAAGATCTTCCGCGGACATCTATACTTTGACTGCCGGGGGCTGAAGGTAGTCAACCTGGCAAGCAAGATCCCGAACTGGTCAAAATGATATCTGATCTTTGAAGGACAACTTGGACTCCTGCCGGTCAATCCGTAAGTCTGCAATGATGCTGTCTTCGACACCAGCGAGCTGGAAGGCATGGAGAAGGAAATATACGACTTCTTCAAAGGAGAGCGGCTTGATGTTAACCATTACATCCCGCTTCTCCCATACTTGGAAGGGGTCCAAGCTGGGGACAGTAAGTATCAACCCAAACTGAACTGTAATATTAGTCACACGGCTTATAGACTAACTTGTTGCTTTGGTTTTGCAGCTACAGTTGTGGTACCGCTAAAAAAACTGCTGACTCCTAGCAGCTTAACCCTTACTCAAAGGGAAAAGCAGGCCAAGAGAGAAAGGCTATAGCGGGCCGAGGAGGATAGGGAGTCGGCCTCCTCCAGCGAGTTCATGCTGCACGGGATGGGTAGCAGCCTGAAGGATTTCCACGACAACCCAACCTACAGTGGAATCTGGAGGGCGACTTCGTCCAAGTTTCAACCGCACTCCTTTACTGTGGGAGGGACAAACTTAGGTGCCACGCTACTATAGCCGGTGCAACGTTATATGGAAAACGCAATCTAAAACTGCTAAATAGAGTTCCTGAACAAGACGTCGCAGTTTGCCGCACAGGTTAGAGCGAGAAGATTCGTGACTAACCACTATATGGTCTTGGCCTATAAGCAATTAGTTACGAATCAAAATGAATTACATCGGCAACTTGCCGAAAAAGAAGAAGAAAATGTGCGGCTAAGGGAGGAGAAGTCGGTAAGTTATCACCTGGTTCTTGCGGTTTCCATTATAAAGCCGCGCGGACTGACCTTTTTTCTTTTTTCCTTTGCAGAAAATGTATGATCCGGCTAACCCTGTTTTCCTGGACATCATCTTTCCGCAAGTTGTCCAAGGGATTGATGGAGCGCTTAACCGCCTCTGAGATCTATATGGCTTCGTGCAAGGATATGACGACTATAAATGCCTCGACCTGTATCCTATCTTGAAGGAAAAGTTGGTCGTTGTATATCGAGCGGTCAAAGGTAAGGAAAATGTAAGGGAAGGAGAGGATGAAGACAAGGAGGAAGGCAAGGAGGAAGACGAGGAGGAAGCGGACAGCCAGGGAAGCTGGTGTTAAGGTGCATCTTCCGAGACCGGCAACCAAGCATCTGAGACCACGCGGGCTGATTCCGAGAAATCTAAGACCACTGAGACAGGTGGTTTGCGCTATTCTTCATCTGACAGCAATGGCTACTCGCTATCTGAAGTCGATGTTGACGGCAAAACTGACTCCATTACTCCTGCAGCTAAGAAGCTCAAGCCGGACGATCAGAATTGATGAATTTTACTTGTAATAATTTTTTGCTTTTTGGATCCGGCGATTTGATATTGTTAACCGCACGGTTTAACTTTATAACTTTTGATAAAGAAATGAAAGTTTACTTACCTTTTGTGTTGCATATTCTATTGTGATTTTACTTGTTCGTGCCACTCCATCTTTCTTGTCTCTGATTTAAGAAAAATGACTGCTGAGTTAACCGAATGAAAATTAATGTAATCATATAATTCTGCTTCTTCATTCCGGTTAGATGCAAAGAAGATACTAGTCACTATATTAGATGCTTACGAGTTTATAGCAATCCGATGATCCTTAGAAATACACCAAAGTGTCACAAGCATAGGGGTTAGGGGAATAGCCGCCAATAAGATAATTAGGAAAATAGTTCTACTGTTGCCGTGTAATATGCACATTGAATTCAACGTCGCGCGGCTAGTACCATTAAACCCTGATAAGCCATACTGAAATAATTTAATTGACGGTTGCGGCTTAGATGAAAATCGAAATGTAGGCCTTAATCGAATCATGAAAAGATGATTAGGATAGGCAATCTGCGGCTTTTTTGATGCATATAGAATATCAAGCTATGTGGCAAGGCTTGTTAACCGCTGCAGCTTCTTTGATAGCGTCTGACATAAGCCAGAAAATAATCTTGATGTATCGCTGCTAACAACGAGTAATCAGGAAAATAGACTGATAATAGTAAACTGAATTAACATTAGCCTTGATGCGTCATTGCAGGCCAGGAATAACAACAGACATTACATTAGAGCCAAATAGATCAGGCAGGTATATAGTTGCATTGCTTGCAGACTGCGTAGAATAAGCCAAAAAGATTAGGACAAAATATATGATCGCGCGGCCTGCGAACTGTATAGAATAATAATAATAATAATATATGAAAGCCATACAATCAATCCACTGCCAAAAACTTCGGACTGAGCGGATACAGAATTCTGTCTGCACTGTGGTCTTGCAATATGAGGGACCAAGAATTACAACTCCTCTAGAGAAGCTTTTTATTTTAACTCATCCGCGAATGATTTGAGCGGGGTTTATATCTACGATTCATATTGTGTGGGACTAACATTTAATATCTGTGACTCATGTCGTGCGGGATTAACATTTAATATTTTTGACTGACTTCATGCGAGATTGTCAATACACATCTGCGAATGATGTCGTGCGGGATATGGAGGGCCTAAAATAAATTTTTTTTATAAGAATACGTCAACATATGTATGTTAATGTTAAATGTAAAGCTAAAAAACAGAATTTAACGAGCATATGTGATAGTTTAACTTTCAAGGCAGCCTAAACACCTAGAGGGGGGGGGGGGGTGAATAGGTTCTGCTTCTCTTATAAAAACTTCTAGGCAGAATTCAATTCAATAGCTAACACAATTGGCACAGCAATCACAGAAAATAAAACATCACAGATTGCACAATGTTTTATAGTGGTTCCCCAAGGTCTGGGTACATCCACTTTCCCCTTCACCTATCTAGCAGTATGCTAGATTCGGCCAAACTTCCACTTATCTCAGATCAACAGATCCTACAACTCAGAACCCAACTGGTTCCTACAACTCAGGCACAACTGCCCTACCTCAGCCTTGCCCCAAGGCCTACAACTCAGAGAATATCCTTCTCCTACACTCAGGCAAACAGCCCTACCACTCAGAGTTCAACACTCTTACACTCAGCCTTTATAACATAGGCTTACAACTCAGATCTGTGTAAACAGATCCTACAGAAATATAGAAAAGATTATTAAACTGTCTTGCCAAAGTTGAGAGAGAAAAGGCCAAGACAATTCTTGATCAGCTGATGCAATCAACTGTATCTGAGCCTTCTTCAAAGCTTCTTGAAAATGTACTTAGCTGAGTTGATTCCAAACAGCTTCTTGAGAATCCACTGGTGGTTTCTTTCTTCTTCTTCTAATTCTGGCTTGACCTCTCTCTATCCAGCACTTTGAAAGATTCTTCTGAATTCTGATTAGAACTCTTCTTAGATCTATCCTTAGATAGTCTTCTTAGATCTCCCGGAGAAGATCTTCTTAAGTGACTAGCACTTTCTTGAAATGAATTGGATTGTGATCCTTCTCTTCCTTTTTGATTCAAAGTTATTCAAAAAGGACTATCTGTTATGGTTGTTTTTCTCCTTCTGAATAAGTCTATTTATAGACATTCTTCATGGTAACCGGCTGATCCGGTTTCTAACCGTTTTCTGACAAGTCTGACAGCTTCAGTTAACCGGTGGTAACCCACAGCTGTCAAGTCTTCAAACAAGTCCTGTGCCTTAGTCTTAAACCACAAGTTGTTGAAACAGTCTGTCAGAAAGTGTCGAGACCATCTGTCTATCTGTGTCGACACAATTGACTTTGGTGTCGACACAGTCTTCAGTGATGTCGACTAAGTTGCCTTTGAGTCGACACAGCTTCTTCTGAAAATAACTTGGTCTTGACTCTTCAGTGTGTCGACACAAGTCCTGTGTGTCGACACAGTTATTGTAGAATTATAACTTAGTAAGTGTCGACTTAGCCTTCAGGTGTCGACACATTCATTTCTTAAATCTGCTTTAATGTGTCGACTTAATCACAATGTGTCGACACATTCTGCTGGTGTCGACAAACTTGTGGTCGACTATTTTCTTCTGTGTCGACACATTCAGCTGATGTCGACAATCTTGAGATCAACTATACTCTTCTGTGTCGACACATTCTCCCAATGTTGAGGTCGACGCTTTTCTTCTGTGTCGACACAAATTTCCAGAGTTGTGTCGACTCTTTTCTTCTGTGTCGACACAAATTCCCAGTGATGTGTCGACTTACTTCTTCTGTGTCGACACATTCTCCCAGTGTAGTTGTAGACTAACTGCTATGTGTCGACACTGCTTCCCAGTGTTGTGTCGACTATTTTCTTCTATGTGTCGACACTGCTTCCTCTGTGTCGACACTTGGACTTAGAATTTTTCTGCATACTTTGTCAATTCTTCACCTGCACATGTCAACTTAAAACAACATCAAATACACCTTGATGTATATCATTGAGCTAGGTTGGGCTTCTTCAAATCAGGTACACATTTTCCAATGTACCCAACAATCTCCCCATATTTGGAGAAGTCATAACCCCTATAGCCAATGATATACACCATTTATAAACAGTACTAAATGATGATTAATGACATAACAGGAATACTTTAATATAAACAAAACATAAAAAAACAATTCATCACAGAATACACATTATAATATGTCAAACTGCATTTTGTTTATAACTGGGTAATGTTTGATTACAATGTTTTACATTTAATGATTACATCACAACATTACAAAACACTATAAAAAGAACTTAAAACATAATCAGGATTGATCAGGCTCTCTAATTATAATCCCTTTGCCAGATTGAATTGTAGCTGTCACAGGAGCTTCTGATTCTTCAGCTATCTTCTTTCCTTTAAGATCAGCTTTCTTCTGAGACTCTTCCTTAATCCTTTGCCTTTCAAAATAATGAAAAGGCTTTGGGAAGTATTTGCTTGGCTCCTTAGCATCTGATGGCAGTCTTCCCAGCTTAGCTTTCCTTCTGAATTGAACTATTGCTTCTTGTCTTGCCTCATACTTCTGCCATTCTATTTCATTGTACCACTTGCCTCTCTCATGAACTTTATCTTGTACAGCTTTCCATGCAGTGAGTATTATGTTCCTTGAAGTAGGACTCCACTGCTCATAATCTGGCTTAAGTACAGCCTGCTCTCTGAATTTCTTCTTTGCTAATAGAACATCTTGCTGTTCTTTCAGAGTAGCCTCAGGCTTATCAACCTTTCCAAAGACAGTATTAGTAACCTCCTTTGGAGGACTATACATTCCTTGAACTTTCTGATCAATCAAGTCAAAATCTGGAGGGGGGTAAATGACTTGGGCAACCTCAGGTTGATTGCCTTCAAGTAGATTTGATTGTATTCCTGATTCAGCCACCATAGCATCATCACACAATGGGGATATCCCAAAGTGGCTCGGATACTATTGGTCACCCATTTGGAGTGCTCTGAGCCTGCATGAATTAGCATCCTCTCCCCCTTTATGGCTTCTCTAGATACATGATCTCTTAGATCTTCCTTTTGAAATCGGATTTGGCCATCCAAATAATTCACACCCTCTTTGAAAAATGGTTTTAACTTTTGAAGCTTGTCAGATATTTCTTTTTGAGAGGTTGTGATGGCAGTCTTAACAGATGCAATGGCAGCTTGGAAATTCTTATCAAATTCTTCCCTTTCTTTGGCTCTATCTGCAGGCAGACCTGGAACAATCTTCTTTACCTCCTCAATGATCTCATTATGAGATTCAGTTAAATTATCATTCATTCTGATCTGATTTTCCAAAACATAACTTTGCTTCAAAGCAATGTCATCCACCTTTGTAGTAATAGCCTCCTGTTGTTTAGCTAGATAAACCACAGCATTGCCACCCTTGTGGAAGCAATCTGTCATTTCAGTTTTATGCATGTTGACCTGAAACTGGATGGACTTTATATCCTGAGCTAAGTCAAACTGAAGTGACTTGCTATTTTCATCAACATACTTTTCCATAGCCATCCTTTGTTCATCCAATTTTACTTGTAGATCTATCATAAATTTGTTGTAATCAAAGGCTGGAGATACTTGTAGAGGTGTGGTCTGTAAAGCCTGCTTATAATGCTTGCTCCTTCTCTTAAATACAACAAGTTTTCTCTTCTTTGCCATCCTGGCATCTTCAGTTTCTGTTTCAGATGAAGTATCTACATGAATTCTTTCTTGAGGATGATGAATTGTATCTGTTCCAGGAGCCTTTTGCACAGCTTCAACATCCACTGGCTCACCCTCAACCTGTGGTTCAACTGCAGCTTCCTGATCAATGTCCATTCCTATGGACTTCTCAATATCTGGTCCACCTCCTACTTTATCAGCAGTAGTATCAATATCTGGGAATAACTCCTCCATAGTAAATTCCAGTTGAGCTGTAACTTCTGCAGCAGTTAAATCTTGAGATAAGTTTAACTGTGCTTCCTCTTGTACTTGCAGTTCAGTATTTGTAGTGTTAGGAGTAGGAGTGGACACTAGCTCCCCCTGAACCTGTGCAGTAATAAGAATATGAGCAATGTCTTTTATAGTAAAATACATTAGCTCCCCCTATACCTGAGCAGGAGTAGATACCTTTGGAGCAGGAGTGGAAACTGGCTCCCCCTGCATTTGTGCAGGTGTTGATACTTCCTGGACCATAGTTGAGTCAAGCTATTCTTCAACCTGTGTCCTCAGTGGATCTTCTTGTAATTGTTCAGATTCTTGATTTTGTGTAGGGGATTTCACAGGGGTGTCTGGCCTGCTCTCTTCAGGCACATCCTTGGACAGCACCCTATCCCACCTTGAGAATAATCTCATATCCATTCTTCTCATATGATTAATTTTACTCCCTTGCAGTTGCTGCATCACTTCAGGAATCACTCCAGTGAAGTACAGGCTCATGATCCTAGCCATGTTAGGCTTCTTGATTCCTTCTTTGATCTTGTCAAAGATCACTCCTGACCAATCAGTAGGAATAGTAAAAACTATCCTGGTCATCAGGCTGAACAATAGGCAGAAATCCTATCATGTCCACCTGTCTTGCAGAGGATTACTTTCCCAACTACTTCTGACAAGAATTTCCCTTGTTGATTCATACCCTTCCTGTTGAAGGCAGCTCCAATCTTCAATCCTGAGTCCAGTCCACACCATTGAAGGGCTTCCCTTGTCTTAGATATAGGAACTTCCTCTTCATTCTCAACTACTTTCAATTGAAAGATCTTTCTTAAACTTCTTTGATTAATCTTCACCTTAGTCCCTTGAACAGTGGACTTAATCTTGAGGCCAGTAGAGTGGACTGATGCAGAGATAAAGAACTCGTGCACCTCCTTCTTCCAGATTTTAGTAGGTTCTGAGATGAGAAATTCTAACCCTGACTCAGAAAGGAGGGTGATAACTCCTTGAACATCTGGCGGCGCCTCTGCAAAGGCCTGGCGCACCAACTCATACCCTTCATTTATGTTGTCTTCAATCCTTGGCGCCATCGGTTCGTCGAGAAAGCTTGAGAGAAGAGAGAAAGATAGATTGTCGACACAGGGTTTTAGTCTCGAAAACCTTGGAAGCGTGTCGACAGAATGAGTTTTTGACCTATTTATAGCCTCAGTTGAAAGAAGTTCAAAAGGCGCCAAAAACAGTCAAAATGTGTCGACACAGACAGAATGTGTCGACACAAACTTCTATTATCTCGACATTACTTCAGCCTATTATGTGTCGACACCAATATGTGGTTATGTCGACACCTTAGATAAACAGAAATTCTGTGTCGACTCTAAGGATAAGTGTCGACACATATTCTGTAAGTGTCGACACCATTTTCCTGGTTGAGTCGACATTACATTCCTGGTTAAGTCGACAATATAACTCTCAAGTGTCGACACATATTCTCTGTGTCGACACAATATTTCTGACTTGTCGACATAATTTCTCTGAGTCGACACATTACTACTGAATGTGTCGACACATTCTTACTTAGCCAATTTCTGTAACTTCAATGTGTCCCTTTTTTTTTAACACTTGATTATGATGTTTGTTATTACCTCTACTTATTTATATACCACTTCAATTGCATTGTTAATGATTTTGTTAATACATTAATCAATGGTTAACATACCTAATTCAATTTTGAATTTATTGAATTTGGTTTCATCTAAAGGCTTAGTAAATACATCTGCTATTTGATAATCTATTTTTACAAATTCCAATGAGATGTCTCCTCTTTCTACATGTTCTCTAAGAAAATGGTATTTGATTTCTATATGCTTAGTTCTACTATGAGAAACTGGATTATTAGCAATAGAAATAACACTCTTTGAATCACATAAAAGAGGTGTTCTACTTACCTGAATACCATAATCCTTAAGCTGATGCTGCATCCACAATAGCTGTGCACAGCAGCTTCCAGCAGCAACATACTCTGACTCAGCTGTGGAAATTGCCACACTGGTCTGCTTCTTACTACTCCAAGATATTAGTCTTCCTCCCAGGAATTGACAAGTACCTGTAGTACTCTTTCTATCCTCTCTACATCCTGCAAAATCTGCATCTGAATAGCCTGTTAGTAGAAAATCTCTATTCCTAGGGTACCAAAGACCTAGAGTAGGAGTGCCCTTTAGATATCTCAGAATCCTTTTGACTGCAGTATAATGAGATTCTTTAGGGCAGGCTTGGTACCTAGCACAGACACATGTTGCATACATAATGTCAGGTCTACTAGCAGTGAGATATAGTAGAGACCCAACTATTCCTCTATACAATGATTCATCAACAGGTTTACCTGTCTCATCTTTGCATATAGGCATACTAGTTCCCATAGGAGTTCTCATGGTGGAGGATGACTCCATACCATACTTCTTAATTAATTCTTTGGTGAACTTAGACTGGGATATGGACAATCCATCATCAGTCTGTCTTACTTGGAGTCCCAAGAAGAACTTAAGTTCTCCCATACTGCTCATCTCAAACTTCCCTTGCATAAGTTTGGCAAACTTTTTACAAAGGTTGTTTTCAGTAGATTCAAAGATTATGTCATCAACATAGATCTGGACTAAGATGATCTTTCCTTTGGATTCCCTAAGGAATAGAGTTTTGTCTATCTTTCCTCTTGAGAATTTATTCTCAATGAGGAAGGTAGATAGGGTTTCATACCAAGCCCTTGGAGCTTGTTTTAACCCATACAAAGCTTTCCTAAGCTTATACACATAATCAGGTTTAAGAGAATCTATAAAACCTGATGGCTGCTCTACATATACTTCTTCTTTAAGATCACCATTCAGAAATGCTGACTTCACATCCATCTGGTATACTTTGAAGTCTTGGTAGGCTGCATAGGCAAGGAACATTCTGATTGCCTCCAGCCTTGCTACTGGAGCAAAGGTTTGATCAAAGTCAATTCCTTCTTCCTGCCTGTATCCTTTTGCAACTAACCTTGCTTTATTCTTCACTATTATCCCACTCTCATCTAGCTTGTTCCTATAGATCCACTTAGTGCCAATTATATTGTGGCCTCTTGGTTTAGGAACCAGCTCCCAGACTTTGCATCTTCTAAATTGATTCAGCTCCTCTTGCATAGCATCAATCCAGTGCTGGTCTTGGATAGCTTCTTCAAACTTCTTAGGTTCCATCTGGGACAAGAAACTTGAATGCAAAACTGTGCTTTGATTTCTACTTCTAGTTTACACTCCTTGTCTTGGATCACCAATTATCTGATCAATTGGATGATCTCTCAGATATCTTATAGCTGGAGGAAGATTCCCTTCAGGTTGAGCATCTCCAGCTTCTTCATTCTGCTGAGCCTCCTGGTTTTCATCAGCTTCCATTATCTCTTGTACTCCCCCTGGACAGCAGCCTTCATTTTCCAATGCTTCATCTTCCTTTGAAGCTTCAGCAATGGAGAGCTTGTCCATCTTCTTGCTTATACCTGTTGAGTCATTTGATCTACAAGACAACTCACTATTGATTAATCTTGTTTCATCAAATACAACATGCACAGATTCTTCAACAACTTGAGTAGTTAAGTTAAAGACTCTATAGGCCTTACTATTTGTGTTGTACCCAACAAATATCCCATCCTGGGATTTGGCCGCAAACTTAGTCAAATATGACTTGCCATTGTTAAGTATATAGCACTTGCAACCAAAGATCCTGAAATAGGATAGATTTGGTTTTTTGCCTTTCACAATCTCATAGGGAGTCTTTCTGTGGCTTTTGGTGATAGAAGCCCTATTGATGACATGACAAGCTGTGTTAACTGCCTCAGCCCAAAAATATTCTGGGAGAGAGGTGTCACTCAATAGATTTCTACCAGCTTCAATTAATGTTCTATTCTTTCTTTCAGCAATTCCATTTTGCTGAGGTGTTCTTGGTGAGGAGAACTCTTGGAAAATCCCAAAGTCTTTACACAAATTTGTTATGCTTTCAGAATGAAACTCAGTACCATGATCACTTCTGATTTTGACCACTGTACTATTCAGTTCATTCTGAATTTGCTTTACAAAATTAAGTAGTACACTTGGGGTTTCAGATTTTTGTTTTAGAAAGAACACCCATGTAAATCTAGAATAGTCATCTACAACCACAAAAGTGTAGACCTTCCTACCTAGACTATGAACTGGCATAGGACCAAAAAGATCCATATGCAAGAGGTATAAGCACCTCACAGAATCCTTGTTTTCAAGGCTTTGAAATGAGGATTTTGTCTGCTTGCCCTTTTGACAAGCTGAGCATACCCCTTCCTTTATGCACTTAACTTGAGGCCCATTCCTCACTAGTTCTTTACTAATGAGTTGGCCAATTGTCTTGTAGTTTAGATGAGCCAATCTCTTGTGCCACTTAACACAATGGGAAGCATTGTCATCAGCTACAAGACAAATGGGGGAAGCCTTATTTTCACACTCAAAATTAAGGCAATATACATTTCTCTTCCTATACCCAGTCAAAATGATCTCTTGATCACTTGACCTTTTGATATGACATCCATCCTTACCAAATGAAATGTCATATCCTAGATCACTCAGCTGGCTTATGCTTATTAGATTATGTTTCAAACCTTTTACATAGGCCACTTGGGTGATAGTAATTAGGTTAGAAGAAATGTTACCAAACCCTTTGATGACTCCTTTTTCAGATCCACCAAAGATCACTTTATGTCCATCTTTGACAGATGAATACTCCTTCAGCAGCCCCTTTGTTCCAGTCATGTGCCTGGAACAACCACTATCCAAGTACCATATAGGGGCATGGTTACTTGGATTCACCTGCAATACAGAATTACTTACCCTTAGAACCCAAGTAAGTCTTGGGTCCTTGGTTCAGGTTAGCATTAATAAAGTTATCATAACCTCTTCTAACAGGTAGACTCTTATTCTTTATAACACTTGTGTTATACCAGCAGTCCAATGCAAAATGGCCCCTCTTGCCACAGCACCAACATTCAAACTTATTGTATCTAGATCTAGATACATCCTTGTCAGTAGAATTTCTGTTCATTGCTGGTGCTGTTGCTACTTCACCTACTGATTTCTTAAAACCATTTGGTTTATGACCATAGGTAGGCCTGCTTGCCTTAACACCCTTGTTCTTCAGAACATTTGTCTTAATATGACCTTGAATGTCTTCATGATCATATATGTTAGAAGGCACTTTCTCCTTACTAAACCTTATGGGGACTGAAAGGTTTAGTGGCTGAATAGGGACTTTGCCTTTCCTCTTGAATCTGCCAGCCCTGGAGTTACCTTTAAATCCTAATCCAGCCTTACCCTTCTGAGTGACAAATTCATCTATCAAGGGTAAGACAGATTTTGGCTTAGAGTAACTAGCCACTAAATCCCTTTCAATTCTAAGTCTGGCCTCCAGACTCTTTACTTGATCATTAGTATAATTAATTGTGCCCATCTGAATAATAGTTATATTCTTCAGCTTGGCAATTTCATTTAATTTTTGATCAAGGATTTTTTCTAACTCAGTTGTTGCTACCCTTACTTCAGCAATTTCCTGAGCCTGTGTTTTAACCAGGTTCTTGCTTTTGTTAAGGGCCTGCAACAAGTCCCCATACTTGTCTATCAATTGATAGACATCTCCTTCAGATCCAGATGCATCTTCATCACTTGATGCAGATGTAGCTGATTCTTCACTTGTACTACAAACAGATGTACAGGAAGGACAATTTACCTCATTAGGACCAGACTGATTCTAGCATATGTCCTCTTCTGATCTTGTCATCAAACCCATGCATTGATGTTCATTGATGGAGTCTAGCAACTGCATAAACTCCTCTTCCTCAGATGCAGCATATAGTCCAATATATGCTTCAGCTTCAGATCCTGATTCTGAAGTTGACTGCTCTGACAGACTTTTATCTTTCTTTGCTACAAAGGATTTCTCCTTCTTGCCTTTCTGATAAGTCTTCTTCTTTTCTGAAGATTCCTTCCTTTTGTCAGGACAATCAGCCACTACATGTCCAGGCCTATTGCAACAATAGCAGACAATCTTTGAAGTAGTGGCTTTGCTGGGCTTTGATCTGCTTTTCTCTTTCCTTGATGACCTTCTCTTCTGATAATAGTCATCAACTTGCTGTGATGTGGAAGGCCTAGACTTCCATTGCTTCTTTTTCAAGAACCTTTGGAATTGCCTAGTGAATGCAGCAAAGTCTGCATCTGAATCACAGCTAACTGAACCCTTATCTGAATTTTCAGAACTATCTTCTTCAACTTCCTTAGGAGGAGATGGTGATTTCCTCCTATTCTTTCTGGTGGCTTCAGCATTAAATGCCACAGTCTTTTCTCTATGCTCTCCTCTTGAGTTTCTTTCCTCCTCCTTCCTTACCATAAGTTGCATTTCATAGGATAACAACTTTCCAAACAGGGTTGGAGGAGATATTTCTGCCAATTTAGCCACTTCTCTTATGGCACAGATCTTTGTATCCCAATCCTTTGATAAGGATCTTAAGAATTTGTCATTCAGTTCATAGGTACTGAAGACTCTTCCATAAGATATTAGCTCATTCACAATTCTATAGAATTTCTTATAGCACTCAGTTATGCTATCAGATTTTCCTTGTCTAAAGCTTTCATACTCCTGATTCAGCATAGACTTTCTGTCCAGCCTTACTTCTTCAGATCCCTCCATGTAGACAATCAATGTGTCCCACATCTCCTTGGAGGTCTTGCAGTGAATCAGATTCTGAAATGTTGAATCATCTATGGCACTGACAATGTTATTCTGTGCCCTTTTATCCATGGTTGCCAAGATGATTTCATCCTTGGTCATTTCTGAATAAGTCTTTGGTATTTGGATATTTGCATCAAGAACAGATATCTTCATTGGAATGAAGGGCCCTTCTTGTACTGTGATGTAAATCCTTGGGTCAGATGCTTCCATAAACAATCTGACTCTCTCTTTCCAGATCCCAAAGATTTCCTTCTTGCATATGGGTAATTTCATAGACCCTAGCTCCTTATGATTCTCTCCAGAACCCATCTTCTTGAATCTTGAATCTGCCTTTCAGATCTACCTCAGACTGTTAAGTCCTTTTTGAGGAACCTCCCTCTGATACCACTTGATAGTTTAACTTTCAAGGCAGCCTAAACACCTAGAGGGGGGGGGGGGGGTGAATAGGTTCTGCTTCTCTTATAAAAACTTCTAGGCAGAATTCAATTCAATAGCTAACACAATTGGCACAGCAATCACAGAAAATAAAACATCATAGATTGCACAATGTTTTATAGTGGTTCCCCAAGGTCTGGGTACATCCACTTTCCCCCTTCACCTATCTAGCAGTATGCTAGATTCGGCCAAACTTCCACTTATCTCAGATCAATAGATCCTACAACTCAGAACCCAACTGGTTCCTACAACTCAGGCACAACTGCCCTACCTCAGCCTTGCCCCAAGGCTTACAACTCAGAGAATATCCTTCTCCTACACTCAGGCAAATAGCCCTACCACTCAGAGTTCAACACTCTTACACTCAGCCTTTATAACATAGGCTTACAACTCAGATCTGTGTAAACAGATCCTACAGAAATATAGAAAAGATTATTAAACTGTCTTGCCAAAGTTGAGAGAGAAAAGGCCAAGACAATTCTTGATCAGCTGATGCAATCAACTGTATCTGAGCCTTCTTCAAAGCTTCTTGAAAATGTACTTAGCTGAGTTGATTCCAAACAGCTTCTTGAGAATCCACTGGTGGTTTCTTTCTTCTTCTTCTAATTCTGGCTTGACCTCTCTCTATCCAGCACTTTGAAAGATTCTTCCGAATTCTGATTAGAACTCTTCTTAGATCTATCCTTAGATAGTCTTCTTAGATCTCCCGGAGAAGATCTTCTTAAGTGACTAGAACTTTCTTGAAATGAATTGGATTGTGATCCTTCTCTTCCTTTTTGATTCAAAGTTATTCAAAAAGGACTATCTGTTATGGTTGTTTTTCTCCTTCTGAATAAGTCTATTTATAGACATTCTTCATGGTAACCGGCTGATCTGGTTTCTAACCGTTTTCTGACAAGTCTGACAGCTTCAGTTAACCGGTGGTAACCCACAGCTGTCAAGTCTTCAAACAAGTCCTGTGCCTTAGTCTTGAACCACAAGTTGTTGAAACAGTCTGTCAGAAAGTGTCGAGACCATCTGTCTATCTGTGTCGACACAATTGACTTTGGTGTCGACACAGTCTTCAGTGATGTCGACTAAGTTGCCTTTGAGTCGACACAGCTTCTTCTGAAAATAACTTGGTCTTGACTCTTCAGTGTGTCGACACAAGTCCTGTGTGTCGACACAGTTGTTGTAGAATTATAACTTAGTAAGTGTCGACTTAGCCTTCAGGTGTCGACACATTCATTTCTTAAATCTGCTTTAATGTGTCGACTTAATCACAATGTGTCGACACATTCTGCTGGTGTCGACAAACTTGTGGTCGACTATTTTCTTCTGTGTCGACACATTCAGCTGATGTCGACAATCTTGAGATCGACTATACTCTTCTGTGTCGACACATTCTCCCAATGTTGAGGTCGACGCTTTTCTTCTGTGTCGACACAAATTTCCAGAGTTGTGTCGACTCTTTTCTTCTGTGTCGACACAAATTCCCAGTGATGTGTCGACTTACTTCTTCTGTGTCGACACATTCTCCCAGTGTAGTTGTAGACTAACTGCTATGTGTCGACACTGCTTCCCAGTGTTGTGTCGACTATTTTCTTCTATGTGTCGACACTGCTTCCTCTGTATCGACACTTGGACTTAGAATTTTTCTGCATACTTTGTCAATTCTTCACCTGCACATGTCAACTTAAAACAACATCAAATACACCTTGATGTATATCATTGAGCTAGGTTGGGCTTCTTCAAATCAGGTACACATTTTCCAATGTACCCAACAATATGAATGCTTATTTGCAGTGGAGGGCATAGTAAAAGGATATGGGCTTGAAGCATGATTGAACCCAATTGTTGACGACTGCCAAAAGATCTTTGTGAAAACAGATGTTAGTGAGAACTGATTCTCTGCTATATCCATTATAGGTAATATTGACAAAGAAAAGGAATAAATGACCTATAATAGATATAGCAGAGAATACGCGGAGTCTTCTCTGTAAATATCATAGGGATATTGGTCATGTCACGGATGATTTTCGGTCATGTCTGGATTGGTGATGTTGCATTAACGCACCGGAGAAGACTCCGCGTATACTCGTGTAGTGAGTGGGGTCGTTGGGTTATGCTTGTGAAGGGGAGTAGCAGGAAGTACTGGATTGTGGAACTCCAGGAAAATGCCCTCGTGCTGTATGTGCTGTGGCTACGATGTAGCCAGTGCTTGATGTACGATGAAGCCAGTCCTAAGTGGACAATGTGGCTATTGTGATGCCAGTCCTTGGTGGATGTTATGGCGATTGGGAGTTGCGAGCTCTAGAAGGCCTCGTGCCGAACATGAAAGGTGAAGCCGACCCACGCCTTTTATTATAGCCGCAAGTACGATGTGCTTGGTGAGGGAAAGGCGACTTGAGTAACAGGGGTTGTGGATCTGTACCTGCGTTATGTTGACTGTAGAAGGAAGTGCCAAGGCATTGGGCTTTCGTCAGTAGCATAATGAGAGTCTTAGGCCTGCGGGCCATTAAGACTAAATGCTCATTGGAGTTGATCCCGGTTCGCCGGTGAACCCAAAAGTGTGCCTGAGAGCACAGATCGTCGGGCCGGGTTGCCGACAGTTGTGATGGATTGCTTGTGCGTGAAAGCACAATATATATGAGTTATCAATTGCTGTATTGCTCTACAGGTAAGGAATGCCTCTGCCCCGGTAAAGGGGTAGGATTGTTATAAATTGGTAAGCTGAATGCTGACCGTTGCCTTGGTTGCCACCTTCTGGGTGGATTGTCCTTGTGCAGGTGCTAGAGAGCCGAACGGAAAATGAAGGGCTGATGCCCCTACTGCTTCTGCAGCTGATCTTGCTTTTGCTACTAGCCCTCGAAGGCTAGCTTTTGTAGTTTCTGTTATTCATGTATGGCCGGATTGCGCGCCGATGTATGTAATCCATACTGTTTAAAGAGGAACTGTAAGGCCTTAAGGCCAAACAATAGTATTTGTTATGCCCTCGTTTGAGTGGTTGTATATAAAGTTGGTTTATATATATCTAGTGGATATTCCTGCCATGAGTTTAGCTACTTGTCTTTCTATTCCGCTAGCATGCTCTGTGTTAGGATGCGTTGGTGGTATTATCCTGTGACCTCACCATCTATTTATAGCATATAGTGTGGGGCCCCGGTCGGACCTTCTATTATATGGTATTTAACGAGTGGAGTCGTTATATTTTGGTATCTGCTTGTCTCGGTCTTCCTCTTTCGAATTCGTTGTCGAATTCTTTTATGGGGGTGGCGAGCACGTGTCTGTGCGACCCGCTGTAACGCTAGGGAACTCTGGAATATCCACTAAGAAATGCAAATACACTTGTTTGAGGAATCTGCACGTTCCTACTTTGTTGTTATTGCTTGCGCCTTGTCGCTAATATGTGTCTTGTCCACCCATAGGTGACTCGTAGTGGTGTTGGGCAATCTGAGCCCCAACGCTCTAATGAAAATGCGACACCAACTGAGGTGCCAACACCTCATCCCTCTGCAAAAACTGTTCGATTAGTTGTTGAAGCTCTATTTTCGATGATTCGCCTTACCGGGTAGGCGCTGCCGGCAGTGGTGCCAGATCGTGTTGGTGTTCGACCCAAACCGGTTGAAGATGTGGATCCGCGAGTAGCTGAATTACAATTGAAGCAATTCATGAGCTTCAATCCGCCTACGTTCACAGGACTGGGATCCCCAACGTAGGCAGAAGACTGGTTATCGCACGTCAAACATATTTTGATGGCAATCAGGATGGAGGAAACTCAAAAGGTCACTTTGGCCACCTTCTTGTTAGAAGGGGAGGCGAGGTTATGGTGGGACGAGGTTGAGTTACACCAGTTGGCGGGCAGGCAATTGAGTCAAGTATCGATTGAGGAATTCTCTCGTATGTTTTTGGCTAAACATCTTCCAGCGGCACAGCGCATTGCGATGGAGAATGAGTTCCAGTGGCTAACGCAAAGACAGTCTAGCATTGATGCGTACCTACATGTGTTTACAAGATTGGGACGGTATGCAGGAACAATCTTCGCTGATGAACAAAGAAAAACAAATCGGTTCTATGAAGGATTGCGGGACGAGTTGAGGTTCCTGCTTTCTAGTTTAGTGAACCAGGGATTTCAAGCGTTGGTTGTTTCGGCGGGTGCGCTGGAAAAGGGCATGATGTGGGTGCAAGGCAATAAGGACTTGGCTGTGGTAAAGCCTGAGTTCAAAGCACCCCGCTCTGGCAAATCATACTATCAAAAGAAGTGGGGCAAGAGGTCCAAGCCTTCAGGGCAAACTTCTTGGACGGTCACATCGGGAGCAACGTCGAGGTCGGAGTCTCGTGCATGCTTTACCTGTGGTAAAGTGGGGCATTTAGCTCGTGATTGTCGGGTTGCTCAACCCAAAGGAGAAAAGAAGATGGGTGCATCTTGTGCTGAGAAGGGAAAAAGCAGTGGTTGATTCCTCTACATCGCAGGCGCAGCCCAGAGTCTATAATCTTGGCCAACAGGAGGATATTAAGCAAAGTGACGTTGTCACAGGTACGAGTTAAATTCATGCTTGTTGTATTGATTGCATATTTTGTTTGTAGCTTGTGCATGATGTGTATGCTACAGGCTTTGTCCTGATTTGGAACAATCCGGCGAGAGCTCTGTTTGATATGGGTGCTTCGCATTCTTTTCTGTCTAAGGACTTCATAACTCGAGTTGGAGTACCGAGTCATCTGACGACAGACTGTGTAAATGTGCTACTACCGAATGGGTATATCATGCTTGCGGATAGGACTTGTGATGTGGACGTGCTTATAGGAAATCGAGATATCAGATTGAGAGCATCGTTGCTGCCACTATCGGAGTTTGTTGTGATCTTTGACATGGACTGGCTCTCGGAGCAGCGTGCCATGATTGATTGCACCTCCAAGGAGATCATACTGGGCCAGAATACTGAACTTGAGATGAAGTTCGCTGGTATGCGAGGAGTAGGCGGGACCTTATTGTCCGCACTCCAAGTCATCAGTGTTGTTCGGAAGGGCGCGAAATTATTCTTCACGCTAATTTAGGCTGTTGAGCCAAGGCCAGTGTAAGTGAAGTTCCGATTGTGTCGGAGGTTGCAGATGTGTTTCCTTAGGATATTCTTGGGTTACCGCCCCTGCGGGAGATTGACTTCGCGATTGAGTTTGTGCCAGGTGCAAAACCTGTGGCCCGCTCACCATATCGCGTTGCGCCAAAGGAAATTGCTGAGCTTAAAGTCCAATTGCAAGAATTGTTAGAGCAGGGATACATACGCCCAAGTATGTCACCTTGGAGCGCGCCTGTTCTATTTGTGAAAAAGAAAGACGGTAGTTTGCGTTTGTGTATTGACTACCGCGAATTGAATAAGCTGACGGAAAAGAACAAATATCCGATTCCACGGTTCGATGACCTATTTGATCAGCTAGCGGGGTCAATCGTCTATTCAAAGTTTGATTTGAAATCGGGTTATTATCAATTGCAAGATTTGGGAAGGTTATATTCCCAAGACAGTGTTTGGGACACGCTATGGTCATTATGAATTCACGGTGATGCCGTTTGACTTATGTAATGCGCCTTCGGTATTCATGGATCTAATGCACCGTACGTTCCGAGAGTACTTGGATTTATTCGTTTTTGTGTTCATTGATGATATTCTTGTGTACTCTCAGTCGGGAGATGATCACGCAAACCATTTGCGGTTGGTGTTGCATACCCTACGGAGGAATAAAATGTATGCCAAGTTGTCAAAGTGTGAGTTCTGGCTATCGTCAGTGGCTTTTCTGGGCCATGTGGTAAGTGGAGAGGGCATAGTAGTAGATCCGGTAAAGATAAGTGACATACGAGATTGGCCAGTGTTGTCTTCGGTGGCTGAGGTCAGGAGATTTCTTGGCCTGGCAGACTACTATAGACGGTTTGTGGAAAACTTCTCATGGATTGCTTTACCTCTGACCACGTTGACGAGAAAAGATTAGAAGTTCATTTGGACACAAGAGTGTGCACAAGCTTTGGAAGAGCTGAAAAGTCATTTGACCATGGCGCCTGTGTTGACATCGCCATGTGGTACAAACGGATATTAGATCTACAGTGATGCTTTAGGGAGTGGCTTAGGCTGCGTTCTTCTACAATTTGGTAAAGTTATTCCTTATGGCTCACGCCAACTAAGGGTGCATGAACGAAACTACCCCGTCCACGATTTAGAGTTGGCGGCGATAATCTTCGCGCTAAAGTTGTGGCGACACTATCTTTATGGAATTAAATTCAATATCTATACATTTCACAAGAGCCTAAAGTATTTGTTATATCAAAAAGATCTGAATATGCGATAACGGAGGTGGATGGAGTTCCTTGGGGATTACACTTTCGACATTCACTATACTCCTGGTAAGGGCAATGTGGTCGCTGATGCTTTGAGTCAGAGGACGCCAGTTCGGGCAAACTGGTTGCAGCGGTATGATGTGTGACTAATCCAGGAGATGGAAGTGTTAGAGATATCTTGTGTTGACAAGGATGCTACGACAGACGCGTTCTTGAACTAGACAGAGGTATAATATGACCTTGCGAATTGAGTTCGGCGAGCAACGAAGCTTGATGAAAGTCTCCGACGCAATGCAAAGGATGGTCCTGGTGACCAATTCTTCTGGGATGATGGCTTGTTGCGAAAAGATGGTCGATTGTGCGTCCAAAGTACAGGGAAGTTGAGAGAAGAATATATGTACGAAGAGCATTTTGCTAAGTAATCAATTCACCCTAGGAGCACAAAAATGTACAGAGACATGAACAAGTTGTTCTGGTGGCCTGGACTAAAGAAATACATAGCACGTTATGTGGCAGAATGTCACACTTGTGCTTTGGTAAAAGCGGAATGCCAGAAGCCTGGTGGTTTCCTGAAGTCATTACCGATTCTGGAGTGGAAGTTTGATGATATTTCTATGGTTTTCGTGCACAGGTTGCCGAGATCTCAATGCGGTCATGACTCTATCTAGGTGATTGTAGACCGGTTGACAAAAGTGGCTCACTTCTTTCCAAACAAGAGAGATGATTCAGTGGAAATCTTGGCTAAACTCTATGTGGAACAAATTGTTTGACTGCATGGTGTTCCTCGGAGCATTGTCAGTGATCGCGATGGGCGATTCACCTCAACTGATTGGAGGTTAATTCATCAAATGTTGGGTAAAAAATTAGCATTTAGTACGACCTTTAATCCCCAAACAGATGACCAGACTAAACGAACCAACAGGACAATGGAAGATATGCTTCGTATGTGTGCCCTAGATTTCGGTAAGAAATGGGAAAAGTACATTTACTTGGTTGAATTTGACTATAATAACAACTACCAAGCGAGCATCGGTATGGCACCGTTTGAGGCTCTATATGGTTTTAAATGTCGTACACCATTAACTTGGGCGGAAGTAGGCGAATCCGAGCTGCATGGGCGAAAGGAAGTCAAAGAAGCTACCTCGATTATACGCTCTATTCAGGAGAGGCAATTGATAGCCAAGGATTGACAAGCAAAGTACTACAATGCCAGGCATCGGAATGTGGAGTTCGCGGTGGGCGATTGGGTCTATTTGAAGATAAAACCCTTCAAAGGCGTATCTCGGATTCGGCGGTTGAAAAAGCTAAGTCCAAGATACCTTGGTCCGTTTGAAGTGGTGGAGCGAGTCGGGGAAGCTGCTTATCGGCTAGCGCTTTCAGCAGAGTTGAGTGGATTGCATGATGTCTTCCACATTTCAGTACTTCGCAAAGCCATGAAGGAACGATCGCATATTATTGTGAATGATCATGTACTGGTCGAGTATGGGCTAACGACGAAGGTTAGACCCATTCGGATCGAAGATCTAGCCGAGAAACAGTTACGAAACAAGATAATCGGGATGGTCAAAGTCCGGTGGGACAATTGTGGCCGAGAGGAGCTAACATGGGAGCATGAGCAGACCATGCGAGCTGAGTTTCCCGACCTTTTTGAAAAAACAGTTGACCTTGTACCTGTTATATCACAACTCTTTTAATGTTATAACTTTGGGATTCCTGTTTATTTGCTGAGTACAAATTTCAGGACGAAAATTATCTTAAGGGGGGGAGGATTGTAACACCCCAAAATCTTAAGATGGAGTTAGGGTGAGTGACATGACCTGGGACACGTGCGTGTCCCAGGGCGTGTCCAGGCACACGGCCTGGGACACGGGCGTGTCCCAGGGCGTGTCCTTCTCTCGAGGCATCGACTCGAGTACTCGAGAACTATCGTCGAGAGGCAACACGGCCTGGGACACGGGCGTGTCCCAGGGCATGTCCTGCTTGAGAGAAATGGCGTTGAATGGCGTTGAGAGAAATGGCGTTGAGTGGCATTGAGTGTGGAACACGGCATGTTACACAGGCGTGTAACAGGGGCGTGTTGGGCACACGACCAGGGACATCGGCGTGTGCCTTAGCCATGTCCTTCTCGGGTGATTTGTGCTTGTGTTACAGCAGGTGACACGGCCAGTCACACGGCCGTATCAAAGTTGAGATGGGTGTGTCTGCCCTCTAACACGGGCGTGTGGAACCCGTGTTCTGGTTCATTTTGAGTCGGTTCGTACACCGCCCGGGGGACACGGCCTGGGACATGGGCGTGTCACAGGCCATATCAAGTCAAAAATAGAATTCTGGGCAGATCTTGGCCATCCAATTCCTTCTATTTGGATCCAATGGCCCTGGTCTTTTCCTACAGTGATAAGACTGAGTAGTATCTTCTTCTCTCATTCTTATCAAGAGAGCAAAAAGAGAGAGATCTTGGAGGAAGGATAAGGAGGAGAAGAGCAATGATTTGGTGGTGCTCCCGCGGTCCGGTTCGTGATCCGAGGCTAGTTTAGTGGAGGCAAAGCTGCTGCGGTGCTTTCCAACCGACCAGATTTTTGATGGCTCCCAAAAGAGCGTCAAGGGTAACGATCTTCCTTCTTGGACATGTGAATTCCTCCTTTATGCATGAGTAAGGAATCCTCTCCCCCAAAAGGTGGGAAAAGTGTGTGATTCCAGTGGGTGATAGTTGCTATCCCCAGCTTGAGTTGGCATATAGACCCAGAAAAGTGTAGTACGGGATAGGCATGCTGTGTGAAGCCCATCTTGAAATGTTGGTCTGGATTAGTGATGTTGCATTAACGCACCGGAGAAGACTCTACGTATACTCGTGTAGTGAGTGGGGTCGTTGGGTTATGCCTATGAAGGGAGTAGCAGGAAGTACTAGATTGTGGAACTCAAGGAAAATGCCCTCGTGTTGTATGTGTTGTGGCTACGATGTAGCCAGTCCTTGATGGACGATGAAGCCAGTCCTAAGTGGACAGTGTGGCTATTGTGACGCCAGTCCTTGGTGGACATTATGGAGATTGTGAGCTGCGAGCTCTAGAAGGCCTCGTTCCAAAAAGGAAAGGTGAATCCGACCCGCGCCTTTTATTATAGCCGCAAGTAAGATGTGCTTGGTGAGGGCAAGGCGACTTGAGCAACGGGGGTGGCGGATCTGTACCTACGTTATGTTGATTGTACAAGGAAGTGTCAAGGCATTGGGCTTTCATCAGTAGCATAATGAGAGTCTTAGGCATGCACGCCATTAAGACTAAATGCTCATTGGTGTTGATCTCGGTTCGCCGGTATACCCAAAAGAGTGCCTGAGAGCACAGATCGTCGAGTCAGGTGGCCGACGGTTGTGATGGATTGCTTCTGCGTGAAAGCACAATATATATGAGCTGTCAATTACTGTATTACTCTATAGGGAAGGAATGCCTCTGCCCCGGGAAAGGGATAGGATTGTTATAAATTGGTCAGCTGAATGCTGACCGTTGCCTTGGTTGCCACCTTCCGGGTGGATTGTCCCTATGCAGGTGCTGGAGAGCCGAGCGGAAAATGAAGGGCTGATGCCCCTGCTGCTGCTGCTTCCGCTCTTGCTATTGCTACTAGCCCTCGAAGGCTAGCTTTTGTAGTTTCTGTTATTCATGTATGGCCGGCCTGCGCGCCGATGTATGTAATCCATACTGTTTAAAGATAAACTGTAAGGCCTTAAGGCCAAACTGTAGTATTTGCTATGCCCTCGTTTGAGTGGTTGTGTATAACGTTGGTTTATATATATCTAGTGGATATTCCTGCCATGAGTTCAGCTACTTGTCTTTCTATTCCGCTAGCATGCTCTGTGTTAGGATGCTTTGGTGGTATTATCCTGTGACCTCACCGTCTGTTTATAACATATAGTGTGGGGCCCCGGCTGAACCTTCTATTATATGTTATTTAACAGGTGGAGTCGTTACACTAAAGATCCTCTTCAGACGGACTCAAGCATCAGCCTGCACAGGTTGCGACCCTTCAACTAGGATCGTTCCTTGCGTCTAGAAGGAAGCTCCAGATCGAGAGCCCAGTCCGCCCCTCTTGTGCGGATTGGCTTGTCCTTTCCTTTTAGTTTCCCGTCACCGCTGCCGGCTCTCTTGTACCCAGGGCAGCCGGTTATTTTAGACCTGCCCGTTTGGGCAGGCCCCCGAACTTATAAATAGGGGAAGTGGTGCACCCAAAGCTTGCTGCCTCGAGCCCAGGAGCCCACATATTAGAGGTTGTAGACTCGAATCTCAGACTTTGTAGTCTCCAATGTGTCTTGACACCACAGCGATCAGCGGTCCTTATTAATCCTTTTCTTTGTCCACTAGTAAACGGTTGCTTGCAGTTTCCCTAACCTCTTTTTCCCTTCTGCCAGAACTTAAAGGCGCATTTCTTGCATCAACAAAAACGCGCGACCTTCAGATTCAAGTTACCGTTTAAGTTCACAGACTGAAATGTCAGATTGCCGATCATCTCATCACCATGTCCGCTCAGGTCGCTCAAGCATGTCAGATGACTTGTGGGACGCGCTTGACCGATCCCGAATAGAGGCTGAACAGTCTCGGAGAGAGACCGACCAGCGCATCGACGCAATAAGTCGGGCCCTGACCGCACTTACTCAACGACTTGACCAACGCAGGGCGGTCTTCACGGACGAGCCAGTCTGCCAAACGCTAGTCCGCCAAGTGCCAGCAGTAACGCCACCGCCAGCCAGCTCGCCTCTCCAGCCCGCAGCTCTGCTGCGACATCAACCGATTAGCTCGCTCCACTTATGGACTTTTTTCGTGAGGTGGCCAGGGGAATTCCAGCCCACAAGATTGACATTGCTGAGGACAATCAGCTCGTACGGCCTCCTGCGATCTCTACTCTAGCTCAAGCTGTAGAATCTCCTTTTATAGATAAGATCCGTCAAGAGCAGGCTCCAAATAATTTCATAGAACCATGCATTCCCTTTTATACTGGAGAGACAAACCCAGTCGCTTATCTCCAGGCCTTTGAGGATGTCGTAGCTATGAGGTGTCTGTTAGATGGCTTGAAGTGCAAGTTCTTGGTGACCACTTTCGACGGCCAGGCCCGAGAATGGTTTCATGAACTGTACCCCCGATCTATCGTCAATTTTGCCAAGCTTCGCAAGGAGCTCCTTCTAAGGTTTGCCACTTCCAGGAAAAGGAAGAGCGGGCTAGCTACCCTCTTTAAGATCAAGCAAGAAGACAATGAGTCGGTAACACAGTTTGTGGATCGCTTCCGGAAGGAGAAGTTGGTGGTCAAGAATGTGGATCCTAAATTCTATTAGATCACCTAAATCAACGGACTCAAGGAAATGCCATTGAAATTCGAAGCAACGACAAAAGATCCTGCCACATTCGAGGACCTAATAGCTTTGGATAATACCTTCATTGAAGGGGAGAGTGCCAACCCCTCATATGTATCCAACTTAACGACAAAGGCGGAAAGAAGGGACACCACAGATTCCTCTACAACTCATCGAGTACCCAGACCTCCTCTACCAAAGTATCAGCCTCCGGCAAATAGGGGAAGGAATTTCTAGCACAAGCGACCTTACCAAAATCATCAATAGTTTCGTGAGCAGAAACTGTCGTTGGTCGCTACCCCAGCTCATGTTGCTCCTCGGATCCGACCTGTCCTTCAAATTCGGGATAGCTCATCTTCAGATGATCAACAAAGCCACGGTCCTGTGGAAGAGCTTGCCTCCATGGGCATGACAGTAGATGATGTTCTCCAGATCCTACAGAAAAAGACTGAATTCAATAAAGAATTCCAGAAAGCATAGGGAAAGACTCAAAACTCGGATCTTTTCTGTACATTCCACAAGGAGAAAGGGCACCCAACCGAGGATTGCAGAGCTCTCTGACAGGTTGTGGAGCGGCTGCTTGCCGTAGGAAAATTAGGGGCCTTGGAGTAAAAGATGCTTCAGCAAAACCATCCACCTTTAAAGGCAAAGAGGTGGCCGAAGTTTTTTGAGAATGATGACATTGAGGAGGCAGGATACATTGGCATCATCAAATTCGGAGAAAGCGTCGACGCAGACGACGTAGGAATCCTCGGCGATCACTTTTGCATCCATGTAGGAGCGGGTACAGAGTCAAGTAGGAAGTCTTCCCTGACTAAGATCTCACGGCATGAGGTCGCAATGAATTCTACAGCCCCGCCAAGGTAAATCGTTACTTTTGGCTCAGAGGATCTCCCGAAGATGGCCTACCCCTCCAACGACACTGTTGTAATCAGAGCAATTAATGAAAATGACACGGTTCAGTGAATTTTGGTTGATACTGGAAGTTCGGTCAACCTTATATTCAAGAATGCCTATAAGGCCCTGAGATCTAGAAAGACTTTGCTCTCCACTGAAGGGCTGCTTTATGGCTTCACTAGCAAAAGGAAGAAAGTTGAAGGGAGCATTTGTCACAACCCGCATTTTTCACCGCCAATAAAGGAGTATCAGAGTAAGGGAAAAACACACGTCATGATGCCACGTCAGTAGGGGATAACGGCGGACGCTCAGACAAAACACCTACTTAAACAAGAAGAAAGATTCTTTATGTTATTTAATGGTAAAAATCAGTTAAGTGCAGTAGTTAGCCGTATCCCTCGGCTTAGTGGCTTATTTAGTACACAAGAAGAGTAATTAAACGCTGCGGAAAGTGCTTCTTTTATCAGATTAGGCATCCTACAAGAGCTTAGAGTTTCCCAAAGGACACCACAAGGCTTGCAAGTTCTAAATTTATAGTAGAAGTTAAAGTAGATTTTTTTACAATCGTTAAATATAGTGAGTTAACATTTTAAGTTATGTAATGCATGCGGTAATAATAGTAATTTATTATACCTGAAAATAACTATCATGCAATCCTAACATAAAAAATCCCAGAGAGCAAGTAATCCACATCCACAGAAAAAAAACTATGCATCTAGCAAGTTTCCAAAAATGAAAATCCTTTATGTGTCAGCAAACTGACACGAACCCACATACAGTAAAGTATGTCTGAGATAGTAAAACAAAATAAACAACAATTATCTCGCTAAGATGAGGCCACAACCACAACCAACACTGCCGCTCAAGCACTCCTAAAACAAGCACCGAACTCAACTACAGCTCTGAACCTAAAGCATTCCAAAGACAGAACACCTCAGCAAGAAAGTACAAGTGATGGAAAAAAGAAAGCCATAAGTACAAAAGTCAAGGGGTACCAACCCAAGACCAAAGAAAAGGTACATAAACAAGTACAGTAGCCAGGTACAAAGGTAAAAAGAGAAACACTTACGTGAAGCGTCACGTAACCACAACACCCCAAATGCACAAGACTATAAGGGGAAAAGTTCAAAATTAAACCATCAGGAGAGAGACAAACCCCTATTAGCCACCTGTGGTCAACTCCACCAAAAAAAAACAACACGGTCGAGGTGGTCAACTCATCCGGACACAACCCCAATGAAAATTTATCCGTCTAATTGCGGGGGAGGTTGGATACTCCACCATTTACCGCAAATGCCCAAAAATCCGGTAGAGCCCCACAAAGTACTAATAGGGAGAACAAACGTCGCGGCGGTGAGTTCTTCCACTGAAACACCCGCAACAAAGATAAACCAGAAAGTGACATCTCGTAACGACCCGAGTTTAGAGCTCAGGGGCACACCACAACCCATCCTTGGTCCGGCGGCTTGTCTCACCCCACGACATCGCCATGAAGAAAACCATGATATAAATCTCAAGTCAACAATGACACATCGGATTCTACTAGACAATTCTAAATTGAAACGGTTGATCAACCTTTAGGAAGAGTTTACAATCCTTAAAAAATAAACTCTAACATGTCCTACCTTATAGTAGAGGAACGGTTATAAGAGTGAGATTCAACCACATCATCAAAGAATAGAGCACTTAACAAGTCAAGGTAGCAAAAATCAAGAACATGAAGTTATAAGTAGAATTAGATAAGAGATCTAAACAACACTATATACAGCAAGTTATAAAAAAATAATGATAACAAGAAGTTAAAAATTTTCTGCAAATCGGGATAAAGAAGGGAAGAGAAGGAGGAAACCATCACTTGCCTTGGTTTTGCCGGAAAAACATTCCAAATCACTCCTTATCGCAGATTGGGGCTAAAGAAGACGAGGGAAGTCGAAATCTAATAAAAATGACAAAAAATAGGAGTTAGGGCCAAAAACCCTTACGAGAAAACTCAAGAAATGGGGATAGTTTTACCACGATGCCGTAGCTCTCGACGAGAGCTTTCCAGATCTATAATTGATTGAATATTTCGAGCACCGAAGCTCCGTCGGCTGCCGCCGGAAGATTCACGAATGGGAGGGAGTCTCCGCTCTGGTTTCAGTTCAGTCCGAACGTAAAAAAGAAGATGATGTTTTCTTTTCTAATTATCCTTAAGTATGAGAGTATAAACTTTTATATATATATATATATAAATAGATAGATATATATATAGATATATATATATACATGTGTTTATAAATTATTTTGTCTAAATAGGAAGAAAAAACGGATGATTTTTGTGCGGGCACGCGGAAATGAAAATAGAGGTTTAAAAGGGATTCAAATAGAACAGTGCTCAACATGAAAGTTGTAGATCTTGTTGAGACGAATAAATTTCATGTTAACCTTTTTTTATATGGCACCGTTTTGACCCTCAAAACGGCGCCCGAACTCAGATAGGAACGGACTACTCGAGAAGGACGACCGATTACTCGAGAACAAGATTAGAGGTACTCGAGAAGTAGAAAACATGTTACTCGAGTACTAAAAATCAGTACTCGAGAACAAACATATAATTACTCGAGATGAAGAGTAGAGTACTCGAGTACAAGCCCAGAATACTCGAGAACTAACCCAGACCACTAGAGAACAAAAATTGCAAAACAGTATTTTTTTCCTCATGAATAGTGATTTTTACAAATATATCCAAAATCAAACTATTGAGATGAATAGTAAAAGAAATTTTTGAATAGTGCTTTAATATTAAAATAATTATATTTATATATTTTTGAACAAGGAAACACGAGTTCAAAATGGAGGCTCAAACGCGTGCCGAATTAAACGAAAGTCGCACCATAGGCGAACAATGACGCTACGAACTCAACGCAGAAGTTAAAACCAAAATCCGACAAGCCGTTCTTGAGATATAAATTTTCAAAGTATACGGAGAACATAAATTCCACAAAACTTCGGAAAATCACCGAGACTCGAATATCGCTCGGATCGTGACGAAACTTGATGAGCAAGTATAAATTATTTAACTTAATTTTCCAAAGCAAAATTTTCCAATTACAACAAGAATTCATGAATTTGGCCGACTCGACCGAATGGATGCGAAATTTCCTTAACGGCATTGTGTCGTCAACTCGACGTTAAAATTAACGTCATGACGTCATAAATATGACGATATCAAATCAAATAAAATAATCGAACAAAAATTCGAGGGCGTTACAGTGTTACACTCTCAGTAACACTCGGGGGGGGGGGGGGGGGTATCCAAGCTTATCACGTTCGTAGTAGTTGATGCGGCAAACAGCTACTGCGCCATCTTCGGAAGACCCCTTCTTAATGAATATTGGGCAGTGGTTTCCACCTTTCACTTGGCAATCAAGTTTGCAGCAGGAGGAAAGAAGCACCGGTTTAGAAGCGACACAAGGGAGGCCCGAGAGTGCTATGTTAAAACGGTGAACATGATCGAGCAGGTGCCTCCTCAGATGTCTCTAGTTGCCACCTCAGAAGAAATGCCCCCCAATAAGAGATCGAAAATCAGGAGGAAATCAAGGAAGGAGTTCACCTATAGCCTACCCAGGCAACCCAAGGAATTCCAATTGGCATAGATGAAGAAAAAAGACTTTCTATCAACTCGGAGCTCCCTGAGGAAGAGAAGGCATAGTTGATCGCCTGCTTATTGAAGAACCTGGATTTCTTCTCCTGGGCAGCAGAGGACATGCCAGGAGTAGATCCTAATGTCTCTTGTCACCACATAAATATTGCTCCTGACTTTAAACCTGTTCAACAAAGGAAGAGGGAGGTGGCGGCGAAGCTGGCCGAGCCAATTAAGGAATAGGTTGCGAAGCTTCTCAAGGCTAAGTTCATTCTTGAAATTCAATACCCATCCGGGGTATCAAATGTAATAATTGTGAAGAAGTCGGGGGGAAAATGGATGATGTGTGTTGACTTTACCAAATTTAATAAAGCGTGCCCCAAAGATTATTATCCCCTGCCTCGGATAGACGCTTTAGTAGATTCTGCGGTTGGATATCTTTTTTTGAGTTTTTTAGATGCATTCTCTGGTTATCACTAGATTAGGATGCATAAGCCTCACATTCCCCATATGTCTTTTATCACAAACGATGGTTGTTACTGCTATCTTGTGATGCCTTTTGGACTAAAAAATGCAGGCGCTACTTATCAACGCAATGATGGATTTTTTTAAAGAACATAAAGGAAGAAATCTTGAAGTATACGTCGATGATCTTCTTATTAAAATTAAAACCTTTGCTTCGCATTTGCAAGACCTTGCAGAGACATTCGCTACTCTGCGGAGGTATAACATGAAGTGAAATCCGTTGAAATGTATCTTTGGAGCAAATAAATGAAAATTTCTCGGTCATCTCCTTACCTCCGAAGGGCTTGCCCCTAACCCAGATAAAATTAATGTAATCCTCAATATGCCATAACCTCGCTCCCCTAAAGAAGTTCAACAACTAGGGGGAAGGCTAGCAGGCCTTGGAAGATTTATTTCCATGAGTAGGGGATAAAAGCGTTTCATTTTTCAAAACTCTTCGTGGGGGATTGATGCGTGGAAATCGGCAAGCGCACCGGTCGAACAAGTAATAAAATTTAGGAATAAATCCCCGAGTGTCGGTCTCTTGAGGAATGCAATTAGCATAGAGCGGCAATAGTTCAGAAAATATCGTTATGAGGGTTATACTTAGAAAAGATAAAAAAGGGGGCTTGTGAGATTGTGGTTTCTTGATCTAATAAACTAATTAAGACTATGCGGGTCGAAGGCACCGCTTCGCAAGGTGAGGTGAGTGCATCAGTCGCGATGCTAAACTTCGGTTGGGAGAGTGGACGGAAAGCTAATGGATGTAAGTGTTCTTGTGCAGAGTGCAATCGGGTGAAACAAGTATAAGGAGTGGATGTGGAGTGGGAGAGGCGCATTCACAACACACAACTCAAAAGTAAATGAAAACTACAAACATCCAATTATATATAGAGTAGAAAATCTAGTTCATTATAATATCAAATCATTCCATACAACGAAGAAAGGGGAAGAGGAGTAAACCATTAGAGGGTGAAGGTCAACTGCAGGTCGTGGCTGGAATAGTGAGTTGTCAATTCGTTTTCGGGCTCAGTCCAAGGAGGCTTCCAGTACCAACAAGCTATCACCTCGAAGGCCTTTGAGTCCATTCTCTAGTTCGCCTTCTTCTCCAACTCCGGTGGAAAGCTTGGAGTTGAGGTCATCAATGGACGGGAGCTTCGCCGGAGGGTTTGTAAACTTCGGAATCACTGGCTACAGACTCCCGATGGAAGGGATGAAGGTGGATGTGGATGGATCAGCTGGATGGCGAAATGGCGGCCTGGCGGCAAGTCCCGATCGAGATGAAATTAACCTAATTCGCGGAATGAACCTTTATATAGTAGCAGATTTTGAATACCACGCATGCTCATCGACGCACGACCAGTGGTCGTGCGCCCTGATGTTGGCGCTCGTACAGCAGCAACCTGTAGGACCTACATAAATTGTCAGTAAACGCGCACAATCGGTGTCACACGATCGTTGATCGTGCGAGGTATGGTCAGTGCTCGTGCTATAGCGGAGACAGGGAAGAAAGAAAATGGGTCATGAACGCGCACGATCGGCAGCGCATGATCGGCGATCCTGCGAGGTTTAGCTGGTGATCGTACGACAGCCTGAGATAGGGCTGGTGGAAATTTGGCATGAACGCACACGATCGACAATCATGCGCCAAATGGTTCTCTTGTCGTGCGTGGGTTAAAACGCACGACCATTAACTCTTTGGCTGAACAATGGCAAGGATCGGTCACAGACGCCCACATGATCCCCGTACCTGTAGGAAAACAGATCGGGCTGTCGAAGATGGCGTTCAACGATAATAATGAAACTCAAATACAACACAACGCATGCGTAAAGAGATATGAAATAAGTAAACGCATGTAAATGGGCTTAAACAGTGCACTGGGTGTGGAATAGTGTAATGATCAAAAAGGAGTGGTATTAGTGCTAAAAGGAGGTGCAATGGCATGAAAATGAGCCCAGATGAGTACGGAATCCGGTATAAAATATGGACTCATCACACCCCCAGACATAACTGTTTGTGCATCCCGAGCAAATGAATCTGGCGGAATGTTAAAAAGGGAGCTTATCTAATAGATTGCAAGCACGAGGTGATATACGAAGTTTCGCACTTGTGTGCACCGAAATTTTGTAGATAGAGATTCTAATTAAACAAGCTAATCTATGAAAGTGTAAAAGCGTAAATAGAAATTTATTATTACTCATATGGTGAAATATGAAGAATCTCGTAGTCGCGCTCGATTCGAAAGTAGGCGAGCTACTCAGGGAGATGTTGCCCAAAGACGAAATTCAAGAATATCTCCGTTGAAATCCATCAACGTCGCGGGCCATAAGATTGCCCGGTTACACTCTCTCCATGGTGCTACGAAACTCACGTGTCGAATCGGTAGGGCTTTAGGTTAGAAGGAGGCTTAGGCTAGGGATTGGTACATCAAGGGTAAACATGAAGGCTCACACAACCAATCTGAGCAATCAACATCTAAAATAAAGCAGCCCTTAACTTTTTTGCACACGTGACACACCCCCAGACTTGGCGTGAAAACTGGGTGTGTACACGACCTGCTCTAACAATTATAAAACTGGATTTTTATTATTTAAACACAAGGGGATGAAAATTTTCTTTTCTCCCTTTTTTTGTTTTAGAATATTTTTCCAAACACGTCCTTTTTCTTTTTTTTGTGCATCCCCATATTCAACATTTATAAATATATAGCACATCACATTTCACACAAGAAGATCACACCACATGAATAAGATTAAGTTCTTGGATTAGGTTATGGTAGTCGGATAGGCTTGAGGCTTTGGTGAGAATAAATGGAACTGAAACAATTGGAGGGGTAGGCTCAACGGGGCTAGCAATAGTTAGCAATTAGGACCGGTAAATAAATATCTCAAACTAGCCAAAATGATGGCCTAAGTCACGCTCAATCCATGAGCCGTTTGCACTTATGCTTCAAGAGTTGGTTGGGGCAAGTTCTTAGCCCGCGAGAGAGGTAAACCTTCCTCCCGACTCGAGCAACATGTACCGAGCACTAGCCAACACACGAAATCGAGCTACTAGTCGATTCAAACAATTTCACCAATAGAGTTGAATAAATTAAATTTATGCAAATACAATAACAATAAATTAAATGCTTAAAGAAAATCTATTTCTACTAAAAAATTTCGAGGCGAGCACGAGTACTCAACTAGATTACTATAGGAGTCAACATCGCACCTAGGCTCGCAATCGACTAAACTACCATCCAATTTTTACAACCCAACCCGGACGTGAATGCACGGGAACACACAAAAAGCAAGTGGGCGCTCATGTGGGTGAGTGTGCGTGCTACATGATTCTATAATAATAACACACAGAATATAAAACTACTGGCATGCAACTATGGTGCTCTGGTAGTGCGTAGCCTGCTCTCCCCCCCAGACTTAAATGAAAACGCAGCTCAAGAATGATAAATAGACATTTCAAAATGAAATAAGTGCTGAAAGGAAAGAGTACCTATGCTCATAATTGAGCATACCAGTAGAGACGTAGAAAATCTGGCAGCGGTTGCCGCTTCGCTAAATTGCCACTTCGCTAAATTACCGCTTCGCTAAAATGCTGGACCTGCGAATTAGGCTATCCACAAAAAAAGGAATACCGGGGACAAAGATAAACAAAATATTATAAAAAAAAATAGAAGCACAAAAGCAGGACTAGGTGGTCCAATCATGGGTTGTCTCCCGAAAGCCCTTTTGTTTACCATCCTTAAGGTGGACCAAATACCTGTATTAGCAGTTATAATAAAGAGTTATTTGCAGTTTGAAAAGAAAGAAATAAAATAGAGCGAACTAGAGTTCCATACGCAGCGAGAAAACGGAAAGAAGAGGGTAAGTGGAATGATGGTGTTGCAATCAGCTATAAGCGGATTTGTGGTAATTCTCTCCGGTGGGGTGCGAGAGGACGACATATTACCTTTTTGCGTCGGGGGAAGGGGATTTCCCCATACTCCGATTGTGCTATTCCTCGCGTCGGAATACAGCATAGCGCTCGTCGCGTAAAAGCTTTGCCTCTTTCAGTTTCTCCACCGCAGGGGACTTCCAATGGATGTAGTCTGTGGGTTTTCCTATTTTTGTGTTTGGTGGTGTCCTGTTCGGCAACGTGATGGCGACCGAATCAGCCCTAGCTACATGCCGCTTAACAGATTTATCAGCAGTGTTATATAAATAAGTGTCTATGGATTTCTCTCGGATAAAAAGCAGTTCGCTAGGCTCAAAAATGGAGTTGGCGGAAAGGAGAAAGGCAGCCGTGGCTTTGGCGCACTCGATCTCCTCTTTTACCAATAGCTCTTGATTCTCATATATCTCCTGGGAGAGTCCTTTCTTTGTCTTATCTTCCGGATGTGCTTTTTCCAATTTTGGGAGTCCTGAATCTATCTTGGTATCTGTGAAACTCAGAAAATTGTTATTTTGGGTGGGAGAGGGATGTATGGATGTGTTATCGTGGGTGGAATCTTTGGCTGACCAAGTGACGCATCCTTTGGAAAAGTCGAGGGATGCATCGCTGGCCATCAGGAATGGGACTCCTAATATAGAAATAGAGTTATTTTCCCTTGGTTCCAAAACCTGAAAATCAGTGGTTATGCTTTTTCCGTTCACCTCGATTTCGACTTCCCATACACCTCCCTCGGTGTCAACCAAATTGTCGTTCGCTAAGATAAGCGACTTCCATTTTTCAATGTCGACTTATAGGTGCATCTTCGCAATATCTTCCAGGGTGAGGATGTTGCTGGATGCTCTAGAGTCGCATAATGCTGGGGTTTCAAAGTTATTTATTTTACAATTGATGACGAGTTCGTTGCTTTTTCCCAAATTTTCCTCCCCAAGGCTTTTACCTTATTCATGGGGGTTATTTTCGGTGTTACTAGGTAAGGTGCCTTGGGTGCGCTCGGAGACCACTTGGGCCAATTAGCCCAATTGTTCCTCCAGTTTGTGCATCGAGGCGGCATGATTTGTCATAATTGTTTGGGAAATTTCATCGAATTTCTCGAACATCTCTTCCAAAGAACTTTTTTTAACGGCAGGGGGCCTTTGGGAATAATTTGGTTGAGGCGGCCACAATTGGCTTCTAGAGGCATACGCATCATTTTGATGCTGCCCCGGTTTCCATCTGGCCAGATGCGTTTGGATTCCAAGAAAAATTGGGGTGATTTTGTACCCCCGGGTTGTATGTGTTTCCGTAACGCACTCCCCAATTTTGATTTGCTACAAAATGAACTGAATCATTCAGAAAAGAAGATTCGTCTGGTACCTCGGCTCCTAGGCATTCGAAGCTGTGGTGGTCGGTGCTTCTGCAACCTTGGCATGAGATTGCCATCACTGGGGCGGCAGCAGCGGGCTTGGGGATATCCACTGCGAATACTCCGCTTGTGCTTCGTGGGATGTTTCTTTCGGCGGTCCAGTAAGTGCTGTGGGTAGCGGTGTCTTGTAATATTCTCAGTGCATCTTCTGGAGCAAGGTTCATGATTGTTCCTCTGGAGGCGGCATCGATCATGGCTCGATGGTGGGGTTCAATAGCAAAGTAGAAACTTTCGACGAGGTTCTACGTTTGTAATCCATGGTTAGGGCACTTCCTCAGCAGCTCATTGAAATGCTCCCAAACTTCGGCTAAACTTTCTTAATCGGCTTGCCGGAAGTTGGCTATTGCTCGCCTCATGCTCACGATCTGATCTACCGGGTGGGACTTCGCTAGGATTTTTGTGGTCAAAGCCTCCCAGGTGGTGGCTGTTCCAGGTGGGATGGAGTGAAGCCACATCTTGGCTTTGTCCCTTAGTTAAATAGGGAAGAGGCGGAGCTTGACGGTTTCGTCCGGGATTCCAGTGTAGCGGAACGTGGCGTAAATTTCATAGAATTTCACCAGGTGAAGATGGGCGTCTTTAGTGGCCATTCTTGAGAACTGAGCGTTGTTCCGAATGATATTCAGGATAGCTGGTTTAATCTCGAACTATTGGTTGGTGATAGCAGGTCCGAAATCGGGGTATATATTCCCGATGGTAGGTGCAGTGTAATCCCGCATGGTGCGGACCTGGGGAGGGCTCACTTCATTTTCATCGCCATTTCGGTCGCCAGGAGGTATCCCTCCAACTCGGTTGCTGGCATCAATATTTAGCTGGTCTCCCATTAGGTCTAAAATGATGGCTGCGGCGCGTCTTCGCGCTAGGATAGTACGTTTGATCTCTGTGTCGTAAGCTACTAGATCTCTTGTGGCTCGACCCTGCATTCACTGCGGAAAACTACACAAGGAAACAACAGTCAAAAACACTAACTCTTATAATAATATTTTCAGTCATCCTGAGTCGCTTTATAGTTGCATTCCCCGGCAACGGTGCCAAAACATGATGCGTGTAAATCGGCAAGCGCACCGGTCGCACAAGTAATGCAATTTTGGAATAAATCCCCGAGTGTCGGTCTCTTGAGGAATACAATTAGCATAGAGCGGCGATAGTTAAGAAAATATCATTATGAAGGTTATACTTATAAAATATTAAAAAGGGGGCTTGTGAGATTTTGGTTTCTTGATCTAATAAACTAATTAAGACTATAAGGGTTGAAGGCACCGCTTCGCAAGGTGAGGTGAGTGTATCGGCCGCGATGCCGAATTTCGGTTGGGTGAGTGGACGGAAAGCTAATGGATGGAAATGTTCTTGTGCGGAGTGCAATCGGGTGAAACAAGGGTATGGAGTGGATGTGGAGTGGGCGAGGCGCATTCAGAACACACAACTCAAAAGCAAATGAAAACTACAAACATCCAATTAGATATATAGTAGAAAATGAAGTTCATTACAATATCAAATCATTCCATACAACGAAGAAAGGGGAAGAGGAGTAAACCACTAGAGGGTGAAGGTCCACCGCAGGTCGTGGCCAGAATAGCGAGTTGTCAATCCGCTTCCGGGCTCAGTCCGAGGAGGCTTCTGGTACAAACGAGCTGTCACCTCGAAGGCTTTTGAGTCTGTTCTCTAAGTCATCTTATTCTCCAACTCTGGTGGAATGCTTGGAGTTGAGGTCATCAATGGCTGGGAGCTTCACCAGAGGGTTTGGAAAGCTTCGGAATCACCGACTACAGACTCCCGATGGAAGGGATAAAGGTGGAGGTGGATGGAGCAACTGGACGGCGAAATGGCGGTCTGGCGGCAAGTACCAATCGAGAGGAAATTAACCTAATTCGTTGAATGAACCTTTATATAGTAGCAGATTTTGAATACCGCGCACGCTCATCGACGCACGACCAGTGGTCGTGCGCCCTAATGTTGGCGCTCGTACGGCAGCAACCTGTAGGACCTACAGAAATTGTTAGTAAACGTGCACGAGCGGCATCGCATGATCAGTGATCGTGCGAGGTATGGTCAGCTTTCATGCGATAGCGGAGACAGGGAAGAAAGAAAATGGGTCGTGAACACGCACGATCGGCAACGCACGATCGGTGATCGTGCGAGGTATAGATGGTGATCGTGCGATAGCCCAAGATAGGGCTGGTGGAAATCTGGCATGAATGCGCACGATCGACGATCATGCGCCAAAGGGTTCTCTGGTCATGCGTGGGTTAAAACGCACGACCAATGACACTCTGGCTGAAAAATGGCCATGATTGGTCCTGGACGCCCACACGATCCTCGTACCTGCAGGAAAACAGATCGGGCTGTCGAAGATGGCATTCAATGATAACAATGAAACTCAAATACAACACAGCGCATGCGTAAAGAGATATGAAATAAGTAAACGCATGGAAATGGTCTTAAAAAGTGCACTGGGCATGGAATAGTGTAGTGATCCATAAAGAGTGGTATTTGTGCTAAAAGGAAGTGCAATGGCATGAAAATGAGCCCAGATGAGTCTGGAATCTGGTATAAAATATGGACTCATCAGGGATCTAAATTTTAATGGACCGAAGAGTGCGCGAAAGCTTTTGAGCAACATAAAAAGCAACTCACCTCAACTCCTTTGCTTCAAAGTCCTCGAATTGGAGAAATATTGTACATCTACCTAAGAGTCAGCTCGGAAGAAATAAGCTCAGTCCCTGTTAGAGAGGAAGGAAGAAGGCAATATCCGGTATATTATGTAAGCCATATATTGAAGAATGTTGAAACCAGGTATCCAATCCTCGAGAAGCTTGCACTTAAACTGGTAATGTTTGCCCAAATACTTCGACCATATGTCCAAGCACACTTAATCTAGGTGAATACTGATCAGCCATTAAAAAATATCCTATAAAAACTAGAACACTCTGGGAGACTGGCCAAATGGGCAATTAAACTTAGCGAGTTTGATATTTAAAATGTACCCAGAATGGCTATCAAAGCACAGGTATTGGAAGATTTCTTGATAGACATAACTGAGTCTAATACTAAACAAGCCGATCAATCTCCGTTAACATGGACAATATACATAGATGGTGCTTCAAGAAAAAACTCCTCAGGAGTAGGAGTAGTCCTCATTAACCCCAACGGGGTCAAGCTGAAACAGTCCGTAAAGTTCTCTTTCCCAACCACCAATAACCAAGCAGAGTACGAAGCACTCTTAGCAGGTCTGCGGTTTACGAAGGAGTTGGGAATAGACCATGCGCATATTAAAACCGTCTCTTTTGTAATGGCGTCACAAGTGCTGGGAAATTTTGAAACAAAAGAGCCCACCTTGAAGAAATATTTAATGTTGGTGAAGAAAGAGATTGGGAGGTTTAAAAGTTTCACCATTGAGAACTTCTCAAGAGTACAAAATACTAAGGCGGACGAGTTAGCAAATTTGGTCTCCCCTCGGGAGAGACAACTTCAGAGCTTTTTTACCCGGCTACGGAAGAAGGGGAGTTGATGCAAGTAGAACAACGACCCTCTTGGATGGACCCGTTCAAATCATATCTCTCAACAGGAGAATTACCTCAGACATTAAAAGAAAAGAGAACATTCAGAATGAAAGTTGCAAATTATAAACTTATCTCTAGAATTCTCTATTTAAAAACATTCCTCTCCCGAATGGCAAGGTGCGGGTCTTAGGAGGAGATTCCAATGGTGCTCCGAGAAGTTCACTCTGGGGAATGTGGCATCCATTCAGGAGCAAGAACTTTGGAGAGAAGAATATTGCGACAAGGTTATTTCTGGCCCACGATTAGAAATGATTCAGAATCCTATGCAAAGAAGTGTGCCAAGTGCCGGAAATTTGCTCCGCTTCAACTCCAACCATCTCAGTGACTTATGTGAATCACCACACCCTAGAATTTTGTGGTTTGGGGAATTAATCTCCTCGGACCATTTCCCATGCCGAGTGGGCAGCAACGTTTTATCTTGGCTATGGTTAATTACTTCAGCAAATGTATTGAATCCAAGGCGCTAGCAAAGACAACAACCCAGGTGATAAAAAAAACTTTGTGTGGGGGGAGATAATTTGCAGGCATGGAATCCGGATGGCAATAATTACGGATAATGGGCCGCAGTTCAACAATGAAGAGATGAAAAACTTTTGCAAACAAGTCGGCATAGAACTGCGATTCTTGTCAGTTCATCATCCCAGAAGCAATGGCCAGGTAGAAGTAGTGAATAAGCAGATATATAATTTGCTAAAAAAGAAAGTGCAAAATCTGAGAGGCAACTGGGCAGATGAGCTCTCTTCAGTTCTATGGACCCTCAGAACAACCCCCTCATCAGATACGGGAGAAACCCCTTTCAAGCTTGCTCATGGCTTAGAGGCTCTCATCCCGGTAGAATTTGAGGTTCCGACTCCCAGGGTCCTGCAGGCCTTATAGAGCTGGGAAGACTGGCTTGATATTAACAACGAGAACATGAAACATAGCTTGGATTAAATTGAAGAAATGCAGGATGAGGCCGTTATCAGGCAGGAGGAAGTCAAGGGAAGGGTGGCCAGATATTTTGACAAGAATATCAGGGTCAAACATTTTTCGGTGGGAGATCTCGTTCTGAAAAAGGTAGATGTAGCAGCAAGAACTAGTTCAGTGGGTAAGCTGAATCAAAACTGGAATGGACCATTCATCATTAAAAAAGTTCTAAATTATGGGGCATACCAACTGCAAACCTATGACAGGGAAGACATACCTCATGCTTGGAATGGTGATGATTTAAAGCGGTTTTATGCTTTAACAAACACTTATCATTTGTATTCATTTCAGTGATTATATCAATGAGAATTTCTTGCTAACACTTTTTCTTGCATATCGCAATCACTTATCCTTATCTGCAACTCAAAATATAAGATCACTGAATCAAGAGACATTGCCAAGTCCAGCTTGGACCCCCCGAGAATTGTTGTCATTAGCGTAACACCACGATGACCACGTGTTGCGGGGAGATTTCGCACCGTGTAGTTGGAGCTTGCAGATTCTCGCGCGGTGGGCTACTAGATTTTGGATCCCAGCTGGTACCTGACTCCACCTCTGCATTTTTTGAGGGACGGGGTGGTTGTTAGCTCTACGATGATTTGTAAGGGATAGCGTACACCTTGATGGTCTCTTTGTGGAAAGCAATGCCATCCGACACTTGTCTACAGATCATCCAAGTATGTACTCTCGAACACTCTTTGATACTCTCAAGCAGTGCCTGCATGGAATCCATAGCCCGTTTGATCCTTTCAGGAAAGCAATGCACCCCGCGTGCACCTACCCAATTGATCCAATCAGTCTTAATCCCAGGCAAGGGAGCAGTGTTATTTTTCTCTAAATTAACTTGAAGCGCACAGCTTTCATAACCTCGCTAGGAAAGCAATGCCTGCCTTGCAGGCACCTGTCCTCGTGGTCACCTAAGCTGACCATCCTTAAATGCGTACAAGGTTCCGGCATCCGCTCAGTCTGCTCAGTCCGCTCAGTCCGCCAGGATTCCAATAGGTTGGTCATACAACTCTCAACCTCACGTGGAAAGCAATGCTTTCCCTGCAGGCACCTGCCCGCGTGGTTACCTGAGCTGTTGATCATCACTTCATATATTGTTATCATTTACAGTCTGTAGAGCCTTATCTTTCAGGCCGCCAAGTTCTTGGGTGATGTGGTTGACATTTTTTTGTGACCCTATGAGGAAAGCAATGGACTTCGTCCCCACCTGCCCCTTTATCACTTAAGTCTGTAACCCATCTTTCTCAGCTTGCAAAGTTTGTTTGTAATTATCTCAGTTCACAATATCGATCATCGATCTTTATATTATCAAAATTAGTTAATGAATTTGCGGACTGGAATTGATATTTGCCAGAGACCGCCAACTACTTGGTAAAGTTGGAAAATCACTAGTTCGAGAAATTACGGTGAACTGCAGCTAAATCATTCTTATTATATAATTTGGCGATCTACAACTCAGGCATAACGGCCTGGATTATTATCAACCTTGGTTTTCCATTTTATATGCAGGTGGCCTAATTACTAAATTACGCAGATTGATTCTACTAAGCTCTAACAACGATTATTGATCATACACATTATAAACAACAAAGTCAACAAAATATTGAAGAGAACAAGAAAACGATGAGAATAAAAGCTGATCAAAATATCCTTTGTATCCAATAATAAAAAATTTACATCTTTTTTACATACTCGACGACCTCCGATTGAGTCCGCCCCCTTTACAAAAAACAAAAATGAAATACATCCATTCACTCCGTCATCTTCTGTTTATTTCCCACAGGAGTATCTGGACCTGAAGATCTGTCTATGTTGTTGTCAGGAGAATAACCCCCAGAGTCACTTCCGCTGTTATCCGTGATCTCACTACTCGCGGACTCGCTCTGCGAGCTACCATCTTCAGAGCTGGATGAAGAAGCGGACTGGCCAGACTGATTTTCCCTCCATTGGCTTGAACCAGCATCCTCAGGAGCTTCATCATCCGCTAAACTTTCTTCGCTTTCTCCTTTTTCTTCTTCCTCATCAACCACCGCCATTCCTTTTGCAGCTTGTTCCATTGCTGCGACCAACTCCTTTAGCTCGGGGAAGAGCTTCAATAAGGGGACTGCTTCCACCCCATCTTTGGCGAAGCCATCTTCTATGAATCGCTCAATGGCGACCTCTACACTTTCCTTCACATAAGGAAGCATCGCGTCTTGGAAGCCATGATCTATAATATCATACGCGGTCTGCAAAAGAAAGTAAACACGTCAGTCCGTAGCAGACAGACAATAGAGATCGTCGCGATTATAAAACTTACCGCTTCATTTTCCTTATGAAGATTGATCCTCTTCCCCAACCCCTTGTTTCTTTCCTTTAGCGATCTGTTCTCCTGCCGAAGTTGCTCATTCTCCTTGAGAAAATCGTGCATCAAACAACCCAAGAAGTGGCTCGTCACCACACTATCCGTGTTTGCCTAGGCGGACAGGAGAAGGATGTCGGCGAGAGGAACATTCTTCATCTCGCGCAAGTTATGTTTTCTGTAAAGTGCGGAGATCGCCACATGTGCGTGGTGGGATATTTTCAGACTCCTCCAAGAAGGAAGAGCAGCGGAGAGGCGGACATGCTTGTCCTTGTGATGCCAATTGAACATCATGTTTCCCCACAGATCCTTCTGATTCTTCCCAAAGCCTTGCATTCCAAAGCTTTCTGAGGAAGAGTAGTCCGCGGCGGGATCCCCTTCCTCCCTTCTTTTTCTCGCTATTTCCTTTTTCCTTTCCCCTTGTGTAGGGGTTAGGCTGCTTGGCTTTTGAGGTGGATTCACCAGTACTGCCAAGATCGCTACAAGAAAAGAAAAGTAAGTCAATCTATGGCAGGTCATGGAGGATAAAATATCAGTTCGGAAAACTTACTCTCTTGACGAGCTACAATGCTCAAGCTGGGCAGGAGCGGATATAATGTTCAATGTCGAGTCTTGCTCCCGCCAAGAACTCAACAATCTCAATTTCCACCTCGTGAAGCTTTACACTCTTGAAGGTGGAGTCCGCGCATTCCTATGGGTGAGTATGCGCGAACCCCAAGTCGCCCTCGAAGATCAAGTACCTTGAGGTCCGGTTATTGATCTTGTTTGGCAGAACCATAACCTTCATTCCCCGGCAGTATAAATATATTACACCCTTATACGGGCGGCCTCCGGAAAATGTTATCGAGCAGACTTAGAAAATCTTCCTTACAATATTCAAGGAAAATACGATCTTCTCAGATCGCAGGCAAGAGATGTAGCTATAAATGGCGCCTAGGGTATTCGGCGCGAGCTGCCCAGGAACCATGTCGTAGTGTTCATATATTTCAGTGACCTCCCAAAGCAGAGAAAAGATGAATCCGCAGTCGAAGTGGTCGATAGACATCACAATTTGAGTGGCTATGGAAAAATTGATCCTTTCCTTATGTTCGGGCAGGCGGACGTGATGCGGGCTTGCACGTTGACACCGAAATATATCTACGGATGCACACGAATATATCTCTACGAACCAAATTCTACACTCACACACTCGATCTACACAGCACCACGTAATTAATGTTATTAATTGTATACTAGCGTACGGGTAGCCAAACCGATTAGGATCGAACAAGGGCTATAGGCAAATATTCTTTCCGGCTAAAGGGACCTATACGGTCCGAACGAGCGGTGTTGTACCAAAAGAGATCTACCGAATAAAGTACGATTCTGAAAGGGTATATCTCTCCAACATAAAGAAAACAAAGGTTTACCAAACCTTTTCGAATGAAAATTAAATAAAGAAGAAGCTACAAACAATGAAAGATAACAACGATTTTTTCAATGCTATCCAAATTAATGCTAAGAAAATCCACCACACAAATTAATCTAGGAAGAGAAACACACAAAATGTACAAAGGATTCGTTACCCAATCGAAATCGGTGATTCCGATTTATCTCTACTTGGATCGCTTCTTCAATGGCTCCGCCGGAGTCACGCCAGAAGGAGAGAAACTTGACCGCCTTCGTCGCTTCACGCCGGAGTTGGAGTCCACAAGGAGGAAACCTTTGCCTTGGACGATTTACTTAAGGAGGAGGGTGGTCGGTTGTGGTTGGCAAGGATGAGAGTGGGCTCAATTTGGAGAAGGAGGGGCTCGGGTGGTTCTCTTTGGAAGAGGGAGGAGGAGGAGGAGAAGCTGAGTTAGAGAAGGGAGACAAGGGGGGGCCGAAATTTGGAGAAGGAGAAAGAGAGGGGGAGAGGAGAGTAGGAATGAAATCTTCACAAGATTTTGAGGGGATTTTTTTCTTCTATTTCATTCTCTAATTATTCCTTCATAACATGACTATATATAGCCTACACCACTCAATCTCCCTCCATTCAAAATTCAAATTCAAAATTCAAAATGAAAGTTATGATCGTTATATGCACCCATCATAATACAAGAAATGAAATAATTAAAATAACCTATGATGGTTATAAGCACCCATCATTACATGAATTATTTAAATGTAATAAAAATAAAAAAAATGCTAAAATAAAATAAAACATGAAAATGACTTAATAATTAATAATAATAATTAATTAATTATTATTAATTATTAATATATTTGTTTGCGTTCAGGACGGATATTATGGCGACGCCCCACATTGTCATCCGTAAGTACATCATTGCCGTCTTTAAAATGTTGTGGGCCGTCGTCTCCATCAATCCTCCCCCGCTCAAAAGTACTCATCACCGATGAGTTGGTCTGAATGCACCAGCACAGGAGAGCGACATCCAATAGAGCCACCTCCGATCCAAGAATCCAAGAGTCATCGAAGGCCGGTCGGTCACGCCATCGAATCAAGTAGTAGCAAACATCACCACATATCGGGGAGAGTACTTCACCCTGGAGTATCCTGTCATTCAAAAAGATGGTCCTGGGAACCTTGGAAAAGCATTTGACGATAAAGTAAAACAAATTTCTACATCAACAACCAATATACCTCCAGTGAAGACCGATGAAGAGAATGACCCAGGCACAAGCTCACTACCCAAACCATAAGAAAACATAGTGGACCCAAAAAGACAGGAAGATAATTCAAATGGTGGAGAAACATATAGCGTTAAATTAGAAACATTAAAAATAGGGGTAATACCCTAATTAGTGGAAAGCTTCAAATGATATGTGTATTCTCCTAATTTCATTACTATCCGAAAAAGGTCCAACTCACCAACTCGCCAACTTTCTATAGTGCCCGAAGGCGACCGTTCAGGGACGAGACACACCAAAACTAAATCACAGAGACACTCTTCTATGTAAACTAGCATGAAATTGATAAAATATAATCTGTATGGCTATCTCTTCACTACTGTACTTATATAACATTTTAACATGAGAGGCATAAACTAGTGTGAGTTGACTTGGATTATCAGACAGTGGAAATGAAATCAAGTCAAAAGGCACTTGTGCTTTGAATCCGTGCACGATCTCATTCGGCGAGCAAAAAGCATGGAGTGAACCCATGCGCTATGTGACTCAACCCGAAAACGGAGGGTAACGAGGTTAAATTCGGGGGTACGAGAGCCTTAAAATCAAAGAAGATTTTCATATGCATCAAAGTCGAAGTTCGAATTTTATAATTAACCTCATCCAATTCAGAAGCAGTAACGGTCTCCAAAATGGGCACATCAATATGTCTCGGACTAAAAAGAACCATCTCGAGTCCTAGCAAGTCATTTAATTAAGTCAAGTGAACTAGAGGGAGAGTCAGCATGGTCGATTCTGGAGGAGGAGCTAAGTCATACTCATCGTCAAAATATGGATTTAACGTCCAAGAAAATTCCTCCGAGTGCCAGTCATCAAAATCAGAAGGAAGATCAAATAGTAGATTCATCCTCACAGAAAACTCAACCGAATCATCATCACCTAACTTACTCTTAGATAAACATTCATTACAGGATGACTCTACCAACTCCAGCAAAATGTCTTCCAACCCACTAGATACTTCATCCAAATTAGAATCAGTAACGGCCTCAGAAGTAGCAAAATTGAACCCGACACAATTTCTAATCCATATTGGGCTTCAGACAAAGGAGATAACGTCAAGGAAATGCCTTTCAGGTCCTCGGTGCTAATGTCATCAAAAAATAACTTTCCCACACAAGGCAAATCTTCCAATACAACACTTCCTTCGCTAGCTAAATCTTCCTATGATGTAGCTACATCGTCAAAATTAGGATAGAGGTTTGGGCAAATCGAATCCCGAGGAGAATCTAAATTAGCTTTAACCTCAAGCAATGACGATAATATCAATGAACTATCTCCCGGATGTGCATCACTAAGTTCATCCCAAGATAAACATCCATCCCAAGGTGACACTTCCAACACCGACAAAACATCTACCAACACTGGGTCCACGGAAGACTCTATGATAATCATGGTAGACACCTCAGAAATATCATCGAAAGGGAGTGGAGATGATTCCTCAGGGGAGAAATCCTCATCCAGGTCACTAGGGTAACCAATCTCCTCATCGTCACTCAAATCGTCAACGTAATCAGCTTCGTCCTCAATGACGGGCACAATCCTAAACACAACCTAAGACTCAATAGGAGAGTTAATGATTAATGCAGGTAACTTGGGGGGAGACTCACAAGGGTCTACGGGCGTAATCGGGGTAGAACGCTCCATAGAGCCACGATCAGATACGACACCTGACTCACATGTAGTAATCGTCTAACACAAGGGAACTTTACATCTAGGAATGTGGTGCTTCTCAATTCCCAATGCAACATCAAAGGTGGTGTTAAGGTGAGTGTGACCATAATGTAGTAACTTACCCTGGATGTAGGGGTTTAACCCCCTACGAAACCTAGAAAGGGTGACCTCAGGAAATTCCTTCACACCGCTCTTAACCATCATATTCTTAAAGAGTTGTATATAATCTGAGACCGACTTATTTCCTTGTTTAAGGGTAGCCAAATCATCAGTTATCTACCGCTCGGTCTGGGCATTTGGTTTATAGTCATTCTTAAAGGCATGTATGGAACTAGTTCCATAATGATACTCACTCGTAGGCTGTGTTAGTAGTGTAGAGATAGGCAAAATAAAATTGATCCGAGAGTAGGCTACGCATTGCCCTCCAAGTATGTTTATAACAACCAATAAAACGCTTTTCTTTTTGCCAAAATATGCGGGCTTGACCTACTAATCGATCTCGGGCGATGTTAACCTTTTGGTGGTCGTCCCATAAGTGACAATTAAAATAATTTTCTAGTCCCTTAAGCCAATCTCTAAAAATTTGGGGTCATCCTAACCCGTCATAAGTAGGAAAAATGTACTGTCCCTAGGGGTGTGTTTAGCCATATCCTTAGTATATGAATAGTCAAACCGGGCAACATATACGTCATATGCCATTTTAGTGAGAACTAGAGAGAAAAATCACCCGGAACTGGTGCACATGCAATGAGAAATGAACCTGACCCTATTTAATTTTCAAAGATGGAATTGTTCCCACTTAATAACTATGGAGATAAAAGATTTTTTTTATTTTCTTGCAGGAAATAATATGAAAATTATTAAATAATTTTTTTTGCTGAAAAATAAAAATATAGACTGTTATTTGGAAACAAACAATTATATTTTAAAACAACTTAATTAAAATAATGACTTAATGAAAAATAAATTTTTTCTGGTTTTCTTACTAAGAAAATGATGGAGAATTTTCAGAATTTTATTTTTTTGAATTTTGAGAAAAACTGAAAATTGTAGGATGCTATTTGCAGACCAAAAATTTAAAATTTGTTTTATATGTTGTGTAATGAAACGTGCAAGTGCATGTTGGGAAAAAATAATAAAAGGGGTAGCGTGACATTTAGTAAATTGACGTGAACCTCCCTCTGATACCAAATTGATGTAGGCTTGCACGTTGACACCAAAATATATCTACGGACGCACACGAATATATCTCTACGAACCAAATTCTACACTCACACACTCGATCTACTTAGCACCACGTAAATAATGTTATCAATTTTATACTAGCGTATGGGTAGCCAAACAAATTAGGATCGAACAAGGGCTATAGTTTAACGCCCCGAAACTCAAAAGAGTGACAGGTGGTGTTTTGAGCCAAATCTGGTATTTGGTAGAGGTGACACGGCCCGGGACACGGGCGTGTCCAAGGGCGTGTCATGCTAAGGTTCAGCGCTGGTCACGTGGTCGACGATTTTGCATCCAACGGTCATCGGGGGGTGAACATGTCCTGGGATACGGGCGTGTCCCGGGGCGTGTCATAAACTCAAAGCCTTTCACTCAACGATCGTTGAGTGTGGACGCATGTCCTGAGCCCAGGCGTGTTTGGGTCAGACACGCGCGTGCCAAATTCGACATGGCCGTGTCAAATAACCGTGTCCTCCTCGGTCGTTTGGCGAGGTATCCTAAGGTAGATATACGGTCTAGGACACGGGCGTGTCCCAGGGCGTGTCTAGCACACGGTATGTGACACAGGCGTGTCACATGGCCGTGTCATGCCCTCGATGGTCTGGACCTGTGTAAATTGAGGCACACGCCCAGCTACACGGGCGTGTACTGGCTGACACGGGCGTGTCAAGCCTGACACGGGCGTACAGAGTGCCCGTGTTCTTTTTGGGACGCGACGGTTTTGGCGGCGAATAGGTAACACGGCCTTTGACACGGGCGTGCCGTAAGTAGTGTTCGGCCCAGATCTTTGATTTCAAGTTTGGATCGCAGCCATCCGTTTCCTTATTTTGAGATCCGACGGCTTGGGGTTGTTTCCCCAGCCATATACTCGGGTTTAGTGCTTAGAAAACCCCATTTCTCTTGGGTTACTCTCTTTCTAAGATCTAGAGAGAGGAGAGAGCAAGGAGGAAGAAGGAAGGCTAGATCTGGTCACCGGCGGAGCTTCGGAGCTCCAAATCACAAGCCGACTTCGGACCTACAAAGGCAAGGAGATTGCAGTGCTTTTCATCAGCATAGATTTCCATGGTGCCAAGGAAAAACGCTAGGGTAATGATTTTCATCTTGAGCATGTGAAGCTCTTCTTCTTTTGCATGGGAAAACCCGCTCCCGCGAGTGTGCGGTGAGTTTGGGATATTCCTTGGGGTAGATATGTAAAGTCCCCCTTATTTGAGTCCAGAATCGTAGTACGGACATAAGCATGGTGTGTGAAGCCTACCCGGACATGTTGGTCTGGATTGGTGATGTTTTGCTATGCATTTTGTGTCGGAGAAGACTCCGTGTATTTTGATTGTTTTCGGGTTGCTATGCGTTAGAATGCATCAGGGAATCTTGGGGATTAACCCCAAGGTTCACCCGGAAATCTGGGCAGAAATGCATTTCTGCCATTTCGGTTGCCTGGGAGCCAGCCGGGTATATAGAGGAGCTATGTACCGTGTTTTATCGGTAGTTGGGACTGGGGGAAGCTTGGCCCGTGTCAAAGGACAAATGGCCATGGTGGGGTGAGTAATGGGCTAGTGGAACCCTGCCCGCTCTATCTGTTTCGGTTAAAGAGACCTAAAGTTAACGTGGCACTTACCGATGGTTTGGAGATCGAGTCTAGGCTACGACTGAAAAGACTAAATGCTCACGAGGTTTGCCGCCCTGGGTGGTGGTGGTTGAGTCGAGGATCGGACTGGGTTCGGACTGGCTTTGTCGATTAAGTGCCCTGAGAGCATGGGATGTATGGCCTTGTGTGTGTGCACCTATGATGTGATGTTTATTTGCTATGTTGCTAGTTTTGCTAACAAGTGCAGGGAAGAAGCTTTGCCGCCCCGGTTTGGGGGCAGAATCGTTATAATTTTGTCAGCTTTAGCTGACCGGTATTCTTGTTTGCCACCATTGCGGTGAATTGTGCTTGCAGGTGATATAGAGCCGAGCAGTAAATAGCGGGCTAAAGCCCAGGTTGCTGAGCCGGACCTCGAAGGCCTAAATTTATAGTGTTTTCTTGTATTCTTATGTGTGACCGACCTGCATGACGAGGTTTGGAAGATACTGATATTTGAGCAAACTATTGTAAGGCCCTAAGGCCAGTACTTTTGTGTATTTTGTAATTCATTCCTACTGGGATTTCTGTTAGTGGACATTCATGCTTGTTGGTTGGGTTCTTATTGTTGCAACTTAATAAATTACTTCCGCTAGATGCTCTGTGTAGGACGTGTGTATTGCTTGAATGGTTTCATTGAGTAACCCACCGGTCTGTCCGTGGTATATGGTGTCGGGCCCCGACCAGACATACTGCTATACGACATGTGATAAATAGGGGTGTTACAATTTGGTATCAGACTACCGATTTCGATCAGGCTTAAATGAATTCGTGGACAAATTCACTTTAAGGGGTGGTGAGCACATGTGTGTGCATCATCGTTATAATATGAAAAGAACCCATGAATGTCCACTTAGGAATGAAAATACACATGTTTGAGGAACCTGCGTGTTCTTATAATTGCATTTTTCAATGTTGTTTGGTCGCTTATCGGTGTTTTGTACGACTATAGGTGTCCGGGAGTGGCGCGTGGCAGCCTGAATGCACACTTTCTGAGAAAAGTACTACACCATGCGACGTGCCTGAGACTCCTACTTTTTTTGAAACCATAAGAAGGGTAGTTGAAGCTGTGTTTGTTGTGACCAACGCAAAATATGGAAGAAATGTGCAACCCTCTGTCCCTGAGATGGCCCCAACACCGGGCGGTGTGATGGAGCAAATGGCATGTAGAGGCCCTTTAGGGTAGCAGATGAACATGATTGTGTTGCAGAAAGCGCACTCAGTTGACAATTATATGCAGACATTACTTATGATAAGGCGCTACCCAGGCATTGAGTGGGAAAGCAAGCAGTCTATAGTCTATAGATTTTATAATGGTCTGCGCAGGGAGTTGCGTATCCTATTGCTAGGACCAAAGCTATTGGGATTCCGAGCCTTGGTGGAGTCGGCCAGAACTTTGGAAGTAGAGTTGGGTAAAACTCATCAAATACCAATGAATAGGGTATCAAACCCTGCAGATCCTATAAGGACGGCCTACCGCAGAACGCTGAGAAAAAAAGCTAGATCATCTACTAGCCAGACAACTTACAGTTGTCATTCTTGTGGAAAGAAAGGGCACTTTGCACGAGATTGTCGGAAGGGTGCTCAGAAGGCATTGAAATCTATGGCAGGAGCAGTTGAAGACTCTAGTGCAAAGGAGACGGTGTTCAAAATGACAACATAAAAATCTGGGTACCGTAGGTGGTATAAGAAAGCAAGGATGTCGGGTCTAGTCCCTCCCTCTGGCGCATCTGGAGCGACTACATGCCAAACCCCAGGTGCTTGCTATAACTGTGGAAAGCCAGGACACTTTGCCTGGGATTTATGGAGTGGATGCCCAATGTCCGAGAAGAATTCGGGGGCAACAACTGAGGAGAAGGGCAAGGCGGTGGAGTCAACCGCATCACTGTATACTCCGGCCAAACCGAGGGTGGACATCCTTGGTCAGCAGGAGGTCTTGTGGCCGACCGTCGGGATATCAGGTATGGTTTATTTGATACCAATTTAACTTCTTGTACCTGTACCTTATGCGTGCTAGCTTAGGACTGGAAGTTCTAGGCTTTGTTTTGGACTTTTTATCACTCGGGGAGGGCATAGTTTCGATACGGGAACTTCACAATCCTTTTGTCCAAAGGTTTAGTATTACACATCGAAGTATCTCCTTCGATGGTAAAGGGCAATTTGGATGTGTTGTTGCCTAATGGTTGTTCTATGCATGGAGAGAGAGAGAGTGTCTGTGTCGCAAGGTTACGGTTTGGGAGTCAGGAGTTCGACTTGCAAGCTCGTTACTGCCACCATGAGAGGCTTCGAAGCCTAAGCCTACATCAGATAGTATCTCGGGTGTATCCGAATATCCTAATGTGTTTCCCTGATGGTCTCCCTGGAGTCCCACCATAGTGAGAGATTAACTTCACGATTGAGCTAGTGCCATGTGCCAAACCTGTGTCACGCTCTCCATATCGGTTAACGCCTAAGGAGATGTCGGAGCTAAAGGCTCAACTAAAAGAGTTGATGGAGAAAGGTTATGTTCGTCTAAGTTCATCGCCTTGGAGCACGCCGGTCCTCTTTGTTAAGGAGAAGGACAGAAGGTTGCGACTCGGTATCGATTATGAGAAACTGAACAAGTTAACGGAAAAGAGCAAGTACGGGATCCCAAGGGTGGATGACCTTTTGTTCAGTTGGTCGGGTCATCGGTATACTTAAAATTGGACTTTATGTCTGGTTACCATCAGTTGAGGATAAGGGAAAGCGATGTCCCAAAGACAGCGTTTGGCGTAAGGTATGGACATTTTGAGTTTACCGTCGTGCCGTTCAGGCTGACTAATGCGCTGTCAGGGTTCATGGATTTTATGAACAGATCATTCAGGAAGTACCTAGACCATTTTATGGTCGTCTTCATCGATGACGTATTGGGGTACTCGCAGAGCAAGAGTCTCACTTCAAGCATCTACTTTCGGTGGTTGAAACGCTAAAGAGGAACCAACTCTATACCTAGTTCTCCAAACGCGAGTTTTGGGTTATCCTAGGTATCGTCTCTCGGTCATTAAGTTTGTAGAGTGGGTGTTGCAGTGGATCCAGCGAAGATAGTTATGATACGCGAGGGGCCTGTGTTGCTTTCGGAAGAGGAAGGCCAGAGTTTTCTGGGGCTGACCGGCTACTGCAGGCGCTTCGTAAAGAACTTCTCGCAGATAGAGTTACCCCCCTCACAACTTTGATGAGGAAAGATCAAAAGTTGTTTTGACGCCTGCGTGCGCACAAGATTTCGAGGAGTTGGAGAGTCGATTGACCACGATGCTTATTCTAGATTTGCCAAGTGGGACCGAAGGATTCGAGATTTACAGTGATGCCTCAGGCAGTGGTTTGGACTGCGTGCTACTGCAGCATGGAAGTGTTATACCGTATGGCTCGAGTCAGCGGAAAGTGCACTAAAGGAATTATCTGGTCCACGACTTGGAGTTGGAGGCCGTGATTTTTGCGCTAAAGCTATGGAAACACTACTTGTACGGCATAAATGTCAAAATTTATACCGACCACAAAAGCCTTAAGTACCTGTTGGACCAGAAGGATCTGAACATGAGGCAGCAGAGATGGATGGAGTTCCTCGGAGACTATACGCTCAAAATTCATTATGTACCTGGGAAAGGCAATACGGTGGCAGATGCGTTGAGTCGCAGGGCTCCCGCCCAAGCCAACTGGTTCTCGGTTCAAGATAAGAGAATAATACGGGAGTTGGAGGCATTAGAGATATGTTGAGTGGACAAGCAGACTAGAGCCAAAGCTTTATTGAACTGGACAGAAGTTTAGTGTGGCCTGGCTGATCGGATTTGGTAGGCTATGGAGTTGGATGACAGCATGAAGAAGTTCATGGATGCAGCAATGGATGGGTCAAATTCCACGTTTTCAGTTGTAGATGGGTTACTAAGAAAGGACAGTCGTCTGTGCGCCCGATCTGTGGATAAGTTACGGGTGGAGTTGGTGTACGGTCATACCAAGTACTCAATTCACATAGGTAGCACAAAGATGTATCGAGACCCAAAGAAGTTATTCCAGTGGCCAGGACTCAAGAAGGTTGTGGCACTAGTTGTGGCTAAGTGCAAGACTTGCGCCTTAGTTAAGGCTGAGTGCCGAAAGCCAGGGGGTTTCTTGAAATCCTTACCTATTCCGGAGTGGAAGTAGACATCTCGATGGACTTTGTGCACGGCTTGCCAAGGTCGCAGAAGGGAAACGATGCCATCTGGGTGATCGTAGATCGGTTAGCTAAAGTGTCACACTTCATTCCGCATAGGAAGGATGATTCTGTGGAGAAACTCATGAAGCTGTTTGTGGATATTATTGTCAGACTGCACGGTGTGCCCCGCAACATCGTGGGAGATCAAGATAGGAGTTTTACATCCAATGATTGGAGGTTGGTGCACGAATGTTGGGGAATAAGTTGAAGTTCAGCACAACCTTTCATCCGCAAACGGATGGGCAGACCGAGAGGAGCAACAGGACGGTGGAAGACATGTTTCACATGTGTGTTCAGGACTTTGGTAAGCAGTGGAGACGCTATCTATACTTTGTGGAGTTTGCGTACAACAATAGCTACCAAATGAGTACCCCAATGGCGCCCTTCAAGTCCTTTTATGGTAGAAAATGTCGTACGCCGTTATCGTGGATGGAAACGGGTGAGGCAAGGTTATACAGAAAGCAAGAGGTGGAAAATGCTACTTCATTAGTGCGAACCATTCGAGAGTGTTTGCTGAATGCTCACGTTAGGCAAGCGAAATAATTCAATGTCAAGCCTCGGAACATGGAGTTCGCGGTTTGCGTTTGGGTGTACTTGAAGTTAAAGCCGTTCAAGCGTGTTTCTCGGGTATGACACTTTAAGAAGCTGAGTTCGAGATACCTTGGAACATTTGAGATTCTGGGGCGGATCAGCGAAGCGGCTTATCGCCTAAGGCTATAAGTGTAGTTGAGTGGTCTACACAATGTATTCCACATACCAGTGTTGCGGAAGGCGGTGCAAGAGCCTTCGCAGGTAATCGCAGTGGATCGAGTACTAGTGGACGAAGGGTTGACGATCAGGGTCAATCCCGTTCGTCTTGAGGACTCTGAAGTCAAGCGACTTCATAATAAGGAGATCAGAATGGTCAAGGTCCGTTGGGAAAATTGCAGTCGTGAAGAGCCTTCTTTGGAATGGGAGCAGACCATGCTTGAAGAGTACCTAGAGTTATTCCACTCAGGTACCACTTTTGGTTTTGTATATATTTTCCTTTGGTAATTTCATGGACGAAATTATTTTAAGAGGGAGAGAGTTGTAACGCCCCAAAACTCAAAAGAGTGACAGGTAGTGTTTTGAGCAAAATCTGGGATTTGGTAGAGGTGACACGGCCTGGGACATGGGCGTATCCCAGGGCGTGTCGTGCTCGGGTTTGGCACTGGTCGCGTGGTCGACGATTTTGCAATCAACAGTCGTCGTGGGGTGAACACGGCCTGAGATACGGGCGTGTCCCAGGGCGTGTCAGTCACTCAAAGCCTTTCACTCAACGATGGTTGAGTGTGGACGCACGTCCTGAGCCTAGGCGTGTTCAGGTCAGACACGGGTGTGCCAAATTCGACACGGACGTGTCGAATACCCGTGTCCTCCTCGGTCGTTTGGCCAGTTGTGCTAAGGAAGCTACACGGTTTGGGACACGGGCGTGTCCCAGGGCGTGTCTACCACACGACATGTGATACGGGCGTGTCACATGGCAGTGTCGTGCTCTGTACGTTTTGGACCTGTGTCAATGGAGGCACACGCCTAGCTACACGGGCGTGTACTGGCTGACACGGGCGTGTCAAGCCTGACACGGGTGTGTCGAGTGCCCTTGTTCTTTTTGGGATGCGAAAGTTTTGACGGCGAATGGGTGACACGGTCTTGGACACAGGTATGTCGCAAGCTGTGTTCGGCCCAGATCTTTGATTTCATGTCCGGATCGCAGCCGTCCGTTCCCTTATTTTGAGATCCGACGGCCGAGGGGTTGTTTCCCCAGGGATATACCCGGGTTTAGGGCTTAGAAAACCACATTTCTCTTGGGTTACTCTCTTTCTAAGATCTATAGAGAGGAGAGAGAAAGGAGGACGAAGGAAGGCTAGATCCGGTCACCGGCGGAGCTTCGGAGCTCAAAATCACAAGCCAACTTCGGATCTGCGGAGGCAAGGAGATTGCGGTGCTTTTCATCCACGTAGATTTCCATGGTGCCAAGGAAAAACGCTAGGCTAACGATTTTCATCTTGAGCATGTAAAGCTCTTCTTCCTTTACATGGGAAAACCCGCTCCCGCGAGTGTGCGGTGAGTTTGCGGTATTCCTTGGGGTAGATATTTAAAGTCCCCTTTATTAGAGTCCGGAATCATAGTACAGACATAGGCATGGTATGTGAAGCCTACCCGGACATGTTGCTCTGGATCGGTGATGTTTTGCTATGATTTTTATGACAGAAAAGACTCCGTGCATTTTGATTGTTTTCAGGTTGCTATGCGTTAGAATGCATCAGGGAATCTTGGGGATTAACCCCAAGGCCCACCCAAAAATCTGGGCAGAAACGCATTTCTGCCATTTCGGTGGCCTGGGAGCCAGCCGGGTATATAGCGGGGCTATATACCGTGTTTTATCAATAGTTGGGACTTTGGGAAGCTTGGCCCGCGTGAAAGGCCAAGTGGCCGTGGCGAGGTGAGCAACGGGCTGGTGGAACCCTACACGCTACATCTGTTTCGGTTAAAGAGACTTAAAGTTAACGTGGCACTTACCGATGATTTGGAGATCGAGTCTAGGCTACGGCGGAAAAGACTAAATGCTCACGAGGTTTGCCGCCCTGGGGGGTGGTGGTGGAGTCGAGGATCGGACTGGGTTCGGACTTGCTTCACCGAGTAAGTGCCCTGAGAGCACGGGGTGTACGACCGTGTGTGCATGCACCTATGATGTGATGTTTATTCGCTATGTTGCTGGTTTTGCTAACAAGTGCAGGGAAGAAGCTTTGCCGCCCCGATTTGGGGGCGGAATCATTATAATTTGGTCAGCTTTAGCTAGTCGTTATTCTTGTTTTCCACCATTGCGGTGAATTGTGCTTGCAGGTGCTGTAGAGCCGAGCGGTAAATAGTAGGCTAAAGCCCAGGTTGCTGAGCTGGCCCTCGAAGGCCTAAATTTTGATTGTTTTCTTGTATTCTCATGTGTGACCGGCCTGCGTGCCAGGATTTGGAAGACACTTATATTTGAGCAAACTATTATAAGGCCTTAAGGCCAGTACTTTTGTGTATTTTGTAATTCATTCTTACTAGGTTTTCTGTTAGTGGACATTCATGCTTGTTGGCAGGTTCTTATTATTGCAACTTAATAAATTACTTCCGCTAGATGCTCTGTGTAGGACATGTGTATTTGTTGAATGGTTTCATTGAGTAACCCACCGGTCTGTTCGTGGTATATGACGTCGGGCCCCGACCGGACCTACTACTATACGGCATGTGACGGATAGGGGTATTACATATAGGCCAATGTTCTTTTCGGCTATAGGGACCTATACGGTCCGAACAAGCGGTGTTGTAAAAAAGAGATCTACCGAATAAAATACGATTCAGAAAGGGTAGATCTCTCCAACAAAAGAAAATGAATGTTCGCCAAATCTTTTCGAATGAAAAAGATATAAAGAAGAAGCTACAAACAATGATAGATAACCACGATTTTTTCAATGCTATCCAAATTAACGCTAAGAAAATCCACCACACAAATTAATCTAGGAAGAGAAACACACGAAATGTAGAAAGGATTTGTTACCCAATCAGAATGGGTGATTCCAATTTCTCTCTACTTGGATTGCTTCTTCAATGGCTCCGCCGGAGTCACGCCGGAAGGAGAGAAACTTGACCGCCTTCGTCGCTTCACGCCGGAGTTGGAGTCCACAAGGAGGCAATCTTTGCCTTGGCCGATTTACTCAAGGAGGAGGGTGGTCGGTTTTGGGTGGAAAGGATGAGAGTGGGCTCGGTTTGGAGAAGGAGGGGTTCGAGTGTTGCTCTTTTGAAGAGGGAAGAGGAGGAGGAGAAGCCGAGATAGAGAAGGGAGACAAGGGGGGCCGAAATTTGGAGATGGAGAAAGGAGAGGAGGAGAGGAGAGGAGGAAGGAAATCTTCACAAGATTTTGAGGTGGATTTTTTTCTTCTATTTCATTCTCTAATTATTCCTTCATAACATGGCTATATATAGCCTACACCACTCAATGTCGCTCCATTCAAAATTCAAAATTCAAAATTCAAAATGAAAGTTATGATGGTTATATGCACCCATCATAATACAAGAAATGAAATAATTAAAACAACCTATGATGGTTATAAGCACCCATCATTACATGAATTATTTAAATGCAATAAAAATAAAAAATTCCTAAAATAAAATAAAACATGAAAATGACTTAATATTTAATAATAATAATTAATTAATTATTATTAATTATTAATATATTGGTTTGCGTTAAGGACGGATATTATGTCGACGATCCATATGGTCATCCGTAAGCACGCCGTTGCCGTCTTTAAAATGTTGTGGGCCGTCATCTCCATTAGGACGTGCACAGGTGAGTCCGCCATATGCTTCTCGACGATGGCCTCGAGGTCGGCATCTGTTTATTTGTATTTCTTATTGTCTGCAGAATGAATGGCGATCGTAGCATCAGTACGTGCGGACACCATTTTCCGAGACCCCAAGGATTTTATCTTCGAAAGAATTTCCTATAAAAAGGAAGATTTGAGCCCTATTTATAGATATCAGGCCTGGTAGTTTTTCAATCAGTCTTCATACTTAAATCCTTCAGTCCACGCCAACCCAGTTCATAATCAAATATTGCGGACACAAAAATAGTCCACTCAGCTCGCTACATTGTCAGAAAACATTCAAAAACAATTTTCAAGTCAAATTACGCAAACACATAGCCAGTTTGCATAGTACGCATTCAACATCAACCTGCAGAAAGATTCACATCACACAGATCACAACATTGAGCAAAAAACAATACAAATGTAATACAGATCAAACAAATTCACATCACAGTGCAATAAAGGAACAAAGCAATGTTCAAAGTAGACAAATTATACAGTTTTACATCTAATTTCAAATTAAAGTTCACGCCGGACTCAACAGCCTCTATGGTCAGGTCGTGCAGGTCGCTCATTACTATCCCTATCGAGATACACCGCTTGGTCACTTCCCTGCAATACCTCTCCATACAGCTGATAGATAAGACGGTGCATAGAGTTGAAGGTTCAGTTCATATGCACGGCCTCCCGATCTATGCGGCTCAAAAGAACCACGGGCTCGGCTGCCGGCCTTTGCACCTCATCCACCGCAGGCTTCCCACTCGTTGAAGCTGGAGTCACAGATGGCATTTGCAGCCTCTCCGTGGGGACCTCAGCGCCTTGCTTGTTCTTTCCCTCTCGCACCAAAGCCAAGTATCTTTGCCTTTAATGACCGGCGTCCTCGCCCAGCCGCCGCTTTTCCTTCTTGCTTGCCTCAAGCGCTTTCGATACGTTGGAGACCTGGTCCTCCTAAGGTTTTTCCCGCTCTATCTTCCTTTTTAGCTCTACTTGAATTCCTTCAATTTTTTATTCATACATCTTTATTTCTAATATCAACAAATTCTCCAGGCTAAATTGCTCGCCTTGGGTGGACTCAACAATCGAGGTCGCGCCAGGCCGCTCTGTAGCATTTTGTTCAGGGGATGGCATAATCTCACTGGCTTCAACAGAGCTAGGTGGCGACTTCTGGCATAGAGCAAAGAAAACAAGGTTCATATTAAAACCCAGGTGACGACGGACTCAAATTACAAAGATAAAAGTCGAACTTTGGGCAATCGCCATGGCGAGTTGGCGACTATCGAGTATAGGCTGCCTTATCCGCTCCGGGTCAAAAATACTCTGACGCTTTCTCCATTCGCGATGAACTTTATTTCCTTTCTCAGCCGTCAAGCTCATTTAAATGACTATATTATCAGTATTGGTGATTATCTTGATTGGCTTCAACCTCCGCAGGGGCGGCTTATAGAACCACTGACGCTAAAAGTGTTTGGGTGTCGGTTGAAGTTTACCTGACTGCAACAGTTCAGCTGCAGCCCGCAGTTCCACAGCCTACTTATCCGCAGTGACCTGCTTATCCGCAGTGACCCGCTTCGAGATCGCCTCCTCTTTTGCCTTCTAGGCGGAGATCTCTCCTTTCTGTGCGGCAATCCGTTTCCATAGCTCATCTTCCTCATCTTCTTCAATAACTGATGTAGATGGGGGATTGCCAACCTTCACCCCTAATATCTCAAATTCACACTGCAAACTAAAATAGTGATTGATTTATATCTGCGAGCTGATCATTATAGATAGAGTTGAGTATTTCAGTAGTGGATAAACATACCATTGATAGGGAACCACTTCCCAGGATAGGAGCATCTTGGGTGATGAAGCCAGCTTCTGGAGCCTCCTTGTCCCGCGGCTTATGCTGTAAGCTCGCAGCACCAGTTCGTACAAAAATATTTTTCTCCTTTTTTGCCTGTAGCTTCTTCTCTACCCACTCAGCGACAGAAGACTTGTCCGGCTTTCTCTTCTTCTTCTTAGAGAGCGCTCCTTCCTCCAGGTTAGCGGCGACCTGCACCGAGTCCGGTAGATTCTTACGGACTATCGGGACAACTACGGCCAGTGCCATAGAAATTAGTTGTTTCTCAGCTTGCTCTTTAGCAGATCTCCTCTCTTGTTCAAGGTAAACGACCGGCTGTCAAGCCTCCAGCGACGAGACTTCTTTATCCAAGTATATCCTCAGCATAAGAGTCCCAAAAGCAGAAGGATGCACTTCCATACCCGCTGAGTCAGTGGGGTTCTAGTCAGTTTTAGCCGACAGCTCTGATGTCCTGCTCGCACTTTTAGATTGCACATTTTGGGAAGTCCGGAATGGCGGACAGGCATTTCTCCTCTCTATACAACCTTCTTGGTTTTCGTGTGTGGCTCTATTTTCTCCATCCTTGATGAAAGATTGTTGAGGAATGCTCTGAGCCTAACCATCCCGGTCTGTAATGTGCAGACAGCAGGGGTTGAAAATCGACCCATGACGCAAACAACTTTTGGAAAAATAGAGATTCCAACGATATTAATAGCACTGGCAGCATTAATGAGGGTTGCAGACTCGGCGGTTAAGAATACATTTTTGAAGTTTTGTGAAAACTTAAAAATGTGCGGGGATTATGGTAACCCCAGAATCTGCAACATGTTCAATAAGGAGGCAAGTCATCCTCCAGATCTGGCGAACTCAGTACCCAGTCTGCTTAGGTCGCCAGCCTCAGGCTCCAGATCCTCTTCAGACAGACTCAAGCATCAACCCGCACAGGTTGCGACCCTTCAACTAAGATCTCGCATTGTGGCCATATGAAAGCTCCAGATTGCAAGTCCAGTCTTCCCCTCTTGTGTGGACTTGCTTGTCCTTTCCTTTTTGTGTCTGTCACCGCTTCCTGGCTCTCTTGTACCCCGGGCAGTCGGTTATTTTAGCCCTGCCCATTTGGGTAGGCCCCCGAACCTATAAATAGGGGGAAGTGTGCACCCAAAGCATGCTGACTCGAGCCCAAGATCCCACTTATTAGAGGCTGTGGACTCGAATCTCAGACTTTTCGGTCTCATGCTTGTCTTGACACCACCGCGATCAACGGTCTTGATTACTCCTTTTCTTGTCCACTAGTAAACTGTTGCTTGCAGTTTCACTAACCACTTTTTCCCTTCTGCCGGAACTTGAGGGCTCAATTCTTGCATCAATAGATAGGGCATGCTTCTATAAACTCTGATGCTTTATCTTGCTGCGGAGGCTCTGTAAGTCTATTCTGAGGGAGAGGAGAAGGCTTATGATTTCTGAATTGCGAAGCATTTCGTGAATAACCAGGTTATTGATGACAAGAATTCTTTTAACGTTTCTTAGCCATCTGATTCAAAAAAGAGATATAGTTGGTGTTCGCTGCTTCACCTATTATGAACCTATTAGCTATTTTAATAAGATCTCCATAACTGTTTGGTTCCTTTTTGCTAACTTTAAATATGAAAGGACCCTCTTGAAGTACACTTATCAAGGCATATTTGTAAAAGTATGGATGAACATTAATGACATCAAGCATTTCATTCTGAAACGATCAATGAAATGAGCAGTTGACTCATCAACTCCCTGCTTGATCTGGAAAAAAGCTACTGGGTTTCTCTTCCGCTTCCTGAAGGTATCAAACCTTAAGAGGAACTGCTTTTGAAAATCCCCAAAGCAAGTGATTGACCGAGATGGTAAATCATGAAACCACTCTTGAGCAAGACCGCCAAAGGTCATTAGAAAAAGTTTACACTTGATTACATCTGACATGGCTCTCAATGAGACAGCCGCTTCAAATGCTTGTAGATGAGAAACTGGATTACTAATCCCAGAATAGCATGTTAAACGAGGCTCTCTGAAATCATTAGTGACAGTATTCCAACGAATTTGGTCAATGAATGGAGAAGAAACTTCCTCTTCTTGGTAGAGAGGCGTTTGCTTTACATAAGCTCGATTATGATAAACGGTCGTATTTGCTCAACAATGCTCAAGAGGAGGGTTGAAGACCTCTTCCGCTTCAGGTTGCAACACGTGCTCAACCCGATCGATGGAAGATTCATTACCACAGTCGAGTGCCACATCCTTAGGATGAGAACAACCTTGCCTCTTTAAAAGATCCTTGACAGATGATAATAAATCATAGTAATACCTCGGGAGATCCTTTGCGAATAGTAGGAGATGATAGCCAAACCGTATTTAGAAACCGCTAAACTTCCCCGGCCTGAACAAGCGAATAGATAATACAATAAGCCGGCGAGAAGATCGGTGGGAAAGCTAGTGGGTAGAGTGGCAGGTTCTCCAATGCTAGTGCTGAGCTGACTGATAGCCGGCGCTATCGCGGTTTGCTGGACTAACTGCTGAGTTCTAGCGGCTAGGGTGGTCTGACAATATTAGTCCGCTGATTTCATCGACTACTAGAGATCTGAAGGTCGCGTGTTAACTGTTGATGCTGAAAAAGGCACCGCCTAGTTAACTGTGCAAAATCTCACGGGCGATGAGAAGAAAAGGAGAAGGAGACTGTCAGGTAGCCTGTTACTAGCAGTTAGAGGAGAAACCATAGCAAGCCGCAAGAAGCGGTGACACCAAACTTCACCCATCGCGGCCTGAATGCCTCTCTTTCTGCGGGCTTTCCTTTGATTTAAAATGTAATGGTTTCACTTTGAAAGGAATGAAAAGAAAAAGGATAAGCGCCCGGTTAGCAAGCCGCAATACATAAGTCTTGAGACCACAGCTCTTAACAAACGAGCTCCTAGATTCGAGTCAGCGTGCTTTGGGTATGCTTCTGCCCCCTATTTATAAGCTCGGGGGCCTGCCCAAACGGGCAGGGCTAAAATTACTGGTTGGCCGGGGTACAAGAGAACCGGGCAGATGTTACTGGAAGAGAGCAAAAAGAGAAAAGAGGAAAGAGGGAAGCTGCGCGGCCTGGAGGATTTCCCCTAGCGAGCTAAGCGGCTTGACCTCTCGGACAGGCTGATTTAGACTACCCATGGAGGCGACTTGGCAATGAGGTTGCAGGGCTTCGATGAGGACTGAACAGATCGCGGAGAATGGCTGCTAGGAAGCACAAGTTTCCCTGTTTGGTAAGGCTTACGAACCAGTCGCGGATTCTGGGTTAACACCTTGGCCCTCTTCAACAATGATTTGGTGTGCTGGATGGTCCCTTAGATGACTTACAACTGGAGGAAATCTAACTTAAGCTGGTTGTTCCTCATTCTCAACCTAAGAGTTTTGAGCTCCTTCTGGATAGCACACAACTTTTCCCTTATCTTAGAATGCTGGAGCATCTTCCTTGATGGTAAGCATGTCCATCACCTGCTCTATGCCTACAGAACTTAGAGAGGAGCTAGGAAGCTCACAGTTAATCATGTTTGACTCATCAAAAACAACATGAACTGACTCTTCTATAACTTTAATTATCAAGTTATAGATCCTATATGCCCTACTGTGGTTGTTGTACCCAACAAAAATCCCTTCATGGGACTTGGCAGCAAACTTAGTCACATAGGACTTTCCATTATTCAGGACATAGCACTTGCTTACCAACAATCCTGAAGTAGGATATGTTTGGTTTTTGCCTTTCAAGATTCATAGGGAGTCTTCTTGTGGCTTTTGGTGATAGAAGCACCTCACTAAGTCTTTGTCCCAATTGCTCTTGAAGGAGGTCTTGGTATGTTTGCCCTTTTGGAATGTATAACAGATAACCTCCTTAGTGCATTTCAATTTGGGGCCATTTCTGACTAGCTCTTCACTAAAGAGTTTGCCTATGGTCTTGTAGTTTAGATGAGTCAACCTCTTATTCCATTTGACACAATACAAGGTTTTCTCATCTGCAACTAGGCATATGGGAGAGTCCTTACTTTAACAATCAAAATTAAGACAATAGATATTTAATCTCCTAGTGCCTGTCAAGATGACCCATTGGTCACTTGACCTCCTAATTTGGCACTCATCCTTGAGGAAGGAAATGTCATAGCTAAGATCACATAGTTGGCTTATGCTTATTAGGTTGTGTTGCAATCCTTTCACAAAATCCACTTGTGTGATAGTGATTATGCCATTTGATATCTTACCATACCCTTTGGTCACTCGCTTTTCTGAACAACCAAAGATAATTTTGGGACCATTCAATACTTGAGTGTACCCCTTCAACATGCTCCTTGTTCCAGTCATGTGCCTAGAACTCCCACTGTCCTTGTACCATTTTGGGGAATGGCAACTTGGACTAACATGCAAGGCATAATTCAATTAACCTTAGGACAATTCTTATTGGGTCTTAGGTGCATGTTAGTCTGATAATAAACATGCCTACCTTCAGCTCTTCTGACAGGTAAGCTCTCTCTTGCTCTTATCACACTTGTATTGTTCAAACAATCTATAGCATAGTGGCCTACTTTGCCACAACACCAGCACTCATATATATTGTACCTTCTTTTAAGAGCTTGTCTAGTGGCTGTGTTGACAACAACTCTTGGTCTAGAAGGTATAACAACAGTCCAATCCTCCTGTTTCCTAGCCCCAGTTTGACTTGTGGTGGGTCATGAAGTAGAAGTGCTTGGGATATCTTGAGCCCAACCAGCAACTACTTTCTTTTCAGAGAGCATACTCTTGATGGCCTCAGAGATGCCCAAGTCTGGTCTACTAACAAACTTGCCCTTAGTCTTAGAATGGGTTGCAATGTTCTGAGAACAGACTTCAGCTTTACCCTTGAGTGAAGGGGTTGATGCACCAAAAACAAATGGTCCAGGATGAGCCGTTTTAATTTCCTCATGGGCAGCCTTGAAGGCACTTGCATGCTTGTTATATCTAACACCCTGGCAGTGAACATCTTTGTTCACTCCAGAGGATATACCAATCATACAATGACCATGGATACTCTCTTGATCATACCTGTTAGAAGGTAGAAGAACTCTCCCAAAAGGAATAGGAGGCCTAGAGACTAGAGGATGCACTGGAGCCTTTCACTTCCTTTTGGGATTAGAAACACTAGTGCTGCAACGCCCCTGATTTTTCGGTATTTATTTTAATTCCGGTAGTGACGTAATTTTGGCGTCAGGGCATTACGTTGGCACGTAGTTAATTGGTGTGGTTTGTTAAGCACGTGTTTGCTCAGTGGATTTTCTTTTGAGGTTGGTTTTGTTTTGGTTATGCACCTTCCCTCGCGAGCCGGGTCTGTTTTGGTGACTCGGTGGAGCTTTTTATAAGGATGTGGTGGAATTTTGTCTTCTGGTGGTATTTTACCCAGGTTTGGTTCGTCAGATTGGGATTTATACTTCGCTGTTAGATTCGTAGCATCAGTATTTAGCTATGGTGCAACTTTCATAAGATTTCGAGTTAAATTGGATTTTGGGTCGTGTTTGGACTATTGATTATTAATTGTATTATATTATATTAATTATTTATGTATATATATATAATCGGTATTAGGTTGCGTGAAACCCTATTCATCTTCTTCCTAAACCCGACGACGGATAGTTTTCGTGAAATGGAAGAGGAGCGGTGGATGGGCATGCGTTTGGTAGGCGATAGAGGGAGTTGCGGCGGTCGGTTTCAGCGAAGGAGTAGAGATTCAGAAAGCTCTCTCTAAGAGCTATGCGATCATGGTATGTTTTCCCCATTTCCTTGATTTTTAGGCATTAGCGTTTGTGATTTTGACCTCCTCCCTCCTCCAAATGTTTCAGAAAACATTGCTTGGATCATTTGGTGGCCGATCCTTGTCGCAGAGCGAGCGGGAGGCGTCTTTTTTGGAGTTTTCAAGGCAAGTGGATTTACCCCTCGCATGTCCGTTTTCTTGGGTCTTTCTTCCCTTCTTTTCCTCCTTTTGAAAGTAGGAGTTGTGTAGGTAAAACCATGAAAAGATCCCCCTAGGTTAGGACATGATTTTTAGCCAAGCCATGAAATTAGGGTTAGCGGTTAAGGGGAATTCGGTGTGTATCAGTGAGCCGAAATCGTCGTGATAGGTAAGTTTTATTCATCGTATATTGGGTCATATTTTGGCGAATTAGATATAGGAATCTTTTAAGGTCAATTCGTCGGGTATTATAGGTTAGTTCGTCGGGTATTGACGCTAGGAATTCGGCGAGTATCGCCGAGACCGTTAAGGTATAATTTGCCGGGTACGGAAGGATTTAGTCTAAGTGTAATTTGATGGGTATTGCTAGGGGTTCGTTGAGTATCTGTTGGGTACATTGGAAAATGTGTACCAGATTTAGAGAAGCCTCACCTAACTCAATGATATACATCAAGGTGTATTTGATGGAATGTTGAGTTTGAATGTGCAGGTTAAAGAAATGAAGGGAAATATACTAAGTATAAGTATCGACACTAGTGAAGGACTTGTGTCGACACCAGAAGAAAGATTGTGTCGACACACAGGACTTGTGTCGACACACAAAAATTCTGTCAGCAGTAGTTGTGTTGATACCTAGGACTTGTGTCGACAGACTCAACTCCAGCTATGTTGAAGAGTAGAAGTAGTTATGTCTACACACAGGACTTATGTCGACACACACTCATAGAAATATGTCAACAACAACTATACTGAGACTGGAAGGCTTGTTGTGTCGACTAACAGGACTTGTGTCGAGACATAGTCAAGAAATCTATTAACACCAGCTATGTCGAGACAAGAAGTAGTTGTGTCGACACACAGGACTTGTGTTGACACACACTCAAAGAATCTATTAACACCAGCTATGTCGAGACTAGAAGCAGTTGTGTCGACACACAGGACTTGTGTCGACACATCCAACAGAAGCTGTGTCGAGAAGATAAAGTATGACTGTGTCGACAATGTGGGAGATGTGTCGACACCTTCAATACTTGTGTCGACACATGGTCTATTAATGTCGACACATTTGGAGTTGTCTCAACGCCCTTTTCTGCTGAGATAAAAGTTCAAGGAGGAGTCAGTTGTCAAGACTGAAGACCTGACAACTGTCTTAAGTAACAATGCTAACACATCTATCAGAGCTATCAGAAGGCCGTTATAAACCGGATCAGCCGGTAACTTTGGATGGATTCTATATATAGACCTATTCTATCACAATCAGAAGTACTGTACTGTAATAGAACAAGTGAGGGGGAACAAGAGACAAACCCAGAAGAAGGCAGATCCTGAAGAGTCTGCTAGAAAAATTCAGATCTGATTCTAAATTCAAGAAGGAAGCTGGATTGAAGATCAACTCCAACTCTAATTGAAGATCAACTTTACTTGGTACAAATTGAAGAAGCTTTGGAGAAGCTAAGACAGGTTGGATCTAAAGTAATCAGTTCTATCAAGAACTGATCAATAAGCATTCAACCTATTCTCTTTCTATCAGGGTGAATATTTTATTGTTTTAAACAATTAATTTCCTTGTAAGATCTTATATAGATCTAAGTTGTAAACCTAAATTTATAAAGGCTAAGGTAGGGTTGTTGCCTGAGGTAGGATTCTTGGGAAGAATCTGAGGTGTAGGATCTGGTTTATCTGAGTTGTAGGCCGGGTGGTAAAGGCTGAGGTAGGGATGTTGCTTGAGGTAGGAGTCTTGAGAAGATTCTGATTTGTAGGACTTGAAAAAGTCTAAGCTGTAGGAACCAGTTGGGTTCTGAGTTATAAGATCTGTGGATCTGAGATAGTGGAAGGAAGTTTGACCGAATCCAGTACTCTGCTGGATAGGTGAAGGGTGAGAGTGGACGTATCCGTAAATTGGGGAACCACTATAAACCATTGTGTATTTTGCTGTGAACTTGCTGTGATTGTTTGTGCTATGATTATTTTACTGTGCTTTAACATTGTTTATTGCCTAAGTTGATAAAAAGGATTTGAACCTATTCACCCCCCTATAGGTGTTTAGGGTTTATCAACCGAATCTTTCAAGTGGTATCAGAGGGAGATTGACTCAAATATAGAACTAATAGTCTGAGTAAATCTCCAAGGACTTTAACTGATTAACCAAAATTAGTTCATGTGAAAATCAGAAGGAACTTTGATGCATGAAACTACCTATCTGAAGGAAAGAGAATTTTGGCATATGGAAAGAAAGGGTCAGATTGTTCATGGAAGCATCTGATCCAAGAATTTACATCACAACTTTGGAAGGTCCTTTCATTCCTATGAACATATCAGTTCTTGATGCAAATCTCAAAACACCAAAGAGCTATTCTAAAATGACTAAGAAAGAGATCATCCTAGATACCTTAGACAAGAGAGCACAAAACATAATTGTGAGTGCCATAGATGATTCTATATTTCAGAATCAGGTTCATTGCCAAACCTCCAAAGAGATGTGGGACACCTTGACTGTATACATGGAGGGAACTAAAGAAGTTATAGAGGATAGAAAGTCCATGCTAAATCAAGAATATGAGAGCTTTAGACAAGCCAAGTCAGATAGGTTAGCAGAATATTACAAGAAGTTCTTTAGAATTGTAAATGAGTTAATGACCTATGGAAGAGTCTTTAGCACATATGAACTGAATTACAAGTTTCTCAGGTCACTAACCAAGGACTGGGATAAAAAAATATGTACCATCAAAGAAGTTTCCAGGCTTTCTGATACACGTCCACCAACCCTGTTTGGTAAACTGTTATCTTATGAGATGAACCTCATTGCTAGAAAGGAGGAGAAGAAAAGCAATAGGTATCAATACAAAGAAAGGTCAGTTGCCTTCAAGGCCGGCCACAAGAAAGGGCAGGAGAGAGTCACCTTCTCCTCCCAGGAAAATTGCTGAAGTTGAACCAGAAGATACTGACATCAACACTTCAGACAACCATAATTCTGATGAGGACTTTGCTGCCTTTACAAGGAAGTTTCAAAGGTTCATGAAGAAGAAGAAATGGAGAACCAAGTCATCTTCATCTGCCTCAAAGGATGACTATTACGAGAAGAAGAAGACTTCTAAGGATGACAGGTATGGATCTAATCCTAGTAAATAAACTTCTTCTAAATTTGTTTGCTATTATTGCCATAGGCCAGGACATGTCATAGTCGAATGTCCTGATAAAAGAAAGGAGTCTAAGGACAAGCAGAAGCATCAGAATAAGGGCAAGAAGGAGAGATCACTTGTTTCCCAGAGGCAAAAGAGTTGGACCGACTCTTCATCATCAGAATTTGGAGAAGGGGATGAAGCAGAAGCCTATATTGGATTATTCTCTACAGAAGAATATCTTGTAGAATCTGAATTCTTACAAATGCTGTATTCTATCAATGGATGTGAAGAATATTATTCTAGAGGGATGATGGCTCTATCCGAGAAAAATCAGTGTTAGGATCAGCCTGGTCCCAGTAAGGTATACAATCCATCCTTAGCTTCTGAGTATTATACTGGATCAGAATAAGAAGCATATGCATCAAGAGATGTGGATAGTTCTAAATCTGAAGGGGATGTTCATCAATTAAATGATGAGTATGGTGGTTTGTTGCAAGCCCTTAAGAGAAGCAGATTCCTTGTCAAGAAGCAGGATGAGGAAATTGAATCTCTTAAACTGGCTGCATTAAATTCAACAAAGAAGTTGGATTTGAAATTGAATGAGGTTGCCAAACTAAAAAACATAACTGTTATTCAGATGGGTACAATCACTTTCAAAAATAATCACATCAAGAATCTGGAAGTAAGACTTCAGAAAGAAATGGATCTAGTGGCTAAATTCTCTAATCCAAAGTCAGTCTTACCAATAATTGATTATTTCATCTCCCAAACAGGTAAGATAGGATTAGGCTTTAAGGGAAGAACAAGGGAAGCCAATTCTCAAAGAAAAGGCAAAGACCCAGTTCAACCACTAGCCTTCAAATCCCCTATTTCTTTTAGGAAAGTGATGCAGCCTACTAACCGGTGTTCTTATGACATCACTCATTGTCACTGTAAGTATGGTGATCTGAATGGCAAGGGTGCTAATGCAAATAGGGCACCCCATGAGCAAACCTTTAAGGATCTTAAGGAATCCTTAGTATTTGCTGCTCCAGCAACTACACTTAAAAGGACTGCTGACAACAATATTGTTAAGCTTGTACTTAAGAAAAGGTACAACAGATTTGAGTGATGGTGTTATGGCAAGGTGGGCCACTTTTCCATTGACTATTGGTTCAATGATAGTATTTAGAATAAGTCCAGCTTACCTGTCAGAAAGGCTGCACGTAAGCATGTCAAAAATCAAACTAACCTGAACCTAGGACCCAATAAATATTGGGGTTCTAAGGATAGGTAATTTTATTTGATGCAGGTGAGTCCAAGTGGCCATACCCCTATATGGTTCTTGGACAGTGGATGTTCCAGGCACATGACTGGAAAATGAAGGATGCTAAAGGACTAATCCTTTATAGAAGATGGACCCAAAGTTATCTTTGGTGGATCTGAAAAGGGAGTCATCAAAGGGTTTGGTAACATTTCCTGTAACTCTATCACTATCACTCAAGTGGCTTAGGTGAAAGGTCATAAATATAACCTAATTAGCATAAGTCAACTTATGCATCTTGGTTGTGACACTTATTACCTCAAGGGTGTGTGCCAAATAAGAAGGTCAAGTGATCAAGAGATCATTCTAACAGGCACTAGGAAAGGAGATGTCTATTGTCTTAACCTTGACTGTGAGAATAAGTACTCACCTATCTGTCTAGTTGCAGATGATAAAGCATCTCATTGTGTCTAATTGCACAAGAGGCTAGCTCACCTGAACTATAAGTCAGTAGGCCAACTCTTTAGTTTGGAGTTAGTGAGGAATGATCCTCAAGTCAAGTGCATTTATGAGGGTGTGTGTTCAGCTTGCCAAAAAGGCAAACAGACCAAGAACTATTTCCATTGACATGATACCAAAGATTTTGTAAGATGTCTATACCTCTTGTATATGGATTTATTTGGTCCTATGCCAGTTCATAGTCTAGGTAGCAAAGTCTACACATTTGTGATTGTGGATGACTATTCTAGATTTATATGGGTTTTCTTCTTGAGGCAGAAATCTGAAACCCCAACTGTTTTCCAGAATTTTTTAGACAAATAAAAATGAACTTAACAATTCAGTGGTCAAAATCAGAAGTGACCATGAGATTGAATTTCAGTCTGAATGTATGACAAAGTTCTGTGATGAATTTGGGATTCATCAGGAGTTCTCCTCACCTAGACCTCCCCAGCAAAATGGGGTTGCTGAAAGAAAGAATAAGACTCTTATTGAGGCAAGTAGAACTCTACTAAGTGACACTTCTCTCCCTGAATACTTCTGGGCTAAGGCAGTAAACACTGCATGTCATGTTCTCAATAGAGCTTCCATCAAAAAGAGACACAAGAAGACTCCCTATGAGATTATGAAAGGCAGAAAATCAAATATATCCCACTTTAGGATCTTTGGTAGCAAATGTTTTGTTCTGAATAATGGCAAGAATTATCTAACTTAGTTTGCTGCCAAATCCCTAGAAGGAATATTTGTTGGGTACAGCAATAACAGTAGAGCATATAGAATCTACAACTTGACTACACAAGTTGTAGAAGAATCTGTCCATGTAGTTTTTGATGAGTCTGTGCTTATTAACTGTGAGTTGTCTAGTACTTCTGTTAGCCCTACAGGTTTGAAGAAAAAGATGGACAAGCTTACAATTAGTGAAGACCAACCTGCAAGTCAGGATGAAGAAAATGATTTATGCAATCCAGGGGGAGTACAAGACTCACTTAATGAAGATGAATACAATGGAGTTCATCTAGGTGAGGACAATGGAGAAGACAAAGAGGTGGAAAGACTTCCTACAGCAAGAAGACATTTGAAGGATCATCCAACACACCAAATCATTGGTGATGCAAGTCATGGAGTTCTGACCAAAAGCAAAAGCATGAACACAGTTCTCTATTCAAGTTTCTTGTCCCAGATGGAACCTAAGAAGTTTGAAGAGGCCATACAAGACACAAATCTGATTGATGCCATGCAGGAAGAGCTGAATCAATTCAGAAGATGTAAAGTCTGGGAGTTAGTTCCTGAACCTAAGAATCACAATATCATAGGAACAATGTGGATCTATAGGAATAAGCTAGATGAAAATGGCACCATAGTCAAAAACAAAGCCAGACTGGTAGCAAAGGGCTACAGATAGGAAGAAGGGATAGACTTTGATCAGAAATTTGCCCCAGTGGCAAGGTTGGAAGCCATAAGACTGTTCCTAGCTTATGCAGCTTATCAAGGGTTCAAAGTATTCCAAATGGACGTAAAGTCAGCTTTTCTAAATGGCAACTTGAAGGAAGAAGTATATGTAGAACAACCATCAGGTTTTGTTGATTCTCATTATCCCAACTATGTATATAGGTTTAAGAAAGCTCTATATGGATTGAAATAAGCCCATAGGGATTGGTATGTAACTTTGTCTGCCTTGCTTATTGAGAATAAATTCTCAAGAGGGAAAATAGACAAGACTCTATTCTTTAGGGAATCAAAAGGCAAGATCATCCTTGTCCAGATATATGTTGATGACATTATCTTTGGATCAATTAAAAACAACTTTTGTAGTAAGTTTGCCAAACTTATGGAAGGGAAGTTTGAGATGAGCAGCATGGGTGAGTTGAAATTCTTCTTGGGACTCCAAGTTAGACAGACTGATGATGGATTGTCCATATCTCAGTCTAAGTTCACCAAGGAGTTAATCAAGAAATATGGCATGGAGACAGCCTCCACGATGAAAACTCCAATGGGGCAAAGTATGCCTATAGGCAAAGACGAGGCAGGAAAACATGTTGATGAGTCTTTGTATAGAGGGATAATTGGCTCCCGACATTACTTGACTGCTAGCAGAACAGACATCATGTATGCTATATGTGTCTGTTCTAGCTACCAAGCTTGCCCAAAGGAATCTCATTATTCTGTTGTAAATAAAATTTTTAGATATCTAAAGGGCACACCTAATCTAGGTCTTTGGTACCCTAAGAATAGAGATTTCTTGCTAACAGGTTTTTCAGATGCAGACTTTGCAGGCTACAAAGAAGATAGGAAAAACACCACTTGCATATGTAAGTTCCTAGGTGGAAGGTTGGTGTCATATAGCAGTAAAAAGCAGACAAGGGTAGCTATTTCCACTGCTGAATCAGAGTATGTAGCTGCAGGAAGTTGTTGTGCACAGTTATTTTGGATATAACATCAACTTGAAGACTATGACATCAAGGTAAGTAAAATTCCATTATATTGTGACTCTACTCGTGCTATTTCTATAGTTAGAAATCCTGTTTCACATAATAGAACTAAGCATATAGAAATCAAGTTTCACTTCATCAGAGAACATGTTGAAAAAGAATACATAAGTCTAGAATTTGTCAACACTAATAATCAATTTGCTGATATATTTACAAAACCTCTGGATGAAAGTAAATTCATTCATTTTAAAATTGAATTAGGTATGTTGAACCTAGAATGAGATATTTAGTCACCAAAAAACTTCCTCAGGAAATTTGGCTAAGTTAGAAAGTTTGTGTCGACATAAGCGAACTGTGTCGACACTATAAGCAGGTTGTGTCCACAAAGAAACACACTGTGTCGACACAGAAATAAAATATGTGTCGACAAACAAAGTCTGTGTCGACACAACTCTGTCAAGACCATGTATTAGAAGATATTTGTGTCGACACACAAAAATCTATGTCGACACATAGACATATCGACACTTACAGTGTTCTATTGAGACTCTAGTAGTCTATGTCGACACAGGAAAAAGTATGTAGACACATAGACATGTCGACTTCAACAAAGTTTTGTCGAGACGTAGGTCATCTAGGTCGACACATGTAAAGTTTTTTCGAGTAGTTTATTCCTAAGTTCGGCGCGTCTTTTGACCTACCCTTTACACGCACACTATAAATCGGAGAAGACAAAATCTGGACGATTGTGCTTTCAGAACTCTGGACTCTAGACTTTTTGTCGACAAGAAAATCTTCGGTTGACTCTCTTCTCTCTCGTTCACCAATGGCGCCACAACAGGAAGACAAGATCAATGAATGATATGAACTAGTACGCAAGGCATTCGAGACTGCCTCGCTAGACATCAAGGGGTGATTACCCTAATCGCAGAAAATGGATTGGAATACTTGGTCTCTGAACCTACAAGGATATGGAAGAAAGAGGTTCTTGAATTTTACTCTTCCGTAATAATGGATTCTCAAGTAAAGAATTTGAAGTTCACTGTAAATGGTTCTATAGTAAAACTCTCCCAGAATAATATCAGAAAGTAACTTCAGCTTCCAAAGATTTAGGAAGAAGAAGATATCACATCTTCCATGACAAGGGATGCACTCTAATGGTGTGGGCTGGATCCCAATACCAAGATTGGTTCTTCAATGACAAGAAAGGGAATGAATTCCCAAGGTAAATTCCTGTCAGAAATAATAGGCAAATTTATTCTCTGCAAACCAGGAGGTCATGATAGGATCTCTGCCTACATGTTCAAACTCATGACCAAAGTTATCTTCCAAGTGAAAACAGACTGGTCAGCTATAATTTTGACAAAATAAAAGAAAGTCCCAAGAAGCCAAATCTGGGTAGGATATTGAGCTTGTATCTGGCTTCCACCATCCCAGAGGTAATGAATCAAACTTCAGGAACCAAGATCAATCACATGAGAAGAATGGATTTGAGAATACGATCTAGGTGGGATAGAGTTTTGACCAAAGATGTTTCTACTCCACTGAAACCATTGAAGAAAGATAAGAAAAAGAAAACTACCACCCAGGAAGCAGAATCTTCCAGTGATTCTGAAGAGCATGTTGTCTTCAGCTCAGATGAAGAATAACAAAGAAAATCACCTACACCACAACAAGATAAAGAAGCTCAAGCCCAAGAGGAGGGCATCCAAACTAATGACACTGAGGTGGTATCCTCTCCAGGGGGAGAAAACAATGAAACTTTAGTTGTTTAAGACCCTAAACAATCACAACATCCTGCCATAGGGGGAGTTATTATTGAAGTTGCTCTGGAAAGTGAGTATGCAACTAATACTATTCTGAACATAGTATCAAAAATAAAAAATGCAGCAACAGTCATCTCTTAGACAGAAGCACAGGATGTGCATATGCCAGATCTAGATCAAGATGAGCACCTCCACTCCTCCAGCTTAGAGAAAACCCTGGACAAAGATCTTGATGTCCAGGGAGAACTATTTATTGGACAAGGGAAAATTATTCCTCCTATTCAAATGCAGCAGGAGGTAACTTTGGAAGAATTTTTTCCTGACCTCCAAGATGCAAGGACTGAGGGGGAGCTGCCAAGGACTGAGGGGGTGAAGCAACTACATGCCTCCAGCCCTAAGGATACTATGGATATAGAAAGTTCCTAAAATTCTTCTGATAATGAAGAAGCTTCCATGGCAAAGAAAAGGAAGCTGGTGGATCTCAAGAAAAGGAGCACAGGTTATAAGAAAGCCTTACAAACTATCCCTCAAACATCTGCTCCAGGAATAGACTTCAGTTCACTTTTGGTGAAACTGCAAGTGAAAATGGATGAATAAAGACTAGCTCTGGAGAAGAATGTGGATGAGTCTCACAAAGAATTACAGTTATAGTTGGCCCAGGATATCAAATCCATCAGATTTGAAGTCAATCAGAACAAAAAGGAGATGAAATTTGCTTCCATAAGGGAGGTAATGTTGTAGTATACTTGGCTGAGCAACAACAATTGATAAAGACTGAAGTTGAGGACAGTGCAGTCAAGAAAGGATATATCCATGAAAATCAATTCAGATCAAATGAAAATCTCAAGGACTCACATGATGAAATTCTCAAAAAACTAGGATGTATTGCTACTGATTTAAAAACTGAAGTATCCAAGCAAATCCAAGAAGATTTAGCTGCTGTTCAAACTACAATTCAGGCATCACAGAAGACTATTTCTGATCAACTAGATAAATTCAGGTTGTACTACAAAGAGGGAATAGATTATCTGGCTGATCAAGTAAGATTTCAGAAAGATGATCTAAGAGATCATGTGTCCAGGAAGTTGCGCAAGTCATCAATCCTCCATTATTTTTTGAAGCAGTACAGCAGGAAGTACATAAAATGTATAGCCCTCCACAGGAGGCACATATTGTTATTATTGAAAAATTTTAAATGTCTGATGCTGCTAAGGATGCTCAGAAAGAGGCTCAACTTTCTAAGAAAAGATTCAGGGAACATGCAGAATTAAAGCCTGATTTTGAGTAATGGAGGCCAACCTCCAAAAATATCATTCTTACTGCCTAGAAAGCTGTAAAAGACAATATGCATGTAGAGGCAAATGGTACTCTGAACAAGAATGGGGCAAGTATCAGAAGAGTTAAGGTGCCATACATTAGCTCGGAAAGGATATCAATGCTGTAAAGCTACCTGCAAACTTTATGGAGCCTAGCAAGTACTTTCCAAAGCCTTATCATTACTTTGAAAGGCAGAAGATTAAGGCTGAAGAGCTCAAAAAAGAATGATCTGAAAGGGAAGAATCCAGCTGATGATTCAGAAACCAATGTGCAATCAAAGATAAAATCTGGCAAAGGAATTGAGATCAAAGAGCCTGATCAATCTTAGGGATAGATAGGCTAGTCTTAGAACTACATAAATTTTGTTCTAAACAATCTTGTAAATAAAACACTTATTCCTGATTAATGATTGTTATCATATTATGTGATGGTAATATATGTTATTCCTTGCTATTTCTGTTTATGAGTTACCATGCCCGTGAAATGATAATATAAATCTTCTTTGTTTTATTATAAGTGGTGTATATCATTGACTAAGGGTTATGACTTCTCCAAATAGGGGGAGATTGTTGGGTACATTGGAAAATGTGTACCATATTTTTAGAAGCCTCACCTAACTCAATGATATACATCAAGGTGTATTTGATGGAATGTTCAGTTTGAATGTGCAGGTTAAAGAAATGCAGGAAAATATTCTAAGTACAAGTGTCGACACTGACGAAGGACTTGTGTCAACACCAGAAGCAAGAATGTGTCGACACACAGGACTTGTGTAGACACACAGAAATTCTATCAGCAGCAGTTGTGTCGACACCTAGGACTTGTGTCGACACACACTCAACTCAAGCTATTTGAAGACCAAAAGTAGTTGTGTCGACACACATGACTTGTGTCGACACACACTCAAAGAAATCGGTCAACAACATCTATACTGACATTGGAAAGCTCGTGTCGACACACAGGACTTGTGTCGACACACACTCAAGAAATATGTTAACACCAGCTATGTCGAGACAAGAAGCAGTTGTGTTGACATACAGGACTTGTGTCGAGACACACTCAAAGAATCTGTTAACACCAGCTATATCGAGACCAGAAGAAGTTGTGTCGACACCAAGGACTTGTGTCGACACATCCAACAGAAGCTGTGTCGAGAAGATAAAGTATGACTGTGTCGACAATGTGGGAGATGTGTAGACACCTTCAAGACTTATGTCGACACATGGTTTATTTGTGTCGACACATTTGGAGTTGACTCAACGCCCTTTTCTGTCTTAAGTAACAGTTGTCAAGACTAAAGACCTGACAACTGTCTTAAGTAACAAAGCTGACACATCTGTCAGAGCTGTCAGAAGGCCGTTATAAACAGGATCAGCTCATAACCTTGGATGGATTCTATATATAGACCTATTCTATCACAATCAGAAGTATTGTACTATTAACAAGTGAGGGGGAATAAGAGACAAACCCAGAAGAAGGTAGTCTTGAAGAGTCTGATAGAAAAATTCAGATCTGATTCTGAATTCAAGTAGGAAGCTTGATTGAAGATCAACTCCAACTCCAATTGAAGATCAACTTTACTTTGTACAAATTCAAGAAGCTTTGGAGAAGCTATGACAAGTTGGATCTAAAGTAATCAGTTCTATCAAGAACTGATCAAGAAGCATTCACCCTATTCTCTTTCTATCAGGGTGAATATTTTATTGTTTTAAACAATTAATTTCATTGTAAGATCTTATATAGATCTGAGTTGTAAGCCTAAATTTATAAAGAACGAGGTAGGGCTATTGCCTGAGGTAGGATTCTTGGGAAGAATCTGAGGTGTAGGATCTTGTTGATCTGAGTTATAGGCTTGGTGGTTAGGGCTGAGGTAGGGCTATTGCCTGAGGTAGGTGTCTTGAGAAGATTCTGAGTTGTAGGACTTGAAAAACTCTGAGCTGTATGAACCAGTGGGGTTCTTAGTTGTAAGATCTGTGGATCTTAGATAGTGGAAGGATGTTTGGCCGAATCTAGTACTCTATTGGATAGGTGAAGGGGGAGAGTGGACGTATCCATAAATTGGGGAACCACTATAAACCATTGTGTACTGTGCTGTGAACTTGCTGTGATTGTTTGTGCTGCGATTATTTTACCGTGCTTTATCATTTTTAATTGCCTAAGTTAATTAAAAGGAATTGAACCTATTCACCCCCCTCTAGGTGTTTAGGGTCTATCAACCTAATATTTCAGTATCGAATTATACAGATTCAGCGAGTATCGCCGAGTTTCCTTCTGGCATTTCGTTAGGAAACGATTTTGCCGAGTATAGATCCTTAGTCTAAGTATTTTTCGTCCAGTATACATGCCGAATCAAGCCGATTTTCCGAGTATCGTGTAGCATTCGTCGAGTATCTCTAGTCCTTTTTTGCGGAATAGTGTAGAAACCGTCAAGTATCCTTGTATCTCGTCATGTATACTAGCTGAATTTGGCCAGGACTTAGTAAATTTTGTCGTTTTGTGTAAGATTCATCGTTTATGGTCCTTAGCGTAATTTTAGGGCTTGTTTAGGTATGTCTTTGGGTTTAGACTTGGGTTTTTGTTGGGGTGTTCAGTTATGAGTTTTCTTCAGCAAGGTTGGTTAGTAGTAGATAAAGGACCACCAACTGGACGTCGGTTTGTGGGTCATTACACTTGGTGGTTTGGTTTGGTTTTGGTCTCTGTTTTTTGTGGACTATTGGGTTGTGTTTGGCTAGGTGGCCACCACCGTAGTGCCCTATTAAGACATTTGGGTTTGGTAGTTCGGGTTTGAATGTTTTGGTCACCGACTCTGGCCCGGTTGTTTTTACCAAGTGTTAATGACTTACATTTTTTAATTGTTTGTGCTCAGTTAGCTTCTTAGATCAGTTTAAGCTATTTATGTTAATCCTTGAAGATTTTCTTGTCAAAGCATGGCTTCATTCCGCACTCGGTGTATATGTTCTTTTAACTGCTTTATTACAGACTTTTACTTACCTGCTTTATTTGACTAATCAGCTATGGTTTTCAGCATTTCTTGTAGTCGGGTTTGGTAAACCCTTCCTTGACTTTGTACTTTACCTAATTATTTCCTTACCACTTGTATTTTTTTGCTGAGGTGTTCTTCTTTTGAATGCCTCAGGTTCAGGGTTGTAGCCGGTGGAGCGGCTAAGTTGGGTTATAGCTTGTGTACTGCAGTGTTGTAGTGGTTTCTCCTCACCATTGTGAGGTTGTTGTTGTTTCGGTTTTTTGGTCAGACATACATACTCTCAGTGGGTTCGTGTTAGGTTGTTGACGCCCACTAGTAGTTTTCTTTGGAATATTGAATACTTTGTTAAGCTGTTAGTTTACCTATTGTGGTTGTTTTTACTTGCTCTCTAGGAAGTTTTTATGCTAGGTTTCATGTTAGATATTTTAAAGTATAAAAATTACTATAACTACTTCTTGCTTACCATATTTGAAATCTAAATCACTATATTTAGCGACCTTAAAAGCTTCTTTCGCTACTATTTTAAATCTAGAGTCTCAATACCATGAGTTGTCTTCTGGGGATGTTTATACTCATGTAGGACGTTTAATCTTGCAAATAAAGTATTTTTTGTAGCATATAACTATCTTTTCTCGTGGACTAGATGAGCCACTAAGCCGAGGGATACAGCTAACCCTTTAACTTAAACTGTATTTTTTATAAATAACTTATAGATCTTTCATAAAGTGTTTTGTTGGAGTTTTGCCTGAGCATCTGCAGTTACCCCATGCTGACGTGGCATCATGTAGTGTGTTTTCCTAACTATTTATCATTTAATACGAGAAAATGCGGGTTATGATAGTTGGTATCAGAGGATATGTTGTTTGATAATTGGTTGAACAACTATCTCAGGTTTGTGATAGTTGTCTAGTGTCATTTCATACACACATCGATGTTTCATCAGTACGTCTATGCTAAAGCATGAACACTACACTCATAAGCATGATAAGAAGTATAAGGGTTATATTATGTAGTATGGGATGCATAATATGTGTTTGTATATTGATCAACCATAGGTGGCAACATGTGACGGTTATGTAGTATGGAATGCATAACCATCGTCACATGGATGCCCATTAGAACGTTTTACATTCTCGTTACATGCGATATTATTTAGTATGGGATGCATAATATTTCATGTGTACGCCGCTCATAACAAGCATTAAGGCTTTTTTTTAGATTGCATAGCACAATAGGCATAACATAACCTTGCATCAGCACATGTGCCAAGCTAAAGATTTACATTATGACATACGTACACACATGCTTTTGAGTCAAAAGAAATAAGAATTCATGCATTCATGGTTTAGGCACATGAGTCAGTAGGATGACGGTATATCATCCTAAATTTAGGCATGACATCATAAATGAAAAATCCCAAAGCATGTTAGCAGCATGAGCAAGTATTTAATTTTGTATTGTCTAAACTAAGTTGTTTGGTTCTAGCGGTAAGGTAGGTTTTGATTAGTGGTTAATTGCATTATTAGAATGTCGAGATGTCATGCGACAAGGTTGACGACCCAGTCGGAGGGAGAATCGTCTAGTGCCTAGAGTGAGGCCGTGATAGAAGGATTACGACAGAGTAATGAGGCTCTATCGAGGCAAATATTGGAGATGCATTCGCGGATCCAGGCGTTATTGTTGATTGTTGCTAATCAGTCGCCTAGAGTGTAGGACCCGGCTGTGAGTCAAACCGTTCTTGTTCCCCCTGCTCCTCTGGTGCCCCTTATTTTGTTGCCACCAGAGATGACATTTATTTTGCATTTCCAGAGACTAGGGCCTTCTACCTATGATGGTAGGACATATTTTATGGCTTTGGATGATTGGAATATTGCTATCAAGGAGATGTTCGTTTATTAAGGAGTATCAGGGGAATAGAGAGTAATGGTCGATGTGTATAAGCTCAAGGGACTTGCAAAGAGTTGGTGGTTGAGAGAGAAGGAATATCTTAAGGATGGGTGTTCATGGGAATCCTTTAAGGAATTTCTGGTGAAAAAGTTTCTGCAGTCGGTCGAGAGAGGCCGTTTGATTTATGATTTTCGGCATCTTAAGCAAAGGAAGCTCACTGTTAGCGAGTATGAGGTGGAGTTCAGCAAACTGTATAGTTTTGCCCCTGACATGGTGTCTTCAGAATCTAGTCGAGTTAAACGTTTTCTGTGTGGTCTCAGGAATGACATCCAGTAGCTAGCTAGTGCTTATGGATCTGGGAGCTATGCTGATGTTGTGGAGGCTTCTCTGAAGGTTGAGGCGATTGATAATGCCAAGAACCGAGGACAACAAATGAGAAAGGATAAGAGAAAGACTGGTGAGGGTAAGATTTCCCAAGATTCTTGTGCTGCTTAAAGGAAAAGGAGTAAAGAGATAGCAGTTTCTTTGGTCGGTACGGCCATCCCTTTGAAAGGTGTTATAAGAGGATAGGAGCTCAGAAGCAGGAGGAAGTTCATGTGATTTAGAGTGCTCCGAAGGGAGATTTTGTTTGTTCTGCGTGTAAACAGAGAGGGCACGATGCTGCCCATTATTGGGGAAGGAAAAGTTCTGTATCTAGTGTAGATAGAAATGACATTTCAAGTCAAAGTGCCCGCAGGCTCAGCCCCTGTTGCAACCAGTTCCACTTTAGGCCTTGCCACCACCGTAACCATTAGACAAGGGGAAGGGAAAGCTGAACGTGGTGTCTTTGGAGGAAGCTCAGATGTCTACTCAAGTGATTTCAGGTTAGATCCTAACCTAGTTCTAGCTTTTATTTGTAGCTGTAGTTTCGACATTCGTTCCCTTAGTTGCGTATACGATTTTATAGGAAGGTTTAATGTAAAGAACTGTTGGGCACGCATTCTTTTCGTTTCCGGTGCTACCCACTCGTTCATGGCAGGAACCGTTATAGAGTGTCACCATTTGACACTCGATCGTGTTGGCGATGCGTTTAGTGTCAAGTTTCCCTATAACGACTCAGTGGTGTAGGACCAAGGCATTCAGAGTTGTCCGATTCTGTTAGGTGATTTTCTAGCCATTATTAATTTGAAGGTGATAGACTTGGAAGATTTCGATGTCATTTTGGGGATGGAATGGTTATCCAAGTATGATATAGTCATCCAATGTAAGGTCAAGCGCTTGGACTTTAAGATGGACAACGGTCAACCCAAGAGCATTTATGGTTTTCCGTGTCAAGTTTCTCCGATTATTTCTGCGGTACGTGCTTGGAAGTATGTAAATTTCGGATATTTTGCCCGTTTGGTTTTGTAATTGGCAACCGGCAGTAGTTTGCCGCAAGTTGAGGAGATTGATATTGTGCGCGAGTTTACTGATGTTTTCCCGATAACTTTCCTGGTCTTCCACCCGAGAGAGATGTGGAGTTTGTCATAGATCTAGAGCTAGGTACCCATCCTGTTGCAAAGGCGCAGTACCATATGGCCCTGCGTGAGCTGGAGGAGCTGCGTCCCCAATTAGATGAGTTGCTGTAGAATGGATTCATTAGATCAAGTTTTTCACCATGGGGTGCTCCTATACTGTTTGTGAAGAAAAAGGATGGATCAATGAGGTTATACAAAGATTATAGAGAAATGAATAAAGTAACCATCAAGAATAGGTATCCCTTGCCGAGAATAGATGACTTGTTTGATATGTTCCGTGGCAGTACTGTGTTTTCAAAGATTGATCTTCGTTCAGGCTACCATCAGTTGAGGATTCGTGAGATAGATATGTAACACACCAAATCCCAAAATCGAGTTCAGGCTAGGCAAAACGGCCTAGGACACAAGCGTGTCCCAAGCTATGTCCTGCTCTGTATGGGGCACACAACCAATGATACGGGCGTGTAAGAGGTCGTGTCCTCCTCGGGTAATGGCCAGGTTTGTGCGGCCTATTAAACATGGGCTGGACACGAGCGTGTCCGAAGCCGTGTCTGGGCACATGGCCTATGACACGGGCGTGTCACAGGGCCGTGTCCTTCTATAGAATTATCCAGGGTATTGAGGCCTTGTGAACACAGCCTGGAAACGGGCATGTCCGAAGTCGTGTTAGTGCACACGGCATGTGACACGGGCGTGTCACATGGCTGTGTCATGTTCTGGATCAGTCGGTTTGTGTACCACTTACAGTACACATCCTGTGACACGGGCATGTCACGGGCAATGTCAGCCCAAAAAATAAACTTTTCAGGGCGATCTATGGCCGTTCATTTCCTTCATCATGGATTAAATGCCCCAAGCTCCTCCCTACTGTGTTAAACCCCGAATTTGAGTGAAAGATCTCATTCAACACTTGACAATTCTCTTTCTAAAGGAGTAGAGAGAAGGGATAGCAAGGAGGAGGAGGAGAAGTGGATCCGACCTCCATAAGAGCTTCAGAGTTCTGAATCAAGATCCGAGGCCTGATTTGTTGAGGCAAGGCCGCTACGATGCTTTTAACTGGCTAGATTTTCCATGGCTCCAAAGAGATCGTCAAGGGTAACGATCTTCCTTCTTGGACATGTGAAGTCCTCCTTTTTGGCATATGTATGGATTTCCCCCACCAAAGGGTGGATGCTTGAGGGATTTCCCTTGGGTTGATAAATGGAATCCCCATCGAGTCTTGCATATAGATCCGGAAATGTATAGTACGGACTAGGCATGCTGTGTGAAGCCCATCTAGACAGGTTTATCTTAATTGACGATGTTTCATTTTGTGCACCGTAGAAGACTCCGCGTTTAAAAGTGTATTTTGTGGAGTCGATGGGTTGTGCCTATGAAGCGGAGTGGCAGGAAGTACTGTAATGAGGAATTCCAGGAAAATACCCAAATACTGCTTGGGCTGTGGCTATTGTTTTGCCAGTCCTTTGTGGACAGTGTAGCCAGTCCTATGTGGACAGCGTGGCTATTATGGAGCCAGTCCTATATGGATAGTATGGCTAATGTGAAGCCAATCCTTAATGGACAGTGTGGCTGTTGTGAGCTGTGTGCTCTTAAAAAGTCTTAGTGCCAAACAAGAAAGGTGAGATCGATTCGCGCCTATGGATTGGACATGAGTACATTGGTACTGGGTGAAGGCAAGGTTACTTGAGCACCGGTATTGGTTGATCTGTACCTGCGTTATGTCTGACCGACGGGAAGACCTAAGTTATTGGTCTCATTGGAGTGCATAATGAGAGTCTTAGGCCTGTGCACCAAAAAGACTGAATGCTCAAAGTTTACCATGAGGTTTCAGACATTGAATGGTGGTGGGACCCTGGGTATTTCTGGTACACCAATAATATGCCCTGAGTTCACGGAGCGTCGGGCCGCGTGGCCGGCATTTATGATATATTGTTTATGCATGAGAGCACAATATGTGATATATCTGTATTGAAATTGTTATGCCTGCAGGGAAGGAATACCACTGCTCTAGAAAAGTGGTAGGGTGGTTATAATTTGGTCAGCTGAATGCTGACCGTTTCTTTGTTTGCCACAATTTTGGGGGGCTATCCTTGTGCAGGTGCTGGAGGACCAAGCGGGAAATAAAGGGCTGAAGTCCATGCTGCTGCTGCTACTGCTGTTAGCCCTTGAAGGCTAAGCAAAATGTTTTGTGTAGTGTTCATGTGTGGCCGGCCTACGCGCCGATATATGGAATCCACACTTGTAAAGAGGAACTGTAAGGCCTTAAGGCCAAGCGATTATGTATTTGCTGTATATTCCTATATAAATATGGTGGTTTATATTTAGTGGACATTCCTAGTTTGAGTTCAATTATATTGTAAAAATCTTCCGCTAGTATGCTCTGAGTTAGGGTGCGATTGTGTTTTGGCATTAACCTGTGACCTCACCATCTGTTTGTGGCATATAGTGTTGGGCCCCGACAGGACCTTCTATTATATGTTGTTTAACGGATGGAGTCGTTACATTTTTATATCAGCTTGTCTCGGTCTTCCTCTTTCGAATTCGTGGTCGAATTATTTTGTGGGGTGGCGAGCACGTGTTAGTGCGAACCACTTTAACACTAATAAACTCTTGAATGTCCACTAAGGAATGCAAATATACTTGTTTAAGGAACCTGCGCATTCCTAAATTGTTATTATTGCTTGTGCGAGGGCGCGAATGTGTGTCTTGTCCACCTATAGGTGACTCGTACTGGTGCTGGGAAGTCTGAGCCCCAGCGTTCTAATGAGAGTACGACACCAGCTGAGGTGGCTACACCTCCTCCTTCTGCGGAAACAGTCTGCTTAGTTGCTTAGGCGCTATTTGCCATGTTTTAGCCTACCGGGCAGGCGTAACCGGCATTGGTTCCAGAACGGGTGGTGTAAGGCCCGAACCGGTTTAGACTGTGGATCCTTGAGTAGCTGAGCGACAGTTGAAGCAGTTTATGAGCTTCAATCCTCCTATGTTTACGGTTGTGGGATCCCTAGCAAAGGAAGAGGATTGGTTGTCGTGCATCATGCTTATATTGACGGCGATCAGGACAGAGGAAGATCAGAATGTCACCTTGGCCACCTTCTTATTGGAAGGAGAGGCTCGGTTATGGTGGGATGATGTTGAGTTACACCATATAGCGGGCAGGCACTTAACACAAGTTTCGATGGAAGACTTCTCTCGACTATTTTTGGCAAAGCACTTGCCAGCGGCACAATGCATCGCCATGGAGAATGAGTTCCAACGGTTAACGCAAGGAGAAAGTAGCGTTGATACGTACTTGTATGATTTTACGAGGTTGGGACGGTATGCGGGGTCTATCTTCGCTGATATACAAAGGAAAACTAATAGGTTCTACAAAGGGTTGCGGGATGAGTTTAGATTCCTGCTTTAGTGTTCGGTGAACCAAGGGTTTCAGGCGTTGGTCAATACTGCATGTGCGCTGGAGAAGGATATGAAATGAGTGCAAGGCAAAAAGGACTTGGCGGTGACAAAGCCAGAGTTCAAAGCACCTCGTCCTGGAAAATCTTACTACCAAAAGAAATGGGGCAAGAGGTCCAAGCCTTTTGGGCAAGCTCCTTCAACAGTTGTGTTGTGGGCAACTTCGAGGCAAGGGCCTCGTACCTGCTTTACATGGGGAAAAGTGGGACATATAGCCCGTGACTGTTGGGCTGGACCGCAAAAGCTCGAAAAGAAGACAGGTGCATCTTATGCGGATAAGGGAAAAGCAGTGGTGGAGTCCTCTACATCCCAAGCACAGTCCCGAGTTTATAATCTTGGCCAGTAGGAGGCTATAAAGCAAAGTTACGTTGTCATAGGTATGATTTAAGTTATTGATTGCTTTTCATATTGCATACCTTGTATGTCACTCGGGTATGATGTGTTTGTTTTAGGATTTGTCCTGATTCAGAACAATCCCACGAGAACACTGTTTGATGCGGGTGAATCACATTCATTTATATCTAAGGAATTAGTAGCGCAAACTGGACTACCGAGTCATGTGACGACAGATAGTATAAATGTGTTATTATCGAATGGATGTGTGATGCTTGCGGATAGGTCTTGTGATGTGGAAGTTCAAATAGGAAGTCAGGATTTCGGTTTGAGTGCATCTGTGCTACTGATATCGGAATTTGATGTGATCTTTGGTATTGACTGGCTTTCGGAGCAGCGTGCCTTTATTGATTGCAATTCAAAAAAGATCACACTGGGCCATAATACCGAGCTTGAGACTAAGTTCGCTGGTATGTTAGGAGTGAGCGGGATCTTGGTGTCTGCTCTCCAAGTTGACAATGATGTATGGAAGGGCACGAAGTTATTCTTCATGCTTATTTAGACTGTTAAGCCAAAGGCCAGTGTGAATGATGTTCTGACTATGTCAGAGTTTGTTGATGTATTTACTAAGGATCTTCCTGGGCTACTGTAACATCCCATTTCTGGCTAGACCCCTAGGAGTCGGTTTGTCGTGACAGAACCCAAGGAAGCCCAAAAATTGAAATACATCGACCGAGATTTCGGGTCACGGGTTGGTCACGCCCGTGACCTAGGGCGTGACTCCTTCGACGATTGTCAATCTCATGGAGACGATCGTCGAGCGCAGAATTTTCAACCCGGGCCTGTCACGCCCGTGACCTATGTGTCACGCCTGTGACCTAGGGCGTGACCCCTTCGACCATCATCAGTCTCAGCGCGACTATCTTCGAGCGCAGAATTTGCGTCATGGACCTGTCACGTCCGTGACCCATGTGTCACGCCCATGACCTAGGGCGTGACCCCTTTCGGCGATCATCGATCTCAACGAGACGATCGCTGAGCGCAGAATTTGCATCTTGGCCGGTCAAGCCCGTTACCCACGTGCCACGCCCGTGACCAAGGGAGTTACCACCTTTCGACGATCGTCGATCTCAGATCGACGATCGTGAAACTCAGAATTTGCCACTCGGGCCTGTCACGCCCGTGACCCACATGTCACGCCCGTGACAAAGGCCAAAACGTCAGCCAGACTGGAAATTTCTGTGACCCGATTCATAATCAATTCTGATTATGGGAAATTACAGCCGGAGTAATTGTGGGATGTTTCCTCCTTTAATTATTTAATAAGAAAGAGAGAGTGAGGTCCAATAAAAAATCGCAACCTGGTAAATGCCTCTTCTTATTCCAACGTTTCCTTCTCTCCACCATAACCGAAAAGCCATTCGTTAAGGGAGCTTTTATTGCCATGAATGATTCACCCTTCCCCCTCCCCACTTGGAGATATATAACAGCCTCCTTAGAGCAAGAGGAGAAGGTTACACTCTAGACCAAACAAATTCAGATTTCTGCTCTTGCTGTCGAAGAAGTTTCGGGAACGCCACCACCGTGCCATGACAATCCGACGTTCATCTCGCCTTCAAACCGCGAACAAGGTCCTCCTCTACTTCTTCTCTTATGGGTAGATCTTAGGATCATAGAAATGAAGTTCATGCTCAGCGGAGCCGAACCTATCTCGAGTTTTCATGGATAAACCACGAAAAAAATATATTTTCGGGTACGCCGGAAACCGCCACCTCCGGCGTCCAAACCACCGCCGACCGATAGCCATCGCCTCGACGGAGGTGGTGGTGGTGGTGGCTGGCCAGGGAAGTGACCGGACGGCCGACAACGGACCATGGAAGAGCTACAGGGAAATATATTTTTTTGAGTTTAGTTTACGAGTTCTGTCTGGAAGGGAAGATGAACAGTAAAATCAATTACTATTCATTTGTCAATTATAAGGAATTATTACCTCCTTTTTGACACGCCTTTTGACATTACAAAACGAGGCATTTAGAGGCCTATTTAGGAAAAATGGCCAGTAAAAAAAGTTCTAGCCCTTCAAGTCTAGGTTAATTTAAAACTGATTTCAACTCGTTTGGGTTAGCGGTTTAACCGCAGAACCCGTTTTAGTGGGGGCTATACCTAGAGTTGGGCAGGAACTAAAATGAATGCCCACGCTTCGTCCTTTGCCCAAATGACCTGAAATTTGGGTAAGGGGTTACCCTTAGCCATATCTAAATGCTGTCCAAAAATGGGAATTTTTGGAGATACTTTGCGTAAAGTTTCTGTTTTAATTTAATTAAGTTAGAGGAATTTATTTATGTGGTCAAATGATCTCCAAACCCTCCCAAATTTTGGTGAGTGGTCCCTGGCTATAAAACCTAGTTCTGTACAAATTTTCAACTCACTTGGATTAGTTTTGGATAGGGAGTCACCTATTCTTAACTAGGCAATAGTGAGGCATTTTATAGTAAAAAAGTGCACTAGAGGTTAGAATGGTCATATCACCTCAACAGAGACTGATATCATGACCACTGACTTGGAGGGGTTATTATAACCCACTTGGAGAAAGTGGTGTGATTTAGGGTTGGTTTACCGTAGGATCCAAACTCAAACCCTAGATGAAGGGTTTTTGAGGGTTGAGAAGGACATGGGGGCAATTGCTCTCGTATTGCCTTGAAACTCTGTAGAGTTAACATTAGCATGATAAGAATCTTCTGAATGGAATCTTGGAGTATTTAGAGACAAGTAGATACCTCAAAACCTTAATCTTATCTTTAGGGTAAAATACTAATTAAGCACAATCCATCACTAAACTTTATCTAAAGGCTGTGAAATTAGGGTAGAGTAAGTTTTGGAGTGGGTAGAAGCTATAGAGATTTTACTGGAATTTTATAATGTTTATTTCTAGCACTTCATTTGTAAAGTTTATTACAGCCCTAATTGATGTTTTTATTATTTGGATCTTTCTGTTCATTAAAACCCCATGCAATCTTGGAAATAATTGTTTTAGGAGAGAATGGTTACCCTTAAATTTTTGTATAATTTTTAGTTGAGTAAATCCAGTACTTCCTTCACAAATGTTAAAGAGGGGTTTTATGCTTTGAAAATTAATTAGGGATGATATTATTACTGAAAAATTATGAAATTGGGCCAATTATATTTTTAAGGCTTTATCTGCATATTATAATTTATTTATAATTTTTGGAAGAATATTGTCTGTACTTAGTTCATAAATAATGGAAGACAGTAAATATTGCTAAAATAGTTTTAGTGCCTTTTTGATGATAGAAAATTATGATACTTTGGATTCACCCTATTGAGATAACCTACTATTTATTATAAATTTGCTGAACATCTTGCATGAGAACTTAGGGTAGTTCATATTCAAACCGGTAGCCCTTGGAATTTTTGAGGAAATTAATTAAATGCCAGATAAATTAGGAAAATTATCACATTCTGGATTTAGGCTATTTATATCATGATAAGTCTCCAGTAAATAGTTTAGGGCATTTGGATGAGTTTTGGGATCATTGCATAACCGGTCCGACATATAGTCTAGGTTGGTCTGCATATAGCAAATTTGTGAATTGCAATAGGACATGATCTAAGAAAGTCGTTGGAGTTAGTAATTTTGTCTGGGTGGACAATTGTGGATGATATCACAATAGGATGATATGAAGAGTAGAGAGAAGTAGTGATAGCGAGGGTTAAGAGGTGCTCGGGTTCGACGAAAGATCGTCTTTCCCGAAGAGAGGAAGGTTAAAAATCACCCTAGGATAGTCTATCGTAATATGAGAAGGGAATGGGTAAAGGGGATCAACCATTAATAATAAGTGCCTTGCGAAAGGGAACGATGGGCTTCAGCTACCATCATAGTTCCTAGTGCCCTTTGAGAGCCCTTCACGGGGAATACTGGGGGCAGTCCTAGGCTAACGTAAACTGCAATAACAAACTGACAAGAGTAACTTAGTAATTAGAGTTGTACCTTTCACAAACATTGTTAGCACAGGAAGATTTATGGGAGCTACGGCTCTGTGGGTTAAGAGACAGACGAAATGGTCCGGGGAGCTTCGACTCGGTGGGTTAAGAGACGAACGGAATGGTCCGGGGAGCTTCGGCTCGGTTGGTTAAGAGACTGACGTTTTAGTCCGGGGGGCTTTGGCTCGGTTTTTGTGTGTTTACGATTAAATTTGCATGTGCATAAAAGAAATGAAAATTAAGGTGGTGGATCTTCAGTATTGGAGGGTCGATGCACTGACGCCAATACGCTGACTCTGCAAGTGTGGTTAGCACTTCGCCAACAGAAGTGTGGTGCGCCAGCCGGCTAGAGTACGCAGGAGTCCGCTTAGTGCACCAAGCGTTAAGGCGTACGATAGGTCTGACCGGTAGTGCTTTACTGGTTTAGAGGTGGGCGAGGCCAAACCCACCGCTTCCGTCTGCCACTACGGAGGTATCCTGGGATGTAACGGCTCCGAAATGGGGAACTAATGGTCTGTGTGCACAGAGTCGGGTGTGTGAGTTGCACTTGCTTGTTTCATCATACCCACTTGCATGTCATAGCATAATCGATTCATTTAACCCTGACACCTAAAGTATAAGTGGTATGGGATGCTTATAAATTAGGACATGCAAAACGAGCCCTTGGTCTATAAGCTTGTGTGGGCAAGTTTATAAATTAAGGTTAAATTTTATATATATATGCTGTTGTTTGATAACCGACACCCCAACATATAAGTGGTATGGGACACTCTATACGATGGGAGCCTTGCAGAAGATCCCTTGGCTTATGCGCTTCCGCACATAAGTTAAGGTTACTTTTCCTACTTTCTGTTATTGATATATTTATTATAGAATTGTTAGATTAATTCCGCTGCCACCTGTTTCTTTCATTAAATCTCCACCTTCATGTACTTCCCTTTCTTCCTCTCCGCTCGGTACCTAGGAGCCATGGGGGAAGGGGTAGGGGATGATAGGGCTTAGTCTTTATGACTAACGGTTTTCGAACCACATCATTTTAGGGAATCGCGGAGCCCAGCACGGGGGAGTAGCCCTAGAGACCGGTGCGCTTGGAGATGGGGCAGTCTAGCTCCAGAATTCTCACAGCCGGGACCGTGAGTCTCCCTCTTGAGTAGTTTTGTTTTTGCTTCAGCATGAGTGATTGTAGTGAGGATATGATGTACCAGGCATAAGCCCGCATTTTTTTAGTACTCTGATTATTATTCTGTGGACACTAGCTTCGTGGAGATTTTATTCTATATATGTGATTTACTTTCAGTGGACCTTCTCTTACTTAAAAATTTTTCTACCTTTCTGTGATCGAATTGGCTGGCAGAATCAGCGCCTTGTGGTGATGACCCTTCAGGACGTGAAGGTGTCACCGCAAAGCGTCGAATCTGGGCCTAAGACCCCGGGTTTTAAAAAGAAAAAAAAAGGTGGGTCTTACAAGTGGTATCAGAGCAGACATCGATCTGAAAAAGGTAACAGTCCACTATCCCTTGGTCACCCCCGCTTGGGTTTAGTTTGGGGACAAACTAAGCAGCAGAAGCAGTGGTGTGCCCATATGGGGATCACATATAAATTGTCCACTTTTATTAAAGATTGAACATTTTCTCAGTATGGGTTTTTGTTACGCAGCCTCTAGCACAGCCTACGACACAAGGTGGAGTTCAACTGGCTAAGGATGTTGCACCACCTCTACCGGTCCCCACTCCTTTCCTTCAGTCAGACATGGGACAGACTCTAACTGCCATCCTGGAGGCTTTCAGGGCCCAGCAGGTTCCGATCCCGCAGCCAAATCCGGGGGCCAACTGGCTGAGCATCTTCTAAGGACTGTCTCCCCCATCATACTTGGGGACAGAGTCGACGGTTCGGACGGAAGAGTGGATGGATATTATGTACGAGATGCTAACCGGGATACGGTGTCCCTGGGAGGAGAGGGTGGCTCTGGTTGTCTCTTGCATGGAGTCCCATGCCAAGAGGTGGTGGAAGACGCTTTTAGACACGACATTTACCGATAGGGAGGTTGCGGAGGTTACCTGGGAAGAGTTCAGGGCCACGCTGCTGGAGCATTTCGTTCCGTAGTCAGCCAAGGATGAGTTGGAGGAGCGGTTCTTACAGCTGAAGCAGGGCACCCAGACGGTGGTGGAGTACAATCGGGAGTTCGAACATCTGGCTCGATATGCAGATTCTTATCAGCTGGACGAAGCAGGGTACATCAAGAGGTTCTATAAGGGCCCGCGGGAAGACTTGAGGGAGGCTTTGTTGTTTGTATCCGACGGGCCTATCTCGCAGATTTTGGAGATGGCAAAAAGGATTGAGGCTAATTAGCAGAGGATCAGGGACGGAGAGTCAGAAATGACCAGCGGCGAGGTGCTATACCAGAGGGGAGGAGGACAGAGGACCAGCCTCGTCAGGAGGTGAGGCAGGAGCCGAGGGAGCAGGTGATATTGGCCCCTCAACCTCTTCGGATGTAGGAGATGCCGAGACCCTGGGGAATGGCATATCCCCCACCTGAGTGCTTCCATTGTCATCAGATTGGGCACATCTGGAGGAACTGCTTGATGAGGGGGGCACCACTTCTAGCATGATAGGGTGGCCCACCAGCTCAGCATTACAGAGGCCGAGGACGTGGCCGCGGTTGTGGATACCAGGAGGGAGACCGTAGACAGGGAAGGGAGCAGGTATATGCTTTGGACCTTGCGCAGCCTCAGAATAAGGAGCAGGTCATAGCAGGTACGCCGCAATGCTTCTTTATTTTCATAGAATTTCCCTTTTAGTTGTTAAAACTTAGAACCGCACTAGATAGATTAACAAGGAAAGAAAATTCTTTATAGAACCCTAAGACATCTAATCACCCCAGGTATAGTCTTCATCAGCGGCAAGCCTGCCCGCACGCTTTTCAATACTGGAGCTACTCACTCCTTTGTGTCAGAGACGTTCGTAGAAGGACTGGAAGGAGTGGAGCGATTCACGAGCTCGAGGATGAGGGTGCGACTACCGGATGGATCTGAGCTCCTTACCACGGATCACTGCAATATAGAGGCAGAAATTGGTGGAAAGGCGTTCGAGGCTCCAGCAATGATTTTGAAGCTGACGGACTACGACCTGATCCTGGGCATGGTATGGCTGCACTGGAACCATGCCCAGATTGATTGCCAAACAAAGAGGATCACCGTCAGACACGGGGACTCTTTCATTGTCATCGAAGGTATAAGACCTGCCTCTCGTATTCTCTTATCTTCGGTACAGGCCGTCAAGGCCCATCTGTAGGGAGACGTGGTATATCAGGTTCTGTTCGAGATGACCGAGGAGAAGGATCAGATTGCCAATATACCGGTGGTTTGTGATTACATCGATGTGTTCCCAGAGAAGCTGCCAGGATTGCCTCCGCATAGGGAGAAGGATTTTCAGATTCAGTTGGTGCCAGGGGCTAAGCCGATATCCAGGGCTCCCTATCGGATGGCCCCAAAGGAGTTGGCGGAGTTTCAGACTCAGTTGCAAGAGTTGGTGGAGGCGGGATTTGTTAGACCGAGTTCCTCTCCATGGGGAGCCCCGGTCCAATTCGTGAAGAAGAAGGATGGGACACTTCGCCTGTGCATCGATTATCGAGCACTAAATAGGCTGACCGTCCGGAATACCTATCCGCTCCTACGGATAGACGAATTGTTCGACCAGCTGGAGGGAGTCCATTATTTCTCGAAGCTGGACTTGAGGTCAGGATACTACTAGCTGCGGATCCAGGAGGATGATATCCCGAAGACGGCCTTAAGTAGCAGATATGGCCTGTATGAGTTCACCGCGATGCCCTTCGGGCTCACGAATGCACCGTCGGCGTTCATGAGCCTCATGAACCGGGTTTTCGAGGCCTACTTGGATGTGTTCGTCATAGTATTCATAGACGACATCTTTATCTACTCTAGGACAGAGGAGGAGCACACTCGACATCTGGCACTGACTCTTGAGAGGTTGTGGAAGCATGGCCTTTACGCGAAATTCAGCAAGTGTCAGTTTTGGTTGAAGGAGGTGGCTTTCTTAGGCCACATTATCAGTGGAGCCGGGTTGGCAGTAGATCCGGCAAAGATTCAGGCAGTTCGAGATTGGCCGCAGTTAAAGACAGTCACCGATGTATGAAGTTTCTTGGGACTTGCCGGTTATTACCGGAAGTTCGTGGAGGGGTTCTCTCAAATTGCCCTCCCCCTTACATCTTTGACAAAGAAGGAGGCACCTTTCGTTTGGACCCCGCAGTACCAGGCGGCTTTCCAAGAGCTGAAGGACCGACTCATCTCAGCCCCTATTCTGGCCCTTCCATCTGGAATGGAAGGATTCCAGGTGTATACCGACGCATCATACCACGGGATGGGAGCGGTGCTGATGCAGAACGGACACGTCATAGCATATGCCTCCCGCCAGCTGAAGACCCATGAGAAGAACTACCCAGTGCACGACCTTGAGATGGGAGCAGTCATTTTTGCTCTGAAGGTCTTGCGTCATTATCTTTATGGAGTCCACTGTGACATCTACTCTGACCACAAGAACTTGAATACGTGGACACGCAGAAGGAGCTGAATATCAGGCAGAAGCGCTGGGTGGAGTTCTTAGCAGACTATCAGTATGAGATGCACTACCATCCAGGGAAGGCAAACGTTGTGGCCGACGCGTTGAGTCGGAGAGCTGCCACTTCCGAAGAAGGGCCCCAGGTTATGTCCATGGAGCTAGTTCGGTCATTCAGAGATATGCAGATATCCCTAGTGTCCGAGGATGATCCAGAGTTGTATAGGGAGTATCTGGCATCGCTTGTGGCCATAGATGATATTCGGGATCGCATTCGGGACGAACAGAGGACAGATGCATGGGCAGAGCCGATATTCCGAGCCTTGGAGGAGGGTTCGACAGGAGATTATTCCCTGAGAGATGGATTGCTACATTTCAGAGGCAGAGTATCTATACCCGCAGGAGGCTAGATCCGAGAGGATATTATGACGGAGGCGCATTGTAGCCAGTACTCTGTGCACCCAGGGATCACAAAGATGACCTCTGATCTGAAGAAGACGATGTTTTGGCCTGGCATGAAGAAGGACATTACGTACTTCGTGACCCATTTCGAGGCGTGTCAGTTGGTGAAGGCGGAGTGCAGGAACCCTGCAGGACTGTTGCAGCCACTCCCGGTGCCGGAGTGGAAGTTTGATGATATCGCTATGGATTTTATACATGGGCTTCCCCGGTCTCGGACAGGGAATGACTCGATCTGGGTGATTGTTGATCGGTTGACGAAGGTGGCCCGCTTTATACAAATAATGAATGATGACTCGGTGGGAGTGCTGGTACGGAAGTTCATGGAGCAGTATATCCGATACCATGGCGTGCCCAGGACGATAGTGTCGGACCGCGATGGACGGTTTACATCCAGGGAGTGGCGGTCAGTGAAGGCATATCTGGGCCCCGATTAAATTTTAGCACGGCCTTCCACCCTCAGACGGACGGGCAGATAGAGCGCACCAACAGGACATTGGAGGATCTACTCCGACTGTGTATACTAGACCGAGGGGATCCGTGGGAGAAGTTATTGTCGTTGGTCGAGTTCTCCTATAACAATAGCTACCAGTCCAGCATCAGGATGGCGCCTTATGAAGTCTTGTATGGAAGAAAATGTAGGACCCCTCTTTCTTCGGTTTAGGACGAGGATCCGAAGGTGTTGGGATCGGATTTTGTTGAAGACACCGAGGCACAGGTGAGACTGATCAGAGATAGGATGTTGGAGGCGTAGAGCAGACAAGCTAAGTATTATGACGCCCGACATCGTCAGGTGGAGTTTCAGGTGGGGGACCGAGTTTTTTTGAAGATCCGGCCCATGCATGGAGTTTCACGGGTGCGTGGTCAGAAGAAGAAGCTCAGCCCTAGGTATATGGGCCCTTACCGGATCTTGGAGCGGATCGGGCCCCTAGCTTACCGGCTGGAGTTGCAACCAGAGCTGGCAGCTCTACACGACGTCTTCCACATTTCTTCACTGAGAAGGGCTCTACTACGCCCGGAACAGCAGATTTTGACAACCGAAGGACCGGTAGCCTCAGACCGATCTGTTCACTTGGAGCCGGTTCGGATCGACGACAAAGGAGTACGGATCTTGCGCCGCAATAAGATCCCCTTAGTAAAGGTTCTGTGGAGCAACCACGGTCAGGAGGAGCACACCTGGGAACTACAGGACCTGATGAGGCAAAAATACCCGGAGTTGTTCAGTCAGGTATACCTCACCACCACTCAGTATGTTGGGATTTGTCTCCACAATACCTCAGATTTGTAGGAAGTCAGACCTTGAACTAAGATGAATTAAGGTGTATTTGATATTGTGTTTAAGTTGTATGCGTGCAGGTTTTTATTGCCAAGTGTAGACCAATGTCAGTCTATAATGGGTCACCAAACACAGGACCATACAATGTAATCCCTCATTGGGTGATCCAAGTGTTGGCCCATGTATAGCCTCTCTATTGGGATACACTTCCTACATGCACTTGGATTGGTGGACTGAAGTATTGAAGTTTATTCTTTTTTCAGAAGAATTTTTCTAAGTCCACATACTCGAGTAGCTTCCTTCATATACTCGAGTAAGTGACTTAGTACTCGAGTAAATCCTTAGACATACTCGAGAAGACTCTGTATACTTGTGTAGGTAAGCTTACTCGAGTAAGATAGTTAGTCACTCTAGTAGAACATATTTTATACTCGAGTAGATCCTTCTGTCCTTAGATCAGAAATTTTCTCCAAGTCCACATACTCGAGTACCTCGTTTGTACACTCGAGTAAGTGAGTCTGTACTCGAGTAAGTTGGATTACATACTCGAGTAGACTGTGTTGTACTCGAGTAGGTGATAACTTGTACTCGAGTAGTTGGTTAGTTACTCGAGTAAGTGTTCTGTTGATACTCGAGTAGATCTGCACTTTTCATCTCAGAAAGTTTCTAAGTCTACCTACTCGAGTAATTCCCTATATACTCGAGTAAGTGACTCTGTACTCGAGTAGTAGTTTTTCTTACTCGAGTAGCTTAGTGATTACCCTAGTAATCTTCCCCAGATACTCGAGTAGTTCACTTTCCCCTCACTCGAGTATCTCCAACTCTTCTACTCGAGTAGTTCTTCCTATTTTATCTGAGAAATTTTCTCCAAGTGTTTTTACTCGAGTATATACTCTCATACTCGAGTAGTTCTAAAATCACTCGAGTGTTGATCTCTGAATCACTCGAGTAGCTTCTCTTCTTATACTCGAGTATGCTCCTCCTATCCACTCGAGTATATAACATCTTATACTCGAGTATGTCTCTTCTCTGTCTCGAGTATATCTGTTCAATTATTCCTGAAATTCTCCAAGTACAATTTCGCTGTGTATTTTGAATTAATCATTTCTGATTGGTCCACGTGTCATCCCTAATTAAGTTTCTTACCGATGGAGTCCACCTATAAATAGGTCCTTTCCGATTTGACTAATAACAAGTTTACAGAGATTATTATTTTAAGAAAGAGAAAAGTTCCCGTGAACCCTAAATTCTCACGCCGCCGCCATTACCGTTCACGGAAGAAGGTCTGGATCGATGATCTCCGATCGCTGCTTTCAACTTTGTTTCTCCAGCGATCCAGACGAAAGATAATCACTCGATCTCGCCGAGCCTCAAAGATTTCTGATCTATTTTCTCGATCGAGGTGATTTCGTTTTTCAGATCTGTGGATCTCTCTCAATTCATCTTCAACATATTCTGATCAAGCCAAAGTTCTCAAGGAAGAAGACTATCAAAGATCCAGATCTGTGCAATATATTGTTTGTATTTTCTTTTCAAACAAATTTCTTTGTAGGAGTTTTTCTCCGAGTTTTGTAGGAAGGCTTTATCTTCCGAGTGTAGATCCGATTTGGATCGAGTTTTGTAGGAACGTGGTTCCGAGGTGTAGGATTGTTTTCAATCCGAGATAGTGGAGTAGCCGAGTCTAGTGGTTTGCTAGATCGGTGAGGAAAGTGGACGTACCCAAGATTGGGGAACCACTATAAATCTCTTGTCGTCTGTGTGATTGCTTGATCTTTGCTGTGTTAATTTTTATTCCGCATTTGACACACACTTCACCTATTCACCCCCTCTAGGTGATTTAGGTAGACAACTTAGTTTTCTCAATTGGTATTAGAGGGAGGTTGATTGTTAAAAGGTTAACACCTTGATCTAATCCTTACCAAGTTGTCTCAAGAGAAATTTCAAGCATGAGTAAGACCAAGGATTTTGCTATGCTCCCTATCTGCACCAAGAACAATTTTCCCATGTGGAAGGAAAGAGTTAAATTCTTTATGGAAGCAGTAGATCCCCGGATCTTCATGATTGTTGAAGAAGGTCCCCATATTCCTATGACCACCTCCACCATAGATTCATCTAAGCAAGTTCCAAAGAAATTGATGGATCTGGATAAGGACGAGATTGCACTTGTCTCTTTGGACAAGAAAGCAAAAAATATTATCGCAAGTGCAGTCGATGACTCAATGCTGCAGAATCTGATTCATTGCCAATCTACCAAGGAGATGTGGCAATCCCTAGTGACTGTAATGGAAGGTACAGAAGAAGTGAGGGATGATCGAAGGTCCCTACTGAACCAGAAATATGAAGCCTTCAGGCAGGGTCATAAGGAAGCCATAGCTGACACTTTTGAGAACTTCTTCAAGATAGTAAATGGCCTCGGAGTTTATGGACGTGTCTTCACCAATGGGGAACTCAATGACAAATTCTTAAGATCCCTAACCAAGGAATGGGACAATAAGGTATGTGCCATTCGGGAGTTTGGAAGGTTAGTTGAGACAGACCCGCAGAATCTATTCAGAAAGCTTATGTCTTACGAGCTGCAAATCAACTCAAGAAAAGCTGAAGAAGAGATAAGCAGGTCCGCATCCAAGGAGAAGTCTGTCGCTCTAAAGGCAGATAGCTCAAGGAAGACAAAGGCTAGCTCTCCTGCCCCAGTTCCTGAAGCTGATGAAGAAGAATCATCTGATCCAAGCTCATCTGGCTCAGAACTATCTAAAGGAGAGTTCTCATTGCTCTCCCGGCAATTTAAGAAATTCTTAAATAAGAAGAAGCAATGGAGAGGCAAAGATGCCTCATTCAGAAGATCACGACGTGACAGTGATCAGCGAAAGAAAGGCTCAAGTATCCATGACAGGTATAACCCTAAACAGAACAAACAGATTTCGACTGACATCGTTTTTTATTGTTGTAATAAGCTAGGTCACGTCATCGCAGACTGCCCTCACAAGAAGAAAGAGGGCGGCAGACGAGAGGAAAAGAAATCCTCATACCACAAGAAGAGGACAGAGAAGAGTCTAGTAGCCAAGAAGAGCAAAACTCTCAGCGACTCCGACTCATCTGAGTCGAGTGAAGAAGAGGAAGCTTACTTTGGGCTCATGGCTCACTCAGATGATGAACAAGTCCCCCAGTTCACTGGGGAGGTAAAATCTCACACTCCTCTCTCTGATTCTGATGATGATAATGAGCAAGAGGGCTATTCCTCTGAAGATGAATCTGAACTCATGGCCCAGTACAAAGAATTGCTCATGACCTACGAAAAATGTCGTAGAGTAGTGAAAACTCAAGCCAATGAGAAAAAATCTCTACAGGTTAGTGAGAGCAACTTGAGAGAAGAAGTCGCTAAGACTAACTCTCTTCAAGAGAACTTTAATAGTGCTATGGATGAATACAATCAAGCTCTCAAGCACCTCGACCTTAAAGAGGAAATCATCAAAGAGTTGGAACAACGACTTGAGGCTGAGAAGAAAATTGTTGAGAGTTTCTCAAAGCCTAAGACAGTTCTTCCACTTGTTGCTGAATTCTCAGCTAAGGCCAAGGGTGCTGGTTTAGGCCACATTGGTTCTTCTAGTAAATCCTCTAGGAGAAACAAGGCCAAGAGAAAGAATAAGGCTGCCCAGAAGGCTCTAGCTGAAGAAAAAGGGAAAGCTCCCTTGGAACCTGTTCTGTTCAAGAAAGTTATCTTTCCTACGAACGAACTCGACTACGAGTCTACCTATGGACACTTTTTTAGGCCGATCCCTGGGAAGCCTAAGTCAAGATACCAAGGTTGGACTCGTCCTCGTAACTTTGGCGAGAGTGTCTTCAAAGCACCCTATGAAGAGATTCAACTTCAAAGCTATGGACCTTATGCTCATGGTCATAACATCAAGAAGACACCAAAGGTAAAACCTATTGTGGAAAAGCCTATGAAGGAGAAGACTTCATGTAGCTGTCTTCATCATGAAGCCTCCTCCTCCAAAAACAAGGTTCCTGCTATACCATCACTTCAGAAAATCAAGCAGGAATACACTAGGCAAAGATACAACAGGTTCGACTGTTGGTGTTGTGGCAGAATTGGTCACTTTGCCATCGATTGTTGGTTCAATCCTAGTAATGCTGCAACCCCTCAAGTTAGTAACGTGAGAATGACCACTCATGAGGCTAATACTCGTAGGGGGAGTTTTCTAACTCGAGACCAAGGACCCAAACGTGTTTGGGTTCTTAACGCAAAGTGATTGTAATTGCAGGTATGTCCAAAGACCACCAAAATGCCAATCTGGTATTTGGACAGCGGATGTTCTCGGCATATGACCGGGACAAGAAGCCTACTCCAGAATTTCACCTCAGTCAGCAACGGACCGAAGGTTATCTTTGGAGGTTCAGATCAAGGGATAACTAAAGGCTATGGTATGATTTCTAACGGTAGCGTTTCCTTTTCGGATGTAGCCTATATTGAAGGATTAGAACACAATCTCATCAGCATAAGCCAACTATGCGATAAAGGATATGTAGTTGAATTTCATGCTGACAAGTGTTTGATAAAATCGGTTAATAACCTGGAAACTATTTTATCAGGCACTCGAAGCAGAATTATTTTCTGTTTAAATTTCATTTGTATTGACACTTCTACACCAGTATGTCTTTTAGCAAAAAGTAGTGCATCTCTTGCTGGCCAATGGCACAAGAGAATATCACATATTAATTTCAAAACTATTAATATATTGTTCTCCCAAAACTTAGTACGTGATGCCCCCAATGTCAAGTGCGTTACGGACAGCCCTTGTCATGCCTGTATCAAAGGCAAGCAAACAAGGAGTTCATTTAAAAGCATAATAGGCAAGGATTCCAATAGAAGCTTACAGCTTCTCCATATGGACTTGTTTGGTCCACTGCAAGTTAGATGTTTGGGAGGTAAGGAATATACGTTGGTTATTGTGGATGATTACTCGCGCTTTGTGTGGGTGTTCTTTCTGAAACACAAGTCAGATACCTTCAGTATTTTCACAAATTTTGTTAGGCAAATCCAGAATGAATACAACTATTCCGTATTCAAAATCAGGAGTGACAATGGAACGGAATTCAAATCTGGAGCCATGACAGAATTCTGCGAAAGTCAAGGTATCTTTCATGAGTTTTCCTCTCCTCACACTCCACAACAAAATGGAGTAGCTGAGAGAAGGAACAGAACACTCATAGAGGCTTGCCGGACCATGTTGAGTGATGCCTCACTTCCAGAGTACTTTTGGGCTGAAGCCGTCAACACCGCTTGTCACGTGCAAAATCGAGCTCTCATCAACAAGAACCATGATAAGACTCCTTACGAACTTTTAAAAGGCAGGAAACCAACCATTTCGTATTTTAGAATCTTTTGCTGCAAGTGCTTCGTACTTAACAACGGTATGTATCACACTACCAAGTTTAGCGAGAAAAGCTTTGAAGGTATTTTTGTAGGTTATAGTAGCCATAGTAAGGCCTATAGAGTATTCAATAGAAAAACTCTGGTAGTAGAAGAGTCGATACATCTTGTATTTGATGAGACGAGTCTGCTGCACAGCAACTCGTCTAGTGTGCCTATTGTAGATACAGGTACAAAGATGAAGGAACTCAGCTTAGATGAAACTACTAAAGATAAAGACGAGACGTTCATCAAGATCACCTCTACAACCCCTATTGGCGAGATAGATGATCAAGATGAAGAACACATCCCAGCTGAAGATGCAACTCCAGTGGCTGAAGAGATCCCAGATGCAAGGACTTTAGAGTTCAGACACTTGAAGGATCATCCCGTTGATCAAATCATAGGAGACCCTCGGGATGGCGTTAGAACTCGTCGAGGTACAACTAACGAGAATTTACACTTAAGTTTTCTTTCACAGGTTGAACCAAAGAAGTTTGAGGAAGCCAACTCCAACGCATCCTGGATCCTCGCCATGGAAGAAGAACTGAATCAGTTCAAACGATGCAAAGTTTGGACACTTGTTCCTAGACCCAAGGGTAAGAACGTCATTGGTACAAAATGGGTCTACCGGAACAAGATGGACGAAGATGGAACCATCATAAAGAATAAAGCCAGACTTGTCGCAAAGGGATATCGTCAAGAAGAAGGAATTGACTTCGACCAGACTTATGCTCCAGTTGCAAGACTGGAAGCGATCAAGTTATTTCTTGCCTACGCTGCACTTAAGGGCTTTACCGTCTATCAGATGGACGTTAAGTCCGCCTTCCTAAATGGTGACATAAAGGAAGAAGTGTATGTAGAGCAACCACTGGGTTTCGTTGATTCAACTTATCCTAATTATGTTTACTTATTACAAAAATCTTTATATAGTCTTAAACAAGCTCCTCGAGCTTGGTATGAGACGCTGTCCACCTTTCTTCTTGAGAACAAGTTCACTAGAGGAAAGATAGACAAGACATTATTTCTTAGGGAAATAAATGGCAAGATTTTGCTTGTGCAAATCTATGTCGATGACATTATTTTTGGCTCTACAGATAACAACCTCTGCAAGAAGTTTTCTAAACTTATGCAAGAGAAGTTTGAAATGAGCAGTATGGGAGAGCTGAAGTATTTCTTAGGGCTTCAGGTGAAACAATCTGAGGATGGAATTTTCATCTCACAGACCAAGTTCACCAAAGAGCTACTCAAGAAATTCGGAATGGAGAATGCAACCTCTATGAGGACTCCAATGGCCTTAGCTATGTCTCTAGACAAGGATGAGAAAGGGAAACCTTTTGATGAAACCAAGTACAGAAGCATAATTGGGTCCTTACTCTACCTTACCGCAAGTAGACCAGACATAATGTTCTCAACATGTGTATGTGCTAGATTTCAGGTGAACTCTAAGGAATCTCATTACATTGCTGCAAAGCGAATCTTGAGATACCTCAAAGGTACACCAAATCTTGGCTTATGGTACCCAAGAAGTAATGATAGTGAACTAATTGGATTTTCAGATGCAGATTTTGCAGGAAGCAAAGACGACAGGAAAAGTACTTCCGGGACTTGTCAATTCCTCGGAAGGAGACTTATTTCCTGGAGCAGTAAGAAAAAGAACTGTGTTGCCATCTCAACAGCTGAATCAGAGTACATCTCTGCAGGCAGCTGTTGTGCACAACTTCTCTGGATCAAAAATCACTTTGAAGACTACAACATGAAGTTCCAGAACATTCCTTTGTTTTGCGACTCATCCAGCGCTATAGCAATCGCCAACAACCCAGTCTCCCACAGCCGGACCAAGCACGTAGAGATTCATTATCATTTCATCCAGGAGCATGTGGAAAATGGAGACATAGATCTATAATATGTCTCCACAGACAGGCAAGTTGCAGATATATTCACCAAGCCGCTGGACGAGTCCAAGTTCTCGTTTTTCAAAATAGAACTCGGGCTGCTCAACAAAGAGGACTAGCGATGGACTCACAAATCAAGAAGATATCAGTGATGTTGGCTGCTCAGAGTTAAAGACTTCAGTGGCAACATATATCTCCCAAGGAAAATTGTCCTTCAAAGTAAGATACCCGAGTATATCAAGACAGATACACGAGTAAACGGAAAATACTCGAGTAAAAAGTTTGACATACACGAGTGGTTGACCACATGCTCGTGTATGAACTTGACCTACTCGAGTATGCTCCGTCTTATACTCATGTATGAACTTGACCTACTCGAGTATGCTCCGTCTCATACTCGTGTATGACAAATCTACTCGCCTATACGGACTTCACATTTTGGATTTCTCATTTTTTTCTATTCACACCAAGCTATTTGCCGCTTCATTCAGGTATGAATTTATTTCTTTTTAACCTAATTAGAATCATATATATATAGAAAAAATCAGGAAACCCCTTTCCACTTCTTATTCACTCGAGTAGCCGTCGTCTCTTCATCTTCCGGAAAACTGCAGAGCATCGTCTTCTTCGCCTCTCCCGTCCTCCAGAATCGCAGATGGCCCCCTCTTCTAAAATCGGCATAGGCTCAGAACTTGCCCCCGCGGGCATAGCCGATCTTTCAGATGATTTCCGAAATCTTCTGATTTTGTTCGAGACCGCCGGACTGTCGTTCGTTCTCCAGACGCCATGCCAAGTTATTTTCCCAGCTGTTGAAGAGTTCTATCAAAATCTGAAGGTAAAATGCAATGGAAAGCTCCTAAAATCCAAGGTTAGAGGGATAAAAGTCCGACTGGACAAAGGCGCAATAGCTGCTCTGTTAAAACTGCCAGTAGTAGATGACGATGACGAAATGACTGCTGAAGATTCAGTAAGAACTAGTTTATTCTGTGGAGCTAACCCTCAAGCCCATTCCTTTAGCAGGACTGATTTCAACTTAGAAGGAAAGTTCCTAGTGGATGTCATTGCTAAGGTACTGCTATGCAAAACTTACTCCATTCGAGACATTTCTATGGAAATGTTTGATATAATGCAAGCCATTATCTGCCATAAACGATTCTAGTTTGGACTGTTGATCCTAGATAAAATCAGAGAAAGCATTAAGCATCCTAGTTTTGCAAGAATTATTTCCCTCCTTCTTCATGAAATCAATCCTTCAGTCTTTAACTTATCCAAAGGGACTCCACTGCATCACATGAAAAAGGTTTCCATATCCTCCATCCAGCGATATGAAATTAAAATTCTGAACTCAGCCCAAGCATCCAAAGCTGCTGTCCCTTCAGTAGATTCCCAAGAAACCAGTGCACCTGATGACAGGATTCCATCTCCTCCTCCACATCAAACTGCTGCTACCTCTGGTGCAACAGTTGAGGGGGAGCCTGCCTCATCTCAATCTCAGCACCAAGCTTCATCAGAACCCTCTAAGCAAGCAGAAGTCAGGGACTATCTACCTCCAGTTTCTCCTCCTCCAGCAGATCCCCACTCAGAGATTCCAGATCCAGCAATCCCACTATCTACTGCAGAAGATATCAATAAATTGAATGATGAGCTCAGCTCAGATGCTCCCCTGTTTCAAAATGAATCAGTTGTACTGACTCCAGAGGCTCAGATTCCTGCTCAGTCTCCTGCTCAGACTCCAGCATAGTCTCCTGTCCAGTCTCCTGCTCAGTCCTCTACTGCAGAGGAAAGTCAGCCTGAAAACATTCTTTTGTCTGATGGTGAGGAAGTATCTCCAGAACCAGTGGAGGCTCCTCTAAGGACTTTGGACTTCTCTATTCCCTCCTTCATTGATACTGAAGAATCTGCTCAGATAGAATCTTTCAAGAGAGCTGAAAGCTCAGTGGTAATTACTGAAATCCCTCCATGGGTTACTCCAGCTCCTTTAGTCCCTGTCCCAACTTCAACTCCTTCTACTTCTTCAGATCTGGTAAGCAAGATTGAACAGCTACTCAGTGAACAAAGAAAGTACTTTGATGACTCTCTTGCCTCAGTAAATAACAAAGTCTCTACTCTTGAAAAGGAGATGAGTAGAGGCTTTGCTGAAATTCAAGCCAATACTGATGAGCTCAAGAGATTGTTTCAATTGGGTGGAAAAGCTTTAGACCACACTATTACAAGTATAGGTAAACTAAGGAATCAAGCTGAAACTGTTGCACATAATCAGATAATATTGGACAAGAATGCTTAAGCAAATGTGATGAAAGTATGTGAAGAAGTTGGCACTTTCAGAGATGAAGCAATTGCCAAGCCGCTGTAGATATCAGCAAGGGGGAGAAAGTTTTCAAAGAACAAGTTGAAAAAGTAGTTGAAAAACTGTCTGAACAAGCTCAAACAACTGTAAATGATCTAGTCAAGAATATGAAAGCAGATATTCTATCTCAACTCCAATCTGTCAAGTTCTACATTTATGATACAGTTGTATGGGTAAATAATCAGAACTTCCCAAATTCTCAACTCAACCCTACCATCATTCCCAAGTTCTTGGACCCTCTTGAAGAACATCCTCCAACAGATGCTCCAGCTCAGGCAAACATTCCAAGAGATGTGCCAGTCTTTTCACCCAGACCTGCTGGTGATGTGACTGAGCCTCCTCTCTATTATACTGATATTTGGCAAGATGAACTTCCTCCTAGTTCTCAAGGTGTCCCAAAGAAGAAAAGGAAATATGGTGACGGCTCTTCTGCCAGCCGTTCTGCACCTAGAAAAGAGCCTGCCCCAGCTTCTGAAGGTAGATCATAAATTGTTCATTCTGAAGTTTGGAGTCCAACCTCCAAATCTCTGATCCTTGATACCCTGAAGTTAGTAACAGATCTTGGTGAGCACAGAGATCAGTATTACAGTTATTCGGAATGGAAAGCTTATGAAGCATCCCAGATCAAGATCAGACTTCATGACAGAAATTGGGGATACAACAACCCAGCTGCTCCTCCTAGGCCCAGAACATATTTTCCTAAACCATTCAGTTACCTAGAGAGGCAAGAGCTGAAGAGAGAAAGAATGCACAAAGGAGCCCCTTCTTGAGTCAATGTGAATGTGGAAATGGACTTTTTAATAAGTTAAAAACATTTCTATATATATATTTTTGATTCTGATTATGGCTATCTTATTATTTATCCTGCTTCAGTTTATTTGTTTTTGAAGTATATGTGTGTTGTTATTTTTACTCTAAGTAATTCACCTTAGTGTAGAGGGTGCTGACATCTACAAATAGGGGGAGATTGTTGGGATTTGTCTCCACAATACCTCAGATTTGTCGGAAGTCAGACCTTGAACTAAGATGAATTAAGCTGTATTTGATATTGTGTTTAAGTTGTATGTGTACAGGTTTTTATTGCCAAGTGTAGACTAATGTCAGTCTATAATGGGTCACCAAACACAGGACCATACAATGTAATCCCTCATTGTGTGATCCAAAGTGTTGGCCCATGTATAGCCTCTCTATTGGGATACACTTCCTACATGCACTTGGATTGGTGGACTGAAGCATTGAAGTTTATTCTTTTTTCAGAAGAATTTTTCTAAGTCCACATACTCGAGTAGCTTCCTTCATATACTCGAGTAAGTGACTTAGTACTCGAGTAAATCCTTAGACATACTCGAGAAGACTCTGTATACTCGTGTAGGTAAGCTTACTCGAGTAAGATAGTTAGTCACTCGAGTAGATCATATTTTATACTCGAGTAGATCCTTCTGTCCTTAGATCAGAATTTTCTCCAAGTCCACATACTCGAGTACCTTGTTTGTACACTCGAGTAAGTGAGTCTGTACTCGAGTAAGTTGGATTACATACTCGAGTAGACTGTGTTGTACTCGAGTAGGTGATAACTTGTACTCGAGTAGTTGGTTAGTTACTCGAGTAAGTGTTCTGTTGATACTCGAGTAGATCTGCACTTTTCATCTCAGAAAGTTTCTAAGTCTACCTACTCGAGTAGTTCCCTATATACTCGAGTAAGTGACTCTGTACTCGAGTAGTAGTTTTTCATACTCGAGTAGCTTAGTGATTACCCGAGTAATCTTCCCCAGATACTCGAGTAGTTCACTTTCCCCTCACTCGAGTATCTCCAACTCTTCTACTCGAGTAGTTCTTCCTATTTTATCTGAGAAATTTTCTCTAAGTGTTTTTACTCGAGTATATACTGTCATACTCGAGTAGTTCTAAAATCACTCGAGTGTTGATCTCTGAATCACTCGAGTAGCTTCTCTTCTTATACTCGAGTATGCTCCTCCTATCCACTCAAGTATATAACATCTTGTACTCGAGTATGTCTCTTCTATGTCTCGAGTATATCTGTTCAATTATTCCTGAAATTCTCCAAGTACAATTTCGCTGTGTATTTCGAATTAATCATTTCTGATTAGTCCACGTGTCATCCCTAATTAAGTTTCTGACCGTTGGAGTCCACCTATAAATAGGTCCTTTCAGATTTGACTAATAACAAGTTTATAGAGATTATTATTTTAAGAAAGAGAAAAGTTCCCATGAACCCTAAATTCTCACGCCGCCGCCATTACCGTTCACGGAAGAAGGTCTGGATCGACGATCTCCGATCGCTGCTTTCAACTTTGTTTCTCCAGCGATCCAGACGAAAGATAATCACTTGATCTCGCCGAGCCTCAAAGATTTCTGATCTATTTTCTCGATCGAGGTGATTTCGTTTTTCAGATCTGTGGATCTCTCTCAAGTCATCTTCAACATATTCTGATCAAGCCAAAGTTCTCAAGGAAGAAGACTATCAAAGATCCAGATCTGTGCAATATATTGTTTGTATTTTCTTTTCAAACAAATTTCTTTGTAGGAGTTTTTCTCCGAGTTTTGTAGGAAGGCTTTATCTTCCGAGTGTAGATCCGATTTGGATCGAGTTTTGTAGGAACGTGGTTCCGAGGTGTAGGATTGTTTTCAATCCGAGATAGTGGAGTAGCCGAGTCTAGTGGTTTGCTAGATCGGTGAGGAAAGTGGACGTAACCAAGATTGGGGAACCACTATAAAACTCTTGTCGTCTGTGTGATTGCTTGATCTTTGCTGTGTTAATTTTTATACTGCATTTGACACGCACTTCACCTATTCACCCCCTCTAGGTGATTTAGTTAGACAACTTAGTTTTCTCACAGTATACAATAAATTACCTTCTTGCATTGAACCTGTAGCACTAGGTAAGGGAAATGGAGAACCTAGGCATGCACAGAAAAGTAGGGGCTAATCTTTTGTTTATTGGGGAGATTGTCTTCGTTTATAAAACAAGTAGTCTCGCTTCGACTCAATAGAAAAACTTTATGGGATGTTACAAGTTTAATTTATTTCGGTAGAAATCCCCGTAGGCTCAACCTCAATTTCGGGGACGAAATTTTTGTTTTGTTTATTGGGATTTGTAACATCCCATTTCCGGCTAGACCCCTAGGAGTCGGTTTGTCGTGACAGAACCCTAGGAAGCCCAAAAATTGAAATACATCGACCGAGATTTCGGGTCACGGGTTGGTCACGCCCGTGACCTAGGGCATGACTCCTTCGACGATCGTCGATCTCAGGGAGACGATCGTCGAGCGCAGAATTTTCAACCCAGGCTTGTCACGCCCGTGACCTATGTGTCACGCCCGTGACCTAGGGCGTGACCCCTTCGACCATCATCGGTCTCAGCGCGATGATCGTCGAGCGCAGAATTTGCATCATGGCCCTGTCACGCCCGTGACCCACGTATCACGCCCGTGACCTAGGGCGTGACCCCCTTCGGCGATCGTCGATCTTAGCGAGACAATCGCTGAGCGCGGAATTTGCATCTTGGCAGGTCATGCCCGTGACCCACGTGTCACGCCCGTGACCAAGGGCGTGACCACCTTTCGACGATCGTTGATCTCAGATCGACGATCGTCGAACTCAGAATTTGCCACTCGGGCCTGTCAAGCCCGTGACCCACGTGTTACGCCCGTGACAAAGGCCGAAACGTCAGCCAGACTGGAAATTTTTGTAACCCGATTCATAATCAATTCTGAGTAAGGGAAATTACAGCAAAAGTAATTATGGGATGTTTCCTCCTTTAATTACTTAATAAGAAAGAGAGAGTGAGGTCCAATAGGAAATCTCAACCTGGTAAACGCCTCTTCTTATTCCAACGTTTCCTTCTCTCCACCATAACTGAAAAGCCATTCGTTAAGGGAGCTTTTATTGCCATGAATGATTCACCCTTCCCCCTCCCAACTTGGAGATCTATAACAACCTCCTTAGAGCAAGAGGAGAAGGTTACTCTCTAGACCAAACGAATTCAGATTTCTGCTCTTGCTGTCAAAGAAGTTCGGGAACGCCACCACCGCGCCATGACAATCCGACGTTCATCTCGCCTTCAAACCGCGAACAAGGTCCTCCTCTACTTCTTCTCTTATGGGTAGATCTTAGGATCAAAGAAATGAAGTTCGTGCTCAACGGAGCCGAACCTATCTCGAGTTTTCATGGAAAAACCACGAAAAAAATATATTTTCGGGACGCCGGAAACTGCCACCTCCGTCGGCCAAACCACCGCCGACCGATAGCCATCGCCTCGACGGAGGTGGTGGTGGTGGTGGCTGGCAAGGGAAGTGACCGGGCGGCCGGCAACGGACCATGGAAGAGCTAAAGGGAAATATATTTTTCTGAGTTCAGTTTACAGGTTCTTTCTGGAAGGGAAGATGAACAGTAAAATCAATTACTATTCATTTATCAATTATAAGGAATTATTACCTCATTTTTGACACGCCTTTTGACATTACAAAACGAGGCATTTAGAAGCCTATTTAGGAAAAATTGCCAGTCACGAAAGTTGTAGCCCTTCGAGTCTAGGTTAATTTAAAACTGATTTCAATTCGTTTGGGTAAGCGATTTAACCGCAGAACCCGTTTTAGTGGGGGCTATACCTATAGTTGGGCAGGAACTAAAATGAATGCCCACGCTTCGTCCTTTGCCCAAATGACCTGAAATTTGGGTAGGGGGTTATCCTTTGCCATATCTAGAGGTTGTCCAAAAATGGGAATTTTTGGAAATACTTTACCTAAAGTTTCTGTTTTAATTAAATTAAGTTAGAGGAATTTATTTATGTTGTCAAATGATCTCCAAACCCTCCCAAATTTTGGTGAGTGGTCCCTTGCTATAAAACCTAGTTCTGTACATATTTTCAACTCACTTGGATTAGTTTTGGATAGGGAGTCACCTATTCTTAACTAGGCAATAGTGAGGCATTTTTGAGTAAAAAAGTGTACTTGAGGTTAGAATGGTCATATCACCTCAACAGAGACTGATATCTTGACCACTGACTTGGAGGGGTTATTATAACCCACTTGGAGAAAGTGGTGTGATTTAGGGTTGGTTTACCCTAGGATCCAAACTCAAACCCTAGATGGAGGGTTTTTGAGGGTTGAAAAGGACATGGGGGCAATTGCTCTCGTATTGCCTTGAAACTCTGTAGAGTTGACATTAGCATGATAAGAATCTTCTGAATGGAATCTTGGAGAATTTGGAGACAAGTAGATACCTCAAAACCTTAATCTTAGCTTTAGGATAAAATACTAATTAAGCACAATCCATCACTAAAATTTATCTAAAGGTTGTGAAATTAGGGTAGAGTAAGTTTTGGAGTGGGTAGAAGCTATAGAGATTTTACTGGAATTTTATGATGTTTATTTTCAGCACTTCATTTGTAAAGTTTATTATAGCCCTAATTGATGTTTTAATTATTTGAATCTTTCTGTTCATTAAAACCCCATGCAATCTTGGAAATAAATATTTTAAGATAGAATGGTTATCCTTAATTTTTTGTATAATTTTTAGTTGAGTAAATCCACTACTTCCTTCACAAATGTTAAAGAGGGGTTTTATGCTTTGAAAATTAATTAGGGATGATATTATTACTGAAAAATTATGAAATTGGGCCAATGCTATTTTAAGGCTTTATCTGCATATTATAATTTATTTATAATTTTTGGAAGAATATTCTCTGTACTTGGTTCATAAATAATGGAAGATAGTAAATATTGCTAAAGTAGTTTTTGTGCACTTTTGATGATAGAAAATTATGATACTTTGGATTTACCCTATTGAGATAACCAACTATTTATTATAAATTTGCTGAACATCTTGCATGAGAACTTGGGGTAGTTCATGTTCAAACTGGTAGCCCTTGGAATTTTTGAGGAAATTAATTAAATGCCAGATAAATTAGGAAAATTATCACATTCTGGATTTAGGCCATTTATATTATGATAAGTCTCCAGTAAATAGTTTAGGGCATTTGGATGAGTTTTGGGATCATTGCATAACCGGTCCGACATATAGTCTAGGTTGGTTTGCATATAGCAAATTTGTGAATTGCAATAGGACATGATCTGAGAAAGTCGTTGGAGTTAGTCATTTTGTCTGGGTGGACAATTGTGGATGATATCACAATAGGATGATATGAGGAGTAGAGAGAAGTAGTGATAGCGATGGTTAAGAGGTGCTCGGGTTCGACGAAAGATCGTCTTTCCCGAAGAGAGGAAGGTTAAAAATCACCCTAGGATAGTCTATCGTAATATGAGAAGGGAATGGGTAAAGGGGATCAACCAATAACAATAAGTGCCTTGCGAAAGGGAATGATGGGCTTCAGCTACCATCATAGTTCCTAGTGCCCTTTGAGAGCCCTTCACGGGGAACACCAGGGGCAGTCCTGGGCTAACGTAAACAGCAATAACAAACTGACAAGAGTAACTTAGTAATTAGAGTTGCACCTTTCACAAACACTGTTAGCACAAGAAAATTTATGGGAGCTTCAGCTCGGTGGGTTAAGAGACGGACGGAATGGTCCGGGGAGCTTCGTCTCGGTGGGTTAAGAGACGGGCGGAATGGTCCGGGGAGCTTCGGCTCGGTTGGTTAAGAGACGTACGTTTTAGTCCGGGGGGCTTCGGCTCGGTTTTTGTGTGTTTACGATTAAATTTGCATGTGCATAAAAGGAATGAAAATTAAGGTGGTGGGTCTTCGATATTGGAGGGTCGATGCACCGACGCCAATATGCTGACTTAGCAAGTGTGGTTAGCACTTCTCCAAGAGAAGTTCGGTGCGCCAGCCGGCAAGAGTACGCAGGAGTCTGCTTAGTGCACCAAGCGTTGAGGCGTACGATAGGTCTGACCGGTAGTGCTTTACTGGTTTAGAGGTGGGTGAGGCCCAACCCACCGCTTTTGTCTGCCACTATGGAGGTATCCTGGGAGGTAACGGCTCCGAAAGGGGGAACTAAAGGTCTTTGTGCACAGAGTCGGGTGTGTGAGTTGCACTTGCTTGTTTCATCATACCCACTTGCATGTCATAGTATAATCAATTCATTTAACCCTGACACCTAAAGTATAAGTGGTATGGGACGCTTATACATTAGGACCTGCAAAACGACCCCTTGGTTTATAAGCTTGTGTGGGCAAGTTTATAAATTAAGGTTAAATTCGATATATATATATATATATGCTGCTGTTTGATAACCGACACCCCAACGTATAAGTGGTATGGGAGACTCTATACGATGGGAGCCTTGCGAAAGATCCCTTGGCTTATGCGCTTCCGCATATAAGTTAAGGTTACTTTCCTACCTCATGTTATTGACATATTTATTATAGAATTGTTAGATTAATTCCGCTGCCACCTGTTTCTTTCATTAAATCTCCACCTTCATGTCCTTCCCTTTCTTCCTCTCCGCTCGGTATCTAGAAGCCATGCGGTAAGGGGTAGGGTATGATAGGGCTTAGTCTTTATGACTAACGGTTTTCAAACCACATCTTTTTAGGGAATCGCGGAGCCCAGCACGGGCGAGCAGCCCTAGAGACCGGTGCGCTTGGAGATGGTGCAGTCTAGCTCCGGAATTCACACTGCCGGGACCGTGAGTCTCGATCTTGAGTAGTTTTGTTTTTGCTTCCGCATCAGTGATTGTAGTGAGGATATGATGTACCGGGCATAAGCCCGCATTTTTTTTAGTACTCTGATTATTATTCTGTGGACACTCCCTTCGTGGAGATTTTATTCTATATATGTGATTGACTTTCAGTGGACTTGCTCTTACTTCAATTATTGTGCTACCTTTCTATGTTCGAATTGTTCGGCAGAATTGGCGCCTTGTGGTGATGACCCTTCAGGACGTGAAGGTGTCACCGCAAAGCGGCGAATCTGGGCCTAAGACCCCGGGTTTTAAAAAGAAAAAAGGGGGGGGGGTCTTACAGCTACCACCCTAGCTGGAGATCGACTTCACGATTAGTTTTTGCAAGGTGCAAAACCTGTGGCCCGCTCGCCATATCGCGTAGCGCCAAAGGAAATGGCTTAATTGAAAGTCCAATTGCAAGAATTGTTGGTACAGGGATACATACGCCCAAGTATGTCACCTTGGAGCGCGCCTGTTCTGTTTGTGAAAAAGAAGGACGGTAGTTTACGGTTATGTATTAACTATCGTGAATTGAATAAGCCGACGGTGAAAAACAAGTATCCGATTCCATGCATAGATGACTTGTTCGATCAGCTAGTGAGATTAACCGTCTATTCTAAGTTGGATTTAAAATCTAGATATTACTAATTGAGCATTCGGGAAGGGGACATTCCCAAGACATCATTTGGAACACGCTACGGTCATTATGAGTTCACTGTAATGTCGTTTGGGCTATGAATGTGCCATCGGTATTCATGGATCTAATGCACCGAACGTTCCGAGAGTACTTGGATCTGTTCATAATTGTATTCATTGATAATATCTTGATGAACTCTCAATCTGAAACCGATATTACGAATCTTTTGCGATTGGAATTGCATACCTTGCGAAGGAATAAGCTCTATGCCAAGTTTTCAAAGTGTGAGTTCTGGCTATCGTCGGTGCCTTTTCTTGGACACATGGTAAGTGGAGAGGGCATAATAGTGGATCTGTCAAAGATAAGAGCCATACAGGAGTGGCCGGTGTTGTCCTCGGTGGTTGAAGTCAGAAGTTTTCTTGGATTGTCAGGCTACTACAGATGGTTTATAGAAAACTTCTCACGGATTGCTTTGCCTCTTACCATGTTAACGAGGAAGGATCTGAAGTTCGTTTGGATGCCGGAGTGCGTGCGAGCTTTTGAAGAGTTGAAGAGTCATTTCACCACGACCCCTATGTTAACATCGCAATGTGGTACAGACGGCTACGAGATCAATAGTGATCTTTCAGTGAGCGGCTTTGGATGCGTTCTTCTGCAATTTGGAAAGATGATTGCTTATGGTTAACGCTAGTTGAAAGTGCATGAACGAAATTATCCCGTCCACGACTTGGAGTTGGCGGCGGTGATCTTTGCGCTTAAATTATGGCGGTACTATCTATATGGAGTCAAAGTGGATATCATTACAGATCATAAGAGCCTAAAGTACCTATTAAATCTGAAGGATCTTAATATGCGACAACGAAGGTGGATGGAGTTCCTTGGGGACTACACATTTGATATTCATTATACTCCCGGGAAGGGAAATGTGGTCGCAGTTGCCTTGAGTCATAGGACTCCAATACGGGCAAATTGGTTGCAGATGCATGATGAGCGTCTGATCGAGGAGTTGGAAGCATTAGAGATTTCTTGTGTTGACAAGAATTCTACAACCGATGCATGCTTGAACTGGACGGAGGTACAATATGACCTTGCGGACAGGGTCCAGCGAGCAACGGAACTTGATGAAAGTCTTCAACTCTATGCAAAGGATGGGTCAGATGACCAATTCTCCTGGGATGACGGCCTGTTATAGAAAGATGGTCGGTTGTGCGTCCCAAGTATGAGTAAGTTGAGGGAAGAGTTGATGTATGAAGCTCGCTTTACAAAATACTCAATTCACCCTAGGAGCACAAAGATGTATAAGGATATGAAAAATTTATTCTGGTGGCCTAGAGTAAAGAAAGACATAGCACATTATGTGGCTAAATTTTAAATTTGTGCGTTGGTGAAAGCGGAATGCTAGAAGCCCGGAGGTTTCTTGAAGTCGTTTCCTTTTCAAGAATTGATGTTTGATGATATTTCAATGGATTTCGTGCACGGGTTGCCGAGATCTCAATGCGGGAATGATTCAATCTGGGTGATTGTAGGCCGGTTGACAAAAGTGGCTCACTTCCTTCCAAACAAGAGGGACGATTCAGTGAAAACTTTAGTGAAAGACTTATTTCAAGAACCTAGACACCTAGAGGGGGGGGGGGTGAATAGGTTCTAATTTTCTTTTGTAATTATGGCAATTAACTAGTATTAACACAACACAGGAAATACAATCTACAGTACAGAAATCACAGCACATCAAACAACAAATTTATAGTGGTTCCCCAAGGTATGGGTACATCCACTTTCCCCCTTCGCTTATTAAGTAGAGAACTTGATTCAGCCCAACTTCCTTCCACTAGCTCAGATCCTCAGATTTTACAACTCAGAACCAATTGCTTCCTACAGCTCAGACTTATACAAGTCTTACCTCAGATTCTTCCCAAGAATCCTACCTCAGGCCTCAGCCCTTCCTCAGCCTTTATCACTAAGATTATAACTCAGACTATCATAAGTCTTACGTCTCAGGCCCTCAGCCCTACCTCAACCTTTATAATTATAGGCTTACAACTCAGATCTTACAAAAGATCCTACAAGAAATTAATTGTTTAAGAGATATAAATATATCACAAGATAGATCTCTCTATAGGTGTGAGCTTCTTTATCAGTTCTTGAATAAACTGAATCTTCAAATTCAACTTGACTTAGATGTTTCAAAGCCTCTTGATAGTACAAAATAAGGTTTAACTCTTCTTGATGTAGAAGTTGATCTCCTGTCAGCTCCTTCCTTCAATTCAGAATAAGATCTGAATCTTCTCTTGCAGATTGCTCTGGATCTGCCTTCTTAAGGGTTTCCCCTTTTCTTGTTGTCAGATTCTCTTTCCTGAAATAGCTTGATTACTTCCTTAGTTTTGTTGTATGTTCTGGTTATCAAGGATCAGTACCTTATATAGTGTTTCCTTATTCTTACCGGCTGATCCAGTTTGTAACAACCTTCTGACAGTTCTGACAAAGGTGTCAGACCTGTTGGTTATGATAGCTGTCGAGTCACCAGTCATGACAGCTGATTCCTTAAAGACTTTACAACTCAGCATAACCACTCAACAAACTGCTTCACATGTGTCGACACAAAATAGATTAAGTGTCGACACAAGTCTTGATGATGTCGACATAACACTCCATGTGTTGACATAGTCATTCTTCAGCTACTCGATATAGCTTCTGTTTGTATGTGTCGACACAAGTCCTGTGTGTCGACACAACTGCTCTTGGTCTTGACATAACTGATGCTGGCAGATGGCGTTGAGTGTATATCCAACTATCGTTGAGTGTATATCGACACAAGACCTGTGTGTCGACACAACTTATGGTCTTGACATAACTGATGCAGACAAATGGAATTGAGTGCATGTCCAGCTGTCATTGAGTGTGTGTCGACACAAGTCTTGTGAGTCGACACAAGTCTTCAGACCCAGTATAGCTGGTGCTTTAAGATGGCATTGAGTGTGTGTCGACACAAGTCCTGTGTGTCGACACAAACCTTGTTCATGTGTCGACACAATTCCTGAGTGTCGACACATGCCTTTCTTCTGATGTCGACATAACTTATGGGTGTCGACACAACTTTTGCTTTAGGTGTCGACACAATTCCTGTCTTAGGTATCGACAAAATTCTGGGTGTCGACACAGCTTCTTCTTCAGTTGTCGACACAATGCCTTAGTGTCGACACAGACCTTGCTTCTAATATCGACACAACTTCTGGGTGTCGACACAATTCTTCACAAGTGTTGACACTTGTACTTAAAAAAATTTCTTGCAAACCTTACACCTGCCCAATGAAACTTAAACATCCATCAAATACAAATTGATGTATATCATTGAGTAAGATGAGGCTTCTCCAAATCTGGTACATATCTTTCAGTGTACCCAACACTTAGCAAAACTCTATGTGGAGCAGATTGTACGATTGCACGGTGTTCCTCGTAACATCGTAAGTGACCGTGATGGGCGATTCATATTGAACGATTGGAGGCTAATCCATCAATTGTTGGGAACAAAGTTATCATTCAGTACGACCTTTCATCTCCAAACGGATGGCCAAACTGAGAGGACCAATAGGACAATGGAGGGCATGCTCTGAATGTCTGCCCTGGATATTGGTAAGAGATGGGAAGATCATCTCTATATGGTTGAGTTTGCATACAATAATAGCTACCAAGCGAACATCGGTATGACACCATTTGAAGCTCTGTATGGTCGTAAATGTCTAACACCGTTAGCTTGGGCAGAAGCAGGAGAATCCAAACATTATAAGCATAAGGAAGTCGAAGAAGCTAACTCGACAATACGCTCTATTCGTGTGAGGCTACTGATAGCCCAGGATCGTCAAGCAATGTACTACAATGGCAAGCACCGGAACGTGGAGTTTGCGGTGGGTTATTTGGTATATTTTAAGATCAAGCCTTTCAAAGGTGTGTCCGGGATTCAACATTAGAAAAAGCAAAGTCCGAGATATCTTGGTCCGTTTTAAGTGGTGGAGCGAGTTGGAGAGGCTGCCTATCGGCTAGCTCTTTTGGCAGAACTAAGTGGATTGCATGATTTGTTCTATATATCAGTGCTTCGGAAAGCCGTCAAAGATCCAGCTCAAGTGATTGCGAACGATCGCGTACTGGTCGAAGTTGGGCTAATGACGAAGGTTAGGCCCATTCGAATTGAAGATAGAGTCGATAAATAGTTGAAGAACAAGACAATCGGATGGTCAAGGTTTGATGGGACAACTGTGGCCGTGAGGAGCTAATATGAGAGCAAGAGCACACCATGCGAGCTTAATTTCCCGAGCTATTTGTGTAAACTGTTGGACAGTATATATCTTGTTGTAACAAACATTTTGAAGTTATAACATGTAGAATGTTGTGTTCCTTGCTATGTGAAAATTTCGGGACGAAATTTATTGTTAGGAGGGAAGGGTTGTAACACCACAAATCAAAAAATGGATTTCAGGCTAGGCAATACGGCCTGGGATACGGGCATGTCCCAAGCCGTGTCTTGCTCTGTGTGGGGCACATGACCAATGACACGGGCGTGTCAAGGGTCGTGTCATGCTCTGGTTTATGTGGCCTATTGAACACGGGTTGTACATGGTCGTGTTCGAAGCCGTGTCTGGGCACACGTCCTGTGACACGAGCGTGTCACAGGGCCGTGTCCTTATCTGGAATTGTTTAGGGCATTGAGGCCTAGTAAACACGGCCTGAACACGGGTGTGTCCGAAGCCGTGTCAGTGCACACGGCCTGTGACACGGGAGTGATACATGGCCATTTCTTGTTCTGGATCAGTTGGTTCGTATATCGCTTACAGTACACGGCCTCTGACGCGGGCGTGTCACAGGTCATGTCAGCCCAAAAAATAGACTTTTCAGGGCGATCTGTGGCCGTTCATTTCCTTCATTATGGATTCAATGGCCCAAGCTCCTCCTTGCTGTGTTAAACCCTTAATTTTAGTGAAAGATCTAATTCAACACTTGTTAATTCTATTTCTAAAGGAGTAGTGAGAAGGGAGAGCAAGGAGGAGGAGGAGAGAGGATCCGGCCGCCAGCGGAGCTTCAGAGTTCTGAATTGTGATCCGAGGCCAGATTTGTGGAGGCAAGGCCACTGCAGTGCTTTCCAACTGGCTAGATTTTCCATGGCTCCAAAGAGATCGTCATGAGTAACGATCTTCCTTCTTGGACATGTGAAGTCCGGTTTTTTGGCATATGCATGGATTTCCCCAACCAAAGGGTGGATGATTGAGTGATTTCCCTTGGGTTAATTCGTTGAATCCCCATCGAGTCTTGCATATAGATCCGGAAATGTGTTGTACAGACTAGGCATGCTGTGTGAAGCCCATCTGGACAGGTTGGTCTTGATTAGTGATGTTTCATTTTCTGCACCGGAGAATACTCCGCATTTAAACGTGTAATTTGTGGATTCAATGGGTTGTGCTTGTGAAGCGGGGTTGCAGGAAGTACTGGAATGAGGAATTCCAGGAAAATACCCTTATACTGCTTATGATGTGGCTATTGTGTAGCAAGTCCTTTGTGGACAGTGTAGCCAGTCCTATGTGGACAGCGTGGCTATTGTTGAGCTAGTCCTATATGGACAGTGTGGCAAATATGAAGCCAGTCCTTGGTGGATATTGTGGCTATTGTGAGCTGTATGCTCTTAAAATGGCTTAGTGCCAAACAAGAAAGGTTAGACCGACCCGCGCCTATGGATTGTCCATGAGTACGTTGGTATTCGGTGACGGAAAGGCGACTTGAGCGCCGGGATTTGTTAATCTGTACCTCTGTTATGTCTGATCGACGGGAAGACTTAAATTATTGGTCTTGTTGGAGTGCATAATGAGAGTCTTAGGCCTGCGCTCCAGAAAGACTGAACGCTCAAAGTTTTCTGTGAGGTTTCAGACCCTGAACGGTGGTGGGACCCTGGGTATTTCCGGTACACAAAGAATGTGCCCTTAGTGAACAGAGCGTCAGGCTGCGTGGCCGACATTTGTGATATATTGTTTGTGCATGAGAGCACAATGTATGATATATCTGTATTGAAATTGATATGCTTGCAGGGAAGGAATACCACTGCCCCGGGAAAGGGGTAGGGTCATTATAATTTGGTCAGCTGAATGCTGACCATTGCTTTGTTTGCCACCATTTTGGTGGGATGTCCATGTGCAGGTGCTGGAAAACCGAGCGAGAAATAAATGGCTGAAGTCCCTACTGCTGCTGTTATTAGCCCTTGAAGGCTAAGCAAAATGTTTTGTGTGGTGTTCATGTGTGGTCGGCCTACGCGCCGATGTATGGAATCCACACTTCTTAAGAGGAACTATAAGGCCTTAAGGCCAGGTGATTATGTGTTTGCTCTATATTCCTATATAAATATGGTGGTTTATATTTAGTGGACATTACTAGTTCGAGTTTAATTATTGTAACGACCCCATCCGTTCGATGACGTATAGTAGAAGGTCCGGCCGGGGCCCCACACTATATGCCACAAACAGACGGTGAGGTCACAGGAGAGTACCAAATCAAACACGAATCCTAACTCAGAGCATTCTAGCGGAAGCTTTAAGTTACAACTTTGAACTCTTAACCGGAATGTCCAATATATAAAACCACATTTATATATATCATGGAATGTACACAACCACAAGAGTTTGGCCTTAAGGCCTTACAGTTCCTCTGAACATACATCATGATTTACAAACCTCGGCGCGCAGGCCGGCCATACATGAGTAAAAGAGAAAACAAAACAATGGCTTAGCCTTCCAGGCTAGCCGCAGCAGCAGCAGCAACAGCAGTAGGGCTCTCCCGCCCATCACTTACCACTTGGCTCTCCAGCACCTGCACGGGGACAATCCACCCAACCGGTGGCAAACAATGCAACGGTCAGCATTCAGCTGACCCAATTATAACAATCCTACCCCTTTCTCGGGGCATGAGCATTCTTTCCCTGCAAGCATGGCATCAACAATAGCAACTATGTGCGCGCAGGCACATTCAAGCCATCACAACCATCGGCCGCCCGGCCCGACAGTCCGTGCACTCAGGGCACATTTTCGGTGTACCGGAATACCAGGGTCAACACCACCGTCTACACGGTATTTGAGCATTTCTAGTCTTTCCGGCGCGCGGGCCTAAGACTCTCATTAGGCGCTCCAACAAAACCTATACCAGGCTTCCAAGTCGGACGGACCTAACGCAGGTACGGATCAGCCACCCCCCGTTGCTCAAGTCGCCTAGCCACCTCGAATACGGAAGTATCCATGGCATTTTATAGGCGCGGGTCGGTTTCACCTTTCCTGTTCGGCACTCAGCCTTTTCAACGAGTTGCAGCCCAACGGCTCAACTACTCACAAAGTGGCAACGCACGGCCACAAGAGTTGCCGCCAACCCTCTTCATTTCCTGGACATCGTCCAGTACATCCTGCCGCACCAAGCAACAGGTAGGAACAAGGCATCACAAGCCATTATCACGGAGCCTTCTCCGATATGCAAACAAGCATCACCAATCCAGATTCCATCCAGATGGGCTTCACACAGCATGCCTAGAGCCGTACTCCAATTCCGGCCTCTAACAAGGGGGACTTCACATATCTACCCCAAGGGACACCACAACCCACCGCACACTCGCGGGGAAGGGCTTTCCCTATGCAATGCAGAAAAGAAGGACTTCACATGTCCAAGGAGGGAGATCGTTACCCTTGTCGATCTCTTCGGTGCCATCGCAAACTAGCCGGTGAAAAAGAACCGCAGCAGCCTTGCCGTCACAACGCCGGCTTCGGATCGCGAATCGAACCACGGGAGCTCCGCCGGTGGCTTGGTCTCCTCCTCCTTCTTCCTCTCTTCCTCTCTCTTTTTCTCTTCCTTAAGAATAAAAGAAGAATGGCTTTACCTCCTTCTCTCACGACTTATCCAGCCCAAGAAACCACCTGAGCCTTTGGATCAAAAGAGAGGAAACTGAACGGCCAAGATTTCCCCAGAATTTCATTTTTTTGGCCGACACGGCCTGTGACACGCCCGTGTCACAGGCCGTGTACCCCTTCAGCGGTGCACACAGCTTGAACCGACTGAACCACACGGGTCATCGACACGCCCGTGTCGGACCTGACACGCCCGTGTCAAACCTGAGACACGCCCGTGTCTCCTGCTCCATCGAGCTGCAACCAGAACACGGGTCGGAACACGGCAGCTGACACGCCCGTGTCCAGCCTGACACGCCCGTGTTCCCGGCCGTGTTCAAGGCCGTGTCCGGCTCTGCCCGGAATAGGCCAATCTTGCAAAATAAATAGAACACGCCCTGGGACACGCCCGTGTCCCAGGCCGTGTCACCCGACACGCCCTGGGACACGCCCGTGTCCCAGGCCGTGTAACTTGGCCTGCTACTCAAATCTCAAGTTGAGTCTTTTGGGCCTTTTTGGGGTGTTACAACCCTCTCCCCCTTATCAAAATGTCGTCCCGAAATTTGCACGGTAAGGAAAGAAAACCAGCAATGCTATAAGCATGTTATAACAAAAAGTACACGGTCTACAGTTATACAAATAACTCGGGAAACTCGGCTCGCATGGTCTGCTCTCGCTCCCATGTTAGCTCTTCACGGCCACAATTGTCCCATCGGACCTTGACCATCCCGATCACTTTGTTCCGCAACTGTTTCTCGGCTCGATCCTCGATCCGAATGGGTCTAACCCTCGTCGTTAGCCCATATTCGACCGGTACCCGATCAGCCTCCACGACTTGAGCTGGATCCTTTACCGCCTTACGAAGGACTGAGATGTGAAACACATCATGTAATCCACCCAAGTCCGCTGAAAGTGCTAGTCGATAAGCAGCCTCCCCAACACGCTCCACCACCTCAAACGGACCAAGATACCTCGGACTTAGCTTTTTCAAACGCCGAATCCTGGACACACCTTTGAAGGGTTTGATCTTCAAATATACCCAATCACCCACCGCGAACTCCACGTTCCGGTGCTTGGCATTGTAGTACTTGGCTTGACGATCTTGGGCTATCAATAGCCTCTCCCGAATAGAGCGGATGAGCGAAGTAGCTTCTTCGACTTCCTTTTTCCCATTCAGCTTCGATTCGCCTGCTTCTGCCCAAGCTAAGGGTGTACGGCATTTCCGACCATACAACGCCTCGAATGGTGCCATACCAATACTCGCTTGGTAGCTATTATTATAGGCAAATTCAACGAGAAATATATAATCTTCCCATCTCTTACCAAAATCTAGGGCGCACATGCGGAGCATATCCTCCATCGTCCTATTGGTTCGTTCAGTCTGGCCATCCGTTTGGGGATGAAAGGCCGTACTAAACGCCAATTTTGTACCCAACATTTGATGAACGAGCCGCCAATCATTCGATGTGAACCGCCCATCACGGTCACTAACGATGCTCCGGGGAACACCGTGCAGTCGAACAACCTGCTCCACATACAGCTTGGCCAAGGTTTCCACTGAATCATCTCTTCTATTTGGAAGGAAGTGCGCCACTTTTGTCAACCGGTCCACAATCACCCAGATTGAATCATGACCGCGTTGAGATCTCGGCAACCCGTGCACGAAATCCATCGAAATATCATCGAACTTCCACTCCGGAATAGGTAACGACTTCAGAAAACCGCCAGGCTTCTGGCATTCTGCTTTCACCAACGCACAGGTGTTGCATTTAGCCACATAACGAGCCACATCTTTCTTTAATCCGGGCCACCAGAACAGCTTTTTCATGTCCCTGTACATCTTTGTGCTCCCTGGGTGAACTGAGTACTTTGCAAAGTGAGCTTCGTACATCAACTCTTCCCTCAGTTTACCCACACTTGGGACGCATACTCGACCATTTCTCCGTAACAACCCGTTATCCCAAGAGAATTGATCATCCGGCCCATCTTTAGCATAGCGCTGGAGACTTTCATCAAGCTCCGTTGCTCGCCGCACTCTGTCCGTAAGGTCATACTGCACCTCCGTCCAGTTCAAGCACGCATCGGTTGACGCACCCTTGTCAACACACGATATCTCCATTGCTTCCAATTCTTGGATCAAACGCTGATCATGCCTCTGCAACCAGCTTGCCCGTACCGGAGTCTTCCGACTCAAAGCATCAGCGACCACATTTCCCTTCCCGGGAGTATAGTGAATCTCGAAGGTGTAGTCCCCGAGGAACTCCATCCATCTTCGTTGTCGCATATTCAAATCCTTCTGATCCAACAAATACTTTAGGCTCTTGTGATCCGTATCGATATCCACTTTGACGCCATATAGATAGTGCCGCCACAACTTGAGCGCAAAGATTACCGCCGCCAACTCCAAATCATGGACGGGATAATTCCGCTCATGCACTTTCAACTGACGTGAGCCATAAGCAATTACTTTCCCAAACTGCAGAAGAATGCAGCCTAAGCCGCTCCCAGATGCATCACTATAGATCTCATACCCATCGGTACCACATGGCGATGTCAACACAGGCGCCGTGGTCAAACGACTCTTCAAGTCTTCAAAAGCTCGAGCGCACTCCGGCGTCCATATGAACTTTTGATCTTTCCTCGTCAGCGTGGTGAGAGGTAAAGCAATCCGTGAGAAGTTTTCCACAAACCGTCTATAGTAGCCCGCAAGTCCAAGGAAGCTCCTGACCTCGGCCACTGAAGACATCACTGGCCAATCTCGGATGGCACTTATCTTCAACGGATCCACCGCGATACCCTCTCCGCTTACCACATGGCCTAAAAAGGCTACTGAAGAGAGCCAGAACTCGCACTTTGAGAACTTGGCAAAAAGTTTATTCCTCCGCAGGGTATGCAAGACCAACCGCAAATGGTTTGCGTGATCCTCTTCTGACTGAGAGTATACTAAAATGTCATCGATAAACACAATAACAAACAAATCCAAGTACTCTCGGAACGTTCGATGCATTAGGTCCATAAATACCGAAGGCGCATTACATAGGCCAAACGGCATAATCCAAGTACTCTCGGAACGTTCGATGCATTAGGTCCATAAATACCGAAGGCGCATTACATAGGCCAAACGGCATTACCGTGAACTCATAATGACCGTAGCGTGTTCCAAACGCTGTCTTGGGAATGTCACCTTCCCGAATCCTTAGCTGATAATATCCCGATTTCAGATCCAACTTGGAATAGACCGTTGATCCCGCCAGCTGATCAAAAAGGTCATCAATCCGTGGGATCGGATACTTGTTTTTCTCCGTCAGCTTATTCAACTCGCGGTAGTCAATACACAACCGTAAGCTACCATCTTTCTTTTTCACAAAGAGAACAGGCGCGCTCCAAGGTGACATACTTGGGCGTATATAACCCTGCTCCAACAACTCTTGCAGTTGGACTTTCAACTCAGCCATCTCTTTTGGCGCGACGCGATATGGAGAGCGGGCCACAGGTTTCGCACCTGGCACCAACTCAATAGAGAAGTCAATCTCCCGCTGGGGTGGTAACCCAGGAAGATCTTTAGGAAACACATCGGCAAACTCTGACACAACTGGCACTTCACCGACACTGGCCTTTGGCTCAACAGCCTGAATTAGCGTGAAGAATAACTCCGCGCCCTTCCGCACAGCATTGACGACTTGGAGTGCAGACAACAACGTTCCGCCAACTCCTCGCATACCAGCGAACTTCGTCACAAGTCCGGTATTCTGGCCCAGTGTAATCTCTTTGGAGTTGCAATCAATAAAGGCACGCTGCTCCGAGAGCCAGTCCATACCAAAGATCACATCAAACTCCGACAACGGTAGCACAGCTGCACTCAAACCGAAATCCCGACTTCCTATTTGCACATCCACATCGCAAGCCCTATCCGCAAGCATCACACAGCCATTCGGCAATAGCACCCTTGTACTATCCACCGTCACATGACTCGGTACCCCAATGCGAGATACGAAATCCTCAGACAGAAAAGAATGCGAAGCACCCGTATCAAACAGGGCTCTCGCTAAGTTATTCCGAATCAGGACAAAGCCTGCAGCACACACACATCATGCACAAGCTAAACAAAACCAAAACCAAAAGCACAGCAAGTAAACTAAATCAACTCGTACCTGTGACGACGTCACTTTGCTTAATCGCTTCCTGTTGGCCAAGTTGATAAATTCGGGGCTGCGCCTGGGAAGCAGAGGAATCCACCACCGCTTTGCCCTTCTCAGCATATGACGCACCCGTCTTCTTTTCCCCTTTGGGCTGCACAACTCGACAGTCACGAGCAATATGCCCCACCCGGCCACAGTTATAGCACGTACGAGCATCCGGCCTTGATGTCGCTCCCGACACAACGGTCGTAGTTACTTGCCCAGATGGCTTGGACCTCTTGCCCCCTTTCTTCTGGTAAAACGACTTGCCTGGGCGAGGTGCTTGAAACTCTGGCTTAGACACCACCAAGCCCTTATTCCCTTGCACTCGCCTCATGTCCTTCTCCAACGCGCACGCAGTATCAACCAACGCCTGGAACCCTTGGCTCACAGAACTCGAAAGCAGGAATCGTAACTCATCCCGCAATCCTTCATAGAACCGATTCGTTTTCCTTTGGTCATCCGCGAAGATTGTTCCCGCATATCGTCCCAACCTGGTAAACTCGTGCAAGTAGACATCCACACTATCTTCCCCTTGCTTTAACCGTTGGAACTCGTTTTCCATAGCAATACGTTGCGCCGCTGGGACATGTTTCGCCAGAAAGATTCGAGAGAACTCCTCAATCGATACTTGTGTTAATTGCCTGCCCGCCAAGTGGTGTAGCTCAACCTCGTCCCACCACAACCGCGCCTCCCCTTCAAGCATGAAGGTGGCTAAGGTGACCTTGAGAGTTTCCTCCGCCCTGATCGCTGTCATTATCCTCTTGACACGCGATAACCAGTCTTCCGCCTGCGTTGGGGATCCCATTCCCGCAAACGTCGGAGGACTGAAGCTCATAAATTGCTTCAACTGTCGGTCAGCTGCTCGTGGATCTACAGCCTCAACCGGCTCGGGTCTTACATCAACACGAACTGGCACTACTGCCGGCTGCGCTTGCCCGGTCGGCTGAATCATGGCAAAGAGCGCCTCAGCCACTAAACGAACAGTTTCCGCAGATGGAGGAGGTGTTGGCACCTCAGCTGGTGCCGCACTCTCATCAGAACGCTGGGGCTCAGACTGCCCAGCACCACTACGTGTCACCTATAGGTGGACAAGACACACATTAGCGAACGTATGCAAGCAAAACAACACAAAAAGGAACGCGCAGATTCCTCAAACAAGATTTTGTACATTCCTTAATGGACATTCCAGAGTTCATTAGCGTTACAGCAGGTCGCACAAACACGTGCTCGCCACCCCACAAAAGAATTCGACCACGAATTCGAAAGAGGAAGACCGACGAAAAGCTGATACCAAAATGTAACGACCCCATCCGTTCGATGACGTATAGTAGAAGGTCCGGCCGGGGCCCCACACTATATGCCACAAACAGACGGTGAGGTCACAGGAGAGTACCAAATCAAACACGAATCCTAACTCAGAGCATTCTAGCGGAAGCTTTAAGTTACAACTTTGAACTCTTAACCGGAATGTCCAATATATAAAACCACATTTATATATATCATGGAATGTACACAACCACAAGAGTTTGGCCTTAAGGCCTTACAGTTCCTCTGAACATACATCATGATTTACAAACCTCGGCGCGCAGGCCGGCCATACATGAGTAAAAGAGAAAACAAAACAATGGCTTAGCCTTCCAGGCTAGCCGCAGCAGCAGCAGCAACAGCAGTAGGGCTCTCCCGCCCATCACTTACCACTTGGCTCTCCAGCACCTGCACGGGGACAATCCACCCAACCGGTGGCAAACAATGCAACGGTCAGCATTCAGCTGACCCAATTATAACAATCCTACCCCTTTCTCGGGGCATGAGCATTCTTTCCCTGCAAGCATGGCATCAACAATAGCAACTATGTGCGCGCAGGCACATTCAAGCCATCACAACCATCGGCCGCCCGGCCTGACAGTCCGTGCACTCAGGGCACATTTTCGGTGTACCGGAATACCAGGGTCAACACCACCGTCTACACGGTATTTGAGCATTTCTAGTCTTTCCGGCGCGCGGGCCTAAGACTCTCATTAGGCGCTCCAACAAAACCTATACCAGGCTTCCAAGTCGGACGGACCTAACGCAGGTACGGATCAGCCACCCCCGTTGCTCAAGTCGCCTAGCCACCTCGAATACGGAAGTATCCATGGCATTTTATAGGCGCGGGTCGGTTTCACCTTTCCTGTTCGGCACTCAGCCTTTTCAACGAGTTGCAGCCCAACGGCTCAACTACTCACAAAGTGGCAACGCACGGCCACAAGAGTTGCCGCCAACCCTCTTCATTTCCTGGACATCGTCCAGTACTTCCTGCCGCACCAAGCAACAGGTAGGAACAAGGCATCACAAGCCATTATCACGGAGCCTTCTCCGATATGCAAACAAGCATCACCAATCCAGATTCCATCCAGATGGGATTCACACAGCATGCCTAGAGCCGTACTCCAATTCCGGCCTCTAACAAGGGGGACTTCACATATCTACCCCAAGGGACACCACAACCCACCGCACACTCGCGGGGAAGGGCTTTCCCTATGCAATGCAGAAAAGAAGGACTTCACATGTCCAAGGAGGGAGATCGTTACCCTTGTCGATCTCTTCGGTGCCATCGCAAACTAGCCGGTGAAAAAGAACCGCAGCAGCCTTGCCGTCACAACGCCGGCTTCGGATCGCGAATCGAACCACGGGAGCTCCGCCGGTGGCTTGGTCTCCTCCTCCTTCTTCCTCTCTTCCTCTCTCTTTTTCTCTTCCTTAAGAATAAAAGAAGAATGGCTTTACCTCCTTCTCTCACGACTTATCCAGCCCAAGAAACCACCTGAGCCTTTGGATCAAAAGAGAGGAAACTGAACGGCCAAGATTTCCCCAGAATTTCATTTTTTTGGCCGACACGGCCTGTGACACGCCCGTGTCACAGGCCGTGTACCCCTTCAGCGGTGCACACAGCTTGAACCGACTGAACCACACGGGTCATCGACACGCCCGTGTCGGACCTGACACGCCCGTGTCAAACCTGAGACACGCCCGTGTCTCCTGCTCCATCGAGCTGCAACCAGAACACGGGTCGGAACACGGCAGCTGACACGCCCGTGTCCAGCCTGACACGCCCGTGTTCCCGGCCGTGTTCAAGGCCGTGTCCGGCTCTGCCCGGAATAGGCCAATCTTGCAAAATAAATAGAACACGCCCTGGGACACGCCCGTGTCCCAGGCCGTGTCACCCGACACGCCCTGGGACACGCCCGTGTCCCAGGCCGTGTAACTTGGCCTGCTACTCAAATCTCAAGTTGAGTCTTTTGGGCCTTTTTGGGGTGTTACAATTATATTGTTAAAATCTTCCTCTAGAATGCTCTGAGTTAGGGTACGATTGTGTTTTTGTATTAACCTGTGATCTCGCCGTCTGTTTGTGGCGTATAGTGTAGGGCCACAACCGGACCTTATATTATATGTTGTTTAACGGGTGGTGTCATTACAAGATATTCCACGGATGGCTTTTCATTCCCGGCATTGGCATTTCGAGTTCTTGGTTATGTCTTTTGGATTGACAAATGAACCCTCTGCCTTTATGGATATGATGAACAGAGTGTTTAAGGATTGAATGGACAGTTTTGTGGTCGTATTTATAGATGATGTTGTGGTATACTCTCGCAGTACTGAGGAGCATGCACAGCACTTGCGTTTAGTTTTGTCTGCTTTAAGGGAGCATAAGTTGTTTGCTAAGCTGAGCAAGTGTGAGTTTTGGTTGACTCAGGTTTCCTTCTTTGGTTATGTGGTTAATAAGGACGGAATCTTTGTTGATCCTGAGAAGATAGCTGTTGTTATAGATTGGATAGACCTACTATTCCCAAAGAGATAAGGAGCTTCCTAGGGCTAGCTGGCTATTACAAAATGTTTTTAGAGGGTTTCTCTATATTGTCTGCGCCTTTGACTAATTTGACGCAGAAGAATGCAACTTTTATTTGGAGCGATAAGTGTGAATAGGTTTTTAGGAATTAAAAATGAATTGAACTTGTGCCAATGGAGATAGCTTGAGTATGTTGCAGATTATGATGTTGAGATCCAATACCATCCAGGCAAAGCTAATGTGGTAGTTGATGCCCTGAGTAGGAAGACAACGAAATTTTTTAACCTATCTATGAATTCGCTGGTGGAGGAATTTCTCTTGATGGATATATCAGTGGGGAGTAGCGACTCGCCCAATAGTTTGGAAGTAATATAGACTTCAAGGATTACACTTACAAGGCTACATCAAAGGGATGAGCCTGATTTGTTGCACCTTTATAATTGAACTGCAAAATGGGAATTACCGTATTTCTCGATTGATGACGCAGGTACCTTGAAGTACTGCAACAGATTTTGTATTCCCATAGTTGAGGTTATTCGAGGTAAGTTATGCAAAGAGGTGAATGGTTCTAGCATTTCCTACCACCACGGTTTTACCAAGATTTATAAGGATCTGAAGCAGATCGTTTGGTGGTATGGTATGATGGACGATGTAGCTAAGTTTGTCTCCGAATGTTTTACTTGCAATCGAGTGGAGGCCGATAATTGAAGGCCTGGAGGCAAGTTGACGCCCTTAGAAATTCCAGGTTGGAAGTGGGAGAGTATTTCTATTGATTTTATTACTTGGTTGCCGAGATCTCCCCAAGGGCATGATTCAGTTTGGGTTATAGTGGACAGATTGACGAAGTGTGCTCACTTCGTGCCATTTAAAATCGACTACTACATGACGAAAATAATAGAGCTATACTTGGATGAGGTCATCAGATTACATGGAGTGCCTGTTAGTATTGTATCAGATCAAGACTCCACGTTTACGTCTTGCTTTTAGAAGAGTTTACAGGATTGGTTGGGTACCGAATTGAGGTATTCCATCGCCTATCATGCGGAGACAAATGGTCAGACGGAGAGAGTAAATCAGATCGTGGAGGATTTTATCAGATGTTATATTTTTGACCATGGAGGAGCGTGGGATGAATGTTTGAGGTTGATGGAATTTGCTTACAATAACAGTTTTCAAGAGAGTTTGTAGATGGCCCCGTTTGAGGTTTTGTATGGGAGGCGTTTTAGAACTCCCTTATTTTGGGCCGAGGTTGGTGAAGGACTGTTATTGGGTCGAGAAGTGTTAGAAGAGATGGATGTTTCAGTTAAGCATATTCGAGAGTAGCTTCAGATAGCACAAGAGCATTGTGAAAAGTATGCCAATCAATGTAGGACCGATTTGGAGTTTGTTGTTGGGGACATGGTTTTTCTTTAGGTTTCACCAATGTCTCGAGTTAAGAGGTTTGGTAAGGACCATAAGTTGGACTCTAGGTATGTGGGACCTTTCAAGGTTTTTGAGAGGATTAGTGTATCAGCTTAAAGACTTGATTTGCCAGCAAATGTTTTGGGTGTGCACGATTTAATCAAGTGATCTAATTGCGGAAGTGTGTGCTGAGCGTCAGGCAAAATCTTTATGTTGTTCCCCAGTTGGAGCCTAATCTTTCATATGTGGAAGTTCCTGTTCGTGTTTTGGATACTCAGAAATGGGTATTGTGAAGGAAGACAATACTCATGGTTTATGTTTTGTAGAGAAACCAAGATGTGGAGAGCGAGACTTGGGAGTTGGAGTCAGCTATGAGGGAGGCTAAACCTCATCTGTTCTCCTGATGCTTCGATAAGTGTTTTCTTAGTTAGCCTTTGATTGTTTTTCTTCTGTTTTGGATTTGTTCTTATTTATGTTATGTTTCACGACAAAACTTTCTTTTAGGAGGGGTGGCTGTAACGCCCCTGATTTTTTAGTATTTATTTTAATTCCCATAGTGATGTATTTTTGACGCCAGGGCGTTACATTTATGCCTAGTTAACAGGTGTGGTTTGTTGGAGCATGTGTTTGCTCAGTGGGTTTTCTTATGAGGCTGGTTTTGTTTTGGTTATGCACTTTCCCTCGCGAGCCGGGTTTGTTTTGGTGACTCGGTTGAGATTTTTATAGGGATGTGCTGCAATTTTGTCTTCGGGTGGTATATTACCCAGGTTTGGTTCGTAGAATTGGGATTTTGACTTAGCAGTTAGATTCGTAGCATCGGTATTTAGCCACGATGTGATTTTCACAAGATTTCGAGTTTAATTGGATTTCGGGTTGTGTTTGGACTATTGATTATTAATTGTATTATATTATATTAATTTTTTATGTATATATATATAAGCGGTATTATGTCACGTCTGTAACGCCCCCATCCGTCGTATAGTATATGACAGAAGGTACAGTCGGGGCCCGATGCTATATACTACAAACAGGTAAGGAGATTACAAGTTGTTTCCAAATCCAAGTTCACTTATGAACGTACCCTAACTCAGAGCATTCTAGCGGAAGCATTTTAGTTTATGAACCCATACCGAACAAGAATGTCCACTACACAACAAGAATGATATCTATATATACATAACACATGTTTTGGTCGTAGCATTATTACAACTGTTTCCTTTTACAACAAGTGGTTTCATACTTCGACACGCAGGCCAGCCACACATGAAAACAGTAAATGTTCGACTTTTGGGCCTTCAAGGGCCACCAAATTGCAACACGTGGGCTTCAGCCCGGTAATTTCCACATGGCTCTCTAGCACCTGTGTAACACCCCTACCCGTTACGTGCAACATAGTAGAAGGTCCGGGCGGGGCCCCACACCATGTCTTACAAACAGGCGGAGACGTTACTAAGTAATACCAAATACGCATCCTAACACAGAGCATTCTAGCGGAAGTTTAAAGAGTTGCAAGAATGAACTCAAACATCAACAAAGAATTCCACAGCTAAACCAAACATGCCATAATATAAAACCACAAGTACGGCCTTATGGCCTATTAAAAGTGTTACTCTTTATACAAGAAGGTATCTTCCATACTTCGGCACGCAGGCCGGCCACACATGAGTTCTTACATAAGGTACAAAAATAGCCTTCAAGGGCTAGCACTCAGCAGCAGCAGCTTAGGGTCTTCCGCCCTCATCCCTGCTTGGCCCTTCTTGACCTGCATGCAAAAGATCCACCAAGCAGTGGCAAACAAAGCAACGGTCAGCATTTGGCTGACCATTTATAACGACCCTGTCCCTGGCATGGGACAGCGGAATTCCTTCCCTGCATAGCACTTATATACAATCAAAAGGGTATGCTTTAGCACATCACACTTGTACGTCCGTACAAGTCATCATCCATCACAAACGTCGGCACGACGGCCCGACGTTCCGTGCTCTCAGGGCACATTATCGGTGTACCGGAAAACTAGGGTCCCACCACCGTTCAGAGGTCCCAGACATGACAGCAATTTGTGAGCATTCCAATCCTCCATGGCTCAAATAGCCGGAGCGATTCTCATTCTGTGATCCTAACAGGGCCTTAAGCACCCCACGGTTAGACAACCAGATCGCGGATACAGATCAGCCTTTCCCGTAGCTCACATACGTCAGGCGTCGATCAGGACAGACACGGGTATATCTTCACCTTGCCCGTTCGCCACAAAGACTTTTCCACAGTTGCAGCCCCACCGGCTCAACAAGTAGTACTCACAACTACAAGGGTTGAGATCACACAACATCAACCCATCCACATACTATCCTGCTGTACCAAGCCGCATGTGTCCACCAAGAACATCACACGCATCACAATAATACAGAGTCTTGCTCTGATATGCATACAATCATCACCAATTCCGACCAATCTGTCCAGATGGCTTCACACAGCATGCCTACCCGTACTTCTCACTTCCGGGACTACTCAAACAAGAATCAAGGGATGGAGTTCAACATCCCAAGAGAATTCAACTCTACCTTTGTAGAGGATTCATGCATATGCAAAAAGGAAGGATTTCACATATCCAAGGAGGAAATCATTACCCATGGAGGACGTTTTGGAGCCATGGCAAACACTGCTTGGAGCTCTGCCTTCCCGAATATGGCCTCCGATCGCGAATCCGAGCTTGGACTAGCTGGATCTCCCTTTCCTTCCTCCTTCTTCTTCTTCCTTCCTTCTTCCTCTTTCCTTCTCTCACTTAAGAAGATAAAGTGAGGAAAAGCTTGCTGGTTCGGGGTCTTAAAGGGCCTGGAAAACTGAAGACCACCAGATCTGGAAAGAGGGAAACAAACGGTCGAGATCTGCAGAGAAGTCAATTTCGGCCCTGACACGCCCTGTGACATGCCCGTGTCACAGGCCGTGTCCCTTAAGCGGCAAAGAACCGCCTCACCACACGGGTTGAACACGCCCGTGACCACCGCCTAACCTGACACGGCCAGAGACACGCCCGTGTCTCTGGCCGTGTCGCCTCTCTCGACGAATCTCGTCGATCGCCGAGATTATTCTCGTCGATCGTCGTTATGATCTCGCCGATCGTCGAGAAGGACACGCCCTGTGACACGCCCGTGTCACAGGCCGTGTCGCCTCTTCTCGTCGATCGTCGATCACAATGCTCAACGATCGTCGAATGTGCGACCTGCAGCAACCCGAGGAGGACACGCCCTGGGAAACGCCCGTGTCTCAGGCCGTATCACTCCAAAATCACCCGAACATCCACCTTTGAAACTTACTCGAGACCAGCTCGAGAATTAGCTTGACACGCCCTGGGACACGCCCGTGTCCCAGGCCGTGTCACTTGGCCTGAAAACCAAAACTGGGTTTTGGGGTATTACAATCCTCCCCTCCTTGCAGAAAATTTCGTGCCGAAATTTTAATGACTGAAAAACTCAATAAAGTCCATATTTATTGATTCTTACAAGGTATTCTACACAACCAGTTACAAAAATAACTCGAGAAATTCTGTCCGCATGGTTTGCTCACGCTCCCAAGTAAGCTCTTCTCGGCCACAATTGTCCCACCGGACTTTGACAATCCCGATTGTTTTGTTCCTCAATTGTTTCTCGGCGGCATCTTCAATTCGAATGGGCCTAACCTTTGTAGTTAGCCCACTATCGACTGATATTCGATCTGCAACTATCACTTGCGATGGCTCTTTTATTGCTCTCCGCAGCACCGATACATGAAACACATCATGTAAACTACTTAACTCAGGCGGTAGCAATAACCGATAGGTTGCCTCACCGATGCATTCAATCACCTCAAAAGGTCCTAGATACCTCGGGCTCAACTTTTTCAGACGCCGTATCCTGGACACACCTTTAAAAGGTTTGATTTTTAAATATGTCCAATCACCCACCGCAAACTTTAGGTCTCGGTGCTTGGCATTATAATATTTGGCCTGCCTATCTTGAGCAATTAACAACCTTTCACGAATTGTACGTACTGTTTCATGCATATCAGTCACATCTTGCCGCTTGTAAAGCTTCGTTTCACCCGTCTCCGCCCAAGATAACGGTGTGTGACACTTCCTGCCGTACAAAGCGTCAAAAGGGGTCATCTGAATGCTGGCCTTGTAACTGTTATTATAGGCAAATTCAATCTTGAACAAATGATCTTCCCAGCGACTTCCAAAATCTAGCGTACACATCCGGAGCATATCTTCCAACGTCCTGTTGGTTCTTTCAGTTTGCCCGTCCGTTTGGGGATGAAAGGCCATACTGAAATGCAACTTTGTGCCTAACAGCTGATGAATTAGCCTCCAATCTCCTGATGTGAAGCGACCATCTCGATCGCTAACAATGCTACGGGGAATTCCGTGTAATCGTACGATCGAATCTACGTACATTTTAGCCAATTTGTCGACTGGATCATCTCTTCGATTTGGAATGAAATGAGCAACTTTTGTTAACCGATCCACAATCACCCAAATCGCATCATTACCCCGTTGAGATCTCGGCAATCCATGCACGAAGTCCATGGAGATATCATCAAATTTCCACACTGGGATCGGTAATGACTTCAGGAATCCTCCTGGCCTTTGGCATTCCGCTTTCACCAGAGCACATGTATGACACTTAGCAACATAACGTGCTATATCTTTCTTCATACCCGACCACCAGAAGTTCTTTTTCAGATCCTTATACATTTTTGAACTTCCAGGATGAATCGAATACCTTGAAAAATGGGCTTCGTACATAATTTCTTCACGAAGATTTCTCTGACAAGGAACACATACTCGATCATCTTTCTCCACAGTCCATTGTCAAAAGAAAACTGAGAGCTCTTATCCTCCACTGCATAACGCTGCAAACTATCGTCCAATTCCGTCGCTTGGCGGACCCTATCCCTTAGGTCATACTGTACCTCTGACCAATTCAAACACATGGTGGCAGCAGTGTTTTTCTCCACACAAGTAATATCCATCTGTTCTAGCTCGTGGATCAACCGTTCATCATGGTATGACAACCAATTCGCCCTTACCGGAGTCCTACGACTCAGGGCATCTGCGACTACATTCCCTTTACCAGGGGTGTAATGAATTTGGAAGGTATAATCACCAAGAAATTCCATCCACCTTCTCTGTCGCATATTTAAGTCTTTTTGATCTAAAAGATATTTCAGACTCTTGTGGTCGGTATAGATATCCACCTTTACACCATATAAATAATGACGCCATAACTTAAGTGCAAAGATGACTGCGGCCAATTCCAAATCATGGACTGGATAGTTCCGCTCATGGGCTTTCAATTGGCGCGAACCATATTCTATCACCTTACCACGCTGAAGGAGAACGCAGCCTAAGACGCTACCCGATGCATCACTGTACACCTCAAAATCATCTATGCCACAAGATGTTGTCAAAATTGGGGCTGTAGTCAACCGACTCTTTAACGCTTCAAAAGCTCGTGCACACTCGGGCGACCAAATGAACCTTTGTTCTTTCCACATTAGGGTAGTGAGAGGCAATGCTATTCTTGAAAAATTTTCCACAAAATGCCTGTAGTAGCCCACAAGCCCAAGGAAACTCCTTACTTCGGCTACCGACAAAGGAACATGCCACTCCTGCACAACAACAATCTTGGCAGGATCTACGGCAATGCCTTCTCCACTAACTACATGGCCCAGAAAAGCCACGGATGACAACCAGAAATCACACTTAGAAAACTTGGCATAGAGCTTCTTTTCCCTCAAGGTTTGCAATACAATCTTCAAATGATTTGCATGCTCTTCTCTGGATCAGGAATATACCAGTATATCGTCAATAAAGACGATCACAAACAGATCCAAATATTGCTTAAACGTTCGGTGCATCAAATCCATAAACACCGAAGGTGCATTAGACAATCCAAAGGGCATCACCGTGAACTCATAATGCCCGTAGCGCGTGCCAAACGCCGTTTTGTGTATGTCACTTTCCCGAACCCTCAGCTGATAATAACCTGATTTCAAATCTAGCTTAGAATACACCGAAGAGCCAACTAGCTGATCAAACAAATCATCGATCCGTGGGATCAGATACTTATTCTTCTCTGTCAGGTTGTTTAGTTCTCGATAATCGATGCATAAACGCAAGCTGCCGTCCTTCTTTTTCACAAAGAGAACCGACGCACACCAAGGTGACTGACTTGGCCTTATAAAACCTTGATCTAGCAATTCTTGCAACTGAACCTTCAGCTCCGCCATTTCCTTTGGCGCTACACGATAGGGGGAATGGGCCACAGGTTTTGCACCCGGTACCAGTTCGATCGTGAAGTCGATTTCTCTTTGGGGTGATAACCCCGGAAGGTCTTTTGGAAACACATCCAGGAATTCTGACACAACAGGTACTTCATTCACACTAGCCTTTGGCTCTACCGCTACTACTAGCGTGAAGAACAACTCTGCACCTTTTCTAACGGCCTTCCGAACTTGCAGAGCGGATATCAACATCTCATTTATCCCCTGCATGCCGCTAAACCGTATTTCTTGGTCGGTGTTCTGCCCCAAGACAACTTCCTTAGAATTACAATCAATGCGAGCATGCTGCTCTGACAACCAATCCATACTGAAGATTATGTCGAATTCCGAAATCGGCAGCACAAGTGCTTCCAATTTGAAGTCCCAACTTCCTATTTCTCCTTCTACACACCCAGACTGATCCGCGCACAAAACACATCCGTTAGGTAAGAGTACCTTCAAACATTCTGTCATGCCTCGTATCGGCGCACCAATGCGCAATACGAAATCCTTTGACAGAAACGAATGTGACGCACCAGTATCAAACAGTGCTCGTGCCAGATGATCCCAAATTAGGACGAAGCCTAACATAGCAACAACACAATAAACACCAAAAACATAGCAGCACTACACAAAGGGAAAAGAACTAAGAGATCACGCGCACCTGTGACGACATCGGCCTGCTTAATGGCCTCCTGTTGGCGCAGATTGAAAACTCGAGGCTGCACTTGCGAAGCAGAAGACTCCACCACCGCCTTCCCTTTTTCCGCATAGGACGCGCCCGGCTTCTTGTCACCTTTCGGAGGACCAACCCGACAGTCCCGAGAAAGATGTCCCGGCTTGCCACACGTATAGCAAGTGCGGGATTCATAGCCCGACGACACTTCTGAAGTAACTGATGAAGGAGCTTGCCCAGAACGTCTGGACTTCTTACCCCATTTCTTTCTAAATCCACTTCTTTCCGGACGCGGCGGTTTGAACTCCAGTTTTACAACAGTCAAAGGTCCTTTAGACTGTCCTCGCTTCAAATCTGCTTCCAATGCCCTCGCGGTGCAGACCAGAGCTTGAAATCCTTGATTCACGGAACTCGAGAGTAAATGCCGCCACTCATCCCGCAGTCCCGTATAAAACTGACTGGTCTTGCGCTCTTCCTCAGCAAAGATAGCGCCCGCATAACTCCCCAAATGCGTGAACTCATGCAGATACTCATCCACACTGCTCTCCTTTTGAGTCAACCGCTGAAACTCCAATTCCAAAGCAATCCGTTGCTGCAACGGCAAATGCTTGCCCAAGAACAACCGAGAGAACTCGTACATAGAGACTCCCGTCAACTGTCTGCCTGCCAAGTGGTGCAGTTCTACCTCATCCCACCACAACCGAGCTTCTCCTTCAAGAAGAAAAGTGGCTAACGTGAGTTTCTATTCCTCCTCAACCCGAAGGGCGGTCAAGATGCGCTTGATCCGAGCAAGCCAATCCTCTATTTGAGCTGGGGAACCCGCCCCGGTAAACGTCGGAGGATGAAAGCTCATAAACCGCTTCAGCTGCTGATCTGCGGCATGCTGATCAACCGTTATGCCCACCGGTTCTTGACGCACTGCCATAGGCATGGGAGCCCCAAGCCGAGCTTTCCCTGCCTGCTGAGCATTCATCACCGCAAGTACCGTTTCTGTAATCAAACGTACAAGTTCAGCTAATGGAGGAGGGGTGGGCACCTCTGCCGGTGCCGCACTCTCAACAGAATGCTGAGGTTCTGATTGACCCACAACACTTCGCGTCACCTATATGTGTCAAACCACACAATTCAGCGAAAAGCCACACAACAAACTGTCAAAACAAACACATAAGTGTAACACACCAGTGCATTTCAAACCTATGTGGACATGTTTGAGTTCAATTTTATACACTCACACACGAGCTCGCCACCCCACAAAAGAATTCGTCCACGAATTCAGAGGAGGGAACCAAGGAATCTAATACCAAATTGTAACACCCCCACCCATTACGTGCAACATAGTAGAAGGTCCGGCCGGGGCCCCACACCATGTCTTACAAACAGGCGGAGACGTTACTAAGTAATACCAAATACGCATCCTAACACAGAGCATTCTAGCGGAAGTTTAAAGGGTTGCAAGAATGAACTCAAACATCAACAAAGAAGTCCACAGCTAAACCAAACATGCCATAATATAAAACCACAAGTACGGCCTTATGGCCTATTAAAGGTGTTACTCTTTATACAAGAAGGTATCTTCCATACTTCGGCATGCAGGCCGACCACAAATGAGTTCTTACACAAGGTACAAAAATAGCCTTCAAGGGCTAGCACTCAGCAGCAGCAGCTTAGGGTCTTCCGCCCTCATCCCTGCATGGCCCTTCTTGACCTGCATGCAAAAGATCCACCAAGCAGTGGAAAATAAAGCAACGGTCAACATTTGGCTGACCATTTATAATGACCCTGTCCCTGGCATGGGACAACGGAATTCCTTCCCTGCATAGCACTTATATACAATCAAAAGGGTATGTTTTAGCACATCACACTTGTACGTTCGTACAAGTCATCATCCATCACAAACGTCGGCACGACGGCCCGACGTTCCGTGCTCTCAGGGCACGTTATCGGTGTACCGGAAAACCAGGGTCCCACCACCGTTCAGAGGTCCCAGACATGACGGCAATTTGTGAGCATTCCAATCCTCCATGGCTCAAATAGCCGGAGCGATTCTCATTCTGTGATCCTAACAGGGCCTTAAGCACCCCACGGTTAGACAACCAGAACGCGGGTACAGATCAGCCTTTCCCGTAGCTCACATACGTCAGGCGTCGATCAAGACTGACACGGGTATAGCTTCACCTTGCCCGTTCGCCACACAGGCTTTTCCACAGTTGCAGCCCCACCGGCTCAATAAGTAGTATTCACAACTACAAGGGTTGAGATCACACAGTATCAACCCATCCACATACTATCCTGCTGCACCAAGCCGTAGGTGTCCACCAAGAATATCACACGCATCACAATAATACAGAATCTTGCTCTGATATGCATACAATCATCACCAATCCGGACCAATCTGTCCAGATGGCTTCACACAGCATACCTACCCATACTTTTCACTTCCGGGACTACTCCAACAAGAATCAAGGGATAGAGTTCAACATCGCAAGAGAATTCAACTCTACCTTTGTAGAGGATTCATGCATATGCAAAAAGGAAGGATTTCACATATCCAAGGAGGAAATCGTTACCCTTGGAGGACGTTTTGGAGCCATGGCAAGCACTGCTTGGAGCTCTGCCTTCCCGAATATGGCCTCCGATCGCGAATCTGAGCTTGGACTAGCTGGATCTCCCTTTCCTTCCTCCTTCTTCTCCTTCCTTCCTTCTTCCTCTTTCCTTCTCTCACTTAAGAAGATAAAGTGAGGAAAAGCTTCCTGGTTCGGGGTCTTAAAGGGCCTAGAAAAACTGAAGACCACCAGATCTGGAAAGAGGGAAACAAACGGCCGAGATCTACAGAAAAGTCAATTTCGGCCCTGACACGCCCTGTGACACGCCCGTGTCACGGGCCGTGTCCCTTAAGCGGCAAAGAACCGCCTCACCACACGGGTTGAACACGCCCGTGACCAACGCCTAACCTGACACGGCCTGAGACACGCCCGTGTCTCTGGCCGTGTCGCCTCTCTCGACGAATCTCATCGATCGCCGAGATTATTCTCGCCGATCGTCGACATGATCTCGCCGATCGTCGAGAAGGACATGCCCTATGACACGCCCGTGTCACAGGCCGTGTCGCCTCTTCTCGTCGATCGTCGATCACAATGCTCAACGATCATCGAACGCGCGACCTGCAACAACCCGAGGAGGACACGCCCTGGGACACGCCCGTGTCTCAGGCCGTGTCACTCCAAAATCACCCGAAACCCAACTTTGAAACTTACTCGAGACCAGCTCGAGAATTAGCTTGACACTCCCTGGGACACGCCCGTGTCCCAGGCCATGTCACTGGCCTGAAAACCAATACTGGGTTTTGGGGTATTACAACCTGCACAAAAGGGCCCACCAAAACGTTGCAAGCAAAGCAATTGTCAGCATTTTGCTGACCCGTTTATAACGATCCCACCCTTACTCGGAACGACATTTATCCATCCCTGCAAACAAGGCATCATATGTATGGTGGCATTTTTAAAGTGCAATTTAAGCACCATTCATCATAGACGTAGGCTCAACGGCCACACGCCCCGTGCACTCAGGGAAAATTTTTGGTGTCTACGGCTTCCCGTGTATCACCACCGTTAACTTTGTCATTCATAGATACTTAACTTGACGACTATGTCGTTCAGAGGTTCTTAACTTAACAACAAACTTCCCATTAAGAGGTACTCAACTACTCTGTCATTCAGAGGTACTTAACTTGATGGCATAGTAATTGGCCTTCACGGCACAATTTCCATTTCAGGGTTGTACTCACCATTACTGGGCAATTATGCTCACAACATTATTTACCATTTCAGGCTGGTACACACCATTACTAGGTCTTTTCCTGAACATGCTTCCAGTACTTTCATGCAGCATCCCATACACCCCTAGACCCCAGACTTCACACATACATCACACATATATCCACGGAGTCTTCTCAGACACACAAATAATACATCACCAATCCAGACAAACTTGTCCAGATGGGCTTCTCACAGCATGCCTATTCTGTACTCTACATTTCCAGATATAAATGCAGGAATATATGGGGATCAAATCGATCTTCCCATTGGAATCCACCCTTTTTTACCTTTTGGTGAGGGGATCAATGCAAATACACATATTGAGGAATTCACTTGTCCGGGAGAAACTCGTTACCCTTGTAGTTCTCTTCAGGGCCATGGCGAAGCTTTTCTATGCGGATGGAAAGGAACACATCACTCTCCTCTTCGCAGATCTAGCTTCGGCCCTTTATTCCAGCTACCAGATCTTCTCCGGCAACTTCAAGCTCCACCCAAACCCTAGCACCAGCCGAAAGTTCTGCTCCAGAACTGGGAAGCAAGGAAGAGAAAGAGAAAAGGAAATAATAACTTCCTCAATCCATCCCTCTACAGATATAACCTCGGGTTGTACCCCAACCATACAATCTCTTCACATCAACGGATCGGGTTTGAGGTTACAAATTCAACCACCGCTCAGTGGTCGCACACCATCCATCTGACACGAGTCGTCGCTCTAGCGACAACTCAATTCGATGTTTTCATCGAGCTCTGCTCGACATTTCATCGAGCTCTGATCGACGATTTGCCGAGCTCTGCTCGACGTTTTGTCGAGCTCCGCGCGACGATTTCGTCGAGCTCCGCGCGACGATTTCGTCGAGCTCCGCGCGTCGATTTCGTCGAGCTCCGCGCGACGATTTCGTCGAGCACCGCACGACGATTTCGTCGAGCACCGCGCGACGATTTTGTCGAGCTCCACGCCACGATTTCGTCGAGATCCGCGCGACGATTTAGTCGAGCTCCGCGCGACAATTTCGTCGACCAAGCACGACGATTTTGTCGACCAAGCGCGATGATTTCGTCGACCAAGGTCGACTCTTTGCCTGTTATTTTTTGGGGTATTAAAATCTTCCCCTCCTTATAGAAATTTCATCCCGATATATGCATACAACACCCAAAATACAGCAACAAAGATGTTATAACATACATTATCTTCAACAAATAATTGTTCCAACATTTTATACAAACAATTCGCGAAATTCAACACGCATTGTTTGCGCCCGCTCCCATGTTAGCTTCTCACGCCCAAAGTTGTCCCACCGAACCTTGACCATCCCGACTGTCTTGTTCCGCAGCTGCTTAACCGCCTTATCCTCAATTCGAATGGGACTAACTTTCGTCGTTATCCCAAACTCGACCAGTACGCAATCATTCGCAATCACTTGAGTTGGATCTTTCACGACATTTCAAAGCACTGATAGGAAGCTAGTCGATAGGCACCTTCTCCAACTCGCTCCACCACTTCAAATGGACCAAGATACCTCAGACTTAACTTTTTCAAGCGCTGTATCCTAGACACGCCTTTGAATGGCTTGATTTTTAAATATACCCAATCGCCCACCGCGAATTCAACGTTTCGATGCTTGACATTGTAGTACTTTGCCTGCCTATCTTGAGCTACCAATAGCCCCTCCTGGATAGAGCGTATTGTTGAATTAGCCTCTTCTACTTCCTTACGCTTATACAACTAAGACTCGCCTATTTCCGCCCAAGCTAATGGGGTACGACACTTCCTACCAGACAAAGCTTCAAAAGGCTCCATATTTATGCTAGCTTGGTAGCTATTATTGTAGGCGAACTCTACCATATAGAGATGGTCTTCCCACCTCTTAGCTAAATCCAAGGCGCACATCCGAAGCATATCCTCCATAGTTCTGTTGGTCCTTTCGGTCTGACCATACGTTTGCGGATGAAAGGTTGTACTGAACTTTAATTTTGTTCCCAACAACTGATGGATTAGCCTCCAATCATTCGAAGTGAAGCGCCCGTCTCGATCACTAACGATGCTACGGGGCACACCGTGAAATCGTACCATTTGCTCGACATAAAGTTTAGCCAAAATTTCCACTGAATCGTCCCTCTTGTTCAGAATGAAGTGAGCCACTTTAGTCAATTAGTCCACGATCACCCAAACAGAATCATTCCTGCTTTGTGATCTCGGCAAACTGTGCACGAAATCCATCGAAATATCATTAAACTTCCATTCCGGAATAGGTAGCGACTTCAGGAAACCTCCAGGCTTTTGGCATTCAACTTTTACCAAGGCACAAGTCTGACATTTTTCCACATAATGGGCTATATCTTTCTTAAGACATGGCCACCAGAACATCTTCTTCATGTCCTTATACATTTTCGTGCTCCCTGGATGGATTGAATACTTCATGAAGTGTGCCTCATACAACAATTCTTCACATAATTTACCCACATTTAGGACGCACAAACGATCACCTTTCCACAAATATCCATGATCCCAAGAGAATTGGGGATTTGACCCATCCACTGGATAGCATTGTTGACTATCATCAAGTTCCGTTGCTCGCCAAATTCTGTCCGTAAGGTCATATTGTACCTCCGTCTAGTTCAAGCATGCACTTACAGTAGCACTCTTGTCCACACAAGAGATGTGTAAGGCCTCCAACTCCCTGATCAGACGCTCATTATGCATTTGAAACCAATTTGCCCTTGTCGGAGTCCTACGACTCAAGGCATCTACTACAACGTTTCCTTTCCCTGGAGTGTAATGAATATCAAAGGTATATTCCCTAAGGAACTCCATCCACCTTCGTTGTCGCATATTGAGATCTATCTGATCAAATAAGTACTTCAAGCTCTTATGCTCTGTGAATATATCCAATTTCACGCCATATAAATAGTATTCCATAATTTGACTGCAAAAATCACCGCCACCAACTCTAAGTCGTGGAAGGGATAATTTAGCTCATGCACTTTCAATTGGCGTGAGCCATAAGCTATCACCTTACCAAACTGAAGAAGAACTCAACATAAGCCGCTCCCTAATGCATAACTTTAAATTTCATAGCCGTCTGAACCACATGGCATCATCAAGATTGGCATCGTAGTTAGACGACCTTTCAGCTCCTCAAAAGCTCATACGCACTCCGGTGTTCAAATGAACTTCTGATCTTTTCTCTTCAGTGTGGTGAGAGGCAAGGCTATCCGCGAGAAGTTCTCTACGAAGCGCCTATAGTAGCCCGCAAGTACAAGGAAACTCTTGAAATCGGTGAAAGAAGACAACACCGGCCACTCCCGTATCGCAACTATCTTGGCAGGATCCACTACAATGCCCTCTCCACTAACCACACGGACAAGAAAGGCCACTGATGATAACATGAACTCCCACTTCGAGAACTTATCATAGATCTTTTTCTTTCTCAGGGTGTGCAACACCATCCTCAAATGGTTCACATGATCTTCTTCAGACTGAGAGTACACCAAAATGTCGTCAATAAAGACGATGAAAAATAAATCAAAGTACTCTCAAAATGTTTTGTGCATTAGGTCCGTAAAGTACCAATGTAACATTTTTTTGCCTAAAAAGCATTACCGTGAACTCATAATGACCATAGCGTGTACCAAACGCTATCTTGGGAATATCACATTGCTGAATCCTAAACTGGTAATAGCCAGACTTTAAATCCAGCTTTGAGTAGACAGTTGAGCCCACTAGCTGATTCAACAAGTCATCAATCCGTGGAATCAGATACTTGTTCTTTTTCGTCAGCTTATTCAGCACGCGATAGTCAATGCATAGTTACAAGCTTCCGTCCTTCTTTTTCACAAATAGGACCGGAGTGCTCTAAGAAAACATACTTGGGCGTATAAAGCCTTGCTCCTGCAACTCTTGCAATTGAACCTTTAGTTCTGCCATCTCCTTTGGTGCAACACAAAATGGCGAGCGGGCCACGGGTTTTGCACCTAGCACCAACTCAATCGTTAAGTAAATCTCCGGTTGGGGCGGTAACCCCGAAGATTCTTAGGAAAAACATCAGCGTACTCCGATATAATAAGAACATCACTCACACTGGGCCTCGGCTCAACAGCCACCAACAATGTGAAGAACAACTCTACGGCCTTCCGAACTGCCTTGACCACTTGGATAGCAGACATTAATGTCTAGCTCGACCCACGCATACCAGCGAATTTAGTCTCTCGTTCGATGTTCTGCCCTAGTATGACTTACTTAGAGTTGCAATCTATATAGGCACGCTGCTCCGAGAGCCAGTCCATACAAAAGATTACATCAAACTCTTATATCGGTAGCACTGATGCTTCTAATATAAAGTCCCGACTTCCTATTCGCACCTCAACACAACAGGCTTGATCTACGCACATCAAGCACCCATTAGGTACAGTGCATTCACTCGATCTATTGGCGTAAACGAAGGCACTCCAATATGCCCACAAAGTCTTCAGATACAAGAGAATGAGAGGCTCCTGTATCGAATAGTGCTCTCGCCAGACACTCCGAAATCAGGACAAAGCCTGAAGCAAACCAATCATGCAAAAGAAATACACAAGGTAATAAGTATGGGAAGTAGTAAAAACTTTATCTTAACTCATACCTGTTACGACGTCGGTTTGTCTTATTTCCTCCTATTGGCCAAGATTATAGACTCAGGGTCGTGCTTGAAATGCAGTTGACTCTACCACTGCCTTTCCCTTCTCAGCATAAGATGTACCCATCTTTTTCTCCCCTTTTGGAAGTCCACTCCAGCAATCTCAAGCCATATGCCCCACCTTGCAAAATGTATAACATATGAGCGGACCTCTCCCAGATGTTGCTCCAGACGGAGGAGAAGAAGGAGCCAGCGCAGAAGTTTTAGGCTTCTTTTTCCACCAACGATACTAAAACTTTGAAGAACAAGGTACCTTGAAATCTGGCTTCTTCCCTGCCAAGACATTCTTACACTGCACGCGCTTCATATCCAGCTTAAGGGAGCAGGCCGTATTGACCAAGGTAGGAAAACCCTGCGTCATCGGTCCTGAGAGAAGAAATCGCAACTCATCTCTCAGCCCTTCATTGAACCGATTTGTTTTTCGTTGCTCATCTGCAAATGTAAAGCCTGCATATCTTCCCAATCGCGTAAACTCGTGCAAGTAGTCATCCACCGAACTCTCACCTCGAGTTAGCCTTTGAAATTAGTTCTCCATCGCAATCCGTTTGCCGATGGAACATATCTTTCCAAAAAATACCTTTATAACTCCTCCATTGAGATCTCGCTCAACGGCCGACAAGCGAACTGGTGCAGCTCCAACTCATCCCACTAAAGTCTTGCCTCACCATCCAACAAGAAGGTAGTCGTAATGACTTTTTGCCACTCTTCTGCTTCAGTTGTCGTCAGGACCCTCTATATTCTTGAGAGCCAATCTTCGGCTTGTGTAGGGGTTCCAGTACCCATAAACACAGGGGGGATTGAAACTCATCACATGTTTCAGTTGTTTCTTCGTTGCTCGTCTTGCGGCCACTGGCTCAATGGCCACTTGTCTCACCCCTATGCGCTCCTCTATGCCAACCGATTCCTATACCAACGCAGGAATATGAGGTTGTCCCTTACCTCCGGGATGCGCATTCCTCATTGCGAACATGACTTTCACAACAAACCGTATTGTATTCGCAGAAGGACGAGGTGTTAGCGCCTTATTAGGTGCACTACTCTCTACTGAGAGATGGGGTTCTTGCTTCCCCGCACCACTTTGAGTCGCCTACAATGTGAAACACACAATTAGGCAACTACAAATATTGCCAAAAGCAATCACAGGAACATACAAATTCCGCAAACATGTGTATTTTCATTGCTAAGTGGACATTCATGGGTTTAATTATGTTATTACGGTAGCACACATACACGTGCTCACCACCCCTTAAAAAAATTCAACCACAAATTCAAATAAGAAAGACCGAGAACAGAATCTGATACCAATTTTGTAACGCCCCTATCCGTCGTATAGAATATGACAGAAGGTCTGGCCGGGGACCGACGCCATATACTACGGACAGGTAAGGAGATTACAAGTTATTTCCAAATCCAAGTTCACCTATGAACGCACCCTAACTCATAGAATTCTAGTGGAAGCATTTTAGTTTATGAACCCATACTAAAATAGAATATCCACTACATAACAGGAATGATATCTATATATACATAACACATGGTTTGGTCGTAGCCTTATTACAACTGTTTTCTTTTACAACAAGTGGTTTCATACTTCGACATGCAGGCCAGCCACACATGAAAATAGTAAACGTTAGCCTTTTGGGCCTTCAAGGGTCAGCCAATTGCAGCACATGGGCTTCAGCCTGCTACTTTCCACTTGGCTCTCAAGCACCTGCACAAAAGGGGGCACCAAAACGTTGCAAACAAAGCAACGGTCAGCATTTTGCTGACCTATTTATGACGATCCCACCCCTTACTCGGGGCTGCATTTCTCCATCCCTGTAAACGAGGCATCATATGTATGGTGGCATTTTTAAGTGCAATTTAAGCACCATTCATCACAGATGTAGTCCACGACTTCCCACATATCACCACCGTTAACTTTGTCGTTCAGAGCTACTTAACTTGACGACTATTTCGTTCACAGGTACTTAACTTAAAGACTAACTGCCAATTCAGAGGCAGTTAACTTAACGACTCTGTCGTTCAGAGGTACTAAAATTCATGGCACATTAATTGGCCTTCACGGCACAATTTCCATTTCAGGCTGGTACTCACCATTACTGGGCAATAAAGCTCACATCATCATTTACCATTTCAGGCTGGTACATACCATTACAAGGTCTTTTCCTGGACATGCTTAATGTACTTTGATGCAGTATCCCGCACAACCCTAGATCCCGGATTTCACATGTACATCACACGTATATCCATGGAGTCTTCTTCAGCATGCAAATAAAACATCACCAATCCAGACCAACTTGTCCAGATGGGCTTCTCACAACATTCCTATTCCGTACTCTACATTTCCAGATCTAAATGTAGGAATATATGGGGATCAAACTGATCTTCCCATTGGAATCAACCCTTTTTCACCTTTTCGTGAGGGGATCCATGCAAATATGGATATTGAGGACTTCACTTGTCTGGGAAAAACACGTTACCCTTGTAGTTCTCTTCAGGGAAAATGCGAAGCTATTCTACGAGTATGGAAAGGAACACGTCACTCTCCACTTCGCGGATCTAGCTTCGGCCCTTGATTCCAGGTACCAGATCTTCTCCAGTAACTTAAATCTCCACCCAAACCCTAGCACCAGCCGAAAGTTCACGTCTAGAACTGGGATGCAAGGAAGAGAGAGAGAAAAGGAAAAAAATAACTTCCTCAATACATCCCTCTATAGATATGGCCTCGGGTTGTACCCCAACCATGTGATCTCTTCACATTAATGGCTCGGGTTTGAGCTGACAAAGTCAACCACCGCTCAGTGACCGCACACCAGCCATCTGACACGAGTCGCCGCTCTGGCAACAACTCAATTCGACGTTTCATCGAGCTCTTCTCGACGATATTTTCGAGCTCTGCTCGATGATTTTTTTCCTGCCAGGTCAACTCATTGCCTATTATTTTTTGGGGTGTTACAGTTTAAAACCCTATTCATCTTATTCCTAAAACCGACGGTGGACTTTTTTCGCGAAACGGAAGAGGAGCGGCGGACGGGCATGCGTTTGGATGGCGATAGAGGGAGTTTTGATGGTCTGTTTCGGCGAAGAAGTAAAGATTCGGAAGCTCTCGTTAAGAGCTACTCAATCGTGGTAAGTTTCCCCATTTCCCCGATTTTTAGGCATTAGGGTTAGTGATTTTGACCTCCTCCCTCCTCCAAAAGTTTCAGGAAACGTTGCTAGGATCATTTGGTTGTCGATCCTTATCGCGGTGCGAGCGGGAGGCTTCTTTTCTAGAGTTTTCAAGGCAAGTGGATTTACCCCTTGCATGTCCGCTTTCTTATGTCTTTCTTCCCTTCTTTCCACCTTTAGAAAGTAGGAGTTGTGTAGGCAAAACCATGAAAAGAATCCCCCTAGGTTAGGACATGATTTTTCGAGGAAGCCATGAAATTAGGTTTTGTAGTTAAGGGGAATTCAGCGTGTATTAGTGAGCCGAAATCGTCGAGATAGGTAATTTTTATTCATCATATATCGGGTCATATTTCAGCGAATTTGAGTTAGGAATTTTTTAAGGCCGATTCGTCAGGTATTATAGGCTAGTTCATCAAGTATCGACGATAGGAATTCGACGAGTATCTCTGAGACCGTTAAGGTATAATTCACCAGGTATGGAAGGATTTAGTCTAAATGTAATTCGATGGGTATTGCTAGGGGTTTGTCGAGTATCGAATTAAGAAGATTTGGCGAGTATCGCCGAATTTCCTTAAGGCATTTCGTCGAGTAACGATTCGCCAAGTATATCCATAATCTAATTGTTTTTTTTCGAGTATTCACGCCGTATCAAGCAGATTTGCTGAGTATCATGTAGCATTCGTCGAGTATAATTAGTCCTTTTTCGTCGAATAGTGTAGAATCCGTCGAGTATCCTTGTATCTCATCGGGTATACTCACTGAATTTGGCCAGGACTTAGTAAATTTCGCTGTTTCGTGTAAAATTCATCGTGTATGGTCCTTAGAATAATTTTAGGGCTTGTTTATGTATTTCTTTGGGTTTAGACTTGTGTTTTGTTTGGGGAGATTGGTAATTATGTTTTCTTCGGCTAGGAAGATTGGCGGTGGATAAAGGACCACCAACTGGACGTCGGTTTGTGGGTCATTACACATGGTGGTTTGGTTTGGTTTTGGTCTCTATTTTTTGTGGACTGTTGGGTTGTGTTTGGCTAGGTGGACACAACCGCAGTGCCCATTTGAGACATTTGGGTTTGGTAGTTCGGGTTTGGATGTTTTGATCACCGACTCCGGCCCGGTTGTTTTTACCAAGTGTTAATGACTCACATTTTCGAGCTGTTTATGCTCAGTTTGCTTCTTAGATTAGTTTATACTATTTATGCTAATCCTTGTAGATTTTCTTGTCGAAGCATGGCTTCGTTCCTCACTCGGTGCATATGTTTATTTAACTACTTTATTATAGACTTTTACTTACCAGCTTTATTTGACTAATCTATTGTGATTTTTGGTATTTCTTGTAGTCGGGTTTCATAAACCCTTCCTTTACTTTGTACTTTACCTGATTATTTCCTTGCCACTTGTATTTTCTTACTGAGGTGTTCTTCTTTTGAATGCCTCAGGTTCATGGCTGTAGCTGGTGGAGCGGCTGAGTTGCGTTGTAGCTTATGGACGGCAATGTTGTTGTGGTTTTTCCTCACTATCGTGAGGTAGTTGTTGTTTCGGTTTTTCGTTCAGACATGCATACTCTCAGTGGATTCGTGTCAGGTTGTTGATGCCCACTAGTACTTTTCTTTGGAATACTGAATACTTTGCTAAGTGGTAAGTTTACCTCTTGTGATTGTTTTTTACTTGCTCTCTGGGAAGGTTTTATGCTAGGTTGCATGTTTGATATTTTAAAGTATAAAAATTACTATAAATACTTCATGCATACCATATTTGAAATGTAAATCACTATATTTAGCAACCGTAAAAACTACTTTCACTACTAATATAAATCTAGAGTCTTGCATACCATGAGTTGTCCTCTGTGGATGTTTATACTCATGTTGGACGTCTAATCTTATAAATAAAGTATTTTCCGCAGCGTATAACTATCTCTTCTCGTGGACTAGATGAGCCACTAAGCCAAGTGATACGGCTAACCCTTTTACTTAAACTTGATTTTCTATAAATAACTTATAAATCTTTTATAAAGTGTTTAGTTATAGTTTTGCCTGAGCGTCAGCAGTTTTCCATTACTAACGTGACAACATGACGCGTGTTTTCCCTTACTCTGATATATCGTTTAATGCGGGAATGTTGGGTGCATTGGAAAATGTGTACTAGATTTGGAGAAGCCACAATTTAGTCAATGATATGCATCAATTTGTATTTGATAGGAGTTTGAGTTTCTTTGTGCAGGTTTAAGTATTTGAAGGAAAATTTTCTAAGTATAAGTGTCGATATTTGTGAAGAAACTGTGTCGACACTCATGAAACTTTTGTCGACACTCAGGCAAGCTGTGTCGACACACAGGCAAATTTTGTCGACACTCAGGGAAGTTGTGTCGATACCCAGAATTTGTGTCGACACTTATAAAGAAGCTGTATCGACACTCAAAGCTTTGTCGACACCTAAAGAAGCAGTTTTTTCGACATCCAGAAATGTGTCGACATCTGAAGCAGGACTTGTGTCGACACTTAAAACTGAAGCTATGTCGACATTCAGTAGATATGTCGACACCTGAAGCAATTATGTCGACACACAGGACTTGTGTCGACACACCAACTCTCAAAAGTCTGTGTCGAGTTCAGAAGTAATTGTGTCGACACACAGGACTTATGTCGACACACACTCAACGCCATTTGAAAACACTCAACACCAACTGGCTACAACAGAAATGTCGAGACAAGAAGCTGCTGTGTAGACACACAGGACTTGTGTCGACACATACAACATAAGCAGTGTCGAGAAGCATGAATATGACTGTGTCGACACTTGGAGTAATTGTGTCGACACCATGAAGACTTGTGTCGACACTAAGTCTACATGTGTCGACACATGTGAAGCAGTTTGCTGAGTCTTGTGTGCTGAGTTGAAAAGACATTGAAGAACCTGGTGTCGTGACTAGTGACTTGACAGCTGTCATAACTAGCCGGTTGGACACCACTATCAGCACTGTCAGAAGTTTGTTAGGAACCGGATCAGTCGGTCACCATGAAGCAAGATCTATATATGATATAGATCGGAAACGACAATCAACAACATGAACAACAACGTGAGGCATCAATAAGAAAAATTCTGACAGATCAAGGGATGTCTGCAAGAAAGATTCAGAGTTCTATCTGAATTTAAGGAAGAAGTTGATTGAAGATCATCTTCATAAACAGAGAAGATCCAAATTATTTTTTTCTAATCAAGAAGCTTTGAAAATCTAAGTTAGGTTGGATTAGAAGGATCAGCCAATATAAGAACTGATCAAGAAGACAACATCAACAGAGAAATCTAGCTGGTGAAGTTTTCAGTTACTCTTTACTCACAAATTCTTGTAGGATCTTCCGTTAGATCTGAGATTGTAAGCTTAAAATTATAAAGGCTGAGGGAGGGTTGTGTGCCTGAGGTAGGACTTGTGGAAAGTCCGAGTTGTAAGCCTAATTATAAAGGCTGAGGTAAGGCTGAGGCCTGAGGTAGGATTCTGGAGAAGAATCTGAGGTAGGAGTTGTGTTAAGTCTGAGGTGTAGGAACCATCTTTGGTTCTGAGATTGTAAGATCTGAGGATCTGAGCCAGTGGAAGGAATTTAGGCGGAATCCAGTTATTTGCTGGATAGGCAAAGGGGGAAAGTGGATGTACCCATATCTTGGGCAACCACTATAAGTCTGGTGTTTACTGTTATGTGTTTACTTTCTGTAGATTGATTAATCTATGCTGAAAGAGGTCTTATAACTGTTTGCCTAAAAATTAAAAAGACAAAAAAAGATTAGAACCTATTCACCCCCCCCTCTAGGTGTTTAGGCTCTTGAATTTAAGTCTCTCAAGTGGTATCAGAGGGAGGTTCCTCAAAATTTGACCTAACAGTCATAGGATTTCTCCAAGGCAAATAATAGATATCAAAAATGTGTTCAAGTGAAAATCAAAAGGAATTTGGATCTATGGAATTGCCCATATGCAGGAATGAATTTTTTGGCATTTGGAAATAAAGGGTCAGGTTGTTTATGGAAGCATCTGATCCAAGAATTTATATGACAGTACAGGAAGGACTCTTCATCCCAATGAAGGTTTCAGTTCTTGATGCAAACATTCAAACTCTAAAGAGTTATTCAGAGATGACTAAGGATGAAATCATCTTGGCTACATTAGATAAAAGAGCTCAGAATATAATTGTAAGTGCCATAGATGGTGCAACATTCCAGAATCTTGTGCACTGTAAAACTTCCAAAGAAATGTGGGATACATTGATTGTCTATATGGAAGGCACAGAAGAAGTCAGAGAGGACAGAAAGTTTATGCTAAATCAGGAGTATGAGAGCTTTAGGCAGACTAAAACTGACAGCATAGCTTAATGCTATAAAAAGTTTTTCAGAAAAGTGAATGAACTGATGACATGTGGAAGAGTCTTGATTACTTATGAACTGAGTGACAAGTTTCTTAGGTCCCTAACAAAGGATTGGGACACTAAGATATGTGCCATCAGGGAAGTAGCAAAACTGGCTGACACACCACCACCTAAACTTTTTGGAAAACTTCTTTCATATGAAATGCAGCTTACTGCTAGGAAAGAGGAAGAGAAGGGTAGCAGATCTGAACATAAAGAAAAGTCAGTAGCCTTCAAGGATGAGGGCTCAAAGAAGGGTAGGAGAAAATCTCCTTCTCCACCTCGAAGGAGTACTGAAGCAGAAGAAGGTGTTCCTGAAACAAGTACATCAGATAGTCATACATCTGATGAAGACTTTACTGCCTTCACAAGACAATTCCAAAGGTTCATGAAGAAAAAGAATTGGAAAACCAGGCCTTCATCTACATCCTATTCCAAGGATGAATACTACAGGAAGAAGAAAACACCTAAGGAGGACAAGTATGCTTCTAAACCTAGTAAACAATCTAATTCTAAGATTATGTGTTATTGCTGCAACAGGTCTGGGCATGTCATAGCTGACTGTCCTGACAAAAGAAAGGAGTCAAAGGACAAGAAGAAGCAGCATGTCAAAGGAAATAAGGAGAAGTATCTAGTTGCTTAGAAGGAGAAGAGTTGGATAGACTCTTCATCTTCAGAATCTCAAGAAGAAGTGGGAGAAGCATATGTTTGACTCTTCTTAATAGAAGAGGATTCTAGGGAACTAGAATTCCTACAGATGCTGGACTCCATAAATGGAGTGGAAGAATATTGTTGTAAAGGGCTGACGGCTCAATCTGAAGAAGATAAGTGCCAGGATCAGCCTAGACCAAGTAAGGTAAACAATTTTCCCCTAGTCTCAGATTACTTTACTGGATCAGAAGCATCTTCTTATAAAGAAGTGGATGGATTTGAGTCTGAGGGGGATGTTCACCAACTCATTAATGAGTATGGTGGGTTGTTGCATGCTCTAAAGAAGAGCAAGTTTCTTGTTAAAGAGAAAGCAAAAGAGATTAAGTCTCTTAAGCTGGCTGCAGTTGTTTCAGCAAAACTGTTGGATCAAAAACTGAATGAGGTTGCCAAATTGAGAAACATTACAGTTATTCAGATTGGCAGAATCTTATTCAAAGAGAATCATATCAAGAAACTGGAGGGAAAACTTCAGCAAGAGTGAGAGCTAGTGGCTAAATTATCCAAGCCAAAATTAGTCTTACCTTTGATAGATAATTTTGTTTCACAAAAAGGGAAGATTGGTCTAGGGTTTAAGGGAAGAACTAAAACTACCAATTCTCATAGAAAAGGTAAAGCCACAGTTTAGCCTCTAGCGGTTAATCCCCCTATTTTCTTTAAGAAGGTAGTGAATCCTACCAACAGGTATGATCATGAAATTACACATGGTCATTGTGAGCATGAAAATTTCTTGAGCAAGGGTGCTAATGCCAATTGACCAATCTATAGGCATGCCCATCATATTCAAGAGGAGTTCTTGAAGAATGTTGTTCCAGCACCAACACTTAATAAGTCTACTGGCAACAAAGTAAGAAGTCCTATACCTAAGAATTGGTATAATATGTTTGAGTGTTGGTGTTATGGCAAGGTGGGCCACTTTGCTATGGATTGCTTGTTTAACTTAAGTGTTAAAACCAAAAGTAGGATTCCTATTAGATCAGTCACAGGATTTCAAACTAACAAGGACTTTGGACCCACTAGCAAGTTGGGTTCTAAGGGTAAGTGATTCTTTATTTATTGAAGGTAAATCCAAGTGACCATACCCCTATATGGTACTTGGATAGTGGCTATTCCAGACATATGACTGGAACAAGTAGAATGTTGAGGGACTATGTGCCCATAAAGAATGGACCAAAAGTTATCTTTGGTTGATCAGAAAAGGGAATCATAAAAGGATTTGGTAACATATCTTGTGATTCAATTACAATCACTAAAGTGGCTTATGTAAAGGGTCTAAAACATAACCTGATTAGCATAAGTCAACTTAGTGATCTAGGTTATGATATTTCTTTCCTCAAAGGGGAGTGCCTAGTAAAAAGGTCAAGTGATCAAGAGATCATTTTGACTGGCACTAGGAAAGGAAATGTGTATTGCCTTATCCTAGATTATGAGTATAACAACTCACCTATTTGTTTGGTTGCAGGAGAGAAAGCTTCTTTATGTGTCAAATGGCACAAGAGGCTAGCTCATCTGAACTATAGGTCAATTGGACTAGTGTTCAGCATGGGATTAGTGAGGAATGGTCCTCAAGTTCGGTGCATAAAAGAGGGTGTGTGTTCAGCTTGCCAAAAAGGAAAGCAAACTAAGTCCTCTTTTCAGTCACTTGACATCAAAGATTCAAAGAGATGTTTGTATCTCATGCATATGGATTTGTTTGGTACTATGGCAGTCCATAGTCTTGGTAGGAAAGTAACACACTTGTTGTGGATGAATATTCTATATTTACATGGGTTTTCTTCTTGAGGCAAAAATCTGAAACCCCAACTATTTTCAAGACTTTTGTTAGATAAATATAGAATAAATACAACAGCTCAGTGGTCAAAATCAGAAGTGACCATGGAACAAAAATTCAGACTGAACGTATGACAAAATTCTATGAATAACTTGGGATTCATCAGGAATTCTTTTCACCTAGAACTCCTCAGCAAAATGGTGTTGTTTAAAAAAAGAATAGGACTCTAATTGAGGTCAGTAAAACTCTTTTGAATGACACTAGTCTCCCTGAATAATTCTGGGCTGAGGCAGTAAATACTGCATGTCATGTGCTTAATAGGGCCTCCATCAACAAGTAACACAAGATGAATCCCTACCAGATTTTGAAAGGCAGTAAACCAAACATATCTTATTTCAGAATCTTTGGTAGTAAGTGTTTTGTACTAGTCAATGGTAAACACTACCAAACTAAGTTTGCTGCCAAATCCTTAGAAGGGATATTTGTTGGGTACAACAACCATAGTAGAACCTATAGGATCTACAACTTGACTACTCAAGTTGTAGAAGAATCTGTGCATGTTATATTTGATTAGTCAATGTTTATTAACAGTGAATTGTCTAGTTCTTCAGTTAGTTCTACAGGTCTAATAGATAAGCTGGACAAGCTGACCATCAATGAAGATGTTCCTGCTAAACTGGATGAGGATAAAGATGCCAGCTATCCAGGGGGAGATCAAGTCCCTCTTGGTGAAGAATAAAATGTGGAGCATCAAGATGAGGAAACTGGAGATAGCCATAATGCTGAAAGAATTCCTCCAGCTAGGAGACACCTGAAGGATCATCCAGCTCACAAGATCATTGGTGATGCAAGTCAGGGTGTTCTAACAATGAGCAGGAGCATGAACACAGTTTTATGTTGTAGCTTCCTATCTCAGATAGAACCCAGGAAGATTGAAGAGGCCATGCAAGACACTAACTGGATTGGTGCAATGCAAGAAGAGCTCAGTCAGTTCAAAATATGTAAGGTCTAGGACCTGGTGCCAAAACCTAAGGATCACAACATAATAGGAACTAAGTGGATCTACAGGAACAAGCTTGATGAGAATGGCACTATAGTCAAGAACAAGGCTAGACTGGTAGCAAAAGGCTACAAGCAAGAGGAAGGTATTGATTTTGATCAAACCTTTGCTCCAGTGGCAAGGCTCTAGGCAATAATGCTGTTCTTAGCCTATGCTGCCTATCAACGGTTCAAAGTATATCAAATGGATATGAAATCAGCATTTCTGTATAGTGATTTAAAAGAAGAAGTCTATGTAGAACAACCCTCAGGTTTTGTAGACTCTCACTTTCCTGATTATATATATAGGCTTAGGAAAGCTCTATGTGGTTTGAAACAAGCTCCAAGGGCTTGGTATGAAACCTTGTCTGCCTTCCTCATTGAGAATAAATTCTCTAAAGGAAAGATAGATAAAACTCTATTCTATAGGGAATCAAAAGGCAAGATAATACTAGTCAAGATATATATGGATGACATTATCTTTAGTTCTACTAAAAATAGCCTTTGTAGGAAGTTTGCCAAACTTATGCAAGGGAAGTTTGAGATGAGCAGTATGGGTGAGCTGAAGTTCTTCTTGGGAATTCAAGTTAGATTTACTGAGAGTGGGTTGTCCATATCCCAGTCTAAGTTCACCAAGGAGTTGATTAAGAAGTATGGTTTGGACTCAGCTTCTACTATGAATACTCCAATGGGAACAAGTATGCCTATATGCAAAGATGAAGGAGGGAAACCTGTTGATGAGTCTTTATATAGAGGGATAATTGGCTCCCTACTATACTTGACTGCTAGTAGACCTGACATCATGTATGCAATATGTGTCTGTGCTAGGTATCAAGCATGCCCAAAGAAATCTCATTATACTACAGTTAAAAGAATTTTAAGATATCTTAAGGGCACACCTAATCTAGGCCTTGGGTACCCTAAGAATAGAGATTTTCTATTAACAGGTTTCTCAGATGCAGATTTTGCTGGATAAGACAAAAAAAGTACCACATGAACCTGTCAATTCCTTGGTGGGAGGCTAGTGTCAAGGAGCAGCAAGAAGCAAACCAGTTTAGCTATATCAACAGCTGAATCAGAGTATATAGCTGCAGGTAGCTGCTGTGCACAATTGATGTGGATGAAGCATCAACTAGAAGATTATGACATCCAGGTAAGTAGAATACCACTATTTTGTGATTCTACAAGTGCTATTTCTATTGCTAAGAATCATGTATCACACAGTAGGACCAAGCATATAGATATTAAGTTTTATTTTATCAGAGAATATGTAGAGAAGGAAAAAATTAATATAGAGTTTGTAAAAACTGATAACCAAATAGCTGATATTTTTACAAAACCACTGGATGAAACTTAATTCAATAATTTCAAAATTGAATTAGGTATGTTGAACCTAGACTAGGTTAACAAGTTTCCATTAGTAGCATATTTAAGCACCAAATTTCTGTTTAAATTTGGCTAAGTACAAAGTTTGTGTCGACACAAGCAAGTTGTCGACACACTCAGTGTGTTGTGTCGAAACAGAACAAGGATATGTCTACACAGAAATAGTATCTGTGTCGATAGTAGAATAGGTGTCGACACAACCTTGTCGAGACTATATGTCGAGAGGATATTTGTGTCGACACAAAAAGTTGGTGTCGACACAACTCTGTCGAGATTAAAGTGGTCAGTGTCGACATAGACGTAAGTAAGTCGACACAGACTCAAGTATGTCAACACATATATGTGTCGACTTAAAATACGTTTTGTCGACTTAGACATTAGTATGTCGACACATAGTCATGTCGACTTAACTTAAGTTTTGTCAAGACCAAGGTCATTTTTGTCGAAACAAAAACTGATTTGTCGACTTAGGCCCGACTTTTGATCTTCCCTTGACTCAAGTACTATAAATAGGTGAAGCAAAAATTTGGTCGACTACGCTATCAGAATTTTTGACTCTACACCTTCTGTCGACATAGACCTTCTCTTCTCTTCTCCTCTAGCACTTATGTCAATGGCGCCAAACCAAGAAGATAAGGTTAATGAAGGTTATGAAATGGATCGCGAAGGATTCACGACTACTTCTGATGAAATTCAGGGAGTTATTTCCCTAATTTCATAAAATGGATTAGAATTTTTTGTCTCTGAACCGACCAAAATATGGAAAAAGGAAGTCATGGTGTTCTACTCAACCGCTACTGTGGACACAGAAGGAAAGAAAATCAAGGCGTCTATCAAGATACCCGGATGAAGCTCACATTGAAATCTATCAGGAAAGCACTACATCTACCATTGATCAAGGATACAGACAAAATAGCTCCTTCCCAGATAACCGAAGCTTTATGCTGGTGTTGACTGAGTTCCACTATTAAGATTGGATCATCTATCAATAGAAAAGGGATGAATTCCCAAGGAAAATTTCTTTCAGAAGTTGTGGGCAAAGTGATTATCTGCAAGACTGGTGGACATGATAGGATTTCTGCCCACATATTCAATCTTATGGTGAGGGTTATATTCAAGATAAACACTGACTGGGCAACAGTAGTGTTTGATAAAATACAAGAAGGAATTAAGAAACCTAACCTGGGAAGGATCCTCAGTTTATGCTTAACATCAGTAATTCCAAGATGTTCTGAAACAAGCAAATGGCTCTAAGATAAATCACATGAGGAAAATGGATGTGAGGATACTGTCAAGATGGGACAGAGTTCTAACCAAGGAAGTCCCTTCTCCCAAGGAGCAAACTAAGAAAGACAAGAAGAAAAAGAAAGTGATTGTACAGGTTGATTCCTCCAATGAATCTGAAGAGGAAGTAGTCTTTAGTTCTGATGAAGGCCAGCACCAACATGATGCACATGATCAAGTTAAGGACAGTGAACCCTAGGAGCAACAAGTTGACTCCACTCAAGGGGGAGAACACTTCGAACAAGGAACTGAGATGCCTGCCAAAAGGGGAGGTATTAATGATGTTGTCCTAGACAGTGACTTAGCTGCAGATACAATCATGACTGTAGTATCTGAAATCAATACTGCAGCTAAAGAAACTGATAAGACAGATGCTCAAAGTGAGCCAGCAAGTATCTTCTCTACAGTCTAGTGATATATGATGGTATTCTTCTCAACAATTGTTCTCGAGGGAAACTTTTGTGTGGAAATAAAGTCTTTCAAGTCATTAAACAAAATTAATCTTATTCCTTCTGTACAGATACAACAGGAATTTATAATGGAAGAATTGTTCCCTGATCTTCCTCCAGATAGGATTGAGGGGGAGCATATTGAAAAAGTAAAAGATATTCCAATGACTAAGGGGGAGTTATCAAAGGATACTGAGGAGGATACCCCAACTAATAAGAATACTGTTAATATTAATAGTACAACTTAATCTTCTGAAGATAAAGAAGCCACATTGGCTAAGAAAAGGAAGCTAACTGTTTTAAAGAAAAAGAGTTCTGGATACAAGAAGGCTTTGCAAGTGGGAACAACACCATCTATACCAACTATGGACTTCAGTTCTTTACTAGTCTAGATGGAAATAAAACTGGATAATCAAAGACAGTCTATAAAGCAATATGTGGATGAAACTCATAAGGAGTTACAGTTTCAATTGGCCCAGGACATCAAATTAATTAGATTTGAAGTGAATCAACATAAGAAGGAGATGACAAAGTGCTTCCATAAAGGTGGTATTGCTGTGGCGTTCCTGGCCAAGCAACATCAAAATATCCAAGCTAAAGTGGATGAAATTGAAGTGAAACAGGGATATGTACTAGAGAATCAGTTAAGGATGAATGAAAATCTCAAGGATTCACATCATGAAATATTGACAAAGCTCACTGATTCTAGCACTACTCTGAAGGCTTAAATCTCCAAGAAAATCCAGGAAGATATATCTGCTGTCAAAGCCACATTTCAGGATTCTTAGGAGAAGATTACAACTTTCCTGACAAAATTCAGAGCTTATTTTAAAGAGGGAACTGAATATATAGCTGATCAATTCAGATTCCAGAAAGAATATTTAAGAGATCATATTGCAAGAGAAGTCATAAATGGGGAGAGATTACTACTCAAAGCCAGCTCTGACCATGCTAAATGGACTACCAATAGCATCAGAGCTACTCTTGGATATCCTACTGTTTGTGATGATGATAATGTAGCTGAGTCTGGGATATAAACCGAATATTTTGAAGGAGATCAGCCTGAAGTTGCTCAGGTGATCTACCCCCCAGCTGATTTTGAGATGGTTCAAGAAGAAGTGCTGAAAATGTATATTCCTCCACCAGAGGCACAAAATGTAATTTTGGAAAAGGTTGAAATGTCAGAAGCTACATTCGAAGCTCTGAAGGAAGCTCAACTTTTCAAGAAGAGATTCGGAGAGCAGGCTGAGCTGAAGCCAGATTTTGAGCAGTGGAGCCCAACTTCTAGAAACATCATACTTACTGCCTGGAAAGCTATAAAGGGTAAAACCCATGACAGGGGTAAGTTGTATTCTAAACAAGAGTGGAATAAATATCAAGCAGGACAAGAAGCAATTCTTCAACATAAAAGAAGTGATAAAGCTAGGAAGCTACCTGCTAATGCTAAAGAGCCAAGCAAGTACTTCCCCAAACCATTCCACTATTTTGAAAGACAGAAGATCAAGGCTGAAGAATTAAAGAAGAAATCTCTAAAAGGGAAAAAGCCAGCTGAGGTTGTTGAACCTTCTGTGCAGGCTAAAATCAAGTCTGCCAAAGGAATAGTTATTAAGGAGCCTAGTCAGTAATATGATTGCTAGGTTTATGTAATAGAACAATGTACTAATTTGTTTCTTTTGTTCTATAAGAAATTCATGTAAACTAAAGTTTTTCTGATTAATGAAATCTGTTTTAGTATTAAGTGTTTGTTGTTTACAATGATTATGTGATAACCTTCTCTGAAATGTTTTTACTTCTATTATAATTTTGTTTTATCTTAAGAGATATATATCTTTGACTAAGGGTTATGACTTCTCCAAATAGGGGGAGATTGTTGGGTACATTGGAAAATGTGTTCTAGATTTGGAGAATCCACAACTTAGTCAATGATATGCATTAATTTGTATTTGATAGGAGTTTTAGTTTCTTTGTGCAGGTTTAAGTATTTAAAGGAAAATTTTCTAAGTACAAGTGTCGACACTTGTGAAGAAACTGTGTCGACACTCAGGAAATTTGTGTCGACACACAAGCAAATTGTGTCGACACTCAGGGAAGTTGTGTTGACACCCATAATTTGTGTCGACACTTATAAAGAAGCTGTGTCGACACTCAAAGCTTTGTCGACACCTAAAGAAGCAGTTGTGTCGACATCCAGAAATGTGTCAACATCTGAAGCAGGACTTGTGTCGACACTTAAAACTGAAGCTATGTCGATATTCAGGAGATATGTCGACACCTGAAGCAATTGTGTCAACACACAGGACTTGTGTCGACACACCAACTCTCAAAAGGCTGTGTCGAGTTCAGAAGTAATTGTGTCGACACATAGGACAAAATAAGTTTGTTTGGTTTAGAACCATACTTGTCCTCTTTAGAGGATTTCTTCCATCCAATGTTGTTGTCTTCTTTGGGATGAGATGAGGAGGAGGGCCTGCATTTCCAGTGTTTCTTCCTCCTAAACTTCTAGAAATGCCTAAAGAAGGCAAAAAAGTCTTCATCAAACTTATGGCAGTCTTATGTGCTGGTCTCTGATTTTTCTGAGTCAAGATCAACATCCATCCTTAGTGGAGATGGTGTCTTCCTTCTACTCCTTGTTGCTTCAGCTTTGAGGGGCGCAGATTTTTCTTTAGCCTGGGACTTGATGGCTTTCTCCTCCTCTTTCCTGGCTATCAGCTGCATTTCATAGGATAACATCTTCCTAAACAGAGTTGTTGGTGGAGTATCAGCTAGCCTTGCCACATCCCTGATTGCACAAATCTTAGTATCCCAATCTCTGGTTAGAGATCTGAGAAACTTGTCATTCAGTTCATAAGTGTTGAAGACTCTTCCATATGTCCACAACTCAATGATAATTCTGAAGAACCTTTCATAGCAATCAGTTATGCTATCAGTTTTGCTCTGACTGAATGCCTCATACTCTTAATTGAACATGGAATTCCTGTAATCTTTCACTTCCTCTATTCCCTCCAAGTAGACCACTAGGCTATCCCACAACTTATTTACAATCTTGCAATGAACCCGATTTTGGAAAGTGAAGTCATCTATGGCACTCACAATTATATTCTATGACCTCTTATCCATTGTTGCCAGCATAACTTCATCCTTTGTCATCTTATAGTAGGTCTTGGGGGTCTAGATATTTGCATCCAAAACAGACACTTTCATAGGGATGAAAGGCCCTTTCTTGATAGTGATGAAGATTCTAGGGTAGACTACCTCCATGAACAACCTAACCCTCTCCTTCCAGATGACAAAACCTTCCTTCCTGCAAATGGGAAGTTTCATGGCACCCAGCTCCTAATAGTTCACTCTAGAACCCATAAGGACAGATTTTCTTACTGACCTTGGAGATCTACTCAGACAATTAAGTCTACTTTGAGCAACCTCCCTCTGATACCACTTGAGAGTCTTGTTTTCAAGGTTAGCTAAACACCTAGAGGGTGGGTGAATAGGTTTTTGGTCTCGTTTTAGTTATCTGGACCTATATCTTGATAGTTGTGCTTGGTGAGTTGTTAATTTTAGCTTTCAAGAAGTTCAAACAGACGACACAGATATTATATAGTGGTTCCCTGATCTTGGGTACGTCCACTATTCCTCTACGCCCTTCTAATAGTGTGTTAGACAAGGCTCTTCCCCATAAAACTCGGCTCAAATAAGCTTACAACTCGATCCTGCAGGACCACTTAGTCTTCTCCAAGACATACAACTCAGGCAATATGCCCTACCACTTAGATCCCAACTGGATCCTACCTCATCCTTTATAAATCAGTCCTACCACTCATATTCTCACAAGAATTCTACATACTCAGCCTTTATAAATCAGGCGTATAGCTCAGATCCCTAACGATCCAACAAAAAAAAAATAGAAGTGTTTTGAAATAGTTAAACACTAGGAAAAAACTCCGTGTTTGTCTTCCTGGGCTGAGCAGCTATCAACCCTATCTTCTTCACAGCAACAAGTTGACTAAGTCTTCAGTTGGTTCAGGGATTGTGATGTAAGTTACTTGCAGAAGTCTCTGCCTCTTCTCTTTCAGGAATTAATCCTGACCTTGTTGTCATAGATGAATATTGCAGCAGCTAACACTTTTTGCTTTCAGGTTGATTGAACTTAACAGGTCCTTCTCGCTTGGCTGCAATGGCGAAGAAGAAGAAGACGATGCTAAGCCGCAATTGCATATTTAGAAAACACTAATAGCTTGTTGTCGACACAGCCAATCTTTCCCTTTTATTGCTTGTCGATCAATGTCTCAATTTCGTTGTGGGCCCCGCCTTAATTGCCAATTTACAACCTTCCATTTGCAGAAGACTACAAAAGTTGGCCGGCCGCGCCATCAATGGCTTACTCCATCTTTCCCACAAAAATTTTGAAATGAGTTGACTTTGTTGACTTTTGCTAACTCATGCTGATATCATCCATCTGTGGACTTAGCCAAAAATCAAACATTAGCATATGCGTTGAGTGAGTAAGCATCACTCAATGCCAAAACACTTAGACAAATTTTCTATCATCAGGCGTTGAGTGAGCAACCTTCACTCAACGCCAAAACACTTAGAATATATTTTTGTCACTAGGCGTTGAGTGAGAAACCTTCACTCAACTCCAAAACACTTAGAATAATGTTCCAGTCATTAGGTGTTGAGTAAACACCCTTCACTCAACGCCAAAACACTTGGACAGTTATTCTTACTCTAGGCATTGAGAGCGTTGAGTCCACTCAATGCTTTCTGCCTTAGCAAACTTTCTGTTACTTGGCGTTGGGAGAGCCTTCATCACTCAATGCCATATCACTTAGGCAGATTTTCTCACTTGGCATTGAGTGAGTAAGCTTCACTCAACCCCAAACTACTTAACAGACATTCTTCTGTTATCTGGCGTTGAGTAAGTAAGCTAAACTCAACGCATTTGGACATTGCCAATTTTCTGTTGAATACACTAGCTCTGAGAATTATTCAACTCTTTCTATCTCACGGCGTTGAGTGAGTAAGCTTCACTCAATGCTTGTGGGCTTAGTCAAATATTTACATAAAATTTCTGTTGCTTTGACTGACTTAGCAATACTCAGTGATTTTTATGTTTTGGCATTGAGTGAGTGGACTTGACTCCCCTCCGGTTGACTTAGCCACATTTCTGCCTTATTCTTCTCAGGCTTTTCCTATACTCACAGTTTTTAGTTGTATGGCGTTGAGTGAGTACACTTAACTCAACGCCTGTGGACATAACCACATTTTCAGCTTGCCAATCATTATGCCTAGACTAACCTAGCTATACTCAACAATTTTGCTTACCCGAGGTTGAGTGAATAGACTGCACTTAATGCCTATAGACTTAGGCGATTTCCAGCCTATCCAGTATCTTCCAGCTGACTTGATCTTCAAAGTGTCGAGTTAACTTACTTGTCTTGACTCTGCTGACTGACTTGTCTCGACACTTCTTGTCTCGACACTACTGTTTGACTTTTCTCGACACTTTTGTCTCGACCCTACTGTGTCGACACTGCTGTCTGACTTGTCTCAACACTTTTGTCCTTATTCCTCATGTTTTCACCTTGCACCTGGCGTTGAGTGAGCTTGCTTCACTCAACGCTTGTTGTCACAGCCCGCATTTTCACCGCATTTAACGATGCATTAGATTAAGGGAAAATGCGTCCTATGATGCCACGTCAGCAGGAGATTACTGCAGACGCTCAAGCAAAACTCCAACTAAGCACCTTTATAAAAGATCTATAAGTTATTTAGAGAAAATCCAGTTTAAGTTAAGCGGTTGGCTCATCTAGTCCATGAGAAAAGATAGTTATACACTATGTAAAATACTTTATTTAAAAGATTAGATGTTCTATATGAGTATAAACATCTCCAGGGGACAACTCATGGTATGCTAGACACTAAATTTATAATAGTAGTGAAAGTAGCTTTTACGGTCGTTAAATATAGTGATTTAGATTTCAAATATGACATGTATGAGATAATAATAATAGTTTTTATACTTTAAAATACTTAACATGCAACCTGGAATAAAGTTTTCCCAGAGAGCAAGTAAAAATAACCACAAAGAGGTAAACTAGCAGCTAACAGAGTATTAAATATTCTTGAGAAAACTACTAGTGGGCATCAACAACCTGAAACGAACCCACTGAAAGTATGCAAGTCTGAGATAAAATCCAAAACAACAAGCTACCTCACGGTGGTGAGGAAAACCACTACAACAACTGAAGTCCAAAAGATTCCACCCAACACAGTCGCTCCACCGGCTATAGCCTTGAACCTGAGGTATTCAAAAGAAGAACACCTCAGCAAGAAAATACAAGTTGCAATGAAAGTAAGCAGGTAAAAAGTACAAATATAAGAATGGGTATACAAAACACAACTATAAGGAATGCTGAAACCACAATTGATTAGCCAAATATAAACAGGTAAACTAAAATTCTGCAATAAAGGAGTTAAATGAACATTGCACAGACTTCGGAACGAAGTCATGCATTGACAAAATCTGCAAAGATTAGCATGAAATAGCATAAACTGGTCCAAGAAGCAAACTGAGCAAAAAATAGCTCGAATATGTGAGTCATTAACACTTGGTAAAATAATCGGGCAAGAGCCGATGACCAAATTGTCCAAAACCAGACTTCCAGACACAAACGTCTCATAAAAGGGCATTGCGGTGGTGGCCACTTATCCCAACACAAACCAACAATCAATAGAGGCCAAATAACTACCATGTTTAATGATCCACAAACTGACGCCCATTTTGTGGCTCTTTATCAAGTACCAACCCTCATAAACAAAGAAACATCAAACCCAAAATACCCCAAATAAAAACCTAAGCCTAAACCTCAAAGAAATGCCTAAACAAGCCCAAAGATCACCTTAAGGGCCGTACAAGACGATTCTTACACGAAATGGCAAAATATTCTAAGACCTGGCCAAATTAGGCGAGTATACCTGACGAACTATAAGGATACTCGACGAATTTCTACTACACTCGGCGAAAAAGACTAGCGATACTCGGTGAATGCTAAAGACATTCAACAACTAGACTAACAATACTCGACAAGGTGTATATGGAGGCACGATCACTTAACGCTCCAAAGTCTGAGCCATACGCGATGAATCAGTGAGTACACTAAATGCTACGCCAGTCGACACTCGGCAAATCTGCCTCACTCGACACCGCGCCAGTCAATACTCAACGAAATGGTCTTAAGCAAATATATCTATACTCGACGGATTAGATGTTACTCCACGAATTTACCTTAACGAATTCTTACCCCTAATTCATACTCGATGAATTCTACCCAATAATATGCCGATTTATCCTAAGGATGAACAATTGATACTCGACGAATCTGTCTACGATACTCGGCGAATTTCCAACCCATTCCTGCTGAAAACTACCTTTTGATATACGTCGAATTCTATAGAACCTCTAAACCTACTCTCCATTCCATGGCAGAAAACTTTCCCTACTCTCAGGAGATCTTTTATAGTTAACTTACTCTCGTCCTACTCTCTAAGGGAGGAGGAAGGAAAGGAAGAAAACACACAAGAAATGAACATGCAAGGGGGGAAATCCACTTGCCTTAAAACCTAGGAAAAATGCCTCCCGCACACACCGCGACAAGGATCGTCCGCTAAATGACCTTAGCAATGTTTACTGAAACTTTTGGGGGAGAAAGGGAGTAAAAATCACAAACCCTAACACCTAAAAATCGTGGAATCGGGAAAAGCTTGACACGATTGGGTAGATCTCAGGGAGAACTTTCCAAATCTCTAATATATCAAGGAATCTAACCACCAAATCGCTGGAAATCACCGGCCGAAGGCACGCACGACGTCGTTCGTCTTCCACTCGTGAAAATGGCCGCCTCTCGGGTAGGAAGACGATGAATAAGGTTTTGACGCGACCATTTCCTATTTATACTTATTTATATATATATAATAAAATATTAATTATTTAAATAACGTCAGAAAAACCAGAAATCAAAACCAACTCGGCATCTTTGAAAAAGGAACCGTAGCTAAATACCGACGCTACGAATCTAACGGCGAAGTCGAAATAAAAATCCGACAACCAAACTCGGATAAAATGCCACCACATCCCTATAAAAGCTCCACCGAGTCACCAAACTAGACCCAGCTGGCAAGGGTAAGTGCACATGCAACCACGCCAAAACCAACCATAAAAGAAAACCCGTTGAGCAAACCCATGCTCCAACAAATGACACCCATTAACTACGCATCAACATAATTCCCTGACGTCAAAAATATGTCACTACAGGAATTAAAATAAACACCGGAAAAAAAAACCAAGGGCGTTACGCCCCCCGCCCCTATAAAGAAGTTTCGTCCCGAAACTTGACATAAATAGTATCAAATCCAAAATGAAAGAAAATCAATCATAGGCAAACAATGAAAACACTTACCAAAAACATCAGGAGAACAGTTAAGGATGAGCCTCCTTCGTAGCTGACTCCATCTCCTAAGTCACGCTCTCCATGCCCTGGTTCCTCCACCAAACTTTAACCATGGGTAGTGTCTTCCTTCGTAATAGCCGATCCTGAATATCCAAAACAATAACGGGCACCTCCACATATGAAAGTTTAGGCTCGAACTAGGGCACAACATCAAGAATATGTCTGGCACACACTTCCGCAATTGGCTAACGTGGAAAACATCGTGCACACTAGGAAAACTTGCAAGAAACTCCAGCCTATAAGCTGACACACCAATACGCTCAGCAACTTTGAAAGGTCCCACATACCTTGGGTCCAACTTATGGTTCTTATCAAACCTCTTAACGCTAGACATGGGGGAAACCTTAAGAAACACCATGTCCCCAACAACAAATTCTAATTCAGTCCTTCGACGATTGACGTTCTATTCATAACGCTCCTGAGCTCTTTGAAGCTTCTCTCGAATATGCTTAATAGAAACATCCATCTCTTCTAACTATTCAGGAACCAATAACGGTCCCTCACCAATCTCGGCCCAAAACAATGGAGTTCTGTAATGCCTCCCATACAAAGCTTCAAACGAGGCCATCTGCAAACTCTCTTGATAACTTTAATTGTATGAAAATTCCATCAGTCATAAATGTTCATCCCACGCTCCTCCGTAGTCCAAAATATAACACTTCATCATATCCTCAATGATCTGATTTACACTTTTTGTTTGACCATTTGTCTGCGGATGATAGGCGGTGGAATACCTCAAATCGGTACCCCACTCCTCCTGTAAACTTTTCCAAAAGCGACACATAAACCAAGAGCCTCGATCTAATACAATACTAACAGGCACTCCATCTAATATGATGACCTCATCCAAGTATAACTCAGCTATTTTCTTCATGAAGTAGTCGATCTTGAACGGCACGAAATGAGCACACTTCGTCAATCTGTTCACTATAACCCAAACTGAATCATGTCCTCGGGGAGATCTTGGCAATCCAATAATGAAATCCATTGAAATACTCTCCCACTTCCTTCTTGGAATTTATAAAGGAATCAACTTGCCTCCAGGCCATCCATGATCAGACTTAACTCGCTTGCAAGGAAAACATTATGATACAAACTTAGCTATATCGCCCTTCATGGCATACCACTAAACGATCTGCTTCACATACTTATACATTTAGTGGAACCGGGGTGGTAGGCAACACTAGAACCATGTGCCTCTTTGTATAACTTGACTCGAATATCCTCGACTGCGGGAATACAAAATCTATCATGGTATTTCAAGGTACCCGTGTCAACAATCGAGAAATTCGGTAATTCCCCTTTCATAGTTTTATTATAAAGGTGCAACAAATCAGGATCATCCCTTTGATGTAGCCTTATAAGCGTAATCCACGAAGGCTCTATCACTTCCATACTTTTGGGAGAGTCGCTACACCCCACCAATATATCCTTCAAGAGAAATTCCCCCACCAACAAATCAACAGAAAGGTTAAAAATTTTCGCTGACTTCTGGCGTCGGTTACCACATTAGCCTTGCCCGGATGGTATTGGATCTCAACATCATAATTGGAAACATACTCAAGCCACCTTCGCTGGCGCAAATTCAATTCTTTTGAGTGACGACGTAATTCAAACTCTTATGATCCGTATAAATCTTACACAGAGCGCCATATAACAGATGTATCTATAAATTCAAGGCGTAAATCACAGCGATAAATTCACAAACATGTGTATGGTAATTCTTCTCATATACCTTTAACTTTCTGGCCCCATACACAATCACTTTGCCCTCTTGCATCACTACGCAACAAATTCCAACATGTGATGCGTCCAAATACACAATATACTATATCCCTTCAGTAGGAAGGGACAAAACCGGAGCTGTGCACAATCTCCTTTTTAATTCCTGAAAGGCCTCTTCGCACTTATCGCTCCAAACAAAAGCTGCATTCTTCTAGGTCAATTTAGTCAATGACCCAGATAACTTAGAGAAACTAACCACAAACCCTCTATAATAGCCTTATAGGCCTAAGAAGCTCCTTATCTCCTTGGGAGTAGTAGGTATGATGCAGGCTCACACGTTTGACAACGAATAGATCTACAGACTAGCACGTATACCTCTCAACGATCAAATCCTATACTCGCACAATAGTTCTACGCAGCACCACGTTAATTAATTCTATCAATTATTTGCTAGCGTATGGGTAGCCAAACATATGAGGATCGAATAAATGCGATAGGCCAATATTCTTTCCGGCTAAAAGGACCAACCCGGTTTGATCAAGCGAAGGTTGTACCAAAAGAGATCTACCAAAAATAATGATTCAGAAAACGGTAGATCTCCCCAACCAAAAGAAAACAGAGTTTCGTCAAACCTCTCGAACTTAAATAAATTAAGAGGGACTACAAAATCTAATTAAATAAAATCCCCGAAAATCCAATGCTATCAAAAACTAACGCCAAAGTAAATCCACCACACCAATTAATCTAGGGGAAAAATCACATAAAGTAGAATTATTTTCGTTACCCAATCGGAATGGATGATTCCAATTTCTCTACTTGGATCGCTCTTCAATGGCTCCGCCAGAGTCACACCGGTTGGATAGAAACTTGTCCGCCTTCATCGCTTCACGCCGGAGTCGATCCACAAGTTGAGATCTTCTTTTTTTTGGGGAAAGAGAAGAATGATGGTGGAAACCTTGAGGATGGGGGAGGAGGTGGAGCAGTGGCCGGATTTTTTTGAGAGGGAGAAGCAGGGTTGGCGGCTTGGGAGAGGAGGAACTAGCCTTGGCAGAAATTTGAATAGGGAGAGGAGGAAGAGGAGAGGGAAGGCCGAATTTGCCTAAGAGGGAAATGGGAAAGAGGGGGAAAATTCAATCTTTGAATTAAGGTTTCAATTTTTCATTCTCTAATCAATATGACAAATGTCATGGCCTATATATAGGCTTACACCACTCAATCTCTCTCCATTCAAACTTCAAAATTCAAATTGAAAATATGATGGTTATATGCACCCATCATAGCACATGAAATGAAATAATGCAAACAATACATGATGGTTATAAGCACTCATCATTACACATGAAATGAAAATTAAAACAAAAAATAATTACTTAAAATAAAATTGCTAAAATAATAAAATTATTAAAAATATATAATTATAATTATTTAATTTATAATTATATATTTTATATAATGACGGAGGACGTCGATCCCATCCTCGAGCTTACAGAACCGATCGTCCCAATCGATGAACTCTCTCAGATGGGGATCACTGGTAGCCATGTTAGCAACATCTCCATCAATCCTCTCCCGCTCAAAAATACTCATCACCGAGGAGTTGGTCTGAAAGTACCAATGTAGGAGAGCATCCTCCAAAAGATCCACGTAGCAGCAAACAACACCACTTGGCGAGGAGAGCACTTCATCTTTTAGTATCCTGTCATGCAAAAAAGTGGTCCTGGAGAACCTTGGAAAAGCATTAGACAAAAAAGGAAAACAAGTTTCTACATCAACAACCAATGTACCTCAAGTGAAGACCGATGAAGAGAGCGATCCAGGCAAAAGCTCCCTACCCAAACCATAAGAAAACAAATTGGACCCAAACAGACAGGCGGATAATTCAAGTGGTGGAGAAACATATGGTGTTAAATTAGAAACATTAAAAATAGGGGTAATACCCCAATCAGTGGATAACTTCAAATGATATGCGTATTCTCCTAATTTCTTTAATATCTGAAAAAGGCCCAGCTCGCCAACTCACCATCTTTCTATAGTGCGCAAAGGCAACCATTCAGGGACGAGACGCACCAAAACTAAATCGCCAACAATATAGTGAGACGCCCTTTTATGTTAGCTAGCATGAAGTTGATAAAATGTAATTTGTATGGTTAGCGCTTCACTAATGTGCATATATAATTTTTGAGCATGAGAGGCATAAACTAGTGTGAGTTGACTTGTCTTATAATACAGTGGTAATGAAATCAAGTCAAAAGGCACTTGTGCTTTATATCCGTGCACGATCTCATTTGGCGAGCAACAAGCATATAAATAATAATAAGACCCGACTTGATTGAGTAATTTCTTAAAAGTGCGCCTAAATATCTTGCTACCGTGAGGTGTGAACCCATGCGTTACGTTACTCAACCCAAATACAAAGGATATAGGGGTTAAGTCAGGGGGCATAGAAGCCTTATAATCAAAGATGATTTTCATAGGCTTAAAATTCACAGTCCTAATTTTATAATTAACATTTTCATGCTTGGCATGGAGATATGCCAAGGGAAACCGCTCATCATTAATACTAAAAGATTTGGATGCTCCCGGATGTGACAAGAGGTGTGAGCAATACAACTCATGGGGCCTAACCTTGGTCATTAACGTGTGGAAAAAAGGGTCATCAAATGGCGGTGGGTAAATACGTGCGACCGAGTGTGGGATATAGGTATGTGAAGGTGACGCCACATCCAGAGGTACAATAATAAAAGAATCAGAAACGGACGGGGATAGAACCGTAGCTAGACACGCAGAGAAATGAATAGCCAAATATGTCGCGTAGTCAGATCTACGTGGTGCAGAGATTTGACCAAAAACTAGGGCGCTCAACGTACTAATATCTAAGTGCTGAGACGATGCAAAGGTACAAACTAAAAGAGTGGGCGTGTCACAACAACTCAGTCTAGGACTACCGATGCCACGTCCTAAATCATCAACTAATGTGGGCTCATAGATAGGAGGAAGGGTCGGTAAAATCAAACCTGGGATAAAATCCAAATCAGAATAACTTTCACTGATCGGTGATAACTTAAATGAACTCTCATCTAGGGGAAAAACCAAAGAATCGTTCAAAAATACCACTTCCTTGCTTGCAATTTCTTCCAACACACTTGACAAGTCATTTAATTCTGAATCAGTAAGGTCTCTGAAATGGGCAAAATCGAACCCGATGGAAAATTTAATTCAGATTGAACTTCAGAGAATGGTGTTATCATCAAACAACAATCGTTCGGGTTTACAGATCAAAAATCATCCAAACATAACATTCTCACATAAGGTGAGTATTCCAAATCAGTTGGAACATCCACTAAGTCAGGGTCATCAATGACAATGGAAAAATACTCATTCACAGGCTCCTCAGGAAAGTCAGATAAAGTTTCAGTGGGTATAATTGTAGGCTCTAACGCGATGGGGATGTTATCTGGGAGAGGGCTCTCAATACTAGGGTGTAAAGACACAATGCTATTAGGGCACGTAATAAGCAAAGAGATACTCTCACGGCTTGGACTATCATCAATATCCCAAACATCGTCTTCTAGATCACTAGGGATTCCCTCAGACTCAGACGCACCAGAATAGCCGGATACTAACGAACATGTCAAAATACTCTCACCTACGGGGTCATCTTCAAAATCCAGGGATATTATATCAACATCAGCATCCTCGGGGGTATAAGTCACTATCTCTAGGGGATTAGATGTCGAGGCTAACAGAGGCATAACCTTAATGGTAACATCTATCGAGTCCACAACAAATTACCTATTAGGAGAGGTTTCCCTAACCGGGGGTGGTGGTCCTAATACGACCTTTCCAATCTGACACAAGTGAGTTTTATTCCTAGGAAGGTGGTGCTTCTCAATTTCTAATACCGTATTAAAAGTGGTGTCTAGATCGGTGTGACAATAACACAGTAATTTACACTAGATGTAGGGGTTTAACCCCTTTCGAAACCTAGAGAGGGTGATCTATGTCAATTCCTTCACACCACTTCTAACCATCATATTCTTAAAATGACGCATATAATCTGAGACCGACTTGTTCCCTTGTTTAAGGGTAGTCAAATAATCAGTTATCATTTGCTTGGTGTGGGCGTTTGGTTTATCAACATTCCTAAAGTCAGGTAGGGATCTACTGCCAAAACTATACTCACTCATAGGCTTGGTGTCAGCAGGGCGAAGGTAGGAGGGATCAAATCGATCTAAGAGCAGGCTACACATGTACTGCCAAGAGTGTTTATGACTACCAACATGAAGCTATTTGTTGTACCAGAACACACGGGCTTGACCTACTAATCACACTCGGGCAATGTTAACCTGTTGATGGTAATCCCATTCGTGACAATCAAAGTAAATATCTACCCACTTAAGCCAGTCCCTAAATTTTTGCGAACTCCCGTAACCCTCATACGTTGGTATCTTAGTCTCAGTGTGAGAATATGGGTGTGGATGGTTGGAAAGCAAGGCTGGGGTGTACTTAGACATTTCCTTAGCATATGAATAGTCTAACCGGGCAGCATATACGTCATATGCCATATTCAGTGGTGATGGGACAAAACAATCTACTCGAAACGTGTGCACAAGCAATGAAAAAGGAACCTGAACCACTAAACTCTAGGAATGATAGAATTGTTCCCGCCTAGTAGATCGGGTAAAAAAAATTTCCTATTTTCTTACAGGAAATGAATTGAAGATTATTAAAAAAAAAATTTATTATTGATCGAAAATAAGAAATTTAAGCCGCTATTGACAGACAAGGTAAATTTTTTTTTTGTAATTTTGGCAAATAAATGTGCATACAAAGTGCGTGTTGACGTGCTAATAAGTGTGAGAGGGTGACAATTAGAAAATTGATGTGAACTTCCCTCTGATACCAAATTGATGCAAGCTCACACGTTTGACAATGAATATATCTACGTACTAGCACGTATACCTCTCTACGATCCAATCTTATACTCGCACAATCATTCTACGTAGCAACACGTTAATTAATTCTATCAATTATATGCTAGCGTACGGGTAGACAAACCGATGAGGATCGAATATAGGCAATAGGCCAATATTCTATCCGGCTAAAAGGACCAACCTGGTCCGACCGAGCGAAGGTTGTACCAAAAGAGATTTACCAAAAATAACGATTCGGAAAACAGTAGATCTCTCCAAACAAAAGAAAACAGAGGTTCGTCAAACCTCTCGAACTTAAATAAATTAAGAGGTAATACAAAATCAAATGAAAGAAAATCCACGAAAATCCAATGCTATCAAAAACTAATGCCAAAGTAAATCCACCACACCAATTAATCTAGAGGGAAAAATCATATAAAGTAGAAATATTTTTGTTACCCAATCGGAATGGATGATTCCAATTTCTCTACTTGGATCGCTAGTCAATGGCTCCGCCGGAGTCACACCAGTTGGAGAGAAACTTTTCCGCCTTGGTCGCTTTACGCCGTAGTCGATCCACACGTTTAGATCTTCTTTTTTTGGGGGAAAGAGAAGGATGTAGGTGGATACCTTGAGGATTGAGGACCAGGTGGAGTTGTGGTTGGATTTTTTTGAGAGGGAGAAGGAGGGTTGGCGGCTTCGGAGAGGAGGAACTAGCCTTGGCCGAATTTTGAATAGGGAGAGGAGGAAGAGGAGAATGAAGGCCGAAATTTGCCTAAGAGGGAAATGGGAAAGAGGGGGAAAATTCAATCTTTGAATTAAGGTTTCAATTTTTTATTCTCTAATCAATATGACAAATGTCATGGCCTATATATAGGCTTACACCACTCAATCTCCCTCCATTCAAAATTCAAAATTCAAATTGAAAATATGATGGTTATATGCACCCATCATAGCACATGAAATGAAATAATTAAAACAACACATGATGGTTATAAGCACCCATCATTACACATGAAATGAAAATTAAAACATGAAATAAATACTTAAAATAAAATCAGTAAAAATATATAATTATAATTATTTAATTTATAATTATATATTTTTATATAATGATGGCGGACGTCAATCCCATCCTCGAGCTTGCGGTAGCGATCGTCCCAATCGACGAACTCTCTCAAACGGGGATCACTTGTGGCTGTGTTAGCAACGTCTCTATCAAGGTCTATTCTAATCCTTCACAGCAGCTATTTTCTCGGGGTCCATAGAAATTCCATCCTTATTAACCACATGACCCAGAAAAGAATCTTGGGGAAGCCAAAATTTACACTTGCTTAGCTTGGTATACAACTTATGCTCCCTCAAAGTAGAAAAAACTAGGAGTAGGTGTTGGGCATGCTCTTCAGCTCTGTAGGAGTACAGCAGAACATCATCTATTAATAGAACTACAAAACGGTCCAGGAAATCCTTAAACACTATGTTCATCATATCCATAAAGGCAAAGGGTGCATTAATCAATCAAAAGGACATCACCAAGAACTCGAAATGTCAATGTCATGAACGTAAAGCAGTCCGTGGAATATCCGTCTCACGAATCCTCAACTGATGGTAGCCTGAATGAAGATCAATCTTTGAAAACACTGTGCTAACACTCAACTGATCAAACAAGTCATCTATTCTCGGTAGTGGATACCTATTCTTGATGGTTACCATATTTCGCTCTCTATAATCAATGCGCAGCCTCATCAATCCATCGTTTTTCTTCACAAACAGCACAGGAGTACCCCATAGTGGCGAACTTGTTCTAATGAATTAATTTTATAGTAACTCATCCAATTAGGTACGTAGCTCCTTCAGCTCACGCGGGCCATACGATACGATGCCTTAGCAATAGGACGGGTACCCGAATCCAAATCTATGATGAACTCCACGTCTCTTTCGGGTGGAAGACTAGGAAGGTTATCAGGAAAAATGTCAGGAAACTCACGCCCTACAATAATCTACTCTACCCGCGTCCAACTACCTCTATTCGCCAACACGAAAACCAAACAGGCAAAACATCTAGAATTTACAAGCTTTCGAGCATGTACCATAGAAATAATAAGAGAAACATGGCATGGAAAAAAATAAACACTCCAGGGTTGACCGTTGTACATCTTGAAGTCTAAGCGCTTGACCTTGCATTGGATAACAACATCATAATTGGACAACCAGTCCATTCCCAAAATGAAATCGAAATCTTCCAAGTTTACCATTTTCCGATCAATAATAGCTAGAAAATCTCCTAATAGAATAGGAAAACTTTGAATGCCTTGGTCCAACACCACTGAATTGCCAGAGGGAAACATGACACGAAGTGCATCGCCAACAAGATCGAGGGTCAAACGTTGATGTTCTTCAAAGGCTCTAGCCACGAATGAATGGGTAGCACTGGAATCGAAAATAATGCGCGCCCAGTGGTTCTTTACCTTAAATTTTCCTATGAAACATATACGCAACTAAGGGAATGAACGTCGAAACTACAACAACAAAATTAAAAGCTAGAACTAGTTTATGAACTAACCTGAAATCACTTGAGTAGACGTCTGAGCTTCCTCCAAAGACACCATGTTTAGCTTGACCTTCCCCTTGTCCAATTATTGTGGTGTCGACAAGGGATGAATTGAAAACGGTTGCAATAGGGGCTGAGCCTCCGGGCACTTCGACTAAACATGCCCCTTCTGTCCACATTGGAAGTAGCCTTGTTCTTATACAAACAATGGGCAGTATCGTGCCCCTTCCACTTACACGCAGAACAAACTAGATCTTGATGGAGATAGTGACCCCCAACATTTTGAAGATGATGATGGCAAGCTCGCAGAAGATCTTTCTCTGTCTCCAACTAAAGATTTGCGGCGCCATGGTGACGTTGTGGAGCGATGCAAGATGGCCAATGAATGGAGAAGGACAATAATATTTTTATTTAAATCATTTTGTTCTTTATTTGCAATGTTTAGTTTATGCTCATAATCTCTAACTTTATGTGTGTGTTGTATTTTAATTTTGGGGCTGCATATAGCAAAAACTTTGTTGTAAGCCTATATATAGGCCATGTATTGTTTCATGTTGATTAGAGAATGAAAGAATTTTAAAACCCTAAATTTTTCCCCCCTATTTCCCCTCTCTCCCTCTTGAGAATTCGGATCATCCCTTCTCCCTCCTGGCCGACCAGCACCCCTCTCTCACTCCTCCTTGCTTGGCATCCGGACCTCCTCTCCTCCTCCTCCTCCTCCTCCTCCCTCTCTGGTATTCGGCCAGCCCCTCTTAGACACCCTATCAAGCCACCGGCTCCACCCCCTCCTCTATCAGGTTTGGCCAGCCCCCTTGCCGCCAACCCTCTTCTTCCCCTTCCTCATCCTCGGTTTTCCTCTCCCACCACCATCAAGCCTCATCCTCTCAAACCCGAGCAACTCTTCCTCAGCACCAAACCCGACCAGCCACCACTATCAAAACTATCTAGCCCCCTCTCTCTCTCAAAACCCGACAACCCCCTCCTATATTTCTAGCCACCGCCTTTTCTCTATCCACCATCAATACCTGGCCAACTTCAACACCCCAAAAACCGACCACCTGCAACCCTACCAAAACCGACCAGCCCTCAACATTTTTGGTGGAATTCGACCAAGGCAAAAGACATCCCTCCTTGTGATTCTAACTCTGGCGTGAAGCGAGGAAGGCAGACGAGTTTTCTCTCCATCCGGCGTGACTCTGACGGAGCTGTTGACGAGTGATCCAAGTTAGTGAATCAGAATCATCCATTCTGATATGGAAACCAAACTTTTCTACTTTTGGTGTTTTCCTTCTTTATTTTCATTGTGGTGGATTACTTTGGCGTGATCTTTGAAACGTTGAATTTATTGTTGTTTCTTCGATTGATTTTGTTGTTCATCCTTATTTTATTTAAGTTCGAAAGGTTTGGCAAACTTTCGTTTTCTTTTTGTTGGGAGAGATCTATCGTTTTTGAATCGTGAATTTTTGTAGATCTCTTTTGGTATAACCATCGCTTGATCGAACCGGGAATGTCCTTTTAGCCGGAAAGAATATTGGCCTATTAACTTTGTTCGATCCTAATCAGTTTGGCTACTGTACAATAGAAACTAATTGATATAACTGCTTAGCGTGTGCACTGCGTTGAAGATTTTCTTTGAGTGTAGAATTGGATCGTAGAGAGATGTTCGTGTTTAATCTGTTGCCTTTCGGTGTCAACGTGTGAGACTGCATCCATTTGGTATTAGAGGGAGGTTTACTCAATTTCCTAATTGTCCCCCTCCTCCCTTTTATTAGCACGTCGACACACACTTATCTTGCATGTTTATTTGTCAAAAAAAATTTAAAAAAAGTTCCCAGGTCTGCCAATAGCGACTTAAAATTTTTATTTTCCTCCAAATAAATCAAATTTTTTAAAAATAATCTCCATGTTATTTTCATCCAGAAAATAAAAATATATATATTTTATTACCTTAGTTATTAAGCGGGAATAAATCTATCTTTCCTAAATTTATTTGTGTTAGAATCTTTAGCTCATTGCATGTAAAATAGATCCAGGTTGATTATTCTCCGGTTCCCACTGAATTTGGCTTATGACGTTAATGTTTCCCAAATAAAATCTTATGATTCCATGTTGAACGCTAGGAAACCAGTTCATTCCCCTGTAGTGGATGACATTAAGGCTTTGCTTGCCCAACTAAAGGCTAGTCAAGTAGAACCACCACCCCATAGGCAACCCCACACTTATCCTACTTATGAAGGTTTAGGGTGTCCCCAAATTTTTAGAGACTAGCTTAAGGGATTAGAAAATTATTTTAATTGTCACTTATGGGACGACCACCAAAAGGTTAACATCGCCCGAGATTGATTAGTAGGTCAAGCCCGCGTGTTTTGGCTAAACGAAGAGCGTCGTGTATGTAGCTATAGATATGCTTAGCCGCACATGCAAAGTTTACTCACGGATCAATTTGATCACAACTACCTTTGTACTAAAAGCACCACACCCATTAGCAAGAATAGTTATGAAACTAGGTCCCCACCTGATTATAGGAGTGAAATATTCCATCAGGACAGACCCTTCCCCAGGTTGGTTGAGCTACCTATAGCATACCTGCAACCACCTATGGAGGAAAGGAAAAGGTGAGTTCCCCTATCCTGAGTTCTATACAAGTTACTTCAAGGACTACGATGAGCCCGTAGGGTGAGAGTAGTCCTATTTGTAGGGGGAGACAGACGACTTCGACATGTAAGTCTAGTGACGAATCTTATCTTGGCTCTATTGTGAGACCTATTCCGAATACTTCCGTAGTCCCTAATGATTCTCCCCCTGAGCTGCTTGATCTAGTCGTTGACTCTCGTGATGAGTCTGAGGCCGTGTCTAGGACTGAGCCCGCCATTGAGGGCAAGGCCAATTTTACAGACAATTTTAGTAACGTTGAGGAGCTTGGATATCCTAGTGAGTTAGAAGATGATGTTTGGGATGATGATATTCTGATCTGTGAGAGTATATCATTGCCTATTACATGACCTGCTTGCATTGTGTTTGATCACCCTAGTATTGAGTGCCCTCTCCAGGCTACGATCTTCATCGTGTTAGAGCCTACAATTACACCCACTGAGATTGTATATGTGTCATCTGAGGAGCCTGAGAGTGAGGATTGAACTATTGATATTGTTGATGTGTTACCATCTGAGGGAATGGTACTTTTGGATTATTATTTTTTTGTACACCCAGATTAGAGTTATTTGATGATATCACTGTTGGGTGAAATTTATACTGATTTAAATGTTATCCCGAGTTTGATTTTGTCGACCCTTCCTACTGATTATTTTCCAACATTAGTTGAATTTTTATGACGTAGAATTGGTAGTCCTTGCCTGAGCTTGTGTGACACACCCACTTTATTATTTCCTACATTTGCGTTGTCTCATCGCTTAGATAATAGTAAGTTGAGCGTGGTTGTATTTTGTCTGTTCACCGCACCCCGTAGGTGAGACTATGTGTCACATTTGACTGTTCATTTTTTTGCGTGTCCCTCTACGTTTCTGTCCTCGACTGCGACCGATTCTGAGTCCTTGGACAGTGTGCCTCTAGATGTGGTGTCACTTAAATATACTTATATACAACACCCGGTTCCACGCATTTACTCACCGCCTTTTGATAACCCTCATTTCCACACATTAGTGACTATAGAAAGGCCCTTTGAGTTGTATCGTTCACACATCATTTCACATCCAGGAGCATCCAACTCTATTGTTCATGATGAGTTGTTCTCCATGGCATATCTTCATGTCAAGCGTGAGTATTTAAAATATAAAATATAACTGCAAATTTGGGGCCCATTAAAATCATCTTTGATTATAAGGCTCCTGTGCCACCTGACTTAACCCCCTTATCCAGCGTATTTGGGTCAATTTATATAGCACATTGGTTCACTCCTCACGGTAGTAAAGTGCTTAGGAGCACTTTTAAAAAATAATCAATCAATTTGCGTCCTATTTCTTACATGCTAGTTTATCACCGAATGAGATCAAGCGCGGATATAAAGCACCAGTACCATTTGACTTGATTTTGTTACCATCTTATAAGTCAAGTCAACTCGCACAAGATTTTGACTCTCATGTTCATAATTTATATAAGCACATTAGTGAAGCGCTAACCACACAATATACATCTTATCAATTTCATGCTAACTTACATAAAAGAGCATCTCACTTTAAGGTTGGCGATTTAGTTTTGGTGCATCTCGTCCCTGAACGGATGCTTTCGAGCACTAAAAAAAGTTGGCGAATCGGCGAGCTGGACCTTTTCAGATATTAAAGAAATTAGGAGAAAACTAGTATCTTTTGAAGTTACCCATTGATTGGGGTATTTCCCCTATTTTTAATGTCTCTGATTTAATGCCATATGTTTCTTCACCACTTGAATTATCTAACTTTCCATTTAGCTCCACTGCATTTTCTAATGGGTTGGGGGGTGAGCTTTATTCTGGATCGCTCTCTCCATTGGTCTCCAATGGAGGTACGTTGATTTTTGATGAATAAACATTTCATCCTTTATTGCCTAATGTTTTTCCCAGGTTCCCCATGACCTCCTTTTTGCATGACAGGATACTCAAAGATGAAGTTCTTTACTCTCCAAGTGGTGATGATTGTCGTTACTGTATTCGATGGCGTGATCGTCTGGCCTCCGATGACTCTTGACTTCTTGAATCGGAGGTGGATCTTTTGGATGATGCTCTCCTGCGCCAGTACTTTCAGACCAACTCATTGGTGATGATTAATTTTGAGAAGGGGAGGATTGATGGAGATGATGGTGACCCCCAACATGTTGAAGATGATGACGGTAAGCTCGCGGAAGATCTTTCTCCATCTCCAACCAAAGATTTGCGGCGCCATGGTGAACTTGTGGAGAGACGAAAGACGACCAATGAATGGAGAAGGCCAATAATATTTTAATTTGAATCATTTTGTTCTTTATTTGCAAAGTTTAGTTTATGCTCATAATGTCTAATTTTATGTGTGTGTTGTATTTTTATTTTGTGGTTGCATTTAGACAAAACTATGTTGTAAGCCTATATATAGGCCATGTTTATTTCATGTTGATTAGAGAATGAAAGAATTTGAAAACCCTAAATTATTTTCCCTCTTATTTCCCCTCTCTCCCTCCTGATAATTCGGCTCATCTCATCTCCCTCCTGGCAGACCGACCACTCTCTCCCTTCTCCTCCTAATGAAGATTTTTATAGTTTTAAAAATAAGTCTAAACTAATATCCCAAAATAGGCAAGTGTACCTATCGAAATATAGTATAGAAAATGTCGTATTATACTCGGGGCCTATTGAGTACTTCTACTCACGCAAATTAATATTATTTTATCGAAATATAAATTGAAGGTTAATTAAAACTAAATTAAGAAAAATGAAAATAAAAAAACACTTGATCAAGACTCCCTTTGAAATCAAATAAACTTCTATAAAACGCAAACTTTTAATTATCTACTTCGACCGTGGAGGTTCCCAAAGTACGGAAGCGTCTCTCTCGAGCTAATGCTTTTGACTAACCTTAGGTTGATCAATTAAGACCTCTCGGCCAGTCGAAACACCTAAGCTTGCTTTAGGCAGTGAACCCCGCTATTGGACATGACTCCAATCCGAAAGATTTATATCGTCCTCTCTCGAGGAGTGCATGCAACCCCTTTTATCTTTGATCGATCTACTCGTATCCGCAATCTCTTGGTCATTTAAGATACGGATCTAGGATCGAAGAACATATCCGTGAAATATGAATTCGACACAAAATAATTCAAAGATAAATCGATAGTGATAAACATAGAGTTTGACAAAAAGAGTTTTATTCACTTTCAAAGTTCATCATTATCAAGTGCTAATGGAAATTAGCTACTTGGCATGATGAAGAAATTACATAAAAAGAAAGACAAGAAGGTGATAGAAAAAGTGCTTGAACTGAAATAAAGCAAAGCAAAACAAATCTATGAAATTGAAATTACATAAAGAGGTGCAAGAAAACAATTGAAATTGGCGAACAATCTACTCTTAATTGACTCCTTAGCTCCTCCTAAGCTTCTGGCTCGATATGGAATTTATAGAAATTTTTATGGAAGGTAACGCCCATCGGTCACGCCCGTGACCTAGGGCGTGTAAGGCTCGAAAATCGCCGTCTTAAAAGCACGGGAACGTTGGCGAGAAATCGTCAAAATCTGTTAAATTACAGGTCATGCCCATAGGTCACGCCCGTGACCTAGGGCGTGTCAGGTATGTTACTCAAAATGGCGTGAACTGAAAATGGCTGGAGTTATTCTACAGTTGATGAAGGGGTCACGCCCCTAGTCATGCCTGTGAACTCGGGCGTGTACTGATCGGTCAGCAAATGGCTGGAATGGTATAATTTGGGATCAATTCCGCAGTTTTGGGTAGTGCACGCCCTAGGTCACGCGCGTTACATGGGGCGTGTACTTGGGAAATGTTCCAGAATTGCCCCGGGAAGATTTCTGGAGAAAACTATTTTTTTGAACTAGACATTCCCGTGTTCACGCCCTAGTCACGCCCATTTCTTAGGTGCGTGTAATTGTGAAACTCTTCATATTTATAAAGGACGTCGTCCTCTTTCCGTTGACTGGTTGCACGTCCTGTAACTCTTCCTGGTTTGAAAGTTATGACCATTTGAAGTTCAGCTATCCGCGACCAAAAATGTTAATTTTCTCCAAAATAATTTCAGATCATGGTCATGGACTTGATATTGATATTCAGAGCCCAATTAAACCTGAAATTAGAAAATAAATCACTTATTAATAATATTAGATAAAAATTATATTAAAATAACTATAAATAATCACTTATCACCTCCCTTGGCATCTCGGCGCCCTCTCCTCCTCCTCCCTCTTGTATTTGGCTAGCCCCTCTTAGCCACCCTCTCTAGCCGCCAGCTCCACCCCCTCCTCTCTCATGTTTGGCCAGCCCCCTAGCTGCCAAACCTTTTCTTCCCCTTCCTCGCCCTCGATTTTCCTCTCCCACCACCATCAAGCCTCATCCTCTCCAACCCGAGCAACTCCTCCTCAACACAAAACCCGACCCGCCACCACTAGCAAAACCCTCCAGCCCCCTCTCTCTCTCAAAACCCGACCACCCCCTCCTATATTTCTAGCTGCCACATTTTCTCTCTCCACCATCAACACTCGACCACCTTCAACACCCCAAAACGCGACCACCTGCAACCCTACCAAAACCGATAAGCCCTCCACATTTTTGGTGAAATTTGGCCAAGACAAAAGAGATCCCTCCTTGTCATTCCAACTCCGGCGTGAAGCAACGAAGGCGGATGAGTTTTCTCTCCATCCGGCGTGACTCTAGCGGAGCCGTTGAAGAGCGATCCAAGTTTGTGAATCGGAATCATCCATTCTGATTGGGTAAAAAAACTTTTCTACTTTTGGTGTTTTTCCCTCTATATTATCATTAGGGTGGATTACTTTGGCGTGATATTTGAAACGTTGAATTTATCGTGGTTTCTTTGATTGATTTTGTTTCTCATCCTTATTTTGTTTAAGTTCGAAAGGTTTGGCGAACTTTTGTTTTCTTTTTGTTGGGAGAGATCTACCGCTTGTGAATCATAAATTTTGGTAGATCTCTTTTGGTACAACCATCGCTCGATCGGACCGGGTGGGTCCATTTAGCAGGAAAGAATATTATCCTATAGCCTTTGTTCGATCCTAATCGGTTTGGCTACCTGTATGTTAGCAACTAATTGATATAACTTCATAGCGTGTGCGCTACGTTGAAGATTTTGTGCGAGTGTAGAATTGGATCGTAGAGAGATTTTCGTGTTTAATCTGTTGCCTTTCGGTGTCAATGTGTGAGCCTGCCACAGAAATTTCATATCTCTTTACTCCTTTTCCTCGAAGCAGCACCAGACTCTCGGGAACTCTTACCCTCACCGGCCTCTCTCTTATCTTTTCTCATTTGTTGACCTCGGTTCTTGGATTGTCAATTGCCTCAACCTTCAGAGCAGCCTCCTTAACTTTAGCATAGAACTCAGATTCATAGGCACTAGAGAGCTACTGGATGACATTCCTAAGACCACCCAGAAAACGTTTAACTCGACTAGACTCTGAAGACACCATGTCAGGGGCAAAGCGGCTAATTTTTCTGAACTCCACCTTGTACTCGCTAACGGTGAGCAACTTTTGCTAAAGGTGTAGAAAATCATTCGTCAAACGGTCCGTCTTGACCGACGACAGAAACTTTTTTAGCAGTAATTCCTTGAAGGATTCCCATGAACACCCATCCTTAAGGTTTTCCTTCTCTCTCAGCCACCATCTCTTTGCAATTCCCTTGAGCTGATAAGCAGCGACCATTACCCTCTGGTCCACTAAAACTCCTGAGTATGAGAACATATGCTCGATGGCTATAATCCAATCATCCAAGGCCATAAAATATGCTCTACCATTATAGGTAGGGGGTCCTAATCTCTGGAAAAGCGAAATAAACGTCATCTCTATTGGCAACAAAACCAGGGGCACCAGAGGGGTAGGGGGAACAGGAACAGTTTGACTCACAACCGGGTCTTGTGCTTTTAGAGGCTGACTAGCAACAACCGAAAATAATGCTTGGATCTGCGGCTGCATCCCCATCATTTTCCTTGACAGAGCCTCATTGCACTGTCACAATCCTTCTGTCACGGCCTCACTCTTGGAACCAGACAATTCTCCCTCTGACTGGGGAGTCGACCTCATCACCGGATGCTTAGGCGGCATCTAATCAAACATTGAATATCTAATCAAAACATAGCTTAATCGCAAGAACCAAACAACTTAGTTCAAATAATACATAATTAAACACTTACTCTTACGGCTAACTTGCTCTAGGATTTTCATTTATGATGTCATGCCTAAACTTAAAAAGATATATCATCATCGTACTGACTCATGTGCCTAAACCTTGAATGCATGAATTCTTATTCCTTTTGACTTAAAACCATGTGTGTACATATGTCATCATGTAAATATTTTGTTTAGTACGTGTGCTAATGCAATGTTATGTCATGCATTTTTTGCTATGAAATCTAAAATGGCCTTAATGCATGTTATGAGCGGCGTACACATGAAATATTATGCATCCCATACTACATAATATTGCATGCAATGAATATCAAAATCTAATGTGCATTCATGTGATTTTGTAATGCATCCCATACTACATAACAGTCACATGTTGCCTCCAATGAGGATCCATATACAAACACATATTATGCATCCCATACTACATAATATGCCCCATATACTTCTTATCATGCTTATGAGTGAAGTGTTCATGCTTCGACCAAGACGTATTGATGACACGTCGCTGTTTATATGAAATGAAACTAGATAACTAACACAAACCTTGGATAGCTGTTCGACCAATTATCAAACAACCTATCCCTCTGATATCAAATGTCATAACACGCATTTTCACCGCATTTAACGATATATATAAGTAAGGGAAAACGCGCATTTTGATGTCATGTAAGCAGGGGATAAATGTATTCGCTTAGACAAAATTCCAACTCAGCAACTTTATAAAAGATCTATAAGGAATTTAGAGACAATCCAGTTTAAGTTAAGCATGTACCCGTGTCTCTCGGTACAGTGGCTCATATTTTCCATGAGAAAAAGATAGTTATACACTGCGAAAAATACTTTATTTACAAGATTAGACGCCCTACATGAGTATAAACATCCCCAAAGGACAACTCATGGTATGCAAGACTCTAGATTTATAATATTAGTGAAAGTAGCTTTTATGGCCATTAAATATAGTGGTTTAGATTTCAAATATGACATGAATGAAGTAATAATAATAGTTTTTTTACTTTAAAATACCCAATATGCAACCTAGCATATAGCCTTCCTAGAGAGCAAGAAAAAAACAACCACAAAGAGGTAAACTAATAACTAGCAAAGTATTTAATATTCCACAGAAAACTACCAGTGGGTGTCAATAACCTAACACAAACCCACTGAAAGTATGAAAGTCTGAACTAAAAACCATAACAACAAGCAACCTCACAGCAATGAGGAAAACCACTACAACAACTGTAGTACAAAAGCAACCACCAAACACAACTGCTCCACCGGCTATAGCCCTGAACCTGAGACATTCAAAAGAAGAACACCTTAACAAGAAAATACAAGTGGCAATGAAACTATGCAGGTAATAAGTAAAAAAGGCAAGAAAGGGTTTACCAAACCCGACTATAATGAATGCTAAAACCACAGCTAATTAGCCAAATATAAATAGGTAATATAAAAGTCTGCAATAAAGGAGTTACATGAACATTGCACCAAGTGCGGAAGCCATACTTCGACAAAATCTTCAAAGATTAGCATGAAATAGCATAAACTTGTCTAAGAAGCAAACTGAGAACAAAACATCTTGAATACGTGAGTCATTAACACTTGGTAAAACAACCGGGCAAGAGCCGATGACCAAATTGTCCAAAACCGGATTTCCAAACCCAAACGTCTCACAAAAGGGCACTGCGGTGGTTGCCACTTGTCCCAACAAAAACCAACAGTCCATAGAGACCAAACAACTATCATGTGTAATGATCCACAAACCGCCACCCAGTTGGTGGTCCTTTATCCACTACCAACCCTCATAGCCGAAGAAAAATCAAACCCAATATAACCCAAATCAAAACTCAAGCCTAAACCTCAAAGAAATGCTTAAATCGCCACCCAGTTGGCGAAAAACATTAGCGATACTCTACGAATGCTAAAGACATTCGACGACTAGACTAACGATACTCGACTATTTGTACTTTGAGGCATGGTAATTCAATGCTCTCAAGCCTGAGCCATACTCGACGAAACAGCGAGTACACTCAACACTACACCAGTCGACACTCGACAAATTTTCCTCACTCGACACCGCGCTAGTCGATACTCGACGAAATGGTCTTAAGCAAATATATTTATACTCGACGGATTAGATGTTAGTCGACGATATTACCTTAACGAATTCCTACCCCTAATTCATACTCGATGAATTCTACCCAATAAATACGCCGAATTATCCTAAGGCTGAACTATTGATACTCGACGAATCTGGCTACAATACTCGGCGAATTTCCATCCCATACCTGCCGAAAACTAACTTTTGATATACATCGAATTCTACTTAACCTCTAAACCCACTCTCCATGCCTTTGCCGAAAACTTGCCCTACTCTTAGGAGATCATTCATAGTTAACTTACTCTAGTCCTACTCTCTAAGTGAGGAGGAAGGAAAGGAAGAAAACACGCAAGAAATGAACATGCAAGGGGGAAAATCCACTTGCCTTGAAACTTTGAAAAAACTTCTCCTGCTCACACAACGACAAGGATCGGCCGCCAAATGATCTTTGCAAAGTTTCCTGAAACTTTTGGAGGAGAAAGGGAGTAAAAATCACTAACCCTAATGCCTAATAATCGAGGAATCGGGAAAAGCTAACCACGATTGGGTAGATCCTGGCGAGAGCTTTCGAAATTTCTAATCTATCGAGGAATCCGACCACCAAATCGCTGGAAATCACCGGTCGAAGGCATGCTTGACGCCGCTCCTCTTCCTCTCACAAAAATGGCCGCCACTCAGGTAGGAAGACGATGAATATGGTTTTGACGCAACCTTTTCCTATTTATACTTTTATATATATAATAAATATTAATTATTTAAATAGCGTCAAAACAACCCGAAATCAAAACCAACTCAGAATCTTACGAAAATCGAACCGTATCTAAATACCGACGCTACGAATCTAATGGAAAGTCAAAATCCAAATTCGACAAACCAAACTCTGGCAAAACACCAGCCGAAGATAAAACACCACCATATCCCTATAAAAGCTCCACCGAGTCACCAAAACAGACCCGTCTCACGAGGGAAGGTGCACAACCAAGCCAAAACTAACCATATAGGAAAACCCATTGAGCAAACCCATGCTCCAACAAACAACATCTGTTAACTACTCGTCAACGTAATTCCCTGACATCAAAAATACGTCACTATGGGAATTAAAATAAACACCGAAAAAATAAGGGGCATTACACCTGTGGTCTTAGGAAAATTCCTTCATGTCCACCAGCTTGCTTACTGTCCACCTGTATGCATACACTCAAACACACCTCAAATACAACTTGTGTTTGTGTCATTGACTTGTTTGACTTCTTACTAATCTGGGCCATGTGGATCACTGGACCAAACACTCTCTAATGATGTGGTACCTTATCTCAATTTTCTAAGTACTACTGTATGACATAGGGTTCTTGAAAATCACAAAATATAGTAGTTTTACTTATCTTTTGGTTGTAGTCTAGAATCTGATGTGCAATTCAGAATAGTTTTGCATAGCAACTCCCAATCGATATGTATTCTGGCTCAACTATTGAAATTACAACACTGGTTTGCTTTTTTTTTACTCTAGGAGATAATTCTTATCCTAAAGAGCATGCATGTTCCTAAGGTGCTCTTCCCGCCTTATTTTCAACATGCAAAAATTGCATCTAAATAACTTGTTAGTTTAAAGTCATTATTCCATGGGTACCATAGACAAAGATTTTGTGTTCTTTTAAGGAATCTCAAAATCCTCTTTGCACTTGAGTAATGAGATTCCTTAGGGCATGCTAGGTACCTTTGTGTTAACCCTGAAGTCTACAACACATCCTCTTCTCGATGGCCAGGTTGCCACAGTCTCACTTCTCAGATCTCATAGGCTACCAGCTCGATCTCAAGTTTTAGCCTATCAGGCCACCTCATAGCCTTGCGGACTGAGCAGGACTCCTTCATTAGCGATGGACAATAAAATAAAGTCTACCCAGGTCATCAACTTCATAGCCTCCAGTAAGATGACTCTAGGTTACAAGTCTTAGTATGCCACCTTTTTGGCAGACTCGCAACTTGTCTCTTTTTCTTTTCCCTTATATCTCGTCACTATTGCCCGGTTCTCCTGTACCCAGGGCAGGTAGTTATTTTAGCCCTGCTCACTTGGACAGACCCCTGAACCTATAAATTAAGGGAGTGGCACACCCAAAGGATGTGGACTCGAAACCAGGAGCCCCTTATTAAAGGTTGCATACTCAATTCTCAGGCTTTGCTGTCTGCTGCTTACGCAGTTCTCTTCCCTCTTTCCTTCTCTCTGTAATCACACCCTCTTTTTTGAATCAAAGAAAATCCCATTGTATGAGTGGCATTAACTGTGATGGGCAAAGTTTTGTGTTGATTGCTGCTACCAGCCTGGACAGTTCACTCTCTTCTAACAAACAAAAACCGATAACTCAAAGTCTCTTACCCCATCAATTAGTACTTGGTTTTGGAGGTGCACTTTTGGAACCAACACCTAGCACACATATATATTGCATATATAATATCAGGTCTATTGGCATTTAAATAATGTAGGGACCCAATAATGCACCTGTACATAAACTCTTAAAAAGGTTTCCCTTTCTCATCTATGTCCGGGAATATATTTAATCCCATGATAGCTTTCATGGTAGAGGCACTCACCATACAAAATTTTTTTATTAACTCCCTAGAGTACTTGGTCTTAGAGAAAAAAATTTCATCCTCGCACTATTTCACTTGGAGGCCTAAGAACTACTTAAGCTCACAAGCACTACGCATCTCAAACTCTCATTGCATCAGATTAGCAAATCGCTTGCAAAGGTTGTCATCAATAGACAAAAATATAATATCATCAACATATATTTTGACTAAGAGACTCTTACACTTAATTTCCTGAAGGAATAATGTACTATATATCATCCCCTTTGAGAATTTATTCTTAATGAGGAAACTAGATAGGGTTTCATACCAAGCCATGGGGACGTGTATTAACCCATAAAGTGCTTTTCTAAGAAAATATACATGATTAGGATAAGTATAATTGACAAAGACTGATGGTTACTCTACATTGATTTCCTCTTTGACATCACCATTAGGAAGGCTAACTTCACATTCATCTGGTAGATCTTAAATCCCTTGTTGGAATCATATTCTAGAAATAGCCTTATAGCCTCAAGCCTAGATACTAGTGCAAAGGTCTGGTCATAGACACTGCCTTCTTCTTGCCTCTATCCTTTAGTTACCATTCTTGTCGTGTTCTTCACTACTACTCATTTTCATATATTTTGTTCCTAAATACCCATTTGGTTTCGGGAAGTCTTTTGTTTCAAGAGTAGCTAATCACCTAGATGGGGATGGTGAATAGGTTTTTAGGTCTTCTTAAACTCTTTCTATTCTTTGGGTTGTTGTGATTTATTTTAAGTTAGCTTTCAAGATTACACAACCAGAACACAAGTAATTTATAGTGGTTCCCCAGATTATGGGTACATCCACTGTCCCTCCCACCTCTCTAACAGATTTTTAGATAAGGCAACTTCTCCAACCTTTGCTTAATGAGCTTAATACTCAATTCCCTCAAAATCTCTCAGACTCCTCCAAGTCCTACATGTGGCCCAAAGACCTACCACTCAGAGAAAGCAATGCTCCTACAGCTCAGTGATCCACAAATCACATATCTCAGACTTTTCTCAAAGTCCTACAGCTCAGGCTAGGAGGATAGTCCTACAACTCAGAGAGAATGACTCTCCTACCTCAGATATGAACCAGATCCTACAACTCTAGCACAAAGGCCCTACATCTCAGATCCACACAAGGATCATACCTCAAGTACACAAGCCCTACCAGTTTGTCTTTATAATTTAGGCTTATAACTCAGAATTATTAAGATCATACAGAATGAAATGGATGTTGTTGATGTAAGACTCCAGAGAAATAAACTCTATGTCTTTCCCTTCCTGGACTTAGATGAATCAGTTCTCCTTTCTTCACAGCTCCAAGAATGTATCTTCAGGAGTAGTTTTGCATGGGCTGTGAAGGCACTGTAGCTAGGGTTTGCTTGTGTTGTAACTTTTAACTCAGAGAGAAAACTCTCGAAACTTGGTGCTGATGATCAGAATACCAGTAAATATCTTTTTTGAACTTTCAGATCAAAATAATGAACTACTTATCCAAGCTTTATAACTTAGTCAAGAGGAAGAAGATGAAGTTCTGCTAATTCCAAAAGTTGATTTTTCCTTTTTTGATCTCGTCTTTTCTATCCCACCGTCCAACAGCTCTTTGAGCATATCGACCACCAGTAGTTGGTAGCTGCATGTCTACTTTTACATTAAATGTTGTACAAAAGGCAAGGGATTCTATTTATCGTGTACTATTCACTTCCCGCAAAATTTGAATTTCTGAGGACGTTAATACCTGTAGAATTAATCAAATTCAGACAATTCAGCATAAGAGTTGAGTGAAGGCTTGTCAATCAATGCAAAAACAATTGGTCAATTTTTCGCAGACACTAGGAGTTGAGTGATCAGTCATTATTCAACGAATATAGACTTTTAGCTATCTAATAGATTAGGCATTGAGTGATCCTTCATCACTCAATGTATTTGGACTTTGCTGATTTTCTCTGTATGTAGGCGTCGAGTGAAACTTCTACACTCAATGCTTTTTTCTTTTGCCCACCATATTGATGAGGCATTGAGTGAACATCCTTCACTCAACTCTTTTGAACTTAGTTGAATTTTTGTTGAGTTGTCGTTCAGTGAACTTCCTTCACTCAACACTTTTGCACTTAGATAGATTTTCTATCTACATCTTTTGTGGCTTTGACAGCATGAGCTCCACTCAACGCTACTAGCTCTGGGAATTGAGTGAACTGCCTTCACTAAATGCTTTTGGACTTAACAAAATTTCTTCCTGAGTAATGCTGTGGCTTTGACTGTCTAATCTTTACTCAATGCTTTTGGCCATCTGGCATTGAGTGAACTGCCATCACTCAATGCCTGTAGACTTAGACAGATTTCTTTCTTATCAGCAATCTTCCAAGTGTCAACCTTTCATTGTTACTTGGACAACCTGTCTAATAAGTGTAACAAGTAACCACTTGCATACATATAACTTATAGCATGCATCAGATATAAATATGTGTATACCATTGTCCTTTAGGCCTTCTTCAAATCAGGTACATTGTGATCAATAGACCCAAAAATCTGCTCCTATTTGAAGAAGTCAAAACCTTAGACAATGAGATACACCAACACATATACAGCAGATATAACATTGCAGAAGAAATCAAAGAAAATGTATACACAACCAAAAATATGATTTTCATTAATAGAAGTCAAGTTTTAGTAGTGTGCATAAGACAAAATACATTTCCTACAGCCCTTTAAGAAAGACATGAAACTTTTCTAAGTTTCAGGTTCTCTTATCACAATGCCCCTGCTTGGCTTCTTTGCTTCTTTCCCTACTTTCTCTTCTGATATCTTTTCTTTCTACCTCTGAAAGTAACTATATGGCTTTGGGAAATACTTGACATGATCCATAACATCTGGTGGTAAAGTGCCTAGCCACTTATCCTTTCTGAATTGTCTTCTATCCTTTTCATTTTTCTCAAGCTTAGCCCACTCTAGTGAGCTGTAGAGCTTTCCCGTTTCTGTGTTCTTATTCTTGACAAGATCCTAGGCAGACAAGATTATGGTCCTTAATTGGGGACTCCATTGTTCAAAATCAGGCCTTGTTTCCATCTCTTCCATGTATCTAATCTTGCTCATCCTGACCTCTTCCTCATCCTTTGCAACAGATTTTCCTCTAGTTCTTATCAGTTAGTCATCAGTAGGGCTGAATGTTGGAATTGTAGGAATGTCAGCTGCTGTAGAAGGATCAACCCACTATATAACATCTTAGATGTCATACTAAGCATCAACTTGAGTATCATTCTATTCTACATTCAAATCATAGTATTGGCCATCATACTGATTAACATATTGACTGCCATATAGATTTTCAGGGATAGGAGCAGCATCAATGTTTTCATATGATAATAGCTCAAGACCCATTGAGCCTTTGATAACATTTGTGGTCCAAACTGCATTTTCATTATTTCCCTGGTCAATACCAAGGGTGACATGGTTCTTAACTTTGAGCAAATGATCTTTTGAAACTTGAGCACATGCATCCATCCTTCTTTCAAGAATATTTTTGTGCTTTTCCATCAATTCTTTCCATGCATTATGGACTGCTGGCATGTTGTTGGCAGTGATGGTCTAATTTTCCACTATCCTAGTCTGGATGTTACTGATTTCATTCAGTTTACTTTCAGTGAAGGTGTTGGCAGGAGATACTCTCAAGAAGAATTTGGCAGTCTGGGCCTTCAGCATATTTAACTCAAATCTTATCGATTTGATCTCTATTTTCACATAATTTATGTTATTCTTTATGGAGTCATCCACAAAGTTCTCCAGTTGTCGTCTCTAGTCATCCAGTAATCCTTTCAATTGAGCTAGGAAGACTGGGCACATCTGATCATTCTGATGGGATGTACCTTCATCACAAATGTTGTGTCTCTCTGGCCTGACATCTTTTCTTGCATCTGAGTTAGCCTTTTCAAACTCTGAAAAAATGTTGATTGGTATGGTTATCATCTGCAGCATTCCCTTCCTCAAACTAAGAGGATTCAATGCCATATATTGTACATTGAGTAGGGAGTTCAGTGTGAACCTCCCCCTCAATCTCTGTCATGTCCATAGGGACATTCAGATCTAGTATTGTGTCGAATTCAATATCTTTCTCTATAGACTCACCAGGTTAATCAGTATATGATGGATTAATAATATTCTCTTACACAAAATGTAGATGCTCCCCCTCAGCAAGAGAATCTTCCATGACTTACTCTAGATGTTGCTCCCTCTCACATAGAGGAATATATCTATCTTGTTGATATTGGTCTATGGGAGCAGTTTCTTCTTCAATAGGAGATGGAGTTTTGACAGTCTCCCCCTCAATCTGTGTTGAAATATTGGTGACTATCTCCTCAGCCACCCTTTCAGAACCCTCAACGAGAGGTATATTCATTGCCTCCTCAACAACAAGTTCCTTAGACTATGTTCTGCTTACATGAATCATTGTTGTAGGTTTATAGGAAAATGATACCCGAAGACTTGTATCTCTCCTGGTCTCTTAAGTAGACTGAGAAAGTTGAGGATCATGAGGCTCTTCCTCAGCCTGGTCTGATGAACTGTTGTAAGTACTTTCCTCTAGAACTGGAACTGCTTTCTTTTTCTTCTTGGCAACAGTCCGAGCATGTGGCAATAGAACTCTGTCCCATCTCTCAATCATTTTCTAGTACATCCTCCTTATGTGATGGATTTTTGTTCCTAGCTTAATATTATGGATCCATGGAACACTCTTCAGTAGAAACAGAGAAAGAATCCTTCCCATGTTTGGCTCTACTATACAGTCAACTATCCTTTGAAATAGTATCGTTCCCTAATAAATCTTCTTGGATAGGGTTATCCTTTCCATTATTTTGAACATTCTCTTGGATATCTTATCATGTGAGCCAATCTTGCATAATAGAGCTTTCCCAATTACATCAGCCTTGAATTTTCCATTGAGATTCAAATCCTTCCTTAGAATCGATCCAGAGGTGTGTTTAGAAAGTCCACACCATGTCAAGACAGATTTTATATATGTCTGATCTAGTTCATCTTCTTCATCTGACTCATTAAACTTGGTCAGTTGTAGTGCGTTGCTCAGTCTCTTAGGGTTTATATTTATCTTTTGACCACTAATGAAGGTCCTTATTTTACTGAATGATGAGTCGACTTTAGCATTTTAGTATAATTCAAGTACCTCTCGCTTCCACAGGAAACTAGGCTCACATAGAACAAATTCTAGCTCAGCGACTTGAAGCAGGTGGAGAATAAACTGTACTTCCTCAGGCGCATCCTGGAATCCATTTCGCACCAACTTCGAACCCTGGAATAAGAAATCTAACCATTTTGGTGCCATTTCTTCTGTGAATTACTGAAGATAATCCAAGCTTTCTTCAATTTGTCATAAGGGGAAAAGAAGGGCCAGGAATAATATATTTTGCATTACACACACAACCTTCGATTTGAAAGATTTGGTTTATATAGCCTAAACACCTAGAGGGGGGTGAATATGTTCAAATCTTTTTTCACAACTTAAGCAATTAAAAGTGTTAAAAACAACACAACTATCACAACAAAAATAATAACAATCACAGAAAATTCACAGCACAGCACACAATGGTTTATAGTGGTTCCCTAATTTATGGGTACGTCCACTCTCCCCCCTTCACCTATCTAGTAGAGTACTTGATTCGGCAAAACTTCCTTCCACTATCTCAGATCCTCAGATCTTACAACTCAGAACCCAACTGGTTCCTACACCATAGACTTCTTCAAGTCCTAAAACTCATAATCTTCCAAGGAATCCTACCTCAGGCAACAACCCTACCTCAGCCTTAACCTCCAGGCCTACAACTCAGATCACCAAGATCCTACCTCAGGCACTCAGCCCTACCTCAGCCTTAACTACCAGGCCTACAACTCAGATCAATAAGATCCTACGTCAGGCACTCAGCACTACCTCAGCCTTTATATGTTTAGGCTTACAACTCAGAGAGACAACTCTACTACACTCAGATCTACAAGCTATCTTACATAAAAATTGATTGTTTAAAATAATAAATTCTTCACCCAGATAGAAAGAGAATGAGGTGAAGACTTTCTTGATAATTTCTTGATAGAACTGACTTCTCAAGATCCAACCTGTCTTAGCTTCTTCAAAGCTTCTTGAATCTAAATAAAGTAAGGTTGATCATCAAATGAAGTTGGAGATGATCTTCAATCCAACTTCCTTCTTATATCCAGAGTTAGATCTGAACTCCTCTTGTAGACTTGTTCGGGATCTGCCTTCTTCTTCTGTGTTTGTCTCTTAGTTTGTCGTTCACTCTTCACTATCTTTTCTATTCACTGTTTTTTGTTTATAATAGAATAGGTATTTATATAGAACCCATCCTAGGTTACTGGTAGATCCGGTACATAATGACCTTCTGACAGCTCTTATAGATGTGAAAGCTTTGTTACTAATGACAGCTGTTAGGTCTTTAGTCTTGATACCTGACCCCTCCTTGAACTTCTCTAACAGCAGAGACTTGTTTGGATAACACTTCAAATGTGTCAACACAAATAAACCATGTGTTGACACAATTCTTGATGATGTCTACACAACTCCTAATATGTCGACACAATCATTCTTTAACTTCTCGACGCAACGTCTGTTTGATGTGACGACACAAGTCCTGTGTGTCGACACAACTGCTTCTAGTCTCGACATAGCTTCTGTTGACAGATTTCTTGAGTGTGTGTCGACACAAGTCCTGTGTGTCGACACAACTGCTTCTAGTCTCGACATAGCTTCTGTTGACAGATTTCTTGAGTGTGTGTCGACACAAGTCCTGTGTTTCGACACAACTTCTTCTAGTCTCGACACAGCTTTTGTTGACAGATTTCTTGAGTGTGTGTTGACACAAGTCCTGTGTGTCGACACAACTGCTTCTGGTGTCGACACATTTCCCTCATAAGTGTCGACACTTGTAATTAGAATATTTTCCTGCATTTCTTTATCCTGCACATTGAAACTCAACATCCCATCAAATACACATTGATGTATATCATTGAGTTAAGTGAGGCTTCTCCAAATCTAGTATACAGTTTCTAGTATACCCAACAATCTCTCCCTATTTGTAGAAGTCATAACCCTTAGTCAATGATATACACCACTTATAATATAACAAAGATTAAGAAGTATATAATCATTTCACAGATAGGGTAACTCATAATACTGAAACCACATGAAATATCATCACAGAATATGATAAAATTCATTAATCAGGAATTAGTTTTTGATTTGCAAGATTTTTAGAACAAAAAATTACACAGTTCTAAAACTAGCCTATCTATCCCTAAGATTGATCAGACTCCTTGATAACTATTCCTTTGCAAGATTTAATCTTAGCTTGCACCTTAGATTTTGTGTCATCAGCTGGCTTCTTCCCTTTCAGATCTTTCTTTTTGATCTCTTCTGCCTTAATATTCCTCCTTTCAAAGTAATGATAAGGCTTTGGGAAGTACTTGCTAGGCTCCACAGAGTTAGAAGGTAACTTCCCAGCTTTGTTATCCCTTCTAAACTGATGTATGACATGTTGAATTTTCTGATATTTACCCCACTCTTGTTCAGAATACCATTTGCCTCTATCATGCATATTATCTTTCACAGCTTTCCAAGCAATAAGAATGATATTTCTTGAGGTTGGACTCCATTGTTCAAAATCTGCCTTTAATTCAGCCTGCTCTCTGAATGTTTTATTAGATAGTCGAGCTTCTTTCTGAGCATCCCTAACTTTTTGAGCTTCTTTCTCTCTTTGTAAAGCAGCTTCAGACATTTCAACTTTTTCAATAATAATATTATGTACCTCCTGTGGAGGGCTATACATTTGATGTACAGCCTGCTCTATTGCTTCAAAATCAGACGGAGGATAGATGACTTGAGCAACTTCCAGCTGAACCCCTTCAATGTAAGCCGGTTGAATACCAGATTCATTAGTATTATCATCATCATAAAGGGGTGGATATCCAAGAGAAGATCTGATGGTATTGGATACCCATTTGACATGATCTGAGCTTGCTTTGACTAACACTCTCTCCCCCTTTATGACTTTTCTGGCCACATGATCTCTTAGATCATCCTTCTGAAACCTTACTTGATCAGCTAAATAATCTATTCCCTCTTTGTAGTAGAGTCTGAACTTCTGCAGTTGATCAGAAATAGCCTTTTGAGATGCCAGAATTGTTGTTTGTACAGCAGCTAGATCTTCTTTGATCTGGTTAGATACTTCAATTTTCACATTAGTAGCAATACCTCCCATTTTTGTGAGAATAACATTATGTGAGTCTTTGAGATTTGCATTCATTCTGAATTGATTTTCTAGAATATATCCTTATTTATCTTCAATGTCAGCTATTTGAGTTTTCATGTCATGTTGTGTGTGGCCAAGTATACTACAACATTACCTCCCTTATGGAAGCAATCTGTCATCTCCTTCTTATACAAATTTGCTTCAAATCTGATAGACTTGATATCATGGGCTAGTTGGAACTGCATTTCTTTATGTGACTTATCCAAATATTTCTCCAGAGCAAGTCTTTGCTCATCCATTTTAACTTGCAGTTTCACCAAAAGTGAACTGAAGTCTATTCCTGGAGAAGATGTTTGAGGGACAGTCTGCAAGGCTTTCTTATAGAATGTGCTCCTCTTCCTGAGTGTCACAAGCTTCCTTTTCTTATCCCTGGTGGCTTTTTCATCTTCAGAAGAATTTGATGAACTTTATATAGCCATATTTTCCTTTGGACTTAAGGCATTTAGTAGCATCTCCACCTCTGTCCTTGCCATCACCCCCTCAGGTTGATCTCCTTGTAAATCAGGAAATAACTCCTCCAGAGTTACCTCCTGCTGCATCTGAACAGGATGGATAATGTAATCCTTTTCAACAAATGGTTCTCCCTGGACATCAATATCCTTTTCCAGGGTTTTCTCTAAACTGGAGGAGTGGAGTTGCTTTTCTTGATCTAGGTCTGACATATACACATCCTGTGCTTCTTTCTCAGTGATGACTATTGCAGCATTATTGATTTCTGAGACTATGTCCATAACAGTATCAGTTACATTCTCACTACCCAGTGCAACTTCATCAATACCTCCCCCTTGGGCTGGCTGCTGTGATTGTTCGGGTTCTTGAACAATTGTAATCTCAGTGCTGTCTCCCCCTGGAGTGGAGACCATCTGGTTTTCTAGTAGTTGAAGCTCTCCCCTTGGGCTTGAGCCTCTTTAACTGGTGTTAGTGTAGGTGATTTTCTTGGTTGCTCTTCATCTGTGCTGAAGTCAACCTGCTCTTCAGAATCACTAGAAGATTCTGCTGCCTGGGTGGTAGTTTTCTTTTTCTTATCCTTCTTCATTTCATTTTGTGGGGTAGAAACATCTTTTGTCAAAACTCTATCCCATCTTGATAGTATTCTTAGATCCATTCTCCTCATGTGATTAATCTTGGTTCCCTGAGTTTGATTCATAACTTCTGGAATGGTGGAAGCCAGAAACAGGCTTAGTATTCTACCCAGATTGGGCTTCTTGGCACTTTCTTTGATCTTGTCAAATATTACAGCAGACCAGTCTGTTTTCACCTTGAATATAACTCTGGTCATGAGTTTGAACATATATGTAGAAATCCTATCATGTCCTCCTATTTTGCATATAATAACCTTGCCTATTATCTTGGACAAGAACTTTCCCTGTGAATTCATTCCCTTCCTAGTCATTGAAGATCAAATCTTGGTAGTGGGATCCAGTCCACGCCATTGGAGTTCATCCTATGTCATGGATGATGCGATATCATCTTCTTCCTAAATCTTGGGAAGCTGAAGTGACTTTCTTATATTCTTCGGTGAGAGTTTTATTGTAGTTCAATTTACAGTGGACTTTATCTTCTTTCCCTTAGAATCCATTGTTGCTGATGAGTAAAATTCAAGAACCTCCTTCTTCCAGATCCTTGTAGGTTTTGAGACCAAGTATTCCAATCCATTTTTAGTGATTAGGGTAATCATTGCCTTGATTTCTGGGGAGGCAGTCTTGAATGCCTTGCGTACCAGTTCATATCCCTCGTTGACCTTGTCTTCTTGTTGTGGCGCCATGAGTGAAAGAGAGAGAAGAGAGTCGACGGGAGAATTTCTTGTCGACACAAATTCTAGAATCGAGAGTTCTGAAAGCAAAGTCGGCTAGATTTTTTATTCTCCTATTTATAGTATACTTATAAAAGAAAGGTTAAAAGACGCGCCTGACAAGGGATTTTACTAGTCGACAAAATTTTAAATGTGTGGACATAGACGACCTAGGTCTCGATCGAGTTTTGTAGGTGTCGTCATGTCTATGTGTCGACATATTTTTTCCTGTATCGACATAGACTACTTAAGTCTTGATAGAGTATTGAGGGTGTTGATATGTCTATGTGTCGACAATGATTTTTGTGTGTCGACACAAAAATCTACTAGTACATGGTCTCGACAGAGTGGTGTCGACACAATTTGTTGATAGTGTCGACACAATTGGCGTGTGTCGACACAAATTTCTAACTTAGCCAAATTTCTTGAGAAATTTTGTGCTGACCTAACATCTCATTCTAGGTTCAACATACCTAATTCAATTTTAAAATAATTGAATTTACTTTCATCCAGAATTTTTGTAAATATATCAGCAATTTGATTGTTAGTGCTGACAAATTCTAGACTTATGTCTTCTTTTTCAACATGTTCTCTGGTGAAGTGAAAGTTTATCTCTATATGCTTAGTTCTACTATGTGAAACATGATTTCTAGCAATAGATATAGCACTAGTAGAATCACAATGTAATGGAATTCTACTTACCTTATGTCATAGTCTTCAAGTTGATGTTGAATCCACAACAACTGAGCACAACAACAGCCTGCAGCTATATACTCTGATACAGTTGTGGAAATAGCTACACATGTTTGCTTTTTGCTGCTCCATGACACCAACCTTCCACCTAGGAACTGACAAGTTCCTGTGATGCTTTTCTTGTCTTCTTTGCAGCCTGCAAAGTATGCATGTGAGAAACCTGTTAGCAAGAAATCTCTATTCTTAAGATACCAAAGACCTAGATTAGGTGTGCCCTTAAGATATCTTAAGATTCTCTTAACAGCAAAATAATGAGATTCCTTTCGGCAAGCCTTGTACCTAGCATAGACACATACGACATACATGATGTCAGGTCTACTAGTAGTAAAGTAAAGTAGGGAGCCAATTATCCCTTTATACAAAGACTCGTCAACAGGCTTTCTTGCCTCATCTTTGCTTATAGGTATACTTATCCCCATTGGAGTTTTTATGATGGAGGCTGACTCCATGCCATATTTCATAATTAACTCCTTGGTAAACTTAGACTGAGAAATGGACAATCCATCATCTGTCTTTCATACTTGGAGTCCCAAGAAGAATTTCAGCTCACCCATGCTGCTCATTTTAAACTTCCCTTGTATAAGTTTGGCAAACTTACTACATAGGTTGTTTTCAATAGAATCAAAGATAATGTCATCAACATATATCTGGAATAAGATGATCTTACCTTTTAATTCCCTAAAAATAGAGTCTTGTCAATTTTCCTTCTTGAGAATTTATTCTCAATAAGGAAAGCAGACAGTGTTTCATACCAAGCCCTAGGGGCTTTTTTCAATCCATATAGAGATTTCTTAAGCCTATATACATAGTTGGGATAAAGAGAATCTACAAAACATTAAGGTTATTCAACATAAACTTTCTATTTTAAGTCACCATTCAAAAATGCTGACTTTATATCCATTTGAAATACTTTGAACCCTTGATAAGCTGCATAAGCCAGGAATAGTGTTATTGGTTCCAACCTTGCCACTGGGGCAAATGTCTGATAAAAGTCTATCCCTTATTCCTGTTAAAGAGCCAAAACACCTAGAGGGGGGGGGGGGGTGAATAAGTTCAAATCCTTTTTAACAACTTAAGCAATTAAAAGTGTTAAACACAGCACAACTATCACAGCACAAAGAATAATAATCTCAGAAAATTCACAACACAACACACAATAGTTTATAGTAGTTCCCCAATTTATGTGTACGTCAACTCTCCCCCCTTCACCTATCCAGTAGAGTACTAGATTCGACCAATTTTTCTTCCACTATCTTAGATCCTCAGATCTTACAACTCAGAACACAATTTGTTCCTACAACTCAGACTTCTTCAAGTCCTACAACTAAGAATCTTCCCAAGAATCCTACCTCAGGCAATAACCCTACCTCAGCCTTAACCACCAGGCCTATAACTCAGATCACCAAGATCCTACCTCACGCACTCAACACTACCTAAGCCTTAACCACCAGGCCTACAACCCAGATCAATAAGATCCTACCTTAGGTACTCAGTCTTTATATGTTTAGTCTTACAACTCAGAGAGACAACTCTCCTACACTTAGATCTACAAGAGATCTTACAGAAAAATTGATTGTTTAAAATAATAAATTCTTCACCCAGATAGAAAGAGAATGAGGTGAAGACTTTCTTGATAATTTCTTGATAGAACTAACTTCTTAAGATCCAACCTGTATTAGCTTCTTCAAAGCTTCTTGAATATGAACAAAGAAAGGTTGATCTTCAAATGAAGTTGGAGATGATCTTCAATCCAGCTTCCTTCTTGTATCCAGAATTAGATCTGAACTCCTCTTGCAGACTTGTTCAGGATCTGCCTTCTTCTTCTGTGTTTGTCTCTTAGTTCGTTATTCACTCTTCACTATCTTTTCTATTCACTATTTTTTGTTTGTGTTAGAATAGGACTTTATATAGAACTCATCCAAGGTTACCGGTAGATCTGGTACATAACCTCTTTTTGACAAATCTGATAGATATGATAGCTTTGTTACTTATGACAGCAATCAGGTCTTCAGTCTTGATACCTTACCCCTCCTTAAACTTCTGTCACAGTAGAGACTTGTCTGGATAACACTTCAAATGTGTCAACACAAATAGACCATGTGTCGACACAAGTCTTGATGATGTCGACACAACTCCTAATATGTCGACACAGTCATTTTTTAACTTCTTGACACAACTTCTGTTGGATGTGTCGACAAAAGTCTTGTGTGTCGACACAACTGCTTCTAGTCTCGACATAGCTCTTGTTGACAGATTTCTTGAGTGTGTGTCGACACAAGTCCTGTGTCTCGACACAACTACTTCTAGTCTCGACATAGCTTCTGTTGAAATATTTCTTGAGTGTGTGTCGACACAAGTCTTGTGTGTCGACACAACTGCTTCTTGTCTCGACACAGCTTCTTTTGACAGATTTCTTGATTGTGTGTCAACAAAAGTCTTGTGTGTCGACACAACTTCTTCTGGTGTCGACACATTTCCCTCACAAGTGTCGACACTTGTACTAAGAATATTTTCCTGCATTTTTTTATACTGCACATTGAAACTCAACATCCCATGAAATACACATTGATGTATATAATGAGTTAAGTGAGTCTTCTCCAAATCTGGTACACAGTTTCCAGTGTACCCAACACTATTTATAGTTAATTCAATTTTAGAAGGTGGAGAGGCGCGTACCTGTTTATGATCAAAAATGATCAACAACTGGGATTGATTCCGATACTTTGCCACAATATAGACACACTGGGAGCGTGCTTTGAGTGAACTCCATGCTCTCAACGCTCTCGACGCTTGCAATCCAATCAACGCACTCGACGCCTGAGCACCTAGAGCGCACATGACGCCAAATCTAGTCTCAGCATAATCTACGCCTAGAAACATAGTCCTATTCTGTTTTATTTATCCTGCAGGGATTAAAACTACTTGCAAAACGTAAAAACTATATGGAGATTTACTGAAACCAGGGTAAATTCAACATACCCAATTGAAATTTGAAGGTGTTGAATTTTGCTTCTTCTAGTGGCTTATTGAAGATGTCAATAACTTGCTTATCAATGGGGACAAATTCAAGACTGATTTCTTCACTTTCCACATATTCTCAAATGAAGTGATACCTAATCTCTATATGCTTAGTCCTGTTATGAGAGACAGGATTGGTAGTAATAGATATTGTACAAATTGAATCACAATATAATTGAGTGTTACTTATCTTTAAGTTGTATTCCTAGAGCTGGTGTTGGATCCACTACAACTGAGCACAACAACATCCTGCTGATATATATTCTTATTCTAGTGTTGATATTGAAACTCTAGTTTTCTTCTTGCTACTAAAAGATACAAGTCTTCCACCCAAGAACTGATAGGACCCTTAAGTACTTTTCCTATCCTCTATACATCCTACAAAATCTGCATCTGAATACCAGTTAGCTCATAATACTATTCCTAGGGTACCAAAGGCCAAGATCTGGAGTGCCCTTAAAATATCTTAGAATTCTTTTAGGAGCAGAATAGTGAGACTCCTTAGAGAAAGCATGGTATGTAGTACAAACACATGTAACAAATATGTTGTCTGGCCTACTTGCATTAAGATAGAGAAGGGAGCCAACTATGCTCTATACATGGTTTCATCAATAGGTTTTCCTGTTTCATCCTTGTCTATTGACATGTTTGAGCCCATGACAGTTTTCATTATCGAGGCACTCTCCACACCAAATTTCTAAATTAACTCCATAGTGAACTTTGACTGAGAGATGGATAATCCATCCTCAAACTGTCTTTCTTGGAGGCCCAAGAAGTACTTGAGCTTAACCATACTGCTCATCTTAAATTTCACTTATATAAGATTGTCAAACTTCTTGAAAAGGTTATCATCAGTAGACCAGAAAATTATGTCATCTACATAAATTTAGTCTAATATGATCTTACCCTTGGATTCCCTTAGGAATAGATTCTTGTTTATCTTTCCCCTTGAGAATTTATTCTTAATAAGAAAGCTAGAAAGTGCCACATACTATGCCCTAGGTGCTTGTTTCAACCTATACAAAGATTTCTTAAGTCTATAAACTTAATTAGGAGAGTTAGGAATAACAAAACCTAATGGTTGCTCAACATAGAATTTTTCTCTTAAGTTACCTTTTAGGAAGGCTGACTTCACATCCATCTGGTAGACTTTGAATCCCTTGTGGGCAGCATATGATAGGAACAATCTGATGGCTTCTAGCCTAGCTACTGGGGAAAAGGTTTGATCAAAATAAATACCTTCTACTTGCATATAACCCTTGGCCACCATTCTAGCTTTATTCCTAATTATAATATCATTTTCATCAAACTTGTTCCTGTAGATCCACATGGTTCTAATGATGTTATGTCTTTATGGTCTGGGAACTAGCTTCTAGACCTTACATCACTTGAACTTGTTCAGTTCCTCTTGCACTGCCATAATTCTATATTTGTCTATTTTGGCATCTTCAAATCTCTTGGGCTCAACCTGAGACAAAAAGCTATAGTACATAGCTATGTTCATGCTTTTGTTCCTTTTTCTAACCCCTTGGCTGGCATGTCCAATTATCTAATGTTTGGAATGATCCTTTAGATGTCTAACTGCTGGAAGCAATCTCTCTTAAGCATCTTTGACTTCAATGGTTGGATCCTACTGATCTTCATCCACATCATATGTGCTTTGTCCACCTTCTGAAATGCATACTCCCTCATCTTCATCATGGGCAACAGAAGGAGCATCCTTGATGGTTAGTTTATCGATCACCTATTCTATACCTATAGTTCTAGATGAGGAGCTAGACAAGTCATTGTTAATCATAAAAGATTCATCAAAAACTACATTTACAGACTCTTCTACAACTTGATTTTTCAAGTTGTAGGCTTTATATGATTTGCTCTGTTTGTTATACCTAATAAATACTCTGTAAGACCCCCTCCCGGAACATAAGAAACAGGGGAGGGGAGTCTTATGCCAAGAACAATCATCTTGCGGTAGCGTCAACATACAGGTCGGCCTGTACAACAAGATGCCTATCCTGCTTGCTAAAACTAATATCATCAAAACAAACCCAACATAAACAATATAAATAAAAGTCAAAATCCACACAAGTATAAAAGTCCAACTAGTACATCAATAATAAGAAGACACATCAGCTTCTCTAATATCATAGTACCTAAAAATCTGCCCCAAAGGGCTACATCATGAGACTCACAAAACTCACATCCGTAACTTATGACAATGAAGGTAATGTCGTATTAGGCCCTATCACCCTAGCCTGGCTGCCCTCCTGCAAAAACTGCTGCTGATGCAGCTCCATCCACTGGATGTCCTCCGAAAATGGTTGTCGTAACAACTGTTAGTCATAAAGAAAAATTGGCTATCACATCCTCTTACCCCGGCAGCTCATAGGCACCGAGCGGGGGAAAGAAGAAGGTATAATATATATATATAAGAAGTAATAACATGCAGGTGGTATATCTCACATGTTAAGAGTAGTAATAGTAGCATTATATGACATTATTATTAACATTCTACTCAAGCAGTTCTACACAAGAAATATCCCTCCATCAAGTATATTGATTTACAATAGGAAAGTAACTTCACTTATATGAATTCCCATACAGACTTATAAGTTAAGGGTCAGCTTAATAGTAAAGTAACTCATAATATAAGAGTGCCCATACAAACTTATTTGATAAGGATCTTGTGTATGTAATGTAATGCAATGTGATGACTCACCCGTACTCACACGCACGCACACTGCTATGTCAACACAGACTTGTAGTACCCACTTTTCGAGCAGGTAGCTAACCTCTCAGGTGCCATCCATCGTGGCTAAACGATGGAAGTGAAATGGGCTTTCCACTACTAGGTGGGCATCCACACTACCAAGCCTAGGCCTCCGTACGCCTCGACGCTAAGAACACAATAGCGGAGCTCCCTGTGTACTATGGCTCAGAAGGAGTATCGGGTAGATGTGAACCAAGAACCAAGCCCAACTGGCCTATGTCGTGGTTCGGAAGTAGCCAATGGGCGCATATCACCGAAGGACCAAGCCCAACCATCCACTTGGTACAGAAGAGCCCCGGGAATGAGCACCTAGGACCAAGCCAAATCGCCCAATGTCTATTTGTCGACACCCATCGGTGTGATGACTAGCGAGCTCGTAGACCTGACACACTATCCTTAACCCAAGATTATGACACCGCGTGTCAACTCACACCGCATGCAATTTCACATGGCCTTGCCATCAACCATCCAGTGCTCAATAGCACCCAAGGGCTCCACAATGAGTCCCTTATAATCACATCATTCTAGTACGATCAATTACTCATGGACTTACACCCTTTCACATTTCCATGCTCCCAAGCACTCAAGGGTTCAACATCAACACAGGTGGCATGCCACCTCATACAACATACCAATCTCACACTACTACCCGTTGGGAGACACAACTCTACCTAGTATACTGTACTAACAATACCATCAAACACATGAGATTACCAGTCCACATATTCTATTGCCATGAGATTTACCTCATCTGATACCTTCCTTATATTCAAGCCTTCACAAACAACTATGCTTCCATATGATAATCACAACAATTCAATAGTAGTTCACATAATCATCAAACATGATAACATAGCTATAGGTTTCACATTCAATTATCAGGCATCACATCCTCTATCAAAACCTGTTCCATTCTCCGGATTATAATCATGCACATCCTTACCGGATTTCACAAGTGCATGATTTACACCAACAAATCTTATCAAACCATTTGTTCACCATGTATCCCTAAATAATTTGCTTACTAAACTCTTCCAAACCATTTGTTTATCATAGCTACATATAACTAGGCTACTCCAAACCTCAAAATCATCTTGCTATGTTTATTTTACTTAGTACAATCCGCATATACACTAACCTGAGACAACATGCACCTAAAATATTATTGTGCAACAACTTCGACCTTAAGCTACAAGAGTCAAATGAAAACGAGCAACAATCTGTTGGAAAGGTATTTCTAAGGACTACAACTTTCCTCTTCGGACCAAGACATAGATCTGACCGTATCGCCCTCGAAAATGGCCTCGAAGTTAGCTGCGCGTAGAAAATAGATTTTTGCACGCATCTTAAAGCAAGATGAACGACATCGGTTCATCTTATTCCTTTAGCCATTTGTTCAAAACCACATACAACACTTCCTCCTCCCTTATTCACCCTTGATATACCATCCTTCTTCATGAAACCAAGTCCACCACCTTCACAACGAAGAGTGGAGAGGTTAAAGACAACTAATCCCTAGGATAATGTCCTCGCATGGTCTCTTCCTAGGAAATCTTCATCTCACACAAGTCCAACTCTTTTGAGTCGACATCTTTCCTATATTATAACTAATGATCTAGCACATAGGGATAGGGTAGGATGCTCGCCTCATTTCTGGTCATAGATCTTGTTATCCTTCTCGACGACATCTCCTTCCTCGTTGGTGTTGTTCTCCGCAGAACAGAAAAGTTCTTCCTCAAAAAAATCAGACTCCGACAACTTCCACTTATCCGAAAATTTCGTCAAAGATAACGGCTTAGTATGAAATGGAAGTGACGGCTAGGATTTCCCGTAAGTCTCCTTTTATATGAAGAGTTAGGGTTAGATTGCTTTGCCACGTGACACCCTAACATTGGACCGCCCATTATTACTTTAAATAAGTATTGTTTAAGTGATCGGGTCCAAATGAGCCATCAGTGCTTATCCCAAAAACCCAGTTAAGCCTATAGATATGAACCAACAAACACAGTCTGGCGAAAAAGCTCTAATTCATAATCGTCGTGTATACTATACACACTCGATGAATTGTCAAAATTATCAAGATCACTCAACGCCTTGTTGAATGGCGTCGAGTTTACTCAATGCACTTGACGCTTCGTCGAATGGCTTCGAGACCACTCAATGCCTATAGAATCCAGGTTCATTTTTCAAAGTTAAACTACTATTCCTCGAGTATAACTCGACGATTCATCGAATGGAATTGAGACCACTTAACAAACTCGATGCCTACTGAATCCAGAATTTTTTGGAGAATCATTCATCGAGTATCAGTCGATAATTTATCGAATGGCGTTGAGACCACTCAATCCACTTGATGCTTATTGAATCCAGAATTATTCTAAGTCCATCTCTTCTTGTGCGTTGAGTATCACTCAACGCCTCGTCGAGTGGCGTTGAGACCACTCAACGTACTCGATGTCTCCCAAGTCCAGAATTATTCTAAGTAAAATTCTTCTTATGAGTCGAGTGTCACTCAACGCACTCGACACCTACCTACCAGTCGACGCACTCAATGCTTCGTTGAGTCTTGAATTCTTCTAAGTGACATTTTCCCTATTAGTTGAGTACCACTTGACGGCTGTTACCAGTGCACCCCGAGACCGTGTCAACTTTCCTGACTCAAAACACTTGAGAGGATTCTAGCATGAATCAGGACATTACATATTCGTTTATAGGATTTGGCAGCAAACTTAGTAAGATATGACTTCCCATTAATGAGCACATAGCATTTGCTACCAAGGATCCTAAAATAGGCAATGTTTGGTTTTCTACCTTTAATGATCTCATAAGAAGTCTTCTTGTGATATTTGATGATAGAAGCCCTATTCAGGACATGACATGCAGTATAAACTGCCTCAGCCCATAAATATTCTAGGAGAGATGTGTCACTTAGTGGTGTCCTTCCACCTTCTATGAGAGTTCTATTTTTCCTCCCAGCTATCCCATTTTACTGGGGTGTTTTTGGAGAAGAATTTTTTTGGAGAATCCCTTGTGCTTCATAGAATTATGTCATGCCATCTTATTGAAATTCAGTGCCATGCTCACTTATGATTTTGACCACAAAACTGTCAAAGTCATTATGAATTTGCTTAACAAAGGTCTTGAAGATGTCAAGGGTTTCATTCTTTTTCTTCAAGAAAAAGACCCAAGCAAACCTGGAGAAGTCATCAACTATTATAAGTGTGTAGACTTTTCTACCTAAACTATGAATTGGCATAGGATGAAACAAGTCCATATGTAGGAGGTATAAATACCTCATATAGCCCTTGGACCCAATGCTCTTAAAAGATGCTTTGGTCTGCTTGCCCTTTTGGTATGCAGAGTAAATTCCCTCCTTTGTGCATTTCATTTTGGGACCATTTCTGACTAGATCTTCTCTGAATAGCTTACTAATGGTCTTGTAATTCAAGTGAGCTAGTCTTTTGTGCCATTGCATATAATATGAGACTTTCTCATTAGCAACTAGACACATAGGGGTGTTTGAACTTAAACATAAAAAGTTTAAACAATAGATATTCCCATTCCTAGTGCCTGTCACGATGACCTCTTGGGCACTTGATCTTTTAATTTGGCGCTCATCTTTGTGGAATATAATGACATAGCCAAGATCATATAGTTGGCTTATGGTTATCAGGTTGTGTTGCAACCCTTTCACATAAAGCACTTTTGAGATTGAGACTATGCCATTGGCAATCATACCATATCCCTTAGTGAATCCTCTGTCTGAACCTCCAAAGATAACTTTTGGTCCATTCTTCACAGGAGTATATTCCTTCAAGTGATATCTTATTCCAGTCATGTGCATGGAACATGCACTGTCCAAGTACCATATTGGAGTATGGGTACTTGGACTATCCTGTAAAACATAATTTAGGTAACCTTTGGACCCCAATAGGATTTGGGACCTTGGTGCATGTTAGTCTAAAATTGAACAAGTCTACCTGCAGCTTTTTTGATAGGAAGAATAACACTTGAACATTTGGATTGTGCCAGCAATATATGGCAAAGTGACCCACATTACCACAACACCAACACTCATAGATATTTTATCTCCTCTTCTAAACTACACTTGTGGACATACCAATAGCAATCTATTCATAAGGGAAAGCATCAACCCCCTTCAAGCTTCTCTCAACATGGATCTGACTAAAAGTAAGTTTGTCATTATATATACTTGGCTTTCTTTGAATACCACTAACAATAGTTTTCTTTGAAGTAGACAAGCTGTTGATGGCATCAGAGATAGCTAAGTTTGGCTTTCTAACTGACTTACCAATGGTTTGAGAGTTTACTAGAAGAGCTTAATCACAAGACATTGCCTTATTTTTGTGTGATGGGGGTGGGGTACCAAAGATAAATGGTTTATGATGGGCCATCTGAATTTCCTCATGTGGTGCTTTAAAAGCACTCATCCCCTTGCCATCAACCGTAGTTGTGAACATTTTTGTTCACACTTGTGGATCTTCCATTCAATTAGTGACCATATATACTTTCTTTGTCATACCTATTTTTAACCCAAAATCCGCGACTGGTCCGCAATCCTTACAAAACCGGGAGGCTTGTGATTCCTAGCCGCCATTCTCCGTGAGTCAGTCAGTCCTCGTCGAAGCCGTGTGACCTCGTTGTCAGGTCGCCTCCAGGGGAAGTCCAGATCAGCCCATCCCAGAGGTCAAGCCGCTGAGCTGGCTAGGGTAAATCCGCCAGGCCACGCAGCTTCCCTCTTTCCTCTTTTCTCTTTTTGCTTGCTTCCTGTCACCTCTGCCCGATTCTCTTATACCCCGGGTAGTTGGTAATTATAGCCCTGCCCGTTTAGGCAGGCCCCCGAGCCTATAAATAAGGGGCGGAAGCACAACCAAAGCACGCTGTCTCGAATCCAGGAGCTCGTTTGTTAAGAGCTGTGGTCTCGAGCCTTGTGCCTAGCGGCCTACTGTCCGGCCGGCTTCACTTTTTCTCTTTTCTTTCCTCTCTAAGTGTAATTGCTACATTTTAAATAAAAGGAAAGCCCGCCGCAAGAGAGGCATTCAGGCCGCAATGGGCGAATTCTGGTGTTATCGCTTCTTGCAACTTGCTCTGGTTTGTTCTCGAACAACTAGTAACCGGCTACTCGGCAGTCTCTCCTCTTTTTCTCCTCTTCCCCCATGAGATTTAGAATAGTTAACCCGGTGGTACCTTTTCACGCATCAATAGTTAACATGTGACCTTCAAATATTGAGTAGTCGATGAAATCAGCGGACTAATAGTGTCAGACTGCTCTAGCCGCTCGAACTCGGCGGCTAGTCAACCAAGCCACGGCAGTGCTGGTTATTGCATTCACCCTTACACCAGCATTAGAGAGCCTGCCACTCTACCCGCCAGCTTTCCCACTAGTCTTCCCATCGGCTTCTCCAACCATCTATCGTCTCGTTCAAGCCGCAACTGTTCAACGATTTCTAAGTACGGTTTGGCTATTTTCTCCTGTTCAAAATGGATCTTGCGAAGGAATGAGGTGACTCTAATTTCCTATAAGCTATTACGGATCTTTCGGAGAAGCAAGGTTATTATCATCTTAGTGATGGGGTGCTTGACAGTAAAAGTGAGTTTTCTGCCAATCAGATTGAGCACATGTCACAATCCGCTGCAAAAGAGACCTTCACCCCTCCTTATGAAATTAGCAAACCAAACATGACCGCTTATTGTAGTCAAGGTCATGAAAGCCAAGAGCCCTCTTTTAAAGAAGAATAAGTCCCTTCTCCGTTGATTAACCAAATTCGTTATGATACTGTCGCTGACGATTTCAGAGTACCTCGTCTGCCAGAATATTCTGGATTTAATGATCTAGTTTCTCATCCATAAGCTTTTGAATCAGTTGTTTCGCATAGAAAAGAGTCAAACAGAATCAAATGTAAACTTCTTATTATATATTTTGGCGACATTGCTAGAGAATGGTTCTATAGTCTTCCATCTCGGTCAATCACCAGCTTTAAAGATCTTCAAAGGCAATTCCTTTCAAGGTTTACTACCTACAAGAAGCGGAAAAGAGCCGAAGGAGCTCTCTTCCGAATCAAGCAGGGGGATGACGAGTCTAATACTGACTTCATCGATCGATTCCAAAAGAAAATTTTGGATATTGTTAGCATTCATTAGGATTATTACCGATGTACTTTCGTGAACGAAATTCGAGAAGGTCCTTGAAAGTTTAAGCTCATTGTAAAGGACCCCCAAACTTAAGGAGATCATATTGAAATTGTTAATAAGTTCATAATGGGTGAAGAAGCAAACAAAGACTACATCTTGTTTTAGAATCAGAAGGCTAAGCAGCCCCAGGAGAATTCTTGAGATCAACAGCTTAGTTCCTCGAAAAATATTTCACAATTCAGAAGTTACAAGCCCCCTCCTCTCCCTCATAATAGGCCTGGATAGCCTCCTCAGCAGAATGAGACATCTGAGTTTGCAGAAGCACATTTTATCATTAATTTCGATCCTAAAACTCTAAAACATGTAAAATGTTCAGATAGGTATGTCAAGTTTAAAATCCCTATGGAAGATCTCCTGACAGTTCTTCAAAGAATGCCAGAATTCAAAAAGCCTCGACGCATGAAATCTAAGATTAAATATCAGCATGGAGAACTTTTCTGTAAATATCATAAAGATATAGGTCATCTAGCGGAAGATTGCATGGATCTTTGGAAGCTTGCAGACCAATTTGTGAAGACTGGGAAATTGCAAGATTATATCATTTAGTGACCCTCCAGCACATTCTTCTCTAACAAAGTCATGGTGCAAGCAAAGACATGGTTTTCTCAATAAAAAGGGTGTTTAAGATTGGAATAATGGAGCACCAATGCAGTTCTCACAAACACCCATTGACATGCAGACCCTAACAATTTGCAGTAATGGGGGTCGATCAAGTTCCAAGTATATATCATTTTGCTACATGCTTCACTACAAACAAGCATTCACATGCCAACTGAATTTTATCTCTTTGCTTTGCTTTTAATACTAACATACACACGTGTGAATACAAAAATGCCTTTAATGAAGATAATACTTGAATATCATATTATGTTCTTAAGCCCTCCATATCTGGCTCGACATCAGTCACAGATGTATATTGGCAATCCCGCTTGACTTCAGTCACAGATATTACGTACTTATCCCGCTCGACATCATTCGTAGATATTACGTACTTATCCCGCTCGATATTTGTTGCGGATGTTGAACGTTAGCCCCACTTCAGTGATATTTGTGTGGAAAGCAATGCCTCGTGCACCTACCCACATGGACACATAAGTTTGTAGCTCCTCCTGTTCTTTTCATGTTAGCGTGAGATTATCCACTATCTTATGATTTTATGTAACGTCCTAGTCTAGCCGGTTTATACTATTAGTTCACACACCACGTGGTTATTCAATCCGGTTTATTCTATTCGGCTTATAGAGGCCTGTTTGCCGATTTATTATTAATATACTCGGGAATCCGGCCGACTTAACTTAGTCAATCAATTCTAGGCCTGAGTCCATCGACTTATGGTATTCATACTAATCAACCTGCGATTTGCCGCTTCAAAGTTAGTATGTGTTTGGACTCTACTACTAGACGACCTATTTGCCGGATTGGAATGCATATGTATCTCTGGTCATCGGCTTGAATGCTTATATCATAAGTCGCATGTTGTTTATCTCTACCCTTTAGTATCTCCCATATTGGAAGCGCGGTCTATATCGATGTTCAGACAAGCCGCAACCATAAGTTGTCTATCTTCGTTAAGGATTTTCTGCGGCTAAAGAACTTAGCAAGGTGGCTTAATGTTCAGTGTATATTTTCAAGTATGCCGCAGGTTTCTTATAATAACCTATTCCTTCACAATAGAAGTGCGACCTGTCTGTATGTTTCAAAACGAGTACTATCGGTTGTATAGTTACACTGGCTCATTTGTGGTTAACTCTCCTAACCGTCCGGTTTGTGGCTTAGTATCTAATTTAAAGGAATTCTTCTCTTCCTTGATGATAACTTGATTGAAGTCACAGAACTCAGAATTTTCGTTCTTCATTATGACCTCAGACCGGTTTAAATAATAATTATCTGTTAAATTGGAAGCAATGTTGAGATTGTTTGAATTAATATGAGTAAGAAAAATGACAATAGAATTATCAAACCACGCATCAAATGTAAAATGTTTTAATTTCCTTTTCAAAAATGTTTACAAATGTGCAACTGCGCGGATTACAAAACAAACCGCCAGATTAACAAAAGAATAAAATGCAAAATACAAGTTAGAATTCAGAATTTGCTAATCGCCCGACATGAGCTTCTTAGCCGCAGGAATACTGGAGTCATCAACATCGACATCAGAGAGCGATTCGCCACTGCTGCTCGATGAAGCATCACCAGATCCACCAGTCTCTGCGGTCTTAGTTTCTCCGGACATAGACCACGCGGTCTCTGAAGCTTGCCCGCTTCAATCGGAAGTGGCGCTTTCGCCCCAGATTTTCAGACTATCCGCGTCCTCCTCGTCTTCCTTGCCATCGTCTTCTTCTTCCTCTTCCCTAACGTTACCCTTGCCTTTGGCCACACGATGCATAGCGGCCACTTCCTTTTTCATGGTAGTGTAAAGGTTGAGGAAGGAGAAGCCGTCAAATCGCGATACTAAGCCTCCAAGATCGCGGAGGCGGTTAAGCACTCCTTCAACTTCCTTGACAATCTGTTGTAAGGCGACATCTTAGAAAGCCGGATTCGCCGGATCGTACATCTTCTGCAAGTGAAGTACAAGGTTAGACCGAGCGGCTTCAAAATTGTAACTGCAAGAACAACATGTGACAACTTACCGATTTTTTCTCCTTTAGCTGCTTTATTTTTTCTTCCTTCTCCTCCAGTTGCCGCTCGAGGTCATTTTTGTCTTTCACTAACCAATTATAGGCTAAGACAATAAAATGGCCGACCTGTGCGGCTAGCCGCAACAAATCTTCTTCTGGAACTCTCTTAAACACCTTCATATTGCGCTTTCCATATAAAGTCGTGCCCACTACACTGGAGTGGCGGCTAACGCTGTTGCGCCTTACCCAATAAGGGAGGGCGATTGAAACCTAGACTCAGTAACCTTCTAGACTACACAACATTGTAAGATTGTCGTGCAAGCCCATCAAGCCGCTGCCCATTCCATGGAGGTCGAACTCGCCTGAGGAGGTCGATTCTTCCTCCTCATCAAACTGCGCTGGCCTGACTCGTTTGGTCCGCTTTTCCATTTGAGTAAAGGTAAAGCCTCCAGGAGTCAGTAAGCGTGACCGCAATAGGAGGTGAAGAAAATGAGCAAGGAGTTAGTTATAGGCTGCGCTGCTAGCATGTGCAAGTCGGTGGGGTTTGATACTTACTATCTTCCACCTGGACGCCTTCCAAGGATGGAAGATGTGGGATGTAGTGGTTCACATCAAGCCACTCATCTTTGAAGAACTTATAAATGTCCATCTCAGGGCCCTCCCGCTCGCAATTGGCAAAAGCGGCTTCATCACGAATTTGTGGATTGACCTGCAGCAAGCCGAGCTATCCCTCAAAGATCAGGTACCACTCTGACCAGCTCGTGATCTTATTCGCCAGATTCACCCCTTTCAGCCCCTAGCAGCTGAAGTATAGGTGACTACTTCAAGATCTTCGTTCTTGAATTCGGAATAGACTGGACAGAGAATCACTTCCTGAAAAGACTCATGGCAAAGCGGACACTTTCAGACCGTAAATATGACATGAAACTATAGATGGCGGCAATCGAATTGAGGGGATTTGTTCGGGCACCACCCCATAATTATCGAAGATCGCAATGGCTTCCATTAAGACAATGAAGTCGACGCCTCAATCGAAATGATCTATGGGGATGGCGATTTGGTTAGCATTTGACGAGTTAATTCTTTCAATCGGCAATAATAGCAGCGCGAGTAGTAGGCTATCTTGCATATACTTCTCGATAAAGTGGTCCGGCTCGGCTTGGGTAAGCCGACACTCTTTATGATCAGTGGAGTGAAAGGCGGAGGCCATGTTGGTCATAACAGTAGCCGACTTGTCAAACCGCGTCAACTTAACCTTAGCTAGTATCTTGAGTTTTTGTACCGAAGTCTCCGGGATCATCTCTATTTATAGAATTCCTATGAGGTAATGCGACCCATGTCAAATCATGGCTGGGTTACAAGCCGCATGGCTTGATCCTTCAAAGTACACAACTGAGAATCACACTGTCAAGCCAGTTTTCCGTTCGTCAGATCGCGTGGCTAAGTTCCTCCACTTGGGAAATTTCAGGACAAAACAAATATTTAGAGACCACAAATTATAAGCCACAGAAAGCCACAGGCAATTCGCAGATGCATAAAACAAATGCATAACAAATTGTTTACAGCAACCAAATTGTCCAACATCAGCAAGTAAAATTATATTACATAGACAAATCAAATCGCTCAACCTTGCTTGTCTCCCTTCGGTCCCTCTCGGCCTATTCGCCCGCCAGTCCTATAAGGTGAACCCGCGAGGTATCGCGCTCCGCACGGATGAATGGTATCATCTGTAGAGCCTTACCCTCAAGCTTGCTAGAGGCTGCGGCATGCCTAGCCGCTGCAACCCCTGATGGATTTGAAGTCTCCCTAGAAGTCAGGCGGCTTGTTTACTACTGCTTTTCAAGAATTGCCACAGCAGGGCGCTAGCCTCTACCAGCCTCCAGTGGCAGTATTTGGTCCGTCCCTTCGATAAGTCGCCCGACCATATCAACCACTAGAGCTTATAGATCCATCTTCTCTATCCTCTCCTGCTCCAAGGAGGCCTTCACCTCTTGTATCGCCTTCTCAGTGACCTATAGCACAGACTGCTGCTCTATTCTCTCCTGCTCCAAGGTGGTCTGCACCTCCTGTATCCTCCTCTCAGTGGCCTCTAGTGCAGACCGCTGCTATTCTCTTTCAACCATCAGTTCCTCCTCCTTAACCCAAAGGGCCTCGTCGTTCTCCCTCACCCTCTCCTACAAGGAGTCGACTTCCTTCCAGAATTCGCCCATCCTTTTGTTTTGGATACTTGGCAGCGGCGGCGGCGGCAGTAGAGGCAGGAATGTCATCAGATCGCCCGCTTCATCGCGGCTTCCGGTACACCTGCAGCGGATAAATAAGCAGTCAGATTTGATCAGATAATTGCGATCTCTTGCAAGAATCTCGATTGGATGAGACCGCCGGTCTTAGTTTTTTCTCCTTCAATAGCCGCGGTATCAAATCTAAATACTGATTGCCTAAATGTTCGGAGTCTATCCGCTTTAGCTATTCTTTTCATAGTCGTGCGGTCTCTTGAGCTTTATTTTTCAGTTGAGCCATGGTTAGGAAAAAGCTGGCTGGCGGATTAAAAATTGTGTCTGCCCCCTTCTTCTGTGACCGTAACTTGTAGAAATTTATAGTTTGCTTTACAACTCCATGTTTACCCTGCAGGAGTGGAAATGTGGTTGCCACCTTTTTCCCAGCGATTAGTTTCCTCATTTCCTCCATCTTCAGTCTAAGTTTCTATTTTTAGACTCCTTCAGAAGCTGTAGAAGCCGGCTCGCCTGGCCTCTCCCCAGTGATTTTGACATCGGGGAGATCGGTCTCTTGTGGGGTTACCGGGGTCTTTAATAGATTGTCTTGCTGTTGCAATGATTCTATATCCTTGAAGATGTCGCTCATGGTCTCGCTAGCCGCAGATATATTCTTTGGCTCGTTCAACTTGTAGGATGGTGTCGACGGACTCTCAGACACTTATTTCTCCCTCGGCCTATGCTGAAGACTAGCCGCTCTGGTCTTTACGGAAACATTTCGGTTTCCGGACCGCATCTTCAGTGCTTTCCTCTTCATTCATTCTTTGAGTATCTCGTTTCTTTTCCTTGACCATTTCGAACAGGCGACTTCCATATCCACCCACTTATTATCACCCATTGTGGCCAAATGTGGATAGTGAAGTAGACATCTCCTGTACTAGTCGGGTATCCACACTATCAGGCCTAGGCCTCTTTATGCCTCAAGGCTATCATCCTCCAATTAGCAGAGCTCCTGCATACATAACACAGAAAGGGTCTCAGGTAGATGTACACAAAGTGCCCAGCCCAACTGTCCTAATAACACAGGAGGGATCTTTGGGAAGTAAATACCAAAGAGCCAAGACCAATCGGCTAAACAGGCATGGAAAGGGTTTTTGTGAAGTAAGCACCAAAGAGCCCAGCTCAACCGTCCAAGGTCTAACTGCCGGCTTCTATCAGTATAACGACTAGCAAGCCTGTTGACCTGCAACATTGATCCTCAAAATAAGATTATACACTATATATCAACACATACACACATACAAACCCCACACATTTCAATGCTCCCAAACATCCAAAGGCTCCAAGCGAGTCCCTTCATATTACATCTTACCGTTCCCTTAAGCACACAAGGGCTCCACCCTGAGTCCCTTTTCAACTTTAGTATAGGATTATTGGTGCGCAATATTGTATCCTCAATAGTTTAGGTCAATGATCATAACCTCCATTTAATCAATGGTTATTTCTCTTCAAGCCGATTTCTGATATTCAGCACACCTCTTTCAAATAAATAAGCAATCGTTCCAACCGAATCGCATGTTTCGATCTTCAGCTATATCTACTTATATTATAAGATGTTTAGACAATACAATTTATGATAACTGCAGCAAATACTCTTCCAAAATTATTAACCAGGCAAGGTGATCTTTAATATCATCAATAACATAATTATAATTAATCAAACCAATCATCAGTACATCACTCTTGTGCATAACAGTTTACTAAAACTGGATTTCGAGAAGACATTTGATGATGACGAGGTCCTGCCATGTGCTTGTGATGCTCGTGACCTTTTGACTATTAGCAATGTAGTCCCGCCACTTGTTCATGATGACGTTGCTGATGTGGCCATTGACCCCACCACAGAGAGTTTATTTATTGGGTCGATCGTTTTAGCAAGTTGTAAGATGGGATTTTACCGCGACATCCATCACCAATGCAGTGCCAAATCTCCGCTACATGGTATGCACGTCGTCAACCATTACCTTCATATAAAAATAAATGATTATAAATTATTTATTTATAATTATATATATTTTAAGCATTTTATCTTTTGGCATTTTATTTTATGTTATTGTTATTTCAATTGCTATTTCAGTTTTTATGTTTCAGATGGCCTGCTTATAACCATCTAGTTTTTATATATTATTGAATGGTGGAGATGGAGTGGTGTATCCTATATATAGTCTTGTTTGGGTATTGAAAATTTAGATTTGAATGAGAAAAGAAAACCTAATTCTACTTGAGAATTACCGACTCTCCCTCTTGTAGCCGTCGGCCCCCTCCCATCCCTCTTGGCTAGTTTGGTCGCCCATCCTCCCTTCCCCTCCTCCTTAGCAACATTCGGCCTCCCCCTCCCTTCCCTCCTCCTTGGCCACATTTGGCCACACCCTCCACTCCCTCTTGGCTAGTTTGGCCGGTCCTTTTTGTCACAACCCGCATTTTCTCCAAAAGGACAAGTATCAGAGTTTGAGGAAACACGCGTCGTGATGCCACGTCGAGCAGGGGATAACTGCCGATGCTCAGGCAATCAGAACTACTATTATAAAAATATTCATAAGTTTAATGATAAGAAAGTTGCTTATGTAACTAAGAGCCGTATCCCTCGGCTCAGTGGTTCATCAGCCCACTTAGAAGAAAACATAATTTACGCTGCAGAAAATACTTTAATTAAGATAGCTTAACATCCTACATGAGTACAAACGTCCATGAAGGACAACTCATGTCAAGCAAGACTCTAGATTTAGTAAAAGTAGGGAAATGCCTTTTTTTGCTAGCTGTAAAGTACTTCTTTTAAGCTTAAAGACATGAGATGTATGTCATACTATTAGTAAGGTTTAATATTCAAAATAACTAACATGCATCCTAGCATAAAACATTCTCAAGAGACAAGTAACAGATCCAAAACTAGGTAACCAAACCAACATAGAAGAGTAAATAGTAGTCTGAGAAAAACAACCACCGAAGGGTGCCGACAAACTGACACGAACCCCTCGGTGTACACAAATGTCTGAGTAAACAAAGCAACAAACAATCTCACCTAAAGTGAGAGAAACACTCCTGCAAAGCGATCAACCAAAACGCAGCTCCAAACTAGCCGCTCAGACGGCTACAACCTGGACCTGAGGAATTCAAAGAAAGAATACCTCAGCACAAATAAAACAATGCAAGTGGCAAAAAGATAAAAAAGCTCAAAGCAAAGAAAAGATCAATAAACAGTGGAGGATCAACCCCCACCCAACAAGCTTTCAAACTCTGAAACAAGTCAACAAATGAACGAGATTATAGCAAACAAATCATCAATAAAAGCTGAAGGAAATGCACCAAGTGCCTCGGGAAAACAACCCGCTTCGGCTCAAACTTGCTGAAGCAAAGCAAGAAATTGCTAAACCAGCCAACAATCCAAAACAAGGATAGGAGCAACGGTCCAAGGATCATGATAGGAAAATCATTAACACTTAGTGATCCTCGTCTCGGAGGAGTGGGTGACCCTAATTTCAACGGAATTTTATTTTCTTATAACGACCTGGAATGCTAAGTAGCACAGCGTCGCCCGACCCACTAGTAACCCATGGAGGACCCATGGCGCTCCAGTGGTGTAGCCGGAATCTACAAGACCTGCCACGGAAACCAACACCCACATAACACCTCACCAAGACCTCGGTATCACTGTATGCTAATCAGGGATACAAACTAACAGTTCCATCCACATTAACTTCTATCAACGTTTCCTGGTCATACTTTCCAAAGGTTGGGGTCAAAACCCCGAAACAGACCCCCAAGGACTTCACTCAGCGAAAACGATGAAAGACAGACAATTGCTTCGGAATTCGTCGGGTATCACCATTGATACTCGACGGATTCCTCGGGAATTGTCAACGAAAACAAACGGGAGTCGTCGAGTATCATCGCGATACTCGATGATTTTCCCTAAATTCGTTGGGTATCGCGACGATACTGGACGAATTTCCCTAAATTTATCGGGTATCGCGACGATACTCAACGAATCTGCCAGGGGCGTCTCGACGATCTGGCCTACCAATCTCAACAAAAAGCCTTTGATTCTCGACGACTAACATAACGATTCTCGCCGAACCTGCCTTGCCATTCTCGAGATTTTGCCTTAGCGTCAACGTCTCTACCAGTGATTCTCGACGATTCCTACTTCGACGATTGTCTAGTGATTCTCGACGACTCCAACCCGATACTCGCCGACTCTACCTTGTGATACTCGCCGAATCTAGCTGGTCATTCTCACTGATTTTTACTTAGCATTCTAGGACAGCCAAACCGCGGGTAATGAGGATACTCGACGAATTCGTCGGGTATCCAAAGTGATATCCGACGGATTCGCCTCGTAGCACGGGAAAGACCGGATAATCGCCCTATAGCGTAAACCTACTCAAAATAAAGGAGAGAAAATAAAGATAAAGGGAAGAACTGGAGCAAGCAAGGGAAGAAAATCCACTTGCCTTGATACCAATGGAGAAGACGTCGCCTGCCTCGGCCGCTTCCAAATTCGGCCACAAGGAGCACCTAGCAACATTTTCTGAATCTTTTGGGGACAAAATCAATCCAAAACCCCTAACCCTAACCTTCAAAAGTCAAGGAAACGGACAAATCTTACCTCTACCGAGAAGCCCTCAGCGAGAGCAGCACAAAAATCCAGTCCGACGAGGAAAACGAGTCCTCCTGCTCCGCACACCGCCGACCGAAGTCCTTGCCGTGTCCGCCACTCCCCAAGTATCACGAAAACGAAACTACTGTCGGGTTCGGGAAGAAGAAGAAACATATGGACCGGACAAACCCTATCAATCCTAATTATACCCTAAATAAAATAAAATAATATATTATATAATATATATATATATAATAACACACCATCCTAATACAACGCTGAACACAAACGAACTCGGAAATGCGCGAAACTCGAGCCGTAGCCAAAAACAAATGCTACGAACGAAACGGCGAGGTCAGAATCCTAATCCGATGGGTTGAACTCAGGCAAACACCTACCAAAGCCAAAACACAAGCAGCTCCGCCGAGTCACCATAACAGACCCGCCAGCTAAGGAAAACTTGCCAACAGGCTAAGATACTACCCTACAGAGAACTCAAGGAGTCAAGATTATGCTCTAACCTCGGCACATGTAAAACACGTGCTAGGGTAACGCTTCTGACGTCAAAACCCGGACAACTAAAGAATATCGAAAAATCAGGGGCGTTACAGTCACACCCCCCAAAAAGAAGTTTTGTCCCGAAACTTGAATCACGAAGCGAAGAAGAAGACAGAAGAAAAGGCACAACAGGAGAATTCTTAAACGAGAATACTAACCTGAGAAGACTAAGAGAACAACTGGGGATGCGATTTTCTCATCGCGGACTCATATTCCCACGTTGCACCTCTAGCATCCTCATTTCGCTAGAGAACTTTAACCATTAGAATTGTCTTCTTCCTTAGCACACGATCTTGCGTTTCCAGAATACGGACAGGTTTTTCAATATACGATAGATTAGGCTGCAACTGGGGCACTGAGTCAAGAACATGGTGATCACTACGAACACACTTTCGCAAATGGCTCAAGTGAAAGACGTCGTGAATGCCAGGGAAAGAATCAGGCAAATCCAATCTATACGCAGAAACCCCGATGCGATCCAGAATCTGAAAATGTCCACATACCTGGGATTAAGTTTATGGTTCCTTCCAAACCTCTTAACACCTGGCATCAGAGAGATTTTCAGAAAAACCATGTCCCAAACTGCAAATTCAAGATCAACTCTGTGCTGATTGGCATACTTCTCGTACCTCTCCTGAGCCAACCTCAGCTTTTCACGAATATGTGACACCGAAACGCTCATATCTTCTAACGCTTCTGGACCGAGCAAGGGTATCTCACCAACTTCTGCCCAAAACAAAGGGGTCCGACAACGCCTTCCATATAACGCTTCAAAGGGTGCCATCTGCAGGCTCTCCTGATAGCTGTTATTATACGCGAATTCCATCAATCCGAGGCTTTTATCCCATGCTCCTCCATGGTCTTGAATATAACATCGAATCATATCCTCCAAGATCTGGTTCACTCTCTCTGTCTGTCCATTCATCTAAGGATGATAAGCAGTAGAATATCTAAGGTCTGTGCCTAGGGCTCCCTTCAAGCTTTGCCAGAAACGAGACACTAATCGGGAGTCTCGGTCTGACACAATGCTTGTAGGTACACCATGCTGTCTGATAACTTCGTCCAGATATAATTCAGCTATCTTTTCCATAGAATAATCAATCTTAAATGGCACAAAGTGGGCACACTTGGTTAACTATCAATGATGACCCACACTGCATCATGACCTCGGGGATATCTCGACAAACCGGTTATGAAATCCATGGATAAACTCTCCCATTTCCAGCTTGGTATATCCAAAGGCGTTAGCTTACCGCCCGGTCTCCTATGATCTGCTTTGACACGCTGGCAAGTATAACACTCAGATACAAACTTGGCAATATCGTTCTTCATACCTGACCACCAAACAATCTGTTTTAAATCTATATACATTTTGGTGGAACCAGGATGATAAGCAACACTGGAACCATGCGCTTCACTACATATTCTTGCTCGGATGTCCCAAATAGCGGGAATACTGTATCTTCCACGGTATCTTACGCGTGTCATCAATTGAAAAATCAGGTAATTCCCCTTTCTCAGTCCTACTGAGGAGGTTCTGCAATTCAGGATCGTCTTTCTGATGTAGCCTAGTGAGAGTAATCAACAAAGTCTCTTCCACCTCTAAGCTACTCGGCGAAGCACTATTCCCTACCGTTATGTCCATGATCAAAAACGCTTCGATAAGGGATTGCACCGAGAGATTAAAGATATGCGCGGGCTTCCGGCTCAACGTGTCTGCTACTATATTAGCTTTGCCGGGATGATAGAGGATATCAACTTCGTAGTCCGCAACATACTCTAGCCACCTACGCTTGCGCAGATTCAATTCCTTTTGAGTGAAAACATATTTTAAACTTTTATGGTCCGAATAAACCTTGCACGACACTCCATACAACAGATGTCTCCACAACTTCAATGCATAAATGACCGCAGCAAATTCCAGGTCATGCGTAGGGTAATTCTTTTCATGCACTTTCAATTGTCTTGATCCATACGCAATCACCTTACCCTCCTGCATCAATACGCAACCGAGTCCAACTCGCGAGGCGTCTACATAAACAGCATACTCTATTCCTTGCACCGATAATACTAACAATGGGGCAGAACACAGTCTTTTCTTGAGCTCCTAAAATGCTTCTTAACAGGCATCACTCCATACAAAGGTTGCGCTCTTTTGCATAAGCCTGGTCAACGGCGCAGAAAGCACGGAGAATCCTTCAACAAATCTTCTGTAGTAACCTGCCAATCCTAGGAAGCTCCTTATTTCCATAAGCGATAAAGGTCTCCACCAATCCAAGACTGCAGCTATCTTTGCAGGATCCACTGAGATACCTTCCTTACTTACGATGTGTCCTAGGAATTACACCTTAGAAAACCAGAACTCACACTTGCAAAGCTTCGTATACAACTTGTGCTCCCTTAGAGTAGACAAGACTAAGCGCAAGTGCAAGGCGTGCTCATCTGCATTTCTGGAATATACCAGTACATCGTCAATGAACACTACCACGAATTTATTAAGAAAACCCCTGAACACTTTGTTCATCATGTCCATAAAAGCTGACGGTGCGTTTGTTAATCTAAAAGACATTACCCGAAATTCAAAGTGTCCATAACGAGAACGAAAAGCAGTTCGTGGGATGTCCGACTCCCGGATCCTTAACTGATGGTAACCTGAACGAAGGTCGATATTTGAGAACACGGAACTTCCTCGCAACTGATCGAACAAGTCATCGATCCTGGGTAGGGGGTATATGTTTTTAACAGTCACTTTGTTTAGCTCACGATAGTCGACGCATAGTCTCATCGTTCCGTCCTTTTTCATCACGAAGAGCACTGGTGAACCCCAGGGGGAAGAGCTGGGTCTAATAAAGCCGCACTGCAACAACTCATCTAGCTAAGTACGTAGCTCCTCTAACTCACGCAGTGCCATGCGGTATGGTGCCTTAGCAATAGGGCGAGTGCCTGGCTTAAGATCTATAACAAACTCCACTTCTCTTACTGGAGGAAGTTTAGGAAGACTAACCAGAAAGACATCCGGAAACTCACTCGCCACAAAAACGTCCTCAACCCGAAGCTCAACCGAAGCAGCTTCCAAAGTAGAAACGGAAACAAGAAAAGAATCGCAGCCAGCCTCTAGAAGTTTGCGAGCACATACCTCAGAAATGATCGAAGATTCCTGACGTGGCGAACCATACACACTCATGGGCTAACCATTGCAACCTCTAAAGTCCATGCGCTTGTGTTTGCACTGAATGACGGCATCATAGCTGGACAGCCAATCAGTGAACAAAATCACATCAAAGTCAGCCAAATCCAGCACCTTCAGATCCGCAAAGACTAAAGAACCACTAATGAAGATGGGGCTTTTCTGGATACCCTGGTATGACCTCACCAGCTCTCTTAAAGGAAGTTTGACGCTTAGGGAGGCATCTAACGAGTCGAGAGTCCAGCAGTGACGGTCTACAAAACTCTTTGCGACAAAGGAGTGAGTAGCACCCGAATCGAACAAAACACGGGCCCACTAACCTTTCACCTTAAATTCACCTAAACACATAGCGCGCACAACTTAATTACGGAAACTAAGAATCTACTAAAAGAGTTTATTAACTAAACCAGAGACTAACCTGAGATCACTTGAGTCGATGATTGGGCTCCCTCCTTGGTCAACACATTCAACTTTCCTTTTCCTTTGTCCATATGTGGTACTGGCGGAGGTAGAGTCTGTAATGGAACTGTATTCAGCATGGGCTTGCTCATCGGGCAAATAGCTCTCTTGTGCCCCTTCTGTCCGCAGAGGAAACAAACTCCAGCCTTCTTGCGACAATGGGCCGCATCATGCCCACTCCTCTGGCGATCAGAACAGACATGACTTCCTTTTGGAGCATCCTGGATCGCGTGAACCTGAGACAACTTCTGCGTATCCAGTCTCTTAAAGCACTTCTCGAAGGGGTGACCTGGCCTGCCACAGAAGCTACACGCTTCTTTTCTATCCTTCTTCGCAGCAGGGCCAGATGTCCTAGCACTTCCTTGATCATCGGTTTCCTCTTGTCCTTCTTTGCATGTGTTCCCCTATTCTTTGCATTCTCTATCGCCTCAACCTTCAAGGCAGCTCAACCACTTCTGCAAGGGTCTCTGTCTTGTACGCGCTAACCAACTATTGAATGTCATATCTTAGACCACCTAGGAAACGTTTTACTCTTCCTTCTTCGGATGCTACCAAAGCTGGGGCGAAACGACTGAGTTTGCAAAACTCAACTTCGTACTCACCCACAGTAAGTTGCCTCTGCTTCAGGTGCAAAAAGTTGTTCATCAGGTGGTCTCGCTCGACCGATGGCAAAAACTTCTTCAGTAACATACTTTTGAATGAGTCCCATGAACTTCAATAAGCAAGGTTCTCTTTCTCTCTAATCCACCAACTCTTCGCAAGACCCTTAAGTTTATATGCCGCAAACATCACCTTCTTATTGGCGGAGATACCGGAATAATCAAACATTTTCTCGATGGCGATGATCCAATCATAAAACGCCATGAAATCTACTCTTCCTTCATACGAAGGAGGTCTTAGTCGCTGGAAGTGAGAAATAAAATTCATTTTCGGCGGCATTACGACTGGGGGAACTAGAGCAACAGGGGGAGTAGGGGTAGCTTGGTCCACAACAGGGTCCTGGGCTCTAGACTGCTGCCCGGCGACCACAACCAACAACGATTGTATCTGAGATTGCACATCCACCATCTTCCTCGTCAGGGCCTCATTACTTTGTCACAACCCTTCAATCACCGCTTCACTCTAAGCACCAGAAGACTCCCCTTTTGACTGGGGGTTCGATCTCGTCACAACGCGTTTAGGCGGCATTCTACAGAACAAATGGATATCTAGTCAAAATTTTGTCGAAGGCATCGCAATTTGGGGGAAAATTCCCCTCAAAGTAATCGGGCTTGAAATCTACCGACACAGGAAAAAGTCTTAACAAGGACCAAGTTTACGACACCGAAGCTGGAAAACTTGAATACTCAAATTGAGATTGGAACAAGAACGAACAACCGACACTTACCATGTAACGGCCTGGCCCGTAAGCTCAGAGGCTGCCGCACCCGCTATAGGCCGCACAGCATGGCCGTAAACCAGCGCTGCTACAGGACAGTAGCCCGATACACACTCGATCAGAACTAGAGGAGGACAATCACTAACACCCGCTGTTACTTTGCTCTGGGAGATCATAGAATGATGCTATGCTTCTAACTTATGCCTATGATATGCATGAATGAATTTTTAGATATCGTTTCAAATCATGAGTGTACATATGTCGTCATGCAGATCGTTAACTCTGCACGTGTGCTTATGCGATGATATGTTATGGATGTTGTGCTATGCATTCTAAGAAAATGGCCTTAGTGCATGTTATGAGCGGCGTACACATACAATGTTATGCATCCCATACTACATAATATTGTATGTAACGAAGAAACTTAAACGTGCTAATGCGCATCCATGTGATGGTGGTTATGCATCCCATACTACATAACCGTCACATGTTGCCACCTATGGTGGATCCATAAACAAACACATATTATGCATCCCATACTACATAATATGCCCCATATACTTCTTTTCATGCTATGAGTGTAGTGTCCATGCTTCCATCAAGATCTACTGATGACATATCGGTGGGTGTATGCAATGAAATGCTACTACCAGGGTTTTGCTCGGGGGCAAAGTTGTTCGACTGACTTGCCAAACCAACCGAACCCTTTGCAAAACCTCCCTCTGATACCAACTATCACAACCCGCATTTTCTCCAAAAGGACAAGTATCAGAGTACTAGGAAACACGCGTCGTGATGCCACGTCGAGCAGGGGATAACTACCGACGCTCAGGCAATCAGAACTACTATTATAAAAATATTCATAAGTTTAATGATTAGAAATTTGCTTATGTAACGAAGAGCCGTATCCCTTGGCTCAGTGGTTCATTAGCCCACTTAGAAGAAAACATAATTTACGCTGCAGAAAATACTTTAATTAAGATAGCTTAACATCCTACATGAGTACAAACGTCCATGAAGGACAACTCATTTCATGCAAGACTCTAGATTTAGTATAAGTAGGGAAATGACTTTTTTTGCTAGCTGTAAAGTACTTCTTTTAAGCTTAAAGACATGAGATGTATGTCATACTATTAGTAAGGTTTAATATTCAAAATAACTAACATGCGTCCTAGCATAAAACATTCCCAAGAGAAAAGTAACAACTCCCAAACTGGGTAACCAAACCGTCATAGAAGAGCAAACAGTAGTCTGAGAAAAACAACCACCGAAGGGCGCCGACAAACTGAAACGAACCCCTCAGTGTACACAAATGTCGTAGTCAACAAAGCAACAAGCAATCTCACCTAAAGTGAGAGAAACACTCCTGCAAAGCGATCAACCAAAATGCAGCTCCAAACTAGCCTCTCGGATGGCTGCAACCTGGACTTGATGCATTCAAAGACAGAATACCTCAGCACAAATAAAACAATGCAAGTTGCAAAAAGAGATAAAAGCTCAAAGCTAAGAAAAGATGAATCAACAGGGGAGGATCAAGCCCCACCCAACAAGCTGTCAAACTCTGCAACAAGTCAACAAATGAACGAGATAATAGCAAACAAATCATCAATAAAAGCTGAAGGAAATGAACCAAGTGCCTCGGGAAAAAACCAGCTTCGGCTCAAACCTGCTGAAGCAAAGCAAGAAAGGGCTAAACCAACCCACAATCCAAAACAAGGATAAGAGCAACGGTCCAAGGATCATGATAGGAAAATCATTAACACTTAGTGATCCTTGTCTCGGAGGAGTGGGTGACCCTTATTTCAAAGGCATTTTATTTGCTTGTAACGACCTGGCAAGCTAAGTAGCACAGCGTCGCCCGACCCACTAGCAAACCATGGAGGACCCATGGCACTCTAGTAGTGTAGCCGGAATCTACAAGACCTGCCACGGAAACCAACACCCACATAACACCTCACCAAGACCTCGGTATCACCGCATGCTAACCAGCGATACAAATTGACAATTCCATCCACATTAACTTCTATCAACGTTTCCTAGTCAAACTTTCCAAAGGTTGGGGTCAAAACCCCGAAACAGACCCTCAAGGACTTCACTCAGCGAAAACGATGAAAGACGGACAATTCCTTCGGAATTCATCGTGTATCACCATTGATACTCGACGTATTCGTCGGGAATTGTCGACGAAAACCAACGGGAGTTATCGAGTATCGTCGCGATACTCGACAATTTTCCCTAAATTCGTCGGGTATCGCGACAATACTCTATGAATTTCCCTAAATTTGTCGGGTATCGCGACGATACTCGACGAATCTGCTAGGGGCGTCTCGACGATCTGGCCTACCAATCTCGACGAAAAGCCTTCGATTCTCGACGATTAACATAACGATTCTCGTCGAACCTGCCTTGCCATTCTCGTCGATTTTGCCTTAGCGTCAACGTCTTTACCGGTGATTCTCGACGATTCCTACTTCGATGATTGTCTAGTGATTCTCGACGACTCCAACCCGATACTCGCCGACTCTGCCTTGTTATACTCGCCGAATCTACCTGGTCATTCTCGCCGATTTTTACTTAGCATTCTAGGACAAACAAACTGCGGGTAACGAGGATACTCGACGAATTTGTCGGGTATCCAAAGTGATATCCGACGAATTCACCTCGTAGCGCAGGAAAGACCGGATAATCGCCCTATAGTGTAAACCTACTCAAAATAAAGGAGAGAAAATAAAGATAAAGGGAAGAACTAGAGCAAGCAAGGGAAGAAAATCCACTTGCCTCGATACCCACAGAGAAGACGTCGCCCGCCTCGGCCGCTTCCAGATCCGGCCACAAGGAGCACCGAACAACGTTTCCTGAAACTTTTGGGGACGAAATCAAGCCAAAACCCCTAACTATAACATTCAAAAGTCAAAGAATGGACAAATCTTACCTCTACCGAGAAGCCCTCGCCGAGAGCAGCCCGAAAATCAAGTCAGACGAGGAAAACGAGTCCTCCTACTCTGCACACCGCCGACCGAAGTCCTCGCCGAGTCCGCCGCTCCCCAAGTATCATGAAAACGAAACTGCCGTCGGGTTCGGGAAGAAGAAGAAACATATATCCTATTTATACCGGACAAACCCTATCTATCCTATTTATACCCTTAATAAAATAAAATAATATATTATATAATATATATATATATATATATAATAACACACCATCCTAATACAACGCTCAACACAAACAAACTCGGAAACGCACGAAACTCGCGCCGTCGCAAAAAACCAACGCTACGAACGCAATGGCGAGGTCGGAATCCTAATTCGATGGGTTGAACTCAGGCAAACACCTACCAAAGCCAAAACACAAGCGGCTCCGCCGAGTCACCAAAACAGACCCGGCCTGCTAGGGAAAACTCGCCAACAGGCTAAGATACTACCCTACAGAGAACTCAAGGAGCCAAGATCATGCTCTAACCTCGGCACATGTCAAACACGTGCTAGGGTAATGCTTCTGACATCAAAACCCGGACAACTAAAGAATATCGGAAAATCAGGGGCGTTACACTTTTCCCCCTTCATTCCCTCTTGAAGAAAACCAAGGCACTCTCCCATATCATCTTCAATGGATCTCCACCGGTGACTCCGAAGAAAGCAGCGTGCGTCTTTTCCTTACCGCGTGGCTCCGTGGAATTTCATGGAAGTGGATCCTTCCACTTTCGTTGTGTGTTTCCTCCACTCATCCTTGTGAACGAATTTGAAGATCTTTTGCTTGTGATTGGGTAATGAAAATCTCTACTCTTGTGTGATTCCCTTCTTAATTAATTGGAGGTTGTGAGACATCGACTTTTATCCGCGGCTTTTGAATCCGACTTTTTTTTAAATCTGATTTTGTTGTTTATGTTCTTCAATTTCCTTAATCGAATTTGGATCAGGTGTATCCTTTTCTCTTGATCCAAATATTAGCAAAGAGCCCTTATTAGATCTCTAAAGGATTGGCGATCACTAATGTTAAATTCAGATTTTGGGAGCAAACAAGCCTTATTTTGGATCATGCTTTTAGTTAAGTTCTTCTTATATTGTGGTTGTGAATATTGCGTAATGAACAGTAAATATTGGGGGGCTAGGATCCATAATTTTAGCTGTTGTGAGTGTTGTGGTATTGATTGATTAACAAGACTAACACGTGCTAAATTAATCCCTGTGTTAAAGACGTCCATCAAGAACAAAATAAACTGTTCGGAACCCATTATACGCCCACTACGTGTTTGTGTTATCATCCAACCCTTGATATCATTATAACTATTCTAATGAAATCGATAGCCTACATCACCATTGTCCACCAAAAATTACATGTAACCCGAAATCAGAAAGGTATTTTCAAGGGATACAACTTCGGTATTGAGCCTAGGGTCCAAATCTTTCATACCCGAAATCGAGTTTCACTCTTACTGTGTACACTTGGACAGAACTAATCCTGTAAAATTGTCATTTCAACATAACATACAAAAATCCCCACAAAATGTGTAACAGTCTATTCAAAAGGTCTTCTTGAGGGCTACAACTTTAATGTTGAGCCTAAGACCTGATTTCGAACGGATCATACCTAGAATCAGGCTTATGTATGTTGCACACAGAGAATAGATTTCGGTTGAGCACTTTCAACACGGATCGTAAATATGGACGAACGACATCGATTTGTCTCCTTCCTCTAGCCATCACACAAGGCACATCCAAATTTTCTCCTCCTTTTCTCCCTCAATAGACCACCATTCTTCATGATATCAAGTTTGTCACCTTCACATTGAAGAGAGTATTTTATTTAAGATAACTTCGTGGAGATCGATGCCCAAAAAAGAAAGTTCTAGCGTGGTATCTTCCTAAGAAAACTCCATTGAACTCCCAAATCAAGCTCTCTTGAGCTTATGTCGCTCCTATACTTTGGATCAAAGATCTAGCACCAAGGGAAAGGGTAGTAAGCTCACCTGGTTTCTTGCCATGGACCGAGTCCTTCTCTTCGGCGGCATGTCAGTGTTCGGCTTTCGATGGTACAGTCCCGTTCTTTATTCTTCCATGGAAAGAGTCGGCTTGTTGAAGGAGATGAATAAGGTTTTTCTTATAAAGAATGACCGATAAGATCTAGAGTTGAAAGTTTCAATAGCATGTGTCACTCTCTTGTTGGACCATACTTGTTATACATAAATAAATATGCCATATGAATAGTTCCCGAAATGGTTCAACCCGCTGGTTCATCTCAGGCCGCAAGCTTCAAGTGAACACGCAAAAAACTATAAGTCCATTCATCGAGTATACTCAACGAATTGTCAAGGCCTCTCGACGTATTGTGGAGTCCACTCGACATATCGTCGAGTCCACTCGACGAATCGTTGATTCCACTTGACGAGTCCACTGACTTCATCGAATCTGTAAGTCTACCTCGATGAATCCATCGAATCCACTCAAGGAATCATTGGGACTACTCGATTGTTTCTACAACCACTCGATGAATTGTTGAGACTACTCGATGCTTTTAACTCTTCTCGACGAATCAGATGATTAACTGACAAATAAAATTGACTACTCGAAAAATTCCTGATTTCTCTGAAGTCCTTTCTTAACTCCCTCGTAACCATGGGTTCTCTCCCAACATTTTCTACTGGCTCAAGTCACCATAGTGACACCAAAACACGCCTGAGTGGTCTAGCTCGAAATGGGACATTACATATTCTTTTATGTAAGCTTGTTCAACTCTTGGTAATCTATACACAACTGCAAGCTTCCATCATTTTTCTTCACGAAAAGGATCGGTGCACTCCAAGGTGACGAACTTAGACACATATAACCCTTATCTAGCAGCTCTTGAAGCTGCACTTTCATTTTTTCCAGTACCTTCGACACTAAATATTGTGTTTTTCTATACGTCACAAAACTTGTGTGCAGCAAAAATGGAATAAGAAAACCCAAAATAGTTCAGATCTAGCGACGAAAATTTATCAAGAAGTGACATAAATATGAATAAAATTATACCTTTGAGGGATTGAGTCAATACTCAACCAAGGTGCTTCGATGAAGTCCAACGAACTCCAACAGCTGGAGTTCCAAGCATAGAACAGTGTCAATGCCTCTACATATATCCACACGAGCACGGAGAACCCTAGACTCTTATCACACAAGATCTAAGTCAGAAGAACGCTTGCCTGAACGTCTCCACGGACTACTAGATCCTTTAAAGGAGGGGTGGCAGTGACGAAGACGATGCCCTGGAAACACTTTCTGGCGACAATAGCAGGTCGGGTAGTTGGCAGAAACGAGCGGCGATCACGTTCTTGGCAGAACCGTTCCATCAGGTAGAGAAGATACCATCTCTCGATTAGGATAGAAGAATGAATAGTTCACATTTTTGGTTTACTGTACAAATCGTATTTATATAAGCTATCGAACCACTCGATTTCCGCAGACAACCTGAACCAGACTTAAAGGAAATAAATCGGAGGAAATGAGATTTGTCAAGTATATATATCGATACTCGAAGAATCAAAACCTTTCGTCCAAATAACACGTGAATCCTTGACGAGTTGAGACAGAGAAACCGTGCAAGTATTAAGGTGATATACGACAAATAAGAGTCTGATTCATCGAAACTGTCATGACGAAACTCTACAAATTATGTTTAATTCATCGAGATATCATTACGATACTCATCGAATTAAAACTGATTTGTTTAGATGTCACGACTATACTCGATGAATTCAAAACTTTTCGTCGAAACCACTCGGCTATACTCGGCGAATTTCCCTTAAATTCTTCCGACCACATACCTGATGACCAATATTTACAATATAGGTCCCGAAATGAATATCCTTCACATCTAGAACGTCAATGGCTTGGTCCTTCACTCATATCACATATGAGCAAGGCTAACAAAAACTTTTCCAACTTCTCAAATGCATTTATGTGCAACCACATAGGCTCATATTGCGTTGGCAGTGAGGTTATAGGTTTGATCACTTTAAAATCACCATGGTAAAACTAACAATCTCCCACTTGATCTTGAAAGTATCAAACAAAAGCTTCAGAAAAAATGAGCGGCATCTAGAAATGCATCATTGCTCCCCAAGGAATAAAAGTTTAAAACTCTAAATCCATTATGACCATTGTATCAGTGTTATCGCGTGCCTTCGTCGCTTACATCCAGATAGAACTAGAGGTATAGACCGTGTCACTCTCATAATTCTTCAATCATAGTTTTCTTGATCTAGAACGGACATCCAGAAATTGGCGAGTCCAATATCATATATTGACTCAACCAAAAATGGCCATGCATTTCTCAATACCATTCCATCAAGGGGCCAATGGATGCAACTCCTGTCATATAGGAGGACAAATCCCATCTCTGCTCACACACAAACACTCAAATGATTCGTAACAAACCCAATAACCACCTTTATCATCCATCTTTTTCAGGACTGGACTTTTGTTAGCAACAAAACATGCTCTTCCTCACTCGATGAGTGTTGTGACTTCATGTCAAAGAACAACAAACACCATTGCTACTTGAGACATACTTGTGATAGGTTCATATAACTATCCACAAAGTATTCTCATGGTGGGTATGTCCAGTACAACTTGTTCAATAATAAGTACCCATGTGATGACTTGATATCACATTATCATGACCTAGGAGAACCGGTCATCAGTCAACGCACATGCTAGCCTTAATGTTTCATCATCCCCCTTAGCTTCTTAAATAACATGTTGACCAGGGACCATTTAAGAATGAAGTTTCAAAAACATAGTCTCTCACATTCAAGTCACCACTTGACTCTTATAGAAGCAAATATTTTAAGGGCATTTATTACGTTAAATTAAACTATCACAATAAAAATAAATTTTACATAACAAAAGAACTTGCCATAATTATAAAATGAAATGTATAGTACACTATTCATCAAATTAATTATTATAACTGAAAAACATACAATTCACAAGACTCCCACTAGGGTTGATCGTTAAGATATCCTATACCCATAGATCTAACATGACCATCATGCTTTCTATACGCTAGAGGCTTTGTCAGTGGATTAGCTATATTTTCTTCAGTCGGCACTCTACAAATGTTCACATCTTCTCGATCGATAATCTCTCGAATAAGATGGAACCACCGAAGTATATCCTTGAAGAGCTGATGAGATTTAGGTTCTGAAGTAAGTGCAATTGCACCGTTGTTGTCACAATAAAGAACTACGGGATCAATAATGCTAGGAACAATATCAAACTCGTCGATGAGATCTAACATCCTATGCCGCATTTGCTGCGGCGATATACTTGGGCTCAGTTGTAGAATCGACAACTGTCTCCAGCTTTGAACTCTTCCAGCTAACATCTCCTCATTTTAGGAAAAATAAGAACCATGACTTAGACTTTGAGTCGTCCTTATCTGTTGAGTATTGTATCCTACTCGTCGAATTCGTCGAATATATCTAACGATAATCGTCGAATTCATCAAATATACTAGACTATACACGCAGAATTCGTCGAGTCCATTTGATGCTACTTTTTTAGATTTTTCTAAGACTCATTCGTCGAATATTGTTGGTCATGGCATTGAGAGCATTGATTCATTATACCTATATTCGACGAATTCATCGAGTATACCAGCTGATACTCGACGAATTCATCGAGTATGATTCTCCGCTTTATCGTTGAGTGTATTGCCGGCCAGAGTTGATTTGGCTAAGTCTTATTCGTCATATATCATAGACCATTCGACAAGTATACTTATGATACTCGGCGATACTCGATGAATTTGACTTAGGGAATTTTTCCAAAATTTTCAAATCAATGGTACGGGTTTCGGTCGGCCATGCATAATAGATTCAATGTTTTGTTTTTGGAAAGTTTCTTATAATCGTTGGAAGGGATATCTATATAAAAACCTAGGGGATATTTCCTTTCAACCTAATCATGTTATTGATCACATTTCAAACCAAGTAATATTTCCAAAATCGGAATTCAACCCGATCAGCTGTAGAAGCACCGTACTTCATGATTTCTTTAATCAGCCCTTGACGAATAGTGTGATTCTCTCTCTACAGATTTATACTCCTCCAGATCATGTTGTTTGAAGATTTAAGATGAGATTCAAGATCTTTCAAGTCTACATATTCCGTGTTCTCTAAGCTATTTCAAGCACTACCATTCTAGAAGAGCGACGGATTGAAGAGCATAATTTTTGTCTTTGTGATTGTAATATTGTTGTAAAACATTCATTTAATCTTATAAGAGATTTTCTCCGAGTTTGTAAATCCATTTGTGGATCGAGTTTGTTGATCCGTTTGTGGATCGAGTTTGTAGATCTGTTGGTGGATCGAGTTTGTAGATCCGGTCGTGGATTAAGTGGTAGGAGCGTCATCTCCAAGTTGTAGGAATTGCGGCTTCGAGATGTAATATTTGAAGAAATCTGAGTTTGGTGAAGTAGCAAAATCTAGCCCTTTGTGGTAGATAGGCGGGGAGGGAAAGTGGACGTACCCAACTCAGGAAACCACTATAAATCTCTGTGTTTATGTGCTTGTTTTTTAAAGTGATTTTTATTCCGCGAAAAGATACAAACATCACCTATTAACCCCCCCCCCCCCCCCTCTAGCTGATTTAGGTAGACAGTAGATACTTTCACTATCAGTTTAGAAGCTAGCATCCGTGTAACCCTTTATAATGAGATTTTCCTGTCCACCAAATACCAAGAACATATACTTAGTCCTTCTCAATTAATTAAGGATATTCTTGACAGCAATCTAGTGACTTTTATCGGGATCAGATTGATACCTGCTAGTCATGCTCAAGTCATAAGAGACATCGGGTCAAGTACATATCATTACATACATAATTGATTCAATCGCCGAAGCATATGAAATCAACTTCATGCGGTCCTTATCTTCACAAGATTTAGGACACTGGTCCTTAGAAAGACTCACACCATGAGATATGGGTAAGAATATTTCTTGGACTCAAGCATGATGAACCATTTCAACACCTTACCAATGTATGTACTTTTGGTCAAACCCAGCAACTTCTTCGATCTATTTCTATAAATCTTAATACCAAGTACATAAGTCACTTTGCCCAAGTCTTTCATAGAAAAGCAGTTCCCCTGGTTGTTCTTAAAAACTTGTAGGTTCGATTTGTCATTCCCGATCAACAGTATGCCATCTACATACATTTTCAGGAAGACAACAATGCTCACACTAATTTTTTTGTAAACATACAGTTCATCCTCATTCTTGATAAAACCAAACTATTTGATCTTTTTATCAAAACAAAGATTCCAACTTCAAGAAGACTGTTTTAATACATAAATTGTTCTCTGCAGGTTGCATATTTTAGTGGCTTCACCAGGAGATAAAAAACCCTCTGGTGGTGTCATATACACTTCCTCAAGGAGATTTCCATTTAGGAAAGTCATTTTGACATCCATCTGTCTGATCTCGTAGTCATAATACGCAGAAATAACAAGCAAAATTTTGATGGACTTAACAATAACAATATGGGAAAAGGTCTCATCATAGTCAACACCATGAATTTGTCTGAAACCCTTTCCCACTAGTCACCCTTTGAATGTTTGTACATTCATATCCATGTCAGTCTTCTTTTTGAAGACCCACTTGCACCCTATGGGTAATACCCCTTCAAGTGGTTTCACCAAGGTCCAAACTTTGTTTGCATATATGGAGTCCGTTTCAGATTTCATGGCCTAAAGCCACTTCTCGGAGTCCGATCCACACATAGACTCTTGTTAGGTTGCAGTCTTATCATCATGATCCATAAGCAACACATTACCTATTTGAGACACGAAAAATCCATATCTCTCGGGCTTAAACCTTAGTCTACGAGATCTATATGGAACATGTGTTTCTTGAGCATGCTCTCTAGCTACAACAACTTGTATTCCTTGCTCATGTTCAAATTCTTGTCCATTAACAGTTTGTGGTTCTTGAACTTCTTCAAGTTCTACCCTGGTAGTATTTCTACTTAAGAACTCTTTCTCAAGAAAGACACCAGTCCTCGCGACAAACACTTTTCCCTCGGACTATAATTTAGGATTCTTGGACTTATCTTTCTTAGAAGGTTGCCTGAAGATGATTTATCTGTTGTGATTAACATTTTTTCCTTAGGATACCCTACAAGATAACATTTATCTGACTTGGGTTCCAGCTTGTCAGGCATTTGACATCTCACGTATGGCACATAGCCCCAAATCTTAATGAAAGACATAATAGGACGCTTCCAAGTCCATATCTCCTATGGTATCTTTAGAACCGCTTTCGTTGGAGCACGATTTAGTATAAAAGCAGCAGTTTCTAAAGCAAAACTCCGAAATGAACTAGGAAGATCTGCATGACTCATCATCGACCGTACTATCTCAAATAGAGTACGATTCCTCCACTCAGACACATCATTATGCTGCGATGTTTTTGGTGGAGTGAGCTGTGATATAATACCAAACTCTTTCAGATGATCATGAAACTTATGACACAGGTATTCGCCGCCTCGATAAGATCATAGTGCTTTCACCCTCTTACCCAGCAAGTTCTCTACTTCGTTCTTAAACTCTTTGAACTTTTCAAAGGTCTCGTACTTGCACTTCATAAGATACACGTATCCGTATCTATTAAAATCATCAGTAAATGTAACAAAGTAGATGTACCCACCTCTAGCCATAGAACTCATGTGTCTGCATACATCATTATGTACTATACCCAAAAGATCATCAGCCCTCTCATTGAAACCAGTGAAAGGGACCTTTGTCATCTTGCCTAACAAACAGGATTCACATATCTCAAATGATTCACAATCAAATGAGTCCAGTAGTCCATCTTTATGGAGCTTGGATTTGCGTTTCTCATTTATATGGCCCAAACGACAATGCAAAAGGTACGTAGGCTTCGAGTCATTTGTTTTTATGGTTTTTTTAGTATTTTCTATATTATAGATCTGAGGTTTAGGTTCAAAACATATAAACCATTAAACATTTGGGCTATACCATAACAAATATCATTCTTAAATATAGAACAACAATTGTTCTAAATAATAAAAGAAAATCCAATCATGTCCAAACATGAAATAGATATAATATTTCTAGTTATGGAAGGAACATAATAACAATTATCTAATTTTATTATAAGCCCACTAGGCAAAGAAAAACGGTAAACTCCTACGGCGATAGCAGCAACTCTTGCTCTATTGCCAACACGCTTGTCCACCTCTCCTTTACTCAGCAATCTTCTCCATCCCAGTTCCTGCACATTTATACAAATATGAGAACCACATCCGGTATCAATTACCCAAGATGAAGGAGTAGAAAGGTTTATCTCTATAACATAGATACTTGAATTGGAAGTCATACCTCCCTTCATCTTCTGCACACCCTCAATGTAAGAAGGATAGATCTTCCTCCAATGACCAGCCTTGTCATAGTGGTGGCATTTCCCTTCTTTTGCCAAGCCTTTCTTGTTGAAACTGGAAACCGGCTACTTGTGGAGTCCGAACCCTCGGGGAAGGGGTGATTGCACACTTACTTTGCCAAGAAAACTTGACTGACCGAAGACTTAAAGCTTAGAACTAACCCAAGGCTCTAACACGGAGGTCCCAACACATACCCGAAAGATCTTAGAGCACTTCCCCTCCTTAGCCTATGTTGAGATAAGGGCACCTAAGAAAGCGCTCTAAGACAAAAGAGTAAGAGAACTGGAGAAACTTGCCTTTTGAGTTACCCCCTTGGGCCTATTTGTAGTTTTTACAACCTTTCCTGCAAATAGCAGAACTCCGCTGTTCCGAATGGTTATATGCAACCAAAAGTTGTCTACCAACAGTCAAACCCCTCTATTCTTGAAGGCTATATGCAGAAGGACATCCAGGTAATTTTACCTCTGAATCCCACTAGGCGAGTGGTCCATAGGAGCACCACTCGACTAAAGGGGCGAGTGATAGAGCAGTCAGGCACTTACCTCCGCGATATCCCTCCGTGGGTGAATGCGAGATCTAAAGAACATTGACGAGACCTAAAGAACACTCTCTTATCAATAGCGAGACCTGAAAACACTCTCTTAATACTGACTAGACCTAAAGAACACTCGCTTAACACTAGCGAGACCTAAAGAACACTCGCTTAACACTATTGAGACCTTTTATGACTTGTCGGGCAAGAGCCCCCCTGACCTTCCCTGGGCAAGTGCCCTTTTGCCTCTATGGCGAAAGCTATTCTGGAAGGGTATCACACACTTCCTGAGCAAAAATAAGAAGGTGTCCACAACACAAGCTTCACTCAATGCCAAGGAACTGAAGGCGTTGATAGCAAAATCTTCACTCAACGCCAAGGGCGGAAGGCATCAAGAGCGCAAGATTCACTCAACGCCAAGGGCGGAAGGAATAGAGAGGGAAAGCTTCACTCAATGCCAAGGGCGGAGGGCGTAGAGAGCGCAAGCTTCACTCAATTCTAAGGGAGGAAGGCATCGAGAGCGCAAGCTTCACTCAATGCAAAGGAACTGAAGGCATTGACAACACAAGATTCACTCAACACCCTGGGAGGAAAGCATCGAGAGTTCAAGCTTAACTCAACACCAAGGGTGGAATATGTCGAGAGTCAAGCTTCACTCAACGCCAAGAACTCATGGCATTGACTGTAAGACCCCCTTTTTTCTTTTTAAACCACCAGGGTATTAGGCACAGAACCGCCGCTTTGAGGTGACACCCTTACACCCGGGAAGGTCATCACAACAAAACGCTAATCCTCCCGGCCAAACCGATCATAGAACAGTAGAAAAATATGAGAGTATGAAGTATAAAATCTCTACACATGTCCACAAAATCACACACATAGTAAATAATCTCCATGAAGGGAGAGTCCACAAAAATAATAATAAAGTACTGAAAGAAGGGCTCGTGCCCGGTACATCAACATCCTCACTACATATCACTCAGCGCGGAAGCAAAAACTAAAACATCTACTATCATTCTAGACTCACAGTCCCAACTGTCTGAACTCCGGTGCTATACTGTCCAATCTCCAATTATGCCGACCTTCGGGGCTTCTCCTCCATGATGGGATCCACGGTCCCCTAAAATGATGTGGTTCGAAAACCGTTAGTCTAAAGACTAAGTCCTATCATCCCCCGCCCCTTCCCCCATGGCTCCTAGGTACCGAGCTGGGAGGAGGAAAGGAGAGGTAATGAAGGTGGAGAATGAACAAGAAGCAAGTGACGGCGGAACTAATCTAGTAGTTTAAGTAGCAGTAATAAAAGTATGAAAGACAGGACAAAAAATAAGTAACCTTAACTTATATGAAAACACATAAGCTAAGGGATCTTCTAAAAGGCACCTATCGTATAAAAAGTTTCATACCAATTTATACAATAGGGTGTCGGTTTTATATCAAGCATGTATATATCTATAGAATATAAACTGTTGGAACACCCTATTACTAATTTGGGTAAGGATCACTATGTTTTTCTTAGGAAACCAGGTTGACCTAGATGTATAGTTAAAAAGGTCAACATTAGAATGTGTCTAGGGCTTAGAACTTAGGTTTGAAGCTGCCCCCAGGACCATTCCAAGATTTCAGAGATAGAGCCAAGTCTAAAACCTTTTTCGTCGAGCTCGGTTCGACGAAACGTCGAACTCCGTTCGACGCTCTCTGAGCTCAACTAAGTTAAGTCGTCGAGCTCAGTTCGACGATCTTCGAGCTCAGATCGACGATCTGCCTTCAGTCAGTTTGCTTATTCATCGAACTCAATTTGACGATCTTCTAGCTCAGGTAGACGATCCTTCTTCACTTATTCTCCAGGTCGCTGTGCTCAGTTCGACGATCTTCGAGCTCAGTTCAACGTTTTCTGGCTGATGATCATTTCCAGTCTTTGAGCTCAGGTCGACGATCATAGAGATCAGATCAACGTTTTTCTTGAGAGATCGACGATCTTAAGGATTCAAATTCAGTCAGACTTTGGAATGTGTTTCAAATTATCTCAGCATTTATGTCAAGAGATCTGCCAGCCGTTTTCATTTATTCTGGAGCAAGTTTCAAGGAATTATTCAGAGAATGTTTTACTGGACTTTCCTCTAGAAGACAAAATCTTTTATGGAAGGCATTTAATGTCTGGTTAACGGCTATCTTGGACATAGAATCTTCAGAGAATTAAAAAAATCTTTTTCTCTTCTTTTCTCAAGTAACAAGACACACAGATACAGATAAGAAAGAAAAAGAAGAAGTGATTTATAGGATTCTCTGATTAACACAAGAAAACTCAAGTGATCAATCCTGAAGAATTAGCTGAATAATTTTGTGTACTCAAAAAGTGATCACAACTTCATCCTAAGGACTCCAAACAACTCATCTTTCAGCCTCTGCTGAAACTATCTTATGCTGGAGATCTGAAGCTTCTGAAGACCTATCACCCTGAAGCAAAGCTTCCTCTCCTGAACTAGTCAACATCTCAGGGGGAGCTTTGACAATACAAATCCACTAGTGCTTCTCTCTTTGATTGAGACAGAGAAGACAACTTCACCCTCTTTCTTTTTCTTTTCCTTTCACTCTGTAAAAGGGTATTCAAAACTCCCTTCAAAAGTTCTGAGTCTGGTTCTGAGAGCCTTGTCAAAACTCAGTGGTGGCAAGACACCTTATCAAAAAATCTAGTTTGGTTTTTGAGCACCTTGTCAAAAGCTCATTGGTGCCAGGACACCTGATCAACCCTTCCTGCAGTGGATTCCTACCAAGGGTGGTAGAAGAGTGGATGTACCCAGGTTTTTAGGGAACCACTATAGCTCCTTGTATTTTCTGGTTTGCTTGTGTGTTCTCCTTGCTGTGTGCTGTGCTCTTCTTTTTACTGTCTTTTTTATTCTAGAGCAAGGCACCTTACACCTATATATAAATTAAATCTTAAAAGCTTTGCTAAGTTTAAAATTGTGAATTTACTTTAAATAAACTCTATTCACCCCCCCCCCACCACCTCTAGAGTTGAGATAGATCTTACCCTCACTTTCAATTGGTATCAGAGCGAGGTGGATTGTTCATACAGGCTAACACCTAAACCAAAAGATCCTTGATAAGATCAATATTTTAAGAGGGTTATTTTCATTATATTTAATTTTATATAAAGACGTGGCACAAAACAAAGATTATGCAAGCACCAGGCCTCCAGTGTGCAATCTATCCAAGTTTGCACTTTAGAAAGCAAGGATTAGACTTTACATGAACTCTATTGATGAAGACATTTAATTCTATTTTGACAGTGTGCCCATGTCCACCAGCAAGCTCAAGTACAAATGTTGTTCCACCTCCTTCAGGAACAGATGCTGAAATAAAGAAGTGGAAGACTGCAGATGCCAAGGCCATGAACATCTTAGCTCAGACAATGTCTGATGAGAAATTTCAGAAGGTAGCTGACTGTAACTCAGCCAAAGGAATTTGGGACAAGCTCTCTGAAATTGTCTCAGGATCTGTTGATGAAAGGAAAGACAGGAGATCCCATCTGATAAGCCAATATGAGAATTTCAAAAAGGGAGAAGCTGAATCAGTGGCTGACATGTACAATAGACTAAGTCTGATTGTCAATGAGTTAAAGACTATGGATAAAGAAATCTCATTGACTGAGCTGAATGAAAAAATCTTAATGTGCTTCCCCAGCACTTGGGATTCAGGAATCTGGTCAATCAAAGATGCCAGAAGTCTAAATGAGATCACCACTGAAGCTCTCCTGGGCAAGCTCAAATCCTATGAGCTGCTCATTAGAAATAGAGAAGAAGAACAAAAGGCTACTTCTCCAGTCACAAGGAAAGAAAAGACCATAGCCTTCAAAGCTGCAGAAGAGGAGCCTGAAGATAAAGCTACAGGAAATGATGAGCTCCTAAGTCTACTGGCCAAAAGATTCTACAAGATGGCCAGAAAAGACTTCAGAAAGAGATCATACAAGGGTCATGATAAACCAGGGTATGATAAATCAAATAACAATAAAGAAATTATATGTTTTGGTTGTAGGAAACCAGGCCATATTGTGCCTGACTGTCCAGAAAATAAGAACAAGGACAAGAAAGATAGAAGAGAAAGAAGAAAGGAGAAAGATTTCAGAAAGAACAGCTCAGACAAACCCTCCTCCAGCAGGAACAAACATACAAGGAAGGGATTTGTTGCTGAGACATGGAGTGAAACTGAAGAGGACTCTGAAGCCTCATCCAGCTCCAGTGATGATGAGGATGATGCTGATGTAAAGGAATTCTGCATGATGGCTATCAATGCCTCTCAAACAGATTCAGAAGCAGAAGAGTCAGAATCAGATTCAGAAGCTCAACTAGAAGAAGATCAGGTAATCAATTCATTTGATTTCAGTTCTGAGGATTTTAAACATGAGTTTAAAGTACTATGCCTAGATCTGTTGGAGTCTGAGAAGGAAATCACTTCCCTCAGAAAACAACTATCTGAGTATAGCACTGTAAAATCAGAGAACCTCAAACTCTCTGAAGAGTTAGAATACTATAGAGAGGAGATAGCTTCACTAAAAAGTGAACTATCCAAGGCCAAGCAATTTGAAGAATCCCTTAATGGGAGAAGTATCAAAATAATGGACATCACAAGCACAGTGAACTCAAGATTAAATAGTACACTGCGCTTGGGTGCTTCATCTAGCCAACCCATAGTATTAACAACCCCAATCAAATTTATTTCTGATAAAGGAAAGGGTGTTGTAGAGGTAGCTAGGAAAAATTCAGATCTACCAAAGAAAAAGAAAGTTCAACAGAAAACGTCGAGCAGAGGTCGACAATCGTCGAACAGAGATCGACGATATCAGGCTAAAACGTCGAACTCAGCTCAACGTTTCCTGAACTCTGAACTCCCTCATAGTCGATCTTCGAACGAAGCTCGACGATTTTTCCCAAGATCGTCGAACTCAGCTCGACGATCGTCGAACGCAGTTCAGAGCTTTGAATCTTCCTTCAGAGGTAAATCTCAATTCAATCCTAGAAATGCTTCATCCTAAAACTTTAACCCTTATACTGAATGGATAGTACCTCCTAGGAGATACCATCCTGAAGGTTATAAGAGTCAACCTGGGATGTCTTTTATTTCTAAATTTAAAGGTTATCAACCTAGGCCCAAGGTAAACTGGGTCAAAAATATGTAAATTCTTATCTATGCAGGTGAAGACCTATCCAACATCAAACCAATTATGGTACCTGGATAGTGGGTGCTCAAAGCACATGACAGGGAATAAGGACAAGTTCACATCCTTTAAATCCAAGCTTGGACCCAAAGTAATTTTTGGTGATTCAAACTTTGGAACTACAAAAGGATATGGTGCAGTTCAAATTGGAACAGTCACCTTCAAGAAGGTAGCCTATGTTGAAGGACTCAAGCATAACCTGATAAGTATTAGTCAGCTGTGTGATGAAGGATATCAAGTGACTTTCAACAAAGAAATATGCAAGATCAAGTCAGAAGACAACACAACTGTGTTGACAGGTAACAGGAAAGGTAATATTTACTTAGTAGACTTTCATTCATCTAAGGTAGATGTTTGTCTGTTTAATTCCATATCTAGACCCAATATTCTATGGCATAAAAGACTAGGACACATTAACCTTAGAACCATTGCTAGGCTATCCAAGGACAACCTTGTCAGAGGACTACCTTCTGGCCCCTACAACAAGGAAGGACTCTGTAAGGCTTGTCAATTAGGCAAGCAAACTAAAAGTAGTTTTAAATCAATTAACAAGAGTGATTCACCTAGGATTTTGTATTTGTTACACATGGATCTTTTTGGACCCATTGCAGTACAAAGCTTAGGAGGGAAATCCTATACTTTAGTGGTTGTAGATGACTTCTCAAGATTCACATGGGTATTCTTTCTGAGGAAGAAGTCTGATAACTTTAAATGTTTGACAGATTTTCTCAAATGCATTCAGAATGAGTTCAACACTCATATTACCCTGATCAGAAGTGATCATGGGACAGAGTTTGATTCTCTTCTCATGCAAGAGTTCTGTCAAAGTGAAGGGATCAGGCATACTTTCTCAGCTCCTAGAACTCCTCAACAAAATGGGGTAGTTGAAAGGAAAAAAATAGAACCCTTATTGAATCTGCAACTACATTATTGGCAGATGCTCACCTACTTCTATCCTTTTGGGCTGAGGCAGTGAACACCTCCAATTATGTGTTGAATAGAAGTCTAATACATAAACTGAAGGGCAAGTCTCCCTATGAATTGCTCAAAGGGAAGAAACCTAAAGTAGACTATTTTAAGGTATTTGGTTGCACTTGTTACATTCATAATAATGACAAGAAATATCTAGCAAAATTCCAAGCTAAAGCTGATGAAGGAGTGTTTCTGGGATACTCCATGATTAGTAAAGCCTATAGGGTTTATAATAAAACTACTCTAAAAATAGAAGAATCTGTCCACATTTCTTTTGATGAAGCTAACATGTCTTTCAAGGAGAAGAATACTTCTACCATAGAACATTTGCAGGTGCACTCTCTAGCTGAAGACTTGGACAGATTACAAGTTACACAAAAGGATGACAGTAGTGACGATGAAGAAGCTGCTCACCATCAGGAAGAAAATCTTCTTGAAGAACCAGTTGTTGTTCCACAAGAGGAAACAACAACACAGGTTGGTGAACCATCAACACCCCCTGTTGATCTAGTAACAACAAGAGATCATGCAATTTCTCAAGTAATTGGAGACATCTCAACTGGTGTGCAAACTAGAAATCAGGTCAACCAGAACCTGATGCACACTTGCTTCCTCTCTCAAATTGAACCTCAAACCATTCAAGATGCAGAACAAGATCCACACTAGATCATTGCAATGCAAGAGGAGTTGCATCAATTTGAAAGAAATAAAGTTTGGGAACTAGTGCCTAAGACAAAGGATCATCCCATTGTTGGAACCAAGTGGGTGTTCAGAAATAAGCTAGATGATCAAGGAATCATTGTAAGGAATAAGGCAAGGCTGGTTGCTCAAGGGTACTCTCAGGAAGAAGGGATAGAGTATGATCAGACTTTTGCACCAGTTGCAAGATTAGAAGCCATAAGAATCTTTCTGGCTTATGCTGCTCACAGGGGATTCAAAGTCTATCAAATGGATGTCAAGAGTGCTTTTCTCAATGGGGAGATCAAAGAAGAAGTCTATGTCAGACAACCTCCAGGTTTTATCTCTCTAACCCATCCTGATTATGATTTTAAACTACACAAAGCATTATATGGTCTCAAGCAAGCTCCTAGAGCATGGTATGAGACCCTCGCATGTTTTTTGCTGAAAAATGATTTTGTTAGGGGGAGAGTAGACCAAACTCTTTTTATTAGAACCCATAAGTCCCACACCCTACTAGTGCAGATTTATGTAGATGATATTATATTTGGGTCTACTGATTCCAACTTGTGCAGAAGATTCTCTAATCTAATGCATTCAAAATTTGAAATAAGTAGCATGGGTGAGCTATCCTTCTTCTTAGGATTGCAAGTCAAACAACATGCTGAAGGCATATTTATTTCTCAAACCAAGTATGCAAAAGAGCTGGTTAAGAAATTTGGTATGTCTAATGCATCATGTATGAAAACACCCATGCCTACCAATGCTGTATTGGATGCTGATGAACATGGGATACCAGTTGATCAGACAACATATAGAGCAATGATTGGCTCTTTACTATACCTTACAGCTAGCAGGCCGGATATAATGTTTGCTACATGCATTTGTGCTAGATTCCAAGTTAGCCCTAGAGAGTCTCACTTAACTTTAGTAAAGAGGATTCTTAGGTATGTTAAAAGCTGCCCAAATCTAGGACTCTGGTATCCAAAAGATTCAGCATTTGACTTAACTGGATTCTCAGATGCTGATTATGTTGGTTGCAGAATAGACAGGAAAAGCACCAATGGAACTTGTCAGTTCCTTGGTGACTGACCTGTCTCTTTGTTTTGTAAGAAACAAACATCTGTGTCAACTTCAACTGCTGAAGCTGAATATATGGCTGCAGGCAGTTGTTGCTCACAAATCTTGTGGATACAAAACCAACTCCTAGACTATGGTTACAACTTAGAGAAGTCTAAAATATTTTGTGATAACACCAGTGCTATTTCCATTGCACAAAATCCAGTCCTCCATTGTAGGACAAAACACATAGAAATTAGACATCATTTTCTAAGGGATAATGTTGAGAAAAACAAAATTAAACTTGAATAAATCCCAACTAATTTACAAAGGGGAGACATTTTCACCAAGCCTTTGGATGAAAAGAAGCATAACTTCTTCCTCAATCAGTTAGGAATGCTAGATGGAGGCAGTTTAAAATAAACTCCAAGATTTTGTAAATCTAAAAATAGACCAAGACTAGGCTAAAAACTTATCTCTTTTTGTGTCTGTAGAATAGGTTTTGTCTCTGAACTGCGCTCGACGTTTCCCCAGAAATCGTCGAACGAAGATCGACGATTTTCCAGAAATCGTCGACCGCAGATCGACGCTTCTTGAATCGTCGATCTGAGTTCAGCGCCGCCGTTAGCTCCAGGCTTCCATTCTATCTATTCAGAGGTCGTCGAGCGGAACTCGATGCTCGACAATATCGTCGAACGAAGTTCGACGTTATTGGAGACTCTTCAGATTCCTTCAGTAGCCCAAATCGTCGAGCTGAGTTCGAAGTTTCATCGAACTGAGCTCAACGATTTTCTGTTTCGCCGTCAAACCCTAATATAAAATAATTTCTTCGGCCTTCGTTCTTCTTTTACACTTTCATACCCTCTGCAACTTTCTCTCTTTCCCTCCAAATCTTCTACACTTGGTCGTGTTTGTTTCATTGTTGCAGGTACAGATGGCTGGGTCAAGTGCTGACATTTCAAAGATGAAATTCGATACAGGTTTTGATATTGATATGAATTCGTTCGATGGAAGTGATCAGCGATTCAAGGACATTCTCAACCTCTTTCGAGAACAGCAGCTATCTCAGATCATGACCACCCGAATGAATATTGCTTCAGAAGAGATAAAAGAATGGTGTTTTACCGGGACAGATGAGAATGAGAATTCTGTCATCGGCTCAATAAAAGGGACTCAGGTAACATTGTCCCCGGCCCTTCTGACTGAAGTTTTCCTCCTTAGTTCAGGAGATGACTCCATTGATTTATCTGGAGAAGAGTATGCCTCTATGCTTGATAGAATGGGTCACACTGCTGTGAACCCTAACAAACTGTTCAAAAAGACTCTGTCTATCGAATACCAATTTCTGGCTGATGTGGTTGGCAAAGTGCTTCTGGCAAAGCACTCAGCCCATGACACTATATCAAGATATCAATTCTACTTAATGGGAGCACTGGTTGATAAGAAGCATTTAGACTGGGGATCAATTTTTTTCAGCTTAATCAAGAAGAAACTAAACAAAAACCATGTAAGCTTTGGGAGAATATTAGGGGTTCACCTGCACTCCAGGTGCCCTGAGCTGCTGACCTCTAGTGGGATGTTCATCAATGCATCCAAGAGGCTTACCTGTGCCCTATTTAGCAAATGGGATAGGCAAATCATCAACCTCATCAGGGCTGCTGCAACACCACTTGCTTCAGGCACCAGGACTACACAAGTCACTCCTCCTCAGGTATCTGCCCTAGCAGAAGAATTGACTGCCTTTTCCTCTCCTCCTCCAGCTGTTTCTATCCCAGTCACCACCTCAACCTCTCCTCAAATCTCAGCTTCTTCCCCCATTACCATTTCCTCACCAATGTCAACTCCTCCATCCACAACCTCAGAAGAATTCCATCCTCTATTCTCTTATCCAACTTTCACCACTCCATCATTTTCTCTTATAGATGACTCCTTTATGGATGATTCTCCTCCCTCTCCTCCTGAGCTTCCCTCAACATCCTCCTATCAACAACTTCTTCAAGAAGTCCTCTCTCAACCATCCTTCACCCCATCCTTTGACACTTCCATCTCATCCATCTCCACCTTAATAACTTCTATCTCCACTATTCCTCCTTCAAAGCCATCCATCCCTACACTTCACACCACCACATCCTCCATCCCTTTAGTCCCAATCACCCTCATTCCAGTACCTTCACCTCCTACCTCTGTTCAAGCCCATCTTGAGCATGTAGATATTTCAAACCTGGCAGACAAGCTTTATGTGTTGCTAGCCCCCAGGCTAACCTCACTGCTGGAGACCTCCTTGGCTCCACTCCTGCAATATGTTCAGGAGTTGTCTACCAAGTTGTCTACCAAGTTGTCTTCCTTCCTCTCTTACCAGACAATCCCTTCATCTGGGTGCCTTGATTCAATTGTCTCTGAACCGAGGCAGGGGGAGATGCCTTATGAAGCAGTGGATGTGCCTGAGACTGCTGAAGGTTCCAGTTCTGCTCCTATTTTTGCAGTGGACCTTCAGAGTCTGCTCTCTATTTTTGATACTGTATATTTCATCTCTCTGCCAGTTCAACAATCTGAAGACCTCACTAAGGCCATTGTGCCTATCAATTACTGTGATCCCAGCCTGATTGCCCTATATGTAAATTACTTCAAAGCTGTGGATGCTGATATTTTAAGTGTTGCTGCTGCTGTTACAACAAGTCTGCTTTCAGAAGATACTGAAATGGTCTCTGTGATTGAGGATACTGTTGCTGCTAAAGAACTTACTACCTACCTATAAGAATTTGAATCTGTTTCTGCTTCAATTGTTTCTACTTCTGCTGTCTCTGCTCCTGTTATTTCTGCTGCTACTGCTCCAGCTCTTACCCCTGATCAAATCAAGCAACAAGAAAAGTATATAAAAAGCATTGATGACTTGTTTGATAGACCATAAAGTTCAGATAGTGATCAGTTTCAAACTGAATCTGATGATTCCTCTAATACTATTGCCAAGAAAAGGAAGGCCAGAAGCAAGGCTATGATGAAGGTTCCCCCAGCTCAAGCTAAAGATTCAAATGACATTCCATATTACATTTTGAATGAATGTTCTATCACTGAGCCCTGGATGCAGTACTCCAAGAATCAAATAAAAGCTATGAAGAAGAAAAGGAAATTAGACAGATATGAAAAGGGATCTTCTCAGTTTCAGCCTCCTCCTCCTCCTCCTCCAGATTCTGGGTCAGGCTCAGCTTCTCAAGCCCCAGCCTCCAAACAAAGTTCCTCCCAGTCTTCTCAGAGATACCTTCCTAGGGGGAAATACCAAAGGGGCTATCAGTCAAGAAGGGGTCAGTATAGAGGAAGCCAAAGAGAGCATAGATTTCAAGCTAGGGAAGGACAAAGGTTCACAGAATCTACTCAAGGTCCTTTCCCTTACAAGCTCAGAGAAAAAGTTGAGACCAGAACTCCTATTGCTTAAGAAACTGTTAACAGATATAAGCCTGTAGTACCATTTGAAGACCCAGAGAACAATCCATTATCATGGACTGCAAGGATGAAAGAATTGGCTGCACTAGATCAATTGAAGAAAGCAAGAGAGCAGGGAAAAGATACCTCCAATATTACTACTCTGGCAGAACAAAGAAAAGCTGAATTGGAAAGGTATTCTTCAAGTAAATTCTTTGACCCAATGGACTACCTGAAGCTGCATCCTGAGGCTGTGGTTCCAAGGCCAAGAGCTCAAACCTCCTTAGGTGCAGATGATGACAAAAGGTCAAAAAAGGAAGCCCTTAATCCTAACAGAGAAATTATATTTAAGAAAGGAAATGAAAAGAAGTAACATGTGTAAGCAGACAGTATAATCTCTCTGAACTTTTGCTGAAATTGCTCTTGATTGCTGCTATGATTTCTTGCTCTATTATTTTATTTGTTGCTCTTCTATATGTTGTTGTAACTTTTATTCCTGAAATATGTAAATGGTAATCCTAACCCAAATAGGGGAAGATTGTTGGAACACCCTATTACTAATTTGGGTAAGGATCACTATGTTTTTCTTAGGAAACCAGGTTGACCTAGATGTATAGTTGAAAAGGTCAACATTAGAATGTGTCTAGGGCATAGAACTTAGGTTTGAAGCTGCCCCCAAGACCATTCCAAGATTTCAGAGATAGAGCCAAGTCTAAAACCTTTTTCGTCGAGCTCAGTTCGACGAAACCTCGAACTCCGTTCGACGCTCTCTGAGCTCAACTAAGTTAAGTCGTCGAGCTCAGTTCGACGATCTTCGAGCTCAGATCGACGATCTGCCTTCAGTCAGTTTGGTTAGTCATCGATCTCAATTCGACGATCTTCTATCTCAGGTCGACGATCCTTCTTCACTTATTCTCCAGGTCGCTGAGCTCAGTTCGACGATCTTCGAGCTCAGTTCGACGTTTTCTGGATGATGATCATTTCCAGTCTCTGAGCTCAGGTCGACGATCGTATAGCTCAGATCGACGTTTTTCTTGAGAGATCGACGATCTTAAGGATTCAAATTAAGTTAGACTTTGGAATGTGATTCAAATTATCTCAGTATTTATGTCAAGAGATTTGCCAGCCGTTTTCATTTATTCTGGAGCAAGTTTCAAGGAATTATTCAGAGAATGTTTTACTGGACTTTCCTCTAGAAGACAAAATCTTTTATGGAAGGCATTTAATGTCTGGTTAACGGCTATCTTGGATATAGAATCTTCAGAGAATTAAAAAAATCTTTTTCTCTTCTTTTCTCAAGTAACAAGACACATAGATACAGACAAGAAAGAAAAAGAAGAAGTGATTCATAGGATTCTCTGATCAACACAAGAAAACTCAAGTGATCAATCCTGATAAATTAGCTGAATAATTTTGTGTACTCAAAAAGTGATCACAGCTTCATCCCAAGGACTCCAGATAACTCATCTTTCAGCCTCTGCTGAAACTATCTTATGCTGGAGATCTAAAGCTTCTGAAGACCTATCACCCTGAAGCAAAGCTTCCTCTCCTGAACTAGTCAACATCTTAGGGGGAGCTTTGACAATACAAATCCACTAGTGCTTCTCTCTTTGATTGAGACAGAGAAGACAACTTCACCCTCTTTCTTTTTCTTTTCCTTTCACTCTGTAAAAGGGTTTTCAAAACTCCCTTCAAAAGTTCTGAGTCTGGTTATGAGAGCCTTGTCAAAACTCAGTGGTGGCAAGACACCTTATCAAAAAATCTAGTTTGGTTTTTGAGCACCTTGTCAAAAGCTCATTGGTGCCAGGACACCTGATCAACCCTTCCTGCAGTGGATTCCTACCAAGGGTGGTAGAAGAGTGGATGTACCCAGGTTTTTGGGGAACCACTATAGCTCCTTGTGTTTTCTGGTTTGCTTGTGTGTTCTCTTTGTTGTGTGCTGTGCTCTTCTTTTTACTGTCTTTTTAATTCTATAGCAAGACACCTTACACCTATATATAAATTAAATCTTAAAAGCTTTGCTAAGTTTAAAATTGTGAATTTACTTTAAATAAACTCTATTCACCCCCCCCCCCTCTAGAGTTGAGATAGATCTTACCCTCACTTTCATAAACCTTAACTTATAAGTACGCTCACGCGAACTTATAAACCAAGGGATTTTTTTACAGGGCCTATTGTATAAAACATCCCATACCGCTTTATACAATAGGTGTCAGGGGTTATATGCAATGATGATGCTATGACATGCAAATATGCTATGATAGGATCATGCAAGTGCAACTCACCCACCCGATTCTGTGCACACAGACCTTTAGTTTCCCCTTTCTTGAGCGTAACCTCCCAAGATACCTCTATAGTGGCAAACGAAAGCGGTTGGTTGGGCCTCGCCCACCTCTAAACCGGTAATTCCACTACCAGTCAGACCTATCGTACGCCTCAATGCTGGTGTACTAAGAGGAGCACCGGCGTACTCTTGTCCGCTGGCGCACCGGACTTATCTGTCCAAGTGCTAAACCACACTTGCCGAGCCAACGTATTGGCATCGGTGCATCGACCCTCCAATACCGAAGACCCACCAACTTATACGTATGCACATGAAACCTTATGTATCATCTACTGAGCCAAAGCTCCCCCGACTATCCTTCCCATCACAACCAACAACCGATCCTATGCTCCCGGGCCATCCTTCCCAACATAAAACCACCGAGCCTACTGCCCGTGTGACCCAACCAAACATCCCGAGAAATCGAGGTGAGTGAAACTGAATCCCTAGGTATGCTAGTTACTCTTGCAGTTTAGTTTGCCTACAGTTTAGGTTAGCCCAAGACTACCCCCAGCATACCCGTGAAGGACTCTTAGAGGGCACTAGGAACAACGATGGGCTGATGCCCAAAGCTCCATTTCGCAAGGCACTTATTATTAGTTAATACCCGATTCCCGATCCCTTTAGTATTACACTGGTTCTAACCCTAATGTGTTTTGACATGTCTCCCCCTTCACAGGATAGATGATCTTTCGTCGATCCCGAGTACCACCTAAACTTAGACAACTCTATAACCTACTCTTCCCAACTTCCAATGGTATACTCCAAGACACTTACCAAAATCAGTAAACACAATCCCATCTCCCTACGACCATTCCCCATGTTAACACGATTTCTGCAGTTTTAGTAAACGCAGACCATCCTAAGCTTATGATGTATACAATGGGAGGTACTCCAAATTATCATCCAAAATCCCTATAATAATTATTGGGGATCTATCATGACATGTTTATCCTAAATCCAGAATTTCATAATTTTCCTAATTTACTTGATAATTTTTTTAATTTTACTAAGCAATCCAAATACCTTTGTTTGAACATGAAGTACCTTTTTCAGGCATGCAAAATACTCCAAAAATTATGATAAATAAAGTATGGCTATTTAATTGTAAATTCAAAGAATCTAAATTTTTCAACAGGGATTAGACCTCTAAACCTAATTTTGAACATAACCTACATTAAATATTTTAAAGAGACAAGTACTGCTAAAATACTTCAAAAATTTCTGAGAAAATCCAATCATGTATATAATCACCAATAAACACTCTAGGTCAAGTTTCATAATATTTCAGTGAGTAGTGAACTCTAAACTTAATATTGCACAATATTCCAAATTGATACATTAATGAACTAAATACTCAAATTGCTTATCTAAAAAATTACAATCAAATTCTCACATGAGCATATTGTCCTATGAACACTATTGATCAAGTTTTACATTTTTAAATCAAACATAGAGCTCTGAGTCCATTTTTGAATATAATTGTATTTTTAAAAGCTTGTGAACAAAGTACTAAAAATATACATCTAAAAATTGTAATAAAATTCATGTATGAGTATATTGACCTAAAATACCCTCTGCCCAATTTTTATAACTTCCTATTAAAAGTATGATCATAATAAACAAATATTTTCAAGGGAAATTCCATGTACTATAAAGGAGCTACTAAGTATATTGTTCTAAAATTGCCAATAAATTCATCAGAGGTTCTAATTAACTCTATGACCATACATCCCAAGTTTCATAACTTTTCATTAAGTTTTGGTGACCTATCTTACATATATAAGGGTTATGCCATAAACAAGGGTTAGGATTTTGAGGGGTTTATCTATCTCTAAATCCTCCAAGATTTTTACCAAAGGACATTAGCTACCCTAGTATCCTCTCTACTAAAATTCAAGCCCATAAAAAGGCATTTGACCACATGTGTTGGTACCCTAGTTTGATTTGAGTTTAGTCCTCTCCTTTGTGCTCCTTGACCCAAGAATTATCTATGGTCAATGGTTAGTAGTCTAGATGTAGAGTCCTCACTTTTCTAGATTGAGAATTTGGTTAAGTAGTTTGTTCGTTCGACTATCGTCGAACGCCGCTCGACTATCGTCGACTAACTGTTCGACGATCGTCTATCAGTTGTTCGACTTTCAGTCTGCGAGGATAGTTCGACTATCGGTTGATAGTTCGACTATCTGTGTGCTTTGATAGTTCGACTATCTGCTTGGATAGGTTGACTATCTGATAGTTCGACTATCTGTTGATAGGTCGACTATCTGTTTGTCTTTGATAGTTCGACTATCTGTTGATAGGTCGACTATCTGTTTGGTTTTGATAGTTCGACTATCTGTTGATAGGTCGACTATCTGATAGCTCAACTATCTGTTGATAGTTCGACTATCTGTTCTGCGTTGATAGCTCGACTATCTGTTGATAGGTCGACTATCTGTTCTCGCTTGATAGTTCGACTATCTGCTTTGATAGTTCGACTATCTGATAGTTCGACTATCTGTTGATAGATCGACTATCTGTTTATTTCTGATAGCTCGACTATCTGTTGATAGCTCGACTATCTGTTTGTTCTTGATAGTTCGACTATCTGATTGATAGGTCGACTATCTGATAGCTCGACTATCTGTTGATAGCTCGACTATCTGTTTTGCCCTGATAGTTCGATTATCTGTTGATAGGTCGACTATCTGATAGTTCGACTATCTTCTGGTAGTTCGACTATCTACTGTGATAGTTCGACTATCTCCTTTGATAGTTCGACTATCTGGATCGTTCGACTATCTGTCCGATAGTTCGACGATCTCCGTGCGTCGGTCGACGATCTCCGAAGGTCGTTCGACGCTTTCTGTCTGCCTTTATATTTTGTATTTATTTATTCTATTTAATTAATTAATACATTTTCTGGCAAGTTGTTTTGAGTTTTATGATAATATTTCCAGGCATATCTGCTCTATTCTTTTTTCCTGAGTCAAGTCTTTTTAGATAAAGTTATTTGTCTTATTAGCTGACATTATAAATTACTTTATCTGCTGTCAGCCCTTTATAGCCGTTACACTGAAAAGTCTTCTTTTTGCTATAAAGAGTTTGTTTCTGATATGACTTTATTTAGTACTTTATTATCAAATTGTTTCCCGCAGCTTCCTAGAAAAAGGGTTATTCCTTTTATAGAATGTTTCTGCTGCAGAGTTTGTTATGTCTTCTTGATATTTACAGCTCAGGTCTCAAGTCTCAGAAGAAGACAAATTATTCAAATTAAAGAGAGCCGTTGCTTGCTGATGTTATATAAAGGACCCTTTGAAGAAGGATTCAAGCTAGCATATAGCTAACTAGAGTTACACATATTTTCAAGCATTCAAGCCTTCATCAAGATCAAGCTTTCTGCTCTCAGCAATTTCCATCTAACTGAGAAGTGTTAAGATCTTCTACTCTTCTTCAACCTGAGTTCTCCTGCTTTCAGGAAGTTCAAACTCAGAGTTCTTTTGAAGAAGAAGAAGAAGAAGATAGCTGCTTGAAGATCTTTACTTTATTATTTATCTTCTTGTAGTTTTTCCTTCAGAATATTCTGAAGAGTTTTCTGCACTGAAGCAAGACTTCACCTGGACATCTTTGAGCCAGGGGGAGCCTTGATTCCTTAGAGCTTTCTAGCTCAGTGCAAGTTTTTGTGCTTCTCTAATCTTTGTAAAATAGAGAAGACATCTTAACCTTCTTCCCCCTCCTGTACAGGGTTATTACTCCCTTCAAAAGTATCCCTTGGTGGCAGGGCACCTGATCAAAAACCTGTGCTTGGTTTTTAGACACCTGATCAAAAGTCTAAAGGGTTTCTGGATCTACCTGAAGCAGATCCTGTTGGTGGCAGGGCACCTAATCAAAAACCTGAGTGGATTCCTACCGTGTGGGTAGAAGAGTGGACGTACCCAAGTTGTTTGGGGAACCACTATAAATTTCCTTGTGTCGTCTGGATTCACTTGTTTAATTCCTGCATTGTGGCTGTGAATAGATATAACTAGGATTGCTAGTTGCTGATTAGGTTTTCCAAGCCTTAACTGTAATTACAGTTAGCTTGAGTTTGTACACATCACTTGTGTTAGGCTTTAAGGTTAAATCAATATCTATAATCTTTTCATTCCGCACTTCACTCCAAGGGAGTTGGGTAGACCATTAAGTTTTGTCTAGTGCAAAATTTGATAACTCTATTCACCCCCCCCCCCCCTCTAGAGTAGTATCTATCCCTTCACTTTCAATTGGTATCAGAGGGAGGTTAACTGACTGAATAGGCTAACACCTAAGTCACAAGATCCTAATAGATACCAAAGCTTATAGATATTCACTATCATGGCCCAGTACAAGGATTATTCTAGCACCAGACCTCCAGCATGCAACTTAGCTAAGTTTGGCATCTGGAAGGCAAGGATAAAATTATATATGAATTCTATTGATGAAAGCATCTTTGCTTCTATTTTGTCAGGTCCCCCAAGAGCACCTGCTGCTGCTTCTGCCTCATCATCTGATATGAGTGCAGTGCCTCCTCCAGATTACAATGATGAATACAAGAAGGCCAAAAAAGCAGATGCCAAGGCTATGAACATACTGGCTCAGACAATGTCTGATGAGGTATTCCAGAAGGTTGCTGACTGCTCCTCAGCAAAGGCCATGTGGGATACACTAAACCAGATTATAGCTGGTTCAGCTGATGAAAGGAAGGACAGAAGGTCCAACCTGATCTCACAGTATGAGAACTTCAAGAAAACTGATGCTGAATCAGTTGAAGCCATGTACACCAGGCTCAGCTCAATCATCAATGAGCTGAGGACCCTGGACAAGGACATATCATTGACAGAGGTCAATGATAAGATTCTTATGTGCTTCCCTAGCACATGGGATCTAAGGATCTGGCCCATCAAGGAAGCCAGAAGTACAAATGAGATCTCCACTGAAGCCCTCCTCGGCAAGCTCAAGTCTTTTGAGCAAGTGCTGAAGACAAGGGAAGCAGAAGCTGAAGCAAAGACCCCCACTCCAACAAGAAAAGAGCAATCTCTAGCTCTTAAGGCTGCTGATGCTTCTGAAGGCATCCAATCTAATGAGGAACTAATGGCATTGTTTGCCAAGAGGTTTCTCAAGATGGGGAGAAAGGAGTTCAGAAAGAAGTCTTCACGCTATGAAGACAAACCAAGGTATGATCGCTCTCCTGCTAAAGAATTATTTGTTATGGTTGCAGGAAGCATGGACACATCTTGCCAGAGTGTCCAGAGGAGAAGAACAAAGAAAAGAGAAAAGAAAAGGAACAGCACAGGAAGCACTCCAAGCCATCCTCCTACAAAAACAAGAAGAAGGAGAGAGGTTTCATTGCTGAAACCTGGAGTGATTCTGATGAAGAATCCTCCTCATCAAGCTCTAGTGAGGATGAGGAAGAGAAGAAGGCAAAAGAAGTTTGCCTGATGGCAATAGATGCCTGCAGCAACCACTCTGCTGCAGAGAGTTCTGATTCTGATGAAGAGATGCCTACAGAAGATGAGGTACTTTCTTCTTATGATTTTACTTCAGAAGAATTTAAATTAGACTTTAAATCTTTATGCTTAGATTTGATTAGTTCAGAAAAGGAAATACAAGAACTTAGAAATAGGTTAGCTGACTCAGAATCAATAGCTACAGAAAATGTTAGGTTAAAGGAAGATCTCACTACTTGTAGTGAAGAAATTAAATTTCTTAAAATAGAGTTAGCTAAGTCTAAGAGATTAGAGGAATCACTTAATGGTAGAAGCCTTAAGTTGTTAGAAATTACCAGCATGAATAACACTAGGTCATGTAATGACAAACTAGGCTTAGGAGCTTCTCCCAGTAAACCCCCAGTACTTCTTAAAAATAATCTTTCAACTCCAGTAAACTTTATTTCAGCTAGTGGAATGAAGAACACTGAGCAAGTAAATCTAGTTAATAAAACTTTAAATAAAGCTAAGAGAGAAAAGAGAAAGAAATTCTTTAAAGAAATGCAAAGAGCGTCGAATGCCGCTCGACGATCGGAAGCTCAATGGTCGAACGAAGCTCGACGATCTGAGCGCCCATCGTCGAACGTCGATCGACGATTTCAACATGATTTTCAAAATCATAATCAGTATCATAGAAACCTAAATGAAAATAGAAACCCTAGGTTTGTTGACCCATCATCTGCATGGAGAATCCCACCTAGGATATCTCACCCACTAGGTTATCACCCTCAGCCTGCATTCTCATATATTTCCAGTTTTTCTTATGTGAAAAATAAGGGACCCAAGGTTACCTGGGTCCACACTGTCTAAATAATTGTCTTGCAGGTGAAGGCCTATCCAATCACTCAAAATAAGTGGTATTTGGATAGTGGATGCTCTAAGCATATGACAGGAAATAAAGATCTTCTGTCAAAGTACAAAGCTATGCTCGGCCCAAAGGTTATCTTTGGAGACTCCAGCTGTGGTCAGACAGAAGGCTATGGCAAGATCACAATTGGAGCAGTTACTTTCAAGAGAGTTGCATATGTCAATGGACTGAAGCACAATTTGATTTCAGTCAGCCAGCTATGTGATGCTGGCTACCAGGTTTCATTTTCTAACTCCTCTTGCAATATTACTTTAAATAATAATGTTGTTTTAGTAGGTATTAGAATAGGTAATATTTACTTAGTAGATTTCAATTCATCTCATTCTGAAATCTGCCTGTTTAATGAAGTAACCCTTAATAATAATTCTTTGTGGCATAAGAGGCTCAGTCATGTAAATCTTAAAAATATATCTAGGTTATCTAAACACAACCTTGTTAGAGGCTTACCTTCTTGCCCCTACAAGAAGGAGAGCCTATGCAAGGCTTGTCAGCTAGGCAAGCAAACCAAAAACTCTTTTAAATCTGTAAATAAGAGTGATTCTCCTAGAATCCTGTATTTATTACACTTGGACCTTTTTGGCCCAATAAATGTACAGAGTCTAGGAGGGAAGTATTACACTTTAGTAATTGTAGATGACTTCTCTAGGTTCAGTTGGGTTTTCTTTTTGAGAACTAAGTCTGATAACTTCAAAGCCCTTACAGACTTTCTACTATGTGTGCAGACTGAGTACTCTACTCATGTGGCCTTGATCAGAAGTGATCATGGTACTGAGTTTGACTCTCTTCTCATGCAAGAATTCTGTGAGAGAGAAGGTACCAAACATAGTTTCTCAGCTCCTAGAACTCCTCAACAAAATGGGGTAGTTGAAAGGAAGAATAGAACACTCATTGAAGCTGCTAGCACATTGTTGGCAGATGCTAACATGCCTCTTTCCTATTGGGCAGAAGCTGTTAGTACAGCCAATTATGTCTTGAATAGAAGTTTGATACACAAACTTAAGTATAAAACCCCTTATGAGTTGCTTAAAGGAAAGAAACCTAAAATTAATTACTTTAGAGTTTTTGGCTGTATTGTTTATATTCATAATAATAATAAAGAATATATTAGAAAATTTGAAGCAAAAGCTTCAATGGGAATCATGCTTAGATATTCCCAAGTAAGCAAAGCTTATAGGGTTTATAACAAATCTACCTGTAAGATTGAAGAATCTGTGCATGTGTCATTTGATGAGCATCAGATGTTTTACAAGGAGAAAGAAAATTCTCCTTCCTCCAGTTCATTGCAGGTACCTGATGCCCCTCAAGAAATTCTTCAACTATCAACTCTTCAGATCACTGAATCAGACAGTGATGAAGACATTGCTGAAGCAGTTGTTGTTCCACCAACAGTAGATCAAATTCCACCTGAGGAATTAATCCCAACTGTTCCTGAAGATCACATCCCACCTGCTGATATTGTCACACTTAGAGATCACCCCACATCTCAAGTGATTGGAGACATATCAGCTGGTGTACAAACAAGACACCAATTAAGATAGGATGTGATGCATGCTTGTTTCCTCTCACATGTTGAGCCCCTCACCTTTAAAGATGCAGAGCTAGATCCCCACTGGATCAATGCAATGCAAGAGGAGCTCAATCAGTTTGAGAGATGTAAAGTTTGGACTTTGGTTCCAAGACCTAAAGGCCAACTGATCATAGGCACCAAGTGGGTGTATAGAAACAAGTTAGATGCAAATGGAATTATAGTAAGGAATAAAGCTAGGCTTGTAGCTCAGGGCTACAGATAGGAGGAAGGTATAGACTATGACCAAACCTTTGCTCCTGTTGCAAGGCTAGAAGCAATAAGGATCTTCTTGGCCTATGTAGCCTACATGAAGTTTAAGGTGTTCCAAATGGATGTCAAAAGTGCATTCCTAAATGGTGAGCTTAAGGAAGAGGTGTTTGTTGAACAACCACCAGGGTTTGTTTCTTCAACTCAGCCCTCACATGTGTTTAAGTTGCAGAAAGCTCTTTATGGACTAAAGCAAGCCCCAGAGCCTGGTATGAGACTCTAGCTAGTTTCTGTTAGAGCACAACTTTACTAGGGGAGTAGTTGATAGAACCCTTTTCGTCAAGCATCACAAGGACACAATCCTGTTAGTTCAGGTGTATGTAGATGATATTATATTTGGCTCCACTGATCCCAAACTTTGCAAAAGGTTCTCTGACCTGATGCACTCTAAGTTTGAGATGAGTAGTATGGGTGTGCTGTCTTACTTTCTTGGTCTCCAAGTTAAGCAAGATGCTGATGGTATCTTCATCTCCCAATCCAAATATGCCAAGGAATTGGTAAAGAAATTTGGGATGGCTGATGCTTCAGCAATGCCTACACCTATGGCTACTAATGTAGTTATTGATTCTGATGATCACGGCAAGCCAGTTGATCAAAAGAATTATAGGGCCATTGTTGGTTCCCTATTATATCTAACTGCAAGTAGGCCTGATATAATGTTTGCTACATGCCTTTGTGCTAGATTCCAGGTCAACCCCAAGGAATCTCATCTGATTCTTCTAAAGAGAATCCTGAGATACCTGAAGGGATGTCCAGATCTAGGACTTTGGTACCCAGCTGAGTTAGAATTTGAGTTAATTGGATATTCTGATTCTGATTATGCTGGTTGCAGAGTTGACAGGAAGAGCACCTCAGGAACTTGCCAGTTCCTGGGAGAGAGATTGGTCTCTTGGTTCTGTAAGAAGCAGGCTTCTGTCTCAACTTCAACTGCAGAGGCTGAATATATAGCAGCTGCTAGTTGTTGTTCACAGATCCTGTGGATTCAAAACCAGCTTGTGGATTATGGTTACTCACACAAGAACACCAAAATCATGTGTGATAGTACCAGTGCTATTTCAATTGCACAAAATCCAGTGCACCACTCTAGAACGAAGCACATTGAGATTCGGCACCATTTCCTGAGAGATTGTGTGGAAAAGAACAAGATATGTCTTGAGTTCATATCCACTGAGTTTCAGAGAGGTGATATATTCACCAAGCCTTTAGATGAACAGAAGCATCTGTTCTTTTTAGTTCAATTAGGCATGATTAATGGACGAGACTAAGTGTGACTATATCTGCCTATATTGAAACTTGTTTGAAGATCATCGAACGATGATCGAAGATCGTCGAACGGATCAAGTCTATTGTCGACCTCTGGTTGATGATGGCTTATCTGTCTGAAGATCGTCGACCGGCGTTTGACCATCGTCGAACAAGTCAAGCTCATCGTCGATCTCTGGATGACGAAAACCTGTTGTTTGAGAAGCCAGAAATAGTCGAACGATGATTCGACTACTCTGCTTCTGAGCCGATCATCGAACGACCGTTCGACTATCGGGTCAAGTATCTTTTTAATAGATCGACTATTTCCGGTCTAATATAAAGCCGATAGTCGACCTAGGTTAAAAGATCTTGTGTTTTATCATCGACGGAGCGTGACTTTTCGCATTCTGCCTTCCCGCTTGCGATTTTCGGCCGTTTCGTCTTCTTCGTCCTCTCCATCTTTCTCGAGCTTTCTCCAGCGAATCAATGGCGGTCTCTCCAGCAGTTCTAGCAGTTGTGAAGTTTGATGCTGGCTTTAGCGTGGATTTCGACGCGTTCAGTAGCTGCGATGCCGGGATCGTAGAAGTTCTTCAGCTATGCAGGGATCAAGGACTCGAGAGGTTAATGTCTGCAAGGATTAAGATAAACATCCCAGAGATCAAGGAATGGGCCTTCACGTCGTCCTCCACCGACGAATCAATGACTGGTACCATCGGCGGAGAAGAGGTAATCCTAACTCCGGCCGTTTTGACTGATACTTTTGGTTTAATAAATGGTGAAGAGGATTATGAGCAAGATGCTCAGGATTTCAGAAGAATGTTAGTTGAGCTGGGACAGGCTGAGGGCATTCCCACGAAGCTGCTCAAAGTAAATTTCCCTTTCAAGATCAAGTTTCTTGCTGAGTTGGTAGGAAAAGTGCTCCTGGGTAAGCACTCTGCTCATGATAATATCACAAGGCAGCAATTCGCACTGATGTGTGCGATTGTTAATCGGAAAAGGATAGATTGGGCGGGAGTGATGTTTGATTTAATAAGGAAAAAGAATGGTAAGAAGGAAGTTACCCTCGGAAGGGTTATTGGAATCTTCCTGAAGGAAAAATACCCCCAGCTGCTGAGTTCAACCGCAACAACAATTAACGCAAGCAAGAAGATGGATCCTAACCTATTCTCTAAATGGAAGAGAACTTTTGTGAAACCCTCTCTCACAGGGGTTGCTCCAGCAACATCTGAGGACACCAGGACAGAATCAGTCACTCCTCACCCTGTCGATGCTGGCTCAGCTCTTCCCTCCTCCTCTTCTGCTTTGCTGTCTGCTTCAGTTGAAGTTCCATCAACTTCAGCTGAAGTACGACCTTCTCCCTCTTCTGCTCCAGAAACAACTACGGTTGTTCCTCTTTCCCCTCCATCTTCTCCAATTCCTTCTCATCAGACTAGGATATCTGCTCCTAGCTTTGATTTGTTAGGATCTGAGAGAATTCCTACTCCTCCATTGTCTCCCATTCATTCCCCAGTTAATTCTCCAATTAACTCTCCAGCTCCATCTCCTATTCAATCCCCTGTCCACACCATTCTTCATCCCAGCACTTCAACCATATCTGCTGCAGCTCCATCCACTTCACATCCATCATCTTTTGAGATTACTCCTGAATTCATCTCCCGCATTGTGGAGTTGATTACCCGTCAATCAAAACCATGATTGAAGAGGCAATCGCTCCCCTTGCATCCTCCATTGATATCTTAACTGCCTCCATCAAATCTCTCTCAAAATCTACTGAGCCATCTTCCTCAAGGGGCCTGGTTTCAATCTCCACTAAAATCAGGCAGGGGGAGATGTTCTATGAAGATGCCTCAGAACCTCCTGCCTCCCTTCCAGCTATAACAGATACTGTAATGACAGCCCTGGAAGAGTCTGCTCCAGCTGAGAAAGAAGTAGTTCCTGTGTTATCTGATAAGGAAATAGCTGATGGAATCATGCTATCTGAAATTGCAGTAAAAGTCTGCCTAGAAGATCTCACCACTCCTGTGGTTGCTAGATTCCTAGAAGGAATTATCACCTCATATCTAGATGAATCATGGGAGATGGTCAAGTATGAAGGTAATTCACTTATTCGATTTATTGACGAGTCAATTAATTTGCTTGCTAGTGAATACCTTGAAGGAATGATTATTTCTTATTTAGCAGATATGTATTCATAATTCTACAGATTTTATTAGAGAGGATTTATCTGCTCAGATAATAGTAATTGTCTCAGAGGCTGCCCCAAGTGTTCCTGATATCCAAGTAGATCCAGAATTGGAATCGTTTTTAGATGATAGAGAAGATGAGCCTGAGAATCAAGATGAAGTCAAAGATGACACTCCTGCTCTGAGTATGGAAGAAGTTCAAGCAAGAGCTTCCTGGGATTTAAGAGTACAGTCTTTAAAAGAGAAAGAAAAAGAGCTGCAAGTTGAAAAGTCAACCATCTGGGATGACTCACCAGGGTTGGACTTAGATTCCCTTCTGGCTCTGGATGCCATTGAAGAGGAAAGAGAGAAATCTTCTCTGAAGCTTAAAGAAAAGGCTGTTTCTGAAGCCTATGATCCGTATGATAATCCCCCATCATCCCACTCTGATGATGAGGATGATTCTGATGTATCTGAAAATTCAAAGAGAAAGAAAGTTGTTCAAAAGAAGAGAAAAGCTGCTCCTCCTCCTCCCAGTAAAGACAATGATATTCCTTATTACATTCTGAAGGGCATTGACCCTAAGTCAAAGGAATTTCAGCATTGGATGTGGTTCTCAAAGAACCAGCAGAAAGAAAGGAAAAGATCTAAAAGATATGATAGTCCTGGTTCAAGATGGACTCCCAGAGGTCCTCCTCCTCCTCCTCCAGGTGCAGGAGCTTCTGGTAATCTTTCTGCCAACCCTTCTGCATCTTCAGGAAAATCTGCTCCATCAGCAAGATCTGCTTCGTCTCAGCATCAATCAAGGAAAAGCTCTTATAGCTCTCATGGAAAGTCTCATTCTGGCAGTCAAATGCATGAAGCAGAAGTGAAAGAACAAGTTAAGGAGGTTGTGTATCTAAAGCCAACTTTTTCACCTCCTCCTTCTCCTAAGAGAAAGGTTTCAACTGCTGCACCAGTTCAGTCTGAGAAAGTTGTTTTAAAAGGTAAGTAGTTTACTTTGTTTTAAAATTCTAGCAAGGACCTTTTGCTAAGTTTGCTCCAATATCTTATCTAGATAAAGAATCAGATGCTACTCCTCCTGAGCCTGTTTATGAAAGTCCAGAGCTAGATCCTAACTTTAGGATGGCTCGTTTTCACGAACTAGTTGGAGCAGCTCAAATAAGAAAAACAAAAGCAGAAGGAAAAGATATTACTGGTTTAACCACCATGTTTGCTTTCAGAAAGAAAGAGTTTGAAAAGTTCCAAGTCAATCCTGATGTATTTGATCCCTCAAAATATATGGAAAAGCATCCTGAAGCAGTAGTCCCAAGAGCTGCAGAATTGAAGATCATTGGCGTGTAGGACTTGAAGCTATCAAAGAAAGAATCTGATGATCCTCTAAGGAAAATCTCTTTTGTTCCTAGTTCCTCTGCCCCCTTGCCAGATTCTGGAGACTCTTAATAGTTTGATTGACTGCTGTGTTATAATTGTTTATTATCTATCTAGTTGATAATCTGCTAGTTAATTGTTATCTATTTTCTGTTTTGTTTATAGTGTTCTATAGCTAGCTGTATGTTTTAGTTTTTGAGAGACTTAACTCAAATAGGGGGAGATTGTTGGTACCCTAGTTTGATTTGAGTTTAGTCCTCTCCTTTGTACTCCTTGACCCAAAAATTATCTATGGTCAATGGTTAGTAGTCTAGCTGTAGAGTCCTCACTTTTCCAGATTGAGAATTTGGTTAAGTAGTTTGTTCGTTCGACTATCGTCGAACGCCGCTCGACTATCGTCGACTAACTGTTCGACGATCGTCTATCAGTTGTTCGACTTTCAGTCTGCGAGGATAGTTCGACTATCGGTTGATAGTTCAATTATCTGTGTGCTTTGATAGTTCGACTATCTGCTTGGATAGGTCGACTATCTGATAGTTCGACTATCTGTTGATAGGTCGACTATCTGTTTGTCTTTGATAGTTCGACTATCTGTTGATAGGTCGACTATCTGTTTGGTTTTGATAGTTTGACTATCTGTTGATAGGTCGACTATCTAATTGCTCAACTATCTGTTGATAGTTCGACTATCTGTTCTGCGTTGATAGCTCGACTATCTGTTGATAGGTCGACTATCTGTTCTCGCTTGATAGTTCGACTATCTGCTTTGATAGTTCGACTATCTGATAGTTCGACTATCTGTTGATAGATCGACTATCTGTTTGTTTCTGATAGCTCGACTATCTGTTGATAGCTCGACTATCTGTTTGTTCTTGATAGTTCGACTATCTGATTGATAGGTCGACTATCTGATAGCTCGACTATCTGTTGATAGCTCGACTATCTGTTTTGCCCTGATAGTTCGACTATCTGTTGATAGGTCGACTATCTGATAGTTCGACTATCTTCTGGTAGTTCGACTATCTGCTGTGATAGTTGATAGTTTAACTTTCAAGGCAGCCTAAACACCTAGAGGGGGGGGGGTGAATAGGTTCTGCTTCTCTTTCTAAAACTTCTAGACAGAATTCAATTTATTAACTAATATAAAAACACAGCAATCACAGAAAATAAAACATCACAGATTGCACTATGTTTTATAGTGGTTCCCCAAGGTCTGGGTACATCCACTTTCCCCCTTCACCTATCTAGCTGTATGCTAGATTCGGCCAAACTTCCACTTATCTCAGATCAATAGATCTTACAATCTCAGAACCCAACTGGTTCCTACAACTCAGGCACAACTGCCCTACCTCAGCCTTGCCCCAAGGACCTACAACTCAGAGAATATCCTTCTCCTACACTCAGGCAATCAGCCCTACCACTCAGAGTTCAACACTCCTACACTCAGCCTTTATAACATAGGCTTACAACTCAGATCTGTATAAACAGATCCTACAGAAATATAGAAAAGATTGTTTAAATTGTCTTGCCAAGTTGAGAGAGAAAAGGCAATGACAATTCTTAATCAGCTGATGCAATCAACTATTTCTTAGCCTTCTTCAAAGCTTCTTGAAAATGTACTTAGCTGAGTTGATTCCAAACAGCTTCTTGAGAATCCACTGGTGGATTCTTTCTTCTTCTTCAAATTCTGACTTGATCTCTCTCTATCCAGAACTTTGAATGATTCTTCTGAATTCTGATTAGAACTCTTCTTAGATCTACCCTTAGATAGTCTTCTTAGATCTCCCGGAGAAGATCTTCTTAAGTGCCTAGCACTTTCTTGAAATGAGTAAATGTAATCCTTCTCCACTTTCTGATCCAATGTATTTCAAAGGGTCAGTTCTATATGTTCTTAATTGTTTTCTTCTCCTTCTGAATCTGTCTATTTATAGACATTCTTCATGGTAACCGGCTGATCCGGTTTCTAACCGTTTTCTGACAAGTCTGACAACTTCAGTTAACTGGTGATAACCCACAGCTGTCAAGTCTTCAAACAAGTCCTGTGCCTTAGTGTTGAAACAGTCTGTCAGAAAGTGTCGAGACCATCTGTCTATTTGTGTCGACACAATTGACTTTGGTGTCGACACTGCCTTCAGTGATGTCGACTAAATTGCCTTTGTGTCGACACATCTTCTTCTGAAAATAACTTGGTCTTTGACTCTGCAGTGTGTCGACACAAGTCCTGTGTGTCGACACAGTTGTTGTAGAATCATAACTTTAGTAAGTGTTGACTTAGCCTTCAGGTGTCGACACATTCATTTTTTAGCTTTGCTATAATGTGTCGACTTACTCACTATGTGTCGACACATTCTGCTGGTGACGACAAACTTGTGGTCGACTATTTTCTTCTGTGTCGACATATTCAGATGATGTCGACAAACTTGAGATCGACTATACTCTTCAGTGTCGACGCATTCTCCCAATGTTGAGGTCGACGTTTTTCTTCTGTGTCGACACAATTTCCCAGTGTTGTGTCGACTTACTTCTTCTGTGTCGACACTTTTTCCCAGTGTTGTTGTAGACTATGTTATGTGTCGACACTTTTTCCCAGAGTAGTGTCGACTTACACCTTCTGTGTCGACACACTTTCCCAGTGTTGTGTCGACAACTTTCTTCTATGTGACGACACATGTTCCTTTGTGTCGACACTTGGACTTAGAATTTTTTCTGTAAACTTTAACAATTCTTTACCTGCACATGTCAACTCAAAACAACATCAAATACAACATGATGTATATCATTGAGCTAGGTTGGGCTTCTTCAAATCAGGTACACATTTTCCAATGTACCCAACAATCTCCCCCTATTTGGAGAAGTCATAACCCTTATAGCCAATGATATACACCATTTATAAATAGTATAAAATGATGATATATGACAATACACAGGGATACTTAATTATAAACAAAATAATAAGAACATCATGGATAAAACAATCTATCACAGATTTAACAATATTTTGTTTATTACTGGGTAATGTTTGATTACATGGTTTTTCTTTGACTGATCACATTACATCATTACAAAACATTATGAAAGAACTAAAACATTATCAGGATTGATCAGGCTCTCTAATAACAATCCCTTGGCCAGATTTAATTTTAGCTGTCACAGGAGCTTCTGATTCTTCAGCCATCTTTTTTCCTTTAAGATCAGCTTTCTTCTTAGCTTCTTCTTGAGCCTTTGCCTTTCAAAATAGTGAAAAGGCTTTGGGAAGTATTTGCTTGGCTCCATAGCATCAGGTGGAAGTCTTCCCAGCTTAGCTTTCCTTCTGAATTGTACAATGGCTTCTTGTCTTGCCTCATACTTCTGCCATTCCTGCTCATTGTACCACTTGCCCCTTTCATGAACTTGATCTTTGACAGCTTTCCATGCAGTGAGTATTATATTTCTGGAAGTAGGACTCCACTGCTCAAAATCTGGCTTCAGCTCAGCCTGCTCTCTAAATCTTTTCTTTGACAGTAGAGCATCTTGCTGTTCTTGCAAATTTACCTCAGGCTTATCAACCTTTCCAAAGATAACATTTACAACCTCCTTTGAAGGACTATACATATATTGCACTTGCTGATCCAATATATCAAAATCTGGAGGGGGGTATATGACTTGGGCAACCTCAGGTTGGTCACCTTCAAGTAGTCCTGTTTGTAGACCTGACTCAGCCACCATGTTATCATCACACAATGGTGGATATCCCAATGTGGCTCTTATACTATTGGTCACCCATTTGGCATGCTCAGAGCCTGCATGAATTAGCATCCTCTCCCCCTTTATGGCTTCTCTTGATACATGATCTCTAAGATCTTCTTTCTGAAATCGAATTTGGCCATCCAAATAATTCACTCCCTCCTTGAAAAATGGTCTTAACTTTTGAAGCTTTTCAGATATTTCCTGTTGAGAGGTTGTGATGGCAGTCTTAACAGATGCAATAGCAGCCTGAAAATTCTTATCAAATTCTTCCATTTCTTTGGCTCTATCTGCAGGCATCCCTGGAACAATCTTCTTCACCTCTTGAATGATCTCATTATGAGATTCAGTTAAATTGTCATTCATTCTTATTTGATTTTCCAGAACATAACCTTGCTTCAAAGCAATATCATCCACCTTTGTAGAGATAGCCTGCTGTTGTTTAGCCAGATAAACTACAGCATTGCCACCCTTGTGGAAGCAATCTGTCATTTCAGTTTTATGCAAGTTGACTTGAAATTGGATGGACTTGATATCCTGAGCTAAGTCAAACTGAACTGACTTGCTATTTTCATCAACATACTTCTCCAGAGCCATCCTTTGGTCATCCAATTTTACTTGAAGATCTACCATAAATTTATTGTAATCAAAGGCTGGAGAAACTTGTGGAGTTGTTGTCTGCAATGCCTGCTTGTAGTTCTTGCTTCTTCTCTTAAAGACAACAAGTTTTCTTTTCTTAGCCACCTGGCTTCTTCAGTTTCTGTGTCAGAGGAAGTATCTACATGAATTCTTTCTGTGCCAGGGAGTTGTTGCTCAGCTTCAACATCCACTGGCTCATCCTCAACCTGTGTTTCCACAGCAGCTTCCTGATCAATGTCCATTCCTATGAACTTCTCAATATCTGGTCCACCTCCTTCTTTAGCAGCAGCAGTATCAACATCTGGGAATAACTCCTCCATAGTAAATTCCAGTTGAGTGGTCACATCTGCAGCAGTTAAATCTTGAGATATGTTTAACTGTGCTTCCTCTTGGACTTGCACCTCAATATTTGTAGTGGCAGGAGTAGGTGTGGACACTAGCTCCCCCTGAACCTGTGCAGTAATAATAATTTGAGCAATGTCTTTTATAGTAAAATACATTAGCTCCCCCTAAACCTAAGCAGGAGTAGATACTTTGGAGCAGAAGTGGAAACTGGCTCCCCCTGCATCTGGGCAGGTGTTGATACTTCCTGGAACACAGTTGAGGCAAGCTGTGTCCCTTCTTGTACTTGTTCAGATTCTTGATTTGGTGTAGGGATTGCACAGGGGTGTCTGGCCTGCTCTCTTCAGGCACATCCTTTGACAGCACCCTATCCCACCTGGTGAATAGTCTCATATCCATTCTTCTCATATGGTTAATCTTACTCCCTTGCAGCTGCTGCATCACATCTGGAATCACCCCAGTGAAGTACAGACTCATGATCCTAGCCATGTTAGGCTTCTTAATTCCCTCTTTGATCTTGTCAAAGAGTACTCTGACCAATCAGTAGGAATAGTAAAAACTATCCTGGTCATCAGGCTGAACATATAGGCAGAAATCCTATCATGTCCACCTGTCTTGCAGAGGATTACCTTTCCAACAACTTCAGACAAGAACTTCCCTTGCTGATTCATTCCCTTTCTGTTGAATGCAGCTCCTATCTTCAATCCTGAATCCAGGCCACACCATTGAAGGGCTTCCCTTGTCTTAGATATAGGAACTGCCTCTTCATTCTCAACCACTTGCAGTTGGAAGATCTTTCGTAAACTTCTTTGAGTAATCTTTACCTTCGTCCCTTGAATAGTGGACTTAATCTTGAGGCCAGTAGAATGGACTGATGCAGAGGTAAAGAACTCGTGCACCTCCTTCTTCCAGATCTTAGTTGGTTCTGAAATGAGAAATTCTAACCCTGATGCAGAGAGAAGGGTGATAACTCCTTGAACATCAGGCGGCGCCTCTGCAAAGGCCTGGCGCACTAACTCATATCCTTCATTGATGTTATCTTCAATCCTTGGCGCCATCGTTGTGTCGAGAAAGCTTGAGAGAAGAGAGAAAGAAAGACTGTCGACACAGGGTTTGAGTCTCGAAAACCTTGAAAGCGTGTCGACACAAAGAGCTTTTGACCTATTTATAGCTTCTGTTGAAAGAAGTTCAAAAGGCGCCAAAAACAGTCTAAATGTGTCGACACAGACGGAATGTGTCGACACAAGCTTCTATTAACTCGACATTTCTTCAGCCTACTATGTGTCGACACCAATTTGTGGTTATGTCGACACCTTGGATACATAGTAGAAAGACAGAAATTCTGTGTCGACACTAAGGACAAGTGTCGACACATATTTTGTAAGTGTCGACACCATAATTCTGGTTGAGTCGACATTACATTTCTGGTTAAGTCGACAATAAAACTCTTAAGTGTCGACACATATTCTCTGTGTCGACACAATATTTCTGACTTGTCGACATAATTTCTCTGAGTCGACACATTATTACTGAATGTGTCGACACATTCTTACTTAGCCAATTTCTGTAACTTCAATGTGTCCTTTTTAACACTTGATTATGTTGTTACTACTTTTACTTACTTATAAACCATTTCAATAGCATTGTTAATGATTTTGTTTAATACATTAATCAATGGTTAACATACCTAATTCAATTTTGAATTTATTGAATTTGGTTTCATCTAAAGGCTTAGTAAATACATCTGCTATTTGATAATCTGTTTTTACAAATTCCAATGAGATGTCACCTTTTTCTACATGTTCTCTAAGAAAATGATATTTGATTTCTATATGCTTAGTTCTACTATGAGAAACTGGATTATTAGCAATAGAAATAGCACTCTTAGAATCACATAAAAGGGGTGTTCTACTTACCTGAATACCATAATCTTTAAGCTGATGCTGCATCCATAATAGCTGTGCACAGCAGCTTCCTGCAGCAATATACTCTGACTCAGCTGTGGAAATTGCCACACTAGTCTGTTTTTTACTACTCCAAGATATTAGTCTTCCTCCCAGGAATTGACAAGTACCTGTAGTACTCTTTCTATCCTCTCTACATCCTGCAAAATCTGCATCTGAATAGCCTGTTAGTTGAAAATCTCTATTCCTAGGGTACCAAAGACCTAGAGTAGGAGTGCCCTTTAGATATCTCAGAATCCTTTTTACTGCAGTATAATGAGATTCTTTAGGGCAGGCTTGGTACCTAGCACAGACACATGTTGCATACATAATGTCAGGTCTACTAGCAGTGAGATATAGTAGTGACCCAACTATTCCTCTATACAATGATTCATCAACAGGTTTACCTGCCTCATCTTTGCATATTGGCATACTTGTGCCCATAGGAGTTCTCATGGAGGAGGATGACTCCATACCATATTTTTTAATTAATTCCTTGGTGAACTTAGACTGGGATATGGACAATCCATCATCAGTCTGTCTTACTTGGAGTCCCAAGAAGAACTTAAGTTCTCCCATACTGCTCATCTCAAACTTCCCTTGCATAAGTTTGGCAAACTTTTTACAAAGGTTGTTTTCAGTAGATCCAAAGATTATGTCATCAACATAGATCTGGACTAAGATGATCTTTCCTTTGGATTCCCTAAGGAATAGAGTTTTGTCTATCTTTCCTCTTGAGAATTTATTCTCAATGAGGAAGGTAGACAGGGTTTCATACCAAGCCCTTGGAGCTTGTTTTAACCCATACAAAGCTTTCCTAAGCTTATACACAGAATCAGGTTTAAGAGGATCTACAAAACCTGATGGCTGCTCTACATATACTTCTTCTTTAAGATCACCATTCAGAAATGCTGACTTTACATCCATCTGGTATACTTTGAAGTCTTGGTAGGCTGCATAGGCAAGGAACATTCTGATTGCCTCCAGCCTTGCTACTGGAGCAAAGGTTCGATCAAAGTCAATCCCTTCTTCCTGCCTGTATCCTTTTGCAACCAATCTTGCTTTATTCTTTATTATTATTCCACTTTCATCTAGCTTGTTCCTATAGATCCACTTAGTCCCAATTATGTTGTGGCCTCTTGGTTTAGGAACAAGCTCCCAGACCTTGCACCTTCTGAACTGATTCAGCTCCTCTTGCATAGCATCAATCCAGTGCTGGTCTTGGATAGCTTCTTCAAACTTCTTAGGTTCCATTTGAGACAAGAAACTAGAATGCAAAACTATGCTTTGATTTCTGCTTCTAGTTTGCACTCCTTGCCTTGGATCACCAATTATCTGATCAGTAGGATGATCTCTTAGATATCTTATAGCTGGAGGTAGATTCCCTTCAGGTTGAGCATCTCCAGCTTCTTCATTCTGCTGTTCCTCTTGGTTTTCATCAGCTTCCATTATCTCTTGTACTCCCCCTGGACAGCAGCCTTCATTTTCCAATGCTCCCTCTTCCTTTGAAGCTTCAGCAATGGAGAGCTTGTCCATCTTCTTGCTTATACCTGTTGAGTCATTTGATCTACAAGACAATTCACAATTGATTAATCTTGTTTCATCAAATACAATATGCACAGATTCTTCAACAACTTGAGTAGTTAAGTTGAAGACTCTATAGGCCTTACTATTTGTGCTGTACCCAACAAATATCCCATCCTGGGATTTGGCAGCAAACTTAGTCAAATAAGACTTACCATTGTTAAGTATATAGCACTTGCAGCCAAAGATCCTAAAATAGGATAGATTTGGTTTTCTGCCTTTCACAATCTCATAGGGAGTCTTCCTGTGGCTTTTGGTGATAGAAGCCCTATTGATGACATGACAAGCAGTGTTAACTGCCTCAGCCCAAAAATATTCTGGGAGAGAGGTGTCACTCAATAGAGTTCTACCAGCTTCAATTAATGATCTATTCTTTCTTTCAGCAATTCCATTTTGCTGAGGTGTTCTAGGTGAGGAGAACTCTTGGAAAATCCCAAAGTCTATACACAAGTTTGTTATGCTTTCAGATTGAAACTCAGTACCATGGTCACTTCTGATTTTGACCACTGTACTGTTCAGTTCATTCTGAATTTGCTTTACAAACTTAAATAATACACTTGGGGTTTCAGATTTTTGTCTCAGAAAGAACACCCATGTAAATCTAGAATAGTCATCTACAACCACTAGTGTGTAGACCTTCCTACCTAGACTGTGAACTGGCATAGGACCAAAAAGATCCATATGCAAGAGGTATAAGCACCTCACAGAATCCTTGTTTTCAAGGCTTTGAAATGAGGTTTTTGTCTGCTTGCCCTTTTGACAAGCTGAGCATACCCCTTCCTTTATACACTTAACTTGAGGCCCATTCCTCACTAGTTCTTTACTAAAGAGTTGGTCAATTGTCTTGTAGTTTAGATGAGCCAATCTCTTGTGCCACTTAACACAATGAGAAGCATTGTCATCAGCTACAAGACAAATGGGGGATGCCTTATTCTCACATTCAAAATTAAGGCAATACACATTTCTCTTCCTATACCCAGTCAATATGATCTCTTGATCACTTGACCTTTTGATATGACATCCATCCTTACCAAATGAAATGTCATATCCTAGATCACTCAGCTGGCTTATGCTTATTAGATTATGTTTCAAACCTTTTACATAGGCCACTTGGGTGATAGTAATTAGGTTTGAAGAGATGTTACCAAATCCTTTGATGACTCCTTTTTCAGATCCACCAAAGATCACTTTATGTCCATCTTTGACAGATGAATACTCCTTCAGCAGCCCCTTTGTTCCAGTCATGTGCCTGGAACAACCACTATCCAAGTACCATATAGGGGCATGGTAACTTGGATTCACCTGCAATACAGGATTACTTACCCTTAGAACCCAAGTAAGTCTTGGGTCCTTGGTTCAGGTTAGCCTTAATAAAGTTATCATAACCTCTTCTAACAGGTAGACTCTTATTCTTTATAACACTTGTGTTATACCAGCAGTCCAATGCAAAATGACCCCTCTTGCCACAGCACCAACATTCAAACTTATTGTATCTAGATCTAGATACATCCTTGTCAGAAGCATTTCTGTTCATTGCTGGTGCTGTTGCAACTTCTCCTACTGGTTTCTTAAAACCATAGGGCTTATGACCATAGGTAGGCCTGCTTGTCTTAACACCCTTGTTCTTCAGAACATTTGTCTTGATATGATCCTGAATGTCTTCATGATCATATATGTTAGAAGGCACTTTCTCCTTACCAAACCTTATGGGGACTGAAAGGTTTAGTGGCTGAATAGGGGCTTTGCCTTTCCTCTTGAATCTGCCAGCCCTGGAGTTACCCTTAAATCCTAATCCAGCCTTACCCTTCTGAGTGACAAATTCATCTATCAAGGGTAAGACAGATTTTGGCTTAGAGTAACTAGCCACTAAATCCCTTTCAATTCTCAGTCTGTCCTCCAGACTCTTTACTTGATCATTAGTATAATTAATTGTGCCCATCTGAATAATAGTTATATTCTTCAGCTTGGCAATTTCAGCTAACTTTTGATCAAGGACTTTTTCTAACTCAGTTGTTGCAACCCTTAGATCAGCAATTTCCTGAGCCTGTGATTTAACCAGGTTCTTGCTTTTCTTAAGGGCCTGCAACAAGTCCCCATACTTGTCTATCAATTGATAGACATCTCCTTCAGATCCAGATGCATCTTCATCACTTGATGCAGATGTAGCTGATTCTTCACTTGTACTACAAACATATGTACTGGAAGGACAGTTTACCTCATTAGGACCAGACTGATTCTGGCATAGGTCCTCTTCTGATCTAGTCATCAAACCCATGCATTGATGTTCATTGATGGAGTCTAGCAACTGCATAAACTCCTCTTCCTCAGATGCAGCATATAATCCAATATATGCTTCAGCTTCAGATCCTGATTCTGAAGTTGACTGGTCTGACAGACTTTTATCTTTCTTTGCTACAAAGGATTTCTCCTTCTTGCCTTTCTGATAAGTCTTCTTCTTTTCTGAAGATTCCTTCCTTTTGTCAGGACAATCAGCCACTACATGTCCAGGCCTATTGCAACAATAGCAGACAATCTTTGAAGTAGTGGCTTTGCTGGGCTTTGACCTGCTTTTCTCTTTCCTAGATGACCTTCTTTTCTGATAATAGTCATCTACTTGCTGTGATGAGGAAGGCCTAGACTTCCATTGCTTCTTTTTCAAGAACCTTTGAAATTGCCTAGTGAATGCAGCAAAGTCTGCATCTGAATCACTGCTGACTGAACCCTTATCTGAATTTTCAGAACTACCTTCTTCAACTTCCTTAGGAGGAGATGGTGATTTCCTCCTATTCTTTCTGGTGGCTTCAGCATTAAATGCCACAGTCTTTTCTCTATGCTCTCCTCTTGAGTTTCTTTCCTCCTCCTTCCTTACCATAAGTTGCATTTTATAGGATAGCAACTTTCCAAACAGAGTTGGAGGAGATATCTCTGCCAATTTTGCAACTTCTCTTATGGCACAGATCTTTGTATCCCAATCCTTTGATAAGGATCTTAAGAATTTGTCATTCAGTTCATAGGTACTGAAGACTCTTCCATAGGAAATTAGCTCATTCACAATTCTATAGAATTTCTTATAGCACTCAGTTATGCTATCAGATTTTCCTTGTCTAAAACTTTCATACTCCTGATTTAGCATAGATTTTCTGTCCAGCCTTACTTCTTCTGATCCCTCCATGTAGACAATCAATGTGTCCCACATCTCCTTGGAGGTCTTGCAGTGAATCAGATTCTGAAATGTTGAATCATCTATGGCACTGACAATGATGTTCTGTGCCCTTTTGTCCATGGTTGCCAAGATGATTTCATCCTTGGTCATTTCAGAATAAGTCTTTGGTGTTTGGATATTTGCATCAAGAACAGATATCTTCATTGGTATGAAGGGGCCTTCCTGTACTGTGATGTAAATCCTTGGGTCAGATGCTTCCATAAACAATCTGACTCTTTCTTTCCAGATCCCAAAGATTTCCTTCTTGCATATGGGTAATTTCATTGACCCTAGCTCCTTATGATTCTCTCCAGAACCCATCTTCTTGATTCTTGAATCTGCCTATCAGATCTACCTCAGACTGTTAAGTCCTTTTTGAGGAACCTCCCTCTGATACCACTTGATAGTTTAACTTTCAAGGCAGCCTAAACACCTAGAGGGGGGGGGGGGGTGAATAGGTTCTGCTTCTCTTTCTAAAACTTCTAGACAGAATTCAATTTATTAACTAATATAAAAACACAGCAATCACAGAAAACAAAACATCACAGATTGCACTATGTTTTATAGTGGTTCCCCAAGGTCTGGGTACATCCACTTTCCCCCTTCACCTATCTAGCTGTATGCTAGATTCGGCCAAACTTCCACTTATCTCAGATCAATAGATCTTACAACTCAGAACCCAACTGGTTCCTACAACTCAGGCACAACTGCCCTACCTCAGCCTTGCCCCAAGGCCTACAACTCAGAGAATATCCTTCTCCTACACTCAGGCAATCAGCCCTACCACTCAGAGTTCAACACTCCTACACTCAGCCTTTATAACATAGGCTTACAACTCAGATCTGTATAAACAGATCCTACAGAAATATAGAAAAGATTGTTTAAATTGTCTTGCCAAGTTGAGAGAGAAAAGGCAATGACAATTCTTAATCAGCTGATGCAATCAACTATTTCTTAGCCTTCTTCAAAGCTTCTTGAAAATGTACTTAGCTGAGTTGATTCCAAACAGCTTCTTGAGAATCCACTGGTGGATTCTTTCTTCTTCTTCAAATTCTGACTTGATCTCTCTCTATCCAGAACTTTGAATGATTCTTCTGAATTCTGATTAGAACTCTTCTTAGATCTACCCTTAGATAGTCTTCTTAGATCTCCCGGAGAAGATCTTCTTAAGTGCCTAGCACTTTCTTGAAATGAGTAGAATGTAATCCTTCTCCACTTTCTGATCCAATGTATTTCAAAGGGTCAGTTCTATATGTTCTTAATTGTTTTCTTCTCCTTCTGAATCTGTCTATTTATAGACATTCTTCATGGTAACCGGCTGATCCGGTTTCTAACCGTTTTCTGACAAGTTTGACAACTTCAGTTAACTAGTGATAACCCACAGCTGTCAAGTCTTCAAACAAGTCCTGTGCCTTAGTGTTGAAACAGTCTGTCAGAAAGTGTCGAGACCATCTGTCTATTTGTGTCGACACAATTGACTTTGGTGTCGACACTGCCTTCAGTGATGTCGACTAAATTGCCTTTGTGTCGACACATCTTCTTCTGAAAATAACTTGGTCTTTGACTCTGCAGTGTGTCGACACAAGTCCTGTGTGTCGACACAGTTGTTGTAGAATCATAACTTTAGTAAGTGTTGACTTAGCCTTCAGGTGTCGACACATTCATTTTTTAGCTTTGCTATAATGTGTCGACTTACTCACTATGTGTCGACACATTCTGCTGGTGACGACAAACTTGTGGTCGACTATTTTCTTCTGTGTCGACATATTCAGATGATGTCGACAAACTTGAGATCGACTATACTCTTCAGTGTCGACGCATTCTCCCAATGTTGAGGTCGACGTTTTTCTTCTGTGTCGACACAATTTCCCAGTGTTGTGTCGACTTACTTCTTCTGTGTCGACACTTTTTCCCAGTGTTGTTGTAGACTATGTTATGTGTCGACACTTTTTCCCAGAGTAGTGTCGACTTACACCTTCTGTGTCGACACACTTTCCCAGTGTTGTGTCGACAACTTTCTTCTATGTGACGACACATGTTCCTTTGTGTCGACACTTGGACTTAGAATTTTTTCTGTAAACTTTAACAATTCTTTACCTGCACATGTCAACTCAAAACAACATCAAATACAACATGATGTATATCATTGAGCTAGGTTGGGCTTCTTCAAATCAGGTACACATTTTCCAATGTACCCAACAATAGTTCGACTATCTCCTTTGATAGTTCGACTATCTGGATCGTTCGACTATCTGTCCGATAGTTCAACGATCTCCGTGCGTCGGTCGACGATCTCCGAAGGTCGTTCGACGCTTTCTGTCTGCCTTTATATTTTGTATTTATTTATTATATTTAATTAATTAATACATTTTCTGGCAAGTTGTTTTGAGTTTTATGATAATATTTCCCGGCATATCTGCTCTATTCTTTTTGCCTGAGTCAAGTCTTTTTAGATAAAGTTGTTTGTCTTATTAGCTGACATTATAAATTACTTTATCTGCTGTCAGCCCTTTATAGCCGTTAGACTGAAAAGTCTTCTTTTTGCTATAAAGAGTTTGTTTCTGATATGACTTTATTTAGTACTTTATTATCAAATTGTTTCCTGCAGCTTCCTAGAAAAAGGGTTATTCCTTTTATAGAATGTTTCTGCTGTAGAGTTTGTTGTGTCTTCTTGATATTTACAGCTCAGGTCTCAAGTCTCAGAAGAAGACAAATTATTCAAATTAAAGAGAGTCGTTGCTTGCTGATGTTATATAAAGGACCCTTTGAAGAAGGATTCAAGCTAGCATATAGCTAACTAGTGTTACACATATTTTCAAGCATTCAAGCCTTCATCAAGATCAAGCTTTCTGCTCTCAGCAATTTCCATCTAACTGAGAATTGTTAAGATCTTCTACTCTTCTTCAACCTGAGTTCTCCTGCTTTCAGGAAGTTCAAACTCAAAGTTCTTTTGAAGAAGAAGAAGAAGATAGCTGCTTGAAGATCTTTACTTTATTATTTATCTTCTTGTAGTTTTTCCTTCAGAACTTTCTGAAGAGTTTTCTGCACTGAAGCAAGACTTCACCTGGACATCTTTGAGCCAGGGGGAGCCTTGATTCCTTAGAGCTTTCTAGCTCAGTGCAAGTTTTTGTGCTTCTCTAATCTTTGTAAAATAGAGAAGACATCTTAACCTTCTTCCCCCTCCTGTATAGGGTTATTACTCCCTTCAAAAGTATCCCTTGGTGGCAGGGCACCTGATCAAAAACCTGTGCTTGGTTTTTAGACACCTGATCAAAAGTCTAAAGGGTTTCTGGATCTACCTGAAGCAGATCCTGTTGGTGGCAGGGCACCTGATCAAAAACCTGAGTGGATTCCTACCGTGTGGGTAGAAGAGTGGACGTACCCAAGTTGTTTGGGGAACCACTATAAATTTCCTTGTGTCGTCTGGATTCACTTGTTTAATTCCTGCATTGTGGCTGTGAATAGATATAACTAGGATTGCTAGTTGCTGATTAAGTTTTTCAAGCCTTAACTGTAATTACAGTTAGCTTGAGTTTGTACACAACACTTGTGTTAGGCTTTAAGGTTAAATCAATATCTATAATCTTTTCATTCCGCACTTCACTCCAAGGGAGTTGGGTAGACCATTAAGTTTTGTCTAGTGCAAAATTTGATAACTCTATTCACCCCCCCTCTAGAGTAGTATCTATCCCTTCACTTTCAACATGCCCTTCTCAAACCCCCAAAGTCCAAACATAGGGTTTGAACTTGGGTCCTAGGGCAATCCTACGCCAAACCACCCCATAACCCATATGAGGGTGTTAAAAGTCATGCCAAACCAGTGGCCAAAATTTCAGCCTCTATTGAGGTGGTTTTGGCCACCCAAATCCACAAGGTGCACTTTTGACCTAAATACCCCTTTTAGGGCAAAACTAGGGTCTACTCATTTCCAAACCAAGTCAACTCAAAATGAGGTAAATATTTATACAGAACCTCATGGTGACCCCAAGGACCACTCACCAAAATTTGGGAGGGTTTGGAGGTCTTTAGGTCCCTAAATAAATTTACCATAGGATTATTAAATAATTTCTAAAACTATAGAAAAATTATCTACAAAAATTCCCATTTTTGGACAGGACCTAGGTATAGCTTAGTGTCTCCCTGTCCTAATTTCAGGTCATTTGGACTTGTTGTGAAGTAGGGGCACACATTTAAATCTCTATCTTGCCCTAGGCATATACCTCACTAAAATGATTACTGTGGTCAAACCACTTACACAAATTGATTTAAATTAATTTTAAAATAAAGTAGACTCTAAGATCTACAATTTTAATGTTTAAAACTTTTTCATAAGGGGCCTCTAAGTATTTTTAATAAGTAAAAACATTATTAGTATTTTCTATTATAGAATTATTAAAAATGAAATTAATTAAATTCCTAAGATCTAAAACGACTGTGCACGAATCTTAAGGCAACATCCAACAGACCCTGACCTTCTTCCTCCTCAAGCCAAGGGCCAGGATTCAATTGACCTGAAGCTTCTTCCAGTCACCACTGCCGGCCACCCAACCACCTCCCTGGCCGGCCACCGCCGCCACCACCGTCGTCGAGGTGGGAGCCATCGACTGGCTGCGGCACGGCCGCCAGAGGGTCCTTTTTCGGCGAACCCGAGAACTCAATTTTCACGGAAAAACCATGAAAACGAAAGCTTCGATCGGGATCAATTAAGCCTGATTTTTATTCTAAATGATCTCTATGATCTATCAATAGGAGAAGAAGAAGAAGGAGAGGACCTTGTTTGTCGCCCGGAGGCGGGTTGATCGTCGGGATGCCATTTCTGATGGTGGCACCACTCGGTTTCTGCAACAGTACAGTGAACTGCTCCGGCTCATTCAGGTAAGGTGTGTAAACGACTCCTAGGGGTCCAGTGAAGGTTTTAAAAACGATATAACATGGGAGGGGGTGGCCAAGCATTAATGGCCATTAATGGCCATTGAAAGCTTTTCTCGGCCAAGGTGGGTTCAAAGCATTCAGCCATTGGAAAGGTCTGGAAACAGCTGGAAACTCCTCCTCTTCCTCATAGGAGTTGAATCCAATAATAAAGGGTGGCCCTTGGCTTCTCAATGCCATGGATGGCCTTAACTCCATTTTTCTCTCTCCTCCATTAAGGAGAAATTGAAGCTTTCTCTCTCCTGACCCTCATGGCAGAATTTTTTTATGGAACCAGACTAAATGCAGCCCACTAATTCCTAATATTAAATGGTTAAGAGGTGGTTATCCCAAGTGAATAGGGGCTCGAGCTTGGGTTAGCCTATTTAGGCTAGCTTGACCAAAACCTTGACTAGGGTTGACCTTGATCAATTTGGTCTTTTAGGTTGCCCCCAATGGGTCCTTGGTGACCCATTGGACTCCCCTAAGGTCTTGGTATGGTTGGTTAGGGTTGACTTGGCACTTTGGAGGTCACTTGACCCTTAGTAAGGGCACTTTGAACACTTTGGGGCTAGAGTTGACTTGGGTCAATTTAGCCTCTTGGGTTGTCCCCAATGGGTCCTTGGTGACCCATTGATTTCACTTAAGGTCTAGGAAGACTTAAGTAGGATGGGTTGGGCACATTAGGGGCACATTGCCCTTAGTTAGGGCACCTTGACGATTTTAGGCCTAGGATGATCCTAGGTCATCTTGGCCACCCTGGGTTGATTCTAATGGAACCTTAGGGCTCTAATGGACCTTCCAATGGTTTAGGGATGTTGTGGTGGGGTCATGGGGTCATGGTGATCTCCTATGGTCATCCTAAACTATTGTTTAGAATTCTACTATTTGTAGACCATGGTGATTTCCTACTACATGCCTAGGCTCACTTGGTCTTCTTAGCTTCCTTGGGTTTTGTAATGACCTAGTCATGACAAAACCACGCCCAAGGGGTCTAGTTGCGTGAGGGATGTTACAAATCCCAATACATAAACAAATAAATTCCGTCCGCAAAATTCTAGTTAGGCCTACGGGGTTTTAAGTATGAAAAATAAATTGTAACAACCCGAGAGGTTGTACGGAATACCTGACTCAAAAGCTCCGGGTACCTTTGTTGCATCAAGTCCTATGGCTCCCATGTGTTCTCCTCCTTCCCATGGTTTCTCCACAAGACCTTGACCAACGGGACCTTCTTGTGTCACAATACCCGTATCCCCTTATCGTCAATCCGGACCGGCTCTAGGTGAACTAACCGGTCAGATACTACCAGCCCATCTGTTGCCGTAATCTGCTGTACTTGGCGTAGTAGAGCCCTCCTAAGAGAGGATATGTGAAACATGTTGTGCAGACTCGCTAGCTCCGGTGGCAGCTCCAGCCTGTATGCTAAGGTACTGATCAGCTCCAGGATCCTTAAGGCCCCATAAATCTCAGGCTGAGCTTCTTCTTCCGACCACACACCCGTGAAACCCCGTGCATTGGTCGGATCTTCAAGAATACCCGGTCCCCCACCTTAAACTCCACCTGATGATGTTGAGCGTCATAATACTTAGCCTGTTTGCTCTGAGCTTCTAACATCCTGTCCCATATCAACCTCACCTAAGCCTCGGTGTCCTCAACAACTCTGAACCCAAAGCCTTCGAATCCTCGTCTTGTATCCATGATAGCAGAGTCTTGCTTCTTCGCTCGTATAAAGCCACATATGGGGCCATGCCGATGCTGGATTGGTGGCTTTTGTTGTATGAGAACTTTATCAGCGATAGCTGCCCATCCTACGGCTCACCGCGATCCAATATGCAAAGTCGCAGCAGATCCTCTATAGTCTGATTGGTCCGCTCTGTTTGTCTATCCATATGGGGATGAAAAGCTGTACTAAAAGCTAGCCGTGTGCCTAAGTAAGTCTGCACTGATAGCTACTCCTTGGAAGTAAAATGTCCATCCCGATCTGATACGATCGTCCTGGGTTTGCCATAATAACAGACGAATTGCTGCACAAACTTCTGAATCAGCACACCAACCGAGTCATCCTTTCTGATCGGGATAATTCTGGCTACCTTCATCAGCCGGTCGACGATCACCCAGATCAAATCATTCCATGTCCGCGATCAGTGAAGCCCATGTATGAAGTCCATCGTGATATCCTCGAACTTCACTCCGGGACCGGAAGTGGTTGCAGCATTCCTGCAGGGTTCCTACACTCCGCTTTTACTAGCTAGCATGCCTCGCTATGGGTCACGAAGTAGGTGATATCCTTATACATTCCTGGCCAGTACATGGACTTCTTTAGATCGACCGTCATCCTGGTTATGCCTTGGTGCACCGAGTATCTGCTACAGTGAGCCTTAGTCATGATGTCCTCTCGGATCCTGTCCCCAGCTGGTATTTACACCCTGCCTCTGAAGCATATCAGCCCATCTCTCTCTGTATATTCCCCAGCCTAACCATTCTCCAAGGATCTGAACATTGGCTCCAGCTTGTCGTCTTTCCTCTTCTCAGCTCTAATACGATCCCGAATGTCATCGGTGGAAAACAACGACGATAGGTACTCCCGGCATAGCTCTGGGTGAACCTCGGACACCAGGGATATCTGCATCTTGCCTAACATCTTGACCAACTCCATGGACATAAACTGAGGTCCTGCTCTTGAGGTCGTAGCCTTCCAGCTCAGTGCATCCACCACCACATTCGCCTTCCCTAGGTGGTAGTGAATCGTGTACTCATAATCTGAAAGGAACTTCACCCATCGTCTCTAGCGAATGTTCATCTCCTTCAATGTATCAACATATTTCAGATTTTTATGATCCGAAAATATGTCGCAGTGCACTTCATATAGGGTCTCCAAATCTTCAGCGCGAACCCTACTGCCCCCATTTCTAGTTCATGAATAGGATAGTTCTGCTCATGCTTCTTCAGCCGTCGTGAGGCGTATACTATCACATGACCATTATACATCAGAACATCCCCCATCCCCTGAAAGGATGCATCCACATATACCTGAAAGCCCTCCTTCCCAGATGGAAGGGTGAGAATAGGGGCCGACGTAAGCCGACTCTTCAACTCCTGAAAGACCGCCTCACACCGCAATGTCCAGACAAATGGAGCGTCCTTCTTCATCAATGAAGTAAGTGGGAAGGCTATCTAAGAAAACCCTGCACAAACTTCATGTAATATCCGGCCAATCCCAGGAAACTCCAAACATCTGTGGCCATCTTCAGCTGAGGCCAGTCCCGTAATGCCTTAATCTTTGCGGGATTCACAGCCAGTCCTGCTCCACTAATAATATGGCCCAAAAAGGCCACCTCTTTCAGCCAAAACTGGGATTTGCTGAACTTGGCATAAAGCTGATGCTCCCTGAGCTTCCCCAGCGCCAAAGCAAGGTATTGTGTATGCTCCTACTTTGTACTTAAATAGATGAGGATGTCATCTATAAATACTATAACAAACCGGTCGAGGTATGGCTAGAACACACGGTTCATCAAACTCATGAAGGCTGAGGGCGCGTTCGTGAGCCCAAAAGGCATCACGATAAACTCATAGAGTTCGTATCAACTACTGAAGGCTGTCTTCGGAATATCATCCCCATGAATGCGCAGCTGGTAGTAACCCGATCTCAGATCCAACTTCGAGAACCAGTGGGCTCCCCCCAACTGATCAAACAACTCATCTATCCTTGGAAGTGGATAGGTATACTGAACTGTCAGTCTATTAAGAACTCGGTAGCTGATACATAGTCGGAGCGACCCGTCCTTCTTCTTGACGAATAGTACCGGAGCTCCCCAAGGCGAGGAGCTCTTTCTAATAAACCCAACCTCCACCAGTTCCTTTAACTGACTCCTAAACTCTACTAGCTCCTTAGGAGCCATCCGGTTGGGAGCCTTCGACACCAGCTTAGCTCCGGGCACTAACTGTATCGGGAAGTCCTTTTCCCGATACGGGGTAGCCCTGACAGCTTCTCTAAGAACACATCATCAAAATTCTTCACCACTGGAATACTAGAGATGGGGTCCTAGGTCTCGGCCATCTCAAACAGCACCTGGTATACCTCTTCTCCCTACAGGTGGGCCTTGACAGCCTGTACGGATGACAATAAGAGAGGGGTGGTAAATGTGATACCTTCGATGATGACATAGGAATTCCCATGCCTCAAGGTGATCCTCTTCGCCAGATAGTCAATCTGGGCATGATTCTAATCCAACCATGTCATTCCTAGGATCAGATCAAAAACTGGCATCCTTAGGATCATCACTGGTGCCTCGAATGACTTTCCACCGATCTCCGCCTCCATGTTGTAGTGGGAGGAGGTGAATAGCTCTGATCCGTCGGGTAGATGCACCCTCCTCATCAAGCCAGTAAATCATTCCACGCCTTCTAGTCCTTCTACGAAGGCCTCTAACACGAATGAGTGCGAAGCACCCATATCGAACAACGTATAAGCGGGCTTGCCGCTGATGAACACTAGGTAGTTAAATATCTTAGAAATCTAGTTATGATTTTCTTCCCTAGTCTATCAATTCTATAACATGAGTCCAATTATTTTGGAAAGAAGGAACTTAAAATTAACTGGCATACTTGTGATCACTTGCTCTGGGTTCCGCGATTGACCCAGATCTAGTTCATACACTTGCTCCCTCTCCTGCTTACGGTCTCTACCCTTGTATCCACGTCCTCGGCCACATCCTCGGCCTCTAAGATACTGAGCAGGCGGGGCACCCTGTGGTGCTGGTAAAGGTGCCCCCTTCATGGGGCAGTTTCTTCGGATATGCCCTACCTGATGACAATTGAAGCACTCTGGCGGGGGATATGTCATACCTCCGAGTCTCTACATCTCCCGCATCTGGAGAGGTTGAGGATCAATTACCACCAGCTCCCTTGGCTCCTGTCTTTCCTCTTGACGAGGCTAGTCCTCTACTCCTCTACCATCTCTCCCATCAGTAATGCGACCCCGTCGCTGATCATTTCTAGCTCCCCAGCCCTGATCCTTAGTTGTCTGCTTCCGGCCTCGGGTAGTGTGCCAATCTTCCTCAATCCTCTTCGCCATCTTCAATATCCGAGGAATAGGCCTGTCAGATACGAACATCAAGGCCTCTCTAAGATCCTCTCGTAGGCCCTTATAGAACCTCTTGGTGTATCCTGCCTCATCCAACTGATAAGAATCTGCGAACCGGGATAAATGATTGAACTCCCGGTGGTACTCCACCACTATCTTGTTGCAGTACCTCAATTGTAGAAATATGTATTCCAGCTAATCTCTGGCCGATTGCGGAACAAAATGCTCCAACAGTGAGGCCCTGATCTCCTCCGAAGTAATCTCTGCAACCTCTCTATCAGCAAACGTCATGTCCAGCGATGTCTTCCACCATCTCTTTGCATGGGACTCCAAGCAAGAGACCACCAAAGGTACCCTCTCATCCCATGGGAACCGTATCCCGGTCAACATCTCTTAAATGATGTCCAGCCTCTCTTCCATTCGAACGGCCAACTCTATCCCTAAGTAGGATGGGGGAGAAAGTCCTCGAAAAATACTAAGCCAATTGGCCCCCGGGTTTTGCTGTGGAGCCGGAACCTGCTAGGCCCTGAAAGCCTCTAGTATGGCTGTCAGAGCCTACCACATCTCTGACTGTAGGAACGGAGTGGGGACCGGGGGTAGGGGTGTAAAATTTGGAGTCTACTGGACTCCGCCTTGTGGTGTAGGCTATATTGGGGGTCGTGTAACAAAAGTCATTTGTAAGTAATCGACTCAAACCTAATTAAAAGTGGATAATTTACATGTGATACCCCATATTATCACACCACTGCTTCCGCTACTTAGTTTGTCACCAAACAAAACTCACGCAGGGGGTGACCCAGGGTTTGTTGACTGTTACTTTTCGATCGACGTCTCCTCTGATACCACTTGTAAGACCCCTTTTTTTCTTTTTAAACCACCGGGGTCTTAGGCCCAAAACTGCCGCTTTGCGATGACACCCTCACACCCGGGAAGGTCATCACCACAAAACGCCGATCCTGCCGGCCAAATCGATCATAGAACAGTAGCAAAATATGAGAGTATGAAGTATAAGATCTCTACACATATCCACAAAATCACACACATAGTAAATAATCTCCATGAAGGGAGTGTCCATAGAAATAATTACAAAGTACTAAAAGTTGGGCTCGTGCTCGGTACATCAACATCCTCACTACATATCACTCAGCGCGGAAGCAAAAACTAAAACATCTACTATCAATCCGGACTCACAGTCCCAGCTCTCTAAACTTTGGTGCTAGACTGTCCCAACTCCAAACGTGCCGACCTCCGAGGATGCTCCTCCATGCTGGGCTCTACTGTCCCCTAAAATGATGTGGTTCGAAAACCGTTCGTCTAAAAGACTAAGTCCTATCATCCCCCCTTTCCCTAATGGCTCCTAGGTACCAAGCCAGGAGGAGTAAAGGAGAGGTAATGAAGGAGGATAATTAACAAGAAACGGGTGACGGCGGAACTAATCTAGCAGTTTAAGTAGATGTAATAAAAGTATGAAAGACAGGACACAAAACTAGTCACCTTAACTTATATGAAAACACATAAGCTAAGTGATCTTCTGCAAGGCTCCTATCGTATAAAAAGTCTCATACCAATTTATACGATAGGGATTCGGTTTTCTAGAAAACATGTATATATCTACAGAATATAAACCTTAACTTATAAGTATGCTCACACGAACTTATAAACCAAGGGGTCGTTTTGCCGGGACTATTGTATAAAATGTTTCATACCGCTTTATACAATAGGTGTCAGGGGTTATATGTAATGATGATGCTATGACATGCAAATATTCTATGATGTGATCTTGCAAGTGCAACTCACCCATACGACTCTGTGCACACAGACCTTTAGTTTCCCCTTTCTAGAGCCTTAACTCCCGGGATACCTCTGTAGTGGAAAACGGAAGCGGTGGGTTGGTCCTCGCCCACCACTAAACAAGTAATTGCACTACTTGTCATACCAATTGTATGCCTCAACACTGGTGCAATAAGCGGAGCTCCTGCGTACTCTTGTCGGCTAGCATACCGGACTTATCTGGCCAAGTGCTAAACCACACTTGTCGAGTCAACGTATTGGCGTCGGTGTATCAATCTTCCAATTCCAAAGACCCACCACCTTATAAGTATGTACATGCAACCTTATGTACCATCTACCGAGCTAAAACTCCCCGGACCATCCTGTCCATCACACTCAACAACTGAGCCTAAGCTCTCCGGACTATCCTGTCCGTCACACCAAAAAACAACCGAGCCTAAGCTCTCGGGCCAACCTGCCCAACATCAAACCACAGAGCCTACTACCCGTGAGACCCAACCTAACATCTCGAGACATCAATGTGAGTGAAAATGAATCCCTAGTTATGCTAGTTACTCTTGCAGTTTAGTTTGTATACTGTTTAGGTTAGCCCAGGACTGCCCCCGACAAACCCTGTGAAGGGCTCTCAAAGGGCACTAGGAACTACGATGGGCTGAAGCCCAAAGCTCCCTTTCTCAAGTCACTTAATATTATTTGTTAATACTCGATTCCCGATCCCTTTAGTATTATAGTGGTTCTAACCCTAATGTGTTTTGACCTGTCTCCCCCTTCACAGGATAGATGATCTTTCGTCGATCCCGAGTACCACCTAAACATAGACAACTCTACAACCTACTCTTCCCAACTTCCAATGGTATACTCCAATCCACTTACAGAAATCAGTAAACACAATCCCATCTCCCTACGACCATTCCCTATGTTAACACTATTTCTACAGTTTTACTAAACGCAGACCATCATAAGTTATATGATGTATACAATGGGAGGTACTCCATATTATCATCCAAAATCCCTATAATAATTATTGGGGGGGGGGGGGGGGTTCTATCATGACATGTTTAGCCTAAATCCAGAATTTCATAATTTTCTTAATTTACTTGATAATTTTTTTAATTTTTCTAAGCAATCCAAATACCTTAGTTTGAACATGAATTACCTTTTTCACGCATGCAAAATGATCCACAAATTTATGATAAATACAAAAGGACTATTTAATAGTAAATTCAAAGTTTCCCAATTTTTCAGCAAGGATTAGAACTCTAAACCTAATTTTGAACATAATCTATATTAATCATTTTAAAGAGACAAGTACTGCTAAAATACTTCCAAAACTTCTGAGAAAATCCAAGCATGTATATAATATAAACACTCTAGGTCAAGTTTCATAATTTTTCAATGAGTAGTAAACTCTAAACTTAATATTTCACAATATTCCAAATTGATACACTAATGAACTAAATATAAGAATTGCTTATCTGAAATTACAATAAAATTCTCACAAGTGCATATTGTACTAGGAACACTACTGATTAAGTTTCATATTTTTAAATCAATCATAGAGCTCTGAGTCTATTTTTGAATATAATTGTATTTTTAAAAGCTTGTGAACAAAGTACTGAAAATATATATCTAAAAATTGTAATAAAATTCATGTATGATATTGACTTAAAATTCCCTCTGCCCAATTTTTATAACTTCCTATTAAACAGTGTGATCATAATAAACAAAAGATTTTCAAGGGAAATTCCATGTACTATAAGGGAGCTACTAAGTATATTGTTCTAAAATTTCCAATAAATTCATCAGACGTTCTAATTAACTCTATGACCATACAACCCAAGTTTCATAAATTTTGATTAAGTTTTGGTGGCCTATCTTACATATATAAGGGTTGTGCCCTAAACTAGGGTAAGGATTTTTAGGGGTTTATCCATCACCAAATCCCCCAAGATTTTTACATGAGGACCTTAGCTACACTAGTGTCCTTTCTACCAAATTTCAAGCCCATACAAGGGCATTTGACCCCATGCCCTTCTCAAACCCCCAAAGTCCAAACATAGGTTTTGAACTTGGGTCCTAGGGCAATCATACCCCAAAACACCCCATAACCCATATGATATTGTTAAAAGTCATGTCAAACCAGTGGCCCTAATTTTAGACTCTGTTGAGGTGGTTTGGCCACCCAAATCCACAAGGTTCACTTTTGACCAAAATACCCCTTTCAGTGTTAAACAAGGGTCTACTCATTTCCTAACCAAATCAACTCAAAATGAGGTGAAAATTGATACAGAACCTCATGGTGACCCGAAGGACCACTCATTAAATTTTTGGAGGGTTTGGAGGTCTTTAGGTCCCTAAATTAATTTACCTTAAGATTATTAAATAATATCTAAAACTATAGAAAAATTATCTCCAAAAATTCTCATTTTTTGACAGGATGTAGGTATAGCTTAGTGTGACTCCCTGTCTAAATTTTAGGTCATTTGGACTTGTGGTGAAGTGGGGGCACACATTTTGATCTCTGTCTAGCCCTAGGCATAGACTAAACTAAAATGAGTTTCGTGGTCAAACCACTTACCCAAATCGAATAAAATTAATTTTAAAATAAAGTAGACTCTTAGATATGCAATTTTTCTATTGACAACTCTTTCATAAGGGGCCTCTAAGTATTTTTAATAAGAAAAAACATTAATAGTATTTTCTGTGACAGAATCATTAAAAATGAAATTAATTAAATTCCTAAGATCTAAAACGACGGCGCACGAATCTTAAAGAAACATCCAACGAACCATGGCCTTCTTCCTACTCTAGCCAAGGGCCAGGATTCACCCTACCTGGAGCTTCTTCTAGCCGCCATTGCCGGCCACCCGGCCACCTCCCTGGCTGGCCACCGCTGCTACCACCTTCATCGAGCTGGGGTCCATCTACTGGCTGCAGCACGGCCGCCAAAGGGACCTTTTCCGGCGAACCCGAGAACTCATTTTTCACAGAAATACCATGAAAATGAAAGCTTCGATCGGGCTCAATTGAGCCCGTTTTTTATTCTAAATGATCCCTTTGATCTACCCATAGGAGAAGAAGAAGGGGAGGACCTTGTTTGCGGCCTGGAGGCGGGTTGATCTTCGGGATGCCATTTATGATGGTGGAGCCGCTCGGTTTCTGCAATAGTTTAGTGAACTGATCCGGCTCCTTCAGGTAAGGTGTGTAAATGACTCCTAGGATTCCGGTGATGGTTTTAAAAATAATAAAATATGGGAGGGGGGGTGTGGCCAAGCATCAATGGCCATTGAAAGCATTTCTCGGGAAAGGTGGGTTCAAAGCATTCAGCCATTGGAAAGGCCTGGAAAAATATGGAATGTACTCCTCTTCGTCAGAGGAGTTGAATCCATCAATAAAGGGTGGCCCTTGTCTTCCCTATGCCTTGGATGGCATTAACTCCATTTTCTCTCTCCTCCATTAAGGAGAAATTGAAGCTTTCTCTCTCCTGCCCCTCATGGCCGAATTTGTTCATGGCACAAACCTAAATGCATCCCACTAATTCCTAATATTAAATGGTTAAGAGGTGGTTAGCCCAAGTGAATAAGGGCTCGAGCTTTGGTTAGCCCATTTAGGCTAGCTTGACCTAAACCTTGACTATGGTTGACCTTAATGAATTTGGTCTTTTAGGTTTCCCCCAATGGGTCCTTGGTAACCCATTGGCCTACCCTAAGGTCTAGGTAGGGTTGGGTAGGGTTGACTTGGCACCTTGGAGGTCACTTGACCCTTAGTACGGGCACTTTGACCACTTTGGGGCTAGAGTTGACTTGGGTCAACTTAGCCTCTTGGGTTGTCCACAATCGGTCCTTGGTGACCCATTGACCTCACTTAAGGTCTAGGAAGACTTAGGTAGGGTTGGTTGGGCACATTAGGGGCACATTGCCCTTAGTTAGGGCACCTTTCCCATTTAGGCCTAGGATGATCCTAGGGAAACTTGGCCACCCTGGGTTGATTCCAATGGACCCTTAGGGCTCTAATGGATCTCTCAATGGTTTAGAGATGTTGTGGTGGGGTCATGGGGTAATAGTGAAGTCCTATGGTAATCCTAAACTATTGTTTTGAATTCTACTATTTGCATACAATGGTGATTTCTTACTACATGCCTAGGCTCACTTGGTCTTCTTAAATTCCTAGGGTTTTGTCATGACCTAGTCATGACAAAACCACTCCCAGGGGGGTCTAGTTTCCTGAGGGATGTTATATTGATAGCGCAAGCTTCACTCAACGGCAAGGGCAGAAAGGGTCTTGCTCGGTGTCTTTAGCCCTCTCGCCTCTGAAGATCCCGCCAAGTACTGATCATAGAGGGGGAAACCACTCATCGAATACGGGGTTATAAACAATCCCCGCTCTTTTCGAGTTCATGCAAAGGTCAGAAAGAATCATCCAACCCCAGGTATTTTATGAGTGATTGCTGACCTGGAATGAAATCTTTTGTGGGTCCCTAAATGGTTCTATAAATACCATAGGATGACCCTGGAGTTTATGTCCCTGTTTGTCCTTGAATCACCGTCTAAAATATCGCCATTCACCATTATATACAAACGACTATCCGAGCAACCCTTCTCATAGGAGCTGATCGACCGTATCGCAGCGACACAGGAGAAGTCTAGATCCAAGGCCTCCAAATACATTCCATGGCTGTCGTCCACGAGGCCAGTAGATCCGCTCTATCGGCCAAGAACGGGGAAAATGATTCTGCGAAACCCAGCGGCGGAAGAAAATGTCTCTCTGACACTAACTCCCGGTCGCGAGAACCCTCCTGTTCTTATAGAGTTACTTCATTTTCCTCTAGTATAACCCTTTACAGCTTCTTTGAATTGGAATTATAGGCCCATTCGTAGATGGTTTTGCAGTAGAGCGAAGCGGCTTTTCTGCCGGTGGATTGCGAGACCCTCCGACAACCTGAAGCGAGGAAGTAATCGACTTCGGAGATGGACCTCCAAGTAACCCGAACCGAGACTACAACCGCGCTGGCTAAGATTGATTGTTATCTTTTCGCGTTTTTAAGCCGGAAACCTTCTCGCTAAAACCTTTTCTTTGTAGATCCCTTTAAAAGTATGGGTCGGGTCAGCCCAGCGGCCTAGATCCCGGTTGTCGAGATCCTTAAAGAACCGGTGTCGGGCTCTCGCCCATTGACCTGGAAGGCTCCGGAAATTCCCCTTCCTGCCAAACCCACCTGCCTGCGCAAATGCCGACCCGCACAGGATGGGGAAAAACTTGCCACAACCTATACGTGGGACCCTTTGAGGGAGGACCCTTTCCTTCCCGCCACGCTCCTGGCGGGAGCTCTATCCCAACTTTCAGTAAAAAAACTATTGATCTTCCCTTTTCGTTTTGACATTTTGGTACTGACCATAGCTTATTTCCAGGCTATTGCGTTACTTCGGCGGTGGCTCATTAATATGATGTCAAGGAGTTATCTCCCGCACCCTCCCACAGCGATCTCTCCACCTTCGTTGGGGATCCTGGGTGTTGATGCAGAAAATGCGCCCTCAAGTTCCTGCAAGAAAGGAAGAAGAGAGAAAGGAACTGCAAGCAACCGCTTACTAACGGACCGAGGGGAAAATGGGAGGCAGCGCAGATTCGAGACCGCGAACGTCTGAGATTTGAGTCCGCAGCCTTTACCCAATGAATCTCTGGGGTCCCAGTCGGCCTCCTTTGAATGCACCACCTCCCCCTATTTATAGGCTGGAGGCCTGCCCGAACGGGCAGGGATAAAATAACCGACTGCCCGGGGCACAGAAGAGAAAGAACAAGCAGTCCGCGAGGCTGGCGGACTGAGCTTGCGAGCTGGGACCTCGGGCATGTTGAGCGCCAGTCAGACTTAGGCGCGACCTGGGCGAACTGGGCGAACTGGGCGAACTGGGCGAACTGGCTCGGAGCTCGTCGGCTCGAGCACCTGGCATAAGATCGGCGACCTGGGCGGACTGAGATTCTTGAGTCCGGCAAAAAAGGGGGGGGGGAAATGCTTGGCTGGAGATGATGCGGATTCTGGGGTTAACATAATCCCCGTACATTTTTGAGTTTTTGAGAAATTCCGAAAATGTTTTCTTAACCGCCGAGTCCGCAACTATCATAAATGCCGTCTGTGCCTATAAATATCGCTGGGAGCCCCGTCATTTGGCAGAACTGTTTGCGCGACGGGTCGTTACTCACCAATTGCGGTCTCTACTTTCCAGTCCGGCATGTCAAGGCTTGGATCATTCTTCGGCAGTATGGCCGCGCCGACTGAGAAGCCGAAAGCGAGTTCTCGACCTAAGAAGTCGAGCCACCGGAAAGACCAGCCTGGTCGCCATCAGGGAGAAAGCTCAGGCAAAAAGGAAGCAGATAAGACTGCGAATGCTCCAAACCCTCCGCAGGAGAAGCCGAATCCTCCGTCCGTCTCTGACCAGAACCTCGCGAACTCCTCCGGTATGGAGATACATAGGTCCCCTTCTGGGACAATTATGCTGCGGATAGACACGGATAAGGAGATTTCATCGCCAAAAATCCAGCCGCAGCTGACTGAGGAGGGGCTTCCCGCAGACGAGCCGATAGGGGGAAAAAACGATGTGGCTGAGGAGCGAGATAAAGAACTCGCTGAAGTTGCGGCAAAAAGTTCTGTTGAGCAGCAGGCCGAAAACCTTGTACCTTCATTGGCCCTGGTTGTTGCTCCAAACTTAGCTCGCGAACCAGGGCAGGTCGTTATCGACCTTGACAAGACTCCTGAGAGGAAGAAGAGGAAAAGAGATAGTACTGTCGTGGAGCGAGTAGGGAAGAATCTGAAAGTTAGGAAAGAGAAGAACATCTCCAAGCGGACTGGAGTTGCGAGCTTGCAGCATAAGCCGCGAGAAAAGGAAGTCCAAGATGATCTCGTCACTCCCGATCCTCTGCCCGCAGAAGGTGATCACCCATCCACGCTCAGCTTGTCGACCACTGAAATTCTCGACTCCATAGACAATGATCAGCTTGCGAGTATAAATCGCTCTCTACTGGAGGTGCTGCAGCCTGTTACCGAGACCAGAGAAAAAATTGCTGACCCTTCTTCTTTTCTTCGGGTTGAAGATAGGGAAAAGTCCAAGGAGCAGCTCGCCATAATGAAAGCAAAAGTCGAAGCGGTCTCAGAGAAGCAAGCTGCGGATAAGCAAGCTGAGGATCTTCGGATCGCGGCGGAGCTGATACGATCTGGTAAGTTGCGGCCGGCGACTAAGCGGTTTCAGAGCTCGTGGCTGTACCAGTCCCCTCCACGAAAGTCGCGGCCAGTCAAGATCATCACAGCAACAAATGACATAGTCGCCTCGAGCAGGTCGCTGGCCGAGACAAGAGCGATAGTCCGCCGAGAATGGAGGCGTCGCCTAGAGGCTTTTGACCCGGAACGCGCGAGGCGACCTACCCTTGATAGTCGCCAGATCGCCGCGATGATAACCAAAAGTGAATAAAAAATTTACTTACCTTTTTGGGCTTGCTGCGACTTAGATATTGAGGCGATTTTGTTTTCTTTGGTTGCAGTCCAGAATTCTACACCTGACTCCATCGAGGTTGGCGAGATCGTGCCTACGCCGCCAAATGTGTCGGAGGTCGGGGGGCGGACTGTTGCTGAGCTCGCACAGGGGGAGCGACCTGCTGAAGAAAGCGCGCTGTTAGCGAAAAAATATGAAGAAGAATTGTGCAAACTCCGAACCGATTTGAAGAAAAGCAAAGAGCGGGAGAAGATCCTGGAAGGCGAGGTCGCCAGTCTTTCATCCGCACTTGATGGGGCGAAGAAGGAGCAAAATCGACTGAGCGGAGATGTCAGCCATTACAGGAATAAGTACTTGGCTTTGGCGAGAGAAGGAAAGAAACGAATGGGCGAAACTGCTGGGGTGAGGCCGAAAATGTCTCAGCCTGCTGTGGGAGAGGGATCGGCCCCGGCGGCGAGCGGGCAGCCCGCGGTGATCGCAGATCCAAACCCAGCAGTTCAACTAATCCCATTTCCGCGGGTAGCCAGAGATATGGCTCATATGCATCGCACCTTCAACAACATGCACTACCTGGTTTCCGAGCTCTACTGCGAGATCTTGCGAGGAAGCGATCAGGCGGCTTATGTTGGGCTGGACGATGACGAGCGACCCGCCCCGAGAGTCCGCAGCAGGCGCTAAAACTTTAATATTTGCTTTGAGCTGTTGTATAATATTATTGCTCGAACACTATTGTATGATTGTATGTGTGCTGTGATGCTACTCTGCCTGCTGTATAATATTATTATTATTTTTATTTAAACTTCGCAAGTTATGCGGGCTGGAGGCTTGCTTATTTTCGTTCTGGAAAATTGCGATTTCTGCGGTCTTCCTGTGAATTCGCATATACTGATAATTGCAGGGAAATAGGGAAGAAGCGATCTTAGCGGACTGGGCAATCGACCTGGGCGGACTGAACTTAGCTGTCATGTCAGACGGTTTTTCCTATAAATAGGGCCTTCATTCTCTTTTTGTATAGGAAACAGTCGGGGGAAGCCCTGCGGTCTGAAAACATGGTATCCGCACGCACTGATGCTGCAGCCGCCTTCCATTCTGCCGAACATAAAAGGAGCAGGCTGACCGAAGACGATCTGGAGGCTTTCCGGGAGGTGCACATGGCGGGCTCGCCTGTACTCGCGCGGCTCCCCGAACACCACGAGCGACTGAACTTCTCGACTACCACCCAGCTCGCGGTGCCCATAGATCACTTTGACTGCGGATTTAAATTCCCCCTGCTCTGGGAGGTCGCGGAGATCTTCGAGCATTATGGGGTGGTTCCGGGCCAGCTCGCCCCGAACAGTGTGGTGGCCATCTGTAGCTTCATCGCCTACCTGCGGGCTGAGAGGGTTGAATTTTCCTTGAAGGTTTTCAGGAAAATCTTTTCTGTCCGCGCCATCACTCCAACAGGAGACCGCCAGTACAAAGGCATCATTTACTTCTACTGTAGGGGGATGAAAGTTGTGGGTCTGCCAAATAAGATCCACAACTGGACCTCGAGATATCTCATCTTTGAGGGCGACCTGGGGCTTCATACCAATCCGCAGCCGCGCCTAGATGCTGACTTCAAGAGCGTGCGGCTGAACGATGCCGAGGCTGCCATCGTGACGTTCCTTGCTGGAGCGAGGCTGGAAGTCGACTATTACATCCCGCTGCTGCCAGGGCTGGATACTGTTAGCCGCCAAGAGAGTAAGCCTCGCGACCTTTGCCTGTATCCGCAACAACTTTGGAGTTTTGGCTAACTTCTTCCCCTTGCAGCGACTTTGACGGTGCCCGCCAATCTGCCATTTGCGCCGGCGGACAAACTCCTACACAAGGAGAAAAAAGAAAAGAAATCGCGAGGAAGAGGAAGGAAGATGGAGATCCGGCCGCGAGTTACTCTTCCGATGACAGCTTCAATATCGCGGGCTTCGGCGAGAAGCAGAAAGATCTAAGGGGCAACCCCATGATTCACTGGCATGAGAAGAAAAAATATGTCCGCCTATCAACGGCTCTTCCCTCCTGGAGGAATCCGCGCCCTTCTCGCCATGCCCATGTCGCCCTGTCCGCCTTATACGGGAAGCAAAATCTCCGTGAACTACAAGGTGTGGCGCCTGACGTCCTCCCCCTTCTCGCCGCGCAAGCCAGTGCGAACTCCGCCGTTACCAACCATTTCCTAGGCAGGCTCACGCGCGAGCTGCTTAGGGACAATGAGCGGTATAAGAAAGAAAGCCGTTCGCTGAAGGAGAGGAATAAGCGACTTGGTGTAAAAGTTAATCAATTCAGAGAGGAAAAGGCTGTAAGTGTTTGGCGATCGTCGTTAATCTTGTTCATCTTTCGCGGACTGATGTTTTGACTTCTTTTGCAGATCGCATATGAGGTGACCAACCCGGACTTCCAAAAGGCTATGTTTCCTTTTGTAAGGGAAAGCGTGGAGGTCGCGATTGAGCGTATCATCAGCGAAGGGTATACGAAGGCTGGAGTAGACTCTATTCCTTTCCTGAAGCTTTTCCCAGAGCTAAAGGATAAGGTTGCCGAGTTCGAGCAAGCCGCCAAGGAAGAGGCGGTTGCTGGGGATGACGAGGAGTCCGCTGGTGAGGGAGCAGATGAAGATGCGGCCTCCAGTCAGCAGCAAGGAGGTCAGTCGGGTCAATCCGCTGACTCTGGCTCTGATGAGAGCAGCATGCGGACGGAGCCCTCAGCCGCTTCTCACTCTGATGACAGCAGCAGCAGCAACTCAGGCAGCTACTCGCCTATAGTGGACGTAGACGGGTCGAGCCCGGTGAATCCTGCGGATAAAAAACAGAGGATAGAATAGGAAAGTATTGTAATAAATTTTTATTTTTGGTTTACTTTAATGTAAATGCGGGATGGGCGGACTCTGCGCGAGTCCGCCAAGACTTGTAAATATATTTCTGAATGAATAGAAAGGATATTTTTGATCTATGTTCTGCTTTCTCCTTTGCTTATCTTCAGAGGTCGAACTTTATATATAAATGTCATTGTCTCGATGCATGTTTAAAGATTGTCGGATTTGCGTGATCCCAGCTCGCTGTAATTATGAGAATATTCCAAGCGAAGAGAGCGTGTAAAGCGGACTGGGACGAGTTCGGTTTGCAGTCCGCGCTTGCAGAACAGCCGAGAACTACTGTTAAATATGGATAAGCGAACTAGGCGGACTAGTGTCACCGTCCGCGGATACTTGCAATTGAATTTATTCCAAATAATAATTATAATTTGAACGAATCCTGCGGACTAGGTGAATTAGAAAACCGAAAACCGACAGCAATTTCTAACTATCAGAGAAATGACATGATTCATCACCAAGCGGGTAAGTGCGACCGGAGCAGCATTGCTTCCCTTATAGGATCATTACCGGAATCTACCATCGGCGGGCTGAGCGGATATAATAAGCGGAGTCCGCACTTCAGCAATGCTAGAAATGACCTGTAATTTATAATCAAGTGGGTAGGTGCGGCCGGAGCTGCATTGCTTCCCTCACAGGATTATAAACTACGGAAATCAACCATCGGCGGACTGAGCGGATATAATAAGCGGAGTCCGCACTTCAGCAATGCTAGAAATGACCTGTAATTTATAATCAAGTGGGTAGGTGCGGCCGGAGCTGCATTGCTTCCCTCACAGGATTATAAACTACGGAAATCAATCATCGGCGGACTGAGCGGATATAATAAGCGGAGTCCGCACTGTGCTGATCACAAGTTGACAAGATCGTCAAACCCTCGCCTGGGAACACTGCATACAACATCGCTTTGTTGGCGGTTGAAAATATTAGTTTTATTGGTAAAAAAGGGGCACACCGCTCTCTTGCCTGGGATTTAGACCGATTTGATCAATTGGGCAGGTGCATGCGGGATGCATTGCTTTCCTCAATTGATCAGCTGGATCGTGGGCTCCCTGCAGGCACCGCTTGAGAGTACCAAAGAGTGTTCGAAGGTACGATCCTTGATGATCTATGGGCAGGTGTCAGGTGACATTGCTTTCCTCAAAGAGACCATCAAGGTGTACGCTATCCCCACGAAGCTTTGTAGAGCTGTCAACCACCCTGCCCCTCCAAGAATGCAGTGGTGGAGTCAGGTACTAGCCGGGATCCAAAATCCAGTAGCCCGCCGCGCAAGAATCTGCAAGCTCCCACTACACGGTGCGAAATCTCCCCGCAACACGTGGTCATCGTGGTGTTATGCTAATGACAACAACTCTTGGGGGGATCCAAGCTGGACTTGGCGATGTCTCTTGGTTTGGTGATTTTTGTTGAATTTTAGACAAAGGAGAATAATTATGCCATATAGAAAAGATCATTGAGCCAGAATTTCTTTATGAATATAATTGCCAGAAATGATCAACAAGTGTTTCACTTAAGCATAAAAACGCTTCAGATCATTGCCGTTCCAAGTATGAGGTACATCTTCTCCGTCACAGGTGTGTAGTTGGTATGCCCCATTTCTCAGAACTTTCTTAATGATAAATGGTCCACTCCAATTTGGGTTTAGCTTGCCCACGGAGCCAGTTCTGGCTGCTGCATCTACCTTTTTAAGGACGAGATCACCCACTGAGAAATGTTTGACCCTGATATTTTTGTCAAAATATCTTGCCATTCTTCGCTTGACTTCCTCTTGCCTGACGATGGCTTCATCCCGCAGCCCTTCAATTTGGTCCAGGCTAAGTTTTACATTCTCATCGTTAATTTCAAGCCAATCCTCCCAGCTTTGTCTGGCCAATAATACCCTCGGAGTTGGAACCTCAAATTCTACTGGGATGAGAGCTTCTGAACCATGAGACAACTTGAAAGGAGTTTCCCCGGTAGCTGTGGAAGGGGTCGTTCTGAGGGTCCATAGAACCGAAGGAAGTTCTTCTGCCCAGTTTCCTCTCAGATTTTGTACTTTCTTCTTCAGCAAATTATGTATCTGTTTGTTCGCAGCTTCCACTTGGCCATTACTCCTTGGATGGTGAACTGATGAGAATCTCAGTTCTATGCCGATTTGCTTACAAAAGTTCTTCATTTCTTCATTGTTGAACTGTGGCCCGTTATCTGTAATTATTGCCATTGGGATGCCGTGTCTGCATATTATCTCCCCCCATAAAAAATTTTTTATTACCTGGGTTGTAGATTTTGCTAGCGCCTTTGCCTCGATCCACTTGCTAAAATAATCAATCATGACCAAGATAAAGCGTCGCTGCCCACTTGCCATGGGAAATGGCCCGAGGAGATCCATCCCCCATACTGCAAAAGGCCATGGTGTGGAAATTGACAAAAGTCGCTGCGAGGGTTGGAGTTGAAGAGGAGCAAATTTTTGACATTGGACACACTTCCTTGCGTATAATTCAGAATCTTGCCTCATCGTGGGCCAGAAATACCCTTGTCGTAATATTCTTTTCTCTAAAGTTCTAGCCCCTGAGTGGCTGCCACACTCCCCAGAGTGAACCTCTTGGAGTACTGTGGGAACTTCTTCTTCGGACACACACCTTGCCATTGGCGAGAGAAAAGTTTTTCTATAGAGAACCCCGGAGATAAGCTTGTAATTTGCTGCTTTCATCCTAAATCTTCTCCTATCTTTCAAAGCTTGCGGCCATTCCCCTGTCGAAAGGTATGATTTGAATGGGTCCATCCAGGAGGGTCGTTGCTCTATTTGCATCAATTCTCCTTCTTCTATAGCCGGATAGAAAAGTTCTGACGTTGTTTCCCCGGAAGAGAGGCCAAACTTTGCTAGCTCATCTGCTTCAGCATTGTGCACTCTTGAGACATACTCAATGGTGAAGCTTTTGAATCTCCCAATCTCTGCCTTTACCAACATTAAGTATTTCTTTAGGGTGGGCTCTTTGGTTTCGAAATTCCCCAATACTTGGGACGCCATTACTAATGAGTCGGTTTTAACATGCGCATAGTCTATTCCCAACTCTTTTGCGAATCGCAGGCCTGCCAGGAGTGCTTCATACTCCGCTTGATTATTGGTGGCTGGGAAAGAGAACTTTACGGCCTGTTTTAATTTGACCCCGTTGGGATTAATGAGAACTACCCCTGCTCCTGAAGAGTTTTTGCCCGAAGCTCCATCTACATAGATTGTCCACGCTAGCGGAGATCGATCAGCTTGATCAGTATTTGACTCAGTTGTGTCTATCAAGAAATCTGCGAGTACTTGTGCCCTGATAGCTGTTCGAGGTATATATGAAATATCGAACTCACTGAGTTCAATTGCCCATTTGGCCAGTCTCCCGGAATGCTCCGGTTTCTCAAGAATATTTTTCAATGGCTGATCTGTAATCACTCTAATTGAATGTGCTTGGAAGTACGGGCGAAGCCTTCTGGCAGACATTACCAATGCCAATGCAAGTTTTTCAAGAATCGAGTACCGGGTCTCAGCATCCTTCAATATGTGGCTGACATAATACACCGGATATTGCCTCCTTCCTTCTTCTCTGACAAGAACTGAACTTATGGCTTCCAAGCCCACTCCTAGATACATGAATAGCATTTCTCCCGCGCGAGGACTCTGAAGCAAAGGGGTGGTAGTGAGTTGCTTTTTAAGCTGTTCAAAAGCTTCTATGCATTCTTTGGTCCATTCAAACTTAGACCCTCCGCGAAGAGTCTTGAAAAACGAGGCACTCTTATCTCCTATTCTGGAGATAAATCTCCCAAGACCTACAAGCCTTCCCCCTAATTGCTGGACTTCTCTTGGGGAACGAGGTGATGGCATATTGAGAATCGCCTTAACTTTATCTGGATTAGGGGCAAGCCCCTCAGGGGTAAGAAGATGACCGAGGAATTTTCCTTTATTTGCCCCAAAGATACATTTTAACGGATTCAACTTCATGCTATATTTTCGCAAAGTAGAAAATGTTTCTGTAAGGTCTTGCAAATGCAAAGCGAAGGTTTTGCTTTTAATGAGAAGATCGTCGACGTATACTTCAAGATTTTTCCCTTTTTGCTCTCTAAATACAGAGTCCATCATGCGCTGATAGGTAGCGCCTGCATTTTTTAATCCAAAGGGCATTACCAGATAACAATAACAGCCATCGTTCGTGATAAAGGATGTATGGGGGATGTCAGGCTTATGCATTCTAATCTGGTGATAACCAGAAAACGCATCTAAAAAACTCATAAAAGAATATCCAACCGCAGAATCTACTAATGCATCTATTCGAGGCAGCGGGTAACAATCTTTTGGGCATGCTTTATTTAACTTGGTAAAATCGACGCACATCCTCCACTTTCCTCCTGGTTTTTTTACCATTACAACGTTTGACACCCAATCTGGGTACTGGATTTCACGAATGAAATTGGCTTTTAGAAGCTTAGCGACCTCTTCCCTGATTGGCTCGGCTAGCTTTGTGGCCACCTCCCGCTTCTTCTGCTGAACAGGTTTGAAACTGGGGGCGATATTGAGGTGATGGCAAGCTACATCAGGGTCCACTCCCGGCATGTCTTCTGCAGCCCAGGCAAAAACATCCAGGTTTTTAAACAAGCATGCGATCAGCCTTCTTTTTTCGTCTTCGGAAAGCTCCGAGTTGATTGTAAGCTCTCTTACTTCGCCCACTCCAATTGGGACCCCTTGGGTTGCTTGAGCAGGCTCTAGATGAACTCCTTCTGGGGCTTCCTTCTGTTCTTCAACCTCTTCTTGGGGGGCTCTCTCTTCTGAGGCAGCGACTAGAGCCGCTTGGGGAAGCGTTTGTTCAATTGCGTTGACTGCTTTGACGTAGCATTCCCGCGCCTCCCTTGGGTTGCTTCTAACCCGGTACTGTTTCCCCCCTGCCGAAAATTTTATCGCCAAGTGATAGGTGGAAACTATTGCTCGGTATTCGTTAAGAAGAGGTCTCCCAAAGATGGCACAATAACTGCTTGCCGCGTCAACTATCACGAATGTGATGAGTTTTGAGACTCCACCGAGCGTTACTGAGAGCCTGACGCTTCCTTCAACCTCTTTCTTCTCGCCCGCGAAGCCATACAGTGGTCCTTCGGTGGAGAGTAAAGTCTTTTCGGACCTTAGTGCCTCATAAGCGTTTTTGAATATAAGGTTGACTGAACTTCCTGTGTCGACCAAAATTCTTGGGACCGTATAGTTCTCGATGATTGCCTTGATCACGACTGCGTCGTTGAACGGGTTGGCTACCTTTGGGAGGTCATCTGGACCAAAAACAACAACCTCCGCCGGGGGAGCTGTAGAATTCATGGCCACCTCGTGCCGTGAGATCCTTGCCAAGGAAGACTTTCTGCTTGACTCCGCACCTGCTCCTCAATGGATGCAAAAGAGATCCCCGAGGGCACCTACGTCGTTTGCATCGACGTTCTCACCTATCTTGATATTGCCATAGTATCCCGTTCTCCCAGAATTTTCGTCTTCCCAAGAGACTTCGGCTACTTCTTTGCCCTTAGAGGTAGATGGCTTTGATGAGGCCTCCCTTGCTCCGAGGCCCTTCATCTTTCCCGCAGCAAGCAGTCTCTCCACGAGCTGTCGGAGAGCTCTGCAATCTTCAGTTGGATGCCCCTTTTCTTTATGGAATGCGCAGAAAAGGTCTGCGTTTCGAGTCTTTCCCTCTACTTTTTGGAAATCCTTCTTTGGTTCAGTTTTCTTTTGCAGGACCTGGAGAACTTCATCTATTGTCAAGCCCATGGCAGCGAGTTCTTCCAAGGGCTCACGGTTCTGTTGGTCATCTGAAGATGAGCTATCTCGAATTTGAAGGACAGGCAAGATTCGAGGAGCAATTGGGACAGGGGCAGCGGCCAGCGGTGGCTTTTGCTCATGAAATTGTTGATGATTTTGGTAAGGCCGCTTGTGTCGGAAATTTCTTCCCCTATGCGCTGGAGGCTGATACTCTGGTAAGGGAGGCTTGGATGATCGATTGGCTGTATGGGAATTGGTGACGTCTCTTTTTTCCGCCTTTGCGGTTAAATTGGATATATATGAAGGGTTAGCGCTCTCCCCTTCTATGAAGGTGTTGGCTAAGGCTATTAGATCTTGGAATGTGGCCGGATCCTTGGTGGTTGCCTCAAACTTCAACGGTCCCTCCTTGAGTCCGTTAATTAGAGCAATCTTATAAAATTCGGGGTCTACATTCCTGACTCCCAGCTTTTCCCTCTGGAAGCGATCCACAAACTGCGCCACCGACTCATTGTCGGCTTGCTTGATCTTAAAGAGGGTAGCAGGCCCACTCTTCCTCTTCCTGGAAGTGGCAAACCTCAACAGGAGCTCTTGCCGCAACTCAGCAAAACTGGCGATGGATCCGGGATATAGTTCATGGAACCATTCTCGGGCCGGGCCGTCGAAAGTAGTCACCAAGAACTTGCATTTCAAACCATCTGTCAAACACCTCACCGCTACTGCATCCTCAAAAGCCTGGAGATGAGCGACGGGATCCGTGTCCCCAGTGTAAAATGGAATGCGAGGCTCTCTGAAGTTGCTAGGAGCTTGCTCTTGACGGATCTTATCAACAAAAGGGGACTCCCCGAATTGGGCTATAGCCGAAGTCGCAGGAGGTCGCACGGCCTGATTATCTTCCGCAAAATTAAGTCGCCGGGCTGGACTTCCCTGGGCCACTTCGCGGAAAAAGTCCATGAGTGCAGTGAGCTCGTCGGTTTGAGGCCTTGGTGGGACTGCGGGCTGGATGGGCGAGCTTGTGAGTGGTGGCGTCGCAGTTCGCGCCTGGCGAACCGGGGTATTGCGGACTGGCTCCTGCTCGACGGCAGCCCTAGGTTGATCGAGTCGCTGAGTTATCGCGATCAAGGCCTGGCTGATTGCGTCAAGGCGCTGATCGGTCTCCCTCCGGGACTGCTCGGCTTCTCTCCTGGAACGGTCGAGCGCATCCCACAGGTCGCTTGAGGAGCTTGAGCGACCTAAGCGGGCATGATAATGAGTCGATCGACGATCCGACATCTTGGTCCGAGAACTTCAGCGATAGCTTCAATCTGAAGGCCGCGTGTTGATGTTGATGCAGAAAATGCGCCCTCAAGTTCCTGCAAGAAAGGAAGAAGAGAGAAAGGAACTGCAAGCAACCGCTTACTAACGGACCGAGGGGAAAATGGGAGGCAGCGCAGATTCGAGACCGCGAACGTCTGAGATTTGAGTCCGCAGCCTTTACCCAATGAATCTCTGGGGTCCCAGTCGGCCTCCTTTGAATGCACCACCTCCCCCTATTTATAGGCTGGAGGCCTGCCCGAACGGGCAGGGATAAAATAACCGACTGCCCGGGGCACAGAAGAGAAAGAACAAGCAGTCCGCGAGGCTGGCGGACTGAGCTTGCGAGCTGGGACCTCGGGCATGTTGAGCGCCAGTCAGACTTAGGCGCGACCTGGGCGAACTGGGCGAACTGGGCGAACTGGCTCGGAGCTCGTCGGCTCGAGCACCTGGCATAAGATCGGCGACCTGGGCGGACTGAGATTCTTGAGTCCGGCAAAAAAGGGGGGGGGGAAATGCTTGGCTGGAGATGATGCGGATTCTGGGGTTAACACTGGGGATACTGAGACAATCAAGGACCGAATGGTGGAGGTTCTAGCCAAGCTGGTCTGGATGCAGCGAAATTACTATGGCAGGGTTGATGGGCTCCATTTGGAGATGGACCGATGCATTGTAACATCCCTCAAGCAACTAGACCCCTAAGATGGTTTTCTCAAGACTAGGTCATGACAAAACCCTAGGAAGCTCAAAGAGACCATGTGAACTTAGGCACGAAGGGGAAGATCACCATGGTCTGCAAATAACACATTCCATTTACCTATCCTAGGTTTTGAATTTAAGGCCTCACCTTGACTCTTTGACCCCACCATAATATCCCTAATACATTAGGGGGTCCCTTGGAGCACCTAGAACCCATTGGGGTCAACTGAAGTGGTCAAGTTGAGCAAAGTCAACCCTAACCCTAAAATGGTAAAAGTGGCCAATCTTGGTCCAATGGACCTCCAACTTGCAAAAATAACCCCACCTAGACCTTCCTAACCCTTGAGGAGGTTCATTGGGCCACTAAGGGCTCATTGGTGTCAACCCCAGAGGTCAAGTTCACAAAAGTCAACCTAAACCCTAAAATGGTCAAAGTACCCTAATAAGTGTCAAATGGTCACCAAGGTGCCAAACAAACCGAACCCAATTCTCTCTAAACCTTAAGGGAGGCCAATGGGTCACTAAAAACTCATTGGGATCAACCCAAAAGGTCAAATTGACCAAAGTCAACTCAACCCTAAATTGGGTCAAATTAACTCAAGTTGACCCAACCTAGCCCAACTCACTTGGGCTAAGCCCAAGTTGAGTGGCCCACTAGCTTTAGGAGCCTGATATTTACATGGGATGCCACTAAAAATCTTTAAATAATGACTAGGAGAGAGAAACCTCAAGTTCTCCATTAATGGAGGAGATAGAAAGAAGAAAGAAAGAGGAGTTATGGAGGGAGACCATGGGCAATCCCATTCATCTCCCTTGACTCTTGGGATGAGAATACCATCAATTCTAGCTCGCCAACACTAATGGGGGGAGTCAAACTACCATGGACGACCACCCCTTCACCTCCCATCCATCAAAAAATATAAATCCCCCCTATACAGCCCCCATACCCACTTTTGGCCAACCCATCACCTTCGAAATGTTCTTTATAGTCGAAACGAGGTATTGGATCAATGGTTTTGGTGGAGGATCGAGGAATCGGGCAAGCTCATCGGAGAGGAGAAACAACACGGCCAACTGCCGTCGCTGCAGTCGTCGAACCCCAAACAAGGTCTGTTTCTCCTCCTCTCCCCTTGTGCTAGTATCTAGATCAAATTTGGATGAGAAATATGGCTCAAACGAGCTGATCCAAGTGAAGCAAAATGGAGAATTTCTTAAAATCATCGTGGCGGGTTTGCCGGAAACAACCACCTTCGGCGGCCATACCGCCTCCCGGCGATAGCCGCCACTTCAACGGAGGTGGTGGAGGCGGTGGCTGGCTAGGGAGGTGACTGGTTGGTCGGCGATTGGCTTTGGAAAAGCTATAGGAATAGGCGATTATCGGTGTTCTTGTCGGGTATTTGGAGAAGATGAATATTGGATTATAAAATTATTAATATATTTGTATATATAGCATAGTGATTTGTTACCCTTAGCATGCATCTTTTGATGCTGTCAAATGAGGCACTTATAAGCAATTGCAAGAAAAATGGCCAGTCACAAAAGTTGTAGGACTTTTAGTCAAACACATTTGGGTCAATGGTTTGACCATATCACTCAAAATGGTGTAGTCTATACCTAGGCCTTATCAGAGACTTATTTGAGTGCCCCCACTAAACCAGTCAGGAAAATGCTTTGATATATGGACCATAGTTTAATTATTCTGATCCCCTCATTATATCCAAAAATGGGAATTTTTTGAAAACATTTTTCTATAGTTTTGGTAAATACTTAATAATACATAAATGGGTTAATTAGAGGGTTTAATGACCTCACAATTCACCAAAATTATGTTGGATTACCCTTAGGGTCATTATAGGTCAATGGTTAAAATCTCAGCCCATTTGGGTTTGATTTGATTAGGTATTAGTGTGACCAAAGTTTGGCCCTATAATGGGAAAATTAGGTCAAAAGTGCACTTGAAGGATTGAGTGACCAATCCTCACCCAAAATTGATGGATCTTTGGCCACTTATTTATTATCATACAAAATACCCTTATAGGAGATTTTGGGTGGTTTAGGGTTGGTGTGCCCTAGAACCCTAGTGTTAACCCTAGGGTTGGATATTGAGCCTATGAAGGACATGGGACCCTATGTCCTTGGAATGTCTTGGAAATTGGTAGATGAGTTCATAGGATGGAAATAAGCCCTAGAAAGTGTTATTTAAATTTTTAGGAGTATTTAACCCCTGTGAAAAAATTAAGTACAAATTAGGGCACTTCTACCAATAATTTTAGTGCATGTGATGTAGGCCACGTAAAGACCACGGGACTCAATGGATTCTAAAGTTCGCCTCTCGTATATCGTAAATCCGACTCTCGCACTGAAGTTTTCCGCAGCGCACACTCCAAGTAATTTTATCACACTTATGCTAACGCACGGGTAGCCAAACCGTTTGGGGACCGAATAGAGGCTATAGGACAATATCCATTCCGGCTAAATGGACCAATATTGGATCTGACCGAGAGGGTTGTACCAAAAGAGATCTACCAAAAATGACGATTCGAAAAATGGTAGATCTCTCCCAACAAAAAGTACGAGGTTCGCCAAACCTTTCACGAAATTAATTCAATTAAGGAAAACACGAATTCAATCGAACAAAACCCGATTTATTTCCAAGATTCGAAATTTAACGCAAAAATTGGCCGCCACAAAAATTATCAATAGGGAAGCACACGAGAGTAGAAGTTTCGTTACCCAAGTCGGAATAGATGATTATGACTATCTCACTTGGAGCGCTCGTCCACGGTTCCGCCGGAGTTACGCTGGATGGAGAAATGTTCTTCTGCCGTCGTCGCGTCACGCTTGTTGGATGTAGAGGATATCAAAGAGAGAAGAAAGGTGGTGAGGGGTGGTGGTTTTTAGAAGGTGTGGAAGGGGAGGGTGGCGGCGGATAGGGTTGATGGAAGTGGTGGCCATGAGATGAGGGACCACAAGTGGGGGTCGACGGTTTGGGAAGGTTAAAGGGAGAGGGTGGCCGAGTGGTAGGAGAAGAAGGGAGAAGGGGGGAGGCGGTGGTTCTGAAGGAGGAAGGGGAAGTTTTGGGCTTGGCCGAAATTAGGGTGAAAGGGAGAGAGGGAGGATTCAAGAGTGAAAATAGGTTTTTCAATTCTCATATCAATATCCCTCATAATGAAATATCCTTTGCTTTTTATAGGCTTACATCAAAGATTAGGCTACATGCAGCCCATTAAAATAAACATGCACTCTAAAGTTTTAAATCAAGGTAAATAAATAACCAAACATAAACAAAACTAAATAAGTCCAAACAAATACGATAAATAATAATCAACTAGATATTTAGAGGCGGCCTTGCGCCGCGGGCGGAGGTGGTTGCGTCGCTCCACACGATCACCACGACGCCGCAAGTATTTTGAAGGCGATGAAGGGGGGTATTCCGCGAGCATGCCGTCATCTTTAGCAAGTTGGGGGATGTCATCTCAATCAATCCTCCCCCGCTCGAAAGGACTCATCACCGATGAGTTGTCTTGAAGGTACCGTCGTAGAAGAGCGTCATCCAATAGAGCCACCTCTGATTTTGGGAGCCAAGAGTCGTCGGAAGCGGGATGACCACGCCATCGAATCAAGTAGCGGTTTATATCGCCATCTGGAGAGGGAAGCACTTCATCCTGTAAAATCCTGTCTGGCAAAAAGTGTGTCCTGGGAAACCTGGGAAAAGCATTAGGCAACAAAGGAGGAAAATCTTTGTCATCAACATTCAACGTACATCTGTTGGAGACCGATGGAGGGAGCGATCCAGTAACACACTCAGCCCCAAACCCATTAGAACCGGTAGTGGAGCTATACGGACAAGAAGATAATTCTTGCGGCGGGGCAACATATGGCATTAAATCCGAAACATTAAAAATAGGGGAAATACCCCATTCAGTAGGTAAGTCCAAAAGAAATGCATTGTCTCCTAATTCCTTTAAAATTCGAAAATGTCCCGCTCGCCGATTCGCTAACTTTTTTATGGTGTAAGTAGGCAACCGTTCAGGGATGAGATGCACCATAACTAAATCACCAACTTTTAAGTGAGACACTCTCTTATGTACGTTAGCATGAACTTGATAAGATGCGTATTGCGTGGCTAGCATTTCCTTTATGTGCTTATGAAGGTTACAAATATGAGAGGCAAAATCTAGTGCGAATTGACTTGATTTAAAAGATGGTGGTAAAGGAATCAATTCAAGTGGCACTGGTGTTTTGTATCCGTGCACGATCTTATTCGGAGACAAGCCAGTGGACCTATTTTCTGAGTTATTGTACGCTAGCTGGGCATGAGGGAGGATAAGGTCCCATATACCCTTGTGGTCTCCCACAAGGGATCGGAGCAAACTTCCTAAACTCCTATTTACCACTTCCGTTTGCCCAACCGTTTGGGGATGGTAGGCTGAAGAAAACAATAGTTTGGTGCCCATAATCCTCCATAAGGTCTTCCAAAAATAACTAGTAAACTTCACGTCGCTATCGGTAACTATCGATTTGGGAACCCCCCGATGTCCAACTACTTCTTTAAAGTATAATTATGCGACGTGTGATGCATCAGTGGTTTTATTGTATGCAATAAAGTAGGTCATCTTAGAGAATCGATCTATGATGACAAAAATAGAATCGTGGCGCCTAAACGTGACAAATAGGCCTAAAATAAAAATCCATACTAACGTCTTCCCAAGGAACGGAAGGAATCGGAAGAGGGGTATACTGTCCCGCATTGGTCTTGTTACCCTTAGCCAATTGGCACGCACGAAAACTTCCCACGATTTGGTTAACCATTTTCTTAAGTCCGGGGCAATAAAACTTATCTTCGTCTTATCACGACCAAAATGTCCACCTAACCCACCACTATGCAATTCCCAAACAATGAAGTGATGTAGGGAGGAGCGTGGAATACATAGCTTCGAGTGGTTGAATAAATAACCATCACGAATATAATAAGACGTAGTGGTCGTAGGCGCGTTTTCTTGAGTGTCTAAGTAAATATCATTAAAGTCCGGACAGTGGAAATATTCATCTTTAATTCTTTTGAAGCCGATCACCTTAACTTCTAGCGTAGACAGTAATAAGGAGAAACGACTAAGAGCGTCAGCTACGCGGTTTAGGGTACCTTTAAGGTGTTTGATGATGAACGTGTACTCCTGAAGATAAGAGACCCATTTTGCATGTCTAGGGCTAACCTTATTTTGGGAGTTAATAAACCTCAGCGCCTCATGGTCGGATAAAATGACAAATTCCTTAGGGAGCAAATAGTGCTGCCAGTGTTGGAGGCACCTAATGACCGCGTAAAACTCTCAATCATAGTTGTAATAATTTAATTTAGTCCCTGCGAGCTTCTTAGTAAAGTATCAAATAGGGTGGCCTTCCCGACTCAATACACCGCCAATTCCCACTCCAGACGCATCACATGATAACTCGAAGACTTTATTGAAATCCAGCAATCGCAGTAGGGGCGCTTCCGACATGCGTGTTTTAATGGTGTTTAAAGCTTTAGCGGCTGAAGTCGTCCAAGAAAACTCAACTTTTTCATACACTCAAAAATGGGGGCCATGATGCTACTAAAATCTTTTATGAATCTATGATAAAATGTAGCTAGCCATGGAAACTCCTAACATCTCGAATATTGGCGGGCTCTGGCCAATCCTTAATAGCTTGGACATTCTTGGGGTCAACATGTATGCCATCTGAACTAACGATATACCCAAGAAACTCAACAGACGACACATGAAAAGTGCACTTCTTAATATTGACGAATAATTTCTCAGATCACAACGTGGTCAGGATAATCATCAGATGGGCTTCGTGATCGGTCGTCGATGTGCTAAAAACTAAAATGTCATCAAAATACACTATTATAAATTTTACCATATACGGTTGGAAGACATGGGTCATCATCCTCGAAAATGTGCTCGGGGCGTTCGAAAGCCCAAAAGGCATAACTAACTACTCATAGAGACCTTCCTTTGATTTAAAAGCCGTGTTCCACTCATCACCTTCCCTAATCTTGATATGATGGTAGCCACTCCTAAGATCCAATTTTGAGAAAATCGTGGCTCCTTCTAACATGTCCAATAAATCATCCGAGCGAGGGATAGGGAACCGATATTTAATATTAATTTTATTTATGGCTCTACTATCCACACACATCCTCCAAGAACCGTCTTTCGTAGGAGTCAGTAACGCGGGTATGGCACACAAACTTTTGCTATGTCGAATGAACCCCTTTTGTAACAACTCGAAAATTTGGGTTTGTAATTCTAAGTGTGCGGATGGGTTTAGTCGATAATAAGGGAGGTTAGGCAACGAGGACCCCGGGATCAGGTCTATGGCATGTTGGATGTCCCGTATGGGGGGTAACTCGGACGGAAGCTCGCCCGGATACACATCCTTGAACTCCTCTAATAGCCTCTTCAAAGCTGGGGGTAAGTCCTCAGTTAACACCACATCTTCCATAATTTGCAAACAAACTAAAGCGTACATGACACCATCCATGAAAGTTTTACGTGCCAATTCTTTCTTACACATCAGGCTTAACATTTTTTTTTCAACCGGGACAACCGTATCCTTATAAGGGACTGAAGGTCCTTAGGAGGGGTGGGCTTCAGTGTTATAGCCTTACCATTAAACATAAACTCATAGGTGTTGGCCCGATAAAAGTGGGTGACATCATGATCATACAACCACAGGCATCCTTATAAGACGTGACAAGCATCCATAGGGAGGACATCACACCAGATTTTTTCTGAATAGGCTTTGATGGATAGGGGTACGAAACAAGGCCTTGACACCGGGAGGGATGACTTATCGACCCATTCCACCTTATACGGGTGAGGGTGCGGTTCAGCCACTATGGCCATTCGCTTCATCGCGGCCTCAGAAATGACGTTCATACAGCTATCACTATCGATGATCAAGCTACACCATTTCTCTCCACTCTTAAAATTTAGCGAAAATATATTAGTTCTATTCCAGTCATCAGGTGCTCGTGGAGTTGCAAGAATACATCTCATAACCATCATGTGAGACTCATTGTCCAAATCACTAGGCACTCCGTCTGACTTGCTGTCCTCTCCTGCCTCATAAGTGAGATCGTCTGCCTCATTGGTGGGATCTATCAGGTCTAAAGGTTTGGGTTTAGTAGGACACTCACAAGCGTAGTGGCCTTGAATCCCCCAAGCGAAGCAAGTCACACTCGTTTTGTTGACCTTACCCACCGGAACTCTCTCACCCTTGGAGTTTCTATTGTTCCTCGTGGTCACGACTATGGAGGTCGACTCGTTGGTCTGATACTTTCCATTATCCTTATAGATGGAAGTGGGGGGTTGACCTAAAATAGACTTTCCATTTTGAAACAAGCGATACTTGTTTTTCAGCACGTTATGCTTTTTGATATCTAAAGCCGCATTAAACGTGACGTGCAGGTCAGTGTGTCCATAACACAATAATTTGCTCTGGATGTCGGGGTTCAACCCCTTACGGAACCGAGATAGGGTGACCTCGGGCATTTCTTTTACGCCACACCTAACAATCATGTCCTTCAGCAAACTCTTGTACTCAGAAACCGTTCTACTTCCTTGCTTAAGCGTAGCAAAATCATCGAACATCTGTGTTTGATGGTACGCGGGGACGTACTGCGCAGTCAGTATCTCCTTCATGTCAGTCCAACCAAAGGGTAGTTCTCCATTCTCGGTTTGCAAATGCCGCTCTTCACTCAGCCAAAATATTTTGGCACGACCCAAGAATTCCATCCTTGCGACACGCACTCTATCCACGTTAGTCAGACTGTACCACTCAAAGTAGCACTCTATCTCCATGACCAAGTCTTGGAAGACTTGGGGGTCTCCCAATCCATCATAGGACGGAGGTTTGACTCGAACGGTCCTAGTAAGATCAAACTCGTATGGTGCCCGCGGGGCATGGTCATTATTTGGGTTCTCGTGTTGATGATCATGTCTCTCTGCTCGTTGGTTGGCGGGTTGATTACGGGGAGCCCCTAGATGTAACCTCAAGTCGTGAAGTGCCTCCCTAATCGCCGTCATTTGTTCAGTGAAATCCTGACGGGGCTCTTCAAGCTCTGTGAGACCTTGCTCAGCGTCCCGTTCTGCCTCCATGGTGGAAGGAGACGGGGAATACTATGTACCAAGTCTAGTGCGCATGCACAACACAACTACTGACGCAACAATTAGTACGCAAAAGAATTTGTTCCCACTTAATAACTAGGCTTAAAATACTTTTTTTTTGTTTTCCTACATGAAACTAGAAGGAGATTATTAAAAAAATTATTTTTCTGAATTCTGCTGAAAAATAAAAATTTAGGCCGCTATTGGCAGACAAAAAAAAATTTGCCTTTTTTTTAAAAACAAATTGTGTGCACGTGCGCGTCGGCCTACTAAAATTAATTCGGATTGTGCCAATTAAGAAATCGACACAACCTCCCTCTGATACCAAATTGATGTAGGACACGTAAAGACCACGGGACTCAACGAATTCTAAAGTTTGCCTCTCATATATCGTAAATCCGACACTCGCACCGAAGTTTTCCGCAGTGCACACTCCAAGAAATTTTATCACGCTTATGCTAACGCAAGGGTAGCCAAACCGTTTGGGGATCGAATAGAGGCTATATGCCAATATCCATTCCGGCTAAATAGACCAATATTGGATCCGATCGAGCGGGTTGTATCAAAAGAGATCTACAAAAAATGATGATTCGAAAAACGGTAGATCTCTCCCAACAAAAAGTACGAGGTTCGCCAAACCTTTCGAGAAATAAATTCAATTAAGGAAAACACGAATTCAATCGAACAAACCACGATTTATTTCCAAGATTCGAAATCCAACGCAAAAATTGGCCGCCACAAAAATTATCAAGAGGGAAGCACACGAGAGTAGAAGTTTCGTTACCCAAGTCGGAATAGATGATTCCAACTATCTCACTTGGAGCGCTTGTCCACGGTTCCGTCGAAGTTACGCTAGATGGAGACAAGTTCTTCCGCCATCGTCGCGTCATGCTTGTTGGATGTAGAGGATATCGAAGAGAGAGGAAAGGTGGTGAGGGGTGACGGTTTTTAGAAGGTATGGAAGGGGAGGGTGGCAGCGGATAGGGTTGATGGAAGTGGTGGCCGTGAGAGAAGGGACCATAAGTGGGGGTCGGCGGTTTGGGAAGGTGAAAGGGAGAGGGTGGCCGAGTGGTAGGAGAAGAAGGGAGAAGGGGGTAGGCGGCGGTTTGGAAGGAGGAAGGGGATGTTTTGGGCTTGGCCGAAATTAGGGTGAGAGGGAGAGTGGGAGGATTCAAGAGGGAAAATAGGGTTTTCAATTATCGTATCAATATCCCTCATAATGAAATATCCTATGCCTTTTATAGGCTTACACCAAAGATTAGGCTACATGCAGCCCATTAAAATAAACATGCACTCTAAAGTTCTAAATCAAGGGAAACAAATAACCAAACATAAGCAAAACTAAATAAGTCCAAACAAATACGATAAATAATAATCAACTAGATATTAAGAGGCGGCCTTGCGCCGCGGGCGGAGGTTGTAGCGTCGCTCCACACGATCACCACGAAGCCGCAAGTCTTTTGAAGGCGATGAAGGGGGGGTCTTCCGCGAGCATACCGTCATCTTTAGCAAGTTGGGGGACGCCGTCTCCATCAGCATGATTATATGATTTTAGATGTTCATGAAACTTAGGTAATGATCTTATATAGTTGTTATTAATCTCTGGAAATTATTGTATGTATTTTGAAATAATGTTTATAGTGCTTCAATCACAACCCTAGTAATTTCCCTATTAGTAAGAAAAATTACTATGAGTTATTTACTCACTAGAAAATTATGAAATTTTGTTTTAGGACATTGTAATGCTTTATAATGCTTTGTGAAATTTTATAAAATTATTGGAAGCCTTTTCATATAGGATGCTTCACAAAGTGCCTTGTTTAGAATATTCTTAAATGATTTATTTTTGTGGCCAAATGTGTTTGAAAAATCACTAAATTTGTTCAGTTGTCTGTTCTTGACATTTTCAACATCTGGTAATTTTTATATAATTTTTGGATGATTATTTCTATTATTTCCTGCTTTTCCTTATTAATGATTTTAATTAATAAATAATTTGTTTGGAGGTAATATTTTTTTGGAAATTGAAAATTTCAGTATTTACTGTTATTTTGATGATATACACTTACCATAATTTTGTTGACATATCTTGTTAGAAAATTATAATTGCGTTCAAAAGCCTAGGTGACCTTATTTTGCATAAAATATAATAAATGCCAAATAAATTGGGAAAAATATTATCTTCTTGATTTAATCTTAAAATATCATGATTGACCCCAGTAATAATCTTAGGTAAAAAGTGCACTTGAATGATTGAGTGGCCAATCCTCATCCAAAAGGGATGGATCTTTGGCCACTGCTTTATTGTCATACAAAATACCATTACAGGAGATTTTGGGTGGTTTAGAGTTGGTGTGACCTAGAACCCTAGTGTTAACCCTAGGGTTGGATATTGAGCCTATGAAGGGCATGGGACCATATGTCCTTGGAATGTCTTGGAAATTAGTAGATGAGTTCATATGGTGGAAATAAGCCCTAAAAAATATTATTAGAATTTTTAGGAGTATTTAACCTCTCTGAAATATTTAAGGACAATTAGTGCACATTTACTCATAATTTTATTGTATGATTATATGATCTTGGATGTTCATGAAACTTAGGCAGTGATCTTATATAGTTGTTATTACTCTCTGGAAATTATTTTATTTATTTTGGAATAATGTTTATAGTGCTTCATTAACAAACCTAGTAATTGCCCTATTATTAAGAAAAATTATTATGAGTTATTTACTTAGTGGAAAATTATGAAATTGGGTTTCAGGACATTGTACAGCTTTATCATGATCTGTGAAATTTTATAAAATTATTGGAAGCCTTTCATATATGATGCTTCACAAAGTTCATTGTGTAGAATATTCTTAAATGATTTATTTATGTAGGAAAATGTGTTTGCAAAATTACTAAATTTGGTCAGTTGTCACCAGGGTCTATTGGAGTGTCTTCAGATTGAGAAACACTATTTGGTAGAGTTTTGGCAGTAGGTTCTGATGACATAGACACCTGAGCACTTACATCTCTCCTGGTCTAAGCAGTTGATTCAAAAAACTACTGGTCATGAGGCTCTTCACCTATGCTCCCAGAAGAGCTGCTCTCAGAGCTCTCTTTAGGTATTGTGATTGCTTTTTTTCTTTTACTGTCAGCTGGCAGTTGGTGTGGGAGCAACACTCTATCCCACCTTTCAAATATCCTTAAGTCCATCTTCCTGATATGATGTATCTTAGCTCCTAGCCTCACATTGAGGATCCCTGGAGTTGACCTCAACAAAAATAAAGAGAGTATTCTGCCCATGTGTGGTTCTAGAACACATTTCACTATCCTTAAAATGAATCTTTCCCCAATCAGTCTTTTTGACAGAATTACTCTTGTCATTATCTAAAACATCTTCCTAGAAATCTTATCATGTGAACTTTCCTTGAAGATTAAGGCCTTACCTATGACATTTTGCCAAGAACTTTCCTTCCAGGTTCATCTCTTTACTCATGTTAGAACCTATGGTATGATTTGATTGGCCAAACCATTTAAGTGCTGACTTAACATCCTAAACAAATAGTTCATCCTATTCATCTGATAGCCCAAGCTTATTCAGGTTCAGAGCCTTGCTCAACCACATTGTGGAAATCTTAATTCAGTTTCCACCGATAGAAGTATTATTCTTATTGGAAGAAGTGTCCACTTTGGCATTTGTATACGGTTCCAACACTTCTCTTTTCTAGATAAAACTTGGTTTTGATAAAACATATTCTAGGCTGGCGGGATTCAATAGATGAAGAACCAAATGTACTTCTTTAGTAGCATCCTTGAATCCATTCCTAACGAGTTCAGAGCACTCAGACAGGAAATATACTCCTTTGGATGCCATTGAATCTTTGAGTTTCTGGAGAGTTGAAGAGATTTCTCGAGAAAACTCCACCAGGGATGTAGAGAGTCGAATAAGTATCCTAGAAACAAATTTCCATTTATAGTTACCCATATTAGAGAATATGGAGAGATGCGTACCTGTCGTGATTTACACAATTTGATCAACGGTTGTGTTAGGTACATTGGACACAATGAACTTTATTTGAATAAGCCCTTTTTCAACTCAATGATATACACATGTTTGTATTTGTTATATGTTTCAGTTTATGTATATAAGTTGCCTACTTCATGTTGATTGAATAGGTGGGCACAAGAAGCTGACTGGTTTTTGAAAAAAATTGTCAAAGTACAAAAGCGTCGAGTGGAGTCAGCATAGTGCTGAGTGAAGTCAGCACAGTGGACATTCAGCAATCTGCAGTGCAGAAAAATGGCTAAGTACAAATGTGTCGACACACTTGTAGAAGCTATGTCGAGAAAATTCAGTTGTCTTAACACACAAAAGACTAAGTTAGCAGTGTCAAGACAAGAAAACCAACTCGACACATTGAAGATTCAAGACAGCTGTGTCGAGACAATACAGTTGTCTTAACACCTCGAAGACTAATTCAACTTTGTCGAGACAAGACAACTAAGTTGAACGAAATGGATAGAGATAACCTCTAATACCAATTGAAAGATAGGGTAAACTCTAATAAACTCTAGAGGGGGGGGGAATAGAGTTGTTAAAATCATTTTGATTTTTGCGGAATAAAAAAAACTTTAATAAAATATATTACTATGATATAAGTGTATGAGTGTATAAGTGCAGCAAATGAACTAGAGAGAGGATAACTAAGCAACTCAGCAAAATATATCACAGTGCAAGCACACAGGAAAATCACAGCCACACAGACAACATAGGAAATTTATAGTGGTTCCCCAAACTTGGGTACATCCACTCTTCTACCACCCTATGTAGGAATCCACTACAGGTTTGATCAGGTGACTGCCACCAATGAGCTTTTGATCAGGTGCTCAAAAACCCACCCATGTCTTTTGGAAGGAGACTTGCAACCAGAATAATTTTGAAGGGAATTAAAACCCTGTACAGAGGTGGGGAAGAGAGGTTGATTTGGACTACTCTTTTCTCAAGAAAAATAAGAGAAGTCTTGAGAGTTCTTAAGATATTGTCAAAGCTCCCCCTGAGATTAACAACTGTTCAGGAAGGGGAACTTTTCTAGGGTTAAGGTCTTTTGCTATAAGACCAACTCTCCAGGGATCCTTTGACTGATTCAATATTCTTGTCACTTGAGATCTTGGAAGCAAAGAAGGAGGGGAATAAAGACTATTGATTGTGTTTGATGTTCTTTTTTCTTCTTCTTTTGACAGCAGTTCTTTTTCTCTTTCTTTTTCGTATATTCTTCTGTATATGCATCAAGGAGTGTGATCCTTTTTTTTTGTATCTAGCATAGAGATGATCAGGATAATAGCTGCCTGAAGTTTGAATTCAAAAACCTGCAATAAATGCTCAGCCGAAATCTAGGAAATGAAAAACGGCAAGTATGCTGTCATATATTCTATTCTATGTCTGTCCCGAGATATAAGCAATTAATTCTATGGAAAATATTTACAATAAATGATGCCAGTAACGGCTCGATATAAAGGATATAAGTATATTGATTATCTAGGGAATTAACGACCTATAATAGATATAGAATCAGGAGACAGAAAAAGAAAGAATAAATAACAATATGACTTACAGTTTTCGTCGACCAGAGAACAACTTTCGTCGACCTGAAATCAGAGATCGTCGACCTTAGAACTGTTCGTCAACCGGTGCTCTGCGAACAACTACACTGCATAAACTAACGGATTCTGTGCTCTAAGTTCGTCGACCTGAGAATCTGATTTTTGTCGACCTCAAAACCATGTCAAACTGAAGGTGTTGAGATAATAGCACATCTGGTGTTGAGTCATTGAGAGCGTTGAGTCATTGATAGAGTTGAGAGCGTTGTGTTATCTTTGATTCTGAGTAAACTTTGGCTTTGAGTGAACTATGGTGTTTAGACAATTATGGCGCTGAGTGATCTTTAGTTTTGAGTGCATTTAGCGAAACACACACTTCGCAGACCACAAAATTTTTCTTCTAATACCAAATCGTCGACCTATGAACTCTTCTCTTTCACTTAGAGTTCGTCAACATGAGAACAGACTGAGAGAATTTTCTTCTAGGGCTGATTTTGGATCTGTCTTCAGGCATGTCTTTGATCTTCAATCTGTAGGACTGACCTAAGACTAGAAAGACATAAAACTTGACCCTTCTATACAACATGGGTCATAGCCTAAGAAGAGAGCCTAGCCCAAATCACCTAGGGGTTCCAAAAATATCCCCCTATTTGGGTGAGGTTACTTCAAACAAAATCAAAGTAAAAACACAAAACAAAGTTAAATAAGCATAGCATAAAAAACTGAGATGACTGATAGAGTAAATAAGCTATCAGCACATTTATAAGGCTATGCACCCAAATTGTTCACAAACAGAAATAGAGACAGAAAATAAATAACCTAAATGTCCTTGGGAGAATCAGAAGATTTCGCAAATTTAATTACTTTGTTAGGATCTTGTACTTGTTTTAGTGTCATAGTCATATCTGCATCACCCAAAGTCTTTTGAGATGTGGCTCTGGGAACTATGGCTTCAGGATGCAGATTCATATACTCTTCAGCATTGAACAGATTTCCAACTTGATATCTTTCTAGATCTTTCTTCCTGTAGGATGACATTGTAGAATACTGAGAGGTGTCCTGACCCTGTTCTCTTGCTTTTCTGATTTGAGACAGAGTAATAGATTCTTTAAATCTAGCCATTCTAGAAGTTGGACTAGTCTCAGGATCATAGGCTGGAATTGGAGGTCCTTCAGGGCTGTTGGCTTTGCCAGGAGATGGAGGAGGAGAGAATATTGTCTTGGGGGCAAACTATTGAGCACTATATGAACTTCTAAAGGAGGCCTGATGTCTGTGTTGGTGCTGACGGCCTCTAGAAGAATGAGAAGATCTTCCTTTTCTCTGATAGGTTTTAGTGCTGCTGGAAAATTTTTGTTGACAACTGCTGGCAGATCCTGCACTTGGAGGAGGAGGATGTGGAGGATCTCTCCTGTGAAACCTTGGAGGAGGAGGAGGGTTCTTCTTAGATTTCTTCTTGGATTTCATCTCATTCTTTGACAATCTCATCCACTAAGGCATATTAGGATAAGGCTCAATGTTGTGCCTGATATAATATGGAGTATCATTATGTGGATTGGGAGTAGAGACATGAGCTTTCTTTCTAATTTCCTCTTCTTGGTTTTAGGGGAATCATCACTGTAGATTTCTTCACTACTTTCACTGTCAAAGTTGTACAAAGCATCAATTGCTTTTATATACTCAGGAGTTACCTTGGGAGGAGCAGAATGAGCCTTGGGAGTTAGGATAGGAGTAGGATCATAGACTGGAGGGATGGGGTCAGTCATATACTCAGACTCAGATTCATCAGATTCTTCAAATCCCTCTTTGGTATTAGCTACTAAAGCTTTCTCAGTAATCATAACTTCAGTTTTAGAGCTTTCTTCAAAACTAGCCCTTATTATGGCTATCACCTCTGAGGAAGCAAGTGGAGTATAACACATAATGGCTTTTGTTGATAAATCAGCAATTGGAGCAAAAATAGAAAGAATGCTATCCAGATCTACTGATGGATGTATGACACAATATCACCAGTCAAAACTTCTGGCATAGCCTCAACAATCTCACAATCAACTATTGCTGCTTCTGCTACTTTTTCTGTTGCTGCTTCTACTGTTGCTGCTACTGCTGCTTCTACTGCTGCTGTTGGAGTTACTTTTGTTGATGTAGGAGCTTCATCATAGAACATCACCCCTTGCATGGCTTCAGAAGGCTCTATGTCCATGCTTTGGGTTGAAGAAGGTGAGAGGTCTAAGTTGCTAGCCTAAATCACCTAGAGGGGGTGAATAGGTGAAATGCGTGTCAAATGCGGAATTAAAAACTAACACAGCACACATCAAGCAATCACAGACGACAAGAGATTTATAGTGGTTCCCCAACCTTGGGTACGTCCACTTTCCTCACCGATCTAGCAAATCACTAGACTCGGCTACTCCACTATCTCGGATTGAAAACAATCCTACACCTCGGAACCACGTTCCTACAAAACTCGATCCAACTGGATCTACAAAACTCGGAAGAAAGATCTTCCTACAAATCTCGGAGAAAAACTCCTACAAGGAAATTTTGGTTTGAGAATAAAAAATCAAAACAACAATCTCAGATCTGGATCTTTGACAGTCTTCTTCTTTAGGAACTTCGGCTTGATTAGAAAAGGTTGAAGATGACTTGAGAGAGATCCACGAATCTGAAAACTAGAACCACCTCGATCGAGAAGATAGATCTGAAATCTTTGAGGCTCGGCGAGATCGAGTGATTCACTTTTGTCTGGATCGCTGGAGAAATAGTCATTGAAGACGGAGATCGGCGATCCAGAGTTTCTTCCGTGAACAACGATGGCGGCGGCGGCGTGAGAATTAGGGTTCACGGAATTTTCTCTTTCTTAAAAAGAATATCTCTGTAATCTTGTTAATTAGTCAATTCTGAAATGACCTATTTATAGGTGGACTCCAACGGTCATAATCTTAATTAAGGATGACACGTGGACCAATTAGAAATGACGGATTCAAAATACTTATGGCGAATTCGAACTTAGAAAAATTCTGGAATAGAGAACTGTTATACTCGAGTAAGAGAAGATATACTCGAGTATGGGAATTTAGATACTCGAGTGACAAAGAGGAGTATACTCGAGTATGAAAGAGAAATTTACTTGAGTGAAAAATGAACTACTCGAGTATCAGAAGAGATATACTCGAGTATCAAAAAGATATACTCGAGTATCAGCAAGATATACTCGAGTATCAGCAAAGATATCTCGAGTATCAGCAAAGATATACTCGAGTATCAGCAAGATATACTCGAGTGAGAGGAAAATTACTCGAGTATCAGAATATGTATCCGGGAACACATTCACTCGAGTTATGAAAGTCAATTACTCGAGTATAGAAATACTTACTCGAGTATTAAAATCAACTACTCGAGTATCGAATAATTTACTCGAGTATGAAAATCAATTACTCGAGTATAGAAACACTTACTCGAGTATGAAAAGAAACTACTCGAGTATGACTACTTGAACTTGTAGAGAAGAGAAGAAATGGATCTACTCGAGTATGATACATGATTTACTCGAGTGATTAAGTTACTTACTCGAGTATGAAAAGAACTTACTCGAGTGACTAACTACTAACTACGACGAGATTAGATTTATCTACGAGTATTTAGAGCCTACTCGAGTAAGTCTAACTGATTACTCGAGTATGTCTAACTAACTACTCGAGTATGTCTAACTAGCTACTCGAGTATTAAGTCTGATACTCGAGTATAAAAAAAGGGTTACTCGAGTATTTTGGACTTAGAAATATTTTTCTGAGGAAATTAGCTCCAATGCTTCTGTCCATCAATCCAAGTGCATGAATGAGAAGTGTATCCCAATAGAGAGGCTATACATGGGCCAACACTTTGGATCACACAATGAGGGATTACATTGCATGGTCCTATGTTTGGTGACCCATTATAGACTGACATTGGTCTACACTTGGCAATTAGAACCTGCACACATACAACTCAAACACCACATCAAATACATCTTAATTCATCTTAGTTCAAGGTCTGACTTCCTACAAATCTGAGGTATTGTGGCGACAAACCCCAACAATCTCCCCCTATTTGTAGATGTCAGCACTCTCTATACTAAGGTGAATTACTTAAGAGTAAAAGAACAACATGTATATAACAGGAGAATAAACTAAACTAAAGCAGGGTAAACAAAACATTGCCATAATCAGAATTAAATATATTATATATAAATGTTTTAAGCACAGAAACAAAAGTCCAATTCCATATTCTCAGTTCAACTCAAGATGGGGCATCCTTGTGCATCCTTTCTCTTTTCAGCTCTTGCCTCTCTAGGTAGATGAAAGGTTTTGGAAAGTAAGTCCTGGGCCTAGGAGGAGCAGCTGGGTTGTTGTGCCCCCAATTCCTGTCATGTAGCCTGATCTTTATCTGAGATGCTTCATAGGCTTTCCACTCTAAATAACTGTAGTAATTATCTCTGTTCTCCCCAGATCAGTCACTAACCTCAAAGTATCAAGAATCAGAGACTTAGAGGTAGGACTCCACACTTCAGCATGAACAACAGGTGGTCTACCTTCAGAAGCTGGCTCTTTCCTGGGTGCAGAACGCTGGCAGAAGCGCCGTCACCATATTTTTTTTCTTCTTAGAAGGACCTTGAGAACTGGAAGGAAAATCATCTTGCCATGCTTCAGTATAGGATAGGGGAGGCTCAGTCACATCACCCTCAGGTCTGGGTGAGAAGACTGGCACACCTCCTTGAAAGGTTGCTTGAGCTGAGACATCTGCTGGAGGCTGTTCTGCAAGAGGATCTAGATGCTGAGGTATAATGGTAGGGTCCGTTGAAACTCAGGAAAGTTTTGATTATGCAGCCAGACAGCAGTGTCATAGGTATAGAATTTGACAGACTGGAGCTGGGAAAGAATGGATTCTTTCGATCCTTTACTAGATCACTTATAGCCTCTTGAGATTGGGTAGATAGTTGTTTGACCTGGGCTTCAGCTTGTTCAGAAAGTTTTTCAACTTGTTCTTTTACAATCTTCTCCCCCTTGCTGATATCTATGGATAGCTGTGCAATTGCTTCATCTCTGAAGGTGCCACTTCATTACATACTTTCACAACATTAGTTTCAGCTCTCTCATCTAGCTTGAGCTGATTGTGAGCTACTGTCTCTGCCTGGTTTCTTAGCTCACCTATACTTGTGATGGTGTGATCTATGGCTTTGCCTCCAATATTGAACAGCTGCTTAGTGTGTCAGTGTTTGCTTGAATTTCAGCAAAGCCTCTGCTCATCGCCTTTTCAAGAGCAGAGACCTTGGAGGTGACTGACTGCAAAGAGGCATCAAAGTAATCTCTCTGTTCTTTGAGCATAAGCTCAATCTTGCTTACAAGATCTGAAGAGGAAGAAGAAGAAGGGACTGAGGTTGATGCAGGGACTGAGGGAGCAAGAGTAGTAGTAGTCCAAGTAGGGATTTCTGTAATGACCACTGAGCTAACAGCTCTTTTGAAGGGTTCTATTTCAACAGTTTCTTCTGTATTTAGGAAAGATGGCATGGAGAAATCCAAAGTCTTCAGAGGTGCCTCCACAGGATCTGGAGACATTTCCTCATCATCAGACAAGAGAATATGATCTGATTTGCTGGGCTCACTATCAGGAGACTTGGCAGGAGACTGTACTGGAGTCTGAGCTGGAAACTGCATAGGAGATGGAACTGGAGACTGAATGGGAGACTTGGCAGAAGACTTGGCAGCTGAATCATTCTGAAAAAGAGGAGCATCTGAGCTGAGCTCATCAATAAGGCTGTTAATATCTTCAGCTGTAGACAGTAAAGCTGCTGGAGTAGGAGAAACTGGAGGGTAGAAATTCTGACTTCTTCTTGTTCTAGAATCACTGATTCTGAAGAAACTTGATGCTGAGGAAGAGAAGGGCAGGCTCCCCCTCAACTAATGCACCAGAGGTAGCAGTAGTTTGATGTAGAGGAGGAGAGATGGAATCCTGTCTTCAGGTAAACTGGTTTCTTGGTGAGTTTCTGAGATGGCATCAGCTTTTGAAGTTTGGGCAGAATTCAGGATCTTTATGTCATACTCTGTATGGAAGAGATGGAAACTTTTTCTCATGTGGTGAAGAGGAGTCCCTTTGGAGAAGTCAAACACTGTAGGGTTAATCTCATGGAGGAGGAGTGAGATAATCCTAGCATAACTTGGATGTTTCACGCTCTCTCGGATCTTATCCAGTACATCATTCATTCGAACTGGATTTCTTCCTGCAGACTATGGCTTGCATAACATCGAATAGATTTTGGAATACATCTCTTATGGAGTATGTCTTGCACCATAGGATTTTGTCGATGACATCGACTAGAAACTTGCCTTCTGAATTGAACAAAGACCGATTCAGGGTTTCACCTCCACCTTCAAGATCTCGACCACAGAATAGAGAGGTACGGTCGGCATCTTCCTTTTCTAGTCATCTTCTTCATCAACCACGGGTATCCGAAGCAGAGTGGCGACTGAAGTTTTATCCAACCGAATCTCAACTCCTTTTACCTTGGATTTCAGAACTGAGCCATTTCGTCTAACCTTCAGATTTCTGTAGAATTCTTCAACATCAGGAAGCAGGAGATGGCAGGGTTCTTGAAGAACGAAGGACAATCCGGCCGTGTCCAAGAGAATCAGTAAATTCTTGAAGTCATCAGAAATATCTTCAATACCATCTGTCACTAGCTCGGAGCCGATTCCAATCTTGGAGGAGGAGGGAGCCATCAGCGATTCTGTAGAGCGAAGGAAACAAAAACGAGGAAGACAAAGCTCTGCAACTGTTCTGGGAGATGAAGAGACAGGAATCTTGCGGCGACGGAAGATGAAGACAGGAATCGGGAATACGAAAAGTCGGCGGCTACTCGAGTGAATGAGGAGTGGAAAGGACTTTTTCGTTTGAATATATATATATAAATAATCCTAATTAGGTTTAAAAGGATTAAGTATAATGACATACCTGAACGAGGCGGCAATTTGCTAGGTGCGAGTAGAGATTTTGAAAATCCAAAAAAAATCCGAGTACTCGAGTAGAAGATGACAGCATACACGAGTATGAGGTTTAGTATACTCGAGTAGGCACAACATACACGAGTAATCAATAATTCATACTCGAGTATGTAATTAGCATACACGAGTATTAAGTCCTTGACGAATTTTCATACTCGAGTATAAGAAGTTCATACACGAGTATCTTTTGGATTACTCGAGTATATGAAACTTTTTACTCGAGTACTAGCCGTTTACTCGTGTAAGTGTAACGATGCTCGAGTCTCTAATACTTGAAGGAATTTCCCTGGTAGATGTCTATTTCCACTGAAAAATTGTACCTCTGAGCAGCCATCATTACTGATATCTTCTTAATTTGAGAGTCCAACACTGGTCTTCTTTGTTGAGCAGTCCAAGCTCATTTTTGAAGAACGAGAACTTGGACTCGTCTAGCGGCTTGGTGAAAATATCTGCAACTTGCCTGTCTGTGGAGACATATTGTAGATCTATATCTCCATTTTCCACATGCTCCCGGATGAAATGATAGCGAAGCTCTATGTGCTTGGTCCTGCGTTGGGAGACTGGGTTGTTGGCTATTGCTATGGGCGCTGGAAGAGTCACAGAATAGGGGAATGTTCTGGAACTTCATGTTGTAGTCTTCAAACTGATTCTTGATCCATAAGAGCTGTGCACAACAGCTGCCTGCAGAGATGTACTCTGATTCAGCCGTTGAGATGGCTACACAGTTCTGCTTCTTACTGATCCAGGAAATAAGTCTCCTTCCGAGAAATTGGCAAGTCCCGGAAGTGCTTTTCCTGTCGTCTTTGCTACCTGCAAAATCTGCATCTGAAAAACCAATTAGTTCACTATCATTACTTCTTGGGTACCATAAGCCAAGATTTGGTGTGCCTTTGAGGTATCTCAGGATTCGCTTTGCAGCGATGTAGTGAGATTCCTTAGAGTTCACCTGAAATCTAGCACATACACATGTTGAGAACATTATATCTGGTCTACTCGCAGTAAGGTAGAGCAAGGACCCAATTATGCTTCTGTACTTGGTTTCATCAAAAGGTTTCCCTCTCTCATCCTTGTCCAGAGACATAGCTGAGGCCATTGGAGTCCTCATAGAGGTTGCATTCTCCATTCCGAATTTCTTAAGTAGCTCTTTGGTGAACTTGGTCTGTGAGATGAAAATCCCATCTTCAGATTGTTTCACCTGAAGCCCTAAGAAATACTTTAGCTCTCCCATACTGCTCATTTCAAACTTCCCTTGCATAAGTTTAGAAAACTTCTTGCAGAGGTTGTTATCCGTAGAGCCGAAAATAATATCGTCGACATAGATCTGCACTAGCAAAATCTTGCCTTTTATTTCCCTAAGAAATAATGTTTTGTCTATCTTTCCTCTTGTGAACTTGTTCTCAAGAAGGAAGCTAGACAGAGTCTCATACCAAGCTCGAGGAGCTTGTTTAAGACCATATAGTGCTTTTTGCAATAAGTATACATAATTAGGATGGGTTGAATCAACAAACCTGGCGGTTGCTCTACGTACACTTCTTCCTTTATGTCACCATTCAGGAAGGCGGACTTTACGTCCATCTGATAGACGGTAAAGCCCTTAAGTGCAGCGTAGGCAAGAAATAACCTTATCGCCTCCAGTCTTGCTACTGGAGCATAAGTCTGGTCGAAGTCGATTCCTTCTTCTTGACGATATCCCTTGGCGACAAGTCTGGCTTTATTCTTTATAATTGTTCCATCTTCGTCCATCTTGTTCCGGTAGACCCATTTTGTCCCGATGACGTTCTTGTGCTTGGGTCTAAGAACAGTGTCCAGACTTTGCATCGTTTGAACTGATTCAATTCTTCTTCCATGGCTAGAATCCAGGATGCGTCGGAGTTGGCTTCCTCAAATTTCTTTGGTTCAACCTGTGAGAGAAAACTTAAGTGTAAATTCTCGTTAGTGTACCTCGACGAGTTCTGACGCCATCCCGAGGATCTCCTATTATTTGGTCAACAGGATGATCCTTCAAGTGTCTGAACTCTAAAGTCCTTGCATCTGGGATCTCTTCAGCCACTGGAGTTGCATCTTCAGCTGGGATGTCTTCTTCATCTTGATCATCCTCCTCTACAATGGTGGTTGTAGAGGGACCTTGATGAATGTCTCATCTTTATCTTCACTAGGTCATCCAAGATAAGTTCTTTCAACTTTGTACCTGCATCATAGCCTTTCGTTGTCCCACGATCTGAACCTCCAAAGATTGACTTTTGGTCCGTTTGCAGACTGGGGTGTAATTCTGTAGTAGGCTCCTTGTCCCGGTCATATGCCGAGAGCATCCACTGTCCAAATACCAGATTGCGTTTTGTGGCCTTTGGACATACCTGCAATTACATCATTTAGCCTTAGGAACCCAAACAAGTTTGGGTCCTTGGTCTCGAGTTAGAATACTCCCCCTACGAGTAATAGCCTCATATGGTGGTCACTCTCACGTTGCTAACTTTAGGGTTCAGCATTTTCAGGATTGAACCAACAATCACTGGCAAAATGACCAATTCTGCCACAGCACCAACAGTTGTAAAACCTGTTGTATCTTTGCCTTGTGTAGTCCTGCTTGACTTTCTGGAATGAAGGTCTAGCAGAGCTTTACTCTTGGAGGAGGAGGCTTCATGAGATGGCAGTTACATGGAGTCTTCTCCTTCATAGGCTTTTCAACAATGGTTTTACTTTTAGTTCTTTTTGAAATTATGACCATGAGCATAGGTCCATAGCTTTGAAGCTGAATCTCCTCATAAGGTGCCTTGAAGACACTCTCGCCAAAGTTACGAGGATGAGACCAACCTTGGTATCTTGACTTAGGCTTCTCAGGGATCGGCCTAGAAAGTGGTCCGTAGGTGGACTCATAATCAAGTTCGTTCGTGGGAAAGAACTTTCTTGAACACATAGGTTCCAAGGGAGCTTTCCCTTTTCTTCAGCTAGAGCCTTCCGGGCAGCCTTATTCTTTCTCTTGGCCTTGTTTCTCCTAGAGGATTTACTAGAAGAGACAATGTGCCTAAACCAGCACCCTTGGCCTTAGCAGAGAATTCAGCAACGATTGGAAGAACTGTCTTAGGCTTAGAAAAACACTCAACAAGCTTCTTTTCATCCTCGAGTTGTCCGTTCCAATTTTTGATGATTTCCTCTTTAAGGTCGTGTGCTTGAGAGCTTTATTGTATTCCTCCATAGCTACATTGAGGTTCTCTTGAAGAGAGTTTAGTCTTATCGACTTCTTCTCTCAAGCTGCTCTCACTAGCTCGTAGAGTATTTATCTCTTTGCTTGAGTTTTCATTAATCTACAATTTTTCGTAAGCGGTGAGTAACTCCTTATACTGACCCATGAGCTCAGATTCATCTTCAGAGAAATATCCCTCCTGCATTGTCATCATCAGAATCAGAGAGAGGAGTGTGAGATTTTACCTCCCCAGTAAACTGGTGGACTTGTTCATCATCTGAATGAGCCATGAGCCCAAAGTAAGCTTCCTCTTCTTCACTCGACTCAGATGAGTCAGAGTCGCTGAGAGTTTTGCTCTTCTTGGCTACTAAGCTTTCTCTTTCCTATCTTATGGTGTGAGGATTTCTTTTCCTCTCTTCTTCCACTCTCTCTCTTTTGTGAGGGCAATCGGCGATGACTGACCTGGCTTATTGCAATAATAACAAACGATTTCAGTTGAGATCTTTTGTTCTGTTTAAATTAACCCTGTCATGGCTGCTTGAGCTTTTCTTCCTTTCTTCCGATGATCACCGTCATGTCGTGATCTTCTATATGAGGCATCCTTGCCTCTCCATTGCTTCTTCTTGTTCAAAGAACTTCTTGAACTGCCTTGAGAGTAGGGAGAACTCTCCATCAGATAGTTCTGAGCCAGATGAGCTGGGCTCAGATGATTCTTCTTCATCAGCCTCAGGAACTGGGGCAAGAGAGCTAGCCTTTATCTTCCTTGAGCTGTCTGCCTTTAGAGCGACAGATTTCTCCTTGGATGCAGACCTGCTTGTCTCTTCTTCAGCTTTTCTTGAGTTGATTTGCAGCTCGTAAGACATAAGCTTTCCGAACAGATTCTCTGCGGTCCGTCTCAGCTAACCTTCCAAACTCCCGAATGCACATACCTTATTGTCCCATTCTGGATAGGGATCTATAAGAATTTGTCATTGAGTCCCCTCCCCGGTGGTAAAGACACGTCCATAAACTCTTAGGCCATTTACTATCTTGAAGAAGTTCTCAAAGTGTCAGCTATGCCTCCTTATGACCCTGCCTGAAGGCTTCATATTTCTGGTTCAGTAGGGATCTACGATCATCCCTCACTTCCTCTGTACCTTCCATTAGAGTCACTAGGGATTGCCACATCTCCACCTTGGCAGATTGGCAATGAATCAGATTTTGCAGCATTGAACTGTCATCGTGGGCACTTGCTGTGATATTCTTTGCTTTCTTGTCCAGAGAGACAAGAGGATTATCTCCTCTTATCTAGATCCCATCTTTTGGTGGATTATTTCTTTGGTATTGTTTGATGGAGGGTTGGATGCTATTGAGAAATATTGATGGGTAGATCATGGGGTTGAGGAATGAAGACCTTCTAAACAATTAAGATGAATGGGTAACTTATGAAATTTATTTCCTTCCGGACACATAGGATAGCTTGGAAATAGGATGGGAGCTTGGCAAATCCAGTCTTACTCATGCTTGATACTCAACTTAGAAGGATACGATCAAGGTGTTTAACCTTTTAACGATCACCTCCCTCTGATACCAATTGAGAGGTCTAAGTTGCTAGCCTAAATCACCTAGAGGGGGTGAATAGGTGAAATGCGTGTCAAATGCGGAATTAAAAACTAACACAGCACACATCAAGCAATCACAGACGACAAGAGATTTATAGTGGTTCCCCAACCTTAGGTACGTCCACTTCCCTCACCGATCTAGCAAATCACTAGACTCGGCTACCTCCACTATCTCGGATGAAAACAATCCTACACCTCGGAACCACGTTCCTACAAAACTCGATCCAACTGGATCTACAAAACTCGAAGAAAGATCTTCTACAAATCTCGGAGAAAAACTCCTACAAGGAAATTTTGGTTTGAGAATAAAAATCAAAACAACAATCTCAGATCTGGATCTTTGACAGTCTTCTTCTTTAGGAACTTCGGCTTGATTAGAAAAGGTTGAAGATGACTTGAGAGAGATCCATGAATCTGAAAACTAGAACCACCTCGATCGAGAAGATAGATCTAAAATCTTTGAGGCTCGGCGAGATCGAGTGATTCACTTTTGTCTGGATCGCTGGAGAAATAGTCGTTGAAGACGGAGATCGGCGATCCAGAAGTTTCTTCCGTGAACAACGATAGGCGGCGGCGGCGTGAGAATTAGGGTTCACGAATTTTCTCTTTCTTAAAAGAATATCTCTGTAATCTTGTTAATTAGTCAATTTTGAAATGACCTATTTATAGGTGGACTCCAACGGTCATAATCTAATTAAGGATGACACGTGGACCAACAAAAATGACGGATTCAAATACTTATGGCGAATTCGAACTTAGAAAAATTCTGGAATAGAGAACTGTTATACTCGAGTAGAGAAGATATACTCGAGTATGGGAATTTAGATACTCGAGTGACAAAGAGGAGTATACTCGAGTATGAGAAGAGAAATTTATTTGAGTGAAAAATGAACTACTCGAGTATCAGAAGAGATATACTCGAGTATCAAAAAAGATATACTCGAGTATCAGCAAAGATATACTCGAGTATCAGCAAAGATATACTCGAGTATCAGCAAAGATATACTCGAGTATCAGCAAGATATACTCGAGTGAGAGGAAAATTACTCGAGTATCAGAATATGTATCCGGGAACATTCACTCCGAGTTATGAAAGTCAATTACTCGAGTATAGAAATACTTACTCGAGTATTAAAATCAACTACTCGAGTATCGAATAATTTACTCGAGTATGAAAAATCAATTACTCGAGTATAGAAACACTTACTCGAGTATGAAAAGAAACTACTCGAGTATGACTACTTGAACTTGCAGAGAAGAGAAGAAATGGATCTACTCGAGTATGATACATGATTTACTCGAGTGATTAAGTTACTTACTCGAGTATGAAAAGAACTACTCGAGTGACTAACTAACTACTCGAGTATAGATTTATCTACACGAGTATTCAGAGCCTACTCGAGTAAGTCTAACTGATTACTCGAGTATGTCTAACTAACTACTCGAGTATGTCTAACTAGCTACTCGAGTATTAAGTCTGATTACTCGAGTATAAAAAGGGGTTACTCGAGTATTTTGGACTTAGAAATATTTTTCTGAGGAAATTAGCTCCAATGCTTCTGTCCATCAATCCAAGTGCATGAATGAGAAGTGTATCCCAATAGAGAGAGACTATACATGGGCCAACACTTTGGATCACACAATGAGGGATTACATTGCATGGTCCTATGTTTGGTGACCCATTATAGACTGACATTGGTCTACACTTGGCAATTAGAACCTGCACACATACAACTCAAACACCACATCAAATACATCTTAATTCATCTTAGTTCAAGGTCTGACTTCCTACAAATCTGAGGTATTGTGGAGACAAACCCCAACAATCTCCCCCTATTTGTAGATGTCAGCACTCTCTATACTAAGTGAATTACTTAAGAGTAAAAGAACAACATGTAATATAACAGGAGAAAAACTAAACTAAAGCAGGGTAAACAAACATTGCCATAATCAGAATTAAATATATATATATAGAAATGTTTTAAGCACAGAAACAAAAGTCCAATTCCACATTCTCAGTTCAACTCAAGATGGGGCATCCTTGTGCATCTTCTCTTTTCAGCTCTTGCCTCTCTAGGTAGATGAAAGGTTTTGAAAGTAAGTCCTGGGCCTAGAAGGAGCAGCTGGGTTGTTGTGCCCCCAATTCCTGTCATGTAGCCTGATGTTTATCTGAGATGCTTCATAGGCTTTCCACTCTGAATAACTGTAGTAATTATCTCTGTTCTCCCCCCAATCAGTCACTACCCTCAAAGTATCAGAATTAGAGACTTAGAGGTAGGACTCCACACTTCAGCATGAACAAGGGTCTACCTTCAGAAGCTGGCTCTTTCCTGGGTGCAGAACGGCTGGCAGAAGCGCCGTCACCATATTTTCTTTTCTTCTTAGAAAGACCTTGAGAACTGGAAGGAAAATCATCTTGCCATGCTTCAGTATAGGATAGGGGAAGCTCAGTCACATCACCCTCAGGTCTGGGTGAGAAGACTGGCACACCTCCTTGAAGGTTGCTTGAGCTGAGACATCTGCTGGGAGGCTGTTCTGCAAGAGGATCTAGATGCTGAGGTATAATGGTAGGGTCCCAGTTGAAACTCAGGAAAGTTTTGATTATGCAGCCGACAGCAGTGTCATAGGTATAGAATTTGACAGACTGGAGCTGGGAAAGAATGGATTCTTTCAATCCTTTTACTAGATCACTTATAGCCTCTTGAGATTGGGTAGATAGTTGTTTTGACCTGTGGCTTCAGCTTGTTCAGAAAGTTTTTCAACTTGTTCTTTTACAATCTTCTCCCCCTTGCTGATATCTATGGATAGCTGGGCAATTGCTTCATCTCTGAAGGTGCCCACTTCATTACATACTTTCACAACATTATTTTCAGCTCTCTCATCTAGCTTGAGCTGATTGTGAGCTACTGTCTCTGCCTGGTTTCTTAGCTCACCTATGCTTGTGATGGTGTGATCTATGGCTTTGCCTCCAATATTTGAACAGCTGCTTGAGTGTGTCAGTGTTTGCTTGAATTTCAGCAAAGCCTCTGCTCATCGCCTTTTCAAGAGCAGAGACCGTGGAGGTGACTGACTGCAAAGAGGCATCAAGTAATCTCTCTGTTCTTTGAGCATAAGCTCAATCTTGCTTACAAGATCTGAAGAGGAAGAAAAGAAGGGGCTGAGGTTGATGCAGGGACTGAGGGAGCAGGAGTAGTAGTAGTCCAAGTAGGGATTTCTGTAATGACCACTGAGCTAATAGCTCTTTGAAGGGTTCTATTTCAACAGTTTCTTCTGTATTTAGGAAAGATGGCATGGAGAAATCCAAAGTCTTCAGAGGTGCCTCCACAGGATCTGGAGACATTTCCTCATCATCAGACAAGAGAATATGATCTGATTTGCTGGGCTCACTATCAGGAGACTTGGCAGAGACTGTACTGGAGTCTGAGCTGGACTGCACAGGAGATGGAACTGGAGACTGAATGGGAGACTTGGCAGAAGACTTGGCAGCTGAATCATTCTGAAAAAGAGGAGCATCTGAGCTGAGCTCATCAATAAGGCTGTTAATATCTTCAGCTGTAGACAGTAAAGCTGCTAGAGTAGGAGAAACTGGAGGGGTAGAAATTCTGACTTCTTCTTGTTCTAGAATCACTGATTCTGAGAAACTTGATGCTAAGGAAGAGAAGGGCAGGCTCCCCCTCAACTAATGCACCAGAGGTAGCAGTATTTTGATGTAGAGGAGGAGATGGAATCCTGTCTTCAGGTAAACTGGTTTTCTTGGTGAGTTTTTGAGATGGCATCACTTTTGAAGTTTGGGCAGAATTCAGGATCTGATGTCATACCTCTGTTGGAAGAGAGGAAACTTTCTTCATGTGGTGAAGAGGAGTCCCTTTGGAGAAGTCAAACACTGTAGGGTTAATCTCATGGAGGAGGAGTGAGAATAATCCTAGCATAACTTGGATGTTTCACGCTCTCTCGGATCTTATCCAGTATCATCATTCCGAACTGGAATTTCTTCCTGCAGACTATGGCTTGCATAACATCGAATAGATTTTGGGATACATCTCTTATGGAGTATGTCTTGCACCATAGGATTTTGGCGATGACATCGACTAGAAACTTGCCTTCTGAATTGAACAAAGACCGATTCATGGTTTCCACCTCCACCTTCAGGATCTCGACCACAGAATAGAGAGGTAGCTGTCGGCATCTTCCTTTCTAGGTCATCTTCTTCATCAACCACGGGTATCCGAAGCAGAGTGTGCGACTGAAGTTTTATCCAACCGAATCTCAACTCCTTTTACCTTGGATTTCAGAACTGAGCATTTCGTCTACCTTCAGATTTCTGTAGAATTCTTCAACTCAGGAGCAGGAGATGCAGGTTCTTGAAGAACGAAGACAATCCGGCCGTGTCCAAGAGAATCAGTAAATTCTTGAAGTCATCAGAAATATCTTCAATACCATCTGTCACTAGTTCGGAGCCGATTCCAATCTTGGAGGAGGAGGAGCCATCAGCGATTCTGTAGATCGAAGGAAACAAAAACGAGGAAGACAAAGCTCTGCAACTGTTCTGGGAGACGAAGAGACAGGATCTTGCGGCGACGGAAGATGAAGAAACAGAATCGGGAATACAAAAGTCGGCGGCTACTCGAGTGAATGAGGAGTGGAAAGGACTTTTTCGTTTGGAATATATATATAAATAATCCTAATTAGTTTAAAAAGGATTAAGTATAATGACATACCTGAACGAGGCGGCAATTTGCTAGGTGCGAGTAGAGATTTTGAAAATCCAAAAAAAATCCGAGTACTCGAGTAGAAGATGACAGCATACACGATTATGAGGTTTAGTATACTCGTAGTAGGCACAACATACACGAGTAATCAATAATTCATACTCGAGTATATAATTAGCATACACGAGTATTAAGTCCTTGACGAATTTTCATACTCGAGTATAAGAAGTTCATACACGAGTATCTTTTGGATTACTCGAGTATATGAAACTTTTTACTCGAGTATTAGCCGTTTACTCGTGTAAGTGTAACGATGCTCGAGTCTCTAATACTTGAAGGAATTTTCCCTGGTAGATGTCTATTTCCACTGAAAAACTGTACCTCTGAGCAGCCATCATTACTGATATCTTCTTAATTTGAGAGTCCAACAGTGGTCTTCTTTTTTGAGCAGTCCAAGCTCAGTTTGAAGAACGAGAACTTGGACTCGTCCAGCAGCTTGGTGAAAATATCTGCAACTTGCCTGTCTGTGGAGACATATTGTAGATCTATATCTCCATTTTCCACATGCTCCCGGATGAAATGATAGCGAAGCTCTATGTGCTTGGTCCTGCTGTGGGAGACTGGGTTGTTGGCTATTGCTATGGCGCTGGAAGAGTCACAGAATAGGATGTTCTGGAACTTCATGTTGTAGTCTTCAAACTGATTCTTGATCCATAAGAGCTGTGCACAACAGCTGCCTGCAGAGATATACTCTGATTCAGCCTTTGAGAGGCTACACAGTTCTGCTTCTTACTGATCCAGGAAATAAGTCTCCTTCCGAGAAATTGGCAAGTCCCGAAGTGCTTTTACTGTCGTCTTTGCTACCTGCAAAATCTGCATCTGAAAAACCAATTAGTTCACTATCATTACTTGGGTACTATAAGCAAGATTTGGTGTGCCTTTGAGGTATCTCAGGATTCGCTTTGCAACGATGTAGTGAGATTCCTTAGAGTTCACCTGAAATGTAGCACATACACATGTTGAGAACATTACATCTGGTCTACTCGCAGTAAGATAGAGCAAGGACCCAATTATGCTTCTGTACTTGGTTTCATCAAAAGGTTTCCCTCTCTCATCCTTGTCCAGAGACATAGCTGAGGCCATTGGAGTCCTCATAGAGGTTGCATTCTCCATTCCGAATTTCTTAAGTAGCTCTTTGGTGAACTTGGTCTGTGAGATGAAAATCCCATCTTTCAGATTGTTTCACCTGAAGCCCTAAGAAATACTTTAGCTCTCCCATACTGCTCATTTCAAACTTCCCTTGCATAAGTTTAGAAAACTTCTTGCAGAGGTTGTTATCCGTAGAGCCGAAAATAATATCGTCGACATAGATCTGCACTAGCAAAATCTTGCCTTTATTTCCCTAAGAAATAATGTTTTGTCTATCTTTCCTCTTGTGAACTTGTTCTCAAGAAGGAAGCTAGACAGAGTCTCATACCAAGCTCGAGGAGCTTGTTTAAGACCATATAGTGCTTTTTGCAATAAGTATACATAATTAGGATGGGTTGAATCAACAAAACCTGGCGGTTGCTCTACGTACACTTCTTCCTTTATGTCCACATTTCAGGAAGGCGGACTTTACGTCCATCTGATACACGGTAAAGCCCTTAAGTGCAGCGTAGGCAAGAAATAACCTGATCGCCTCCAGTCTTGCTACTGGAGCATAAGTCTGGTCGAAGTCGATTCCTTCTTCTTGACGATATCCCTTGGCGACAAGTCTGGCTTTATTCTTTATAATTGTTCCATCTTCGTCCATCTTGTTCCGGTAGACCCATTTTGTCCCAATGACGTTCCTGTGCTTGGGTCTAGGAACAAGTGTCCAGACTTTGCATCGTTTGAACTGATTCAATTCTTCTTCCATGGCTAGAATCCAGGATGCGTCGGAGTTGGCTTCCTCAAATTTCTTTGGTTCAACCTGTGAGAGAAAACTTAAGTGTAAATTCTCTTTAGTTGTACCTCGACGAGTTCTGACGCCATCCCGAGGATCTCCTATTATTTGGTCAACAGGATGATCCTTCAAGTGTCTGAACTCTAAAGTCCTTGCATCTGGGATCTCTTCAGCCACTGGAGTTGCATCTTCAGCTGGGATGTCTTCTTCATCTTGATCATCCTCCTCTACAATGGTGGTTGTAGAGGGGACCTTGATGAATGTCTCATCTTTATCTTCACTAGGTTCATCCAAGCTAAGTTCTTTCAACTTTGTACCTGCATCATAGCCTTTCGTTGTCCCACGATCTGAACCTCCAAAGATGACTTTTGGTCCGTTGCAGACTGGGGTGTAATTCTGTAGTAGGCTCCTTGTCCCGGTCATATGCCGAGAGCATCCACTGTCCAAATACCAGATTGGCGTTTTGGTGGCCTTTGGACATACCTGCAATTACAATCATTTAGCCTTAGGAACCCAAACAAGTTTGGTCCTTGGTCTCGAGTTAGAATACTCCCCCTACGAGTATTAGCCTCATGAGTGGTCACTCTCACGTTGCTAACTTTAGGGGTTGCAACATTTTCAGGATTGAACAACAATCACTAGCAAAATGACCAATTCTGCCACAGCACCACAGTTGAACCTGTTGTATCTTTGCCTTGTGTAGTCCTGCTTGACTTTCTGGAATGAAGGTCTAGCAGGAGCTTTACTCTTGGAGGAGGAGGCTTCATGATGATGGCAGTTACATGAGGTCTTCTCCTTCATAGGCTTTTCTACAATGGGTTTTACTTTTAGTGTCTTTTTGAAATTATGACCATGAGCATAAGGTCCATAGCTTTGAAGCTGAATCTCCTCATAAGGTGCCTTGAAGACACTCTCGCCAAAGTTACGAGGATGAGTCCAACCTTGGTATCTTGACTTAGGCTTCTCAGGGATCGGCCTAGAAAAGTGTCCGTAGGTGGACTCATAATCAAGTTCGTTCGTGGGAAAGATAACTTTCTTGAACACAACAGGTTCCAAGGGAGCTTTCCCTTTTTTCTTCAGCTAGAGCCTTCCGGGCAGCCTTATTCTTTCTCTTGGCCTTGTTTCTCCTAGAGGATTTACTAGAAGAGACAATGTGGCCTAAACCAGCACCCTTGGCCTTAGCAGAGAATTCAGCAACGATTGGAAGAACTGTCTTAGGCTTAGAAAAACACTCAACAAGCTTCTTTTCAGCCTCGAGTTGTCGTTCCAATTTTTTGATGATTTCCTCTTTAAGGTCGATGTGCTTGAGAGCTTTATTGTATTCCTCCATAGCTACATTGAGGTTCTCTTGAAGAGAGTTAGTCTTATCGACTTCTTCTCTCAAGCTGCTCTCACTAGCTCGTAGAGTATTTATCTCTTTGGCTTGAGTTTTCATTAATCTACGACATTTTTCATAAGCAGTGAGTAACTCCTTATACTGACCCATGAGCTCAGATTCATCTTCAGAGGAATATCCCTCCTGCTCATTGTCATCATCAGAATCAGAGAGAGGAGTGTGAGATTTTACCTCCCCAGTAAACTGGTGGACTTGTTCATCATCTGAATGAGCCATGAGCCCAAAGTAAGCTTCCTCTTCTTCACTCGACTCAGATGAGTCAGAGTCGCTGAGAGTTTTGCTCTTCTTGGCTACTAAGCTTTTCTCTTTCCTATTCTTATGGTGTGAGGATTTCTTTTCCTCTCTTCTTCCACTCTCTTTCTTTTTGTGAGGGCAATCGGCGATGACGTGACCTGGCTTATTGCAATAATAACAAATGATGTCAGTTGAGATCTGTTTGTTCTGTTTAGAATTATACCTGTCATGGCTGCTTGAGCCTTTCTTCCGATGATCACCGTCATGTCGTGATCTTCTATATGAGGCATCCTTGCCTCTCCATTGCTTCTTCTTGTTCAAGAACTTCTTGAACTGCCTTGAGAGTAGGGAGAACTCTCCATCAGATAGTTCTGAGCCAGATGAGCTGGGCTCAGATGATTCTTCTTCATCAGCCTCAGGAACTGGGGCAAGAGAGCTAGCCTTTATCTTCCTTGAGCTGTCTGCCTTTAGAGCAACAGATTTCTCCTTGGATGCAGACCTGCTTGTCTCTTCTTCAGCTTTTCTTGAGTTGATTTGTAGCTCGTAAGACATAAGCTTTCCGAACAGATTCTGCGGGTCCGTCTCAGCTAACCTTCCAAACTCCCGAATGGCACATACCTTATTGTCCCATTCCTTGGTTAGGGATCTTAAGAATTTGTCATTGAGTTCCCCATTGGTAAAGACACGTCCATAAACTCTTAGGCCATTTACTATCTTGAAGAAGTTCTCAAAAGTGTCAGCTATGCCTTCCTTATGACCCTGCCTGAAGGCTTCATATTTCTGGTTCAGTAGGGATCTACGATCATCCCTCACTTCCTCTGTACCTTCCATTAGAGTCACTAGGGATTGCCACATCTCCTTGGCAGATTGGCAATGAATCAGATTTTGCAGCATTGAGTCATCGACTGCACTTGCTATGATATTCTTTGCTTTCTTGTCCAGAGAGACAAGTGCAATCTCATCCTTATCTAGATCCATCAATTTATTTGGTACCTTTTTGGTTGGATCTATTGTTGATGCGGTCATAGAAACATGAGGACCTTCTCCAACAATCATGAAGATCCGAGGGTCTACAGCTTCCATGAAGAATTTGACCCTTTCCTTCCACATAGGAAATTGTTCTTGGTGCAGATAGGGAGCTTGGCAAAATCCTTAGTCTTACTCATGCTTGATACTCAACTTAGAAGGATACGATCAAGGTGTTAACCTTTTAACGATCACCTCCCTCTGATACCAATTGAGAGGTCTAAGTTGCTAGCCTAAATCACCTAGAGGGGGTGAATAGGTGAAATGCGTGTCAAATGCGGAATTAAAACTAACACAGCACACATCAAGCAATCACAGACGACAAGAGATTTATAGTGGTTCCCAACCTTGGGTACGTCCACTTCCTCACCGATCTAGCAAATCACTAGACTCGGCTACTCCACTATCTCGGATTGAAAACAATCCTACACCTCGGAACCACTTTCCTACAAAACTCGATCCAACTGGATCTACAAAACTCGGAAGAAAGATCTTCCTACAAATCTCGGAGAAAAACTCCTACAAGGAAATTTTGGTTTGAGAATAAAAAATCAAAACAACAATCTCAGATCTGGATCTTTGACAGTCTTCTTCTTTAGGAACTTCGGCTTGATTAGAAAAGGTTGAAGATGACTTGAGAGAGATCCACGAATCTGAAAACTAGAACCACCTCGATCGAGAAGATAGATCTGAAATCTTTGAGGCTCGGCGAGATCGAGTGATTCACTTTTGTCTGGATCGCTGGAGAAATAGTCGTTGAAGACGGAGATCGGCGATCCAGAGTTTCTTCCGTGAACAACGATGGCGGCGGCGGCGTGAGAATTAGGTTCACGGAATTTTCTCTTTCTTAAAAAGAATATCTCTGTAATCTTGTTAATTAGTCAATTTTGAAATGACCTATTTATAGGTGGACTCCAACGGTCATAATCTTAATTAAGGATGACACGTGGACCAATCAGAAATGACGGAATCAAAATACTTATGGCGAATTCGAACTTAGAAAAATTCTGGAATAGAGAACTGCAATACTCGAGTAAGAGAAGATATACTCGAGTATGGGAATTTAGATACTCGAGTGACAAAGAGGAGTATACTCGAGTATGAGAAGAGAAATTTACTTGAGTGAAAAATGAACTACTCGAGTATCAGAAGAGATATACTCGAGTATCAAAAAAGATATACTCGAGTATCAGCAAAGATATACTCGAGTATCAGCAAAGATATACTCGAGTATCAGCAAAGATATACTCGAGTATCAGCAAGATATACTCGAGTGAGAGGAAAATTACTCGAGTATCAGAATATGTATCCGGGAAACATTCACTCGAGTTATGAAAGTCAATTACTCGAGTATAGAAATACTTACTCGAGTATTAAAATCAACTACTCGAGTATCGAATAATTTACTCGAGTATGAAAATCAATTACTCGAGTATAGAAACACTTACTCGAGTATGAAAAGAAACTACTCGAGTATGACTACTTGAACTTGCAGAGAAGAGAAGAAATGGATCTACTCGAGTATGATACATGATTTACTCGAGTGATTAAGTTACTTACTCGAGTATGAAAAGAACTTACTCGAGTGACTAACTAACTACTCGAGTATAGATTTATCTACACGAGTATTCAGAGCCTACTCGAGTAAGTCTAACTGATTACTCGAGTATGTCTAACTAACTACTCGAGTATGTCTAACTAGCTACTCGAGTATTAAGTCTGATACTCGAGTATAAAAAGGGTTTACTCGAGTATTTGGACTTAGAAATATTTTTTCTGAGGAAATTAGCTCCAATGCTTCTGTCCATCAATCCAAGTGCATGAATGAGAAGTGTATCCCAATAGAGAGGCTATACATGGGCCAACACTTTGGATCACATAATGAGGGATTACATTGCATGGTCCTGTATTTGGTGACCCATTATAGACTGACATTGGTCTACACTTGGCAATTAGAACCTGCACACATACAACTCAAACACCACATCAAATACATCTTAATTCATCTTAGTTCAAGGTCTGACTTCCTACAAATCTGAGGTATTGTGGAGACAAACCCCAACAGAAGGGATGGGGAAGAGGAGGCAAGCAGGTTAGTGAGATTGGTTATGGAGGTGACTAGGGGGCAATCTCATCAGCATTGAGCTTCTTTAGGATAGGAGTGAGATGAGATATGAGGGTATGGAAGAATGCATTATCTGGCGTTAGAGGGGAAATTATAGATGGTGGAATGAGTTGTTGGATAAGAACTGGCATAGGGTTATCTATGTTGTTGGGAGGAGACAAAGATGGGGAATATGAAGGAGTTTCTGGTGAGGCTCTGTTATCTGGAGAATGGTAAGGAGATGACTCATTGAGGAGGTCAAATGTAGGGATGGATAACAGAGAGGATGAGTAAATGTTGGCCAAATGTTGTGGTAGTGGCGAGTTAGGAGGTGTGGGGTTATGAATAGGAGAAGTTGGAGGAGGTGGTGAGGAAACAACTGGAGTGGCAAGGGGTAGAGTTTCTTCAGCCAAGGAGGGAGTGGTTGTTACCACCCTTGTGTTCTCTGAAGCACCTTTTGATTGCTTGTCCTAGGAGGGAATAGATATGGTCCTCTCCCATCTGCCAAAGAGAGCAATGTGAGCCTCTTAGAAGCATTGATGGACATGGTCTGGGAGACCAGGAGGTCATCAGCTTTTTCCTTCAGAAATAGGCCTAAGACCCGTGCGTAGCATACCTCTTTCTTATTATTTCTCTTCCTGATGAGATCAAACAATGTCTGTCCCCAATTGATTTTCTTTTTGTTCACAAGAGCAGCCATCACAAGAAACTGTTGCCTGGAGATGTAGTCATGGGCCGTGTGTTTCGCAAACAGCACTTTCCTTACTACATCTGCGAGAAACTTGTATGTGGGCGACAAGTTCTTTTTAAGCAATTTATTAGGGTTTCCGCCGGAGTGACCCATAACAATTAGCATGTTTGCAAACTCTTCATCATCATAATATATTTCATCTTCTCCATTATCGACACCAAAAACTTCAAAAATAATAGAGAGAGAGAGCGAGAGTGACCTTTCTCCTACTGATGAGTCCAGACATTTATTCTTTTAAGGATGTTGATGAAAATACCCATTCCATAATTTCAGTTGCATGCAATTTTATTCTGCTTGTCATGAACTGCTTCAGCTTTTGTTCCTCAAATAATTTAAAAATGTCCAGGAAAATCTGATCGGATTGCAGGAACGAATCGAAGTCAATGTCGAAACCTGTATTGAACTTCATGCAAGCTGATCTACTCGCGGACCTTACTGAAGCTTAGGTTGAATAAGAGTGGAGGTATCTGCAACATAAAACAAGCGATCAAGTGAAGGAGGGGAATTCTGAAAGCGCGGGATTGAGGTCGAAGAAGAAAGCTTATAAAAAGTTTTTCAGTATATGAATCGACAATCTCAGCCTGGCAAAATAAAGAAAGGACAATATTTGACGTTCTCAGAAAATTGCCAGAAACTGTTTTCGTCGTTCTCGGTCGATGAAATTGCTTCAACAAGAGCTTTCGTCGATCTCAGGTCGACGAAAATCTCAAGAATAGTTATCAGTTTGTTGATCTCAGGTCGACGAATAGAAATAAATCTATAACCACAGACAAGCATTAGATTAAATCCTGACCATTTATCATACCAAGCTGATTGATAAAGAATAGATGCTTGGATGAGTCCAATGGCATAGTGAATATATCTGTGAAAGTGTAAAGTTGTCAACCTAAATCACCTAGAGGGGGGTGAATAGGTGAATCGTGCGTCTATTTGCGGAATAAAAATTTTAATGATCTAGCAAAAGAAATCAAGCAATCACAAAAAGACAAGAAGATTTATAGTGGTTCCCCAATCTTGGGTACGTCCACTTTACCTCACCGGTCTAGCAAATCACTAGACTCGGCTACTCCATTATCTCGGATTAAAAACAATCCTACGCCTCTGAACCAAGTTCCTAAAAACTCGATCCAAATGGATCTACACTCGGAAGATGAAAACTTCCTATAACTCGGAGAACAACGCTCCTACACTCAGAGAAAATCTCCAATAATGATAACAAAAGGATTGGGAAAAATACAAACCGATATTTCTCAGATCTGGAAAAATTCAGCCCTAGGTCTTCTTCTTGAATTGGCGTCTCTTTAAGAAATTGTTGAAGAAGACTAGACGATCTGACCTGAGAAAGCTTTGACCTACTCGATCGAGGAGAAGATGATGATCCCTTGAACAGCAAGTCTTCTTGGATCAAAAGCAAAAGGATCGATCTTCTCGGGAGCTGTGGTGGCGGCTTCAGAACGTGTTCTTTTGGAAAGTGAAAGCCAATCCAGAAGATTAGAATTTACGGAATTCCGCTCCTTGTAATTATTAGGGTTTTGTCTTAACGATAAGACTTTATATATGATTCCCTTTAACGGCTAGAAAAGACATTAATGACGACACGTGGACCAATCACGTCAAGTCCTTTGAAAATCCGGCTCCTGAGAGGGGCTTCCATGGAGGAATTTCTTCTATTACCACAGAGCTCTGGGCTCTTACAGTGTGAGATACTGTATCAGCCTCCTCATCAATAAATTTTGGGAGGGAGAAGTCAAGGTTCCTGAGAGGGGCTTCCACTTCTTCAGGTTCTGGCTCATCCTCTTTAGAGAGAGGAATGGTCTCTGGTGGAGTAGATTCTTTCCTTGGAAAGGGAGAAGGAGGTGGAGTAGCTTGGGTTGAGGGTGGTGGAGAAGGTTCTTTTGATGGTTCCGCAGAGGTTTCTTTGTGAAGGGGAGGAAGTGGTTCATCTGAAATGAGTTCTTCAATCATGCTGTTAATTGCTGTATTTGTGTCCTTGAGGGTTTCCTGTCCTGGAGCATTTGATAGGGTGGCATCTGGAGAATCTGCAACAGGGCTCTTGATTGGAGATCTCATTGGGCTTCTGAGAGGAGATCTACTAGCTGATCTGGCTGGAGAGGAAGGAGTAGGTCTGACAACAGGAACAGAGGCTAAAGGCTCCCCCTCAGTTGCTACACTAGAAGGTTCAGCAACATGATGAGAGGAGGGAGATGGGGTCCTTACCTCAGAGGCAGAAGCTGCAAGTTCTTTAGCTAACTGCTTGGAATTCTTCAGCTTGAGATCCCATGTTTGGTTGGAGGCCAATGAAATCTTATTCAAATGATGGATATGAGTACCTTTAGAGGTTTTGAAGGTGACTGGGTCAATCTCACTCAGCAATAGGGAAATTATCCTTGCAAACTTGGGAGCCTGAATACTATCTCTGATCAATTCAAATACCATCATGCCATATTGAAACTTCTTTCTGCAGATAATAGCTGTCATGACACCAAATAGATCATTGGTTATGAAACTTATGGACCCTATTCTTCACCATAAGATTTTTCCAATTAAATCTACCAGAAACTTTCCTACATCATTGAAGAGATTTCTCCTTAAAGAGTTGAACTCCACAGAAAATCCATAGAAAGAGTAAGTTTTGTCATAATCTTCAAGTGTTAGGTCATCCTCTTCATCCACAACGGGCAGCTTTAGAAGCTTTGAAACTCTGGTTTTATCCAACTTGATTTTGATCCCCCTGACTTTGGTTTTCAAAACTGTAGCATTTCTCCTCACCTTGGCATTCCGAAAGAATTCGTCTACATCTAGAAATGAAATCTTGCAGGATTATGAGAGAACGAACATCAGACCGGTTGTATCTAGGAGAAGGAGCAAGTTCTTGAAGTCATCAGAAATGTCTGCAATCCCTACGACGACGAGTTCACCTGTCGACTCCTATCTTCGAACTCTATGCCATGGACGCTGACGGCCGCAACGGACGGAGAGCAAGATGATTGTTGCGATGAAGCTTTCTGTCGGCGGAAGACGAAGAGTTTTCGAGTAGAGGAAATTTGAAATGTCGGTTGATTATTGATTTTTAAAACTTTATATATATATAATTCTAATTTTGATAATTAAATGTCTAATTAATCTTATATAAGCATTTTAATAATTCGAAAAATAAGTCGGTTTGCGCAAAGACAGAATTGGAAAAGTCGGGGCATTTCTCGAGAGGTAGGGTTTGTTTTCGAGAAGTGTCGTATAGTTCTCGAGAAGTAAGGAATAAGTTCTCGAGAGCTGATAGTAGACTTCTCGAGAAGTAGCGCCTAGTTCTCGAGAGCTTTTAGAGTACTTCTCGAGAGGTAGAGTTATTAGTTCTCGAGAACTTAAGGGCCTTCTTGAGAGACAGACTTTTGTTCTCGAGAAGTTGAGTAAGTTTTCGAGAACTAGTGCTTTGCTTCTCGAGAAGTAGGCTGAGTTTTTGAGAACTAGCTTCCTCTTGTGAGATTTCTGACCTTTTTGAAATGTCCTAGATTCTTGAGCCTTGAACTGTTCCACTTTGGTCTATTCTTCTTTGTTCAGCATCCCAAGTTTAGTTTTGAATAAATTGAACTTGGTCTCGTCCAGCGGCTTTGTGAAAATATATGCAACTTGCTGATCTGTTGGCACGCACTGCAGATCCACATCCCCTTGCTCCACATGCTCCGGGATGAAGTGATATCTGAGCTCGATGTGCTTTTTCCGGCTGTGCGAGACTGGGTTATTTGCGATTTCGATCGCGCTGGATGAGTCGCAGAACAATGGAATGTATTTGACCATCATATTGTAATCTTCTAGCTGGTTCTTGAGCCACAGCAACTGTGCACAAAAACTGCCGGCATAAATGTATTCTGACTCGGCCATTGATATTGCGACACAATTTTTCTTTTTGCTGCTCCATGATATAAGCATTCTTCCCAGGAACTGACACGTCCCGGAAGTGCTTTTCCTGTCATCTTTACTACCTGCAAAATCTGCATCTGAAAAACCAAATAGTTCGCTGTCATTACTTCTTGGGTACCATAAGCCAAGATTCGGTGTACCTTTAAGGTATCTAGAAATCTGCTTTCTAGCAGCATAGTGAGATTCTTTACAATTCACTTGGAATCTAGCACAGACACATGTAGAGAACATTATGTCTTGTCTACTGGCAGTAAGGTAGAGTACGGATCCAACTATTCTTCTATACTTGGTTTCATCAAAAGGTTTCCCTTTCTCATCCTTGTCAAGAGACTTAGCGGAGGCCATTGGAGTCCTCATAGAGGTTGCACTCTCCATTCCGAATTTCTTAATCAACTCCTTAGTGAACATAGTCTGAGAGATTAAAATTCCATATTCAGATTGTTTCACCTGAAGTCCTAAGAAATACTTCAGCTCTCCCATACTACTCATTTCAAAGTTCCCTTGCATAAGTTAAGAATACTTTTTGCAGAGGTTGTCGTCTGTAGAACCAAAAATAATGTCATCGACATAGATTTGCACTAGCAAAACCTTGCCTTTAATTTCCCTAAGAAATAATGTCTTATCTATCTTTCCCCTTGTGAACTTGTTCTCGAGGAGAAAGGTAGATAGCGTTTCATACCAAGCTCGAGGAGCTTGTTTCAAACCGTACAACGCTTTTGATAATAAATAAACATACTCAGGAAAATTAGGATCAACGAAACCTGGGGGTTGTTCCACGTACACCTCTTCCTTTATGTCACAATTCAAGAAGGCAGACTTCACTTCCATTTGATAGATAGTGAACCCCTTTAGTGAAGAATAATCTAGGAACAGTCTAATGGCCTCCAGTCTGTCCTCTAGAGCGTATGTCTGGTCAAAGTTGATTCCTTCTTCTTGACGATATCCTTTGGCGACGAGTCTGGCCTTGTTCTTTATGATCGTCCCATCCTCGTCCATCTTGTTCCTATAGACCCACTTTGTTCAGATGACATTCTTACCTTAGGGTCTTAGAACAAGCGTCCAAACTTTGCAGCGCTTGAACTGATTCAATTCTTCTTCCATGGCCAAGATCTATGATGCGTCTGAGTTTGCTTCCTCAAACTTCTTTGGTTCAACCTGTGAGAGAAAACTTAAATATAAATTCTCGTTATTTATACCTCGATGAGTTCTGACACCATCCCGGGGATCTCCTACGATCTGGTCCATTGGGTGATCCTTCAGATGTCTGAGCTCTAGATTCCTCGCATCTGGAACTTTTTAAGCTATTGGAGTGACTTCATTAACTTGGACAATATTTTCATCATGATCCTCTACCTCTCCAATAGGGGTTGGAGAGGTGATCTTGATGAACTTCTCATCTTTACCTTCGGTCGATTCATCCAAGCTGATCTCTTTAATCCTTGTACCTGCATCTTCAACAAGCACACTAGACGATTTGCCTTGCAGCAAGCTCGTCTCATCAAATACAACATGTATGGATTCCTCTACAACCAGAGTTTTCTATTGAAAATCCTGTATGCCTTACTATGGCTAGTATATCCTACAAAAATACTTTCAAAACATTTCACACTAAACTTGGTAGTATGATACTTACCATTGTTAATCACAAAGCATTTACAGCCCAAAATTCTAAAATATGAAACTGTTGGTTTCCTGCATTTTAGAAGTTCATAAGGTGTCTTATCATGATTCTTGTTTATGAGGGCTCGATTTTGCATGTGGCATGTAGTGTTGACGACTTCAGCCCAGAAGTACTCCGGTAGTGAAGCATCACTCAACATAGTTCTGCAGGCCTCTATGAGTGTTCTATTCCTTCTCTCAGCTACTCCATTTTGCTGTGGATTATGAGGAGAGGAAAACTCATGAAAGATACCTAGGCTTTCACAAAATTCTGTCATGGCCCCATATTTGAATTCAGTTCCATTGTCACTTCTGATTTTTACTATGGTGTTGTTGTATTCATTCTGGATCTGCCTAACAAAGTTTGTAAAGATATCGAAGGTATCTGACTTGTGTTTCCGAAAGAACACCCATGCAAAGCGCGAGTAGTCATCAACAATTACCAACCTATAATCCTTACCTCCTAAGCTTCTAACTTGCAGTGGACCGAACAAATCCATATGAAGTAGTTGTAAACACCTATTAGAGTTTTTGCCTATAATGCTTTTAAAGGTATCCCTTGTTTACTTGCCTTTTACGCATGCATGACAAAGTCTCTCTTTGACATGCTTGACATTTGGGGCATCACGTACTAAATTCTTAGAGAATAATTTATTAATAGTTTTAAAATTAATATGTGCTAGCCTCTTGTGTCATTGGTCACCAATAGACGCACTATCTTTTGCCAAAAGACACACTGGGGTAGAAGAATCTATACAAAGAAAATTTAAGCAAAATATATTCCTGCTTCGAGTGCCTGATAGAATTGTTTACATATTGTCAACAGTCTTTATCAAGCACTTATCAGCGTGGAACTCAACTATATATCCTTTGTCGCATAATTGACTTATGCTTATGAGATTGTGTTCCAATCCCTCCACATAAGCTACATCCGAAAAGGATACACTACCGTTAGTGATCATACTGTAGCCTTTTGTTATCCCTCGATCTAAACCTCCAAAGATGACCTTTGGTCCGTTGCAGACTAGAGTGAAATTTTGGAGTAGTCTCCTTGTCTCAGTCATGTGTCGAGAGCATCCACTGTCTAAGTACCAGATTGGCATTTTGGTGGCCTTTGGACATACCTGCATTCATGATCACTTTGCCTTAGGAACCAAAATATGTTTGGGTCCTTGGTCTCGGGTTAGAACACTCACCCTACGAAGATTAGCATTCTTAGTGGTCAATCTCATGTTTTCAACTTGAGGAGTAGTAACCTTCATGGTATTAAACCAACAATTCATGGAAAAATGACCAATTTTGCCAAAGCACCAACAGTCAAACCTGTTGTATCTTTGCCTTATGTACTCCTGCTTGAACTTTTGAGATGGTGGTCTAGAAGGGCTAGCATCCTTGGAGGTGGAAGCTTCATGGTGATGGAAGTCATATGATTTCTTCTCCTTCGGAGGCCTTTCCCCAACGGGCTTTACTTTAGGTGCTTTCTTGAAGTTGTGGCCATGATTATAAGGACCATAGCCCTGAAGAATCACTTCTTTATAAGGTGCCTTAAAGACACTCTCACCAAAGTTCTGATGGCGAGTCCATCCTTGGTACCGAGACTTTGGCTCTACATAAGTAGGCCTGGTCAAGTGACAATAGGACGAGTCAAAATCAAACTTATTTGATGGAAAGATAACTTTCTTAAAGACAGTCTGATCTAGAGGAGCTTTCCCCTTTTCTTTGGCCAAGGCCTTCTTGGTAGCCTTATTCTTCCGTTGAGCCTTGTTTCTCCTAGAAGATTTACTAAGAGCGTCAACATGGACTAGTCCAGCTCCTTGGGCCTTAGCTGAGAATTCAGCAATGAGTGGAAGAACATTCTTGGGCTTGGAGAAACTTTCAACAAGTTTCTTTTCAGCTTCGAGTTGTTCTTCCAACTCTTTTATGATTTTCTCTTTAAGGCCGAGGTGCTTAAGAGCTTGATTGTATTCTTCAATAGCAAGATTGAAGTTCTCTTGAAGAGATTCAGTCTTAGCGACTTCTTCTCTCAAAATTCTCTCAATAGCCTTTAGAGACTTAATCTCTTTAGCCTGAGTTTTAACGACTCGGCGGTATTTGTCATAAGTCATGATCAACTCCTTGTACTGGGCCATAAGTTCCGACTCATCTTCAGAAGAGCTGTCCACATGATCTTGCTCAGAACTTTCAGATTCAGAGAGAGGAGTGTGAGATATTACCTCGCCAGTAAACTGCGGCTCTTGTTCGTCATCTGATTAAGCCATGAGCCCAAAGAAGGCTTCCTCTTCTTCACTCGACTCAGATGAGTCGAAGTCGCTGAGAGTCTTGCCCTTCTTGGCCAACAAGCTCTTCTCTGTCCTCTTCTTATGGTACGAGGACTTCTTTTCCTCTCTTCTGCCACCCTCCTTCTTCTTGTGGGGGCAGTTAGCTATGACGTGACCTGGTTTGTTGCAGCAGTAGCATACAATGTCAGTATAAATTTGTTTGTTATGCTTAGAGTTATACCTGTCATGGCTACTTGAGCCTTTCTTTCGTTAATCACCGTCATGTCGTGATCTTCTGTATGTGGCATCCTTGCCTCTCCACTGCTTCTTCTTGTTCAAGAATTTCTTGAACTGCCGTGAGAGCAAAGAGAACTCTCCTTCAGATTGTTCAGACCCCAAGGTGCTTGGCTCAGAGTTTTCTTCTTCACTCACTTCTTGAGCAGGTGTTGGTGAGGCAGCTTTGCCCTTCCATGAACTGTCAACCTTGAATGCAACTGACTTCTCTTTTGTGGAGAAGTTACTTTTCTCTTCTTCAGCTTTTCTGGAATTGATCTGCAGTTCATAGGACATCAGCTTGCCAAATAGATTATGTGGGTCTATTTCAGCTAGTCTGCCAAACTCCCGTATTGGAACACCCTATTACTAATTTGGGCAAGGATCACTATGTATTTAGGAAATCAGTTTGACCTAGATGTATAGTTGAAAAGGTCAACATTAGAATGTGTCTAGGGCTTAGAACTTAGGTTTGAAGCTGCCCCCAGGACCATTCATTATTCAAGACTTAGAGCTGAGGCAAAGACAATTATCGTCGAGCTTAGGTCGACGAAATGTAGAACTCCGTTCGACGCTCTCTGAGCTCAACTCTGCTAAGTCGTAGAACTCCGGTCGACGATCTTCGAGCTCAGATTGACGATCTTCCTTCAGCTTATTCTTTAGGTCGTTGAGCTCCGGTCGACGATCTTAGAGCTCAGGTCGACATTTTCTGTCTGATGATCATTTCAATCTCTGAGCTCAGGTCGACGATCGTAGAGCTCAGATCGACGTTTTTCCTGGGAGATCGACGACTTTGAGGATTCAAATTCAGTCAGCTTTTGGAATGTTTTTCAAATTCTCTCAGCATTTATTTCAAGAGATCTGCTAGCCGTTTTCATTTATTCTGGAGCAAGTTTCAAGGGATTTATCAGAGAATGTTTATTGGACTTTCCTCCAGAAGACAAAACATTTATGGAAGACATTTATTGACTGCTAACGGCTATCTTGGACAGAGGATCTTCAGAGAATAAAACATCTTTCTTCTCTAGTCTGATATACAATACAACAAGATACTACACAAATATAGACAATCTACAAAAGGAGAAAAAGAAAAAGAAATTCTCAGTACAGATTCACAGGATAGTCAGATATACTCAGAATAATCAAGTGATCAATCCTGGAGAATTAGTTGAATATTGGCATACTGAAAAGTGATCATAGCTTCAACATAAAGGACTCCACACAATTCATATTTCATCCTCTGCTGAAACCATCTTCTGCTGGAGATCTGAAGCTTATGAAGACCTATCACTCTAGCAAAGCTCTCATCTCTGAACCATCTACATCTCAGGGGGAGCTTTGACAACACAATCAATCCACTAAGTCTTCTCTCAGTGATTGAGACAGAGAAGACAACTTCACCTCTTCCTTTTTCTTTTCCTGCTATAAAAGGGTTATCAAGACTCCCTTAAAAAGTTTTGATTCTGGTTCTGAGAGCCTTGTCAAAACTCAGTGGTGGCAAGACACCTGATCAAAAAAATCTAGTTTGGTTTTTGATCACCTTATCAAAAGCTCATTGGTGCCCAGGACACCTGATCAGCTCATCCTGCAGTGGATTCCTACCAAGGGTGGTAGAAGAGTGGATGTACCAAGGTTTTTGGGGAACCACTATAGCTCCTTGTGTCTTCTAGTTTCTTGTGCATATTCTTTGCTGTGTGATGTGGTTTTTATTTTACTGCTTTAGTTTTATTTCTACATCAAAGCACCTTACACCTATACTTAAATTAAGCCTTTACTGCTGTGCAATTTTGAATTGTAAATTTACTTTAAAATTCTCTATTCACCCCCCTATAGAGTTAAGATAGATCTTACCCTCACTTTCAATTGGTATCAGAGCCAGGTTGGTTGTTCATACAGGCTAACACCTAAACCAAAAGATCCCTGATAAGATCAATCTTTTAAGAGGGTTATTTTCATTATATTTAATTTTATATAAAGACATGGCACAGAACAAAGATTACGCAAGCACCAGGCCTCCAGTGTGCAATCTATCCAAGTTTGCACTTTGGAAAGCAAGGATCAGACTTTATATGAACTCTATTGATGAAGACATATTTAATTCTGTTTTGACAGTGTGCCTAAGTCCACCAGCAAGCTCAAGTACAAATGCTGTTCCACCTCCTTCAGGAACACATGCTGAAATAAAGAAGTGGAAGACTGCAGATGCCAAGGCCATGAATATCTTAGCTCAGACAATGTCTGATGAGATATTTCAGAAGGTAGCTGAATACAACTCAGCCAAAGGAATTTGGGACAAACTTTCTGAGATTGTCTCAGGATCTGCTGATGAGAGAAAAGATAGAAGATCCCATCTCATATCCCAATATGATAACTTCAAGAAAGGAGAAGCTTAGTCAGTAGCAGACATGTACAACAGATTAAGTCTGATTGTCAATGAGTTAAAGACTCTGGATAAAGAAATCTCATTGACTGAGCTGAATGAACAAATCCTAATGTGCTTCCCCAGCACTTGGGATTCACGAATCTGGCCAATCAAAGATGCCAGAAGTCTAAATGAGATTACAACTGAAGCTCTCCTGGGCAAGCTCAAATCTTATGAGCTGCTCATTAAAAATCGAGAAGAAGAACAAAAGGCTACTTCTCCAGTCATCAGAAAGGAGAAGACCACAGCCTTCAAAGCTACAGAAGAGGAGCTTGAAGATAAAGCTACAGGAAATGAAGAGCTCCTAAGTTTACTGGCCAAAAGATTCTACAAAATGGCCAGAAAAACTTCAGAAAGAGATCATACAAGGGACATGATAAGCCAAGGTATGATAAATCCAATAACAACAAAGAAATTATATGTTTTGGTTGCAGGAAACCAGGCCATATTGTGCCTGACTATCCAGAAAACAAAAACAAGGACAAGAAAGATAGAAGAGAAAGAAGAAAGGAGAAAGACTTCAAGAAGAACACCTCGGACAAACCATCCTATAGCAAGAACACACATATAAGGAAGGGATTTGTTGCTGAGACATGGAGTGAAACTGAAGAGGATTCTGAATCCTCATCCAGCTCCAGTGATGATGAGGATGATGCTGATGAAAAGGAATTTTCATGATGGCTATCAATGCCTCTCAAACAGATTCAGAAGCAGAAGAGTCAGAATCAGATTCAGAAGTTCAACTAGAAGATCAGGTAATCAATTCATTTGATTTCAGTTCTAAGGACTTTAGACATGAGTTTAAAGTACTATGCCTAGATCTGTTTGAGTTTGAGAAGGAAATCACTTCCCTCAGAAAACAACTGTCTGAGTATAGCACTTTAAAATCAGAGAACCTCAAACTCTCTAAAGAGTTAGAATGTTATAGGGAGGAGATAGCTTCACTGAAGAGTGAACTATCCAAGGCCAAGCAGTTTGAAGAATCCCTTAATGGGAGAATCATCAAACTGATGGATATCACAAGCACAGTGAACTCTAGACTTAATAGTACACTGGGCTTGGGAGCTTCATCCAGCCAGCCTATAGTTCTGACAACTCCAATCAAATTTATCTCTTATAAAGGGAAAGAAGTTGTAGAGGTTGCTAGGAAGAATGCAGATTTGCCAAAGGAAGATATAGTTCAATAGAATGCGTCGAATAGAGTTCGATGATCGTTAAATGTCGCTCGACGATCCAAGAAACGATCGTCGAACTCAGCTCGACGACACCTGAACTCTGAACTCAAGGATAGTCGATCTTCGAACAGAGATCGACGATCTGACCCAAGATCATCGACCTCAGCTTGACGATTGTCGAATAGAGATCAGGACTTTGAACAATCCTTCAAAGGTACATCTAGATTCAATCCTAGAAGTCCTACAACCCAAGGTTTCAACCCCTATACTTAATGGATAGTACCTCCTAAGAGATACCATCCTGAAGGTTATAAGAGTCAACCTGGGATGTCTTTCATTTCTGAATTTAAGGGATATCAACCTAGGCCCAAGGTAAACTGGGTCAAAAACATATAAGTTGTTTATGTGCAGGTGAAGACCTATCCAACATCAAATCAGCCATGATATCTGGATAGTGGGTGCTCAAAGCACATGACAGGGAACAAGGACAACTTCACATCCTTTAAAGCCAAGCTTGGACCCAAAGTAATTTTTTGTGATTCAAACTTTGGAACAACAAAAGGATATGGTGCAGTCCAAATTAGAACAGTCACCTTCAAGAAAGTAGCTTATGTTGAAGGACTCAAGCACAACTTGATAAGTATAAGTCAACTTTGTGATGAAGGATATCAAGTGACTTTAACCAAAGCTATATGCAAGGTCAAGTCAGAGGACAACACAACTGTGTTGACAGGTAACAGAAAAGGTAACATTTACTTAGTAGATTTTCATTCATCTAAAGTAGATATTTGTCTGTTCAATTCCATATCTAGACCTAATATTCTATGGCATAAGAGACTAGGACATATTAATCTTAGAACCATTGCTAGGCTATCCAAGGACAACCTTGTTAGAGGACTACCTTCTGGCCCCTACAAGAAGGAGGACTTTGCAAGGCTTGTCAATTAGGCAAGCAAACTAAAAATAGTTTTAAGTCACTTAACAAGAGTGATTCACCTAGGATTTTGTATCTGTTACACATGGATCTTTTTGGACCCATTACAGTACAAAGCCTAGGAGGGAAATCCTACACTTTAGTGGTTTTAGATGACTTCTCAAGATTCACATGGGTGTTCTTTCTGAGGAAGAAGTTTGATAACTTCAAGTGTTTGACAGAGTTTCTCAAATGCATACAGATTGAGTTCAACACTCACATTGCCCTGATCAGAAGTGATCATGGGACAAAGTTTGATTCTCTTCTTATGCAAGAGTTCAGTCAGAGTGAAGGGATCAGGCATACATTCTCAGCTCCTAGAACTCCTCAACAGAATGGGGTAGCATAAAGGAAAAATAGAACCCTAATTTAATCTGCAACTACATTATTGACAGATGCTCACCTTACTCTATCCTTTTGGGCTGAGGCAGTAAACACCTCCAATTATATGTTGAATAGAAGTCTAATACATAAACTGAAGGGCAAGACTCCCAATGAATTGCTCAAAGGGAAGAAACCTAAAGTAGACTATTTTAAAGTTTTTGGTTGCACTTGCTATATTCACAATAATGATAAGGGATATTTTGCAAAATTTCAAGCAAAAGCTGATGAAGGAGTGTTTCTGGGATACTCAATGATCAGTAAAGCTTATAGGGTTTATAATAAAACTACTCTAAAAATAGAAGAATCTATTCATATTTCTTTTGATGAAACTAATATGTCTTTCAAGAAGAAGAATGCTTCTACCATAGAACATTTGCAGGTACATTCTCTAGCTGAAGACTTGGACAGAATGCAAGTTACTCAAAAGGATGAAAGTAGTGAAGATGAAGAAGCTGCTCAACATCTGGAAGAAAATCTTCTTGAAGAGCCAGTTGTTGTTCCACAAGAGGAAACAGCAACACAGGTTGGTGAACAATCAACACCCCCTATTGATTTAGTAACATCAAGAGATCATCCAATCTCCTAAGTGATTGGAAACATCTCAGCTGGTGTGCAAACCAAGAATTAGGTCAACCAAAACCTGATGCACACTTACTTTCTCTCTCAAATTGAACCTCAATCCATTCAAGATGTAAGACCCCCTTTTTTTTCTTTTTCAACCACCGGGGTCTTAGGCCCAGAACCGCCGCTTTGCGGTGACTCCTTCACGTCTTGAAGGGTCATCACCACAAGGCGCCGATTCTGCCGGCCAATTCGATCACAGAAAAGTAGCACAATTATTGAAGTAAGAATAATGCAGTCCACAATAATAAATCACATGTAAATAAGATAAAATCTCCACGAAGGGAGAGTCCACAGAAATCATCAGAGTACTATAAATACGGGCTTATGCCCGGTACAAAATATCCTTACTACAAGTCTCTCATGCGGAAGCGAAAACAGAAACTACTCAAGGTCGAGACTCACGGTCCCGGCTGTGTGAACTCCGGAGCTAGACTGCCCCATCTCTAGGCGCACCGATCTCTAGGCCGCTCCTCCATGCTGGGCTCCACGATCCCCTAAATGATGCGGTTCGAAAACCGTTAGTCATAAAGACTAAGCCCTATCATCCCCTACCCCTTCCCCCATGGCTCCTAGGTACCGAGCGGGGAGGAAGAAAGGGAAGGACGTGATGGTAGAGATAAATTAAGAAACAGGTGACTGTGGACTTAATCTAGCAAGTTGTATCCGGTGAGCAGTTAATATGATTGTTATAATAGGTCTAGCTGTAAGAAAAGCAAATATATGAATTTAAACCTTCACTTATGCGAGAACACATAAGCAAAAGGGATCTTTTGCAAGGCTCCCATCGTATAGAGTGTCCCATACCACTCATACGTTGGGGTGTCGGTTATCAAACAGTAATGGTTGTTATATTTTGAAATTAACCTTTGATTTATAAACTTGCCCACACAAGCTTATAGACCAAGGGGTCGTTTTGCAGGTCCTAATGTATAAGCATCCCATACCACTTATACTTTAGGTGTCAGGGTTAAATGAATCGATTATGCTATGACATGCTAGTGGGTATGATGAAACATGCAAGTGCAACTCACACACCAGACTCTGTGCACACAGACCTTTAGTTCCCCCTTTCGGAGCCGTTACCTCCCAGGATACCTCTGTAGTGGTAGACGGAAGCGGTGGGTTGGGCCTCGCCCACCTCAAAACCAGTAAAAGCACCACTGGTCTGACCTATCGTACGCCTCAACGCTTGGTGCACTAAGCGGACGCCTGCGTACTCTTGCCGGCTGGCGCACCGGACTTCTGTTGGCGAAGTGCTAACCACCTCGCCGAGTCAACGATATCGGTGTCGGTGCAATCGAACTCCCCGATATCGAAAAACCCACCACCTTAACTTTTCCTATCTTATGCACATGCAAGTTTATTCGTAAACACACAAAACCGAGCCGAAGCTCCCCGGACCAAACGTCCGTCTCCAACCAACCGAGCCGAAGCTCCCCGGACCATCCCGTCCGTCTCTTAACCAACCGAGCCGAGGCTCCCCGGACCCAAACGTCCGTTTCCAAATCACCCGAGCCGAAGCTCTCATCAATCTTCCTGTGCCAACAGTGTTTGTGAAAAGTGCAGCCCTAGTTACCTAGTTACTCTTGTCAATTTGTTATTACAGTTTACGTTAGCCCAGGACTGCCCCCGGTATACCCCGTGAAGGGCTCTCAAGGGGCACTAGGAACCAAGACGGCGGCATTACGGCCCGAAGTTCCCTTTCACAAGGCACTTATTGTTATTGGTTGATCTCCCTTAACCCGATTCCCTTCTCATATTACGTTAGACTAGCCTAGGGTGATTTTTAACCATCCTCTCTTCAGGAAAAGCGATCTTTCGCCCAACCCGAGCACCTCTTAACTCTAGCTATCCCCACTTCTCACCACTCTTTATATCTTCCTATTGTGATTTCCTCCACCATTGCCCACCTAGACATTATGATTAGCTCCAGTGCCTTCCTCAGATCATGTCCTATTGCATTTCACAAATTGATATATGCAGACCGACCTAGGCTACATGTCGAACCGGTTATGCAATGATCCATTACTCATCCAAATGCCCTAAATTATTTACTGGAGACTTTCCATGATATAAATGACCTAAGTCCAGAAAATGGGAATTTTTCTAATTTATTTGTCATTTAATTAAATTCCTCGAAAATCCCAAGGGCTACCTGTTTGAACATGAACTACCCTAAGTTCTCATGCAAGATGTCCAGCAAATTTATGATAAATACTAGGTTATCTCAATAGGTTAAATACTAAGTATCATAATTTTTCTATCATTAAAAGGGCATGAAAACTATTTTAGAAATAATCTATAACTTCTGTTGTTTATGAATCAAGTACAGCAAATATTCTTCCAAAAATTATAAATAATTTATGCCATGCAGATAAAGGACTAAAATTAGCACTGGCCAAGTTTCATAATTTTCCAGCAAGTATTTTATCCATAATTAATTTTTAAACATAAAAGCCCTTTCTATCATCTGTGAATAAAGTACTAGATTTACTCAACATAAAATTCTATGAAAATCCAGGGATCAATGTTCTGCTAGTCGAGATCTAAATCCAGAATTTTAACTGATTATAATTAATTTAAAGCCTCCAAATAATTGAAACAACAAATCGGGCAAATAATCCTTTAACACATGAAGTATAATATTTATCAATCATAAAATTCCAGGTAAATTATAATAAGTCTAAAACATCCTAAAACTCTCTCCTCCCAAGTTTCATAATTTTTGGATTAGATTTAGTGCTTAAAATACCTAAATTACATATTTATCCTAAACCAAAATCTCAACTTCCGAGGTACCTAATTACCTCCAATTCCTTCACTATTTAAAACAGAGGGTTTTCTTCATATTGTCCCCCCTCTCCTCCAAATTTCAAGGGCATACAAGAGCTTTTGCTCCTATGTCCTTCACAAACCTCATACTCCCACCCATTGGATTTGAGCCAATCTCTTACGGTAAAATCCACCCTAATCCACACCATGTTACCCAAGAGGGTAGATATAGACTCAACAAATCAGTGGCCACAACTTCAGCCTCTTTTGAGGAGATTTGTCCACTCCATTTCCAATTGTACTTTTTCCCAAAGTACCCCTCACCAAGACCTATCTAGGACTTGATACTTCCCTATTCAAAACTCGACCAATTGAGTTGAAATTTTGTACAGATCTTAACATTGATGCCAGGGACCACCACCCAAAATTTGGGGGAGTTTGGACTTAATTTCATCTCCTAACTAATTTTATAATGTTTATTAAAATTTTACAAAAACTTTAGGCAAAAGTTCTCCAAAAATTCTCATTTTTGGACAGCTGTTGGTACCCTAGATGTGATTTGGCTTATGTAATCCCTTTCCAGCTCCTCTTGATCCATATAACTACATATGATCATGTTTAGACTTTGTTTAGTCTCCCTAGGGCAGTTTTTATCTGACCTAGAGCTTAGAATAGCAGTTGTAGAATGAATTTTTTAGTTAAGGCTCTTTTTCCGTTCGACCATCGTCGAACGAGGCCTCGCGATCGTCGATCAGTGGTCGACGATAGCAGGGCTATAGAATCGTTGAAGTCAAGACAATTATCGTCGACCGATGGTCGACGATCTCAGAGCAAGCGTATTATGCTCTGAAGGTTGGTCGACGATCTGCTATCAGCAGTTCGACGATCGTGGTCTTGTTCCACGATTTCTGTCTCGACAGATCTTTGCCTTAATCGTCGACATCATGAGATGGTCGACGATATCTGTCTCGACAGATCTCTGCCTTAGTCGTCGACATCATGAGATGTTCGACGATTTCTGTGACAACAGATTTTCTGCTTCAGTCGACGATATCTTGAGCTGGTCGACGATTTCTGGTCGACGATTTCTGTGATAACATTTTTTTATGTTTTCAGTCGACGATCTGTTAGCTAGGTCGACGATCATCGAACCCCTGTTCGACGATTTCTGTCTGCCTTTAACTGTTCGTATTTATTTTATTCCTTGGTTTATTTCCAAGTGTTTTAACGTGTGGTTAGAAAGATTTTCTGAAGATTGTTTTTGCTAATTTATGGCTTAAATTCAAATGAATTATTTACCAAATATGTCAAGCATAAATTACGGGATTTCGTATTTTGATAAAGCATTTTTGTCTTATTATACAAAATATATTGCCAGGCTGTATTCTAGCCGTTGGCGGTGTATGCTATTTCCAAGAACGATAAATCTTTATGCTGAGATATTTTCCTATTCATTTATTTCCTTATTGGGACTGACAGAGAGCTAATAGGTCATTCTATTCCTATTGCTATATTCTATTTTTGAGATAATCTGTTGCAGGGCTCGAGAATTCAAATCAATAGAGCCGTTCCAAAAGAAAAACGAGAAGACATATTTAAGAGAGATTTTTTTTGGAATAATAAGAAGTAACAGCAACAGAGAGTTTTTGAGTGTGCTGCATTCCTTCAAGCTTCTCCAGAGCAACTCTTCACGGTCTCACAATCAGAAGAAGAAAAGTTTTCCTGAAGCAAAAGTCCAAAGCAATCTATTTCACTCTCAAGTCTCCTGAGCAATCTGCTTAGAGTTTTTCAAGACTTCAGAAAAAGCTCCAGATCTGCTTCACGTGCTCCAGAATCTGAAGACCTGATAAAAATCAGTCTACAGATCTCTGAGGATTTAGTTTCAGTTTATCTGAAACTCCTTCATCCTGAAGCAAAGGCTTTCCCTGGACTTTCACTGAGCCAGGGGGAGACTTTGATTCTTTAGAGAATCCACAAGTCTTCTCTAATCTGTATTTACAACAGAGAAGATAATCTAACCCTCTCAACCCCTTTGTAAAAAGAGTTTGTTCACATCTCTTCAAAAGTGAACGTTGGTGACAGGGCACCTTATCAACAACCTGTGGTTGAGCATCCTTATCAAAAGCTCAAAGGGTCTGTTTGATCAACCTGAATCAGATCATTGGTGGCAGGGCACCTTAGCAAAAACCTGTAGTGGATTCCTACCAGGGTGGTAGAAGAGTGGAGTACCTATTAAGAGGGAACCACTATATATCCTGTGTCCCTGGCTGTTTTGTTTAAGTTGCTTATTCTGTGGCTGTGATAGAACTATCTAGGATTGCTAGTTGCTGTGATAGGTTTATAGTTAATCTGAAATTTCAGTTAACTCTCTCACTTGTGCACTTCACTGTGTTAGGCTCTTAGGGTTCAAGTATCAGATTATTTTATTCCGCAAATCAACTCCAAGGGAGCTGACTAGTGATTCATAAAATTTGAATACTCTATTCACCCCCCCTCTAGAGTAGTTTACAACTTATCCCCTCACTTTCAATTGGTATCAGAGGGAGGTTGGCTGTTCATACAGGCTAACACCTGAGTTAAAAGATCCTGTGATAAGTTGTTTCCTGATACCATTCACAAACACTTTCACACATGGCCCAGTCTAAGGATTATTCAAGCACCAGACCTCCTGTATGCAACTTGTCCAAGTTTGGCATATGGAAGGCCAGGATAAGACTATACATGAATTCTATTGATGAAGATATTTTTTCTTCTATTTTGACAGGACCACCTGTTAGGCCTGCTGTTGCTTCCACTTCTGCTGATCTCAGTGCTGTGCCACCACCTGACTACAATGAAACTTACAAGAAGGCAAAAGCAGCTGATGCTAAAGCAATGAATATCCTAGCTCAGACAATGTCTGATGAGATATTCCAGAAGCTGGCTGAATGTACCTCAGCCAAAGCTATGTGGGATTCCCTCAACCACATAGTTGCTGGCTCAGCTGATGAGAGGAAGGACAGGAGATCCAATCTCACCTCTCAGTATGAAAATTTCAAGAAGGATGATGCTGAAGACATTGACACAATGTACACAAGACTCAGTTCAATAATAAGTGAACTGAGGTCTTTGGACAAGGAGATAACTTTGTCAGAAGTAAATGACAAGATCCTGATGTGCCTTCCCATCTCTTGGGACTCAAGGATATGGCCCATCAAGGATGGAAGAAACACTGTGGAACTCTCCACAGAAGCTCTGTTGGGAAAGCTCAAGTCATATGAGCAAACTCTAAAGAGCAGAGCTGCTGCAATTGAAGTAAAAACTCCTACACCTACAAAGAAAGAGCACTCTCTAGCTCTTAAGGCGGCTGAGACTTCTGAAGGAAGTCAATCAAATGAGGAGTTACTGGCACTCATTGCCAAGAGGTTCTTCAACATGGGAAGAAGAGACCTCAGAAAGAAGGTCTCCAAGCATGAGGACAAACCAAGGTATGACAAGACTCCATCTAAAGAAATCATTTGTTATGTTTGCAGCAAGCCTGGACACATTGCTCCAGATTGTCCAGAGAAGAAACACAAGGAGAAGAAACATGAGAAAGAATACAGGAAGCACCACTCCAAGTCCTCATCACACAAATACAAGAAGAAGGACAAGGGATTTGTGGCTGCTACCTGGAGTGAAACAGAAGAGGATACCTGCTCCTCTAGCTCCAGTGATTCAGAAGAAGAAGAAGAGAAGAAAGCCAAAGAGGTCTGCCTCATGGCTATTGATGCCTGCAGCTCTCTGTCAGCTGCAGAGAATTCTGAAGAAGAAGGAGACAATGAAGAAGATTCCTTTATGGAGGACCAGGTAATCGACTCATTTGATTTCTCATCTCCTGAGTTCAAACTAAAATTTAAAACTCTATGTTTAGATTTACTATTATCTGAAAAAGAAATTAAGTCACTTAGATTAAAAATAATGGAACTAGACATGGAAGGTACTGAAATAATCAGATTAGAAAAGGAATTAGAGAGCTCAAAAGAAGAAGTAACATTCCTAAAATTAGAACTAGCTAAATCTAAGAGGTTAGAAGAACAATTAAATGGCAGAAGCCTTAAATTATCTGAAATAACCTGTATAGCAAACACTAGGGTTGGTAATGATAAACTAGGCTTAGGTGCTACACCTAGTGAACCCATCCTCCTCACAAAGGAGAGATTTAGCACTCCAGTAAAATTTGTTTCTGAATCAGGAATAAAGAATACTGAGGAAATTGAAAAATGCAAGAAAATTCAGAATAAGATTAAGAAAGAGAATAGGAAGAAAAAATTTCTAGCTTTACAAAAATCGTCGAACATTAATCGACGATCGTCAAACCAATCGTCGAACGTCTATCGACGATCGCTGAACACCTTCACCAAGTATGATATCTTTGGTGCAAGAGATCGACGATCTCATCTTGAGTCGTCGACCAGCGATCGACGATCGTTGAATCCAGAATATAACACTACTACAAATGATCGACGATATGGCTTGCGATCGTCGACCGTGGATCGACGATCTGGACTTAAGCTGGAAAATAAATTTCAAACTTCAAGATGTGCAAATCCCAATCACTACCCTAGGATGTTTAATCCTTCAACTGAATGGATTATCCCACCTAGGAGATCACACCCTTTAGGATATAAATCTAAGCCTGCAAGATCTTTTATATCTAGTTTTTCTTTTGTGAAGAATACTGGACCCAAGGTAACCTGGGTCCACAATGTATAACTGTTCTGTCTGCAGGTAAAGACCTATCCAGTCATACATGACAAATGGTATCTGGATAGTGGATGCTCAAAGCATATGACAGGAAAGAAGAAGAATCTGTCAGGGTTCAAAGCCAAGCTGGGACCAAGAGTTGTATTTGGGGATTCCAGCTGTGGACAGACTGAAGGGTATGGCAGCTTCACCATAGGAGCTGTAACATTCAAGAAGGTTGCGTATGTCTCCGGACTAAAGCACAACCTAATCTCTGTAAGTCAAATGTGTGATGCTGGGTACAAGGTATGGTTTACTGACACTGCTTGTAATATTGCTTTAAATAATACTGTTGTGTTAGTAGGTATTAGAATTGGAAATGTTTATGTTGTAGACTTTAACTCATCCAAATCTGAAATATGCTTATTTAATGAAGTAACCAGTAATAATACCCTTTGGCATAAGAGACTTAGTCATGTAAATTTGAAAAACATTTCTAGGTTGGCTAAATACAATCTTGTACGAGGTCTACCTTCTTGCCCCTACAAGAAGGAAGGCCTTTGCAAAGCTTGTCAATTAGGTAAGCAAACAAGGAATAGCTTTAAATCAGTTAATAAAAGTGATTCTCCCAGGATTCTGTACTTGCTACATTTGGATTTATTTGGTCCTATTGCTGTACAGAGTCTTGGAGGAAAGTCTTACACTTTAGTAATTGTAGATGACTTCTCTAGGTTCACTTGGGTATTCTTCTTGAGAACTAAGGCTGATAACTTCAAGGTTCTTACGGATTTTCTAAGGTGTATACAGAGTGAGTATTCTACTCAGATTGCCTTGATCAGAAGTGATCATGGTACTGAGTTTGAGTCTCTTCTTATGCAAGAATTCTGTGAGAAGGAAGGTATCAAACATAGCTTCTCTGCTCCTAGAACTCCTCAACAAAATGGGGTAGTTGAAAGGAAAAATAGAACCCTAATTGAAGCTGCAAGTACATTGTTGGCAGATGCTAACATGCCTCTGTCCTTTTGGGCTGAAGCAGTTAGCACAGCTAACTATGTATTGAACAGAAGTCTGATACATAAACTTAAGGGTAAGACTCCCTATGAATTACTTAAGCAAGTGAAACCTAAAATAGACTATTTTAGAGTATTTGGCTGTGTTGCTTTTGTTCATAACAATAACAAAGAATACCATAGAAAATTTGAGGCAAAAGCTTCAATGGGAGTTTTTCTAGGATACTCTCAAGTAAGCAAAGCCTATAGGGTTCTCAATAAATCCTCTCTTAAGATAGAAGAGTCTGCACATGTCTCTTTTGATGAGACAGTCATGTATTATAAGGAGAAGGACTCTTCCTCTAATAGTACAGTGCAAGTCCTAGGAGTAAGTAAGGATTTGGAAGGTTTGAGACTCACACAGGAGAATCATCCCCAACAAACTCCTCAGACTGCTTCTTCAGATTCTGAATCTGATGTAGAACTTTTTCAAGTTAAAGCACCTGTTCCAACAGTTGATCAAATTCCACATGAGGAATCAAATCCTGAAACTGTTGAAGATCAGATCATTGCTGAACCTACTGATCTTGTCACACTTAGAGATCATCCTGTATCTCAAGTGATTGGAGACATTTCAGTAGGAGTCCAGACAAGACATCAACTCAACAAAGATGTGATGTTTGCTTGTTTCCTTTCTCAGGTTGAGCCCCTAACCATTAAAGATGCTGAGCTTGATCCACACTGGATTATAGCCATGCAAGAGGAACTTAACCAGTTTGAAAGATGTAAAGTTTGGACTTTGGTTCCAAGACCAAGAGGCCAACGGATCATAGGCACCAAGTGGGTGTTTAGAAACAAGCTTGATGCCCAAGGCATAGTAGTTAGAAATAAGGCTAGGCTAGTAGCTCAAGGCTATAGACAGGAGGAAGGCATAGATTATGATCAGACTTTTGCCCCTGTAGCTAGACTAGAAGCCATTAGGATTTTCCTAGCCTATGCTGCCTATAAAAGATTTAAGGTCTTCCAAATGGATGTGAAGAGTGCCTTCCTCAATGGAGATTTAAAGGAAGAAGTGTTTGTTGAACAACCACCAGGGTTTGTTTCATCAACCTTACCCACTCATGTGTTCAAACTTCAAAAGGCTCTATATGGACTTAAGCAAGCTCCTAGAGCTTGGTATGAGACCTTAGCAAATTTTCTTCTAGAACACAAGTTTGTGAGAGGTGTAGTAGATAGAACCCTATTCATTAGACATCATAAGGACTCACAACTGTTAGTTCAAATCTATGTAGATGACATTATATTTGGTTCTACTGATCCCAAACTATGCAAGAGGTTCTCTGACCTAATGCACTCCAAGTTTGAGATGAGCAGCATGGGTGAGTTATCCTATTTCCTTGGTCTCCAAGTGAAACAGTGTGTTGATGGTATCTTCATTTCTCAATCAAAATATGCCAGAGAGCTGGTTAAAAGATTTGGAATGTCTGATGCTTCATCAATGAGCACACCTATGGCCTCAAATGCAGTTATTGATTCTGATGTCAATGGCAAGTCTGTTGATCAAAAGAACTATAGAGCCATTGTTGGTTCCCTGCTGTATTTGACTGCAAGTAGGCCTGACATAATGTTTGCTACATGCCTATGTGCTAGGTTTCAGGTCAACCCAAAGGAATCTCACTTAACTCTCCTCAAGAGGATCTTGAGATACCTTAAGGGATGCCCTAACTTAGGACTGTGGTACCCAGCTGAGTCAGGATTTGAATTAATTGGATATTCAGATGCTGATTATGCTGGATGTAGAGTTGACAGGAAAAGCACCTCAGGGACCTGTCAGTTCCTGGGAGAGAGACTTGTCTCTTGGTTTTGTAAGAAACAGGCATCTGTGTCTACTTCAACTGCTGAGGCTGAATATATTACAGCAGCTAGTTGTTGTTCACAGATTCTATGGATTCAAAATCAGCTAGTGGATTATGGGTATACACACTCAAAAACAAAAATTCTGTGTGACAGTACCAGTGCAATATCAATTGCTCAAAATCCTGTGCACCATTCCAGGACCAAGCACATTGAGATTAGACATCATTTTCTCATAGATAATGTGGAAAAGAACAAGATAGCAATGGAATTTATATCCACAGACCTGCAGAGAGGAGACATCTTCACTAAGCCCCTTGATGAACAAAGGCATTTGTTCTTCCTGAACCAGCTTGGTATGATTAATGGTTCAGAGTAGTGAAAATTTGGTGAGTTTTGTTTTCTGTCTAAAATCGTCGAACGACTGCTCGACGATCTTCGACCAGGTCAGAACTATCGTCGACCAACGGTCGACGACAGCTCGTTCGGTAGTAAGGCAGAAATCGTCGATCAACCGGTCAACGATCTCTCCTTAGGTATCTATCGTCGACCAATGGTCGACGACAGATTTTCTGTGCTGTGTGGAGAATCGTCGACCATCATATATTGATCGACGATCGTGGTGATTGCTTGTAGTCGGTCGATATTTAACGATTAGTCAAACATTGACTATCGTCGATCTTTATTCGACGACCGATTTTATTCCGGGATCGACGATCGCAGATTTGTTTCTAATAGTCGATTTAGGTCTGGAGATCGTCGTCCTTCCGCTCCGTCTTTTCATATTCCATCTTCTGGCTTAGAATTCGCTCTCGAACTCTAATCCCGCGCGATTCTCTTCTCCCCTGCTTTGCTTCTCGATTCGCCATTTTCTCTCAAATCCTATGACGATTCCTTCTGCTGTTCTCTTTGGGATGAAGTTCGACACTGGCTTCTGTGTCGACTTCGATTCTTTCAGCCGATGCGATCAACCTATCCAAGCCATTCTGAAGCTATGTGAAGATCAAGGACTAAAGAAATTTATGTCATTCTCACCAAAGATTAATATACCAGAGATTCGAGAATGGGTGTATACCTCGTCCTCCAGCGACGAAGCGATGTCTGGAAAGATAAATGGAGAGGAGGTCATTCTGACTCCTGAAGTTTTGACTGAGCTATTTGGACTGCCAACCGGAACTGATGACTATGAGCAAACTGCAGAAGAATATGGCCGCATGCTAACTGTGATGGGCCATGCTTAGGGTATTCCAGCTAAGTTGCTAAAGATAAACCTGTCTCCAGAGTACAAGTTTCTGGCCGACCTGGTGGGCAAGGTCGTTTTGGGAAAACATTCTGCTCATGACAACATCAACAGGCAACAGTTTGCCCTGATGTCAGCTTTGGTGAATAAGGCACAGATTGCCTGGGGAAAAGTTCTGTTTGAACTAATAAGGAGAAAGAACAATCAGAAAGAAGTAAATCTTGCCAGGGTGTTGGGTGTGTTTCTATATGTGAAAGCACCCCTGCTACTTGTTTCTGCACCCTCCGCAGTCAACGCCAGCAAGAGGTTGGACCCCTCTCTCTTCAAGAAATCTCAGAGAGTTATCAAGAAGTCAGCCAGGGTTGATCCTAACCCTCCATCAGACACAAGGGCTGATTCAGCCACTCTCCAGCTTACTGGGGAAGGCTCAGCAATCCCTTCATCCTCCCTCTTCACCCCTGCATCCTCATCTCCTGCATTACTTTCCACACACCCTGCAGTGCCACCACAACATGCATCTCTCATTCCACCTGCATCTCCATCCCAGTCACCAACACCACAACATCTGGCAGCTTCAGCCAGTGTTGACATGGTGACTGCTACCATCCTCACGCACCTCTCTCAACATGAATCACACACTCATGTTGATGTTCACCCATCTCCACGTGATTCCTTTGATCATGTGGTAGATCATACTGCTTCCATTCCATCCACCTCTACATCATCAGCATTTCAGATAACTCCTGAATTGCTTGCACATGTTGTAGAGCTCATCACTCCATCCATCCAAAAAATGATTGAGGCTGCCAATGCCCCTCTCATTGCATCCATCAAAGCCCTTACTGAAGCCATCAAATCATTTCCACCCTCTGCTGAGCCCTCTTCTGTAAGATGCATGACTCCAGTTCCCACTGAAGTCATGCAGGGGGAGATATCTGTTGAAGTGGTCTCAGGTGATGCCTTGGCCCTTCAGGACAACTCTTCTCTTCCCCTTTCAGCAATTATAGAAGAATCTCAAGAGCTTCCAAAGCATCCAGAAGGTAAATCACTTCCTCTAAAGGTTATAATCAGGATTTTAAATTGAAATCTTTATCTAACAAGGACATTCACTCCCTAGTGAATCAAGCTTCTGATGAAGAAATTCCTGAGAAAGATAATGAAGTAGTCCCCATGGACATTGGTGAAAAATCTCCATTGAACACTACTGATACAGAAGTAGTGGTTCAACCTTTTGAAAATATTGCTGCTCAATCTGATGGTATAATGTTATTTAAGATTCTATTTAATTCACTCCAACTTGGGGTTAATTTCTTATTCGTTCCCATCTCATCTCAGCTGCTGATGATCCCGCATCAGTATTGCAAGATGTTGCTGCAAATTCCATTGAAGATTTGGAATCCTATCTTAACCTAGACTGCACAATCAACACTGCTGCTGCTACTGAAGAAGCTGAGGCCGTGCTAGCTTTACCAGAAAAAGCCTCCAAGATGACTGAAAAGGAATCAAGCTCAGAACTGGTCCCCAGGATAGTTCCTTACTTGTATCCTAAATCAGATCTCTGGAAGAGCACTCCAAATGTTGATCTTGATGCCCTCCTTGAGCAAGATGCCATTGAGGAAGCAAGAGAAAGAGAAGATAGAGAGAAGCAGAAGGCTGAGCATGCTATAGCTGCCAAGGATATCCCAAATCTAGATTTTGATGATTATGCCGGCAGAACCTCATCTCACTCCTCTGATGATGATGACTCTGAGGATTCTGATAGCTCCCAGAAAAAGAAAAAGGCTGTCTCTAAGAAAAGGAAAGCATCTGCTCCTCCTACTGCCAATCCAGACAAGGATGTTCCATATTTCATTCTGAAGGGAATTGATCCCAAGAGCAAAGAATTTTGACCCTGGATGAGGCTCTCAAAGAATCAGACAAGAGAGAAAAAGAGATCAAAAAGATATGACATCCCTATTCAGAAATTCCCCCCCAGAGGTCCTCCTCCACCTCCTGGTGCTGGAGCCTCTGGAAGTCTCTCTTCTGCCCCGTCTGCAAGATCAGCAAGCTCTAACATTCATCAGTCCTACCAGAGAAGGAGCAATCAAAGTCAGGGAGGCCAAGATGTATCAGGACAAGGAAGAAAAAGAAATGACAATGTTCTCATGGAACAAATAAAGGAGATGACTTTTCAGCAACCTACCTTCTCTCCTCCTCCCTCTCCTAAAAAGAAAATGCCAGAATGGAAACCTTCTCCCCCCAGGAAAGGTCCATCCTCCTCTTCAAGGAAATCTGCTGATTCTGAGAAAGCTGAAACAAAAGGAAAAAGGGTGGTCTTTTCAGAAAAATCCCACAAGAAGTTTATAGAACTTGCTCCTCCAAGATCTCTTTATGCTGAAACTAATCCTAAGGAGGCTGCACAAATTCCTTCTGACTCAAGCAAAATAGCCACAGCACTTCAAAGGAACATGGATATTGCAGCTCAAGCTGATTCTGACAGACCTCCCTCTCCATCAGATATGACTGAATCTGAAAGAATTGCCTCTATGGCAAGATTTAAGGAATCCATTGCACTAAGCATGATGGAGAGAGCCAAAGCTCAAGGACTAGACCCTACAGCATATACAACTATGTCCGAATTCAGAGAAAAGGAACTCAGCAAAATTCAAGTAAACTCTGAAATTTTCAATACTGAAGAATACATGAAATTGCACCCTGCTGCAGTTCTACCAAGCTATGCTGAAAAGAAAATTATTGGTGAACACGATCTAATGCTATCCAAAAGACAAGCAGCAAATCCAAACAGAGAAATTATCTTCAAACCAGCTGTAATCCCTAAGAAATCATCTGATGCTAAAACCTCTGATAAATCTGCTTGATACTTTAGTTCTGCTGATTTATGGTTTTATGTTTTCTTGTGGATTGCCTGTGATTTAAATTTTTGGTTTATATCTGCTTTTGTTGTTGTGTGCATTACCTTTTAGATCGTATTGGATAACATAACCCAAATAGGGGGAGATTGTTGGTACCCTAGATGTGATTTGGCTTATGTAATCCCTTTCCAGCTCCTCTTGATCCATATAACTACATATGATCATGTTTAGACTTTGTTTAGTCTCCCTAGGGCAGTTTTTATCTGACCTAGAGCTTAGAATAACAGTTGTAGAATGAATTTTTTAGTTAAGGCTCTTTTTCCGTTCGACCATCGTCGAACGAGGCCTCGCGATCGTCGATCAGTGGTCGACGATAGCAGGGCTATAGAATCGTTGAAGTCAAGACAATTATCGTCGACCGATGGTCGACGATCTCAGAGCAAGCGTATTATGCTCTGAAGGTTGGTCGACGATCTGCTATCAGCAGTTCGACGATCGTGGTCTTGTTCCACGATTTCTGTCTCCACAGATCTTTGCCTTAATCGTCGACATCATGAGATGGTCGACGATATCTGTCTCGACAGATCTCTGCCTTAGTCGTCGACATCATGAGATGTTCGACGATTTCTGTGACAACAGATTTTCTGCTTCAGTCGACGATATCTTGAGCTGGTCGACGATTTCTGGTCGACGATTTCTGTGATAACATTTTTTTCTGTTTTCAGTCGACGATCTGTTAGCTAGGTCGACGATCATCGAACCCCTGTTCGACGATTTCTGTCTGCCTTTAACTGTTCGTATTTATTTTATTCCTTGGTTTATTTCCAAGTGTTTTAACGTGTGGTTAGAAAGATTTTCTGAAGAATGTTTTTGCTAATTTATGGCTTAAATTCAAATGAATTATTTACCAAATATGTCAAGCATAAATTACGGGATTTCGTATTTTGATAAAGCATTTTTGTCTTATTATACAAAATATATTGCCAGGCTGTATTCTAGCCGTTGGCGGTGTATGCTATTTCCAAGAACGATAAATCTTTATGCTGAGATATTTTCCTATTCATTTATTTCCTTATTGGGACTGACAGAGAGCTAATAGGTCATTCTATTCCTATTGCTATATTCTATTTTTGAGATAATCTGTTGCAGGGCTCGAGAATTCAAATCAATAGAGCCGTTCCAAAAGAAAAACTAGAAGACATATTTAAGAGAGATTTTTTTTGGAATAATAAGAAGTAACAGCAACAGAGAGTTTTTGAGTGTGATGCATTCCTTCAAGCTTCTCCAGAGCAACTCTTCACGATCTCACAATCAGAAGAAGAAAAGTTTTCCTGAAGCAAAAGTCCAAAGCAATCTATTTCACTCTCAAGTCTCCTGAGCAATCTGCTTAGAGTTTTTCAAGACTTCAGAAAAAGCTCCAGATCTGCTTCACGTGCTCCAGAATCTGAAGACCTGATAAAAATCAGTCTACAGATCTCTGAGGATTTAGTTTCAGTTTATCTGAAACTCCTTCATCCTGAAGCAAAGGCTTTCCCTGGACTTTCACTGAGCCAGGGGGAGACTTTGATTCTTTAGAGAATCCACAAGTCTTCTCTAATCTGTATTTACAACAGAGAAGATAATCTAACCCTCTCAACCCCTTTGTAAAAGAGTTTGTTCACATCTCTTCAAAAGTGAACGTTGGTGACAGGGCACCTTATCAACAACCTGTGGTTGAGCATCCTTATCAAAAGCTCAAAGGGTCTGTTTGATCTACCTGAATCAGATCATTGGTGGCAGGGCACCTTAGCAAAAACCTGTAGTGGATTCCTACCAGGGTGGTAGAAGAGTGGAGTACCTATTAAGAGGGAACCACTATATATCCTGTGTCCCTGGCTGTTTTGTTTAAGTTGCTTATTCTGTGGCTGTGATAGAACTATCTAGGATTGCTAGTTGCTGTGATAGGTTTATAGTTAATCTGAAATTTCAGTTAACTCTCTCACTTGTGCACTTCACTGTGTTAGGCTCTTAGGGTTCAAGTATCAGATTATTTTATTCCGCAAATCAACTCCAAGGGAGCTGACTAGTGATTCATAAAATTTGAATACTCTATTCACCCCCCCTCTAGAGTAGTTTACAACTTATCCCCTCACTTTCAACAGCCTCTCGATATACCTATTACAGATCTCCAGTCCAAATTTCAAGTCATTTGGACATGTTATGAACCGTGGGCAACCATTTCAATTTCTGGTTAGCCTAGGTCTTGATCCCACCAAAATGAGTGCTGTGGTCAAACCACACACCCAAATTGAATAAAATCAATTTTATATTAAAGTAGACCCAGAGGGCTACCACTTTTGTGACTGGTCATTTTTCCTAATTCGGCCTCTAAGTGCCCCGTTTTGCAGCCTCAAAATATACTAATCCAAGTATATTTTTTCCTAATAAAATTATTTACATAAGTTATATATTATAAACCGTTTTTACTGTTCATCTTCTACAGAACCCGAAAACCAGAACACAGGAAGCCATTTTTCCTGTAACATATCCGTGATCCGTCGCCGGCCGTCCGGTCACTTCCCTGGCCAGCCACCACCACCACCACCTCCGTTGAGGCGACGGCTATCGGTCGGCGGTGGTTTGGCCGCCGGAGGTGGCGGTTTCCGGCGAACTCAAAATATCTTTTTCATGGTTTTCCATGAAAACGAGAGATGAGTCCGGCTCCGTTGAGCGCGAACTTCCTTTCTAAGAATCCTAAGATCTACCCATGAAAGAGAAGGAGCAGAGGAGGACCTTGTTCGCGGTTTGAAGGCGAGAAGAACGACGGGGTGCCATGGCGCGATGGTGGCGTTGCTGAACTTCTCCTACAGCAAGAACAAGGATCTGATCCGATTACTTGAGCGTGTAACCTTCTCCTCTTGCCCCAAGTGGGCTTTTATAAGTCAGAAAGTGGGAAGATGAATGGGTAAAGCCTTAATGGCCATGAAGGCTCCTCCCCTTAACGCTTCGGTTATGATGCAGGGCTGTTGAAACGCTGGAAAATGAAGAGGTGTTCGCCAGGTGGTGATTTCCTATTGGAACAACATTTTCCTTATTTATTTAAATAATTAAGGAAGGAAACGGCCCATAAATACTCCTGGTGTAACTTCCCACACCCGCATTTATTTCCACGCATGTTAGAATAATTTCGGCCCTGAACCGTCGTTTCGGCCAATGTCACGGGCGTGACACATAGGTCACGGGCGTGACAGGCCCGGATACCCAATTCTGGGTTCGACGATAGTCGAACTGAGATCGACGATCGTCGATGGATGGTCACGGGCGTGACACCTTGGGTCACGGGCGTGACAGGCCCGTGCAGTTAATTCTGGGCCGACGATCGTCGATTTGAGATCGACGGTCATCGAATGGTGGTCACGCCCTAGGTCACGGGCGTGACACCAAGGTCACGGGCGTGACAGGCCCGAACGGCAAATTTCGAGGTCGACGATCGTTTTACGGGGATCGACGCTCGTCGAAGGAGTCACGCCCCTTGGTCACGGGCGTGACAGCTTGGTCACGGGCGTGACATGCCCAGGCTGCACGTTCGACGATCGTCTCACGGAGATCGACGATCGTCGAAGGAGTCACGCCCTTAGTCACGGGCGTGACACCTTTGTCACGGGCGTGACATGCCCAGGCAGCACGTTCGACGATCGTCTCGTGGAGATCGACGATCGTCGAAGTAGTCACGCCCAAGTCACGGGCGTGACGGGTTGGTCACGGGCGTGACCAACCAGTGACCCGAAATATTGATCGCTTTATTTCAATTTTATGTGCTTCCTGGGGTTCTGTCACGACCAACTGACTCCTAGGGGTCTAGCCGGAAATGGGATGTTACAAATCCCAATAAACAAAACAAAAATTTCGTCCCCGAAATTGAGGTTGAGCCTATGGGGATTTCTATCGTAATAAATTAAACTTGTAACATCCCATACGATCTTTTTATTGGGTTTAGGCAACTATTCGTTTGATAACGAAGACAATCTCCCCAATAAACAAAAGATTAGCCCCTACCTTTCTGATTAAGTGCGCATGCCTAGGTCCTGGATTTTCCTTATCTAGTCTTAACATTTCAAAACAAGAAGGCAGTCTATAGTATACCGAGAGGTGGTGAGATGTACCTGACTGAACAACTCCGGGTATCTTTGCCTCATCAGATCCTGCGGTTCCCAGGTGTGCTCCTCCTGACCATGGTTTCTCCACAGAACCTTGACTAAGGGGATCTTTTTGCGGCGCAAGATCCGTACTCCTTTGTCGTCGATACGAACCGGCTCCAAGTGAACCGACCGGTCTGAAGCTACCGGCCCTTCGGTGGTCAAAATCCGCTGCTCCGGGCGTAGTAGAGCCCTTCTCAGCGAAGAAATATGGAAGACGTCGTGTAGAGCTGCCAGCTCTGGCGGCAACTCTAGCCTGTAGGCTAGGGGTCCGATCTGCTCCAGGATCCGGTAAGGGCCCATATACCTAGGGCTGAGTTTCTTCCTCCGACCGCGCACCCGAGAGACTCCGTGCATGGGCCGGATCTTCAAGAACACTCGATCCCCTACCCGAAACTCCACCTGACGATGTCGGGTGTCGTAGTATTTAGCCTGTCTGCTCTGCGCCTCCAACATCCTATCTCTGATCAGTCTCACTTGAGCCTCGGTGTCTTCAACAAAATCCGATCCCAACAGCTTCGGATCCTCATCTTGAACCCAAGAAAGCGGGGTCCTACATTTTCTTCCATACAAGGCTTCATAAGGCGCCATCCTGATGCTGGACTGGTAGCTGTTATTATAGGAGAACTCGACCAATGGTAACATCTTCTCCCACGGCTCCCCTCGGTCCAGTATACACAATCGTAGTAGATCCTCCAAGGTCCGATTGGTGCGCTCTGTCTGCCCGTCCGTCTGAGGGTGGAAGGCCGTGCTAAAAGTCAACCGGGTGCCCAAATATGCCTGCACTGACCGCCACTCCCTGGATGTAAACCATCCATCGCGGTCCGACACTATCGTCCGGGGCACGCCATGATATCGGACATACAACTCCACAAACTTCCGTACCAGCACTCCCACCGAGTCATCCTTCCTGATCGGTACAAAGCGGGCCACCTTCGTCAACCGATCGACAATCACCCAAATCGAGTCGTTCCCCGTCCGACACCGGGGAAGACCATGTATAAAATCCATCGCTATATCGTCAAACTTCCACTCCGGCACCGGGAGTGGCTGCAACAGTCCTGCGGGGTTCCTGCACTCCGCCTTCACATACTGACACGCCTCGCAATGGGTCACGAAGTACGTAATGTCCTTCTTCATGCCCGGCCAAAACATCATCCTCTTCAAATCAGCGGTCATCTTTGTGATCCCCGGGTGCACCGTGTACCGGCTGCAATGCGCCTCCATCATAATATCCTCTCGGATCTGGCCTCCTGCGGGTATATATACTCTGCCTCTGAAGTGGAGCAAACCATCTCTCAAGGAATAATCTTCTGTCGAACCTTCCTCCAAAGCTCGGAACATCGGCTCCGCCCACGCATCTGTCCTCCGTCCATCCCGAATGCTATCCCGAATATCGTCTATGGCCACCATCGATGCCAGATACTCCCTATACAGCTCTGGATCATCCTCGGACACTAGGGATATCTGCATATCTCTGAATGACCGGACTAGCTCCATGGACATAACTTGGGGCCCAGCTTCGGAAGTGCCACATTCCTTAAATTAGGTCCGAGGGAACCCAAGCCAATACTAATTTGCCCAATAAACAAAAGTTTAGCCCCCAATAAACAAAAGATAAGCCCCTACCTATCTTGGGCTAAGCATCTTTTATATTACCATGTTATCTCCGTCCCAGTTGGGTGCACAATCCCTAGGGCATCAATCTTCGACTTAGGGTTCCAACCTGAAACTTGTTGATATACTTCATACATAAAACTCTCTAAGTCACATTTATGACCACCTTATCCCGGTCAAAATGTTCCTAATCCCAAATGGGTATCTTCCGAACTTGAATTCCTATCCGACCCTCGGTGTTTGTCTTGGTGGTTGTCCCCGAGTAATCTTATTACCGGTATGAGGGTTAAGACTACTTGTCTTCTACCATTCTGCTAATGGATTATTGGTCAGTTCCATTAGATTGAGTAATCCTTGTTAGGGACACCAGAGTTTATGTCTTAGGTATCCATTCACCTATTAAACTCCTCCTTTAATCTCTTTAGGCATTTCCTTACCTAACCAAATTCATACTTAAGGTCTGTTTCGGACTAGGGCACAGTATAAGGTGTCAGGTTAGTCACGTATCCTAGCGGTCGAGTCTAACCTATTGACTAGAGAATTACAAGAAGAGGTCTTTACAGCCGGAGGATCTCCCTGCTGGGGGCAGGGTTTGCTTCAAGCTACAAAGAAGAATTTCATTTGTTGAAGAAGTGGACAATTTATATGTGATCACCATATGGGCACACCACTGCTTCCGCTGCTTAGTTTGTCCCCAAACTAAACTCGTGCGGGGGTGACCCAGGGTTTGTGGACTGCTACTTTCTTCTGATCGATGTTCCCTCTGATACCACTTGTAAGACCCTCTTTTTTTTTTCTTTTTCAACCACCCGGGTCTTAGGCCCAGAACCGCCGCTTTGCGGTGACTCCTTCACGTCCTGAAGGTTCATCACCACAAGGCGCCGATTCTGCCGGCCAATTCGATCACAGAAAAGTAGCACAATTATTGAAGTAAGAACAATGCAGTCCACAATAATAAATCACATGTAAATAAGATAAAATCTCCACGAAGGGAGAGTCCACAGAAATCATCAGAGTACTATAAATACGGGCTTATGCCCGGTACAAAATGTCCTTACTACAAGTCTCTCATGCGGAAGCGAAAACAGAAACTACTCAAGGTCGAGACTCACGGTCCCGGCTGTGTGAACTCCGGAGCTAGACTGCCCCATCTCTAGGCGCACCGATCTCTGGGGCTGCTCCTCCATGCTGGGCTCCACGATCCCCTAAATGATGTGGTTCGAAAACCGTTAGTCATAAAGACTAAGCCCTATCATCCCCTACCCCTTCCCCCATGGCTCCTAGGTACCGAGCGGGGAGGAAGAAAGGGAAGGACGTGATGGTAGAGATAAATCAAGAAATAGGTGACTGTGGACTTAATCTAGCAAGTTGTATCCGGTGAGCAGTTAATATGATTGTTATAATAGGTCTAGCTGTAAGAAAAGCAAATATATGAATTTAAACCTTCACTTATGCGAGAACACATAAGCAAAAGGGATCTTTTGCAAGGCTCCCATCGTATAGAGTGTCCCATACCACTCATACGTTGGGGTGTCGTTTATCAAACAGCAATGGTTGTTATATATTGAAATTAACCTTTGATTTATAAACTAGCCCACACAAGCTTATAGACCAAGGGGTCGTTTTGCAGGTCCTAATGTATAAGCGTCCCATACCACTTATACTTTAGGTGTCAGGGTTAAATGAATCGATTATGCTATGACATGCTAGTGGGTATGATGAAACATGCAAGTGCAACTCACACACCCGACTCTGTGCACACAGACCTTTAGTTCCCCCTTTCGGAGCCGTTACCTCCCAGGATACCTCCGTAGTGGCAGACGGAAGCGGTGGGTTGGGCCTCGCCCACCTCAAAACCAGTAAAAGCACCACTGGTCTGACATATCGTACGCCTCAACGCTTGGTGCACTAAGCGGACGCCTGCGTACTCTTGCCGGCTGGCGCACCGGACTTCTGTTGGCGAAGTGCTAACCACCTCGCCGAGTCAACGATATCGGTGTCGGTGCAATCGAACTCCTCGATATCGAAAAACCCACCACCTTAACTTTTCCTATCTTATGCACATGCAAGTTTATTCGTAAACACACAAAACCGAGCCGAAGCTCCCCGGACCAAACGTTCGTCTCCAACCAATCGAGCCGAAGCTCCCCGGACCATCCCGTCCGTCTCTTAACCAACCGAGCCGAGGCTCCCCGGACCCAAACGTCCGTTTCCAAATCACCTGAGCCGAAGCTCTCATCAATCTTCCTGTGCCAACACTGTTTGTGAAAAGTACAGCCCTAGTTACCTAGTTACTCTTGTCGATTTGTTATTACAGTTTACGTTTGCCCAGGACTGCCCCCGGTATACCCCGTGAAGGGCTCTCAAGGGGCACTAGGAACCAAGACGGCGGCATTACGGCCCGAAGTTCCCTTTCGCAAGGCACTTATTGTTATTGGTTGATCTCCCTTAACCCGATTCCCTTCTCATATTTCGTTAGACTAGCCTAGGGTGATTTTTAACCTTCCTCTCTTCAGGAAAAGCGATCTTTTGCCCAACCCGAGCACCTCTTAACTCTAGCTATCACCACTTCTCACCACTCTTTATATCTTCCTATTGTGATTTCCTCCACCATTGCCCACCCAGACATTATGATTAGCTCCAGTGCCTTCCTCAGATCATGTCCTATTGCATTTCACAAATTGCTATATGCAGACCGACCTAGGCTACATGTCGAACCGGTTATGCAATGATCCATTACTCATCCAAATGCCCTAAATTATTTACTGGAGACTTTCCATGATATAAATGACCTAAGTCCAGAAAATGGAAATTTTCCTAATTTATTTGGCATTTAATTAAATTCCTCGAAAATCCCAAGGGCTACCGGTTTGAACATGAACTACCCTAAGTTCTCATGCAAGATGTCCAGCAAATTTATGATAAATACTAGGTTATCTCAATAGGTTAAATCCGAAGTATCATAATTTTTCTATCATTAAAAGGGCATGAAAACTATTTTAGAAATAATCTCTAACTTCTGTTGTTTATGAATCAAGTACAGCAAATATTCTTCCAAAAATTATAAATAATTTATGCCATGCAGATAAAGGCCTAAAATTAGCACTGGCCAAGTTTCATAATTTTCCAGCAAGTATTTTATCCATAATTAATTTTTAAACATAAAAGCCCTTTCTATCATCTGTGAATAAAGTACTAGATTTACTCAACATAAAATTCTATGAAAATCCAGAGATCAATGTTCTGCTAGTCGAGATCTAAATCCAGAATTTTAACTGATTATAATTAATTTAAAGCCTCCAAATAATTGAAACAACAAATCGGACAAATAATCCTTTAACACATGAAGTATAATATTTATCAATCATAAAATTCCAGGTAAATTATCATAAGTCTAAAACATCCTAAAACTCCCTCCTCCCGAGTTTCATAATTTTTGGATTAGATTTAGTGCTTAAAATAACTAAATTACATATTTATCCTAAACCAAAATCTGAACTTCCGAGGTACCTAATTACCTCCAATTCCTTCACTATTTAAAACAGAGAGTTTTCTTCATATCGTCCCCCCTCTCCTCCAAATTTCAAGGGCATACAAGAGCTTTTGCTCCTATGTTTTTCACAAACCTCAAACTCCCACCCATTGGATTTGAGCCAATCTCTTAGGGTAAAATACACCCTAATCCACACCATGTTACCCAAGAGGGTAGACATAGACTCAACAAATCAGTGGCCACAACTTCAGCCTCTTTTGAGGAGATTTGTCCACTCCATTTCCAATTGTACTTTTTCCCAAAGTACCCCTCACCAAGACCTATCTAGGACTTGATACTTCCCTATTCAAAACTCGACCAATTCAGTTGAAATTTTGTACAGATCTTAACATTGGTGCCAGGGACCACCACCCAAAATTTGGGGGAGTCTGGACTTAATTTCATCTCCTAACTAATTTTATAATGTTTATTAAAATTTTACAAAAACTTTAGGCAAATTTCTCCAAAAATTCTCATTTTTGGACAGCCTCTCGATATACCTATTACAGATCTCCAGTCCAAATTTCAAGTCATTTGGACATGTTATGAACCGTGGGCAACCATTTCAATTTATGGTTAGCCTAGGTCTTGATCCCACCAAAATGAGTGCTGTGGTCAAACCACTCACCCAAATTGAATAAAATCAATTTTATATTAAAGTAGACCCAGAGGGCTACCACTTTTGTGACTGGTCATTTTTCCTAATTCGGCCTCTAAGTGCCCCGTTTTGCAGCCTCAAAATATACTAATCCAAGTATATTTTTTCCTTATAAAATTATTTACATAAGTTATATATTATAAACCGTTTTTACTGTTCCTCTTCTACAGAACCCGAAAACCAGAACACATGAAGCCATTTTTCCTGTAACATTTCCGTGATCCGTCGCCGGCTGTCCGGTCACTTCCCTGGCCAGCCACCACCACCACCACCTCCGTTGAGGCGACGGCTATCGGTCGGCGGTGGTTTGGCCGCCGGAGGTGGCGGTTTCCGGCGAACTCAAAATATCTTTTTCATGGTTTTCCATGAAAACGAGAGATGAGTCCGGCTCTGTTGAGCGCGAACTTCCTTTCTAAGAATCCTAAGATCTACCCATGAAAGAGAAGGAGCAGAGGAGGACCTTGTTCGCGGTTTGAAGGCGAGAAGAACGACGGGGTGCCATGGCGCGGTGGTGGCGTTGCTGAACTTCTCCTACAGCAAGAACAAGGATCTGATCCGATTACTTGAGCGTGTAACCTTCTCCTCTTGCCCCAAGTGGGCTTTTATAAGTCAGAAAGTGGGAAGATGAATGGGTAAAGCCTTAATGGCCATGAAGGCTCCTCCCCTTAACGCTTCGGTTATGATGCAGGGCCGTTGAAACGCTGGAAAACGAAGAGGTGTTCGCCAGGTGGTGATTTTCTATTGGACCAACATTTTCCTTATTTATTTAAATAATTAAGGAAGGAAACGGCCCATAAATACTCCTGGTGTAACTTCCCACACCCGCATTTATTTCCACGTGTGTTAGAATAATTTCGGCCCTGAACCGTCATTTCGGCCAATATCACGGGCGTGACACATAGGTCACGGGCGTGACAGGCCCGGATAGCCAATTCTGGGTTCGACGATCGTCGAACTGAGATCGACGATCGTCGATGGATGGTCACGGGCGTGACACCTTGGGTCACGGGCGTGACAGGCCCGTGCGGTTAATTCTGGGCCGACGATCGTCGATTTGAGATCGACGGTCATCGAATGGTGGTCACGCCCTAGGTCAAGGGCGTGACACCTAGGTCACGGGCGTGACAGGCCCGAACGGCAAATTTCGAGGTCGACGATCGTTTTACGGGGATCGGCGCTCGTCGAAGGAGTCACGCCCCTTGGTCACGGGCGTGACAGCTTGGTCACGGGCGTGACATGCCCAGGCTGCACGTTCGATGATCGTCTCACGGAGATCGACGATCGTCGAAGGAGTCACACCCTTAGTCACGGGCGTGACACCTTTGTCACGGGCGTGACATGCCCAGACAGCATGTTCGACGATCGTCTCGTGGAGATCGACGATCGTCGAAGTAGTCACGCCCAAGTCACGGGCGTGACGGGTTGGTCACGGGCGTGACCAACCAGTGACCCGAAATATTGATCACTTTATTTCAATTTTATGTGCTTCCTGGGGTTCTGTCACGACCAACTGACTCCTAGGGGTCTAGCCGGAAATGGGATGTTACACAAGATGTAGAGCAAGATCCACACTGGATCATTGCAATGCAAGAGGAGCTGCATCAATTTGAAAGAAATAAAGTTTGGGAACTTGTGCCTAAGCCAAAGGATCATTCCATTGTTGGAACAAAATGGGTGTTCAGAAACAAATTGGATGATCAAGGAATTATTGTAAGGAACAAGGCAAGGCTAGTTGCTCAAGGATATTCTCAAGAAGAGGGGATAGACATTGACCAGACCTTTGCACCAGTTGTAAGGTTAGAGTCCATAAGAATCTTCCTCGCTTATGCTGCTCACAAGGGATTCAAAGTATACCAAATGGATGTGAAGAGTGCTTTTCTCAATGGGGAGATCAAAGAAGAAGTCTATGTCAGACAACCCCCAGGTTTTGTCTCTCCAACTCATCCTGATTATGTTTTCAAACTTCATAAAGCATTATATGGTCTAAAGCAAGCTCCTAGGCATGGTATGAGACCCTAGCATGCTTTCTTCTAGAAAATGATTTTATTAGGGGGAGAGTAGACCAAACTCTTTTTATTAGAACCCATAAGTCCCATACCCTACTAGTACAAATTTATGTAGATGATATTATATTTGGTTCTACTGATTCAAACTTGTGAAAAAAGTTTTCCAAGCTTATGCACTCTAAATTTGAAATGAGTAGCATGGGTGAGCTATCCTTCTTCTTAGGATTGCAAGTCAAACAACATGCTGAAGACATATTTATTTCTCAAACCAAGTATGCAAAAGAACTGGTTAAGAAATTTGGTATGTCTGATGCATCATGTATGAAAACACCCATGCCTACCAATGCTTTATTGGATGCTGATGAACATGGGAAACTAGTTGATCAGACAACATATAGAGCAATGATTGGCTCTTTATTGTAACTTACAGCTAGTAGGCCTGATATAATGTTTGCTACATGTATATCTGCTAGATTCCAAGTTAGCCCTAGAGAGTCACACTTAACATTAGTAAAGAGGATTCTTAGGTATGTTAAAAGCTGTCCAAATCTAGGACTCTGGTATCCAAAAGATTCAGCATTTGACTTAACTGGATTTTTAGATGTTGATTATGCTGGATGCTGAATGGATAGGAAAAGCACCAGTGGAACTTGTTAGTTTCTTGGTGATAGACTTGTCTCATGGTTTTGTAAGAAACTAACATCTGTGTCAACTTCAACTGCTGAAGCTGAATATATGGCTGCAGGCAGTTGTTGTTCACAAATATTGTGGATTCAAAATCAATTCCTACACTATGGTTACAATTTAGAGAAGTCTAAAATATTTTGTGACAACACCAGTGCTATTTCCATTGCACAAAATCTAGTCCTCCATAGTAGGATAAAACACATAGAAATTAGGCATCATTTTCTAAGGGATAATGTTGAGAAAAAAAAATTGAACTTCAATATATCCCAACTAATTTGCAAAGGGGAGATATTTTCACCAAGCCTTTGGATGAAAAGAAACACAACTTCTTCCTCAATTAGTTAGGCATGTTAGATGGAGGAAGCCTAAAATAAATTACAAGATTTTGAAAAGCTAAAAATAGACCAAGATTAGGCTAAAAACTCATTTCTTTTTGTGTCTGTAGGATAGTTTCTGTCTCTGAACTGCGCTTGATGTTTTCCCTAGAAATCATCGAACGTCGATCGACGGTTTCTCGAAAAACGTCAAACGGAGATCGACGTTTTCCCAAAATGTCGATCGGAGTTTAGAGCTTGTCAGATAGTTGTATACTATCTCTTTCAGGCCTTCGATCGTCGAACTGATCTCGACGTTCTTTAAATCGTCGAACTGAGATCTACGATGTTGAAGACCTTTTCGCTTCCCTTAGGAGTCCTGATTGTCGAACGGAGATCGACGATCCTTCCTTTTTCGCGTCGAACCCTAATATAAAATCATTTTTCGACCGCCGCTCGTCGTTTACGCTTTCATACTCTCTGCAAATTTTTCTCTTTCCCTCCAAACTCTCTACACTTGGTCATGTTTGTTGAACCTTTGCAGGTATAGATGGCAGTGTCGGTCACCGCTCTCTCCAAAATTAAATTTGATACAGGTTTTGACATAGATATGAACTCCTTTGATGACAGCGATCAGCGGTTCAAGGATATTCTGAATCTTTTCCGCGAACAGCAGTTAGTTCAGTTGATGACCACCAGAATAAAGATTGCAGCAGATGAAATAAAAGAATGGGTTTTTACTGCCACCAATGATAATGAAAATTCTATAGTCGGCACCATCAATGGAACTCAGGTACTAATGTCCCCCGCTCTTTTGACAAAAGTATTCGCCTTAAGTACTTGGAATGACTCCATTGATTTGTCTGGAGAGGAATATGATTCGTTGTTAGATTGAATGGGTCACTCTGCTGTGAACCCTAATAAACTACTGAAAAAGAATTTATCAATTGAATTTCAATTTTTGGCTGATGTTGTTGGGAAAGTGCTTCTGGCAAAGCACTCATCTCATGATACAATCTCAAGGTATCAGTTATGCTTAATGGGAGCTTTAGTTGATAAGAAACATCTGGATTGGGGACTTATCTTCTTTAATTTGATCAAGAAGAAAATTAGCAAAAGCTGTGTCAGTTTGGGGAGGATTATAGGGGTTTACATACATTACAAGTGCCCTGATCTACTGATTTCAAGTGGGATGCACATCAATGCATCCAAAAGGCTCACCTGTGCCCTTTTCAGCAGGTGGGACAGGAAGATTATCAACCCCAACAGGGCTGCTGCAGCAACATCTGCTTCAGGCACAAGGACTGCTTCAGTCACTCCTCCTCAGGTCTCTGCCCTAGCAGAAGATTTGCCTGCTTCTCCTCCTCCTCCAGCTGTCTCTGCCTTAGTCTCCACATCAACCACACCAGTCATATCAACCTCACAACTCATCTCAACCATAGCCATATCTTCCCCCATTACAATCTCATCACTTATTTCACCTCCTCCAGCCACTACCTCAGAACCATTCCATCCTTTGTACTACTATCCACCTGTCACCACTCCATCATTTCATCTTTTGGATGAATCCTTCATGGATGATTCTCCTCCTACTCCTCCTGAGATTCCATCTATATCTTCCTACCAACAACTTCTACAGGACAATCTCTCTCAATCATCCTTCACCCCATCCTTTTCCTCTCCCATATCATCCATCTCCACTCCAGTAACATCAATCTCAACAATTCCTACTACTAAGCCATCCATCCCTATACCTCCCACCTCCACACCATCCATTCCATCTGTCCCAGCCAACATCATTCCAGCTACATCAACTCCTACCTCTACGCAAGCCCCTCTTGAGCATGTAGATCTTTAAGCTTTGGCAGACAAGTTGTATGAGCTGCTAGCACCCAGGCTAACCTCAATGCTGGAGACCACCTTGGATCCACTTCTGAAAAATGTTCAGGAGCTGTCAACCAGGCTATCTCCCTTTATCTCCTCTCAGGCAATCCCTTCCTCTGGGTGCCTTGATCCAGTTTTCACTAAATCTAGGCAGGGGGAGATGCTTAATGAAGCTCTGGATTTGCCTGAGGCTGCTGAAGTTTCAGAACCTGCTCCAGTATTTATAGTGGATCTTCAGAGCCTGCTGTCAGTTTTTGATACTGTGTACTTCAATTCTCTACCAGTTCAACAAGTTGAAGACCTTACTAAGGCCATTGTGCCTATTTTAGAATGTGATCCCAGCCTGATTGCATCATATGTCAACTCTTTCAAGGCTGAGGATGTTTTTGCTTCTATTTTTACTGCTGCTGCTACTACTGCTGTTACATCTATTGGATCTTCTGACATTGAAATGCTATATGTTGTTGTTGATGCTGCTGCTGTTGACGAACTTGTTTCTTATCTGGAAGAACCTGAACCTGCTGCTCCAATTACTTTTGCTCATATTGCTGCTTCAATAAGTTGTGTTGCTGCTGCTGCTCCTGCTCTGACTCCTGAACAACTTAAAAAACAAGAGAAGTACATAAAAGCATTGATGATCTTTATGGTAGACCCCAGAGCTCAGAAAGTGATCAGTTTCACGCTGACTCTGATGACTCTTCTGGTACCATTGCAAAGAAAAGGAAGGCCAGAAGCAAGGCCATGATGAAGGTCCCTCTTGCTAAGGCCAAGGATGCTAATGATATACCCTACTATATTCTGCATGATTGCCAGATAATTGAACCATGGATGCAATATTCTAAAAACCAACTAAAGGCCATGAAGAAGAAAAGAAAGTTTGATAAGTATGAGAAAGGTTCGTCCCAGTTTCAGCCTCCTCCTCCTCCTCCAGATTATGGATCAAGTGGAGGCTCAGCTTCTCAAACCTCAGCTACAAAGCAAAGTTCCTCCCAGTCCTCACAAAGATATCATCCCAGGGGGAAATATCAAAGAGGTTATCAGTCCAAAAGGGGACAATATAGAGGAAATCAAAGAGAACACAGATTTCAAGCAAGGGAAGGACAAAGACACATGGACTCAACTCAAGGTCCTTTCCCTTATAAACTCAAGGAAACTGTTGATACAAGAACTCCTACTGCTTCAGAAACTGTCAACAAATATGAGCCTGCAGTTTCTTTTGAAGATCCATAGAACAATCCATTATCATGGACTGCTAGGATGAAAGAACTTGCTGTCTTAGATCAGCTGAAAAAGGCCAGAGAACAAGGGAAAGACACTTCCAACATTACTACCTTGTCAGATCAAAGAAAGGCAGAACTGGAAAGGTATGCATCAAGGAAATTCTTTGACCCAGTGGACTACATGAAACTGCATCCTGAAGCTGTGGTTCCCAGGGCTAGATCTCAAACCTCCTTAGGTGCAGAGGATGATAGAAGGTCAAAGAAAGAAGCTCTAAATCCCAACAGGGAAATCTTATTTAAGAAGGGAATTGAAAAGAAATGACATTTGTAAGCAGACAGTATACTCATTTTGAACATTTGTTGATATTCCATCTGATTGCTGCTATGTTGCATGATCTGCTCTATTGTTTTAGATTTTTTGTTTTTCTGTATGTTGATTTTGTATTTATTTCTTAGCTATGTAAATAGTAATCCTAACCCAAATAGGGGGAGATTGTTGGAACACCCTATTACTCATTTGGGCAAGGATCACTATGTCTTTAGGAATCAGTTTGACCTAGATGTATAGTTGAAAAGGTCAACATTAGAATGTGTCTAGGGCATAGAACTTAGGTTTGAAGCTGCCCCCAGGACCATTCATTATTCAAGACTTAGAGCTGAGGCAAAGACAATTATCGTCGAGCTTAGGTCGACAAAATGTCGAACTCCGTTCGACACTCTCCGAGCTCAACTCTGCTAAGTCGTCGAACTCCGGTCGACGATCTTCGAGCTCAGATCAACGATCTACCTTCAGCTTATTCTTCAGGTCGCTGAGCTCCAGTCGACGATCTTCGAGCTCAGGTCGACGTTTTGTGTCTGATGATCATTTCAATCTCTGAGCTCTGGTCGATGATCGTAGACCTCAGATCAACGTTTTTCTTGAGAGATCGATGACTTTGAGGATTCAAATTCAGTCAGCTTTTGGAATGTTTTTCAAATTCTCTCAGCATTTATTTCAAGAGATCTGCTAGCCATTTTCATTTATTCTGGAGCAAGTTTCAAGGGATTTATCAGAGAATGTTTATTGGACTTTCCTCCAGAAGACAAAACATTTATGGAAGACATTTATTGACTGCTAACGGCTATCTTGGACAGAGGATCTTCAGAGAATAAAACATCTTTCTTATCTTGTCTGATATACAATACAAAAAGATACTACACAAATATAGACAATCTACAACATGAGAAAAAGAAAAAGAAATTTTCAGTACAGATTCACAGGATAGTGAGATCAACTCAGAACAATCAAGTGATCAATCCTGGAGAATTAGTTGAATATTGGTATACTGAAAAGTGATCATAGATTCAACATCAAGGACTCCAGACAATTCATATTTCAGCCTCTGCTGAAACCATCTTCTGCTGGAGATCTGAAGCTTCTGAAGACCTATCACCCTAGCAAAGCTCTCATCTCTGAACCATCTACATCTCAGGGGGAGCTTTGACAACACAATCAATCCACTAAGTCTTCTCTCAGTGATTGAGACAGAGAAGACAACTTCATCTCTTCCTTTTTCTTTTCCTGCTGTAAAAGGGTTTTCAAGACTCCCTTCAAAAGTTTTGATTCTGATTCTGAGAGCCTTGTCAAAACTCAGTGGTGGCAAGACACCTGATCAAAAAAATCTAGTTTGGTTTTTGAGCACCTTATCAAAACTTCATTGGTGCCCAGGACACCTGATCAACTCATCCTGCAGTGGATTCCTACCAAGGGTGGTAGAAGAGTGGATGTACGCAAGTTTTTGGGGAACCACTATAGCTCCTTGTGTCTTCTGGTTTCTTGTACATATTCTTTGCTGTGTGCTGTGGTTTTTATTTTACTGCTTTAGTTTTATTTCTACATCAAAGCACCTTACACCTATACTTAAATTAAGCCTTTACTGCTGTGCAATTTTTAATTGTAAATTTACTTTAAAATACTCTATTCACCCCCCTCTAGAGTTAAGATAGATCTTACCCTCACTTTCATCCCGGATGGCACAGACTTTGTTGTCTCATTCCTTTGTGAGAGACCTCAGAAACTTATCATTCAGCTCCCCATTAGTGAAGACTCGGCCATACACTCTTAGGCCATTTACTATCTTTAAGAAATTCTTAAAAATATCTGCAATGGTCTCCTTTGACCCTTGCATATTTCTGGTTCAGTAGGGACCTTCTACCATTCCTCACTTCTTCAGTACCTTCCATCAGAGTTACTAGAGACTACCACATCTCCTTAGACGATTGGCAGTGAATCAAATTCTGTAGCATCGAGTCATCGACTGCACTTGCTATAATATTTTTAGCTTTCTTTTCCAAAGAGACAAGTGCAATCTCGTCCTTATCTAGATCCATCAATTTCTTAGGAACCATCTTGGTTGGATCTATAGTGGAGGTAGTCATGGGGACGTAAGGACCTTCATCAATAATCATGAAGATCCGGGGGTCCACAGCTTCCATGAAAAATTTGATTCTCTCTTTCCACATGGGAAAGTTATTTTTTGTGTACAGGGGAAGCTTGGAAAAATCTTTGACCATGTCCATTGCTTTAATAACCAAATGGCAACTTTCGAGAGGAAATTGATCAAGGTGTTAACCTTTTAACGACCAACCTCCCTCTGATACCAATTAAAAGTGTAAAGTTGCCAACCTAATTCACCTAGAGGGGGGTGAATAGGTGAATCATGCGTCTATTTGCGGAATAAAAATGTTAACGATCTAGTACAAGAAATCAAGCAATCACAGAAATACAAGAAGATTTATAGTGGTTCCCCAATCTTAGGTACGTCCACTTTACCTCACCGATCTAGCAAATTACTAGACTCGGCTACTCCACTATCTCGGATTGAAAACAATCCTACGCCTCGGAACCAAGTTCTTACAAACTCGATCCAAATGGATCTACACTCGGAAGATGAAAACTTCCTACAACTCGGAGAACAACGCTCCTACACTCGGATAAAATCTCCTACAATGGTAACAAAAGGATTTGGAAAAATACAAACAGAGATTTCTCAGATCTGGAAAATTTCAGCCCTAGGTCTTCTTCTTGAATTGGCGGCTCTTTCAGAAACGGTTGAAGAAGACTTGACGATCTAACCTGAGAAAGCTTTGACCTACTTGATCAAGGAGAAGATGATGATCCCTTGAACAGCAAGTCTTCTTTGATCGAAAGCAAAAATATTGATCTACTCGGAACCGGCGGCGGCGGCTTCAGAACCTGTTCTTTTGGAAAGTGAAAGCCGATCCAGAAGATTAGAATGTACAGAATTCCGCTCCTTATAATTGTTAGGGTTTTGTCTTATCGATAAGACTTTATATAGGATTACCTTTAACGGCTAGAAAAGACATTAATGACAACACGTGGACCAATCACGTCAAGTCATTTGAAAATCCGGTCGATCTGGACATAACATAATTTTCTGAAAATATTTGACTTACAGTTCTCGAGAAGTAACTTTAGTTCTCGAGAACTAGAAACTGAGTTCTTGAGAGCTATCAAGACTTCTCGAGAACTATACTACTTAGAAGAATTCTTGACTTCTCAAGAACAAAAGGCTGAGTTCTTGAGAACTAACTGACTTCTCGAGAACTATGGAGACTTCTCGATAACTAACACTTGAGAGAGATTTCTGAGGCAACTTGACTATTCGAGAAATATGGCTGGCAGTTCTCAAGAACTTAAGCCAAGCTTCTCGAGAACAAGATGGACTTCTCGAGAACTATAGTTGAGACTTCCCGAGAACTGGCCAAGACATCTCGATAACAAAGAAGACTTCTTGAGAACCAAAAGCTGAGACTTCTCGAGAACTTTGAAGCTAAGCTTCTCGAGAACTCTAAGCACTTCTTGAGAACTTTGAGGCAAAGCTTCTCGAGAACTCTAAGGACTTCTCGAGAATTAAGAGGCAATTCTCGATAAGTGGACTTAGAATTTTCTGAACTTTAGAAAAAAATCTTTCTCTTCTCGACAAGAGTCCAATCTTCATTCCATGATCCAAGGTTTGAATTTGACGTGTATCCCAATTGAGAGGCTACACATGAGTCAACACCTTGGGTCATATAGTGAGGGATTACACTGTATGGTCCTGTGTTCATGACCCACTTTGAACTGACATTGGTCTACACTTAGCAATGGTAATCTGCAAACACACAACTAGAACAAGAATGTCAAATACAACTTAATTCATATTAGTTCAAAGGTGACTTCATGCAAATCTGGGTTATTGTGGATGCAATCCCACACAATCTGCTCTTTGCAAATCAGTAGAGATAAATTCAAGTTTAATCTTTTGTTTGTCAACACAATCTCTAATGAATTGATGTATAATGTCTATATGCTTTGTTGTAGAATGCAATACTGGATTTTGTGCAATTGAAATAGTACTTGTATTATCACATAGAATAGTTGAATTATTAAAGTTGATACCATTATCTAGTAGTTGGTTTTGTATCCACAAAATCTGTGAACAGTAACTTCCTGCAGCCATATACTCAGCTTCAATAGTGGATGTTGAAATAGATGTTTGCATTCTACTAAACCAAGATACAAGTATGTTACCAAGGAACTGACAAGTTCTAGAGGTGCTTTTCCTGACTACTCTGCATCCAGCATAATCAGCATCAGAAAATCAAGTTAACACAAATGCTTATTCTATTGGATACCAGAGGCCTAGATCTGGACAACCTTTTATATATCTCAAAATCCTTTTTAAGAAAATAAGGTGAGATTCTTTAGGGTTCACCTGGAACCTAGTACAGAGACATGTGGCAAACATAATATCTGGTCTGCATGCTATTAAATACAGTAGGGGTCTAACAATGGCCCTATACTTGGTCTGATCAACTGGTTTTCCAGATTCATCAGCATCTACAATAGTATTGGCAGCCATGGGAGTTTTCATGGCAGAGGAATCATTCATCCCAAACTTCTTAATGAGATCTTTAGCATATTTAGATTTTGAGATGAAAATTCCTTCAGGGGCTTGTTTCACTTAGAGACCAAGGAAATATGATAACTCACCCATGCTACTCATCTCAAACCTTGAGTGCATTAAATCAGAAAATCTCTTGCATAATTTGGGATCAGTAGAAGCAAAAATTATGTCATCTACATATATTTGCACTAAGAGAATTTTATCATGATGCAACTTTGTAAAAAGAGTTCTATCTACCATGCCTCTAGAAAAACCATGCGCTCAAAGAAAGCTGGCTAAGGTCTCATACCAAGCTCTTGGAGCTTGCTTTAAACCATAGAGAGCCTTATGCAATTTAAAAACATAAGAGGGATGAGATGAAGAGATAAAACCTGGAGGTTATTCAACATACACCTCTTCTTTGAGTTCTCTATTTAGGAATGCACTTTTCACATCCATCTGGTAGACTTTAAACCTTTTGAATGCTGCATAAGCTAAGAAAATCCTTATAGCTTCTATTCTGGCAACTTGAGTAAAGGTTTGATCATAATCAATCCCTTCTTCTTGCATGTATCCTTGAGCAACAAGCCCTGCCTTGTTCCTTACTATCACACCTTGGGCATCAAGTTTATTTCTGAATACCTACTTAGTCTTAATTACTGGATAGCCCTTTTGACTTAGAACTAAGTCCCAAACTCTACACCTTTCAAACTTGTTGATTTCCTTTTGCATTGCAATGATCTACTTTGGATCTTGCTCTACATCAGATATTGATTGAGGATCAATTTGAGAGAAATAGCAGGCAAGCATCCAATCAGGGTTGAGTTGATGCCTTGTCTGCACTCCCACTGATATGTCTCCAATCACTTGAGATCTAGGGTGATCCCTAAGTGTGATAATATCATTAGGTGGAGTTGGTTTAACATCAGTTATTTGATTTAATTCCTCTATTGGAATTATATAAACTGTTGGAGGAAATTGAACTGCTTCCACAGTCTCTTCTTCACTTTCAGCTTCTGATATAACTTTTGAAGAAGGATGTGATTCAACCTTTGAGGTAAGGTTTAGATCATCCAATCTCTCACATAAATTTTGTACCTGTAGATTATTGTTGGTAGAGATGTCTCTCTCCTTGTAAAACATATTAGATTCATCAAATGTCACATGCATAGATTCCTCAATTTTTAATGTTGATTTATTAAACACCCTATATGCCTTGCTGACTTGGGAATATCCTAGAAAAATTCTCATTGCAGTCTTAGCTTCCAAATTTCTAAGATGTTTCTTGTCATTATTGTGAAAATAGCATATACATCCAAATACTTTAAAATAGGTTATTATAGGTTTCTTCCCTCTGAGTAGTTCATAGGGAGTCTGAAGCTTTAGTTTATGTATTAGGCTTCTATTCAGGACATAATTTGCTGTGCTTACTGCCTCTGCCCAATAGGAAAGAGACATGTAAGCATCTACAAAAAATGTACCTACAGCTTCAATGGGTGTCCTATTCTTCCTTTCAACTACCCCATTTTGTTGAGGAGTTCTAGGAGCTGAGAAACAATGTCTGATACCTTCCTTCTCACAGAACTCTAGCATAAGAAGAGATTCAAACTCACTGACATGATCACTTCTGATCAATATAACTTGAGTAGAGTAATAGATCTGTATGTTCTTGAGAAAATTCTGTGAGAATCTTAAAAGTATCTGACTTAGTTCTCAAAAAGAAGACCCATGTGAACCTAGAGAATTAATCTACAATAACTAATGTATAAGACTTTCCTCCTAGACTTTGTACTATAATAGGGCCAAAAAGGTCCATATGGAGCAAGTACAAGATTCTAGGTGAATCACTCTTATTAATGGATTTAAAGCTAGATTTAGTTTGCTTGCCTAATTGACAAGCCCTGCAGAGGCCTTCCTTCTTGTAGGGGCCAGTAGGTAAACCTCTAACAAGATTGTACTTAGATAACCTAGCTATATTCTTATGGTTTACATGTCCTAGTCTTTTGTGCCATAAGTTAGTTTGAATGCTAACAGAATTGAATAAGCAAATTTCAGATTTAGTTGATTCAAAATTTACTAAGTAGATGTTGCCTTGTCTAATTCCTGTTAAAAAAGTTGTGTTGTTTAAAGAAATAAGACATAAAGAGTTAGTGAAGCTTACTTGATAACCTGTATCACGTAGTTGGCTTACTAATATCAGATTATGCTAAAGACCATTTACATAGGTAACCTTCTTGAATGTGACAGCTCAACAGTTGAAATCTCCATAGCCTTCTATCAGTCCAAAGCCTGAGTACCCAAAGATTAATTTAGGTCTAGTCTTGGCTTTATAGTTGATTAGGCATTTCTTGTAACCTGTTATAGGTTTAGAGCAACAACTGTCCAGGTACCATCTGTTTTGAGTGACGGGGTTCTCTTCTACCTGATAAGAAGAAGATTAGCAGTTTTTGACCCAGGTTACCTTGGGTCCTTTTTGTTTAACATAACTGAAACTTGAAATAAATGAACATTCAGGTTGATCCTTATAACCTAAAGGATGATACCTTCTAGGAGGTATTATCCACTGACTAAAGGGATTAAAAGATTTATCAATTTTTAGGTTACTCTGGTTATGAACTAAGTTTGACAAATTTGAGTGTGTTCGTCGACCTGAGTTCAAAGATCTGGGTTGAGTTCTTCGATCTCTACTCGAAGAATGAAGGTATCCATTCTCAGAGCCCCAAAAACATCGATCTCTGGTCGACAAACCATACTGGTTTTGTCGATCCCAGTTCGAAGAATAGTTTACATTATTATTTATATTCAGGGTTCGTCGTTCTGATGTCGACGAACCCTAACCAATTCGTCGTTCTGAGTTCGATGAACTGTTCTGAACATAGTTATGTTGTTTATTTTTCTTTTTCTGATTGTTTTTCTTAAGTTCTAGCTATTTAAGAACATTATTATCCTTCTCTACCTATTCAATATTTTTCTTACCATTTTCAAAGATGAAATTAATAGGTTTTGATAATTGATTTTTCTGAATTAGGATTAGTTCACTATATGAGGGTCCTAATCCTTGTTTATTATTGTTAGATCTTGTATTAACCGTGCTAGTTATGTCTAACATTGTTAAACTTCTACCATTCAAGGATTCTTCTAGTTCCTTAGCCTTACTTAATTCAGATTTCAGACAAACTATTTGTTGATTGGCTTAGCTTAATTCTTCAGTTAACTTATCATTTTCAGCAATGATTTTGTCTTGTCCTAAAAGTTTTTCCCTGAGAAGTTTGATTTCCTTTTCATATCCTATTAGGTCTAAACACAAGAGTTTAAATTCAGATTGAAATTCTTTAGATTGAAAGTCATAGGAAGAAATTACCTGATCCTCTTTAGAGAGAAATTCTTCATCATCTGACTCTTCTGAATCTGATCTGCTACTTCCAACATCTATTGCCATAAGGCAAACTTCCCTTTCCAACTTCTCTTCCTCATCATCTTCACTGGAGCAAGAGTATGATGTTTCATCTTCAGTATCACTCCAGGTTTCAGCTACAAAGCCCTTCTCCTTCTTTTTGTACTTGTTGGAGGAGGCCTTGCTATGTTGATGTGTTCTTGAATCCTTCTCTTGTCTTCTGTCCTTCTTTTGGAATTCTTTACATTCTGAGATGAAGTGTTCAGGTTTCCTGCACCCAAAACATACAACCTCTTTAAAAGGGGTCTTGTCATGCCTGGTTTTATCTTCATTCCTTGAAGGCTTCCTCCTGAAGTCCTTCCTTGTCATTATATAGAATCTCTTAACAAAGAGACTCATAAGATCTTCATTGGCTAGCAAGCTGGGAGATTCTTCTGCAGCTTTGAATGCTTAATTCTATTCCTTCTTGGTAGGTGTTGAAGCCTTTGGTTCAACTGTAGCTTCTCTTGACTTTATCAATTGCTCATATGATTTGAGCTTTCCAAGCAGAGATTATGTTGAAATTTCAGGCATGCTTCTAGCTTCTCTGATGGGCCAGATTCTGGTGTCCCATGTGCTAGGGAAGCACATGAGAATCTTGTCATTTACCTCGGTAAGAGTAATCTCCTTATCCAATGTTCTGAGCTAACTAATGATGGAGCTCATCCGGTTGTACATTCTTTCCATAGATTCTGCTTCATCTTTCCTGAAATTCTCATATTAAGATATGAGGTTGGATATTCTATCCTTCCTCTCATCACCAAAGCTTGCTACCATTTGGTTGAGGGAATCCCAAATGGATTTGGCAGATGTACATTCAGCAACTTTCTGAAATATATCATCTGTCATAGTTTGGGCCAGTATATTCATAGATCTGGTATCACCAATCTTGGCTTTCTTATGTGCATCAGTTTGATATGGAGGAGGCACTTCACTGAGATTTACTGAAGTTGAAGTAGAGGCCACTGGAGTTGGTGGTCCTGTCAAGATGGAATTAAAGATGTCCTCATAAATAGAGTTTATATAAAGCTTGATTCTTGCCTTACAGATCCCAAACTTTTGTAGGTTGTAGACTGGAAGACTCGTGCTGGCATAATCCTTGTTTTGTGCCATAATATCATAAAATAAAATCTAATCAAAGAAACTAATGATACTTATTCAGAGTTTATCCTGAGGATCTTGGTTAATCCAGGTGTAAGCTTGTATGATCTGATTAACCTTCCTCTGATACTAATTTAAAGAAATGAGTAGAGTTAACCTCTAATACCAATTGAAAGAAAGGGTACACTCTAATAAACTCTAGGGGGGGGTGAATAGAGTTGTTAAAATCTTTTTGATTTTTGCGGAATAAAAAAAACTTTAATAAAATATATTACTATGATATAAGTGTATGAGTGTATAAGTGCAGCAAATGAACTAGAGAGAGGATAACTAAGCTACTCAGCAAAATATATCACAGCACAACCACACAGGAAAATCACAGCCACACAGACAATACATGAAATTTATAGTGGTTCCCCAAACTTGGGTACATCCACTCTTCTACCACCCTAAGTAGAAATCCACTACAGGTTTTTATCAGGTGACTGCTACAAATGAGCTTTTGATCAGGTGCTCAAAAACCAACCCAAGTCTTTAGGAAGGAGACTTGCAACCAGAATAATTTTGAAGGGAATTAAAACCCTATACAGAGGTGGGGAAGAGAGATTGATTTGGACTACTCTTTTCTCAAGGAAAATATGAGAAGTCTTGAGAGTTCTTAGGATATTGTCAAAGATCCCCCTGAGATTAACAGCTGTTCAGGAAGGGGAACTTTGCTAGGGTGAAGGTATTTTGCTATAAGAACAACTCTCCAGGGATCCTTTGACTGATTGAATATTCTTGTCACTTAAGATCCTGGAAGCAAAGAAGGAGGGGAAGAAAGACTCTTGATTGTGTTTGATGTTCTTTCTTCTTCTTCTTTCGAGAGTAGTTCTTTTTCTCTTTCTTTTTCGTATATTCTTCTATATATGCATCAAGGAGTGTGATCCTTTTTTTTGTATCTGGCAGAGAGATGATAAGGATGATAGCTGCCTTAAGTTCGAATTCAAAAACCTGCAATAAATGCTTAGCCGAAATCTGGGAAATGAAAAATAGCAAGTATGTTGTCATATATTCTATTCTATGTCTGTCCCGAGATATAAGCAATTAATTCTGTGGAAAATATTTACAATAAATGCTACCAGTAACGGCTCGATTTAAAGGATATAAGTACATTTATTATCCAGGGAATTAACGACCTATAATAGATATAGAATCAGGAGACAGAAAAAGAAAGAATAAATAACAATATGACTTACAGTTTTCATCGACCAGAGAACAGCTTTCGTCGACCAGAAATAAGAGATCGTCGACCTTAGAACTGTTCGTCAACCTGAGCCTTGCGAACAACTGCACTGCATAAACTGACGGATTCTGTGCTCTAAGTTCGTCGACCTGAGAATCTGATTTTTGTTGACCTCAGAACTTGGTCAAACTGAAGGTGTTTATATAATATCACATCTGGCGTTGAGTTATTGAGAGCGTTGAGTCATTGATAGCGTTGAGAGCGTTGAGTGATCTTTGATTCTGAGTAAACTTTGGCTTTGAGTGAACTATGACGTTGAGACAATTATGACGCTGAGTGATCTTTGGTGTTGAGAGCATTTAGCGAAACACACACTTCACAGACCACAGAATTTTTCTTCTAAGACCAAATCGTCGACCTCAGAACTCTTCTCTTTCACTTAGAGTTCGTCGACCTGAGAACAGACCGAGAGAATTTTCTTCTAGGGCTGATTTTGGAGCTGTCTTCAGGCATGTCCTTTATCTTCCATCTATATGACTGACCTAAGACTAGAAAGACATAAAACATGACCCTTCTATACAACATGGGCCACACCCTAAGAAGAGAACCTAGTACAAATCACCTAGGGGTTCCAACATAAGCCGACACAAAAAAGATTCAAGACAGCTGTGTCGAGACGAGTCAGTTGTCTCGACGCCTAGAAGACTGAGTCAACAGTGTCGAGAAAAGTCAGCTTACACAACACAATAAATCTTAAGATAGTTGTGTCGAGCCAATAAAGCTATCTCGACACAAAGAAGACAGGAAATTTTACTAAGTAAATTTGTGTCGAGACAAATCAACTATCTCGACACAATGAAGAATTAAAACATAGATGTTCCGAAATTAGACAGACTGTTGTGTCGAGATAATCTAATTGTTTCGACACTAAGCAGAATTAAAGAGGTTGATACAAAAGATGGTTGTGTCGAGACAAATCAACAGTCTCGACACTTTCAAGTTTCAGATGAAAATTCTTCCAAGTAGAATTGTATTGAGACTGATATGATGTCTCAACATAAGTGTCGAGACACTTTGGATATCTAGACACTTATATTTCTGAAGATGTGCAGAGTAAACACAGAAGTGTCAAGACAAGTTAGAACTGTCACTTCAGCTACAAAAATGTGATACGTCAACAGAAACTATTTAAGGGGATAATTTGAAGAATGATGTCAGATGCTGATGTCATCATCCAAAAGCAAGACATCCATGAAGGCTATAAATAGAGGGGTTGTCTACACCAAATAACACATATAAAATTGGAAAAAGCAAATAGAAATTCTTATTCTTATTACAATTCTGAGAAGGAGGAAGAACACGAAGGTCTTCAAGAATATCTCCAGATCCTTTATCAAAGTTGATCTGAAGATCATGGAGGATTTGATCTACAATTTATTCAAGTTAATCAAGTCGATCAACATAAAGAAGATTGCAGATCCAAAGAAATAACTTTTCAGCCAGGCAATTTATCAAGAAGACATTCATTACTACTGAATTAAAGAATCTGGGATAATAGATATTTCATAGTATAGATTTTTTGTTTTCTGAGAGTTTCACTTTTCATTTTTACCTCTATATTTTGTAAGATCTCCTTGAGATCTGAGTGGTTAGGAGATCTTATCTTTGAGTTGTAGGTCTATTTTATAAAGGCTGAGGTAGGGTTCTTGAGGTATAACGCCCCGAAACTCGAAAGGGTGATGGGTGGCATTTTGAGCAAAATCTGGGTTTTGTAAGTGGTGACACAGCCTGGGACACGGGCGTGTCCCAGGGCGTGTTGTGCTCGTGTTCGGCGTTGGTCGCATGGTCGACGATTTTGGAGTCAACGATTGTTGGGAGGGTGAACACGGCCTGGGACACGGGCGTGTCCCAAGGCGTGTCAGACACTCAGAGCCTTACACTCAATGATTTTTGAGTGAGGGGCGCACGGCCTGAGCCCAGGCGTATTCGGGTCTGACACGGCCGTGTTCAATTCGACATGGGCATGTAGAATGCCTGTGTCCTCCTCGGGTCATGCAGCGGTTTGTGCTATGACAGCTACACGGCCTGGGACACGGGCGTGTCCCACGGCATGTCTAGCATACGGCATGTGACACGGGCGTGTCACATGGCCGTGTTGTCCTCGAGTTGTTTTGGACCTGTGTCATTGGGTGAATACACCCAGCGACACGGGCGTGTACTGGCTGACATGGGTGTGTCAAGCCTGACACGGGCGTGTTGGGTGCCTGTGTTCTTTTCGGGACGCGTCGGTTTCGACGGCGAATGAGTGACACGGCCCAGAACACAGCCGTGTAGCAACCCGTGCTCGGCCCAAGAAGTTTATTTTGGGGCTTAATCGTGGTCGTCCATTTCTTTATTTTAAGATCCAACGGCTGGGGGCTATTCTTGATGAGATATACCCAGGAATAGGGCTTGAAAACCCTCATTCCATTTGGGTTCTCTCTTTTTAAAAGCTAGAGAGAAGGGAGAGCAAGGAGGAAGAAGGAGAGATTGATCCGGTCACCGGCGGAGCTTCGGAGCTCCAAATCGCGAGCTGACTTCGGATCCGCAGAGGCAAGGAGATTGCGGTGCTTCCATCCGCATAGATTTCCATGGCGCCAAGAAAAAAATGCTAGGGTAACGATTCTCATCCTAGGACATGTGAAGTCCTCTTTTCCTTTGCATAGGAAGCCCTCTCTCGCGAGTATGCGGTGAGTTCGTGGCATTCCTTGGGGTAGATATGTGAAGTCCCCCTTGTGTATAGTCCGTATTCGATAACGGAAATAGGCATAATATTTGAAGCCTACCCAGACTAGTTTATCTGGATCGGTGATGTTGCATTACATATATGGCCAGAGAAGACTCCGCGCAAATGTTTGTTTTTTCGGGTTTTCTATGGGGTAGATTACATCAGGGAGCCTTGGGGACAAACTATAAGGTGCACCCGAAAAACTGGGCAGATACGTGATTCTGCCAACATGATGGTCGGGGAGCCAACTTGAACATAACCGAGTTTTGTGAACTGTGTGATAGAAATGGGACTCGGGGAGTCTTGACCTGTGCATATGGCTTAAATTGACGTTGCGGAGTGAGCAATGGGTCAGGCGTAATCGTACCTGTTCTATGTTTTTCGGTGGTACCGTTGGCATAGATGAGTGTCTCCGGTGGTCTATGGCTTAAATTGATGTGACCCGAGCCAGGATGACAAAATGCTCATAAGGTTGGCCATCCAAGGGATGGTGGTGAGACGGGAACGTCTATGGCTTAAATTGACGTGACGTTGGCCGGTTCGCCGTGAATGTGCCCTGAGTGCATGGGGTGTGTGACCGTGCGTGCCTGCACCTGTGATGAAGTGTATTTACTCTATACCGCTTGTTTATGCTAACAAAGTGCAGGGAAGAGCATCGCCGCCCCGAGTTGGGGGCGGGGTCGTTATAATTTGGTCAGCATAGCTGACCGTTGCTTTTGTTTCCACCGTGCGGTTGTTTGTTGCTTGCAGGTGCTGCAGAGCCAAGTGGTAAGTAGCGGGCTAAAACCCAAGTTGCTGAGCCGGCCCTCGAAAGCCTAAATTTGTGTGTTTTTCTCGTTTACTCATGTATGACCGGCCTGCATGCCGAGGTTTGGAAGACATATTTATTGAGCAATCTATTGTAAGGCCTTAAGGCCAATATTTGTGCATTATACATTACTATGGGTTTATTGTAGTGGACATTCATGCTTGGCTGGGTTCTTTTACCTATGCAACTTAATAATTTACTTCCGCTAGATGCTATGTGTAGGACGTTGTGTTTGGTTGATTGGTTTCAATGAGTAACCCACTGGTCTGTCCATGGTATATGGCGTCGAGCCCCGGCCGGACCTACTGCTATATGCTATGTGACAGATAGGGGTGTTACAATTTGGTATCAAACTACCGGTTTCGTCAAGCTTTAATGAATTCCTGGATGAATTCACTTTAATGGGTGGTGAGCACATGTGTGTGCGTCATCGTTATAACATGAAAAGAACCTATGAATGTCCACTTAAGAATGAAAATACACATGTTTAAGGAACCTGCGCGTTCCTATAATTGCTTTTTGCAATGTTGTGTGGTCGCTTATCTGTGTTTTGCACGATTATAGGTGACCAGGAGTGGTGCTGGACCATCTGAACGGCCAGCTTCTGAGGCGTGCATCGCACCAAATGAGGCGCCTGCAACACCTCCTTCAGCCGAGACCATTCGATTGGTAGCGGAGGCTGTATTTGCGATGTTCAATGCGCAGCCTGCGAGGCATGTGCATCAGCCTGCTCCTACTATGGAGCAAGTACCGCTCCAAGAGGCAGAGCCAAGGAGGGTGGAACTGGTGGTTTTGGAGCCGGTGTTGCCAAGGAGAGCAACGAAGAAGCAACTAAAGCACGTGATGGGCTTCAATCCTCCTATGTTCTCGAGGGCGGGAACCCCAACTCAAGCGTAGTATTGGCTCTCTAAAGTCAATAGAGTGCTGACAACGACTGAGACTGAGGAGTGGCAGAAGACCACGATTGCGACGTTCTTACTAGACGGGGACGCAAGGCTATGGTGGGAAGGCTTGGAGCTACACCATCTTTGGGGCAGACAGTTGGCTGATGTCTCTATGGAGGAGTTTTCAAGGTTGTTCTTGGCTCGATACCTCCCCTTAGCTTAGAGGATTTCTTTGGAAAATGAATTCAAGAAATTGGTTCAAGGAGACAGGACCGTGGACGAGTATCTCCACGAGATTACTAGTTTGGGACGATACGCAAGCGCTACCTTTGTTGATGAGGAGTGCAAGACGAACCGATTCTATGAAGGTTTGAGAGGTTGCCTGAGATTACTACTTTCGGGGCCTATGGCGCAGGGTTTCATGACCTTGGTCAACTCGGCCCGGTCCTTTGAAAAGGACATGAAGAACGTTAAGGCAAAAAAGGACTCCAGCGGCAAGAGATCAGAGTTTAAAGTGCCAACTACTTCAAAGTCGTGATATCGCAAGTTCTACAAGAAGGCTAGGACGTCGGGTCCATCCCCTTCTTAAGGTGCCTCAGGGACAACTACCAACCAAACCCCGGGTGCTTGTTATACTTGTGGAAAGATGGGGCATTTTGCCCGCGATTGTTGGAGCGGACGTCCGAAGTCCGAGAGAAAGCAAGGAGCCACTTATGAAGAGAAGGGCAAGGCAGTGGAGTTAACCGCATCCAACAATGCTCCGACTCAACCGAGAGTCTATAATATGGGCCAGCAGGAGGCCATCAATCAAGCGGATGTGGTGACAGTTATGGTTTAATTTATAGCAAGTTAGCTTTAAATACTGTTACCCAGTGCTTGGTAGCTCAATACTGTTTATATAGGCTTTGTTCTGATTGGCGGTAGTCCGGCACGAGCACTTTTCGATACGGGAGCTTCACACTCCTTTTTGTCCGAAAGTTTCATAAGGCGCATCGGAGTCCCTTCTTCGATGGCATAGGACAAACTGGATGTGCTACTGCCGAATGGGTTTTTTATGAGTGCGGACAGGGTATGTTCCGTAAAGCTTCATATTGGAAGACAAGGGTTCAACTTGCTAGCGTCCTTGCTGCCGCTAGTAGAGTTCGACGTCATCTTCGGTATGGATTTTATTTCGGATCAGAGGGCTTTTATTCATTGTAACCGTAAAGAGGTCAAGTTGGGTGTTGGGCAGGAGACGACGTTTGCGTGATTGAAGGGGTCGAGCAAGACGCTAATGTCTGCTCTTCAGGTGGTGAAGGCGGTTCGTGCTTGAGCAGAGCTGTTCTTCATATTATTGGAGGCTGTAAATCCTAAGGCCACTTTGGATGGTATACCAGTGGTATGTGAGCACCCCGACGTGTTCCCAGGCGATCTTCCCGGATCCCCACTACAGCGAGAGATTGATTTCACCATCGAGCTAGTGCTAGGTGCCAAACCTGTGTCACATTCTACATATAGGTTGGCGCCAAAGGAGATGGCAGAGTTAAAGGTTCAACAAGAAGAGTTGATGGAGCAAGGGTATGTGCGTCCAAGCTCGTCGCCTTGGAGCGCACCGGTCCTCTTTTTTAAGAAGAATGATGGGAGCTTGCGGCTGTGTATCTACTACAGGGAGTTGAACAAGCTAACGGAAAAGAACAAATACTCGATCCCAAGGATTGATGATCTTTTTGATCAGTTAGTCGGGTCATCGGTATATTCAAAGTTGGATCTGAAGTCCGGTTATTATCAGCTAAGGATAAAGGAGAGTGATATCCCGAAGACAGCGTTCAGCACAGGGTATGGGCATTTCGAGTTCACGGTCATGTCGTTTGGGTTTACTAATGCGCCATCGGTGTTCATGGATCTGATGAACAGGACATTCAGAGAGTACCTAGACCGTTTTGTGATCGTCTTCATTGACGACATATTTGTGTACTCATAGTGCGTGGAAGATCACTTCAAGTATCTGCATCTGGTGTTGGATACGCTGAGGAGGAACGAACTATACGCAAAGTTCTCCAAGTGAGAGTTTTGGTTATCCTCAGTGGCGTTACTTTGGCATATAGTTAGTGGAGAAGGGATATCGGTAGATCCGGCGAAGATTGTTGTGATACGTGAGTGGCCTGTGTTGTCTTCGGTAGCGTAAGTCTGGAGTTTTCTGGGGCTTGCTGGCTATTACAGGCTCTTCGTAGAGAACTTCTCGCGGATAGCGCTACCTCTCACGAAGTTGAGAAGGAAGGATGAGAAGTTCTTATGGATGCAGGAATGCATGCAAGCGTTTGAGGAGTTGAAGAGTCGGTTGACCACGACGCCAGTGCTAAGTTCGCCAAGTGGGACCGAGGGCTTCGAGATTTATAGTGATGCCTCAGGTAGTGGTTTGGGCTGCGTGCTGCTGCAGCATGGAAATGTTATTGTGTATGGATCGCGTCAGCTGAAAGTACACGAAAGGAATTATTCGGTCCACGATTTGGAGTTGGCGTTCGTGATTTTTGCGCTTAAGCTGTGGAGACATTATTTGTACGGCATAAAGGTCGATATTTATACTGACCATGAGAGCTTGAAGTACTTGTTGGATCAGAAGGATATAAACATGAGGCAGCGGAGATGGATGGAGTTCCAGGGGGACTATACGTTCAAGATTTATTATGTACCCGGCAAAGGAAATGTATTTGCGGATGCGTTGAGTCGCATGGCTCCTGCCCAAGCCAACTGGTTGTTTGTTCATGATGAGAGGTTAATTCGGGAGTTGGAGGCGTTAGAGAAATGTTGTGTGGACAAGCATACTAGCGCCAAAGAAATGTTGAACTAGACGGAATTTCAGTATGCCCTGGCTGACCGCATTCGGCAGGCTATGGAGTTAGATGGCACCATGAAGGAGCTCATGGATGCAGCTTTGGATGGGTCAAATTCCCAGTATTCAGTTGTACATGGGCTTCTAAGGAATGGCAATCGTTTGTTCGTCCCAAGCGGGGCAAATCTATGGGCAGAGTTGATGTACGAGGCTCATCATACCAAGCACTCAATCCACCCGGGGAGCATGAAGATGTACCGGGACCTAAGGAAGTTGTTTTGGTGGCCAGGGCTCAAGAAATATGTTGCACTATTCATGGCTAAATGTAAGACGTGCGCCATAGTAAAGGCAGAGTGTCATAATCCAGGATAATTCTTGAAATCCATCCCTATTCCGGAATGGAAGTTCGATGACATATCAATGGACTTTGTGCATTGATTGCCAAGGTCGCAGAAGGGAAAATACGCCATCTGGGTGATCGTAGATCGGTTAACAAAGGTGTCGCGCTTCATTCCGCATAGGAAGGATGATTCGGTGGAGAAAATGGCGAAGCTGTATGTGGATAATATAGTAAGACTGCACGGTGTGCCCCGCAGCATTGTGAGGGATGGAGATGGATGTTTCAGGTCAAATGATTGGAGGTTGGTGCAACAGATGTTCAGAACTAAGTTGATGTTCAGCATAGCCTTCCATCCGTAGACGGATGGGCAGACCGAGAGGGTTAATAGAACTATGGAATACATGCTTCACATGTGTGTTCTAGACTTTGGAAAGCATGGGGAAGACCACCTGTATTTGTTGGAGTTTGCGTACAACAATATCTACCAGGCGAGTATTCAAATGGCGCCCTTCGAGGCTCTATATGGTAGAAAAGGTCGCACGCCGTTATCGTGGCTAGAAACGGGTGAGGCAATGTTATACCAAAAGCAAGAGGTGGAAAGCGCTACTTCTTTTTTACGGATCATTCGAGAGCATTTGCTGATCGCTCAGGATAGACAAGCTAAGTACTACAATGCCAAGCATCGGAACGTGGAGTTCACAATTGGCGATTGGGTATACTTGAAGATAAAGCCGTTCAAGGGTGTTTCACGGGTACGACACTTGAAGAAGCTGAGCCCGAGGTACCTTGGACAATTTGAGATTCTGGAGCGGATCGGCGAAGCGGCTTATCGTCTAAAGATATAAGTAGAGTTGAGTGGTATACACGATGTATTCCACATTTCAGTGTTGCGAAAGGCAGTGCAAGAGCCTTCGCAGGTGATCGCAGTTGATCAAGTGTCGGTGGACGAAGGGTTGATGACTAAGGTCAAGCCCGTTCGTATTGAAGACTTTGAGGTTAAGCGACTCTGTAACAAGGAGATCAGGATGGTCAAGGTCCATTGGGACAATTGCGGTCGTGAGGAGTTCTCTTGGGAACGGGAGTAGACCATGCTGGAGGAGTACCCAGAGTTATTTCTCTCAGGTAACTCTTTTGGTTTTTGTTTATCTTTCCTTTGGTAATTTCGTGGACAAAATTCTTTTAAGAGGGAGAGAGTTGTAACGCCCCGAAACTCAAAAGTGTGACGGGTGGTGTTTTGAGACAAATCTGGGTTTTGCTAGTGGTGACACGACCTGGGACACGGGCGTGTCCCAGGGCGTGTCATGCTCGGGTTCGGCATTGGTCGCATGGTCGATAATTTTTGACTAAACGATCCGTAAGGGGTGGGGGGGTGAACATGGCCTGGGATACAGGCTTGTCCCAGTGCGTGTCAGTCACTCAGAGCCTTACACTCAATAATCGTTGAGTGAGGGGCGCACGGCCTGAGCCCAGGCATGTTCGGGTCCGACACGGGCATGTGCAATTTGACACAGGCATGTCGAATGACCGTGTCCTCTTCGGGTCGTATGGCGGTTTATGCTAAGGCAGTTACACGGCCTGGGACACGAGCGTGTCCTAGGGCGTATCTAGCAAATGGCATGTGACACGGGCGTGTCACATGGCCGTGTTGTGCTCGGGTTGTTTTGGACCTGTGTCATAGGGGGGAACACGCCTAGTGACACGGGCGTGTACTGGCTGACACGGGCGTGTCAAACCTGACACGGGCATGTCAAGCCTGACACGGGCGTGTCGGGTGCCCGTGTTCTTTTTGGGATGCGTCGGTTTCGACGGTGATTGGGTGACACGGCCCTAAACACGGCCGTGTAGCAACCCGTGTTCGGCCCAGGATGTTTATTTTAGGGATGAATCGTGGCCGTCCGTTTCTTTATTTTAAGATCCAACAGCTGGGGGCAATTCTTGATGAGATATACCCGGGAATAGGGCTTGAAAACCCTCATTCCATTTGGGTTCTCTATTTCTAAAAGCTAGAGAGACTGGAGAGCAAGAAGGAAGAAGGAGAGCAAGATCTGGTCACTAGTGGAGCTTCGGAGCTCCAAATTGCGATCCGACTTCGGATCCGCGGAGGCAAGGAGATTGCGGTGCTTTCCATCCGCATAGATTTCCATGGTGCCAAGGAGAAACGCTAGGGTAACGATTCTCATCCTAGGACATGTGAAGTCCTCTTTTCCTTTGCATAGGAAGACCTCTCTCGCGAGTATGCGGTGAGTTCGTTGCGTTCCTTGGGGTAGATATGTGAAGTCCCCCTTGTATAGAGTCCGTATTCGAGAACGTACATAAGAATGATGTGTGAAGCCTACCCGGACTAGTTTGACTGGATCGGTGATGTTGCATGGCATATATGGCTGGAGAAGACTCCACGCGAATGTTTGTTTTTCAGGTTTTCTACGGGCTAGATTGCATCAGGGAGCCTTGGGGACTAACTCCAAGGTGCACCCAGAAAACTGGGAAGATGCGTGATTCTGCTAACATGATGGTCGGGGAGCCAACTTGAATATAATTGGGTTATATGAACTGTGTGATAGAAACGGGACTCGGGGAGTCTTGACCCGCGCATATGGCTTAAATTGACATTGCGGAGCGAGCAACGGGTCAGGCGGAATCGTACCTGTTCTATGTTGTTCTGTGGGACTGTTGGCATAGATGAGTGTCTCCGGTGGTCTATGGCTTAAATTGACGTGGCCCGAGCCAGGAAGACAAAATGCTCATAAGGTTTGTCGTCCAAGGGATGGTGGTGAGACGGGAACATCTATTGCTCAAATTGACGTGACGTTGGCCGATTCTCCGTGAATGTGCCCTGAGTGCATGGGATGTATGGTCTTGTGTGCCTGCACCTATGATGAAGTGTGTTTACTCTATACCGCTTGTTCATGCTAACAAAATGCAGGGAAGAGCATTGCCGCCCCGAGTTGGGGGCGGGGTCGTTATAATTTGGTCAGCATAGCTGACCGTTGCTTTTGTTTCCACCGTGCAGTGGTTTGTTGCTTGCAGGTGCTGCAGAGCCGAGTGGTTAGTAGCGGGCTAAAGCCCAAGTTTCTGAGCCGGCCCTCGAAGGCCTAAATTTGAGTGTTTTTCTTGTTTACTTATGTAAGACCGACCTACATGCTGAGGTTTGGAAGACATGCTATTGAGCAATCTATTGTAAGGCCTTAAGGCCAATATTTATGTATTATACATTCCTATGGGTTTATTGTAGTGGACATTCATGCTTAGCTGGGTTCTTTTACCTGTGCAACTTAATAATTTACTTCTGCTAGATGCTCTGTGTAGGACGCTGTGTTTGGTTGATTGGTTTCAAAGAGTAACCCACCGGTCTGTTCATGGTATATGGCATCGGGCCCCGGCCGGACCTACTGCTATATGCTATGTGACGGATAAGGGTGTTACATTAGGGACCTGAGTAGTTGGTTTTGGGTGAATCAATGAGTTATAAGCCTAATTTATAAAGGCCGAGGTAGGGTTTTTTGAGGGTCCTGAGGTAGGAGATTTGGAGAATCTCTGAGGTAGGACCTATTGGCCTGAGTGTAGGTTTCTTAACAGAACCTGAGACTGTAGGATCTTTGGATCTGAGTTAAAGAGGAGGAGTTATAACCTTATATAGCGCATTGCTAGTGAGGAAGAAGGGGGAAAGTGGATGTACACTAGATAGGGGGGAACCACTATAAATTCTTTCTGTGCAGTGTGCTATGGATATCTTTTGTCTATGCTGTGATCTAAGTCTTTGTAACTACAAAATTAGTTAAGTGATAAAGATCTGATAAAGTAACTTAAAAAGTCACCTATTCACCCCCTCTAGGTGATTATCTACCTATTGGATTATCTTTCAAGTGATATCAGAGGGAGGTTATTCAAGAAAGACCTAACAATATGAAAAAGATCCAAAGGGTATTAGAAAAATATAAGATCTATGGCTTCTGAATCTCATAGAAAAATCAGTTATATGAAACTGCAGATTTGTACTAAGGACAACTTTACAATATGGAAACAGAGAGTAAGATTATTCATGGAAGCCTCAGATCCAAGAGTCTTTGTCACTGTACAAGAAGGACCATATGTACCAATGAAGACATCAGTCCTAGATGCAAATGTTCAAACCCCAAAGAAAATGTCAGAAAAGAACAAAGGATGAGGTGGTACTTGCCACCATGGACAAGAGGGCACAAAATATAATAGTAAGTGCAATAGATAATTCAACCTTTCAGAAACTTGTGCACTGTAATACATCGAAGGAGATGTGGGATACACTCATAGTATACATGGAAGGCACAAAAAGAAGTAAGAGATAACAGAAAATCTCTCCTCAACCAGTAGTATGAGGCCTTCAGACAAGGAAAGACTGATTTTATAGAACAATGCTATGAAAAGTTTTTAAGAATAGTAAATGACGTAAGAAACTATGGCAAGAACTTCTCAAATTATTAACTGAATGACAAATTTCCAAGATCCCTAAATAAATAATGGGACATCAAGATTTGTGTTGTAAGAGAGACGGGGAATCTAAAAAATATGTTACCCCAAGACTTGAATGGGAAGTTAATGTCACATGAGCTTCAGCTGAATTTAAAAAAAACTGAAGTAGAATCTACCAGAAGCTTAACTCAGACTAAATCTATGGACTTCAAAGCAGATAAATCTAAGAAATATTGAAGAGAAATCCAATTATCACCCAGAAGGGATGAAGATATAGACAACACTTGATCCTGTTCTTCATCAGAAGAACTATCAGATGATGAATTCTCACTGTTCACCAGACAATTCAAGAAAATGCTAAGAAGAAGGAAGCCGTGGAATAAATGGAATCCTTCTGGATCAAGCTCCATTAAAAGCAAAGATAATCACATAGACAAATCTGTGATGAGGTATGATTCTCATCAGAATAAAAAATTTAAGACTGGCATTATTTTCTTTTGCTGTAACAGGCATGGGCATGTCCTAGCTGACTGTCCAGTAAAAAGGAAGGAGAACAAAAAGTCTAAAGAAAAGAAGTTCTATAAGAATAAGAAATCAGAGATGGGTCTGATGGCAAAGAAATCCAAGACCTTATATGATAGTGATACTGACTCAACTGAGTTAGAAGAAGAACTTGCTGGATTGTTTTCCTATGAAGAAGAGTTCATCATAATGGCCATATATAAAGGGAAAATCTCCACAACATCATCACACTATGGTGATTCTGAAGAAGATATGAAGATCAATTTAATGGCACTATCTGATCATCCAGAAACAGAAGCTCTTGACTGTCGGAAGACTCAGGTAATCTATGACAATTCAACATGTTCTAAAACTTATGTATATGAGGTAAGGATGAGCTAGACTCATGTGACTCAAATATCTATTCACATAAGACTAACTCTGTGACTGAACTACAGCAGCTCATAGTTAACTTTGGAAAGCTGTTGGAAGCCCTAGTAAGTAGCAAGAAGCTTGTCAAAATACAAGCTGTAGAGATATCATCACTAAAAGGTTTTGAGTATCATCATAAGATGGATACTAATAAAATTGGTCTTCAAAATTCTAAGTTGGCAATGCTGACTAAGATTATTAATAATCAAATCTTATTGTTGAAGCAGAAGGATGCGACAATTCAGGAGCTGGAACTAAAACTCCTGAATGAGAAAAAATTAGTACAACAATTTTCTAAACCTAAAACTATATTACCCATTATAGATACCTTCTCAGGAACATCTGGAAGTTGTCTTGGGAATGTAAAACCCAAGAGTAAAAGAGGCAAAAAAATGGCATGACAAAAGGATCCAGACATTCCACAGATTATGTTTCAGACTAAAAGAAAAGAAATTCAGAAGTCTAAACTAGCTGGACCAAGTTCATATGTGAATAGGAAAGCTATTCCTAATGTGCATTCTTCTAGGAGATAGTTTTAACTGAGAGACAAAACAATTTGTTTGCTCCCAGTAAAAATACAACTTGTACGTGTGATGATTCCTGTCTTAAGGAATGTCAGCACAAAGTTCCTTCTATTCCTCCAAAGAGGAGGTACAACAGGTATGAATGGTGGTGTTGTGGAAAGGTAGGACACTTTGTCTTGGACTATTGGTTCAATTACACTGTGTCTCATATTTAGAAAAGATATCTAGTTAAGAAACTCCCTCGTGGTTTCAATAGAGCTATAACTAAAAAGAACCTAGGACCCAAAACTACTTTGGTTCCTAAGAAAAAATAAATTCTTACTTTGCAGGAATGTCCAAGCACTAGAGATAGACCAATCTAGTACTTGGATAGTGGGTGATCCAGACAAATGACTGGAACAAGAGGCAATTTGTGTGAATTTTTCCCCATGAATAAAGGACCAAAGGTGATCTTTGGTGGAGCAGACAAAAGAATAACCAAAGGTTATGGTATGATCGCAAATGGCATAGTCACACACACCAAAGTAGCTTATGTGGTAGGGTTGCAACACAATCTTATAAGCATAAGCCAACTTTGTGATCTTGTCTATGATATTACATTCCACAAAGATGAGTGCTTAATACAGAAGTAAAGTGACCAAGAGGTTATCTTGATAGGATCTAGATGTGGGAATGTGTATTGTTCGAATTTTCTTTATTTAAAGTCAGACTCACCCTTATATCTAGTTGCAAATGAGAAAGCCTCACACTATGTCAAATGGCACAAGAGGCTAGCTCATTTGAACTACAAGTCCATAGGCAAAATTTTCAGTAAAGAGCTAGTTAGGAATGTCCCTAACATTATATGCTCTAAGGGGAGCATATACTCAACATGCCAAAAAGGCAAGCAAACCAAAGCTTCATTCAAAAGTATTGAATGCAAAGACTCGGTGAGGTGTTTATACCTCTTTCATATGGACTTGTTTGCTCCTATTCCAGTTCATAGTTTAGGAAGGAAAGTTTATTCCTTTGTAATTGTTGATGACTATTACAGATTCACTTGGGTTTTCTTCTTAAGGAAAAAGTCTAAAACTCCTGATGTCTTCAAGACTTTTGTCAAAACAAATTCAGAATGAATTGAACAGTTCTGTGGTCAGAATTAGAATTGATCATGGAAATGAGTTTCAATCTGAGTATATGACAAATTTTTGTGAAGAACTGGGGATTCACCAAGAGTTTTCCTTACCAAGAACACCCCAGCCAAATGGAATTGCTGAGAGGAAGAATTGGACTCTTATTGAAGCTGAAAGAACCATACTAAGTGATTCTTCACTCCCAGAATACTTCTGGGTAAAAGCTATTAAAACAGCCTGTCATGTTCTTAATAGAGCTTCAATAACCAAAAGTTTGAATAAACTCTTTATGAACTAATGAAGGGAAGAAAACAAAAATTGGCTAATTTCAGAATCTTTGGATATAGATGTTATGTCCTAAACAATGGGAAAACTTACATAACCAAGTTTGCTGAGAAGTCCTATGATGGCATATTTGTTGGTTATAGTAACCATAGGAAGGCCTATAGGGTCTATAACTTTAGGGATCAATCTATGGAGGAGTCTATTAATGTTGTATTTGATGAAAGCTCCATGTTTTATAATGATAAGACAGGTTATTCAAGCACAACAGGTGAAGATTTGAAGTTACTGGAGGTGATAATAGAAGATATTGTTCCAGCAAGCCAAACTATGCAAGATGGTGTCAACATAGTTGAAGAAGTGCTTGCACTTGAACAATAAGGAGAAGAAACTCAACATGATGCAGGTGGTCAAGGAGAATAAGTCACATTACCTATTGTTATCAGACATATAAGGGATCATCCAAGGGAATTGATCATTGGAGATGTTGCACAGGGTGTGACCATAAGAAGCAAACATCACAACATAGTGATGTACTCAAGCTTTCTATCCTAGACAAAACCAAAGAAATTTTAAGAAGCTAATGTGGACCCATTTTGGATAGGTGCAATGCAGGAAGATTGAACTAGTTCAAGAGGTGCAATGTATGGAAGCTGGTTCCCAGACTAGATAACTACAACATCATAGGAACCAAATGGATATATAGAAATAAACAGGATGAGAATGGGTTTATAGTCCGAAACAAATCTAGAGTGGTTGCAAAGGGTTATAAACAAGAAGAGGGAATAGAATATGATCAGACCTTTGCACTAGTGGCTAGATTGGAGGCAATAAGACTGTTCCTAGCATATGCAGCCTACAAAAGTTTCAAAGTTTTCCAAATAGATGTGAAGTCAGCCTTCCTAAATGGTAACCTTGAAGAAAGAGTATATGTTGAGAAACCCTCAGGTTTTGTTGATTCAACTAAACCTACTAATGTTTATTTGTTTTTAAGAGCTCTCTTTGGTTTAAAATAAGCCTCAAGGGCTTGGTATGAGACTTTGTCTAACTTCCTTCTAGAGAATAAATTCTCAAGAGGGAAAATAGACAAAACACAATTCCTAAGGGAAGTCAAAGGTAAGACCATCCTAGTACAAATATATGTTGATGACATTATATTTTGTTCTACTAATGAGTCACTTTGCACTAAGTTTGCTAAATTAATGCTAAGAAAGTTTGAGATTAGTAGCAAGGGTGAACTCAAGTTTTTCTTGGGTCTCTAAGTTAAGCAAACTTTAGATGGACTTTTCATTAGTCAGTCTAAGTTCACCAAGGTGTTAATCAAGAAGTATGGCGTGGAAACTATCACTTCAATGTGAAATCTCATGGGGTCCAGCATGTCTTTAGACAAGGATGGTGCTGGGAAGCCAATTGATATCAGCTTGTATAGGGGCATAGTTGGATCACAACTCTATCTAATAGTCAGTAGACCAGAAATAATGCATGCCACTTATGTCTGTGTCAGGTATCAAGTATGCCTTAAGGAATCTCACTATAAAGCAGTTAAAAGAATATTGAGATATCTAAAGGGCACACCTAATCTTGGCCTATGGTATCCCAGGAATAGTGATTTTTATCTAATAGGCTATTCAGATGCAGACTATGTAGGATGCAAAGAAGATAGGAAAAGCACATCAGGGTCATGTCAATTTCTTGGAAGGATGATGGTGTTAATTTCAGCAGGTTGTTGTTGTGCACAATTTCTCTGGATTAAGCATCAGTTACAAGATTACAATTTATAGCTAAGTAAAATTCCTTTATACTATGATTCTATTAGTGCTATTTCTATTGCAAACAATCCTGTGTCACATAGTAGAACAAAACATATTGAAATAAAATATCATTTTATTAGAGAACATGTAGAAAATGATGATATTAGCTTAGAATTTGTTCCCACAAATAGACAAATTGCTGATATCTTTACTAAGCCTTTGGAAGAAAAGAAATTTAATTTCTTTAAATTTGAACTTGGAATGTTAAATCTTGAGTAAAACAGTAATTAAGTCTACTCATTTAGGTTTCAAGGATAAACTACAAAAGTATCAAGAATCAACACTTAAGAATAACAAAACTTTGACTAGTCAGTGTCGAGACATAACAAAATATGTCGACAATGTATGTAGTAATGTGTCTAGACAGTAGAGAGTGCATCGACACTATAGATAGTGATGTGTCGAGACACATGAAAGTGTGAAAACACAGGATAACTTTAAGTATTGAGACACTAAAGTAGGTGTCGAGACATACAAGTTTCAATACCCTAAGGTATATGTGTCGAGAGATATAATCCCTATATCGACATATATCGACACATCTCGACACACACCGTATTCTTGTGTCGACACTAGGTATTTATACACAAAACTTTTTTTTGGAATGGACTAAATACAGCGCGCCCTTTCGACTTAAGCGAAGATTTGACTATAAAAGATGTGTGAGAGTGGAAGTTGACTACGCTTTCTTGATCTCTAGAACTTTTGTTCCCTGATAGTCGAGACCTAGAATTCCGATTAGTCGACACTATTCATTCCTTTCCTTCACCTTCAATGGCTCCCAAGCACGATGATAACATCTTCGAGGGATAGGAGCTAGTTCGTAATGGATTCCAGTCAGCGGATGACGAAATCAAGGAGGTGGTATAACATCCCATTTCCAGCTACACCCCTAGGAGTGATTTTGTCATGACTAGGTCATGACAAAACCCTAAGAAGCCCAAGAAGACCAAGTGAGCTTAGTCATGAAGGTGGAGATCACCATGGTTTGCAAATAGTAGAATTCTAAACACTAGTTTAAGATGACCATAGGGCTTCACCATGACTCCATTACCCCACCACAATATCCCTAAACTATTGGAAGGCCCATTAGAGCCCTAAGGGTCCATTGAAATCAACCAAGGGTGGCCAAGTTGACCTAGGATCATCCTAGGCCTAAAATGGGCAAGGTGCCCTAACTAAGGTCAATGTGCCCCTAATGTGCCCAACAAAACCTACCTAGGTCTTCCCAGACCTAGGGTGAAGTCAATGGGTCACCCAAGACCCATTGGGGTCAACTTTAGAGACAGAGTTGCCCCAAGTCAACCTTACCCTAAAAAGGTCAAAGTGCCCTAATTAAGAGGCAGGTGACCTCCAATATGCCCAACCAACCCTACCTAAGTCTTCCTAGACCTTAAGTGAGGTCAATGGGTCTCTAAGGACCCATTGGGTACAACCCAAGAGGCTAAGTTGACCCAAGTAAACTCTAGCCCCAAAGTGGTCAAAGTTCCCTTACTAAGGGTCAAGTGACCTCCAAGGTTCCAAGTCAATCCTACCCAACCCTACCTAGACCTTAGGGGTGGCCAATGGGTCACCAAAGACCTATTTGGGTCAACCCAAATGGTCAATTTGACCAAGGTCAACTCAATCCTTGAAATAGGTCAAATTTGCCCAAATGGGCTAACTCAAGCTTAAGCCCATTTCCCCCACTTTGGCTAACCCCATCCTAATTATTAATAATGATTTTATGGGCTGCCAATAGGCTAGAGAGATGAGCAAATTCGTTCATAGAAATTAGGAGAGAGAAAATGAGAGTTTCATGTATTTCTAGAGAGAGAAAGTGGTTTAAAGAGAGCCATTAATGGCTTTGGAAGGCCAAGGGGCCTCCTCCCTTCATCCCTAATGTCTTGATTAATCTTCCCCTCATTAGTTAGAGGAGACCAAGGGTTTTCTCTAGTTTCTAGGTGGCTGAATGCAAGGGATATGGGGTGGTCGAAATTTCTCCTTCATGGCCATAAATGGCTTTGAAGCCATGACCCTTCCTCTCCCCCATTTCAACCTTTTAAAAGCTCCCCTAGGCCAAGAGCATTCGTTTCCACCATCCCACTGAAGAAAACGAGGGAGTTCACGGGGTTGTTGTAAAGCATCGGAAAGCTCCACCACCGGCTATGGCGCACCACCACCAATCCTGTCGGCAAGCACGGTTAAAGGTCATCCTCTACTCCTTCTTCTATGGATAGATCTTAGGAATCAAATAGAAGAGAAATCAGGCTCAATTGAGCTGGATCGTGTGAGCAAAATTCCATATTTTTCATGGTTTTTATACCACTCGGGTTCGCCAGAAACCGCCCCTCCGGCGGTCGTGCCGCCGCCCGCCGATAGCCCCCACCTCAATGAAGGTGGTGGCGGGGGTGGTCGGCAAGGGAGGTGGCTGGGTGGCCAGGAAAAAGAGCTATAATATGCTCCAAGTTGGGCTAATAACAGCCCTTGCCTGGAGGAAGAAGATGACAAGGAGGCGTTGGATCTGCTTAGAGATTCGTGCTGGATAATGTTTATTAAATTCTGAATTTTCTGTCATGTTTACTAGACTCTATTAAATTAAATATTAAAATTTCTTAGGCATTCCTACAGAAACTGTGGCCAATATAAAAGTAATAGTCCGTGAAGTCTAGTTTATTTTAAAATTTATTTGAACCGAGTTAGGTAAGTGGTTTGACCACAACACCCATTTTGGTGGGGTCTATACCTAGGCTAGACAAGTTAGTATTTTGCCTGCCCCCAACAATCCAGCCATCTAAATGACCTGAAATTTTGGATGGGAGTCACTATTACCTATACCTAGAACATATCCAAAAATGGGAATTTTTAGAGAACCTTTTTTTATAGTTTTTGTAAAAATTTAATAATCGATGAATAAATTTATTAGGTGTCCTAAACATCTCAAAACTACCCCAAATTTGGGTGGGTGGTCTTAGAGAGCATGTTAGGGCTCTGATAAAAAATTTATCTCCTTTGGAGATATTTTGATTAGATTTTTATCCAACCCTAGGTTGACCCTTATAGGGTTAATTAGGTCAAAACACCCCCTTTGAGTTTTGAGTGGTCAAATCATCTCAACAGAGGCTGATATTTTGGCCACTGATTTTATATGGCATGTAACACCCTCCAATGGGATTTGGAGTGGTTTTGGGTCGAGTAGCCCTAGAACCCTAGGGTAGGCACCTTTTTTGGAGATTTTTAGGGTTTGAAGATCATGGGGTCAAATAACCTTGGAATGACTTCATACTTGGTGGAAGGGATCCTAGGGTGGCTATGGTCCTCTGGTTAAAGTTTTATTGAATTTGGAAGCCTTTAACCCCCTCAAATCTCTAATCCTAGTTTAGGGCAGTAACGACCCCATCCGTTAAATGACGTATAGTAGAAGGTCCGGCCGGGGCCCCACACTATATGCCACAAATAGACGGTGAGGTCACAGGATAATACCAAACCAAATACGAATCCTAACTCAGAGCATTCTAGCGGAAGCTTTAAGTTGTAATTTGAACTCTAACCAGGAATGTCCAATATATAAACAACCTTTATATATAACCACGGAATGTACACAAATACATAGAGTTTGGCCTTAAGGCCTTACAGTTCCTCTTTTCACACCGTATGGTTTACAAACCTCAGCGCGCAGGCCGGCCATACATGAGTAAAAGAAAACAAGCAAAACCATTCGCTTAGCCTTCAAGGGCTAGCCACAGCAGCAGCAGCAACAGCAGTAGGGCTTCAGCCCTTCACTTACCACTTGGCTCTCGAGCACCTGCATGGGAACAATCCACCCAACCGGTGGCAAACAATGCAACGGTCAGCATTCAGCTGACCCAATTATAACAATCCTACCCCTTTCTCGGGGCATGAGCATTCTTTCCCTGCAAAGCATGGCATCATCATATAGCAACTATGTGCGCGCAGGCACATTCAAGCCATCACAACTATCGGCCACACGGCCCGACAGTCCGTGCACTCAGGGCATATTCTTGGTGTACTGGAATACCAGGGTCAACACCACCGTCTATACGGTATTTGAGCATTCTAGTCTTTCCGGTGCGCGGGCCTAAGACTCTCATTAAGCGCTCCAACAAAACCTATAACCAGGCTTCCAAGTCGGACGGACCTAACACAGGTACGGATCAGCCACCCCCCGTTGCTCAAGTCGCCGTGCCACCTCGAATACGGAAGTATCCATGGCTATTTATAGGCGCGGGTCGGTTTCACCTTTCCTGTTCGGCAAACTGCCTTTTCATCGAGTTGCAGCCCAACGGCTCAACCGCTCATAAAGTGTCAATGCACGGCCACAAGAGTTGCATCCAACCCTCTTCATTTCCTGGACATCATCCAGTACTTCCTGCTACACCAAGCAACAGGTAGGCACAAGGCAACACAAGCCATAATCACGGAGCCTTCTCCGATATGCAAACAAGCATCACCAATCCAGACCATGTCCAGATGGGCTTCACACAGCATGCCTAGAGCCGTACTCCAATTTCGACCTCTAACAAGGGGGACTTCACATATCTACCCCAAGGGACACCACAACCCACCGCACACTCGCGGGGAAGGGTTTTCCCTATGCAATGGAGAAATGAAGGACTTCACATGTCCAAGAAGGGAGATCGTTACCCTTGTCGATCTCTTGGGAGCCATCGCAAACTAGCTGGTGAGAAAGAACCGCAGCAGCCTTGCCTTCACAATGCCGGCTTCGGATTACGAATCGGACCACGGGAACTCCGCCGGTGGCTTGATCTCCTCCTCCTTCTTCTTCCTCCTCTCTCTTTCTCTCTTCCTTAAGCAAATGAAGAATGAAGTCTTCATCAGCCTTCACGAATTAAATCCAGCCAGGAAATCACCTGAGCCCTTGGATCAAAAGAGAGAAATCTGAACGGCCACGATTTGCCCAAAAAACTCAATTTTTGGCTGACACGGCCTGTGACACGCTCGTGTCACAGGCCGTGTACCCTTAAGCGGCACACGCGGTAATCGTACCGACTCAGATTTACCAGAACACGGGCATCGACACGCCCGTGTCGAACCTGACACACCCGTGTCATTCCTTAGACACGCCCGTGTCACCCCTGCCTCATCGAGCTGCAAGCAGTACACGGGTAGGCACACGGCAGCGGACACGCCCGTGTCCAGCCTGACACGTCCGTGTTCAAGGCTTGGTTCAAGGCCGTGTAATCTTCTGACTCAAAACGCATTTTATTTGCGTGACACGCCCTGGGACACGCCCGTGTCCCAGGCCGTGTACCCCCGACACGCCCTGGGACACGCCCGTGTCCCAGGCCGTGTAAACTGACCTGCACCTCAAAACCAGTTTGAGTCTTTTTGGGGTCTTTTTGGGGTGTTACAATCCTCCCCCCCCCCTAACAAAATTTCGTCCCGAAATTTGCACGGTAAGGAAACAAGAACCAACAACGCTATAACTTGATAACTCTGTTATAACAAAAGTACACGGTCTACAGTTTATACAAACAGCTCAGGAAATTCAGCTCGCATGGTCTGCTCTCGCTCCAATGTTAGCTCTTCGCGGCCACAATTGTCCCATCGGACCTTGACCATCCCGATCACTTTGTTCCGCAACTGTTTCTCGGCTCGATCCTCGATCTGAATGGGTCTAACTCTCGTCGTTAGCCCATACTCGACCGGTACCCGATCATTCTCCACTACTTGAGCTGGATCCTTCACCGCCTTACGAAGGACTGAGATGTGAAATACATCATGTAATCCACCCAAGTCTGCTAAAAGTGCTAGTCGATAAGCAGCTTCCACAACTCGCTCCACCACCTCAAACGGACCAAGATACCTCGGACTTAGCTTTTTCAAACGCCGAATCCTGGACACGCCTTTGAAGGGTTTGATCTTCAAATATACCCAATCACCCACCGCGAACTCCACGTTCCGGTGTTTGGCATTGTAGTACTTTGCTTGACGATCTTGGGCTATCAATAGCCTCTCCCGAATAGAGCGTATGAGCGAGGTAGCTTCTTCGACTTCCTTTTTCCGACTCAGCTTAGATTTACCTGCTTCTGCCCAAGCTAACGGTGTACGGCATTTCCGACCATATAAAGCTTCAAATGGTGCCATACCAATACTCGCTTGGTAGCTATTATTATAGGCAAATTCGACAAGAAATATATAATCTTCCCATCTCTTACCAAAGTCTAGGGCGCACATGCGGAGCATGTCTTCCATCGTCCTGTTGGTTCGTTCAGTCTGGCCATCTGTCTGGGGATGAAAGGCCGTACTAAACGCTAACTTTGTACCCAACATTTGATGAACGAGCCGCCAATCATTCGATGTGAACCGCCCATCACGGTCACTAACGATGCTCCGAGGAACACCGTGCAGTCGAACAACCTGCTCCACATAAAGCTTGGCCAAGGTTTTCACTAAATCGTCTCTTCTGTTTGGAAGGAAGTGCGCCACTTTCGTCAACCGGTCCACAATCACCCAGATTGAATTATGACCGCGTTGAGATCTCGGCAACTCGTGCACGAAATCCATCGAAATATCAGCGAACTTCCACTCCGGAATAGGTAACGACTTCAGGAAACCGCCAGGCTTCTGGCATTCTGCTTTCACCAACGCACAGGTATTGCAGTCAGCCACATAACGTGCGACATCTTTCTTTAATCCGGGCCACCAGAACAGCTTTTTCAGATCTCTGTACATCTTTGTGCTCCCTGGGTGAACTGAGTACTTTGCAAAGTGAGCTTCGTACATCAACTCTTCCCTCAATTTACCCACACTCGGGATGCACACTCGACCATTTCTTCGTAACAAACCGTTATCCCAAGAGAATTGGTCATCCGGCCCATCTTTTGCATAGCGCTGGAGACTTTCATCAAGCTCCGTTGCTCGCCGAACTCTGTCCGTAAGGTCATATTGCACCTCCGTCCAGTTCAAGCTTGCATCGGTTGACGAACCCTTGTCAACACAAGATATTTCCAATGCTTCCAATTCCTGGATTAAACGCTGATCATGCCTCTGCAACCAGCTTGCCCGTATCGGAGTCTTCCGACTCAAAGCATCGACGACCACATTTCCCTTCCCGGGAGTATAGTGAATCTCGAAGGTGTAGTCCCCAAGGAACTCCATCCATCTTCGTTGTCGCATATTCAGATCCTTCTGATCCAACAAATACTTTAGGCTTTTATGATGCGTATAGATATCCACTTTAACGCCATATAGATAGTGCCGCCACAACTTGAGCGCAAAGATGACCGCTGCCAACTCCAAATCATGGACGGGGTAATTCCGCTCATGCACTTTCAACTGGCGTGAGCCATAAGCAATCACTTTACCAAACTGCAGAAGAACGCAGCCTAAGCCGCTCCCAAAAGCATCACTATAGATCTCATACCCATCGGTACCACATGGCGATGTCAACACAGGCGCCGTGGTCAAACGACTCTTCAAGTCTTCAAAAGCTCGCGCGCACTCCGGCGTCCAAATGAACTTTTGATCTTTTCTCGTCAGCGTGGTCAGAGGTAAAGCAATCCGTGAGAAGTTTTCCACAAACCGTCTATAGTAGCCCGCAAGTCCAAGGAAGCTCCTGACCTCGGCCACTGAAGACATCACTGGCCAATCCCGAATGGCACTTATCTTCAACGGATCCACCGCGATACCTTCTCCGCTTACCACATGGCCTAAAGAGGCTACTGAAGAGAGCCAGAACTCACACTTTGAGAACTTGTCATAAAGCTTATTCCTCCGCAGGGTATGCAAGACCAACCGCAAATGGTTTGCATGATCCTCTTCCGATTGAGAGTATACTAAGATGTCATCGATAAACACAATAACGAACAAATCCAAGTACTCTCAGAACGTTCGATGCATTAGGTCCATAAATACCGAAGGCGCATTACATAGGCCAAACAGCATTACCATGAACTCATAATGACCGTAGCGTGTTCCAAACGCCGTCTTGGGAATGTCACCTTCCCTAATCCTCAGCTGATAAAATCCCGATTTCAAATCCAATTTGGAATAGACCGTTGATCCTGCCAGCTGATCAAAGAGGTCATCAATCCGTGGGATCAGATATTTGTTTTTCTCCGTCAGCTTATTCAATTCGCGGTAGTCAATACATAACCGTAAGCTACCGTCTTTCTTTTTCACAAATAGAACAGGCGCGCTCCAAGGTGACATACTTGGGCGTATATATCCCTGCTCCAACAACTCTTGCAATTGGACTTTCAACTCAGCCATCTCTTTTGGCGCGACGCGATATGGAGAGCGGGCAACAGGTTTCGCACCTGGCACCAACTCAATAGAGAAGTCAATCTCCCGCTGGGGTGGTAACCCAGGAAGATCTTTAGGAAACACGTCGGCAAACTCTGACACAACTAGTACTTCACCGACACCGGCCTTTGGCTCAATAGTCTGAATTAGCTTGAAGAATAACTCTGCGCCCTTCCGAACAGCATTGACGACTTGGAGTGCAGACAACAGAGTCCCGCCAACTCCTCGCGTACCAGCGAACTTCGTCACAAGTCCGGTATTCTGGCCCAGTGTAATCTCCTTGGAGTTGCAATCAATAAAGGCACGCTGCTCCGAGAGCCAGTCCATACCAAAGATCACATCAAACTCCGACAACGGTAGCACAGCTGCACTCAAACCGAAATCCTGACTTCCTATTTGCACATCCACATCGCAAGCACTATCCGCAAGCATCACACAGCCATTCGGCAATAGCACCCTTGTACTCTCCACCGTCACATGACTTGGTACCCCAATTCGAGATACAAAATCCTCAGACAGGAAAGAATGCGAAGCACCCGTATCAAACAGGGCTCTCGCCAAATTATTCCTAATCAGGACAAAGCCTGCAGCACACACATCATGCATAAGCTATACATAACAAAAAATAATAGCACATAAGCAAGTAAGCGAAATCAACTCGTACCTGTGACGACGTCACTTTGCTTAATCGCTTCCTGTTGGCCAAGCTGATAGATTCGGGGCTGTGCCTGGGATGCAGAGGAATCAACCACCGCTTTGCCCTTCTCAGCATAAGACCCACCCGTCTTCTTTTCCCCTTTCCGACAGTTACGGGCGATATCCCCCACTCGGCCACAGTTATAGCAAGTACGAGAATCCGGCCTTGATGTCGCCCCCGACACAACGGTCGTAGTCACTTGCCCAGACGGCTTGGACCTCTTGCCCCCTTTCTTCTGGTAAAACGATTTGCTCGGGCGAGGTGCTTGAACCTCTGGCTTTGACACAACGAAGCCCTTGTTCCCTTGCACCCGCCGTATGTCCTTCTCCAACGCACACGCAGTATCAACCAACGCCTGAAACCCTTGGTTCACTGAACTCGAAAGCAGGAATCGCAACTCATCCCGCAATCCTTCATAGAACCGATTCATTTTCCTTTGGTCATCCGCGAAGATTGTACCCGCATACTGTCCCAACCTGGTAAACTCGTGCAAGTAGATATCCACGCTATCTTCCCCTTGCTTTAACCGTTGGAACTCATTTTCCATAGCAATGCGTTGCGCCGCTGGGACATGTTTCGCCAGAAATATCCGAGAGAACTCCTCAATCGACACTTGCGTTAATTGCCTGCCCGCCAAATGGTGTACCTCAACCTCGTCCCACCACAACCGCGCCTCTCCTTCAAGCATGAAGGTGGCCAAGGTGACTTTTAGAGTTTCCTCCGCCCTGATCGCTGTCATTATCCTCTTGACACGCGATAACCAATCTTCTGCCTGTGTTGGGGATCCCATTCCCGTAAACGTAGGAGGACTGAAGCTCATGAATTGCTTCAACTGTCGATCAGCTGCTCGTGGATCTACAGCCTCAACCGGCTCGGGTCTTACATCAACACGAACTGGCACTACTGCCGGCTGCGCTTGCCCGGTCGGTTGAATCATGGCAAATAGAGCCTCAGCAACTAAACGAACAGTTTCCACAGATGGAGGAGGTGTTGGCACCTCAGCTGGTGCCGCACTCTCATCAGAGCGCTGGGGCTCAGACTGCCCAGCACCACTATGCGTCACCTATAGGTGGACAAGACACACATTAGCGAACGTATGCAAGCAAAACAACACAAAAAAGGAACGCGCAGATTCCTCAAACAAGATTTTGTACATTCCTTAGTGGACATTCCATAGTTCATTAGCGTTACAGCAGGGCGCATAAACACGCGCACGCCACCCCATAAAAGAATTCGTCCACGAATTCGATAGAGGAAGACCGAACGAAGCTGATACCAAAATGTAACGACCCCATCCGTTAAATGACGTATAGTAGAAGGTCCGGCCGGGGCCCCACACTATATGTCACAAACAGACGGTGAGGTCACAGGATAATACCAAACCAAATACGAATCCTAACTCAGAGCATTCTAGCGGAAGCTTTAAGTTGTAATTTGAACTCTAACCAGGAATGTCCAATATATAAACCACCTTTATATATAACCACGGAATGTACACAAATACATAGAGTTTGGCCTTAAGACCTTACAGTTCCTCTTTTCACACCGTATGGTTTACAAACCTCGGCGCGCAGGCCGGCCATACATGAGTAAAAGAAAACAAGCAAAACCATTCGCTTAGCCTTCAAGGGCTAGCCGCAGCAGCAGCAACAACAGCAGTAGGGCTTCAGTCCTTCACTTACCACTTGGCTCTCCAGCACCTTCATGGGAACAATCCACCCAACCGGTGGCAAACAATGCAACGGTCAGCATTCAGCTGACCTAATTATAACAATCCTACCCCTTTCTTGGGGCATGAGCATTCTTTCCTTGCAAAGCATGGCATCATCATATAGCAACTATGTGCGCGCAGGCACATTCAAGCCATCACAACTATCGGCCACACGGCCCGATAGTCCGTGCACTCAGGGCACATTCTTGGTGTACCGGAATACCAGGGTCAACACCACCGTCTACACGATATTTGAGCATTCTAGTCTTTCCGGCGCGCGGGCCTAAGACTCTCATTAGGCGCTCCAACAAAACCTATAACCAGGCTTCCAAGTCGGACGGACCTAACGCAGGTACGGATCAGCCACCCCCCGTTGCTCAAGTCGCCGTGCCACCTCGAATACGGAAGTATCCATGGCTATTTATAGGCACGGGTCGGTTTCACCTTTCCTGTTCGGCAAACTGCCTTTTCATTGAGTTGCAGCCCAACGGCTCAACCGCTCATAAAGTGGCAACGCACGGCCACAAGAGTTGCATCCAACCCTCTTCATTTCCTAGACATCATCCAGTACTTCCTGCTGTACCAAGCAACAGGTAGGCACAAGGCAACACAAGCCATAATCACGGAGCCTTCTCCGATATGCAAACAAGCATCACCAATCCAGACCATGTCCAGATGGGCTTCACACAGCATGCCTAGAGCCGTACTCCAATTCCGGCCTCTAACAAGGGGGACTTCACATATCTACCCCAAGGGACACCACAACCCACCGCACACTCGCGGGGAAGGGTTTTCCCTATGCAATGCAGAAAAGAAGGACTTCACATGTCCAAGAAAGGAGATCATTACCCTTGTCGATCTCTTGGGAGCCATCGCAAACTAGCCGGTGAGAAAGAACCGCAGCAGCCTTGCCTTCACAACGCCGGCTTCGGATCACGAATCGGACCACGGGAACTCCGCCGGTGGCTTGATCTCCTCCTCCTTCTTCTTCCTCCTCTCTCTTTCTCTCTTCCTTAAGCAAATGAAGAATGAAGTCTTCATCAGCCTTCACGAATTAAATCCATCCACGAAATCACCTGAGCCCTTGGATCAAAAGAGAGAAATCTGAACAGCCACGATTTGCCCAAAAAACTCAATTTTTGGCTGACACGGCCTGTGACACGCCCGTGTCACAGGCGCGGCACACGCGGTATTCGTACCGACTCAGATTTACCAGAACACGGGCATCGACACGCCCGTGTCGAACCTGACACGCCCGTGTCATTCCTCAGACACGCCCGTGTCACCCCTGCCTCATCGAGCTGCAAGCAGTACACGGGTAGGCACACGGCAGCGGACACGCCCGTGTCCAGCCTGACACGACCGTGTTCAAGGCTTGGTTCAAGGCCGTGTACTCTTCTGACTCAAAACGCATTTTATTTGCGTGACACGCCCTGGGACACGCCCGTGTCCCAGGCCGTGTACCCCCGACACGCCCTGGGACACGCCCGTGTCCCAGGCCGTGTAAACTGACCTGCACCTCAAAACCAGTTTGAGTCTTTTGGGGGTCTTTTTGGGGTGTTACAATCAAGCTCAATTGGTGATGAAGGTTGAAAGAACTCCATAGTTAAGCGTGCTTGGGCGAGAGTAGTACTGGGATGGGTGACCTCTTGGGAAGTCCCCGTACAGCCCAACTTAACTGTCGAGTTCGCTCATCAAAGGGAGGCTGTGCCCACCAACAACCCGCCTGTGGAGGGAGAGGGGTTGGGGTGCTTGGGCTGCAGCCCTGTAGCGACGCCTAGAGCGGAGCCGTGGCACTGCCACGTTGGATCGACTAGGGTCGTTACAAGGGCACAAGCCCAATAGTTGGGTTTAGGAATTCAAAACACCTCACAATAACTTGAAACATGGGCAGGGTATTTATCTGATGAAAAGAGTCCTAAAATAATTTTGGTGGAATTTTTGGGCTAATAAAAGAAGTACTTCCTTAATAACTCTAGTTGTGTCCTTAAGTTAATTTTGCTTGTTATGATATTTATGTCCACTGAAAAGTTGTGAAATTTCGTATTTGGAAGTCTTACATCATATTAGTTCCCTCTGTATTTTTATTGGAATTTTTAAATTATTATTTTAAGTACTTGTTTCATACATTTTGAATTGTTGATTTCTTATTAAAAATAGATATAGAGCCCGATATTACTACAAAAATTATGAAACTTGGTCAGTGAGTGTTTTACAACACTATTTTGGCTTTGGAATTTTCTCATAATTTTTAGGTGATTAAAAAAAAATTTATTTCACAAAGTTATAAATCTGGAACATTACTTTTAATTAGATTCAGAGCCCCTCATGTTTTACAAAATTGCAAAACTTTATTAGGGTTAGTTTAAGATCATTATCTATCTCCTGGAATTTTTTCATAATTATTAGATGAATTATTATTGTACTTGCTTCAATAACTAATGGCTATAGAATCAATGATTTAAAATTAAATTAGGGGCTACTATTCACTAGAAAATTAGGACAATACTTCTTGAGTGTTTTTAGGCAATGATGGACTTACTGGATTTTTATTATAATTTTTAGAACAATATTGATGGCCTTTGCTTCTTAAAATGGAAATATTGACTATATGTTCTAAATTGTGGATTTGGGGCCTAAACAATTATGAAAATTCTTAGGCCTTTAATTTGCTGTAGAAATGTTACCTAGTATTTATCATAATTTTGTGGTGATTTGTTTTTTATTTAAAAGTGCATTTCATGTTCAAAATAGGGCATTCAGAGTCTTAGGTTAATTAGATTAAATGCCCAAATAATTAGGAAAATTATGAAACTCTTGAGTTAGTCTAAATATGTCATGGTCGACTCCCAAAAATTGTTATGGATCTGTTGGATGAGTAAATTGAGTACTCCCTAGTGGGAGCACCATGTAGCTTAGCACGGTCTGCATATAGTGCATAGAACTGAAATAGGCTAGCTCGGAGAGCTTAAACAAACTTAGGGGAGTCACACTAAAATAAAAGAGAGGATTGGTCATGGGTATAAATCAATAATATTAAGTGCCTTGCGAAAGGGAGCTTTGGGATTCAGCCCATCGTAGTTCCTAGTGCCCTCGAGAACCCTTCACGAGGTATGCCTTGGGCAGTCCTGGGCTAATGTAAACCATAGGAATAATAAATGTGAAAGAGTAACTAGTATTACTAGGGGTTCACTTTCACACACCTCGGTGTCTCGGGAAGATAGGGTGATTAGGATGTTCGGGCGGTAGGCTCGGTGGTTGTGGAGATGGGCAGGGTAGCCTAGTGAGCCGATGACTCGGTAGATATTTGTGACGGGCAGGATAGCCCGGGGAGCTTTGGCTCGGTTGTTGGCTGTGACAGACGGGATAGTTCTGGGAGCTTTGTCTCGGTGGATAAAATATTAATATTGCATGTGCATAAGATATAAGGTGGTGGGTCTTCGGTATTGGAGAGTCGTCCCACCAACACCAGTACGTTGACTCGGCAGGTGTGGTTTTACACTTAGCCAAATAAAGTCTGGTGTGCCAGCCAGCAAGAGTATGCAGGAGCTCCGCTTAGGGAACCAGCATTGAGGCGTACGATAGGTCTGACCGGTAGTGCTGATACCGGTTAAGAGGTGGGCGAGGCCCAACCCACCGCTTCCGTTTGCCACTATGGTGGTATCCTGGGAGGTTAGGCTCCAGAAAGGGGGAACTAAAACTTTGTGTGCACAAAGTCGGGTGGGTGAGTTGCAGTTGCTTGATCACATCATAGCATATTTGCATGTCATAGCATCATCATTACATACCCCCTGACACCTATTGTATAAAGTGGTATGGGACAATTTATACAATAGGCCCTACAAAATGACACCTTGGCTTATAAGTTCGCATGAGCGTGCTTATAAGTTAAGGTTTATATTCTGTATATAGATTTTGCTTGCTTGTAAACCGACACCCAATCGTATAAATTGGTATGGGAATTTTTATACGATGGGAGCCTTGTAGAAGATCCTTTAGCTTATGTGTTTTCATATAAGTTAAGGTTACATATTTCATGTTCTGTCTTTCATACTTTTATTAATGCTGCTTATTATCATAGAACTGCTAGATTAGTTCCGTAGCCACCTGCTTACATTTATTACTCTCTACCTTCATAGCTTCCCTTTCCTTCTCCCCGCTCGGTGACAAGGAGCCATGGGGGAGGGGTGGGGGACGATAGGACTTAGTATTTTAGACTTACAGTTTTCAGACCAAATCTTTTTAGGTTATCGTGAATCCGAACTTGGAGATGCAGCCCCAGATTTCAGTGCGTGTGGAGACGGGATAGTCTAGCACCGGAGTTAAGACAGCTAGGACAGTGATTCCGGATCATTAGTAGTTGTTCTAGTTTTGCTTCCGCGATGAGTGACTTGTAGTGAGGATTTGGATGTATCGGGCATGAGCCCTATTTTCAGTACTTTATATATTAATGTTGTGGACACTCCCTTCGAGGAGATATTTATTTTATATACATGTGATTCTTGTGGACTAGTTTTGAGTTCATTCTTACTCTTATACAATATTCTACACTTCTGCGGTCGATCGGCTGGAAGGATCGGCGTTTTGTAGTGGTGACCTTCCCGGGTGTGAAGGTGCCACCGCAATGCAGCGGTTCTGGGCCTAAGACCCCGGTGATTTTAAAAATAAAAAAATGTGGTCTTACAAGTTGTATCAGAGGAAACCTCGATCGGAAAAGTAGAAGTCCACTAACCTTGGGTCACCCCCGCACGAGCTTAGTTTGACGACAAACTAGCAGTGGAAGCAGTGGTGTGCCCATAAGGGAAATCACATGTAAAAGTCCACTTCTTCATTAATTGGGATTCTTCTTCGTAGCCTACAACAAACCCTGCCCCAGCAGGGAGCACCTCCGGATCAAAGATCTCATTTTATAGTTCTCTGTCCAACGAGTTAGACTCAACCCATTAGGACTCATAACTAACCATGACAACTTATAGTATGCCCTAGTCAAAAAATAGACCTTGGGTATGAACTTGGTTAAGGTAAGGAGATACCCAAATAGAATAAAGGAGGAGTTTAACACGAGAATGATTACCTAAGACATAAACTCAGGTGTCCCTACTGTCCCAATCAAGGATTACTCAAACTGGTAGGCAGGCTTAAGGAGAATTGAGGCCAATAATCTATTAGCAGAATGACAGAAGTCATTTTATCTCAAACCTCGTACCAATAACAAAATTTGTTGGAGAAAACCACCACAATAAACAGCGAGTGTTGGATAGGAATTCAAGTTCAGAAGAGACACAGTTGGGATTGGGAACATGTTTACCCGGATAAGGTTATCGTAAATGTGACTCGGAGGGTTTAGAGTATGGAGTATATCAACAGTTTCAGGGTGGAACCCCAAGTCGAAGTTTGATTCCCTAGGGATTGTGCAACCAACTGGGACGGATATAGCATGGTAATATCAAAGATACTTAGCCCAAGGTAGGTAGGGGCTTATTTTTTGTTTATTGGGGGCTAACCTTTTTTTATTGGGGACTTGTCCTTTGTTTATTGGATGAATTAGTATTGACTTGGGTTTCCTTAGACCTAATTTAGAGAATGAGGCATAACAAACATAATGAGATTGAAGTCGATATAATTCGACGTTATTTGGGCGAAGATAAGATTTTGTAAAAACATGTTTGGAATGATGACCTGTAGCATTACCAAGACAATGACTTGGTGATAAGACGAGGATTAACTATGATAACAAAAAATTAGATGATGGGTAACAAGATTGAGGATATCTGAGAAGGTAAAAATTTAATGGCTATGATGTATCACCGAAAGTATGGTGTATCTCAGAACATGTATCTCCCCGGAGTGAAGAAAGAGGCACAATTATCATACACTGCCCGAGTTAGAGTCGAAGTTTAAGGGTATAATTATGGATTTTCATACACAAGATTCCTCATCCCCACTCCGAGCATAATTATAAAGGGAACATCGAGGATAGAATGGCCGAGGAAGCTAGGGTCACTGCAATCGGAAGAAATATCTCGTGGTTGTTTCATGAAGTTTGGGAGTAGAAGTCTGTTATCATGGTATGCTTAAAGTGATCATGTCGAATCAGGATGGATAGTGTACTTCCAAGGAGAAAAGGTCAGTCCAGGCTTATCTGGACTCACGGCCGACATTCAACACAGCTCTCCACCCTCGTACGGAGGTACAGGATTCCACTGTCATGGATCTAGGACAAGGATCCAAAGGCACTCGACTCGAAATTTATGAAGAACCCAGACACCTGGGTGTGACTAATTCAAGATAGGATGCTGGAGGCCCAGAGAAGACCAACCAAATATACTGATGCGCGACATTGCCAAGTAGAGTCTCAAGATGGATACCATGATTCCTGAAGATACGTCTGGTGCATGGAATCTCGCAGGTATGTGGGCGGAAGAAGCTCAGTCCATGGAGTATGGGGTGTTATAGGATCCGTGAGCAGATCGGCTTATTGCCTTACAGGCTGGAGCTACCGCCGGAGTTAGCGGGTTTGCATGATGTATTCCACATCTCCTTTCTCAGGAAGGCTCTACTACGGCCGGAACAGCAGGTTCTTGGCATAGATGGCTCGACAGATTTTGATCAATCGGTAACAAGATGAGCCGGTCAGGATAGATGACACATCAGTGCGGGTCTTGCGGCGCAAGAAGGTCCCACTGGTCAAGGTCTTGTAGACGAACCATGGGCAAGAGGAGCATACCTGGGAGCCACCAAATCTAATGCAGCGGAGGTACCCGGATCTCTCCATGTAAAGTATACATTCAACTTCCTATGGGATGTTACAAGCAGTTACCCTCAGTAGAAACCCCGCAGGCCTAACTTGAATTTTGAGGACAAAATTTTTGTTTTTGTTTATTGGGATTTGTAACATCTCATTTCCAGCTAGACCCTTAAGACTGGTTTTGTCATGACTAGGTCATGACAAAACCCTAAGAAGCCCAAGAAGACCAAGTGAGCTTAGGCATGAAGGTTGAGATCACCATGGTCTGGAAATAGTAGAATTCTAAATACAATTTTAAGATGACCATAGGGCTTCACCATGAATCCATGACCCCACCATAATATCCCTAAACTATTACAAGGTCCATTAGAGCCCTAAGGGTCCATTGAAATCAACCCAGGGTGGCCAAGTTGATCTAGGATCATCCTAGGCCTTAAATGGGCAAGGTGCCCTAACTAAGGTCAATGTGCCCCAAATGTGCCCAACCAACCCTACCTAGGTCTTCCCAGACCTAGGGTGATGTCAATGGGTCACCTAAGACCCATTGGGGTCAACTTTAGAGACTGAGTTGACCCAAGTCAACCTTAGCCCTAAAAAGGTCAAAGTGCCCAAATTAAGAGGCAGGTGACCTCTAATATGCCCAACCAACCCTACTTAAGTCTTCCTAGACCTTATGTGTCACAACCCATATTTTCCCCAAGGTTAAGAAGTATCAGAGTATGGGAAAACACGCGTTGTGATGCCACGTCGAGCAGGGGATAACTGCTGACGCTCAGGAACTGCACTAAGACTTCAAATCACAAGTTTTAAAATAGCAGAAAACCAGTTTTTTTAAAGGCCGTACACCTCAGCACAGTGGATTAGCTAGTCCACGATAGGAAAATATATTTGCTTGCAGCGGTAAAATACTTTGATTTAGTTGATTTGACACTCTAAATAAGTATAAGGGCCCACAAGGGACCACTTATGGTATGCACGACTCCTAAGGTGAGTATAGTATTTATATATGAGAGATATTCTTTACGCTTAAAGAAGAGTGTTTTAGTTTTACAAATATGATATGCATGAGACACATATATTAGTTTAGGGTTTTAAAATACCTAACATGCAATCTAGCATAAAACCTTCCCAGAAGCAAGTAAGCAACACCAAAAGGGCAAAAAAAGCAGTTTTATTCATATCCAGCAAAAAAAGTAAGCCACCAGTGGTCATCGATAACCCGACACGAACCCACCGGTGAGTGTGCATGCCCATACAAAAAAGAAGAATAACTACCTCACAAGGTGGAAGATCTAAAGCTTAGCTACCCTAGAGGCTACCATCAAAACCCACTAAAAAGAAACAACCGCTCAATTGGCTACAACCTGGACCTGAGGCATTCAAGAAAGAACGTCTCAGCAAAATATCAAAGCATGAAGAATATATGATTTAAGTACGAATAAAAAGGGTTTACAAACCCGGTAACAAAAGCAACAACTAACAATAAGTGAAAAGTATGACAGAAAGAAGAAAAATACTATCAAAAGGACAGTAAAGGTAAATCACACCACGAGTGAGCACAAAAGCTACCTGCTCTGCAGAAAGAAATGACCTGCAGTAGTAAAGCATCAGTATACTAACAGGAATAGCCAAAAGCATGAAAAGAAAGAGCTAACAATCCTAACTTTGTGGGCAAATGATCGGGGTGTAAATAATAAGGGGCTGGAGTGGGTGGCAGTACCAGCACCAACAAGTAGACCCCAAAATAAATACTCAAGGGTGAACACAACCGGTGGAATCCTTAGGGTTCACACAACTAAACAAGTCAGCCCTATTGTCCAAACTTCGTGGTGTCCACAGCTCAGAACACACATTTCACCCCTCGAGAGTCCAGAAAACACCCCCTCCAGCCATAGTCAGCAAGTCGGTATGCAAAAACTTGCCGAACACCCCAATATCGCCCTTAGGAAGGAAAAATCCTCTAACAGTCCTAAAGAAGCACACATCCCAAGGCTAAAGACTTAGCCTTAAAAAAACACTACGCCGTTGAGTGGGTCTACCTCACTCAACGCCAAAACAGCCATGGCGTTGAGTGAGGTACCCTCTCTCAACGCCAATGACTCAACCGCAAGCCCTGGCTGTGGCATTGAGTGTGTCTACCTTACTCAACGCCAAACCTGCTTTGGCATTGAATGAGGTTGACTCACTCAACGCCAAACCTGCTTTGGCATTGAGTGAGGTCGACTCACTCGATGCCAAACCTGCTTTGGCATTGAGTGAGGTCCACTCACTCGACGCCATCAGACTTAATTGCTGTAAAAAACTGCAGTGTTGAGTGAGTCTACCTCACTCAACGCCAAAACAACTGAGGCGTTGAGTGAGGTATACTCACTCAACGCCAAATACTTAGTCGCAAGTCTTAGCTGTGGCGTTGAGTGAGTTTAACTCACTCAATGCCAGACCTGCCTTGGCGTTGAGTGAGGTCGACTCACTCAACACCTCGAAACCCTTAGCCACAAAAACAACCGTGGCGTTGAGTGAGTGCACCACACTCAATGCCATCATCCTAACAGTTTAGACATTGAGTGAGGTACACTCACTCAACGCTTTTGACTTAGCAGAAAATCCAGGAAAAAATTCCTGGAGCTAACCCGACCCAGCTCCCTCAGCTCCTCCTAACCCGAGAGATGGAATTTAATTATAGCTCTCAATCCTACCTCTCCTACTTGACCAAAGCAGCCCTAAACTAGATTACCACTAAGATAAGCCTAATCCTAATATAACTAAGGCTGGACACCGGCCGAGACAAACCAAACCACAAACAAAAAAAAAGAAAAAAAAAAGAAAAGCTGCTGTTGCTAAAGCTAGAATTTAGGGAGCAGCTCAGGAGGGATTGAGGGAGATAATAAAAGCCTCTTGCTCCTCTACTTATAGGGAAGAACAACCAGAAAACAAGCTAGGAGATAGAATAAAATAAATAGCAAGGGCAAGGGAGCCACTTGCCTCTCCACCAAGCTCCAACAGCTGCCTTCCCAATCTCGGCACTGGCAGTAAAGCAGCTACCTAGGGAGGAAGACAGCCGGATCGTCCCTACCCGAGAAGAAAAACTTCTTAACCAGCCCAGCAAACTGCCGGCCAAGAAAAAGCTCCACCGCTTCCCGCTAGCTTCCTTCTGCTGAAAGCCAACCAGCCCAGCCTGCTCGGGAAAATGGGGAAAAAGGCTAGCTGGCACTTTATAAAAGCCCTCCACTAACCACTAAAACTAAATAGAATAAATCCTAGCCTAAGCACAAACTAATTAAAATAAAAGCTAAGCTATATAAACACATTCATATATATATATATATATATAAGCAAACCTATATATATAAGCTGAAAAAGAAAAGGGCTAACCGCACCCCATCATTACAAGCACAAATAAATAAAAATTTATATAAATATATACATGTACACAGATATATATATATATATATAAAATAAATGGCTAACTTTTTAGCCTAAAACCAAGCACAAGCCTTTCCAGGCTCGGCCACACAAGGCTACGCACAACAAAGGCAACAGCCTGGCTACACAGTACCAGCTAACAAAACGAACGTCGAAATGACGCGAAAAAACAAACGATCGCGGATTTCTACAAAACTCGCACCGTAGCTAAGCACCCAAGCTATGAAAATAACGGCGAAGTCGAAAACAACATCCGATGATCGAACACTCGGGCTTACACCACCCAAGCCAAAGCACAAGCATTCCCTAAGTGGCTCAGCCGAGTCATCACAACTGACACAGACTAGCTGGGGAATCTTGCAAACATGTTACACAAGGAACCTAAAGAGCTAAGACTACGCTCTAACAACGGTAAAAGGCCGAAAACGCGTCAACGTAACGCCAAACGATAAACAAACAAAACACCGAAAAACCGGGGGCGTTACAGCCACTCCCCCTAAAAGAAAGTTTCGCCTCGAAACTTTAAACATAAAACTTCAATCAAGAGAAAAAGAAATAGTTAAGCCAAAGATATAAAAAGCACCAAAAACATACCAGGCACGAGATCAGGGAAAGAGATCAGGATAGGCCTTCCTAATTGCCGACTCTAGCTCCCAAGTCACGCTTTCTGCACCCTGGTTCTTCCACAAAATCTTAACCATAGGAATGGTTTTCCTCCACAACACGCGATCCTGAGCATCAAAGACGCGGACAGGAACCTCCATAAAATAATGGTTCGGCTCCAACTGGGGAACATAATCCAAAACCTGCCTGTCACTCTGCACACACTTCTGCAACTGACTGATGTGAAAGACATCATGTATGCCAGGAAAATTTGCAGGCAAATCTAACCTGTAATTTGATACTCCAATCTGCTCAGTAATCAAAAATTGCCCCACATATCTCAGTTCCAATTTCCTGTTCTTGCCAAACCTCTTAATCCCGCTCATCGGGGAAACCTTTAAGAACACCTAGTCCCCCACAGCAAATTCCAAATCTAATCTACGCCGGTTGGCATTCTTTTCATATCTCTCCTTGGCTATTTGAAGCTTTTACCGAATAATCTTCACCGAAATCTCCATCTCCTCGAGTGCTTCTGGACCCAACAAGGGTCTCTCTCCCAACTCAGCCCAAAACAAAGGAGTCCTGCAGTGCCTCCCATACAAAGCCTCGAAAGGAGCCATTTGTAAGCTTTCTTGATAGTTATTGTTATACGCAAACTCCATAAGCTGCAAACGCTCATCCCACGCCCCACCGTGGTCCAGAATATATCATCAGATCATATTCCACAATCTTATTTACCCGCTCCGTCTGACCGTTGGTCTGCGGGTGATAAGTAGTGGAATACCTCAAATCTGTCCCCAACCCCTCTTGAATACTCTTACAAAAACGAGACGTGAACCTTGAGTCTCGATCCAATATGATGCTCACGGGTACACCATGCAGTCTGATGACCTCCTCCAAATACAGCTCTGCTATCTTCCTCATCGGGTAGTCGATCTTGAATGTTGCGAAGTGAGCAAACTTCGTACGTCTGTCCACGATCACCCATACTGAATCATCCCCCCTAAGAGATCTTGGCAAGCCTGTAATGAAATCCATCGAGATGCTTTCCCACTTCCAAGTTGGAATCTCTAAGGGAGTCAGCTTGCCACCTGGTCTTCCATGATCAGATTTCACTCGCTTGCAAGTGTGGCACTCAGAAACAAATCTTGCTATGTCTCCCTTCATCCCATACTACCAGGCAATCTGCTTCAAATCGCGGTACATCTTGATGGATCCTGGGTGGTAGGCAACGCTAGATCCATGGGCTTCCCTGAACACCATAACCCTGATGTCTCCCAACGCGGGAATGCAAAACCTGCCACGGTACTTCAAGGTACCTGAATCATCTATAGAAAAATCTTACAGTTCACCTCCCTCAGTTCGAAGATACAAATGCAGAAGGTAAGGATCATCTTTCTGATGCAATCTCGTGAGCGGGATCCATGAAGGTTCTACTACTGCCAGGCTGCTCTGCACATCGCAGCTACCCACATAAATTCCCATCAACAGAAACTCCTCAACTAACAACTCGGCTGTGAGACCAAAAATCTTCCCTGATTTCCGACACAGGGCATCGGCCACCACATTGGCCTTACCTGGATGATACTGAATCTCGACATCATAGTCGGCCATGTACTCTAGCCATCGCCACTTATGTAGATTCAACTCCTTCTGCGTGAAGACATACTTCAAGCTCCTATGATTAGTAAAAATCCTGTACTACACACCATACATCAAATGCCTCCACAACCTCAGAGCATAGATCACGACTGCAAACTCCAGGTCGTGCGTAGGGTAATTCCTCTCATGAGTCTTTAGCTGTCTCGACCCGTATGCAATCACCTTCCCGTCTTGTATCAGTACGCATCCTAGCCCGATTTGTGATGCATCCATATATACATCATACTCAGCACCTCTAGTAGGTAAGGACAAAAAAGGAGCTGAACATAACCTTCTCTTTAGCTCCTCAAAAGCCTCTTCATATTTTCCATCCCATACGAAGGTGTTGGTACCCTAGTTTGATTTGAGTTTAGTCCTCTCCTTTGTGCTCCTTGACCCAAGAATTATCTATGGTCAATGGTTAGTAGTCTAGCTGTAGAGTCCTCACTTTTCCAGATTGAGAATTTGGTTAAGTTGTTTGTTCGTTCGACTATCGTCGAACGCCGCTCGACTATCGTCGACTAACTGATCGACGATCGTCTATCAGTTGTTCGACTTTCAGTCTGCGAGGATAGTTCGACTATCGGTTGATAATTCGAACATCTGTGTGCCTTGATAGTTCGACTATCTGCTTTGATAGGTCGACTATCTGATAGTTCGACTATCTGATAGTTCGACTATCTATTGATAGTTCGACTATCTGTTCTGCGTTGATAGTTCGACTATCTGTTGATAGGTCGACTATCTGTTCTCGCTTGATAGTTCGACTATCTGCTTTGATAGTTCGACTATCTGATAGTTCGACTATCTGTTGATAGGTCGACTATCTGTTTGTTTCTAATAGCTCGACTATCTGTTGATAGATCGACTATCTGTTTATTCTTGATAGTTCGACTATCTGATTGATAGGTCAACTATCTGATAGCTCGACTATCTGTTGATAGCTCGACTATCTGTTTGGCCCTGATAGTTCGACTATCTGTTGATAGGTCGACTATCTGATAGTTCGACTATCTTCTGGTAGTTCGACTATCTGCTGAGATAGTTCGACTATCTCCTTTGATAGTTCGACTATCTGGATCGTTCGACTATCTGCCCGATAGTTCGACAATCTCCGTGCGTCGGTCGACGATCTCCGAAGGTCGTTCGACGCTTTCTGTCTGCCTTTGTATTGTGTATTTATTTATTATATTTAATTAATTAATACATTTTCTGGCAAGTTGTTTTGAGTATTATGATAATATTTCCAGGCATATCTGCTCCATTCTTTTTGCCTGAGTCAAATCTTTTTAGATAAAGTTGTTTGTCTTATTAGCTGACATTATAAATTACTTTATCTGCTGTCAGCCCTTTATAGTCGTTAGACTGAAAAGTCTTCTTTTTGCTATAAAGAGTTTGTTTCTGATATGACTTTATTTAGTACTTTATTATCAAATTGTTTCCTGCAGCTTCCTAGAAAAAGGGTTATTCCTTTTATAGAATGTTTCTGCTGCAGAGTTTGTTCTGTCTTCTTGATATTTACAGCTCAGGTCTCAAGTCTCAGAAGAAGACAAATTATTCAAATTAAAGAGAGTCGTTGCTTGCTGATGTTATATAAAGGACCCTTTGAAGAAGGATTGAAGCTAGCTAACTAGAGTTACATATATTCTCAAGCATTCAAGCCTTCATCAAGATCAAGCTTTCTGCTCTCAGCAATTTCCATCTAACTGAGAAGTGTTAAGATCTTCCACTCTTCTTCAACCTGAGTTCTCCTGCCTTCAGGAAGTTCAAACTCAGAGTTCTTTTGAAGAAGAAGATGAAGAAGATAGCTGCTTGAAGATCTTTATTTTATTATTTGTATCTTCTTGTAGTTTTTCCTTCAGAGTTTTCTGAAGAGTTTTCTGCACTGAAGCAAGACTTCACCTGGACATCTTTGAGCCAGGGGGAGCCTTGATTCTTTAGAGCCTTCTAGCTCAGTGCAAGTTTTTGTGCTTCTCTAATCTTTGTAAAATAGAGAAGACATCTTAACCTTCTTCCCCCTCCTATACAGGGTTATTACTCCCTTCAAAAGTATCCCTTGGTGGCAGGGCACCTGATCAAAAACCTGTGCTTGGTTTTTAGACACCTGATCAAAAGTCTAAAGGGTTTCTGGATCTACCTGAAGCAGATCCTGTTGGTGGCAGGGCACCTGATCAAAAACCTGAGTGGATTCCTACCGTGTGGGTAGAAGAGTGGACGTACCCAAGTTGTTTGGGGAACCACTATAAATTTCCTTGTGTCGTCTGGATTCACTTGTTTAATTCCTGCATTGTGGCTGTGAATAGATATAACTAGGATTGCTAGTTGCTGATTAGGTTTTCCAAGCCTTAACTGTAATTACAGTTAGCTTGAGTTTGTGCACATCACTTGTGTTAGGCTTTAAGGTTAAATCAATATCTATAATCTTTCCATTCCGCACTTCACTCCAAGGGAGTTGGGTAGACCATTAAATTTTATCTAGTGCAAAATTTGATAACTCTATTCACCCCCCCTCTAGAGTAGTATTTATCCCTTCACTTTCAATTGGTATCAGAGGGAGGTTGACTGACTGAATAGGCTAACACCTAAGTCACAAGATCCTGATAGATACCAAAGCTTATAGATATTCACTATCATGGCCCAGTCCAAGGATTATTCTAGCACCAGACCTCCAGCATGCAACTTAGCTAAGTTTGGCATCTGGAAGGCAAGGATAAAATTATATATGAATTCTATTGATGAAAGCATCTTTGCTTCTATTTTGTCAGGTCCCCCAAGAGCACCTGCTGCTGCTACTGCCTCATCATCTGATATGAGTGCAGTGCCTCCTCCAGATTACAATGATGAATACAAGAAGGCCAAAATAGCAGATGCCAAGGCAATGAACATACTGGCTTAGACAATGTCTGATGAGGTATTCCAGAAGGTTGCTGACTGCTCCTCAGCAAAGGCCATGTGGGATACACTGAACCAGATTGTAGCTGGTTCAGCTGATGAAAGGAAGGACAGAAGGTCCAACCTGATCTCACAGTATGAGAACTTCAAGAAAACTGATGCTGAATCAGTTGAAGCCATGTACACCAGGCTCAGCTCAATCATCAATGAGCTGAGGACCCTGGACAAGGACATATCATTGACAGAGGTCAATGATAAGATTCTTATGTGCTTCCCTAGCACATGGGATCTAAGAATCTGGCCCATCAAGGAAGCCAGAAGTACAAATGAGATCTCCACTGAAGCCCTCTTCGGCAAGCTCAAGTCTTTTGAGCAAGTGCTGAAGACAAGGGAAGCAGAAGCTGAAGCAAAGACCCCCACTCCAACAAGAAAAGAGCAATCTCTAGCTCTTAAGGCTGCAGATGCTTCTGAAGGCAGCCAATCTAATGAGGAACTAATGGCATTGTTTGCCAAGAGGTTTCTCAAGATGGGGAGAAAGGAGTTCAGAAAGAAGTCTTCACGCTATGAAGACAAACCAAGGTATGATCGCTCTCCTGCTAAAGAAATTATTTGTTATGGTTGCAGGAAGCCTGGACACATCTTGCCAGAGTGTCCAGAGGAGAAGAACAAAGAAAAGAGAAAAGAAAAAGAACAACACAGGAAGCACTCCAAGCCATCCTCCTACAAAAACAAGAAGAAGGAAAGAGGTTTCATTGCTGAAACCTGGAGTGATTCTGATGAAGAATCCTCCTCATCAAGCTCCAGTGAGGATGAGGAAGAGAAGAAGGCAAAAGAAGTTTGCCTGATGGCAATAGATGCCTGCAGCAACCACTCTGCTGCAGAGAGTTCTGATTCTGATGAAGAGATGCCTACAGAAGATGAGGTACTTTCTTCTTATGATTTTACTTCAGAAGAATTTAAATTAGAATTTAAATCTTTATGCTTAGATTTGCTTAGTTCAGAAAAGGAAATAAAAGAACTTAGAAATAGGTTAGCTGACTCAGAATCAATAGCCACTGAAAATGTTAGGTTAAAGGAAGATCTCACTACTTGTAGTGAAGAAATTAAATTTCTTAAAATAGAATTAGCTAAGTCTAAGAGACTAGAAGAATCACTTAATGGTAGAAGCCTTAAGTTGTTAGAGATTACCAGCATAACTAACACTAGGTCAGGTAATGACAAACTAGGCTTAGGAGCTTCTCCCAGTGAACCCCCACTTCTACTTAAAAACAATCTTTCAACTCCAGTAAACTTCATTTCAGCTAGTGGAATGAAGAATACTGAGCAAGTAAATCTAGTTAATAAAACCTTAAATAAAGCTAAGAGAGAAAAGTGAAAGAAATTCTTTAAAGAAATGCAAAGAGCGTCGAACGCAGCTCGACGATCGGAAGCTCAATGGTCGAACAAAGCTCGACGATCTGAGCGCCCATCGTCGAACGTCGATCGACAATTTCAACATGATTTTCAAAATCATAACCAGTATCATAGAAACCTAAATGAATATAGAAACCCTAGGTTTGTTGACCCATCATCTGCATGGAGAATCCCACCTAGGAGATCTCATCCACTAGGTTATCACCCTCAGCCTGCATTCTCATATATTTCCAGTTTTTCTTATGTGAAAAACAAGGGACCCAAGGTTACCTGGGTCCACACTGTCTAAATAATTGTCTTGCAGGTGAAGGCCTATCCAATCACTCAAAATAAGTGGTATTTGGATAGTGGATGCTCTAAGCATATGACAGGAAATAAAGATCTTCTGTCAAAGTACAAAGCTAAGCTCGGCCTAAAGGTTATCTTTGGAGACTCCAGCTGTGGTCAGACAGAAGGCTATGGCAAGATCACAATTGGAGCAGTTACTTTCAAGAGAGTTGCATATGTCAATGGACTGAAGCACAATTTGATTTCAGTCAGCCAGCTATGTGATGCTGGCTACCAGGTTTCATTTTCTAACTTCTCTTGCAATATTACTTTAAATAATAATGTTGTTTTAGTAGGTATTAGAATAGGCAATATCGATTTAGTAGATTTCAATTCATCTCATTCTGAAATCTGCCTGTTTAATGAAGTAACCCTTAATAATAATTCTTTGTGGCATAAGAGGCTTAGTCATATAAACCTTAAAAATATATCTAGGTTATCTAAACACAACCTTGTTAGGGGTTTACCTTCTTGCCCCTACAAGAAGGAGAGCCTATGCAAGGCTTGTCAGCTAGGAAAGCAAACCAAAAACTCTTTTAAATCTGTAAATAAGAGTGATTCTCCTAGAATCCTGTATTTATTACACTTGGACCTTTTTGGCCCAATAAATGTACAGAGTTTAGGAGGGAAATATTACACTTTAGTAATTGTAGATGACTTCTCTAGGTTCAGTTGGGTTTTCTTTTTGAGAACTAAGTCTGATAACTTCAAAGCCCTTACAGACTTTCTACTATGTGTGCAGACTGAGTACTCTACTCATGTGGCCTTGATCAGAAGTGATCATGGTACTGAGTTTGACTCTCTTCTCATGCAAGAATTCTGTGAGAGAGAAGGTATCAAACATAGCTTCTCAGCTCCTAGAACTCCTCAACAAAATGGGGTAGTTGAAAGGAAGAATAGAACACTCATTGAAGCTGCTAGCACATTGTTGGCAGATGCTAACATGCTTCTCTCCTATTGGGCAGAAGCTGTTAGCACAGCCAATTATGTCTTGAATAGAAGTTTGATACACAAGCTTAAGTGTAAAACTCCTTATGAGTTGCTTAAAGGAAAGAAACCTAAAATTAATTATTTTAGAGTTTTTGGCTGTATTGTTTATATTCATAATAATAATAAAGAATATATTAGAAAGTTTGAAGCAAAAGCTTCAATGGGAATCATGCTTGGATATTCCCAAGTAAGCAAAGCTTATAGGGTTTATAACAAATCTACCTGTAAGATTGAAGAATCTGTGCATGTGTCATTTGATGAGCATCAGATGTTTTACAAGGAGAAAGAAAATTCTCCTTCCTCCAGTTCATTGCAGGTACCTGATGCCCCTCAAGAAATTCTTCAACTATCAACTCTTCAGATCACTGAATCAGACAGTGATGAAGACATTGCTGAAGCAGTTGTTGTACCACCAACAGTAGATCAAATTCCTCCTGAGGAATTAATCCCAACTGTTGCTGAAGATCACATCCCACCTGCTGATATTGTCACACTTATAGATCACCCCACATCTCAAGTGATTGGAGACATATCAGCTGGTGTGCAAACAAGACATCAATTAAGACAGGATGTGATGCATGCTTGTTTCCTCTCACAGGTTGAGCCCCTCACCTTTAAAGATGCAGAGCTAGATCCCCACTAGATCATTGCTATGCAAGAGGAACTCAATCAGTTTGAGAGATGTAAAGTTTGGACTTTGGTTCCAAGACCTAAAGGCCAACTGATCATAGGCACCAAGTGGGTGTATAGAAACAAGTTGGATGCAAATGGAATTATAGTAAGGAATAAAGCTAGGCTTGTAGCTCAGGGCTACAGACAGGAGGAAGGTATAGACTATGACCAAACCTTTGCTCCTGTTGCAAGGCTAGAAGCAATAAGGATCTTCTTGGCCTATGCAGCCTACATGAAGTTTAAGGTGTTCCAAATGGATGTCAAAAGTGCATTCCTGAATGGTGAGCTTAAGGAAGAGGTGTTTGTTGAACAACCACCAGGGTTTGTTTCTTCAACTCAGCCCTCACATGTTTTTAAGTTGCAGAAAGCTCTTTATGGACTAAAGCAAGCTCCCAGAGCCTGGTATGAGACTCTAGCTAGTTTCCTTTTAGAGCACAACTTTACTAGGGGAGTAGTTGATAGAACCCTTTTCGTCAAGCATCACAAGGACACAATCCTGTTAGTTCAGGTGTATGTAGATGATATTATATTTGGCTCCACTGATCCCAAACTTTGCAAAAGGTTCTCTGACCTGATGCACTCTAAGTTTGAGATGAGTAGCATGGGTGTGCTGTCTTACTTTCTTGGTCTCCAAGTTAAGCAAGATGCTGATGGTATCTTCATCTCCCAATCCAAATATGCCAAGGAATTGGTAAAGAAATTTGGGATGGCTGATGCTTCAGCAATGCCTACACCTATGGCTACTAATGTAGTTATTGACTCTGATGATCACGGCAAGCCAGTTGATCAAAAGAATTATAGGGCCATTGTTGGTTCCCTATTATATCTAACTGCAAATAGGCCTGATATAATGTTTGCTACATGCCTTTGTGCTAGATTCCAGGCCAACCCCAAGGAATCTCATCTGATTCTCCTAAAGAGAATCCTGAGATACCTGAAGGGATGTCCAGATCTAGGACTTTGGTACCCAACTGAGTCAGAATTTGAATTAATTGGATATTCTGATTCTGATTATGCTGGTTGCAGAGTTGACAGGAAGAGCACCTCAGGAACTTGCCAATTCCTGGGAGAGAGATTGGTCTCTTGGTTCTGTAAGAAGCAGGCTTCTGTCTCAACTTCAACTGCAGAGGCTGAATATATAGCAGCTGCTAGTTGTTGTTCACAGATCCTGTGGATTCAAAACCAGCTTGTGGATTATGGTTACTCACACAAGAACACCAAAATCATGTGTGATAGTACCAATGCTATCTCAATTGCACAAAATCCAGTGCACCACTCTAGAACGAAGCACATTGAGATTCGGCACCATTTCCTGAGAGATTGTGTGGAAAAGAACAAGATCTGTCTTGAGTTCATATCCACTGAATTTCAGAGAGGTGATATATTCACCAAGCCTTTAGATGAACAGAAGCATCTGTTCTTTTTAGTTCAATTAGGCATGATTAATGGACGAGACTAAGTGTGACTATATCTGCCTATATTGAAACTTGTTTGAAGTTCGTCGAACGATGATCGAAGATCGTCGAACGGATCAGGTCTATCGTCGACCTCTGGTTGATGATGTCTTATCTGTCTGAAGATCGTCGACCGGCGTTCGACCATCGTCGAACAAGTCAAGCTCATCGTCGATCTCTGGATGACGAAAGCCTGTTGTTTGAGAAGCCAGAAATAGTCGAACGATGATTCGACTACTCTGCTTCTGAGCCGATCGTCGAACGGCCGTTCGACTATCGGGTCAAGTATCTTTTTAATAGATCGACTATTTTCGGTCTAATATAAAGCCGATAGTCGACCTATGTTAAAAGATCTTGTGTTTTATCGTCGACAGAGCGTGTCTTTTCGCATTCTGCCTTCCCGCTTGCGATTTTCGGCCGTTTCGTCTTCTTCGTCCTCTCCATCTTTCTCGAGCTTTCTCCAGCGAATTAATGGTGGTCTCTCCAGCAGTTCTAGCAGTTGTGAAGTTTGATGCTGGCTTTAGCGTGGATTTCGACGCGTTCAGTAGCTGCGATTTCGGGATCGTAGAAGTTCTTCAGCTATGCAGGGATCAAGGACTCGAGAGGATAATGTCTGCAAGGATTAAGATAAACATCCCAGAGATCAAGGAATGGGCCTTCACGTCGTCCTCCATCGACGAATCGATGACTGGTACCATCGGCGGAGAAGAGGTAATCCTAACTCCGGCCGTTTTGTCTGATATTTTTGGTTTAATAAATGGTGAAGAGGATTATGAGCAAGATGCTCAGGAATTCGGAAGAATGCTAGTTGAGCTGGGACATGCTGAGGGCATTCCCACGAAGCTGCTCAAAGTAAATTTCCCTTTCAAGATCAAGTTTCTTGCTGAGCTGGTCGGAAAAGTGCTCCTAGGTAAGCACTCTGCTCACGATAATATCACAAGGCAGCAATTCGCACTGATGTGTGCGATTGTTAATCGGAAAAGGATAGATTGGGCAGCAGTGATGTTTGATTTAATAAGGAAAAAGAATGGCAAGAAGGAAGTTACCCTCGGAAGGGTTATTGGAATCTTCCTTAAGGAAAAATACCCCCAGCTGTTGAGTTCAACCGCAACAACAATTAACGCAAGCAAGAAGATGGATCCTAATCTGTTCTCTAAATGGAAGAGAACTTTTGTAAAACCCGCTCTCATAGGGGTTGCTCCAGCAACATCTGAGGACACCAGGACTGAATCAGTCACTCCTCACCCTGTCGATGCTGGCTCAGCTCTTCCCTCTTCCTCTTCTGCTTTGCTTTCTGCTTCAGTTGAAGTTCCATCAACTTCAGCTGAAGTACGACCTTCTCCCTCTTCTGCTCCAGAAACAACTACGGTTGTTCCTCTTTCCCCTCCAGCTTCTCCAATTCCTTCTCATCAGACTAGGATATCTGCTCCTAGCTTTGATTTGTTAGGATCTGAGAGAATTCCTACTCCTCCTTTGTCTCCCAGTCATTCCCCAGTTAATTCTCCAATTAACTCTCCAGCTCCATCTCCTGTTCAATCCCCTGTCCACACCATTCTTCATCCCAGCACTTCAACCATATCTGCTGCAGCTCCATCCATTTCACTTCCATCATCTTTTGAGATCACTCCTGAATTCATCTCCCGCATTGTGGAGTTGATTACCCCGTCAATCAAAACCATGATTGAAGAGGCAATCGCTCCCCTTGCATCCCCCATTGATATCTTAACTGCCTCCATCAAATCTCTTTCAAAATCTGCTGAGCCATCTTCCTCAAGGGGCCTGGTTTCAGTCTCCATTGAAATCAGGCAGGGGGAGATGTTCCATGAAGATGCCTCAGAACATCCTGCCTCCCTTCCAGCTATAACAGATACTATGATGACAGCCCTGGAAGAGCCTGCTCCAGCTGAGAAAGAAGTTGTTCCAGTATTATCTGATAAGGAAATAGCTGATGGAATCATGCTATCTGAAATTGCAGTAAAAGTCTGCCTAGAAGATCTCACCACTCCTGTGGTTGCTAGATTCCTAGAAGGAATTATAACTTCATATCTAGATGAATCATGGGAGATGGTCAAGTATGAAGGTAATTCACTTATTCGATTTATTGACGAGTCAATTAATTTGCTTGCTAGTGAATACCTTGAAGGAATGATTATCGCTTATTTAGCAGATATGTATTCATAATTCTATAGATGTTATTAGAGAAGATTTATCTGCTCAGATAATAGTAATTGTCTCAGAGGCTACCCCAAGTGTTCCTGTTATCCAAGTAGATCCAGAGTTGGAATCGTTTTTAGATGATAGAGAAGATGAGCTTGAGAATCAAGATGAAGTCAAAGATGACACTCCTGCTCTGAGTATGGAAGAAGTACAAGCAAGAGCTGCCTGGGATCTAAGAATACAGTCTTTAAAAGAGAAAGAAAAAGAGCTGCAAGTTGAAAAGTCAACCATCTGGGATGACTCACCAGGGTTGGACTTAGATTCCCTTCTGGCTCTGGATGCCATTGAAGAGGAAAGAGAGAAATCTGCTCTGAAGCTTAAAGAGAAGGCTATTTCTGAAGCCTATGATCCGTATGATAATTCCCCATCATCTCACTCTGATGATGAGGATGATTCTGATGTATCTGAAAATTCAAAGAGAAAGAAAGTTGTTCAAAAGAAGAGAAAAGCTGCTCCTCCTCCTCCCAGTAAAGACAATGATATTCCTTATTACATTCTGAAGGGCATTGACCCTAAGTCAAAGGAATTTCAGCATTGGATGTGGTTCTCAAAGAACCAGCAGAAAGAAAGGAAAAGATCTAAAAGATATGATAGTCCTGGTTCAAGATGGACTCCCAGAGGTCCTCCTCGTCCTCCAGGTGCAGGAGCTTCTGGTAATCTTTCTGCCAACCCTTCTGCTTCTTCAGGAAAATCTGCTCCATCAGCAAGATCTGCTTCGTCTCAGCATCAATCAAGGAAAAGCTCTTATAGCTCTCATGGAAAGTCTCATTCTGGTAGTCAATTGCATGAAGCAGAAGTGAAAGAACAAGTTAAGGAGGTTGTGTATCTAAAGCCAACTTTTTCACCTCCTCCTTCTCCTAAGAGAAAGGTTTCAACTGCTGCACCAGTTCAGTCTGAGAAAGTTGTTTTAAAAGGTAAGTAGTTTACTGTGTTTTAAAATTCTAGCAAGAACTTTTTGCTAAGTCTGCTCCAATATCTTATCTAGATAAAGAATCAGATGCTGCTCCTCCTGAGCCTGTTTATGAAAGTCCAGAGCTAGATCCTAACTTTAGGATGGCTCGTTTTCACGAACTAGTTGGAGCAGCTCCAATAAGAAAAGCAAAAGCAGAAGGAAAAGATATTACTGGTTTAACCACCATGTCTGCTTTCAGAAAGAAAGAGTTTGAAAAGTTCCAATTCAATCCTGATGTTTTTGATCCCTCAAAATATATGGAAAAGCATCCTGAAGCAGTAGTCCCAAGAGCTGCATAATTGAAGATCATTGGCGTGCAGGACTTGAAGCTATCAAAGAAAGAATCTGATGATCCTCTAAGGAAAATCTCTTTTGTTCCTAGTTCCTCTGCCCCCTTGCCAGACTCTATAGACTCTTAATAGTTTGATTGACTGCTGTGTTATATTTGTTTATTATCTATCTGGTTGATAATCTGTTAGTTAATTGCTATCTATTTTATGTATTGTTTATAGTGTTCTATAACTAGCTGTATGTTTTAGATTTTGAGAGACTTAACTCAAATAGGGGGAGATTGTTGGTACCCTAGTTTGATTTGAGTTTAGTCCTCTCCTTTGTGCTCCTTGACCCAAGAATTATCTATGGTCAATGGTTAGTAGTCTAGCTGTAGAGTCCTCACTTTTCCAGATTGAGAATTTGGTTAAGTTGTTTGTTCGTTCGACTTTCGTCGAACGCCGCTCGACTATCGTCGACTAACTGATCAACGATCGTCTATCAGTTGTTCGACTTTCAGTCTGCGAGGATAGTTCGACTATCGGTTGATAATTCGACTATCTGTGTGCCTTGATAGTTCGACTATCTGCTTTGATAGGTCGACTATCTGATAGTTCGACTATCTGATAGTTCGACTATCTGTTGATAGTTCGACTATCTGTTCTGCGTTGATAGTTCGACTATCTGTTGATAGGTCGACTATCTGTTCTCGCTTGATAGTTCGACTATCTGCTTTGATAGTTCGACTATCTGATAGTTCGACTATCTGTTGATAGGTCGACTATCTGTTTGTTTCTGATAGCTCGACTATCTGTTGATAGCTCGACTATCTGTTTATTCTTGATAGTTCGACTATCTGATTGATAGGTCGACTATCTGATAGCTCGACTATCTGTTGATAGCTCAACTATCTGTTTGGCCCTGATAGTTCGACTATCTGTTGATAGGTCGACTATCTGATAGTTCGACTATCTTCTGGTAGTTCGACTATCTGCTGAGATAGTTCGACTATCTCCTTTGATAGTTCGACTATCTGGATCGTTCGACTATCTGCCCGATAGTTCGACGATCTCCGTGCGTCGGTCGACGATCTCCAAAGGTCGTTCGACGCTTTATGTCTGCCTTTGTATTGTGTATTTATTTATTATATTTAATTAATTAATACATTTTCTGGCAAGTTGTTTTGAGTATTATGATAATATTTCCAGGCATATCTGCTCCATTCTTTTTGCCTGAGTCAAATCTTTTTAGATAAAGTTGTTTGTCTTATTAGCTGACATTATAAATTACTTTATCTGCTTTCAGCCCTTTATAGCCGTTAGACTGAAAAGTATTCTTTTTGCTATAAAGAGTTGGTTTCTGATATGACTTTATTTAGTACTTTATTATCAAATTGTTTCCTGCAGCTTCCTAGAAAAAGGGTTATTCCTTTTATAGAATGTTTCTGCTGCAGAGTTTGTTCTGTTTTCTTGATATTTACAGCTCAGGTCTCAAGTCTCAGAAGAAGACAAATTATTCAAATTGAAGAGAGCCGTTGCTTGCTGATGTTATATAAAGGACCCTTTGAAGAAGGATTGAAGCTAGCTAACTAGAGTTACATATATTCTCAAGCATTCAAGCCTTCATCAAGATCAAGCTTTCTGCTCTCAGCAATTTCCATCTAACTGAGAAGTGTTAAGATCTTCCACTCTTCTTCAACCTGAGTTCTCCTGCCTTCAGGAAGTTCAAACTCAGAGTTCTTTTGAAGAAGAAAAAGAAGAAGATAGCTGCTTGAAGATCTTTATTTTATTATTTGTATCTTCTTGTAGTTTTTCCTTCAGAGTTTTCTGAAGAGTTTTCTGCACTGAAGCAAGACTTCACCTGGACATCTTTGAGCCAGGGGGAGCCTTGATTCTTTAGAGCCTTCTAGCTCAGTGCAAGTTTTTGTGCTTCTCTAATCTTTGTAAAATAGAGAAGACATCTTAACCTTCTTCCCCCTCCTGTACAGGGTTATTACTCCCTTCAAAAGTATCCCTTGGTGGCAGGGCACCTGATCAAAAACCTGTGCTTGGTTTTTAGACACCTGATCAAAAGTCTAAAGGGTTTCTGGATCTACCTGAAGCAGATCATGTTGGTGGCAGGGCACCTGATCAAAAACCTGAGTGGATTCCTACCGTGTGGGTAGAAGAGTGGACGTACCCAAGTTGTTTGGGGAACCACTATAAATTTCCTTGTGTCGTCTGGATTCACTTGTTTAATTCCTGCATTGTGGCTGTGAATAGATATAACTAGGATTGCTAGTTGCTGATTAGGTTTTCCAAGCCTTAACTGTAATTACAATTAGCTTGAGTTTGTGCACATCACTTGTGTTAGGCTTTAAGGTTAAATCAATATCTATAATCTTTCCATTCCGCACTTCACTCCAAGGGAGTTGGGTAGACCATTAAATTTTATCTAGTGCAAAATTTGATAACTCTATTCACCCCCCCTTTAGAGTAGTATCTATCCCTTCACTTTCAGAAGGCTACATTCTTCTTCGTCAACTTGGTAAACGGCGCAGACAGGGTGGAGAATCCCTCCACAAATCTTCTATAATAGCCCGGCAAGCCCAAGAAGCTTTTGATATCTCGTGGAGTAACAGGTCTCGCCCATTCCATAACCGCAGCGATATTTTCTGGGTCCACTGACATGCCCTCCTTGTTAACCACATGGCCGAGGAAAGATACCTGAGGCAGTAAAAATTCACATTTGCTTAGCTTGGCGTAAAGCTTATTGTCTCTCAGAGTCGCCAAGACCAGACGCAAATGTCGATCATGCTCTTCTGCATTCCGGGAGTACACCAAAACGTCGTCAATAAAAACAATCACAAACTTGTCTAGGCAATCCTTGAACACGCTGTTAATCAAATCCATGAAAGTTGAAGGCGCATTAGTCAAACCAAATAACATGACTAAGAACTCGAAATGCCCATGACGAGAACGGAACGCCGTCCACAGAACATCTGACTCCCGAATCCTCAACTAGTGATAGCCCGAACGAAGGTCTACCTTTGAAAACATAGCACTACCATGCAGCTAGTCAAACAAATCATCAATCCAAGGCAGAGGGTTCCTATTCTTAATTGTAACCTTGTTTAGATCTCTGTAGTCGATGCATAGCCTCATCGACCCTTCTTTCTTCTTTGCGAACAACACAGGCGCACCCCATGGCGACGAACTCGGCCTGATAAAACCATTTGCCAACATCTCATCTAGCTGGATCCGCAACTCCTCCAGCTCTCGCGGGCCATGAGGTATGGCGCCTTAGTAATAAGACGCATACCCGACTCCAAATCAATAGCAAACTCGACATCTCTATCGGGTGGAAGACCGAGAAGATCGTCAGGAAAAAACATCAGAGAACTCACAAATAACATGAATCTCCTCCAACCGCAGCACACTAACATCTGCCCCTACCAGAGTGACTAAATTGGCAAAACAGCCAGAATCAAGCAACTTGCGAACACGTAACGTAGAAATAACCGGAGGCTCCAGGAGTTGATCGGCATAAATTCTCTTGGGCTTACCGTTGTCCTTCATGAAATCCAAGCGCTTACCCTTGCACTGGATAACCGCATCATATCTAGACAACCAGTCCATGCCTAGGATAACTTCGAAGTCCTCCAGGTAAATCACCTTCAGATCCGCCTTTGCTAGAAAGTCCCACAACAAGATTGCGCAGCCCTGAATACCCAAATCTGAAATCACAGAGTCACCAGAAGGGAACTTGACGCAGAAAGCTCCACCAACACGATCTAAGCCCAAGCGGAATCGCTCCACGAAAGCCCTAGCAACAAAAGAGTTGGTAGCGCCAGAATCAAAAAGAACGCTCGCCCAGCGGTTCTTTACCTTAAATCTCCCAATAAATTAGCCCACACAACTAAGGGAAAACAAAAGCTAAACTATACAAGAAGTAAAATATTCAAGTTAGCAAGAAATCTAACCTGAAATAACCTGGGTCGAGGTCAACGCTTCCTCCGAAGAGATAACATTAAGCTTCCCCTTGCCTTTATCCACGCGTGGGGGTGGCGGCAACGCCTGCAATGGACTTGCTTGGAGAACGGGTTAAGCCTGAGGGAACCTCATCTTGAGATGGCCCTTTTGCCCACACTGAAAGCAAACTTTATCTTTCAACCAGCAACTGGACGCATCATGCCCCATCTTTCAGTACAAAGTACACACCACATCTACTCTGGGAGAACCCTGAATAGAATGTACTTGCTCTTTCTTCTGCGCTGCCAATCTCTTGAAGCATTTTTCCAGAGGATGGTCTGGCCGGACACAGAAGCTACAAGTCCCCTTGGTCTTCTTCCTTGAAACTGCATCAGGTTCCTGGGGGCCTTTCCCTCCAACAGACTTCCGCTTGTCTTTCCTCGCTTGTTGGCCACTATTCTTAGCATTCTCAATGACTTGGACCTTCGAGGAAGCTTTAACCACAGCGACATAACTGACTTCTCCATAGGCATTTGCTAACTGCTGAATGTCGCTTCTTAGCCCACCTAGAAACCGCTTAACCCGGTCTGCTTCAACACTCACAAGTCCAGGAGCAAACCGACTCACCTTGATAAATTCAACCTCATACTCACTGACCATGAGATCCCTTTGCTTCAAATGTAGGAAGTCATTCATCAACCGGTCCCGCTCGACCGAGGGCAGAAATTTACTTAACAGCGTCACCTTAAACGACTCCCAGGTGCATCCTGCCACCAAGCTTTCTTTCTCCCTAAGCCACAAACTTTTCGCCAATCCCTTGAGCTGGTAGGCAGCGAGCATTACCTTCTGATCATCCATAATCCCAGAATAGGAGAACATCTCCTATATGGAAATCAGCCAGTCATCCAAAATCATGAAATCTGCTTGCCCGTCATAAGTAGTGGGGCCTAAGCCGCTGAAAATGAGATATGAAGGTCATCTCTGGGCGCACCACGACTGGAGGCATATGAGGAGCAGGAGGGGGAGGAATAGCTACATCCCCAATGGGGTCCTGAACTCCTTGAGCCTGCCCTGCCAATACTGCAACCAAGGACAGAATCTTGGTCTCCATATCCACCAATTGCCTTGCCAAGGCATCATTTCTCTGACGCATGCTTTCGATTATTGCCTCGCTCTGGAATCCCGAAGAGTTACCCTTAGATTGGGAAGTCGATCGTTTCGTAGGATGCTTCGCCATCCTATAATCGCACCCGCTCTAGTTAAAACCTAGCCCAACAGCTAGAACAAAACTATGCGGTACAGACAAGCATACTTAAATATGAATTTCAACTACAACACTTTCTCTGGGATTTGTTTTATAATGATGATGTTATGCTTAAGCTGAGATGGTTCACCACCATCATACTAACTCATGTGCCAAAACCATGAATGCATGATGTTATATTTGTTTTGACTCAAAACTATGTGTGTACATATGTCATCATGCAAATATTTAGCTTGACAGGTTGTGCTTATTCAATGTTATGCTATGTATGATGTGTTATGCATTCTAAAAAGGCCTTAATGCATGTCATTGGTGGCATATACATGAAAATGTTATGCATCCCATACTACATAACATTCCCATGCAACGAGAAAAAAGAAAACGTGCTAGCCGCATTCATGTGGTGAAGTTATGCATCCCATGCTACATAACCCTCACATGTTGCCTCCTATGGTTGATCCATGTACAAACACATATTATGAATTATGCATCACATACTACAAAATATGCCCCATATAATTCTTTATGCTTATCAGTGTAGTGTTCGTGCTTTTGCCAAGACGTGCTGATGACATATCAGTGTGTGTATGCTTATGAAGCAAAACTTCTAATGCAATCAAAAGGAAAGGTTGCCCGACTAACTTGTCAAACAACCTCCCTCTGATACAAACTGTCACAACCCGCATTTTACCCGAGATTAAGAAGTATCAGAGTACGGGAAAACATGCGTTATGATGCCACATCGAGCAAGGGATAACTGCTGACACTCAGACAACACACTAAGACTTCAAATCACAAGTTTTAAAATAATAGAAAACCAGTTTATTTAAAGGTCGTACCCCTCGGCACAGTGGATTAGCTAGTCTACGATAGGAAAATATATTTGCTTGCAGCGGAAAAATACTTTGATTTAGTTGATTTGACACCCTAAATGAGTATAAGGGCCCATAAGGGACCAGTTATGGTATGCACGACTCCTAAGGTGAGTATAGTATTTATATATGAGAGATATTCTTTACGCTTATAGAAGATAGTGTTTTATTTTACAAATATGATATGCATGATACACATACATTAATCTAGTGTTTTAAGATACCTAACATGCAATCTAGCATAAAACCTTCCCAGAAGAAAGAAAGCAACCCCAAAAGGGCAAAAACAGCAGTTTTAATTCATATCCAGCAAAACAAGTAAGCCACCAGTGGGCGTCGACAACCCGAAACGAACCGACCGATGAGTGTGCATGCCCATACAGAAAAGATGAATAACTAACTCACAAGGTGGAAGATCTGAAGCTCAGCTACCCTGGAGGCTACCAGCAAAACCCACTAAAAGGGAACAACCGCTCTATTGGCTACAACCTGGACCTGAGGCATTCAAGAAAGAACGCCTCAGCACAATATCAATGCATGAAGAATATATGATTTAAGTGCGAGTAAAAAGGGTTTACCAACCCGGTAACAAAAGCAACAGCTAACAGCAAGTGAAAAGTATGATAGTAAGAAGAAAAATACTATCAAAAGGATAGTAAAGGTAAATCACACCAAGAGTGAGCACAAAAGCTACCTGCTCGGTAGAAAGAAACAACCTGCAGTAGTAAATCATCAGTATACTAGCAGAAATAGCCAAAAGCAGGAAAAGAAAGAGCTAACAATCCTAACTTTTTGGGAAAATGACCGGGGTGTAAATAATAAGGGGCAGGAGTGGGTGGCAGTACCAGCACCAACAACCAGACCCCAAAATAAATACTTAAGGGTGAACACAATTGGTGGCAGCCTTAGGGTCCACACACCTAAACAAGTCGGCCACATTGTCCAGACTTCGTGGTGTCCACAGCTCAGCACACACATTTCACCACTCCAGAGTCCAGAAAACACCCCCTCTGGCCATAGTCCACGAGTCGGCATGCAAAAACTAGCTGAACACCCAAACATCCCCCTTAGGAAGGAAAAACTCCTCTAACAGTCCTAAAGAAGCACACATCCCAAGGATAAAGACTTAGCCTAAAAAAACATTGCGCATTGAGTGAGTCTACCTCACTCAACGCAAAAATAACCACGACGTTGAGTGAGGTACCATCACTCAACGCTAAAGACTCAACCACAAGCCCTGGCTGTGGCGTTGAGTGAGTCTACCTCAGTCAATGCCAAACCTGCTTTGGCGTTGAGTGAGGTCAACTCACTCAACGCCAAACCTACTTTGGCATTGAGTGAGGTCGACTCACTCGACGCCAAACCTGCTTTGGTGTTGAGTGAGGTCGACTCACTCGACGCAATCAGACTTAACTGCTGAAAAAAACTGCGGCGTTGAGTGAGTCTACCTCACTCAATGCCAAAACAGCTGAGGCGTTGAGTGAGGTCTACTCACTCAATGCCAAAGACTTAGTCCCAAGTCTTAGCTGTGGCGTTGAGTGAGTTCAACTCACTCAACGCCAGACCTGCCTTGGTATTGAGTGAGGTCGACTCACTCAAATCCTCGGCACCGTTAGCCGCAAAAAAAAACCGTGGCATTGAGTGAGTGAACCACACTCAACGTCGTCAGCCTAACAGTCTAGGAATTGAGTGAGGTACACTCACTCAATGCTTTTGACTTAGCAGAAAATCCAGGAAAAAATTCCTTGAGCTAACCGGACCCACCTCCCTCAGCACCTCCAAACCCGAGAGCTGGAATTTAATTCCAGCTCTCACTCCTACCTCTCCTACCCAACCACATCAGCCCTAAACAAGCTTACCACTAAGCTAAGCCTAATCCTAATATAACTAAGGCTGGAAACCGGCCGAGACAAACAAAACCACAAACAAAAACAAAAAGAAAAAAAAAGAAAAGCTGCTGCTGCTAAAGCTAGAATTTAGGGAGCAGCTCAGGAGGGATTGAGGGAGAGAATAAAAGCCTCTTGCTGCTCTACTTCTAGGGAAGAATAACCAGAACACAAGCTAGGAGATAGAATAAAATAAATAGCAAGGGTAAGGGAGCCACTTGCCTCTCCACCAAGCTCCAGCAGTTGCCATCCCAAGCTCGGCACCGGCAACAAAGCAGCTATCTAGGGAGGAAGACAGCCTGATCGGCCCTACCCGAGAAGAAAAACTGCTTAACCAGCCCAGCAAACTGCCGGCCAAGCAGCAGCTCCACCGCTTCCCGCTAGCTTCTTTCTGCTGGAAGCCAACCACCCCAGCCTGCTCGGGAAAATGGGGAAAAAGGCTAGCTGGCACCATATAAAAGCCCTCCACTAACCCCTAAAACTGAATATAATTTAGCCTAGCCTAAGCACTAACTAATTAAAATAATAGCTAAGCTATATAAACACATTCATATACATATATATAAGCAAACCTATATATATAAGCTGAAAAAGAAAAGGGCTAACCGCACCCCATCATTACAAGCACAAATAAATATATATATATATAAATATATATACATGTGCATTGATATATATATAATAAATGGCTAACTTTTTAGCCTAAAAGCACGCACAAGCCTTACCAGGCTCGGCCACACAAGACTACGCACAATAAAGGCAAATCATGGCTTCACACTACCGGCTAACAAAACGAACATCAAAACGACGTGAAAAAACAAACGATCGCGAATTTCGACAAAACTCGCACCGTATGTAACGCCCCCAGTTTTTTTGTGTTTTGTATGATTATTGTTTGGGCGTTACGATGACGCGTTGTCGGCTTTTGCCATTGTTATAGCGTGGTCATAGCTCTTTAGGTTCTTTTAGTGGTCCATTAGTAGCCTGTTTGCAAGATTCCCCAGCTAGCCAGAGTCTATTTTTGTTGACTCGGCTGGGCCTCTCAAGGAATGCTTGTGTTTTGTCTTCGGGAGGTGTTAGCCCAAGTTTTGATCGTCGGATGTTGTTTTTGACTTCGCCGTTGACTTTATAGCTGTGGTGTTTAGCTGCGGTGCGAGTTTTGTCGAAATCCGAGATCATCTGTTTTTCGCGTCGTTTCGACGTTCGTTTTGTTAGCCGGTAGTGAGTACCTGGTTGTTGTGCCTGGCCTTCTGTGATCGAGCTTGGTAAGGCTGGTGCTTTTTTTAGGCTAAGCATGGTTAGCCAATTATGTCTTATATGAATATGTATGTATATATATATTTATGTTTGGGTGTAGCTTGGGGTGCCGATAGTGTTTTTTTATAATTATATACATGTACATGTGCATGATACATATACAAGTAAGATTGTGGCTTGGGTGCTGATTTTATATATGTACTTTATGTGTGTGTTGTACATATATATATATATATATATATATATATATATATATATATATGTTTTAGCTTGCTGGGTGGGGCTCGGGTAGCAGCTACTGGATTGCTTAGGATTAGTATTTTAATAGCTTTAGTCTGAGTTAGTGGGAGGATTTAGATAATCTCCAGCTGTACTTCTCCTCCCCACTTCTCCCCATTTCCCGAGAACGGTTAGCTTGCAGCGGAAGGAAGCGAGCCGGAGATGGAGGAGCTGCTGCTTTGGCCAGCGATTCCTGGTGCTCTGGTGCTCGGTTTGCTCGGGTAACAGCAGATCCGTGCTGCTCTCGCCGAGAGCTAGCTTCCTAGGTAAGTGTCTCTTGCATTAAGGCTGCCATTAGAGAGCTAGGGTTTTCGGGTTTCTCCTTCTTCTTCCCTAATGCTCCAGATTTGCCTCTAGGTGGCCGATCTTGCCGCCGGAGCTGAAGATTGGAGGTTTCCGGCTGTTTCCGAGAAGCAGAGGCAAGTTGATCCCTTCCTCTTGCCTAATTGTTTATTTTAACCCTTGCTCAAGTATTTGTTCCTGTGCAATAACTAGATCAGCCGGCCTCAGGATGCTCCTATTTCTTTTTTTTTCCTTTTAATTATCCCGGTTTGTATCTGGTTAGTAGCTGGTGCCAAGGATTTGACCTAAGTTTATGGTAGAATTAAGGTTAGGGTTGTTGTGGTTGGGTAGGAGGGGTAGGGGTAAGTGCTGGTACGTTTTCCCAACTCCCTCTGCATGCCTGCTGTTGTGAGGAGCTAGGGTCGGGTCTTGTTTTTTTTTTCTAAGGACCCAAGCATTGAGTGAGGTCCATTCACTCAACGCCAGGTATGTTTTTGCTGCTAAGGGCCCAGGCGTTGAGTGCGGTCCACTAACTCAAAGCAAGGTGTGTTTTGTGCTATTAAGTGCTGAGGCGTTGAGTGAGTCGACCTCACTCAACGCCAAAGAAGGTCTGGCATTAAGTGAGGTGAACTCACTCAACGCCGATGTTAAGACTTGTGGTTAAGTCTTTGGCATTGAGTGAGTAGGCCTCACTCAACGCCGTAGTCAAGCCTGATGGCATTGAGTGAGTCGACCTCACTCAACGCCAAAGCAGGATTGGCATTGAGTGAGGAAGACTCACTCAACGCCAAGTCTTTTTCTCGCTGTCAAGTCTGATGGCGTTGAGTGAGGAGGCCTCACTCAATACCATAGCAGGGTTTGGCATTGAGTGAGGAGGCCTCACTCAATGTCATAGTTTAGCCCGATAGCGTTGACTGAGTCGACCTCACTCAATGCTAAAGCAGGTTTGGCGTTGAGTGAGTAAGACTCACTCAACGCCACAGCCAGGTCTTGCGGTTTTGCCCTTGTTGCTGAGTGAGGGTACCTCACTCAACGTCGTGGCCGTTTTGGCGTTGAGTGAGGCAGCCTCACTCGACGCCGTAGTTTTTTTAGGCTAATGTTATAGCCTTGGGATTTGTGCTTCTTTAGGACTATTAGAGGACTTTTACCTTCCTAAGGGGGATGTTGGGGGTGTTCGGCTAGTTTTTGCATGCCGACTTGTGGGCAATGGCCGGAGGGGGTGTTTGTTTCTAGACTCTGGAGGGGTTAATTTTTTGTGCTGAGATGTGGACACCACTAAGTTTGGACATTGTGGCAAACTTGTTTAGGTGTTTGTACCCTAAGGCGGCCACCGGTTGTGTTTCACCCTTGAGTATTTTTGGGGTCTGGTTGTTGGTGTTGGTACTGCCACACGCTCCAGCCCCTTCTTTTTTGTACACCCCGGTCATTTGCCCACAAATTTAGGATTGTTAGCTCTCCCGTTGTCTGTTTTTGGCTTTTCTAGCTATTATACTGATACTTTACTACTGCAGGTTGATTCTTTCTGCAGAGCAGGTAGCTTTTGTGCTCACACTTATATGATTTGCCTTTATTTTCTTTTTAACAATAGTTCTTTCTTTTTCCTGTTTCTACTGATTTGGTACCTTGTTGTCGGGTTGGAAAACCCTTCTTTATTAAGTAATATGATACTCCTTTATTTTGATTATTTCCTTGCTGAGGCATTTCTTTTTCTTGAATGCCTCAGGTCCAGGTTGTAGCCGATTGAGCGGCTGATTTCTTCTAGTCGACTTGTTGGTAGCCTACAAGGTAGCTGAGTTGCTGATCATTCACCTTGTGAGGTAGTTATCTTTCTTTTCTGTATGGACATGCACACTCACCGGTGGGTTCGTGTCGGGTTGTCGACGCCCACTGGTGGCTTACTTGTTTTGCTGGATATGAATTAAAACTGTTGTTTTTGCCCTCTTGGGGTTGTTTACTTGCTTCTGGGAAGGTTTTATGCTAGGTTGCATGTTAGGTATTTTAAAACCCTAAACTATTATATGTACCTCATGCATATCATATTTGCAAAACTAAAGCACTATCTTATAAAAGCATAAAACATATCTTTTAAACATAAATACTATACTCACCTTAGATGTCATGCATGCTATAAGTGGTCTTTTGAGAGCCCTTATACTCTTTTAGGGTGTCAAATCAATTAAATCAATTATTTTTCCGTTGTAAAAAAATATATATTTTTCCTAGTATAGACTAGCTGATCCACTGTGCCGAGGGATACGGCCTTTAAATAAACTGGTTTTCTACTAAATTAAACTTGTTATTTGCGGTCTCATTGTGTTGCCTGAGGGTCAGTAGTTATCCCCTGCTCGGCGTGTCATCACAACATGTGTTTTCCCGTACTCTGATACTCCTTAACCTCGGGGAAAATGTGGGTTGTGACAGTTTGTATCAGAGGGAGGTTGCTTGACAAGTTGGTCGGGCAACCTTTCCTTTTGTTTGCATTAAAAGTTTAGCTTCATAAGCATACACTCACTAATATGTCATCAGCACGTCTTGGCCGAAGCACGAACACTACACTCATAATCATAAAGAAGTATACGGGGCATATTATGTAGTATGGGATGCATAATATATGTTCGTATATGGATCCACCATAGGAGACAACATGTGAGGGTTATGTAGTATGGGATGCATAACCTCACCACATGAATGCGGCTAGCACGTTTTTCTTTTTCATTGCATGGGAATGTTATGTAGTATGGGATGCATAACATTTTCATGTGTACGCCGCCCATGACATGTATTAAGGCCTTTTTTAGAATGCATAGCACGGCATGCATAGCATAACATTCCATAAGCACAATGTGCCAGGCTAAAGATTTGCATGATGACATATGTACACACATGGTTTTGAGTCAAAACGAATATAAAAGCATGCATCCATGATTTAGGCACATGAGTTAGTGTGATGGTAGTGAACCATCTTAGGTTAAGCATAACTTCATCATTATATAACAAATCCCAGAACAAGATTTGCAGTTGCAATTCATATTTAAGTATGCTTGTCTGTACCGGGTAGACTTATTTTAGTGGTTGGAATGGGTTTTAACTAGGACTGGTGCAATTATAGGATGGCGAAGCGTCCTGCGACGCGATCGACTCCCCAATCTATGGGTGAGTCTTCGGGATCCAAAAGCGATGCTCTGATTGAAAGTTTGCGGCTAAGTAACGAAGCCTTATCGAGACAGGTGGTGGACATGCAGAGCCAGATCCAGTCCTTGGTTGCTGTAGTGGCAGGGCAGGTGATGTTGATTTTCTAGAAGTTAAATTACAACCAAACTAGAATCCCGAGTAGGCAAGCGTACCTATCGAAATGCAGTATAGGAAGTGTCGTATTGCGATTTGGGGTCTGTTGAGTACTTGTACTCAACAGGAAGAGCTATTATTTTATGAAATGGAAAAGTTGGTTTGATTATACTAGATAATAAAACTAAGACTGAAGCTAAAGAGAAATTCAAATATGAGAAAGCTAGCACTTGATCTAGAATCCCCTTAGATTAAAATAAATCTTCTTGGACAATAATGAAATGCGAGTTCTTAATTATACTCACTCAACCGTGGAGGTTCCTAAAATACAGAAGCGTCTCTCTCGAGCTAATGCTTCTAACTAACCTTAGGTTGATCGATTAAGACCTCTCGGCCAGTCGAAACCCCTAAGCTTTCTTTATGCGGTGAACCTCACTATTGGATTTGACTCCAATCCGGAAGATTTACGTCGTCCTCTCTCGAGGAGTGCATTCAACACCTTTTATCTTTGAGTGAGCTCCTCGTATCCGCAACCTCTCGGTCATTTAGGATACGGATCTTAGATCGAAGATCATATCCGCGTAATATGAATTCGATGAAATAAAAATCAAAGATAAATCGTAGTGAGAACAATTAAGAACAAGACATTTAATAAGAAGGAGAAAGATCTATTTTATTCTAAGGTTCATCATGATCAAGTGCTAAAAGAAGATTAGCTACTCATCATGATTAGGGAAATACAAAATGAAGTAGGAAAAGACATGTTTGAAATGGAAATAACTAAAATTAAAGTTACAACAAAGGTAAATCTAACTTAGAAATGAGATAATACAGCAAAAGAAACAGAAAATTACAAGACTCCAACTCCCAAAATTCGACTCCTCAGCATCTGAAGCTGTCTGGAATTTATAGAAAAATTTCTGTTTGGTCACGCCCCTAGGTCACGCCCGTGACCTAGGGCGTGTCAGGCTCGGAACCGTCGTCTTGAAAGCCCGGGAACGTTGGAGGAGAAACCGCCAAAATTAGTTAACTGACGGGTCACGCCCCTAGGTCACGCCTGTGACCTAGGGCGTGTCACGGCTGTTTCTGGAAACGGCGGGAAGCTGAAAACGGCGGGAGTAAAAGTGGTCTTCAAGAAGGTGTCACGCCCCCTATTCACGCCCGTGACTAGGGGCGTGTCTTGCTGTAACGGAAATCTGGCGGCAACGGCTGGAACGGCGCGCTAATGTCTGGTAACTTCCTTGACATGCCCTGGGTCACGCCCGTGACCCAGGCGCGTAATTTTAATCCGACGTGGCACGGTCAGCTGTTATGTCGCAGACCGTCACGCCCCGTGTAAAGGGTACACGGGCATGTCACATTTCGACACGGGCGTGTCTGGGCCGGTCGACGATCTTCAGGCGCGTCCGGCGATTCGCTGCTGCGGACTTGAGATTTGTGTGTCACGCCCCTGTGTCACGCCCAGGTAGGGCGTGTCACAGGGCGTGTCTAGGCAGAAAACAGGAAAATACTTGTTTTGCTCCAAATAACCTGTAGATCAGCCCTGCAAGATTAAAAATGATTTTATTAGAATAAATAGATATAAATTATAGAAACAAGTTAAAATAAACTTAATATTATAAAATTAATATAAAATATCTAACTATTAAAATAAAATAGTAAAATAAAAAGATAGAAATAATTAGAGTTATCAAATACCCCCATACTTATCCGTTTGCTAGTCCCGAGCAAACAACTTCCTATAGGGAGTAGAAAAAATTTTAAATGCTAGAAAAGAAAATTGAACCTAAGGAGTAAAATGCGAAGTCTTATGCCTATGTTTGTAGATAATTTTGTAGAAAGACTTACTCAGCATACAAATTAGGTTTTTATTTTTCTTAAAATGCGTTTTCACTATTATTTTTACTTTTAAGATGAAAATCCGGTAAATCTTAAAATTATCTTTAGAGAGAGTGTAGCGTGCGTACTAAGATAACATTGCACAAACAAAGATTAAGATACCCTCCAAAGAAATCCATCAATGTCGATGGCCATAGGCTTGCCCTTTCACACTCTCGCCACGACACTAGTCTAACTTATAATCATAAATCAATAGGGCTTAATTAGGTTAAAATGTAGGCTTAGGTTTTTGGTGAGGGTGATCAAAGATAAACACGATGGCTAGTCACACCAAAACCTAGAGAAGCTTGTACATAAAGATTTGCCATGGCTTTAAAGAACGTAGCCAAATTCCTAAATTCCTTTGTTTCTTTTCTTATTTTTTTTTAACTCTCTCATCATATTGAAATTTTTTTTCTACCTCCTCATTTTTTAATGATAAGTTTTTTTTTCTTTATTTTGAAGAGGAGAGAAAAATAAATCAACTTTTTTTTATAAGACAAGAGCCATCAAAAATGAAATGGCTCCTAATCACTCACAAAATATTTCTACATTTGTTCTTTCAAGCTCGGGTTTAGGTGTGTAATTAGGATGCTTTTTAGGCTTTGGTAAATCATTTGGTGGAGCTAAAACAAAAGGAAAAGGTAATAGGCTCAAATTGGCTAAGCAAAGTTAAAATTTTAGGTGCGGGTACAAAAGCTCAAACTTGCCAAAAGAAGTGCCTAAATCATATTTATGCTAATGAGTTTTACTTATGCAAAGTCTTGAGAATAGTTAGAGGGCAAGTTCTAGACATCGAAAAAGAATAACTCTCTCTTGGTCCGCGAAATATCTCTCTAGTAAACTTCTACTTACTCACCTAAATTATTTTAAAGTTTTACCGGTTTTCATAATAGTAAAATAAGTTGTTTCTACGCATTTAGAAAAATGAAAATCTAATTATATGCTGAATATTTAGATCTACTAAAAATTCTACTTACACGTGCACTTAACTAGAAACACAGCATGGCCAACAGTTCTACTCCAAAATTCAACATTCAATTAAAACATCAAAATTCTCTAAACACTATAAACAAGTTGAATTACTAGGAATTTTGCATGTGAATAAATATAAAAATAAAGACTTCTCTAATTTAATTTTGATTTTCTATTTTTTTATTTTTTTTTATTTTTATTTTGGAAAAACAAAATTTTAAGACAAAATAAAATTTTTTAAGTTTTAAATTTGTTTTAAAATTTTTTTTGTGGTTTTTGTTTTAAAATTTTTTTGAATAATTTTTATAAGTTTTGCTTGAGAAATATCCCTCCCCCATACTTAAGCAATACATTGTCCCCAATGTAAAAATAAAGAAGAAAAGTGAAGAGAGGAGACTTCCCTGAAAATGCAAGCCAGCATCAAAAGAGACCTGTACAAGATGATGAAAGCAAAACATAATATTTTATAGATATTTTTTTTTCATCATAATAATAAAAACAGATACAGAAGAATAAAAATACAGATACAAAGAGGTGTCCCTCTACAAATCCAAAGAAAAGAAAAGGCAGCTACTCCTGGTCAGAAACGTACTCGTGCTCCTGATAGAAAGTCCGCATGTTCGCGAACTCGCGAGTAATATGCGCTATGGAGGAAGTATGGTTTCGCTCGAGCACGGTGAAGCGCGCATCAAAAGAAGCGAAGCGACCGTCAAAATGGGTTTGCATATGGTCTATGCGAGTATGGAGCAACCCAAATTGCTGGTCCCAATAATTTGCAGGATCGGGCGCTGGAGCAGAGTGCAACGGTGGTGGCGGAATATGCGGGGAAGGATAAGTACCGCTGGGACTGGCACCATGATCAAGATCAAGATCACCGCCACCAACGAACGGGGGAACAGCCTCAAACTCGTCGTCGCGTCAGCGAGCTAAACCAAGCGCCTGAAGTGTCGGGAACTGAAGAGGCTGCGGCATTTGCATGCAAGTGAGCCGCGGAAGAGCAGCCCACACGCCGGTCTGCTTGGCGAGGAAAGTGATGAAATTCCCGCCGTGCACCGCTCCCAATCTCACATTTTCGGCCTGGTGCCGAAAGAAAATGGCGAGCATATAACCAAGGTTGAGTGGGACCCGGTAAAACATACTATACAAGTATAGTAAGTCCGCCCGAGTCACCACGCCGTGGCTATCGCCGCGTCCGGAAATGGTAAAAGAGAGAAGGTTGTGCAGAATACGTAAAGCGGGGGAGATGAGGTGGCTACCCTTAGATTTCTTTAGAGTGTAGGGGGCGACGTCATTACTAATTTCCGACCAAAAAGTAGGGAGACTGAAGTCGGGAGGGAAATCAGTTTTTAGGTCGGGGTAGGCGGGGGAAGTGGAAAAGGCCTCCGAGCAAAAGCCCATGGCAACATTGAGTTGGCGGATGGTGAGCTGGTGCATCATCTCGCCCAGGCGAAAGATGATGAAATCATCTTGCGCCGCCCAACGGAACTCAAATGAGGCCAAGAACTCAATGGTGAGCTCGAGGAAAGCAGGCTCAGAAATGGAGAAGAGGGGATCCCACCCTTGGGTAGAGATGAGCTCCCGAACTAGCTCCGCTGCTCCGAATTGGGCGAGGATGGCCCAATCCAAGATCCAGAACACGCCAAAGGGTTTGGCGCGCAGTCTCTCGCTTCGATCTTGTTGGGTTGCATTCTCGAAAAGGAGCATGGCCTCCGCCGAGGCTGGATCAGCGGGGTGCTCGGAGGAGGAAGCGGTGGATCGAGCGTGGTGGCGAGGCATGGTGAGCATTGTGGAGGAAATTTCGGCCAAAGGGAGGAGAGAAGAGAAGGGTTGAAGGGTGGAGGTGTGAAGAGAAGAGGGGAGGAAAAAGTCTATTTATAGATTTTTTTTCGGGTCGGTCACGCCCCCCTGTCACGCCCGTGATAGGGGGCGTGACAAGCCCGGGTCAAAGCAGAAAAGAATCCGAGGTAGACTGCCTCGGATTCGGGGTCACGCCTCAGAGTCACGCCCGTGACTCTGAGGGACACGCCCGTGACGTCGGGCGTGTAGGGGAATCCAAAGAGAATCCGATGCTACGGCATCGGATTCTTTAGTCACGCCCCAGAGTCACGCCCGTGACTCTGGGCGTGTCAGTCAGATCTGACTGACTAGAAAGAATCTGAGGCGTGACTGGTCAATGCCTCGGATACCCGCGACACGGGCTCAACACGCCCGTGACAAAATATGTCACGCCCGTGTCACATCCGAATGACGGGCGGGAAAACCGAGGGAGGAGGAACCTCCCGCAGTCTTGGCAAAACACGCCCATAACACGCCCGTGACCAATGGGTCACGGACGTGACGGGCGCGTGCACGAAAATTTTTTTTTTTCGCTTTTTTTTATTATTATTATTTTTATTTTTTTAATTTTTTGGTTTTTTTGTTTTTTTTATATATTTAAATAAACTAAAAAAACAATAATTTACCGACTTGAAGAATAATGTAGACTTGATGTTCGTCTCCGGCCGATCATCATGCATCGCAATTCTTCAATCCTGTAAAAACTCAACAACAAAATTAAAATAAAAAGACAAGATAACAATGGGATGCCTCCCACGAGCGCTTTGTTTATGGTCGGTGAGCTCGACCATAGTGACGCGCTCGCTACGTTTTTGGATTTTCAGATGGGTAAGCCGGCGCATTAACAGAACGTTTGAAACCATTTGCTAGAGTTGAATTTTGTAAATTATTGGACATACGTTCACGTTCTAAAAATGGAGGTTTGTCAAACGAAGTTCTTAAGGGGTCACCACCTAATTCAAGAGGTTCTAAAATAGATGTGTGTGTGACCGAATGAGTATCACTAAATTCATGAGAAATTACATTTAAAGTTTCAAAATTGTCATCATGAAAAACAGGTGAATAACAATTTTTAGAAAATAAGATGGAGTCTTCTTTAGGAGAAGCCTCCAAATAGTAACATGAGTCGTCATTCGAGAGCGAATTTTTCATGGACGAGTCAATAGTAAAGGTAACTTCTTCATCTCCGACTCTAAGGAGAAGTTTACCGTTACTAACGTCTATAATGGCGCGCGCTGTGGCAAGAAAAGGGCGACCGAGAATAAGTGGTACCTCGGTGTCTGCTTCGATGTCAAAGATGACGAAATCTACCGGAAAGATAAATTTGTCAACTTTGACAAGCACATCCTCTATGATCCCCATAGCGAGCTTGACAGACCGATCCGCCAATTGAATGCTTATTCTTGTGGGTTTAGGCTCTCCTAAACCCAATTTCTTAACTAAAGAATATAAGGCATTAAATTTATCGAGGCGCCTAGATCGGCTAACGCACGTGTTACTAATAAATCGCCAAATAGACAAGGAATGGAGAAACTACCCGGATCAGGTAATTTCCTAGGCAATTTATTAAGTAATACTGCCGAACACTCCGCGTTCAATTGAACCGTGGAGAAATCCTCGAGTTTCTTTTTATTGGATAAAAGATCCTTGAGGTACTTGACATACTTTGGCATTTGTGCGATAACTTCGAAAAATGGTAAATTTATTTGGATTTGTTTAAACATATCTAAAAATTTACCATGATGCTCATCCACCCGGTCTTTGTGCATTCCAGACGGATAGGGAAGTGGTGGTTGATAAGGTTTTGGTTTAATATAACTAGAAGGATTAAGAGGAGGGGAAGGTGCAGAACTTGTTACCTCCGTATCAACCGGATTTGGAGAAGGTGTTACCTCCTTCCCGCTCCGTAGACTGATGGCATTGGCGTGCTCCCTTGGGTTGGGCTCCGTATTGCCCGGTAGCGCTCCTTGTTGGCGATCGGAGAGCATCTTAGTGATTTGCCCAATTTATGTCTCCAAATTACGAAGAGATCCGGTGAGATTCCGGATATTGGCATCATTTGTACTTGTATATTTGGCGAACATCTCCTCTAAATTGGGAGCTTTTGGAGCTTGTGGTGGAATATATCCTGGTGGGATTGTGTTTGGTGGGCGAGCCGTGTTCCCCGGATTACTCCAAGAGAAGTTGGGGTGGTTCCTTATACCCGGGTGATAGGTATTACCATAATTAGTATTACCCGGATTAAAGGGTGGCCGATTCGGATTTCCCATATAATCCACATGCTCGGCCAACGTAGTGGGAGAGGGGGAAGAAGTAGGATCCCAGGTAGGTATAGAAGAGGGAGCATACATCTCTTCTAATCTTTTGTTTAACATCTCAACCTGGAGAGATAGATTGGAGACCGTATCAATTTCATACATCCCGGCCGGTTTAGGTGATTTAGACCGAGGTGTACTCCATTGATAGGTATTCAAAGCCATACCTTTTATAAGCTCTTTGGCGGCCGCCGGTGTTTTGTTATTAAGCGTTCCACCGGCGGCGGCATCGATATGTTGCCTAGGTTGAGAATTTAGGCCGTTATAGAAGGTTTGGATTTGTAACCAATCCGGAATTGCATGATGAGGACATCGACGAAGCAATTCCTTGAAGCGCTCCCAAGTATCATATAACGTTTCCGAATCAAGTTGGGAGAAATAAGTAATATCATTGCGTAATTTAGCCGTTTTAGATGGCGGAAAGTATTTCGTAAGAAATCATTCCGTCATTTCAGCCCATGTTGTGATTGATCCTCTTGGTAGAGAACTCAACCATTGCTTGGCTTTAGTGCGCAATGTAAATGGAAATAACCTTAGCCGGATGGCATCATCGGATACACCATTAATTTTAAAAGTATCGCATATTTCTAAGAAATTAGAAATATGCGCGTTTGGATCTTCATCTTGAAGCCCATCAAATTGTACATATTGTTGTACCATTTGGATGATGCTTGGCTTCAACTCAAAATTATTGGGGGCAATGGCGGGGCGAACAATACTAGATTGAGCCTCGTCCATGTTTGGACGGGCATAATAGGACATAGTTCGTTGTTCGACCGCATTTGGCTCACCCATATTGGAAGAAGAAGAAGAAAGAGATATAGGAGAATGAGAAGAAGAACTAAATGAAGAAGGAGAAGAAGAAGACGGTGACGGAGAGAGAATTAAAGACGGATTAGGAGTGTCTCCTAAGGATTCCGTATATTGAAAATTCAGAACTCGAAATTGTAAGCGGTGCCGAAGGGTTCGCTCGATTTCCGGATCCAAATCAAAAAGAGGTGATGGATTCCCTCGGGTCATACACAAGAACAAAACAAAAGATAAAAGTTTTAAGGTTTAAAAATTTATAAGATAAAATTTCCCGGACTTCCCAAGGGCTACCTAGTGACGGGTTCGCAAGGTACTAGGCGGTATTGCAGGATGAAAACCCGACACGGCCCTTTCGCAAGAAATTTTAAATATAAAAATTTAAAGATAAAACTTTTGAAAGAAAAAGTTTGTTTTTTTTTGAAATAAAAGAAAAAGAAAATGATAAAACTAATAGATCCTTGCTTTCAAAATATCAACAAAGAAAAGTCCCCGGCAACAGCGCCAAAAACTTGATGTTGATTTTCTAGAAGTTAAATTACAACCAAACTAGAATCCCGAGTAGGCAAGCGTACCTATCAAAATGCAGTATAGGAAGTGTCGTATTGCGATTCGGGGCCTGTTGAGTACTTGTACTCACAAGGAAGAGCTATTATTTTATCAAACGGAAAAGTTGGTTTGATTATACTAGATAATAAAACTAAGACTGAAGCTAAAGAGAAATTCAAATATGAGAAAGCTAGCACTTGATCTAGAATCCCCTTAGACTAAAATAAATCTTCTTGGACAATAATGAAATGCGAGTTCTTAATTATACTCACTCGACCGTGGAGGTTCCTAAAATATAGAAGCGTCTCTCTCGAGCTCATGCTTCTAACTAACCTTAGGTTGATCGATTAAGACCTCTCGGCCAGTCGAAACCCCTAAGCTTGCTTTATGCGGTGAACCTCACTCTTGGATTTGACTCCAATCCTGAAGATTTACGTCGTCCTCTCTCGAGGAGTGCATTCAACTCCTTTTATCTTTGAGTGATCTCCTCGTATCCGCAACCTCTCGGTCATTTAGGATACGGATCTTAGATCGAAGATCATATCCGCGTAATATGAATTCGATGAAATAAAAATCAAAGATAAATCATAGTGAGAACAATTAAGAACAAGACATTTAATAAGAAGGAGAAAGATCTATTTTATTCTAAGGTTCATCATGATCAAGTGCTAAAAGAAGATTAGCTACTCATCATGATTAGGGAAATACAAAATGAAGTAGGAAAAGACATGTTTGAAATGGAAATAACTAAAATTAAAGTTACAACAAAGGTAAATCTAACTTAGAAATGAGAAAATACAGCAAAAGAAACAGAAAATTACAAGACTCCAACTCCCAAAATTCGACTCCTCAGCATCTGAAGCTGTCTGGAATTTATAGAAAAATTTCTATTTGGTCACGCCCCTAGGTCACGCCTGTGACCTAGGGCGTGTCAGGCTCGGAACCGTCGTCTTGAAAGCCCGGGAACGTTGGAGGAGAAATCGCCAAAATTGGTTAACTGACGGGTCACGCCCCTAGGTCACGCCCGTGACCTAGGGCGTGTCACGGCTGTTTCTGGAAATGGCGGGAAGCTGAAAACGGCGGGAGTAAAAGTGGTCTTCAAGAAGGTGTCACGCCCCCTAGTCACGCCCGTGACTAGGGGCGTGTCTTGCTGTAACGGAAATCTGGCGGCAACGGCTGGAACGGCGCGCTAATGTCTGGTAACTTCCTTGACACGCCCTGGGTCACGCCCGTGACCCAGGCGTGTAATTTTAATCCGACGTGGCACGGTCAGCTGTTATGTCGCAGACCGTCATGCCCCGTGTAAAGGGTACACGGGCGTGTCACATTTCGACACGGGCGTGTCTGGGCCGGTCGACGATCTTCAGGCGCGTCCGGCGATTCGCTGCTGCGGACTTGTGATTTGTGTGTCACGCCCCTGTGTCACGCCGAGGTAGGGCGTGTCACAGGGCGTGTCTAGGCAGAAAACAGGAAAATACTTGTTTTGCTCCAAATAACCTGTAGATCAGCCCTGCAAGATTAAAAATGATTTTATTAGAATAAATAGATATAAATTATAGAAACAAGTTAAAATAAACTTAATATTATAAAATTAATATAAAATATCTAACTATTAATATAAAATAGTAAAATAAAAAGATAGAAATAATTAGAGTTATCAAATACCCCCATACTTATCCGTTTGCTAGTCCCGAGCAAACAACTTCCTATAGGGAGTAGAAAAAATTTTAAATGCTAGAAAAGAAAATTGAACCTAAGGAGTAAAATGCGAAGTCTTATGCCTATGTTTGTAGATACTTTTGTAGAAAGACATACTCAGCATACAAATTAGGTTTTTATTTTTCTTAAAATGCGTTTTCACTATTATTTTTACTTTTAAGATGAAAATCCGGTAAATCTTAAAATTATCTTTAGGGAGAGTGTAGCGTGCGTACTAAGATAACATTGCACAAACAAAGATTAAGATACCCTCCAAAGAAATTCATCAATGTCGATGGCCATAGGCTTGCCCTTTAACACTCTCGCCACGACACTAGTCTAACTTATAAACATAAATCAATAGGGCTTAATTAGGTTAAAATGTAGGCTTAGGTTTTTGGTGAGGGTGATCAAAGATAAACACGATGGCTAGTCACACCAAAACCTAGAGAAGCTTGTACATAAAGATTTGCTATGGCTTTAAAGAACGTAGCCAAATTCCTAAATTCCTTTGTTTCTTTTCTTATTTTTTTTTAACTCTCTCATCATATTGAAATTTTTTTTTTACCTCCTCATTTTTTAATGATAAGTTTTTTTTTCTTTATTTTGAAGAGGAGAGAAAAATAAATCAACTTTTTTTTTATAAGACAAGAGCCATCAAAAATGAAAAGGCTCCTAATCACTCACAAAATATTTCTACATTTGTTCTTTCAAGCTCGGGTTTAGGTGTGTAATTAGGATGCTTTTTAGGCTTTGGTAAATCATTTGGTGGAGCTAAAACAAAAGGAAAAGGTAATAGACTCAAATTGGCTAAGCAAAGTTAAAATTTTAGGTGCGGGTACAAAAGCTCAAACTTGCCAAAAGAAGTGCCTAAATCATATTTATGCTAATGAGTTTAACTTATGCAAAGTCTTGAGAATAGTTAGAGGGCAAGTTCTAGACATCGAAAAAGAATAACTCTCTCTTGGTCCGTGAAATATCTCTCTAGTAAACTTCTACTTACTCACCTAAATTATTTTAAAGTTTTACCGGTTTTCATAATTGAAGTAAAATAAGTTGTTTCTACGCATTTAGAAAAATGAAAATCTAATTATATGCTGAATATTTAGATCTACTAAAAATTCTACTTACACGTGCACTTAACTAGAAACACAGCATGGCCAACAGTTCTACTCCAAAATTCAACATTCAATTAAAACATCAAAATTCTCTAAACACTATAAACAAGTTGAATTACTAGGAATTTTGCATGTGAATAAATATAGAAATAAAGACTTCTCTAATTTAATTTTGATTTTCTATTTTTTCATTTTTTTTTTATTTTTATTTTGGAAAAACAAAATTTTAAGACAAAATAAAATTTTTTAAGTTTTAAATTTGTTTTAAAAATATTTTTGTGGTTTTTGTTTTAAAAATTTTTTGAAAAATTTTTATAAGTTTTGCTTGAGAAATATCCCTCCCCCATACTTAAGCAATACATTGTCCCCAATGTAAAAATAAAGAAGAAAAGTGAAGAGAGGAGACTTCCCTGAAAATGCAAGCCAGCATCAAAAGAGACCTGTACAAGATGATGAAAGCAAAACATAATATTTTATAGATATTTTTTTTTCATCATAATAATAAAAACAGATATAGAAGAATAAAAATACAGATACAAAGAGGTGTCCCTCTACAAATCCAAAGAAATGAAAAGGCAGCTACTCCTGGTCAGAAACGTACTCGTGCTCCTGATAGAAAGTCCGCATGTTCGCGAACTCGCGAGTAATATGCGCTATGGAGGAAGTATGGTTTCGCTCGAGCACGGTGAAGCGCGCATCAAAAGAAGCGAAGCGACCGTCAAAATGGGTTTGCATCTGGTCTATGCGAGTATGGAGCAACCCAAATTGCCGGTCCTAATAATTTGCAGGATCGGGCGCTGGAGCAGAGTGCAACGGTGGTGGCGGAATCTGCGGGGAAGGATGAGTACCACTGGGACCGGCACCATGATCAAGATCAAGATCACCGCCACCAATGAACGGGGGAACAGCCTCAAACTCGCCGTCGCGTCGGCGAGCTAAACCAAGCGCCTGAAGTGTCGGGAACTGAAGAGGCTGCGGCGTTTGCATGCAAGTGAGCCGTGGAAGAGCAGCCCACACGCCGGTCTGCTTGGCGAGGAAAGAGATGAAATTCCCGCCGTGCACCGCTCCCAATCTCACATTTTCGGCCTGGTGCCGAAAGAAAATGGCGAGCATGTAACCAAGGTTGAGTGGGACCCGGTAAAACATATTATACAAGTATAGTAAGTCCGCCCGAGTCACCACGCCGTGGCTATCGCCGCGTCCAGAAATGGTAAAAGAGAGAAGGTTGTGCAGAATACGTAAAGCGGGGGAGATGAGGTGGCTACCCTTAGATTTCTTTGGAGTGTAGGGGGCGACGTCATTACTAATTTCCGACCAAAAAGTAGGGAGACTGAAGTCGGGAGGGAAATCAGTTTTTAGGTCGGGGTCGGCGGGGGAAGTGGAAAAGGCCTCCGAGCAAAAGCCCATGGCAATATTGAGTTGGCGGATGGTGAGCTGGTGCATCATCCCGCCCAGGCGAAAGAGGATGAAATCATCTTGCGCCGCCCAACGGTACTCAAATGAGGCCAAGAACTCAATGGTGAGCTCGAGGAAAGCAGGCTCAGAAATGGAGAAGAGGGGATCCCACCCTTGGGTAGAGATGAGCTCCCGAACTAGCTCCGCTGCTCCGAATTGGGCGAGGATGGCCCAATCCAAGATCCGGAACACGCCAAAGGGTTTGGCGCGCAGTCTCTCGCTTCGATCTTGTTGGGTTGCATTCTCGAAAAGGAGCATGGCCTCCGCCGAGGCTGGATCAGCGGGGTGCTCGGAGGAGGAAGCGGTGGATCGAGCGTGGTGGCGAGGCATGGTGAGAATTGTGGAGGAAATTTCGGCCAAAGGGAGGAGAGAAGAGAAGGGTTGAAGGGTGGAGGTGTGAAGAGAAGAGGGGAGGAAAAAGTCTATTTATAGATTTTTTTTCGGGTCGGTCACGCCCCCCTATCACGCCCGTGACAGGGGGCGTGACAAGCCCGGGTCAAAGCAGAAAAGAATCCGAGGCAGACTGCCTCGGATTCGGGGTCACGCCTTAGAGTCACGCCGGTGACTTTGAGGGACACGCCCGTGACGTCGGGCGTGTAGGGGAATCCAAAGAGAATCCGATGCTACGGCATCAGATTCTTTAGTCACGCCCCAGAGTCACGCCCGTGACTCTGGGCATGTCAGTCAGATCTGACTTACTAGAAAGAATCCGAGGCGTGACTGGTCAACGCCTCGGATACCCGCGACACGGGCTCAACACGCCCGTGACAAAATATGTCACGCCCGTGTCACATCCGAATGACGGGCGGGAAAACCGAGTGAGGAGGAACCTCCCGTAGTCTTGGCAAAACACACCCATAACACGCCCGTGACCAATGGGTCACGGGCGTGACGGGCACGTGCATGAAATTTTTTTTTGTTTTTGTTTTTTTTTTGTTTTTTTTTTGTTTTTGGTTTTGTTTTTGTTTTTGTTTTTTTTTATATATTTAAATAAACTAAAAAAACAATAATTTACCGACTTGAAGAATAATGTAGGCTTGATGTTCGTCTCCGGCCGATCATCATGCATCGCAATTCTTCAATCCTGTAAAAACTCAACAACAAAATTAAAATAAAAAGACAAGATAACCATGGGATGCCTCCCACGAGCGCTTTGTTTATGGTCGGTGAGCTCGACCATAGTGACGCGCTCGCTACGTTATTGGATTTTCAGATGGGTAAGCCGGCGCATTAACAGGACGTTTGAAACCATTTGCTAGAGTTGAATTTTGTAAATGATTGGACATACGTTCACGTTCTAAAAATGGAGGTTTGTCAAACGAAGTTCTTAAGGGGTCACCACCTAATTCAAGAGGTTCTAAAATAGATGTGTGTGTGACCGAATGAGTATCACTAAATTCATGAGAAATTAAATTTAATGTTTCAAAATTGTCATCATGAAAAACAGGTGAATAACAATTTTTAGAAAATAAGATGGAGTCTTCTTTAGGAGAAGCCTCCAAATAGTAACATGAGTCGTCATTCGAGAGCGAATTTTTCATGGACGAGTCAATAGTAAAGGTAACTTCTTCATCTCCGACTCTAAGGAGAAGTTTACCGTTACTAACGTCTATAATGGCGCGCGCTGTGGCAAGAAAAGGGCGACCGAGAATAAGTGGTACCTCGGTGTCCGCTTCGATGTCAAAGATGACGAAATCTACCGGAAAGATAAATTTGTCAACTTTGACAAGCACATCCTATATGATCCCCATAGCGAGCTTGACAGACCGATCCGCCAATTGAATGCTTATTCTTGTGGGTTTAGGCTCTCTTAAACCCAATTTCTTAACTAAAGAATAAGGCATTAAATTTATCGAGGCGCCTAGATCGGCTAACGCACGTGTTACTAATAAATCGCCAAATAGACAAGGAATGGAGAAACTACCCGGATCAGGTAATTTCCTAGGCAATTTATTAAGTAATACTGCCGAACACTCCGCGTTCAATTGAACCGTGGAGAAATCCTCGAGTTTCTTTTTATTGGATAAAAGATCCTTGAGGTACTTGGCATACTTTGGCATTTGTGCGATAACTTCGCAAAATGGTAAATTTATTTGGATTTGTTTAAACATATCTAAAAATTTACCATGATGCTCATCCACCCGATCTTTGTGCATTCTAGACGGATAGGGAAGTGGTGGTTGATAAGGTTTTGGTTTAATATAACTAGAAGGCTTAGGAGGAGGGGAAGGTGCAGAAATTGTTACCTCCGTATCAACCGGATTTGGAGAAGGTGTTACCTCCTTCCCGCTCCGTAGAGTGATGGCATTGGCGTGATCCCTTGGGTTGGGCTCCGTATTGCTCGGTAGCGCTCCTTGTTGGCGATCGGAGAGCATCTTAGCGATTTGCCCAATTTGTGTCTCCAAATTACGAAGAGATCCGGTGAGATTCCGGATATTGGCATCATTTGTACTTGTATATTTGGCGAACATCTCCTCTATATTGGGAGCTTTTGGAGCTTGTGGTGGAATATATCCTGGTGGGATTGTGTTTGGTGGGCGAGCCGTGTTCCTCGGATTACTCCATGAGAAGTTGGGGTGGTTCCTTATACCCGGGTGATAGGTATTACCATAATTAGTATTACCCGGATTAAAGGGTGGCCGATTCGGATTTCCCATATAATCCACATGCTCGGCCAACGTAGTGGGAGAGGGGGAAGAAGTAGGATCCCAGGTAGGTATAGAAGAGGGAGCAGACATCTCATCTAATCTTTTGTTTAGCATCTCAACCTGGAGAGATAGATTGGAGACCGTATCAATTTCATACATCCCGGCCGGTTTAGGTGATTTAGACCGAGGTGTACTCCATTGATAGGTATTCAAAGCCATACCTTCTATAAGCTCTTGGGCGGCCGCCGGTGTTTTGTTATTAAGCGTTCCACCGGCTGCGGCATCGATATGTTGCCTCGTTTGAGAATTTAGGCCGTTATAGAAGGTTTGGATTTGTAACCAATCCGAAATTGCATGATGAGGACATCGACGAAGCAATTCCTTGAAGCGCTCCCAAGTATCATATAACGTTTCCGAATCAAGTTGGGAGAAATAAGTAATATCATTGCGCAATTTAGCCATTTTAGCTGGCGGAAAGTATTTCGTAAGAAATCTTTCCGTCATTTCAGCCCATGTTGTGATTGATCCTCTTGGTAGAGAACTCAACCATTGCTTGGCTTTAGTGCGCAATGTAAATGGAAATAACCTTAGCCAGATGGCATCATCGGACACACCATTAATTTTAAAAGTATCGCATATTTCTAAGAAATTAGAAATATGCGCGTTTGGATCTTCATCTTGAAGCCCATCAAATTGTACATATTGTTGTAACATTTGGATGATGCTTGGCTTCAACTCAAAATTATTGGGGGCAATGGCGGGGCGAACAATACTAGATTGAGCCTCGTCCAAGTTTGGACGGGCATAATAGGACATAGTTCGTTGTTCGACCGCATTTGGCTCTCCCATATTGGAAGAAGAAGAAGAAAGAGATCTAGGAGAATGAGAAGAAGAACTAAATGAAGAAGGAGAAGAAGAAGACGGTGACGGAGAGAGAATTAAAGACGGATTAGGAGTGTCTCCTAAGGATTCCGTATCTTGAAAATTCGGAACTCAAAATTGTAAGCGGTACCGAAGGGTTCGCTCGATTTCCGGATCCAAATCAAAAAGAGGTGACGGATTCCCTCGGGTTATACACAAGAACAAAACAAAAGATAAAAGTTTTAAGGTTTAAAAATTTATAAGATAAATTTTCACGGTCTTCCCAAGGGCTACCCAGAGACGGGTTCGCAAGGTACTAGGTGGTATTGCGGGATGAAAACCCGACACGGCCCTTTCGCAAGAAATTTTAAATATAAAAATTTAAAGATAAAACTTTTGAAAGAAAAAGTTTGTTTTTTTTTTGAAATAAAAGAAAAAGAAAATGATAAAACTAATAGATCCTTGCTTTCAAAATATCAACAAAGAAAAGTCCCCGGCAACGGCGCCAAAAACTTGATGTTGATTTTCTAGAAGTTAAATTACAACCAAACTAGAATCCTGAGTAGGCAAGCGTACCTATCGAAATGCAGTATAGGAAGTGTCGTATTGCGATTCGGGGCCTGTTGAGTACTTGTACTCACAAGGAAGAACTATTATTTTATCAAACGGAAAAGTTGGTTTGATTATACTAGATATTAAAACTAAGACTGAAGCTAAAGAGAAATTCAAATATGAGAAAGCTAGCACTTGATCTAGAATCCCCTTAGACTAAAATAAATCTTCTTGGACAATAATGAAATGCGAGTTCTTAATTATACTCACTCGACCGTGGAGGTTCCTAAAATATAGAAGCGTCTCTCTCGAGCTCATGCTTCTAACTAACCTTAGGTTGATCGATTAAGACCTCTCGGCCAGTCGAAACCCCTAAGATTTCTTTATGCGGTGAACCTCACTATTGGATTTGACTCCAATCCGGAAGATTTACGTCGTCCTCTCTCGAGGAGTGCATTCAACTCCTTTTATCTTTGAGTGATCTCCTCGTATCCGCAACCTCTCGGTCATTTAGGATACGGATCTTAGATCGAAGATCATATCCGCGTAATATGAATTCGATGAAATAAAAATCAAAGATAAATCGTAGTGAGAACAATTAAGAACAAGACATTTAATAAGAAGGAGAAAGATCTATTTTATTCTAAGGTTCATCATGATCAAGTGCTAAAAGAAGATTAGCTACTCATCATGATTAGGGAAATACAAAATGAAGTAGGAAAAGACATGTTTGAAATGGAAATAATTAAAATTAAAGTTACAACAAAGGTAAATCTAACTTAGAAATGAGAAAATACAGCAAAAGAAACAGAAAATTACAAGACTCCAACTCCCAAAATTCGACTCCTCAGCATCTGAAGCTGTCTGGAATTTATAGAAAAATTTCTGTTTGGTCACGCCCCTATGTCACGCCCGTGACCTAGGGCGTGTCAGGCTCAGAACCGTCGTCTTGAAAGCCCGGGAACGTTGGAGGAGAAACCGCCAAAATTGGTTAACTGACGGGTCACGCCCCTAGGTCACGCCCGTGACCTAGGGCGTGTCACGGCTGTTTCTGGAAACGGCGGGAAGCTGAAAACGGCGGGAGTAAAAGTGGTCTTCAAGAAGGTGTCACGCCCCCTAGTCACGCCCGTGACTAGGGGCGTGTCTTGCTGTAACGGAAATCTGGCGGCAACGGCTGGAACGACGCGCTAATGTCTGGTAACTTCCTTGACACGCCCTGGGTCACGCCAGTGACCCAGGCGTGTAATTTTAATCCGACGTGGCACGGTCAGCTGTTATGTCGCAGACCGTCACGCCCCGTGTAAAGGGTATACGGGCGTGTCACATTTCGACACGGGCGTGTTTGGGCCGGTCGACGATCTTCAGGCGCGTCCGGCGATTCGCTGCTGTGGACTTGAGATTTGTGTGTCACGCCCCTGTGTCACGCCCAGGTAGGGCGTGTCACAGGGCGTGTCTAGGCAGAAAATAGGAAAATACTTGTTTTGCTCCAAATAACCTGTAGATCAGCCCTACAAGATTAAAAATGATTTTATTAGAATAAATAGATATAAATTATAGAATCAAGTTAAAATAAACTTAATATTATAAAATTAATATAAAATATCTAACTATTAATATAAAATAGTAAAATAAAAAGATAGAAATAATTAGATTTATCAAATACCCCCATACTTATCCGTTTGCTAGTCCCGAGCAAACAACTTCCTATAGGGAGTAGAAAAAATTTTAAATGCTAGAAAAGAAAATTGAACCTAAGGAGTAAAATGCGAAGTATTATGCCTATGTTTGTAGATACTTTTGTAGAAAGACTTACTCAGCATACAAATTAGGTTTTTATTTTTCTTAAAATGCGTTTTCACTATTATTTTTACTTTTAAGATGAAAATCCGGTAAATCTTAAAATTATCTTTAGGGAGAGTGTAGCGTGCGTACTAAGATAACATTGCACAAACAAAGATTAAGATACCCTCCAAAGAAATCCATCAATGTCGATGGCCATAGGCTTGCCCTTTCACACTCTCGCCACGACACTAGTCTAACTTATAAACATAAATCAATAGGGCTTAATTAGGTTAAAATGTAGGCTTAGGTTTTTGGTGAGGGTGATCAAAGATAAACACGATGGCTAGTCACACCAAAACCTAGAGAAGCTTGTACATAAAGATTTGCTATGGCTTTAAAGAACGTAGCCAAATTCCTAAATTCCTTTGTTTCTTTTCTTATTTTTTTTTAACTCTCTCATCATATTGAAATTTTTTTTCTACCTCCTCATTTTTTAATGATAAGTTTTTTTTTTCTTTATTTTGAAGAGGAGAGAAAAATAAATCAACTTTTTTTTTATAAGACAAGAGCCATCAAAAATGAAAAGGCTGCTAATCACTCACAAAATATTTCTACATTTGTTCTTTCAAGCTCGGGTTTAGGTGTGTAATTAGGATGCTTTTTAGGCTTTGGTAAATCATTTGGTGGAGCTAAAACAAAAGGAAAAGGTAATAGGCTCAAATTGGCTAAGCAAAGTTAAAATTTTAGGTGCGGGTACAAAAGCTCAAACTTGCCAAAAGAAGTGCCTAAATCATATTTATGCTAATGAGTTTAACTTATGCAAAGTCTTGAGAATAGTTAGAGGGCATGTTCTAGACATCGAAAAAGAATAACTCTCTCTTGGTCCGCGAAATATCTCTCTAGTAAACTTCTACTTACTCACCTAAATTATTTTAAAGTTTTACCGGTTTTCATAATTGAAGTAAAATAAGTTGTTTCTATGCATTTAGAAAAATGAAAATCTAATTATATGCTGAATATTTAGATCTACTAAAAATTCTACTTACACGTGCACTTAACTAGAAACACAGCATGGCCAACAGTTCTACTCCAAAATTCAACATTCAATTAAAACATCAAAATTCTCTAAACACTATAAACAAGTTGAATTACTAGGAATTTTGCATGTGAATAAATATAGAAATAAAGACTTCTCTAATTTAATTTTGATTTTCTATTTTTTCATTTTTTTTTATTTTTATTTTGGAAAAACAAAATTTTAAGACAAAATAAAATTTTTTAAGTTTTAAATTTGTTTTAAAATTTTTTTGTGGTTTTTGTTTTAAAATTTTTTTGAAAAATTTTTATAAGTTTTGCTTGAGAAATATCCCTCCCCCATACTTAAGCAATATATTGTCCCCAATGTAAAAATAAAGAAGAAAAGTGAAGAGAGGAGACTTCCCTGAAAATGCAAGCCAGCATCAAAAGAGATCTGTACAAGATGATGAAAGCAAAACATAATATTTTATAGATATTTTTTTTTTCATCATAATAATAAAAACAGATACAGAAGAATAAAAATACAGATACAAAGAGGTGTCCCTCTACAAATCCAAAGAAAAGAAAAGGCAGCTACTCCTGGTCAGAAACATACTCGTGCTCCTGATAGAAAGTCCGCATGTTCGCGAACTCGCGAGTAATATGCGCTATGGAGGAAGTATGGTTTCGCTCGAGCACGGTGAAGCGCGCATCAAAAGAAGCGAAGCGACCGTCAAAATGGGTTTGCATCTGGTCTATGCGAGTATGGAGCAACCCAAATTGCCGGTCCCAATAATTTGCAGGATCGGGCGATGGAGCAGAGTGCAACGGTGGTGGCGGAATCTGCGGGGAAGGATGAGTACCGCTGGGACCGGCACCATGATCAAGATCAAGATCACCGCCACCAACAAACGGGGGAACAGCCTCAAACTCGCCGTCGCGTCGGCGAGCTAAACCAAGCGCCTGAAGTGTCGGGAACTGAAGAGGCTGCGGCGTTTGCATGCAAGTGAGCCGCGGAAGAGCAGCCCACACGCCGGTCTGCTTGGCGAGGAAAGTGATGAAATTCCTACCGTGCACCGCTCCCAATCTCACATTTTTGGCCTGGTGCCGAAAGAAAATGGCGAGCATGTAACCAAGGTTGAGTGGGACCCGGTAAAACATACTATACAAGTATAGTATGTCCGCCCGAGTCACCACGCCGTGGCTAATACCGAATCCGGAAATGGTAAAAGAGAGAAGGTTGTGCAGAATACGTAAAGCGGGGGAGATGAGGTGGCTACCCTTAGATTTCTTTGTAGTGTAGGGGGCGACGTCAATACTAATTTCCGACCAAAAAGTAGGGAGACTGAAGTCGGGAGGGAAATCAGTTTTTAGGTCGGGGTAGGCGGGGGAAGTGGAAAAGGCCTCCGAGCAAAAGCCCATGGCAACATTGAGTTGGCGGATGGTGAGCTGGTGCATCATCCCGCCCAGGCGAAAGATGATGAAATCATCTTGCGCCGCCCAACGGAACTCAAATGAGGCCAAGAACTCAATGGTGAGCTCGAGGAAAGCAGGCTCAGAAATGGAGAAGAGGGGATCCCACCCTTGGGTAGAGATGAGCTCCCGAACTAGCTCCGCTGCTCCGAATTGGGCGAGGATGGCCCAATCCAAGATCCGGAACACGCCAAAGGGTTTGGCGCACAGTCTCTCGCTTTGATCTTGTTGGGTTGCATTCTCGAAAAGGAGCATGGCCTCCGCCGAGGCTGGATCAGCGGGGTGCTCGGAGGAGGAAGCGGTGGATCGAGCGTGGTGGCGAGGCATGGTGAGAATTGTGGAGGAAATTTCGGCCAAAGGGAGGAGAGAAGAGAAGGGTTGAAGGGTGGAGGTGTGAAGAGAAGAGGGGAGGAAAAAGTCTATTTATAGATTTTTTTTCGGGTCGGTCACGCCCCCCTGTCACGCCCGTGACAGGGGGCGTGACAAGCCCGGGTCAAAGCAGAAAAGAATCCGAGGCGCACTGCCTCGGATTCGGGGTCACGACTCAGAGTCACGCCCGTGACTCTGAGGGACACGCCCGTGACGTCGGGCGTGTAGGGGAATCCAAAGAGAATTCGATGCTACGGCATCGGATTCTTTAGTCACGCACCAGAGTCACGCCCGTGACTCTGGGCGTGTCAGTCAGATCTGACTGACTAGAAAGAATCCGAGGCGTGACTGGTCAATGCCTCGGATACCCGCGACACGGGCTCAACACGCCCGTGATAAAATATGTCACGCCCGTGTCACATCCGAATGACAGGCGGGAAAACCGAGGGAGGAGGAACCTCCCGCAGTCTTGGCAAAACACGCCCATAACACGCCCGTGACCAATGGGTCACGGGCGTGACGGGCGCGTGCACGAAATTTTTTTTTTTCGCTTTTTTTTTCCTTTTTTTTCTTTTTATTTTTTTTTTTTTTTTTTTTTGTTTTTTTTTGTTTTTGTTTTTTTTTGTTTTTTTTATATATTTAAATAAACTAAAAAAAACAATAATTTACCGACTTGAAGAATAATGTAGACTTGATGTTCGTCTCCGGCCGATCATCATGCATCGCAATTCTTCAATCCTGTAAAAACTCAACAACAAAATTAAAATAAAAAGACAAGATAACCATGAGATGCCTCCCACGAGCGCTTTGTTTATGGTCGGTGAGCTCGACCATAGTGACACGCTCGCTACGTTATTGGATTTTCAGATGGGTAAGCCGGCGCATTAACAGGACGTTTGAAACCATTTGCTAGAGTTGAATTTTGTAAATGATTGGACATACGTTCACGTTCTAAAAATGGAGGTTTGTCAAACGAAGTTCTTAAGGGGTCACCACCTAATTCAAGAGGTTCTAAAATAGATGTGTGTGTGACCGAATGAGTATCACTAAATTCATGAGAAATTAAATTTAAAGTTTCAAAATTGTCATCATGAAAAACAGGTGAATAACAATTTTTAGAAAATAAGATGGAGTCTTCTTTAGGAGAAGCCTCCAAATAGTAACATGAGTCGTCATTCGAGAGCGAATTTTTCATGGACGAGTCAATTGTAAAGGTAACTTCTTCATCTCCGACTCTAAGGAGAAGTTTACCGTTACTAACGTCTATAATGGCGCGCGCTGTGGCAAGAAATGGGCGACCGAGAATAAGTGGTACCTCGGTGTCCGCTTTGATGTCAAAGATGACGAAATCTACCGGAAAGATAAATTTGTCAACTTTGACAAGCACATCCTCTATGATCCCCATAGCGAGCTTGACAGACCGATCCGCCAATTGAATGCTTATTCTTGTGGGTTTAGGCTCTCCTAAACCCAATTTCTTAACTAAAGAATAAGGCATTAAATTTATCGAGGCACCTAGATCGGCTAACGCACGTGTTACTAATAAATCGCCAAATAGACAAGGAATGGAGAAACTACCCGGATCAGGTAATTTCCTAGGCAATTTATTAAGTAATACTGCCGAACACTCCGCGTTCAATTGAACCGTGGAGAAATCCTCGAGTTTCTTTTTATTGGATAAAAGATCCTTGAGGTACTTGGCATACTTTGGCATTTGTGCGATAACTTCGCAAAATGGTAAATTTATTTGGATTTGTTTAAACATATCTAAAAATTTACCATGATGCTCATCCACCCGGTCTTTGTGCATTCTAGACGGATAGGGAAGTGGTGGTTGATAAGGTTTTGGTTTAATATAACTAGAAGGCTTAAGAGGAGGGGAAGGTGCAGAAATTGTTACCTCCGTATCAACCGAATTTGGAGAAGGTGTTACCTCCTTCCCGCTCCGTAGAGTGATGGCATTGGCGTGCTCCCTTGGGTTGGGCTCTGTATTGCCCGGTAGCGCTCCTTGTTGGCGATCGGAGATCATCTTAGCGATTTGCCCAATTTGTGTCTCCAAATTACGAAGAGATCCGGTGAGATTCCGGATATTGACATCATTTGTACTTGTATATTTGGCGAACATCTCCTCTATATTGGGAGCTTTTGGAGCTTGTGGTGGAATATATCCTGGTGGGATTGTGTTTGGTGGGCGAGCCGTGTTCCCCGGATTACTCCAAGAGAAGTTGGGGTGGTTCCTTATACCCGGGTGATATGTATTACCATAATTAGTATTACCCGGATTAAAGGTTGGCCGATTCGGATTTCCCATATAATCCACATGCTCGGCCAACGTAGTGGGAGAGGGGGAAGAAGTAGGATCCCAGGTAGGTATAGAAGAGGGAGCAGACATCTCTTCTAATCTTTTGTTTAGCATCTCAACCTGGAGAGATAGATTGGAGACCGTATCAATTTCATACATCCCGGCCGGTTTAGGTGATTTAGACCGAGGTGTACTCCATTGATAGGTATTCAAAGCCATACCTTCTATAAGCTCTTGGGCGGCCGCCAGTGTTTTGTTATTAAGCGTTCCACCTGCGGCGGCATCGATATGTTGCCTAGTTTGAGAATTTAGGCCGTTATAGAAGGTTTGGATTTGTAACCAATCCGGAATTGCATGATGAGGACATCGACGAAGCAATTCCTTGAAGCGCTCCCAAGTATCATATAACATTTCCGAATCAAGTTGGGAGAAATAAGTAATATCATTGCGCAATTTAGCCGTTTTAGGTGGCGGAAAGTATTTCGTAAGAAATCTTTCCGTCATTTCAGCCCATGTTGTGATTGATCCTCTTGGTAGAGAACTCAACCATTGCTTGGCTTTAGTGCGCAATGTAAATGGAAATAACCTTAGTCGGATGGCATCATCGGATACACCATTAATTTTAAAAGTATCGCATATTTCTAAGAAATTAGAAATATGCGCGTTTGGATCTTCATCTTGAAGCCCATCAAATTGTACATATTGTTGTACCATTTGGATGATGCTTGGCTTCAACTCAAAATTATTGGGGGCAATGGCGGGGCGAATAATACTAGATTGAGCCTCGTCCAAGTTTGGACGGGCATAATAGGACATAGTTCGTTGTTCGACCGCATTTGGCTCACCCATATTGGAAGAAGAAGAAGAAAGAGATCTAGGAGAATGAGAAGAAGAACTAAATGAAGAAGGAGAAAAGAAGACGGTGACGGAGAGAGAATTAAAGACGGATTAGGAGTGTCTCCTAAGGATTCCGTATCTTGAAAATTCGGAACTCGAAATTGTAAGCGGTGCCGAAGGGCTCGATTTTTGGATCCAAATTAAAAAGAGGTGACGGATTTCCTCGGGTTATACACAAGAACAAAACAAAAGATAAAAGTTTTAAGGTTTAAAAATTTATAAGATAAAATTTCCCGGACTTCCCAAGGGCTACCCATAGACGGGTTCGCAAGGTACTAGGCGGTATTGCGGGATGAAAACCCGACACGGCCCTTTCGCAAGAAATTTTAAATATAAAAATTTTAAGATAAAACTTTTGAAAGAAAAAGTTTGTTTTTTTTTTTGAAATAAAAGAAAAAGAAAATGATAAAACTAATAGATCCTTGCTTTCAAAATATCAACAAAGAAAAGTCCCCGGCAACGGCGCCAAAAACTTGATGTTGATTTTCTAGAAGTTAAATTACAACCAAACTAGAATCCCGAGTAGGCAAGCGTACCTATCGAAATGCAGTATAGGAAGTGTCGTATTGCGATTCGGGGCCTGTTGAGTACTTGTACTCACAAGGAAGAGCTATTATTTTATCAAACGGAAAAGTTGGTTTGATTATACTAGATATTAAAACTAAGACTGAAGCTAAAGAGAAATTCAAATATGAGAAAGCTAGCACTTGATCTAGAATCCCCTTAGACTAAAATAAATCTTCTTGGACAATAATGAAATGCGAGTTCTTAATTATACTCACTCGACCGTGGAGGTTCCTAAAATATAGAAGAGTCTCTCTCGAGCTCATGCTTCTAACTAACCTTAGGTTGATCGATTAAGACCTCTCGGCCAGTCGAAACCCCTAAGCTTGCTTTATGCGGTGAACCTCACTATTGGATTTGACTCCAATCCGGAAGATTTACGTCGTCCTCTCTCGAGGAGTGCATTCAACTCCTTTTATCTTTGAGTGATCTCCTCGTATCCGCAACCTCTCGGTCATTTAGGATACGGATCTTAGATCGAAGATCATATCCGCGTAATATGAATTCGATGAAATAAAAATCAAAGATAAATCGTAGTGAGAACAATTAAGAACAAGACATTTAATAAGAAGGAGAAAGATCTATTTTATTCTAAGGTTCATCATGATCAAGTGCTAAAAGAAGATTAGCTACTCATCATGATTAGGGAAATACAAAATGAAGTAGGAAAAGACATGTTTGAAATGGAAATAACTAAAATTAAAGTTACAACAAAGGTAAATTTAACTTAGAAATGAGAAAATACAGCAAAAGAAACAGAAAATTACAAGACTCCAACTCCCAAAATTCGACTCCTCAGCATCTGAAGCTGTCTGGAATTTATAGAAAAATTTCTGTTTGGTCACGCCCCTAGGTCACGCCCGTGACCTAGGGCGTGTCAGGCTCGGAACCGTCGTCTTGAAAGCCCGGGAACGTTGGAGGAGAAACCGCCAAAATTGGTTAACTGACGGGTCACGCCCCTAGGTCACGCCCGTGACCTAGGGCGTGTCACGGCTGTTTCTGGAAACGGCGGGAAGCTGAAAACGGCGGGAGTAAAAATGGTCTTCAAGAAGGTGTCACGCCCCCTAGTCTCGCCCGTGACTAGGGGCGTGTCTTGCTGTAACGGAAATCTGGCGGCAACAGCTGGAACGGCGCGCTAATGTCTGGTAACTTCCTTGACACGCCCTGGGTCACGCCCGTGACCCAGGCGTGTAATTTTAATCCGACGTAGCACGGTCAGCTATTATGTCGCAGACCGTCACGCCCCGTGTAAAGGGTACACGGGTGTATCACATTTCGATACGGGCGTGTCTGGGCCGGTTAACGATCTTCAGGCGCGTCTAGCGATTCGCTGCTGCGGACTTGAGATTTGAGTGTCACGCCCCTGTGTCACGCCCAGGTAGGGCGTGTTATAGGGCGTGTCTAGGCAGAAAACAGGAAAATACTTGTTTTTCTCCAAATAACCTGTAGATCAGCCCTGCAAGATTAAAAATGATTTTATTAGAATAAATAGATATAAATTATAGAAACAAGTTAAAATAAACTTAATATTATAAAATTAATATAAAATATCTAACTATTAATATAAAATAGTAAAATAAAAAGATAGAAATAATTAGAGTTATCAGCAGGCTAAGATAGCTCAGGACCCCGTTGGGGGTGTAGTTGTTCCTCCCCCTCCTGCTCCTCTTGTGCCTCCAGTTGTAGTGCCCCCGGAGATGGCCTTCATATCTCAGTTTCAGTGACTTAGGCCCCCTACTTATGACGGGCAGGCGGATTTTATGATTTTGGATGACTGGCTGATTTCTATAGAGGAGATGTTCTCCTCTTCCGGGATAACGGATGATCAGAAAGTAATGCTCGCTGCCTACCAGCTCAAGAGATTGTCAAAGTGTTGGTGGCTGAGGGAGAAGGAAAGAATGGTGGCAGGATGCACCTGGGAGTCATTTAAGGAGATGCTGTTAAGTAAATTTCTGCACTCGGTCGAGCGAGACTGGTTGATGAATGACTTCCTGCATTTAAAGCAAAGGAAACTCACGGTTAGTGAGTATGAGATTGAGTTTAGCAAACTGAGTCGGTTTGCTCCTAGACTTGTGAGTGTTGAAGCAGACCGAGTTAAGCAGTTTCTTGGTGGGCTAAGAAGCGACGTTCAGCAGTTTGCAAATGCCTACGGAGTAGTCAGTTATGCCAGAGTGGTGGAAGCTGCTTTGAAAGTTGAGGCCATTGAGAATGCTAAGAACAGAGGCCAGCAGGCGAGGCAAGACAAGCGGAAGTCTGTTGGTGGGAAAGGCCCCTAGGAACCTGATGCAGTTTCAATAAAGAAGACCAAGGGGACGTGTAGCTTCTGCGGCCGGCCAGGCCACCCCCTGGAGAAGTGCTTCAAGAGATTGGCAACACAGAAGAAAGAACAAGTCCATGCTATTGAGGGTGCTACCAGAGGGGATGTGGTGTGTTCCTTGTGTGGAAGGAAGGGGCATGATGTGGCCCGTTGTTGGTCGAAAGATAAAGTTTGCTTTCAGTGTCGTCAAAAGTGCCATCTCAAGACGAGGTGCCCTCAGGCGAACCCCTTCTCCCAGTAGTTCCATTGCAGGCGTTGTCGCCACCCCCGCGCGTGGATAAAGGCAAGGGGAAGCTGAATGTTATCTCTTCAGAGGAAGCGTTGACATCGACCCATGTCATTTCAGGTAAGATTTCTTCCTAACTTGAATTTTCTACTTCTTGTATAGTTTAGATTTTTTTCCCTTAGTTGTGTGGATTGCTATATAGGGAGATTTAAGGTAAAGAACCGTTGGGCGCGCGTTCTTTTCGATTCTGGCGCCACCCATTCTTTTGTTGCGAGGGCTTTCGTGGACCGATTCCATTTGGGCCTAGATGGTGTAGGTGGAGCTTTCTACATCAAGTTCCCATCAGGCGACTCTGTGATTTCAGACTTGGGTATTCAGGGCAACCCTATCTTGTTGGGAGACTTTCTAGCTAAGGCAGATCTGAAAGTGATTTATCTAGAGGACTTCGACATTATCCTAGGCATGGATTGGTTGTCCAAATATGATGTGGTTATCCAGTGCAAGTGTAAGGGCTTGGACTTCGTGAAGGACAACGATCAGCCCGGGAGCGTTTATGCCGATCCACTTCAGGTGTCTCCGGTTATTTCTGCGGTACGTGCTCGAAGTTGCTTGTTTTGGGCTGTTTAGCCTGTTTGGTCTCTCTAGTATGGGCAGATGTTTGTGTGCCGAGGTTGGAAGAGATTCCAGTTTTTTGTGAGTTCCCTGATGTTTTTCCTGCTTATCTTACCTGTCTTCCACCCGATAGAGATGTCGAGTTTGCCATAGATTTGGAGCCGGGTACGCGTCCTATTGCTAAGGCGCCGTACCGCATGGCCCCACGAGAGTTGGAGGAGTTGCGGATCCAGCTATATGAGATGTTGGCAAAGGGTTTAATCAGGCCTAGTTCGTCACCCTGGGGTGCGCCTGTGCTGTTCGTAAAGAAGAAAAATGGGTCTATGAGGCTATGCATCGACTACAGAGAGCTGGACAAGGTATGAATTAAGAACAGGTACCCTCTGCCTCAGATTGATGATTTGTTTGACCAGCTGAGTGGTAGTGCTGTGTTTTCAAAGATAGACCTTCGTTCGGGCTATCACTAGTTGAGGATTCGTGAGTCAGATTTTCCGCGAACGGCGTTCTGATCTCGTCATGGGCATTTCGAGTTCTTAGTCATGTCATTTGGTTTGACTAATGCGCGCCTTCAGATTTCATGGATTTTATGAACCATGTGTTCGAGGATTACTTAGACAAGTTTGTGATTGTCTTTATTGACGACGTTTTGGTGTACTCCCGGAATGCAGAAGATCATGATTGGCATTTGCGTCTAGTCTTGACGACTTTGAGAGACCATAAGCTTTATACTAAGCTAAGCAAATGTGAATTTTGGCTGCCTCAGGTATCTTTCCTCGGCCATGTGGTTAATAAGGAGGGGATCTCAGTAGACCCAGAGAAGATCGCTGCAGTTATGGATTGGGCGAGACCTGTTACTCCTCGTGAGATCAGAAGCTTCTTGGGTTTGGCAGGCTATTATAGAAGATTTGTGAAGGGGTTCTCCACCCTGTCTGCGCCATTGACCAGGTTGACCCAAAAGAATGTAGCCTTCGTATGGGATGACAAGTGTGAAGAGGCTTTTGAGGAGCTAAAGAGAAGGCTATGTTCTGCTCCAATTTTGTCCTTACCTACTAAAGGTGCTGAGTATGAGGTATATGTGGATGCATCGCATATCGGGCTGGGATGCGTACAGATGCAAGGCGGGAAGGTGATTGCGTACGGGTCGAGACAGCTAAAGACTCATGAGAGGAATTACCCTACGCACGACCAAGAGTTTGTTGTCGTGATCTATGCTCTGAAGTTGTGGAGGCATTTGCTGTATGGGGTGCAATGCAGGATTTTTACTGATCATAAGAGCTTGAAGTATGTCTTCACGCAGAAGGAGTTGAACCTGCGTCAGCGGCGATGGTTAGAGTACGTGGACGACTATGATGTTGAGATTCAGTATCATCCGGGGAAGGCCAATGTGGTGGCCGACGCCCTGAGTCGAAAATCAGGGAAGATTTTTGGTCTCACAGCCGAGCTGTTAGTAGAGGAGTTTCTATTAATGGGCATTTTTGTGGGTAGCTGCGATGTGCAGAGTAGCCTGGCAGTTGCAGAGCCTTCATGGATCGCACTCACGAGATTGCATCAGAAAGATGATTCTGACCTTCTGCGGTTGTATCTTCGAGCTGAGAAAGGTGAGCTGCCAGATTTTTCTATAGATGGTTTCGGTACCTTGAGGTACCGTGGTAGGTTTTGCATTCTCGTGGTTGGCTATATCAGGTTTATGGTGTGCAGGGAAGCCCATGGGTCTAGCGTTGCCTACCACCAAGGATCCACCAAGATGTACCGCGACTTGAAGCAGATTACCTTGTGGTATGGGATGAAAAGAGACATAGCCAGATTTAATTCTGAGGGCAACACTTGCAAGCAAGTGAAGGCTGATCATGGGAGACCAGGTGGCAAGCTGACCCCCATGGAGATTCCAACTTGAAAGTGGGAAAGCATCTCGATGGATTTTATTACCGGCTTGCCAAGATCTCCTAGGGGGCATGATTCAGTATGGGTGATCGTGGACAGGCTGATAAAGTGTGTTCATTTTGTGCCATTCAAGATCGACTACCCGATGAGGAAGATAGTATAACTGTATGTGGAGGAGGTCATTAGACTGCATGGCGTACCCATGAGCATCATATCGGATCGAGACTCCAGGTTCACGTCTCGTTTTTTGAAGAGTCTTCAGGAAGGATTGGGGACAGATTTGAGGTATTCCACTGCCTATCATCCGCAAACCAACGGTCATACGGAGCGGGTAAATCAGATTGTGGAAGATATTATCCGATTCTATATTCTTGACCATGGTGGTGTGTGGGACAAGCGTTTGCGGCTTATGGAGTTTGCATATAACAATAGCTATCAGGAAAGCTTGCAAATGGCTCCTTTTGAGGCTTTATATGGGAGACTATGCAGGACTCCCTTGTTTTGGGCTGAGGTTGGCGAGGGACCATTGCTGGGTCCAAAATCACTCGAGGAGATGGAAATTTCGGTGAAGCTCATTCGGGAAAAGCTTTGTTTAGCCCAGGAGAGGTATGAAAAGAATGCCAACCGGCATAGATCAGATTTGGAATTTGCTGTGGGGGACCAGGTGTTCTTAAAGGTTTCTCCAATGACTGGGATCAAGAGATTTGGAAAGAATCGAAAGTTGGACCTGACATATGTTGGGCCATTCAGGTTTATTGAGCGGATCGGTGTGGCAGCTTATAGGCTAGATTTTCCCGCAAATTTTCCTGACGTTCATGATGTTTTTCACGTTAGTCAGCTGCGGAAATGTGTGCATAGGGACAGACAGGTTTTGGATTCTGTGCCTCTGTTGGAGCCAAACCTTTCTTATGTGGAAGTGCCTGTCCACATTTTGGATGCTTAGGATCGCGTGTTGCGGAAGAAAATAATTCCTATGGTGAAAATTTTGTGGAAGAACCATGATGTAGAAAGCGCGACTTGGGAGCTAGAGTCGGCAATGAGGGAGTCTTACCCTCATCTGTTCCCCTGGCTTGTGTCTGGTATGTTTGCACTCTTTCTTTTATGGCTTTTGATTAGTTTATTCTTTTCCCTTCTGTTAGAAGGGTTGTGCGCAAAGTTTCGGGGCGAAACTTTCTTTTAGGGGAAGTTAGTGTAACGCCCCCAGTATTTCTGTGTTTTGTATGATTATTGTTTGGGCATTACGATGACGCGTTGTCGGCTTTTGCCATTGTTAGAGCATGGTCATAGCTCTTTAGGTTCCTTTAGTGGTCCATTAGTAGCCTGTTTGCAAGATTCCCCAGCAAGCCGGAGTCTGTTTTTGGTGACTCGGTTGGGCCTCTCAGGGAATGCTTGTGTTTTGGCTTCGGGAGGTATTAGCCCAAGTTTTAATCGTCGGATGTCTTTTTCTACTTCGCCGTTGAGTTTGTAGTTGTGGTGTTTAGCTACGGTGCGAGTTTTGTCGAAATCCGAGATCATCTGTTTTTCGCGTCATTTCGACGTTCGTTTTGTTAGCCAGTAGTGAATACCTGGTTGTTGTGCCTGACCTTGTGTGATCGAACATGGTAAGGCTGGTGCTTGTTTTAGGCTAAGCATTGTTAGCCAATTATATTATATATGTATATGTATGTATATATATATATTTATGTTTGGGTGTAGCTTGGGGTACCGATAGTGTTTTTTATAATTATATACATGTACATGTGCATAATACATATACAAGTAAGCTTGTGGCTTGGGTGTTGATTTTATATATGTATTTTATGTGTGTGCTGTACATATATATATATATATATATATATATATATGTAAGTTGATGTCTGTGGCTGTATATATATATATATATATATATATATATATATATATATATATATATATATATATATATATATATATATATATATATATATATATATATATATGTTTGCTTGCTGGGTGGGGCTCGGGTAGCAGCTAGTGGATTGCTTAGGCTTAGTATTTTAATAGCTTTAGTCTGTGTTAGTGGGAGGATTTAGATAAGCTCCACCTGTGCTCCTCCTCCCCACTTCTCCCCATTTCTCGAGCACGGTTTGCTTGCAGTGGAAGGAAGCGAGCGGGAGGCGGAGGAGCTGCTGCTTTGGCCGGCGATTCCTGGTGCTCTGGTGCTCGGTTTGCTCGGGTAACAGCAGATCCGGGCTGCTCTCGCCGAGATCTAGCTTCCTAGTTAAGTGTCTCTTGCTTTAAGGCTGTCATTAGGGAGCTAGGGTTTTCGGGTTTCTCCTTCTTCATCCCTAATGCTCCAGCTTTTCCTCTAGGTGGCCGATCTTGCCACCGGAGCTGAAGATGAGGGGTTTCCGGCTGTTTCCGAGAAGTAGAGGAAAGTGGCTCCCTTGTTCTTGCCTAATTGTTTGTTTAACCCTTGCTCAAGTATTTGTTCCTGTGCAATAGCTAGATCAGCCGACCTCGGGCTGCTCCTTTTTCTTTTTTTTTTTCCTTTTAATTATCCCGGTTTGTATCTGGTTAGTAGCTGGTCCCAAGGATTTGGCCTAAGTTTATGGTAGAATTAAGGTTAGGGTTGTTGTGGTCGGGTAGGAGGGGTAGGGGTGAGTGCTGGGACGTTTTCCCAACTCACTCTGCATGCTTGGTGTTGAGAGGAGCTAGGGTCGGCTCTGGTTTTTTTTCTAAGGACCCAGGCGCTGACTGAGGTCCACTCACTCAATGCCAGGTTTTTTTTTTGCGGCTAATGGCCCAGGCGTTGAGTGAGGTCCACTCACTCAACGCAAGGTGTGTTTTGTGCGGTTAAGTGCTGAGGCGTTGAGTGAGTCGACCTCACTCAACGCCAAAGCAAGTGTGGCATTGAGTGAGGTGAACTCACTCAACGTCGCTGCTAAGACTTGTAGTTAAGTCTTTGGCATTGAGTGAGTAGGCCTCACTCAATGTCGTAGTCAATCCTGATGGCATTGAGTGAGTCGACCTCACTCAATGCCAAAGAAGGTTTGGCGTTGATTGAGGAAGACTCACTCAACGGAAAGTCTTTTTCCCGCTGTCAAGTCTGATGGCGTTGAGTGAGGAGGCTCACTCAATGCCATAGCAGGGTTTGGCGTGTAGTGAGGAGGCCTCACTCAATGCCTTAGTTTAGCTCGATGGCGTTGAGTGAGTCGACCTCACTCAATGCCAAAGAAGGTTTGTCATTGAGTGAGGTAGACTCACTCAACGCCACAGCCAGGGCTTGCGGTTTAGCCCTTGGCGCTGAGTGAGGGTACCACACTCAACGTCGTGGCTGTTTTGGCATTGAGTAAGGCAGCCTCACTCAACGCCGTTGTTTTTTTAGGCTAATGTTATAGCCTTGGGATGTGTGCTTCTTTAGGACTCTTAGAGGACTTTTACATTCCTAAGGGGGATGTTGGGGGTGTTCGGCTAGTTTTTGCACTCCGACTCGTGGGCTATGGCCGGAGGGGGTGTTTGTTTCTGGACTTTGGAGCAGTGAATTGTGTGTGCTGAGCTGTGGACACCACTAAGTTTGGACATTGTGGACAACTTATTTAGGTGTGTGGACCCTAAGGCGGCCACCGGTTGTGTTTCACCCTTGATTATTTTTAGGGTCTGGTTGTTGGTTGTACTGCCACACGCTCCAGCCCCTTTTTTTTTACACCCCAGTCATTTGCCCACAAATTTAGGATTGTTAGCTCTCATGTTGTCTGTTTTTGGCTTTTCCTGCTATTATACTGATACTTTACTACTGCAGGTTCATTCTTTCTGCAGAGCAGGTAGCTTTTGTGCTCACACATAGTGTGATTTCCCTTTATTGTCTTTTTAATAATTGTTCTTTCTTTTTTTTGTTTCTTCTTATTTGGTACCTTCTTGTCGGGTTGGAAAACCCTTTTTTATTAAGTAATCTGATACTCCTTTCTTTTGATTATTTCCTTGTTGAGGCATTTCTTTTTCTTGAATGCCTCGGGTCCTGGTTTTAGCCGATTGAGCGGATGATTCTTTCTAGTAGACTTGCTGGTAGCCTCAAGGGTAGCTGAGTTGCAGATCATTCACCTTATGAGGTAGTTATCTTTCTTTTCTGTATGGACATGCACACTCACCGGTGGGTTCATGTCGGGTTGTCGACGCCCACTGGTAGCTTACTTGTTTTGCTGGATATGAATTAAAACTGTTTTTTTTTTGCCCTCTTGGGGTTGTTTACTTGCTTCTGGGAAGGTTTTATGATAGGTTGCATGTTAGGTATTTTAAAACCCTAAACTATTATATGTACCTCATGCATATCATATTTGCAAAACTAAAGCACTATCTTATAAAAGCGTAAAGCATATCTTTTAAACATAAATACTATACTCACCTTTGATGTTGTACATGCTATAAGTGGTCTCTTGAGAGCCCTTATACTCTTTTAGGGTGTCAAATCAATTAAATCAAGTATTTTTCCGCTGTAAACAAATATATATTTTTCCTAATGTGGACTAGCTGTTCCACTATGCCGAGGGATACGGCCTTTAAATAAACTTGTTTTCTACTAAATTAAACTTGTGATTTGTGGTCTCGTTGCATTTCCTGAGCGTCAGCAGTTATCCCCTGCTCAATGTGGCATCACAATGCGTGTTTTCCCGTACTCTGATACTCCTTAACCTCGGGGAAAATGCGGGTTGTGACACTGTAGCTAAGCACCCAAGCTACAAAAATAACGGCGAAGTCGAAAATAACATCCGACGATCGAACACTCGGGCTTACACCACCCAAGCAAAAGCACAAGCATTCCCTAAGAGGCTCAGCCGAGTCATCACAACTGACACAGACTAGCAGGGGAATCTTGCAAACAGGTTACACAAGGAACCTAAAGAGCTAAGACTACGCTTAAACAACGACAAAAGGCCAAAAATGCCAAACGATAAACAAACAAAACACCGAAAAACCGGGGGCGTTACATTATGTGAGGTCAATGGGTCACCAAGGACCCATTGGGGACAACCCAAGAGGCTAAGTTGACATAAGTCAACTCTAGCCCCAAAGTGGTCAAAGTGCCCATACTAAGGGTCAAGTGACCTCAAAGGTTCCAAGTCAACCCTCACCAACCCTACCTAGACCTTAGGGGAGGACAACAGGTCACCAAAGACCCATTGGGGTCAACCCAAATGGTCAATTTGACCAAGGTCAACTCAATCCCTGAAATAGGTTAAATTAGCCCAAATGGGCAAACTCAAGCTTAAGCCCATTTCCACCACTTGGGCTAACCCCATCCTAATTATTAATAATAATTTTATGGGCTTCCAATAGGCTAGAGAGATGAGCAAATTCGTTCATAGAAATTAGGAGAGAGAAAATGAGAGTTTCATGTATTTTTAGAGAGAGAAAGTGGTTTAAAGAGAGCCATTAATGGCTTTGGAAGGCCAAGGGGCCTCCTCCCTTCATCCCTAATGTCTTGATTCATCTTCCCCTCATTAGTTAGAGGAGATCAAGGGTTTTATCCAGCCTCTAGGTGGCTGAATGGAAGGGATATGGGGTGGCAAAAATTTCTCCTTCATGGCCTTAAATGGTTGTGAAGCCATGACCCTTCCTCTCCCCCATTTCAACCTTTTAAAAGCTCCCCTAGGCCAAGAGCTTTCATTTCCAACATCCCACAAAAGAAAACGAGGGATTTCATGTGGTTGTTGTAAAGCATCGGAAAGCTCCACCACATTCCATGGCGCGCCACCACCAAACCCGTCGGCAAGCACGGTTAAAGGTCCTCCTCTACTCCTTCTTCTATGGATAGATCTTAGGAATCAAATAGGAGAGAAATCGGGCTCAATTGTTCCGGATTGTGTGAGCAAAATTTCAGATTTTTCATGGTTTTTATACCACTCGGGTTCGCCGGAAACCGCCCCTCCGGCGGCCGTGCCGGCGCCCGGCGATAGCCCCCACATACACGAAGGTGGTGGCGGTGGTGGCCGGCAAGGGAGGTGGATGGGTGGCTGGGTAAAAGGGCTAGAATATGCTCAAGGTAGGGATAATCACAACCCTTGGCTGGAGGAAGAAGAAGACCTGGAGGCGTTGGATCTGCTTCAAGATTCGTGCTGGATCATGTTTATTAAATTCGGAATTTTCTGTCATGTTTACAAGACTCATTTAAATTAAATATTAAAATTACTTAGGCCCTCCTACAGAAAATGTGGCTAATATTAAAGTTGTAGCTCGTGAAGTCTAGTTTATTTTAAAATTTGTTTGATCCAATTTAGGTAAGTGGCTTGACCACAACACCCATTTTTGTGGGGTCTATACCTATGTTAGACATGATAGTATTTTGCATCCTACCACCAATCCAACCATACAAATTTCCTAAAATTTTGGATGGGGGTCACTAATATCTATACCTAGAACATATCCAAAAATGGGAATTTTTGGAGAACACTTTGCTACAGTTTTTGTAAAAATTTAATAATCCATCAATAAATTAATTTAGGTGTCCTAAACATCTCAAAACTACCCCAAATTTGGGTGGATGATCTTAGAGAGCATGTTACGGCTCAGATAAAAATTTCATCTCTTTTGGAGATGTTTTGATTAGGTTTTTATCCAACCCTATGTTGACCCCTATAGGGTTAATTAGGTCAAAACACCCCTTTTGGTTTTGAGTTGTCAAATCACCTCAACAGTGGGTGATATTTTGGCCTCTGATTTACATGGCATTTAACACCCTCCAATGGGATTTGGGGTGGTTTGGGGTAGGGTAGCCCTAGAACCCTAGGGTAGGATCCTTTTGTGGAGATTTTTAGGGTTTGAAGGTCATGTGGTCAAATGACCTTGGAAGGACTTGAGACTTGGTGGAAGGGATCCTAGGGTGGCTATGGTTCTTTGGTTGAAGTTTTATTGAATTTGGAAGCCTTTAACCCCCTCAAATACATAATCCTAGTTGAGGGCACAAGCCCAATAGTTGGGTTTAGGCAATCAAAACACCTCACAATAACTTGAAACATGGGCAGGGTATTTCTCTAATAAAAAGAGTTCTAAAATAATTTTTGTGGAATTTTTGGGCTAATAAAATAAGTACTTCCATAATAACCCTAGTTTTGTCCTTAAGTTTATTTAGCTTGTTATGATATTTATGTCCACTGAAAAGTTGTGAAATTTCGTATTTGGAAGTTTTACATCATGTTAGTTCCTTCTGTATTTTTATTAAAATTTTTAGATGATTATTTTAACTACTTTTTTCTTACATTATAAATTGTGGATTACTGATCAAAAATAGATATAGAGCCCAATATTGCTACAAAAATTATGAAACTTGGTCAGTGAGTGTTTTACGACACTATGTTGGCTCTAGAATTTTCGCAAAAATTTTAAGAGATTTAAACAGTACTTGTTTCACAAAGGTATAAATCTGGAAGATTACTTTTAATTAGATTCAGAGCCTCTCATGTTTTAGAAAATTATAAAACTTGGCTAGGGTTAGTTTAACATCATTATATATCTCCTGGAATTTTGTCATAATTATTAGATGAATTATTACAGTACTTTCTTCAATAACAAATGGCTATAGAATCATTGATTTAAAATTAAATTAGGTGTTACTGTTCACTGAAAATTGGGAGAATACTTCTAGAGTCTTTTTAGGCCATGATGGACTTACTGGATTTTTATTAGAATTTTTAGAACAATATTGATGTTCTTTGCTTCTTAAAATGGTAATATTGACTATTTGTTCTAAATTGTGGATTTGGAGCCTAAACAATTCTGAAAATTCTTAGACCTTGGATTTGCTGTAGAAATGTTACCTAATATTTATCATAATTTTGTGGTGATTTGTTTCTAATTTAAAAGTGCATTTCATGTTCAAAGTAGGGCATTCAGAGTCTTAGGTTAATTAGATTAAATGCCCATATAATTAGGAAAATTATTAAACTCTGGAGTTAGTCTATATAGGTCATGGCAGACTCCCAGAAATTGTTATGGATCTGTTGGATGAGAAAATGGAGTACTCCTTAGTGGGAGTACTATGTATCTTAGCACGGTCTGCATATAGTACATAGAACTGAAATAGGCTAGCTCGGAGAGCTTAAACACACTTAGGGGAGTCACACTTAAATAAAACAGAGGGTTGGTCATGGGTAGAAATCAATAATATTAAGTGCCTTGTGAAAGGGAGCTTTGGGCTTCAGCCCATCATAGTTCTTAGTGCCCTCGAGAAACCTTCACGGGGTATGCCTTGGGCAGTCCTGGACTAATATAAACCATAGGAATAATAAATGTTAAATAGTAATTAGTATAACTAGGGGTTCACTTTCACACACCCCAGTGTCTCGGGAAGATAGGGTGACTAGGATGTTCGGGCGATAGGCTCGGTGGTTGTGGAAATGGGCAGGGTAGCCGGGTGAGCCGATGACTCGGTAGATATTTGTGGCGGGAAGGATAGCCTGGGGAGCTTTGGCTCAGTTGGTTGTTGTGACGGACAGGATTGTTCTGGGAGCTTTGGCTCGGTGGATAATACATTAATAATGCATGTGCATAAGATAGAAGGTGGTGGTTCTTCTGTATTGGAGAGTCATCGCACCGACACTAGTACGTTTACTCGGTGGGTGTGGTTTTACACTTAGCCAAATAAAGTCTGGTGCGCCAGCCGGCAAGAGTACGCAGGAGCTCCGCTTAGTGCACCATCGTTGAGGCGTATGATAGGTCTGACTGGTAGTACTGATACCAGTTTAGAGGTGGGCGAGGCCCAACCCACTGCTTCTGTTTGCCACTACAGAGGTATCCTGGGCGGTTAGACTCCTGAAAGGGAGAACTAAATGTCTGTGTTCACAGAGTAAGGTGGGTCAGTTGCACTTGCATGATCACATCATAGCATATTTGCATGTCATAGCATCATCATTGCATCAACCCCTAACACCTATTGTATAAAGTGGTATGGGACGCTTTATACAATAGGCCCTACAAAATGACCCCTTGGCTTATAAGTTCGCGTGAACGTGCTTATAAGTTAAGGTTTATATTCTGTATATAGATTTTGCTTGCTTGTAAACCGACACCCCGTCGTATAAATTGGTATGGGACTTTTTATACGATGGGAGCCTTGTAGAAGATCCTTTAGCTTATGTTTTTTCATATAAGTTAAGGTTACATATTTCATATTATGTCTTTCATACTTTATTACCGCTGCTTATTCTCATAGAACTGCTAGATTTGTTCCGTCGCCATCTTCTTACATTTGTTACTCTCCACCTTCATAGATTCCCTTTCCTTCTCCCCGCTCGGTTCCTAGGAGTCATGGTGGAGGGGTGGGGGGATGATAGGACTTAGTATTTTAGACTAACGGTTTTCAGACCAAATCATTTTAGGGGATCGTGAAGCCGAACTTGGAGATGCAGCCCTAGAGGTCAGTGCGCGTTGAGACGGGACAGTCTAGCACCAGAGTTAAGACGGCTAGGACTGTGAGTCCCGATCGTTAGTAGTTGTTCTAGTTTTGCTTCCGCGATGAGTGACTTGTAGTGAGGATTTGGATGTATCAGGCATGAGCACTATTTTTAGTACTTTATATAATAATGTTGTCGACACTCCCTTCGTGGAGATATTTATTTTATATACATGTGATTCTTGTGGACTTATTTTGAGTTCATTCTTACTCTTATACTTTATTCTACACTTCTGCGATCGATCGGCCGGCAGGATCGGCATTTTGTAGTGGCGACCTTCCTAGGTGTGAAGGTGCCACCGCAATGCGGCAGTTCTGGGCCTAAGACCCCGATGATTTTAAAAAGAAAAAATGGGGTCTTACAGGTGGTAAACCTAATCAATGAAGCTGGCTTGGATTATTTTCTTTCTGAACCAACAAATATCTGTAAAAGAGAAGTATCAAAATTCTTCTCAAATGCATCACTGGAATCAAATTCAACAAAGATTAAGTCCAAGATGAATTGAACAAAAGTGAAAATCACAAAAAGAAGACTGGCCAAGGTAATCCACTTTCCTAGAATTGACCAATAAGAAGACTTAGACTCTGCCAAAATAGCAAATGCATTAGAATGGTGTGGATTGGCTCCAACCACCAAGCTGGGAAGTACCATGTTCCCCAAAGGTATGAACAATAAAGGGAAATTCCTGTTAGAAATAATAGGTAAGGTGCTGCTGTGCAAAACAAGAGCACATGACAGGATATCAGCCAACATGATTCAGCTAACAGCTCGAGTAATATTCAAAGTCAAGACTGACTGGGAAAAGTAGTCTTTGATAAGATTACAGAATGCCTTAAGAAGCCCAATCTGGGAAGAATAATTAGCCTCTATTTGGTCCAGGGCATTACTGGTTGTCTGAATCTGAAGACTAGAACAAAGATTAACCACATGCGTAGAATGGATATAAGGATTTTATCAAGGTGGGATAGAGTTCTATCCAAAGAGACACCTATAGTGGTAAAAAAAAGAGAAAAAAGAGAAGGCTGTAGTGGTGGAAGAAGATTCTTCCCGTGACTTTGATGGACAAGAGAGTTCAAGCTCAGATGACCAAGGTGTTCCAGCCCTAGAAATTTCTCCTAGGCCCTCATCTTGAACTAGGGAATAGATGCATGGGGAGATAATACTAGAGAAGGAACACATTGAAGAAGAAAACCTCAATGTGCTTCCAACTTTAGAAAGTGAAATTGCTGGCAAAACAGTGATGGATGTGATCCATGACCTGAACAAAGAGGAAAGACTGAATGATGCTACTGCACAAGATCTGCAGATGACAGACGAAGATACTAGAAATGCAGTCTATAAGGAGACTGAAGAAGAAACTCTCTTGGATAAAGCAGATGATATTCAAGGGGAGATAGCTGTAACTACAGTGAACCAAGTTCTTGATGATTAAGTTCAGTAAGATGAAGCTCACTTGGAGGACATCAATACTGATAAAGTAGATGCAAGGGTTGCGGGGGAGTTCTCCCCAAATACTGACAAAGACAAAGCGACACCAACAGTTGAAGAAGAAGGTCCTTCTGAATTTGAGGAAGAAGAACCGTCTCTCCTAAAGAAAAGGAAATTATCTTAAATGAAAAAGAGAAGTTGGAGCTATAAAAGGTTTATTTAATCTGAACCAACTCCAGCTCCTCTAGAGGACTCAAGCTCACTACTAGTTCAAATGCAGATTATGTTAGACCAGTAGAGAACTAACTTGAGAAATATATAGATGAAAGGAATAAGGAGCTGCAATTTCAGTTGGCTCAAGACATCAAATCAATACGATTTAAGGTCAATCTTTTAAATAAGGATATGACTGATTACTTTTAGAGAGGAGCACATGCTGTAGTATACATGGAAAAACAACAAGCAGACTCAAAGAAGACTGAAGATGACATGGCAGTAAAACATGGCTATATCCATGAAAATCAGAACAAAATGAATGAAAATTTAGTAGAAAGACATGATATTACCTTGAATAAGCTACAAGAACAAACTACAACTCTAAAAGCAAAGATAGATAAAACTTCTACTACTGTTGAATCCAAGATCTCAACACAGTCAGATTCTATAGTTCAAGCTGTCAAAGATTCTACCAAAACCCTCACATATAACTTGACCTAAGTAAAGACTCATCTTACCTCTGGTTTACATCATACTTTTGATCAAGTAAGATTTAAGAAGAATGATCTGAGAGATAATATTGAAATAGAAGTCATAAATGGGGAGAGTGTTGGGTCCGTTGCCCACAATGTCCTGGATTTGAGTGAAGTCAATATTAATAATGATATACAAATATTTGTAGATGACTATGATAGGTCAGGTAGCCTAAGTGGCTAAGTCAAGTAAACACTTACCGAAGGCGTGGGATGACAGAAAACTGTCTAGGTCAACAGGCATTGAGTGAAGATCAGTCACTCAATGCCAGATGGCTTATAGCGCTGATTTAAGCCTATATAGTCAAAGCCAAGGCTGCGGAAAGCTGAGAAAATGGCCAAGTCCACAGGAGTTGAGTGAAATCAACTCACTCAACGCCATACAGCAAAAGGCTGTGAGATAGGCTAAAGCAGTAAAATCCTGAAGTTGGAAAGAGCTAAAATGTGGCAAAGTCCACAAGCGTAAGGGTGAAGTCAACTCACTCAATGTCATACTACTAAATATAGAAAATTGGCTAAGGCAAAAAGCGTTGAGTGAGGCATGATCACTCAACGCTCTCAATGCTTATGTTGCTGAATAAGCAGAAATTTGGTTAAGGCAAAAAGCATTGAGTGAAAGTTATTGACTCAACGCTGTCAACGCCTTGTGAAGATAGAATTTTCTCTAAGGGGTTTGGCGTTGAGTGATGCTTACTCACTCAATGCCAGACAACTGAAAGTTGATAAAGCATGATTGGCCTTGAGTGGAGTTGAATCACTCAACGCCTAGCATAAGATTTATATTCTAAGTAGTTTTGCGTTGAGTGAAGGTTACTCACTCAATGCCAAGAGACAGTGAATCAGTGTAAGTGTTTTGGTGTTGAATGACGCTTACTCACTCAATGCCTATTCTCTGATGCTCGATTTTGGCTAACTCCACAGGTGCTGAAGTCAGAAAAATCGACAAAGTCAACTAAGGTCAAATCAGTCACGGGGAAGCTACACTACATGACAAAACTTATCGTGAAGCTACTATACATCTTCTTTCGTTAAAGTAAGACGCAATTGGAATCTACAGGAGGGGCCCACCGATCTCTAGAAGCCGTTGATCAGCGAACTACAAAAAAGAAGGGATATGTCCAAGACAAATTGAACTTTTAGGGCATACTTTATTAAAATAAGGGAGAGCAACCATCTTCACCTTACTTGCTATTGGTGCAACTGAAAAATCTTGAAGCTCTCCAGCAAGAAAAGTTAAGCTAGCTGTGCAAGTCTCCAACTGCCACAGCAAGTTCAGAATCTATTCTGAAGAAAGAAGAACCTTCATGTTTTGGCCGGTTCAGTGGTCTGTTTGAAAACTCAAGATCCAAAGATCTTTAGCCTTCAGCAAAAAGTTTTGAAGTTTACTTTTGAGTTCCTCCAGCAAATCCTTTCCTTACTGTGAGGAGAGTAGGAGCAAAAATTTTTATATTCAAGTGGTTGACAAAAAGAAATTTCTCTGTGTCAAAGTTAATTAAACTATTTCTCTTTGTAGGATCTATCTGGATCTGAGCTATAGGACATTTGGGTCTTAGGTAGGGCAAATTTTCCTAAGCTGTAGGAGAGTGTATTTCTCTGAGATAGGTGAGTGTTACTCACTGAAAAGTAGGGCAGTATTGCCTGAACTATAGGATGGTCTATCTCTTTGAGCTGTAAGAGCAAGATTGCTCTAAGGTAGGGATATCCTCCATAGCCTGAGTGGTAGGGCTTAAGTACCTGAGGTAGGTGATGTAACACACCGAAACTCAAAAGAGGGACGGGTGACATTTTAAGCCAAGTCTGGGACTTGGAGTAGGTGACACGGCCTAGGACACGGGCATGTCCAAGGGTGTGTCACGGGCATGTTCGGCCACGGGTCGCATGGTGGACGTTTTGGCGATCAGTGATTGTCGGGTGTAGGTACACGGCCTGGGACACGGGCGTGTCCCATGGCGTGTCCTGCTCGAGCAGTCAGTGGTTTGGTGCTAAGGAGATTACATGGCCTGGGACACGGGCATGTCCCAGGGCATGTCTACCACACGACATGTGATGCGGGCATGTCACATGGCCATGTCCTTCTCAGGAGAATCTTGGATTTTGCACATGGGCCGTGACACGGGCCCTAATACGGGCGTGTCACATGTGATACGGGCGTGTTGGTGGCTGTGTCACAAGCCGTGTTCTGGTCGGGAATTCCTGGTGACGGTGAATGAGTGACACGGCCATGCACACGGCCGTGTTGCAACCCGTGTTCGGCCCAGGATTTCTAATTTTGGGCTGAATCATTGCCGCCCGTTTCCTTGGTTTGGGATACAAAGGTGTGGGGTTTTCCTGATGAGTTAAAACCAGGAATAGGGCTTTGAAAACCCTGATTCCATTTGGGTTATCTCTCTCTAAAAGATAGAGAGAAGGGAGAGCAAGGAGGAAGAGGAAGAGCTAGATCTGGTCACCAGCGGAGCTTAGGAGCTCCAAATCGCGAGCCGACTTTGGATCCGCTGAGGAAAGGAGATTACAGTGCTTTCCATCTGCATAGATTTCCATGGAGCTAAGGAAGAATGCAAGGGTAACGATTCTCATCCTAGGACATGTTAAGTTCTCTTTTCCTTTGCGTAGGAAGCCCTCTCACGCGAGTGTGCGATGAGTTGAGGCGTTCCTTGGGGTAGATATGTAAAATCCCTCTTGTGTAGAGTCCGTATGTGAGAACGGACATAGGCATGATGTGTGAAGCCTATCCGGAATAGTTGGTCTTGATTAGTGATGTTGCATTGCATAATAACCAAAGAAGACTCCGTGTAAATGGTTGTTTTTCGGGTTTTCTACGAGGTAGATTGCATCTGAGAGCCTTGGAGACTAACTCCAAGGTGCACCTGGAAAACTGGGCAAATGCGTGATGTTGCCAACATGGTGGCCGGGGAGCCAACTTGAACATAACCGGGTTATGTGAATTGTGTGATGGAAACGGGACTCAGGGAGTCTTGACCAGCGCATATAGCTTAAATTGACGTTGCGGTATGAGCACAGGTTAGGCGGAACCGTACCCGATCTATGTTGTTCGGTGGAACCATTGGCATAGATGAGGGTCTTCGGCGGTCTATGGCTTAAATTGACATGACCAATGCCAGGAAGACAAAATGCTCATATGGTAGGCCGTCCAAGGGACGGTGGTGAGACGGGAACGTCTATGGCTTAAATTGACGTGATGTTGGCCGGTTCACCGTGAATGTGCCCTGAGTGCACGGGGTGTATGGCCGTGTGTGCCTGCACCTGTGATGAAGTGTGTGTTTACACTATTCCGCTTGATTATGCTAACAAAATGCAGGGAAGAGCATAGCCACCCCGAGTTGGGGGTGGGGTCATTATAATTTGGTCAGCATAGCTGACCGTTGCTTTTGTTTACAACCATGTGGTGGATTTTTTCTTGCAGGTGCTGCAGAGGCGAGCGGTAAATAGCGGGCTAAAGCCCAAGTTTTTGTGCCGGACCTCGAAGGCAAAAAAATTTAGTGTTTTTCTTATGTACTCATGTGTGACCGGCCTGTGTGTCGAGGTTTGGAAGACACTTTTATTGAGCAAACTTTTGTAAGGCCATAAGGCCATTATTTGTGTATTATACATTTCTATGGGTTATTCGTAGTGGACATTCATGCTTAACTGAGTTCTTTTTTCAGTGCAACTTAATAATTTACTTCCACTAGGTGCTCTGTGTAGGGCGGTGTGATTGTTTGATTGGTTTCAATAAGTAACCAACCGATCTGTCCGTAGTATATAGCGTCGGGCCCCAGCCGGACCTACTGTTATATGCTATACGACGGATAGGGGTATTACAATTTGGTATCAGACTACCAGTTTCGGTCAAGCTTAAATGAATTCGTGGGAGAATTCACTTTAAGGGGTGGTGGGCACATGCGTTTGCATCATCATTATAACATGAAAAGAACCCATTAATGTCCACTTAGGAATGAAAATACACATGTTTGAGGAACCTGCGTGTTCCTATAATTGCTGTTTGCAATATTGTTTGGTCATTTATTGGTGTTTTGCACGAATATAGGTGACCAGGAGTGGTGCTGGACCGTTAGAACGGCCAGGTTCTGAGGCAAGCAGCGCACCAAATGATGCGCCTGCAACACCTCCTTCAGCCGAGACCATTAGATTGGTGGCAGAAGCTGTATTTGCAATGATTAATGTGCAGCCTACGAGGCAGGTGCAATAACCTGCTCCTGCTGTGGAGCAAATACTGCTCCATGCGGCAGAGCCTAGGAGGGTGGAAAAGGTGATGGTGGAGTCGGAGTTGCCTCGGAGAGCAACTGAGAAACAACTTAAGCATGTGATTGGTTTCCATCCGCCAGTGTTCTCGGGAACGGGAACCCCGACTCAGGCAGAGGATTGGTTATCGAGAGTCGATAGAGTGCTGATAGCAACAGAGACTGAAGAGTGGCAGAAGAACACGATTGCAACGTTCTTGCTGGACGGGGATGCGAGGTTATGGTGGCAAGGGCTGGAGCTACACCACCTGAGGGGAAGACTGTTAGCTGATGTCTCTATGGAGGAATTTTCGAGGTTGTTTATGGCTCGATACCTCCCCTCAGCTCAGAGGATCACGTTGGAAAATGAGTTTCAAAAGTTGGTGCTATAATACAGTACCGTGGACGAGTATCTCCCCGAGTTCATTCGTTTGGGACGATACGCAAGCGCTACCTTTGCCGATGAGGAGCGCAAGACGAACCATTTATATGAAGGGTTAAAAGATGATTTGAGGTTGTAACTTTCGGTGCCTATGGCGCAGGGTTTCATGACCTTGGTCAACTCAGCCCGGTCCTTGGAAAAGGATATGAAAAATATTCAAGCGAAGAAGGAATCCAATGGCAAGAAATCAGAGTTTAAAGTGTCGACTACTTCGAAGTCTTGATATCGCAGGTTCTACAAGAAGTCTAAGATGTCGGGTCCAGCCCCTTCTTCAGGTGCCTCGGGGGCAACTACCAACCGAACCTCGTGCGCTTGTTGTACTTGTGGAAAGACGGGGCATTTTGCCCGCGATTGTTGGAGCGGACCCCCGAAGTTCGAGAGAAAGCAAGGAGCCACTTATGAAGAGAAGGGCAAGGCGATGGAGTCAACCACATCCCACTATGCTCCGACTCAACCGAGAGTATATAACTTGGGCCAGCAGGAGGCCATCAAACAGGCCGACGTGGTGATAGGTACTGTTTAATTTATAGCAAGTTAGCTTTAAATACTGTTACCCAGTGCTTGTTAGCTGAATACTATTTGTATAGGCTTTGTTCTGATTAGCGGTAGTCCGGCACGAGCACTTTTCGATACGGGAGCTTCATACTCCTTTTTTTCCGAAAGTTTCATAACGCGCATCGGAGTCCCTTCTTCGATGGCGAAGGACAAATTGGATTTGTTGCTACCAAATGTTTGTTCGATGTGTGCGGATAGAGTATGCATCGTAAAGGTTCATATTGGAAGTCAAGTGTTCGACTTGCTAGCGTCGTTGCTGCCGCTAGTAGAGTTCGACGTTATCTTCGGTATGGATTGGCTTTTAGAGCAGAAGGCTTGTATCGATTGAAACCGTAAGGAGGTCAAGCTGGGTGTTGGGCAGGAGATGACATTTGCGGGATTTAAGGGGTCGAGCAAGACGCTGATGTCTGCTCTTCAGGTGGTGAAGGCGGTTCGTGCTGGAGCAGAGCTGTTCATTATGTTAGTGGAGGCTGTAAAGCCTAAGGACACTTTGGATAGTATCCCAGTGGTATGTGAGTTCCCCGACGTGTTCCCGGGCGATTTTCCCGGAGCCCCACTGCAGCGAGAGATTGATTTCACCATCGAGCTAGTGCCAGGTGCCAAACCTGTGTCACGTTCTCCTTATAGGTTGGCGCCTAAGGAGATGGCAGAGTTGAAGGTTCAACTAAAGGAGTTGATGGAGCAAGGGTATGTGCATCCATGCTCGTCGCCTTGAAGCGCACCGGTCCTCTTTGTTAAGATGAAGGACGGGAGTTTGCGGCTGTGTATCGACTATAGGGAGTTGAACAAGCTAACGGAGAAGAATAAATACCCAATCCCAAGGATTGATGATCTTTTCGATCAGTTAGTCGCATCGTCGGTATATTCGAAGTTAGATCTGAAGTCTGGGTATTATCAGCTGAGGATAAGGGAGTGTGATATCCCGAAGACGACATTCAACACAAGGTATGGGCACTTCGAGTTAACGGCCATGTCGTTTGGACTGACGAATGCGCCATCAGTGTTTATGGAATTGATGAACATGACGTTCTGAGAGTACCTAAACCATTTTGTGATCGTCTTCATTGACGACATATTGGTGTACTCGCAGTGCGAGGAAGATCACTTCAAGCATCTGCATCGGGCGTTAGAGACGCTGAGGAGGAATGAACTCTATGCAAAATTCTCCAAATGCGAGTTATGCCTACCCTTAGTAACATTCCTTGGTCATATTGTCAGTGGGGAAGGAATAGCGGTGGATCCGACAAAGATTGTTGCGATACGGGAGTGGCCTGTGTTGTCTTCGGTAGCAGAAGTCCATAGTTTTCTTGGGCTTGCCGGCTATTACATGCGCTTCGTAGAAAACTTCTCGTGGATAGTGTTACCTCTCACAAAGTTAACAAGGAAGGATCAGAAGTTCTTGTGGATGCAGGAGTGCGTGCAAGCGTTTGAGGAGCTGAAGGGACGGTTAACCACGGCGCCAGTGCTTAGTTCGCTGAGTAGTACCGAGGGCTTCGAGATTTATAGTGATGCCTCAGGTAGTGGTTTGGGCTGCGTGCTACTGCAGCATGGAAATGTTATTGCGTATGGATCGTGTTAGATGAAGGTACACGAAAAAAATTATCCGGTCCACGACTTCGAGTTGGCGGCCGTGATTTTTGCGCTTAAGCTGTGGAAACATTATTTGCACGGCATAAAGGTCGATATTTATACCGACCATAATTGCCTGAAGTACTTGTTGGATCAGAAGGATCTGAACATGAGGCAGCGAAGATGGATGGAGTTCCTGGGGGACTATACGTTCAAGATTCATTATGTACCCAGGAATGACAATGCAGTTGTGGATGCGTTGAGTCGTAGGGCCCCCGTCCAAGCCAAGTGTTTGTCAGTTCATGATGAGAGGCTAGTTCAGGAGTTGGAGGCATTGGAGATCTTTTGTGTTGACAAGCAGACTAGTGCTAAAGCATTATTGAACTGGACGGGAGTTAAGTATGATTTGGCTGATCGCGTTCGGCAGACATTGGAGTTGGATGGTAGCATGAAGGAGCTTATGGATGCAGCGTTGGATGGGTCAAATTCCCAGTTTTCAGTTGAGGATGGGCTGTTAAGGAAGGACCGTCGTTTGTGCGTCCCAAGCAGGGGAAATATACGAGCGGAGTTGATGTACGAGGCACATAATACCAAGTACTCAATCCACCCAGGGAGCACGAAGATGTATTGGGACCTAAAGAAGTTGTTTTGGTGGCCAGGGCTCAAGAAGGGCGTGGCACTATTTGTGGCTAAGTGTCAAACGTGCGCCTTGGCAACGGAGGAGTGCCAAAGCTGGGAGGATTCTTAAAATCCTTGCCTATTCCGGAATGGAAGTTTGAAGACATATCAAAGGACTTTGTGCATACCTTGCCAAGGTTGCAGAAGGGGAACGATGCCATCTGGGTGATCGTAGACTGGTTAATAAAGGTGTCGCACTTTATTCCACATAGGAATGATGATTCAGTGGAGAGACTTGCGAAATAATATATGAATAATATATTCAGACTGCACGGTGTGCCTCGCAGCATCGTGAGTGATCGCGCTGGGCGTTTTACGTCCAATGATTGGAGGTTGGTGCAATAGATGTTGGGGACTAAATTGAAGTTAAGCACAACCTTCAATCCGCAGGCGGATAGGCAGACTGATAGGGTCAACAGAACTATGGAATACATACTCCGCATGTGTGTTCTAGACTTCAGGAAACATTTAGAAGACCACCTATATTTGGTGGAGTTTGCGTACAACAATAGCTTCCAGACGAGTATTCTAATGGCGTCCTTCGAGGCCCTGTATGGTAGGAAGTGTCGCACGCCATTATCGTGGCTAGAAAAGGGTGAGGCAAGGCTATACAAGAAGTAGGAGGTGGAGAATGCTATATCATTAGTGCGGATCATTCGAGAGTGTTTGTTGATTGCTCAGGATAGGCAAGCAAAGTACTATAATGCCAAGCATCGAAATGTAGAGTTCGCGGTCGGCGATTGGGTGTACTTGAAAGTAAAGCCATTCAAGGGTGTTTCGAAAGTGAGACGCTTGAAGAAGCTGAGCCCGAAATACCTTGGACCCTTTGAGATTCTGGAGTGGGTCGGCGATGCGGCTTATCGTTTGAGGCTATCGGTGGAGTTGAGTGGACTACACGATGTATTCCACATCTCAAAGTTGCGGAAGGCGGGGCAAGAGCCTTCGCAGGTGATCGTAGTGGATCAAGTGTCGGTGGATGAAGGGTTGACGACTAAGGTCTAGCCCGTTCGTATTGAGGACTTTAAAGTTCAATGACTCCATAACAAGGAGATCTGGAAAGTCAAGGTCCGGTGGGACAATTGCGGTCGGGAGGAGCTCTCTTGGGAACGGGAGCAAACCATATTGGAGGAGTACTCGGAGTTATTCCGCTAAGGTATTGCTTAGAGTTTTCCGTTTTCTTTCCTCTAGTAAATTCGTGGGCGAAATTATTTTAAGCGGGAGAGAGTTGTAACACACCGAAACTCAAAAGAGGGACGGGTGACATTTTAAGCCAAGTCTGGGACTTGGAGTAGGTGATACGGCCTGGGACACGGGCGTGTCCCAGGGCGTGTCACGGGCGTGTTCGGCCATGGGTCGCGTGGTCGACGTTTTGTAGATCAGCGATCGTCGGGTGTAGGCACACGGCCTGGAATACGGCGTGTCCCAGGGCGTGTCCTTCTCGGGCAGTCAGTGGTTTTGTGCTAAGGAGATTACACAGCCATGGACACGGGCGTGTTCCAGGGCGTGTCTAGCACACGGCATGTGACACGGGCGTGTCACATGGCCGTGTCCTTCTCGGGAGAATCTTGGATTTTGCACACGGGACCTGATACGGGCCCTAACACGGGCGTGTCACATGTGACACGCCCGTGTCGGTGGCCGTGTCACAAGCCGTGTTCTGGTCGGGAATTCCTGGTGACGGCGAATGAGTGACACGGCCATGCACACGGTCGTGTTTCAACCCGTGTTCGGCCCAAGATTTCTAATTTTAGGCTGAATCGTGGCCGTCCTTTTCCTTGGTTTGGGATCCAACGGTTGGGGGATTTTCTTGATGAGTTAAAATCGGGAATAGGTCTTCGAAAACCCTCATTACATTTGGGTTATCTCTCCTTAAAAACTAGAGATAAGGGAGAGCAAGGAGAAAGAGGAAGAGCTAGATCCGGTCACCGACGGAGCTTCGGAGCTCCAAATCGCGAGCCGACTTCGGATCCAAGGAGGCAAGAAGATTACGGTGCTTTTTATCTGCATAGATTTCCATGGCGTGATAATACGTTTTGTAGCCTAAACTATTATCGTATTTTATATTTTATATTGTACAAATTATGTCTATTATTAGTTTATTTTTATCCTTTTTATGTAAAGTTTATTGCCACTAACTTTTTCCTGTCTTTTTGCAGGTTTTCAGAAAAATTGCCAAAATGGCCTGTCACGCCCCCCTGTCACGCCCTCCCTGGGCGTGACCTAGGGCGTGTCACCCGATCCCGAGGACACCTGCTGGAAGGGACAGAAAACGGTGAAAACCACTGTCACGCCCCCCCTGTCACGCCCTCCCTGGGCGTGTCACTAGGCGTGACCAGGGGCGTGTCGCCCTCTGCCGCAAAGCTGCCGCCGCATTAAATGCCCTTCCGCCTCAGCACGCAAATAGTACTGTCACGCCCCATGTCACGCCCGTGACATGGGCGTGACACCTGCCTTTTTCGGCGACTGACGGATTTCCGACCAATGATTTGGACATGACATGCCTGTCACGCCCCCTGTCACGGGCGTGACCTAGGGCGTGACCACCGACGTACCGAAGCAATCATCCCTCCCGCCAGAATCCAGAGCCCGAGGTCAAATCCGTACCTGTAACGCCCCCTGACACGCCCCCCCTAGGGCGTGTCAGAGGGCGTGACCAACCCGAGAAAAAATCTATAAATTGAGCCCCCCTCCTCCCCATTTCAGCAAGCTTTGGTTGAGTGGGGGAGGTGCTGCCCCTTTGTTTCTTGATCCTTTTTCATGCTTTCTCTCTCTCTCTCCCCCTCTCTTTGTACTTTTTGGTTAACCCTAGTTTAATCTTAGTTTGTGCTAGCTTTTAATGTAATTTTCTTCTTGCTTAGTGCTTAATGTAGGGCTAGAATAGGGTTTAATTTTCATGCACTTGTAATTTTATTTTCATTAGTGTAACTTGCCCTTTTTCATTAATAAAATTGTTCTTCCCTTAGCTTGTGTTCTTCTTATGTTTTTCTACTCATCTCCCCCCCTCCACTCCATTATGATTAACTAATCCTCCTTGTACTCAATCTTGATGATCCGAGGTTAGAGCGATTATGTTATGATGTTTTAATCAATCTTTTCTTTTTAGGTTAGGGCCTTGAATTACTCTTGATTAATCACGGGTTGGGGGTATATTTTCGATATATACTCCCCGCCTTTGCTTTCATTCTGGGCTAGCCGAGAGGCCGAAAGAATGAAGTGAGCATTCAAGAGTAAAGGGAGTTGTACGCACCCCTCGAGAGAGGCAGACGTCCAAATCTCCCGGATTGGAGTAAAATCCAATAGTGGGGTTCACCGCGTAAAGCGAGTTTTAGGCCTCCGATTTAGACGAGAGTCGGTCGGACCTTCCTAAACTCAGTTGGGCACGACTTCGAGAGAAGCGTGTTCAAGCTTTAGGAACCTCCACGGTCAAGGACCCTTATCCTATTAAGTTTAGATTTTTATCGCATTTTATTAATCGTCTTTAGCCGAGGTGAATCTCGATCGGGTGCATTTCCATTTCATATTTTCTTCCTTTAGTAGTAATCTCCTATATTGTGCTCTTTAATTAACTGCAGTAGTTTCCTTTCTAGCATATTTCTTTTCTTAATAGCGTAACTTAATTGCGGTAGTTCTCTTTCTAGTTTGCTTTCATTTCTCCATTGCGCTTAGATTTTCTAAAACCCTAGTTTTTCCGTCGATAAGATAATAGCGTTCGTGTGAGTAAGCTTAGCCAACAGTTCCCGGATTTCAATACGACACTTGTGTCCCCTTGCTACAATTCGATAGGTATACTTGCCTCATTGGGTTGCTAGTTCGGTTGCGTTTATTTTCTTCGAACCCTAGCGCGCAACAAGTTTTTGGCGCCGTTGCCGGGGAGCCAACTTCCGTTGATATTTTGAAAACACGAACCTATTAATTTTATCTCTTCTCTTTCTCATCCCCTTTCTTTAAAGTTTTAAAAAATCAAAAAAATTATCACCGCTCTTAATAGAAACCAACCTCACAATTTTTCTACGCCACCTAATTCTCTCGAAAAGGGCAAAGGGCTTTAAGCGCCACTGTCTTGTCTAGTACCTTGCGAACCCTTCACGGGGTAGTCCTTGGGAAGTTCGGGAGTTAATTTATAAAAAAAAATCTATTTCAAAAAGAAAAAAAAAATTTAATTTAATTTTCTAAATCTAGTTTTTCTTTCTAGTTTATCCTTTTTCTCTTTCTCTTCTTCTTTTCTGTTCTTTTAGTGCATGACCCGCGGGAGTCCGTCGGTTATTTTGGACTTGGACCACGAAATTGAGCGTACTCTTCGGAGAAGATCGCGATTTCAAGGTCCTACCATCCAAGTGCCGGTTGAGGACTCCGAGTCATTTAATACTTTAAGAATGGAAGAACCCAACGTAGATGAGGCCGTGCAAAGGACTATGTCCTATTATGCACGACCGAACCTCGAGGGAACAAAATCGAGTATAGTCCGTCCTACTATAGCAAATAATAACTTTGAACTAAAGCCTAGCATAATTCAAATGGTGCAGCAATATGTGCAATTTGACGGACTTCAAGATGAAGATCCGAACGCACATATAGCTAGCTTTCTTGAAATTTGTGACACCTTCAAGATAAATGGTGTCACAAATGATGCGATCAGGCTAAGACTCTTCCCCTTCTCTCTAAGAACTAAAGCTAAGCAGTGGCTTAACACACTTCCGAAAAATAGCATAACCACCTGGAATGAATTAACTGAAAAATTTTTAGCAAAGTATTTTCCGCCAGCTAAAACTGCAAAACTTAGGAACGACATCTCTGCCTTCGGACAAATAGACTCTGAAACCCTTTACGAAACCTGGGAGAGATTTAAAGAATTATTAAGACGATGCCCACATCACGCGCTGCCTGTATGGTTACAAGTGCAGACGTTTTATAACGGGCTAAATCAAAGCACGAAGCAAATGATAGACGCAGCTTCTGGCGGTACTTTAAATCATAAGACCCCGGAAGCCGCTCTTGAGCTTTTTGAGGATATGGCCATGAACACTTATCAGTGGAATGTGCCTAGGTCCCGCCCGAACAAGCCTGCAGGTATCTATGAAGTGGACAACGTCTCCCAGCTCGCTCTGCAAGTAGAAATCCTAAGCAAAAAAATCACGGAGATGACTGCTGCCTCTGCCCCTCAGGTATGGGAATCTGCAACCCCTACTCCAGAACATTTAGATTATGTTAATAATTTGCCTAGAACTGCTTTTAATAATTTTTCTGCTGCGAATTTTCATCTGCCTGGTTTTAATTTTCCGAATAGTTATAGCCCCGCTTTAAGAAATCACCCGAACTTTTCATGGAGTAATCCATCGAATGCGATGCGCCCACCTCCGCAAAATGATTTTTCTGCACAGCCACCACCACCACCACCACTTCTTCAAAATTACCCAAAACCTCCGAGCTTGGAGGAATTACTTTCTAAATATATCACCACAAATGACGCTACCATAAGAACTTTAACCGGAAGCGTAAAAAGTTTAGAAAATCAGGTAGGACAGCTCGCAAAAATAATTTCTGAGCGACCCGCAGGGTCTCTTCCTTCCAATACCGAACCCAACCCGAGAGAGCAAGCGAAAGCTATAACTCTTCGGAGTGGGAAGCAAGTCTCCGGTATGGTAGGTGAAGAGCCCGAGGCAAGCTCCGCTCCTGCTTTTAAAAATCAAAGCTCCGCTCCCGCTTTTAAAAATCAAAGCTCTGCTCCGCTTCCACCCTCTGCTGAAGAAGTAATCACCCCCACTTTAGAAAATAATCTCACTCCACCACCCATCTTCAAAAATAATTCAACTCCTCCATACCCCTCTGAACTTAATAGACAACGTCAAGATGATCAGTACTCCCGCTTCTTAGAAATCTTCAAACAAATCCACATTAATCTTCCCTTCCACGAGGCTATTTCGCAAATGCCGAAATATGCCAAATATCTTAAAGACCTCCTCACAAACAAGAAGAAGTTAGAGAATCTTTCGCACGTCACGCTTAACGCCGAGTGCTCCGCCGTTTTAACAAACGGTTTGCCGAAGAAAATCAGTGACCTGGGTAGTTTCTCTATCCCGTGTGTCTTCGGTGATCTCTTTGTTAAACATGCGTTAGCCGACTTAGGCGCAAGTATAAACCTGATGCCCTTTTCGTTGTTCAAAAAGTTAGGGATTGGTAGCCTTAACCCCACGCGTATGAGTATCCAGCTAGCCGATAGATCCGTCAAGTATCCGTTAGGAATAGTGGAGGACGTTCTAGTGAAAGTCGACAAGTTCATCTTCCCGGTGGACTTTGTCATTTTGGACATCGAAGAAGACGTCGAGGTTCCCCTGATCCTTGGCCGACCCTTCCTCGCCACCTCCCGAGCCATCATTGACGTAAGCAATGGTAAGCTCTTTCTTCGAGTAGGCGACGACGAAGTCACATTTCCTATCACCCCTTCGATGAAGAACACCTTAGCGAACGATGACTCATGTTTTTTCGTAGACGCCGTGAGTGATGATTCTTCCTACTGCCTCTCCGACTTTGAAAAAGAATTTTCTACTTTTTGCTCCTCTTCTCTTACAACAGAATCACTGCAAGGAAGTGATGAATCTTCTTATTGTCTTTCTGAGTTTGAAAAAGAGTTTTCTGATTTTTGTTCTTCCTCTTTCCTTACCACTGAATCTGTACAAGAAGCCGTCTTGGCTGCTAGCCCCACCCCTTATTACATTCCTTATAAAAAAGTTTATGAAGATATTATTTTTGAAAAAGAAAGAATCTCAAAATCCTCTTATGAAGAACCCCCTACCCTAGAACTTAAAGAACTTCCCGAACACCTTAAGTATGCTTTCTTAGAAAAAGACTCCAAGTTACCAGTTATCGTTTCGGCCTACCTCACGGATACGCAGAACGATAAACTTCTTCTAGTTCTACATAAGCATCGCCGGGCTATTGCTTGGCAAATTTCTGATATCAAGGGCATAAGCCCATCTTTCTGTACACATAAAATTCTAAAGGAAGATAATTCGCGTAACTCTATTCAACCTCAGCGCCGTATAAACCCGAATATGAAAGAAGTAGTTAAGGGCGAGGTTATGAAACTATTAGACGCAGGAATTATCTACCCTATATCGGACAGTAAGTGGGTTAGCCCCGTTCAGGTAGTTCCAAAAAAGGGAGGGATAACCGTAATTAGTAATGAGAATAATGAATTAATCCTGACACGGACGGTGACGGGTTGGCGTATGTGCATAGATTACCGTAAGTTAAATGACGCCACCCGTAAGGACCACTTTCCTCTACCGTTTATCGACCAGATTTTAGAACGTCTCTCCGGCCATAGCTTTTATTGTTTTCTCGATGGCCTCTCGGGGTACTTTCAAATACCCATCTCTCCCGAGGACCAAGAGGAAACTACGTTTACTTGTCCCTTCGGCACCTTCGCGTACCGAAGAATGCTGTTTGAATTATGCAATGCGCCGGCTACATTCCAACGATGTATTCTCGCAATATTTGACAAGTACGTAAAAAGCATTATGGAGGTATTCATGGATGATTTCTCCGTGTTCGGCGATACCTTCGATAGATGTTTAGAAAACCTCGAAAAAGTCTTAGAATGATGCGAAGATACTAACCTTGCCCTAAATTGGGAAAAATGCCATTTTATGGTGAGGGAAGGGTTAGTTTTGGGTCATAAAATTTCTGCTAAAGGTATTGAGGTAGACGTTGCCAAGATAGAAGTTATTGAGAAGTTGCCGCCACCTACAAACATAAAAGCTATAAGAAGTTTCCTAGGCCACGCTGGTTTTTATCGATGTTTTATAAAGGACTTCTCCAAGATCACTAAGCCCCTCACCCATCTCTTAGAAAAAGACGCTCCATTCATTTTTGATGACTCTTGTATTTCTGCCTTTGAATTAAATAAAGAAAAGTTAATTAACGCGCCAATTATGATAGCTCCGGTGTGGGACCTTCCTTTCGAGATTATGTGCGATGCGAGTAGTTTTGCGGTGGGAGCCGTATTAGGTCAACGCATATCTAAGAACTTCCACCCCATCTATTACGCTAGTAAAACCCTCACATCTGCACAAGAAAATTACACCACAACCGAAAAAGAGCTCTTGGCTGTAGTATTTGCGTTTGATAAATTTCGCCCTTACATTACACTTCAAAAATCATTGTTTTTACGGACCACTCGGCCCTCAAGTACCTTCTTGCCAAAACGGATGCCAAGCCTCGCTTGATTCGCTGGGTCTTACTCCTCCAGGAGTTTGACTTAGAGATCCGTGATAAGCGAGGAGCCGAGAACTTGGCCGCCGACCATTTATCAAGATTAGATAACCCCTTTATAGAAAAATTAAATGAAAAATCTTTTAATGACTATTTTCCTGATGAGAAGCTGCTTTTAGTTAATACATCTACTTCTCCTTGGTTCGCGCACATCGCCAACTATCTAGTGGCCCGGGTGCTCCCAAAAGAGTTCTCCTCTCAGCAGAAGAAGAAATTCTTTTCTGAGCTGAAGAACTACTTTTGGGAAGACCCGCATCTTTTCAAAATTTGTGCGGATCAAGTGATAAGGAGATGTGTTTCTTTTGATGAAGGAATTGATATTCTAAAACATTTGCATGAAGGTCCTACAGGTGGGCACTATCAAGCTGCTCGCACCGCTCATAAGGTGCTTTGCGCGGGTTTTTACTGGCCTAGCCTGTTTAAAGGCGCGCAAGCCTTTGTGAGCAGGTGTGATAGTTGCCAACGGTCGGGCAATATTTCTAATAAAAATGAAATGCCGCAAAATTATTTCTTAGAGTGCGAAATTTTCGACCTCTGGGGAATTGATTTTGTTGGCCCCCTTCCTTCTAGCTTCGGAAACAAATATATTTTAGTTGCTGTTGATTATGTTTCACGATGGGCTGAGGCCCAAGCTCTTCCTATGAACGACTCCCGAGTTGTAGTCACGTTTTTAAAAAAATTATTTTCTAGATTCGGTACGCCACGCGCAATCGTTAGCGATAGGGGTTCCCATTTCTGTAACGCGCAATTTTCAAATATCCTTACTAAATACGGCGTTACGCATAAACTATCCACTGCCTACCACCCCCAAACTAACGGTCAAGTCGAAGTAGTAAATAGAGAAATAAAAAGAATATTAGAAAAGACTGTTTCAACTTCTAGAAAAGACTGGTCAGCCAAACTTGACGATGCTCTATGGGCCTACCGAACAGCGTACAAAACCGCCCTCGGATGTACGCCGTATCGGCTGGTCTATGGAAAATCGTGCCATATGCCCGTAGAGTTAGAACACCGCGCCTTTTGGGCCTTAAAATTTTTAAACTTCGATCCCCACTCAGTCGGTGACCTTCGAAAATTTCAACTAAATGAACTCGACGAGTGGCGCTCTTATGCTTATGAAAATAATAAACTTTATAAAGAGCGGACGAAGCGTTTACACGATAAACACTTAAGGCACCCTAAAAACTTTAAGCCGGGCGACCAAGTCCTTTTATATAATTCTCGTTTACATTTATTTCCGGGCAAATTAAAATCTCGCTGGTCTGGCCCGTTTTCTGTTTTAGAAGTATTTCCTTATGGAACTGTTTTAATTTCTCACCCTGATAAGGGTAATTTCAAAGTGAATGGTCAGCGTCTTAAACTGTATTTCTCTGGTGATGATGATGTCAGTCCAAACAGTATTAAGTTTCTGCTTCACGAACATTAATCTTGAACTTTTTATTTTTTTGCTAAAAACAATTTTATTTCGGGACAACAATATTTTTGGACAATATTATTTTTTTTTATGCGTCGAGCTCAACGACGCTTTAACCAAAGGGCGCTCTTGGGAGGCAACCCAAGTTATCTTTTTCTGTTTTCTTTATTTTACAATTTTTGCCTCGGACGGCTCCGACAAGCTGAAGCTTCTACGATCGCCTGCTCCAACATTGCTGAATCCATCACAAAGTCCAAAGAAGACATTCGGGGAGCGGCATCACTCAGTTTTCGCAGCAAATAAATCCGGGGAAGTACCTGTATTTCAATTCTATCTTTCAATTCTGTACTTTATTTTTCTCTCCTTCTCCAATCCCCTTCTTTAGCCATTGAGGACAATGTCTGTTTTAAGCTTGGGGGAGGATTTCCTCCTTCATTTTTGCGTAGTATAAATAATCTTCTTTTTGTATATATTGTAAATATTTCCAAAAAAAAAATGAATATCTTAAAATTCCAAAATCCAAAAAAAGAGAATATTCCACAAAATTAAATTAAAAAAAAATTTATATGTGTTTTTGAATAGTTTAGTCATTTTGGTATTTCAATAGTACTCCTAGTTTTTAGTTTTGTTTTACTCAAAATCTCATATAAACAACTTAGTTAATTATAATATTTCTAATCGTCCTTTTTAATTATGTTTCACAATTAAAATGTTGGTCATGCTGTGTTTCTAATTCGCGGTAGCATGTTAAGGTGAAATATTTTTCTAAAACTCGCATTTCTATTATGGTTTTTTGTTATTTATTTCCTTTACTTTCTTAAAAATTCATCATCCACTATTTTCTTTTTCGTTTTTGAATAATTTTTGTAAAGTCAACTTTTGAATAACGTAGTAGATGTGAACGATCCAAGTCACCTATTATTTCTATTTTCAAGTTAATTTCATCAATCTTCTTTTATTATCTAGGACTCGCTTTTTGAAAAAATTTCAAACCTTTGTTTTAAATAAATTCAAAAGCGTGAAAATGATTTAGGCCATTTTTGTTTTCGTTTGAGCTTTCCTGCCAACCTAAAAAAAAAACTTTTACCACTAGTTAGTCATTTTTGAGCCTTTTTCCGATTTCATTTGATAGCTCCTCCTTTAATTTCAGTTTCACCAAAGCCAAAATTTCCAACATATCGAATCACACTAGCCTTTTTGAGTTTCATAAATTATTTTGACGATTTTGATAGGGTATTTTGTGATTTTTGTGGAGAAAGGTTTTTGAAAAAAAAAAAAGTATGTTCAAAAGTGATGTTTATTTTTTATTTGGCCAACTCAAAAAGGAAAATAAAAATATTTATGGCCTTTGTTTTGAAAAAAGGAAAAAAATGGAAAAGAAAAAAATGAAAAAGAAAGAAAAAAAAATGTGTATATATTTTTATGAAATTTTTTGAAACTCTTTGCTTTGGTTTAGTGTGATTTTAAAACCTTCACGTTTATCTTTGAATTCCGCTCCTAATCATTTTCCTAAACCAAACGTTTCTGTCCTATTTAAGTCCTTTTGATTCACGCTTTTTGATTTTTTATTTAACAACTAAGAAAAGAAAAAAAGTAAATCAGTTTTAGTTTTAGATTTAAACCTAGATTTTTGATAATTAAATTGATATAATTATAATGCGTTGCTTGGATCTAGTAACAACTCAATGCGTGTTTTTCATTTTCGTTGCTTTACTTAAGTCCATTTAAAAAAATCTCGCTAAAATTTTGGATGATTTGTTTTTATTAAGTAAAGTTTTTAAAAGTTTTACCATACCTAAATAATTGTTTTAGACTTACATTTCACCTTTTCCCTACTAAGAATTTCACATAGTACTTGTGTAGGCATAATTAGAACTTTTTGATTAGTCATTTTTATAAATATCTAGTTTTTATATTTTTGCTTGGGGACAAGCAAAGCTTAAGCTTGGGGGAATTTGATAATACGTTTTGTAGCCTAAACTATTATCGTATTTTATATTTTATATTGTACAAATTATGTCTATTATTAGTTTATTTTTATCCTTTTTATGTAAATTTTATTGCCACTAACTTTTTCCTATCTTTTTGCAGGTTTTCAGAAAAATTGCCAAAATGGCCTGTCACGCCCCCCTGTCACGCCCTCCCTGGGCGTGACCTAGGGCGTGTCACCCGATCCCGAGGACACCTGCTGGAAGGGACAGAAAACGGTCAAAACCGCTGTCACGCCCCCCTATCACGCCCTCCCTGGGCGTGTCACTAGGAGTGACCAGGGGCGTGTCGCCCTCTGCCGCAAAGCTGCCGCCGCATTAAATGCCCTTCCGCCTCAGCACGCAAATAGTACTGTCACGCCCCATGTCACGCCCGTGACATGGGCGTGACACCTGCCTTTTTCGGCGACTGACGGATTTCCGACCAATGATTTGGACATGACATGCCTGTCACGCCCCCCTGTCACGGGCGTGACCTAGGGCGTGACCACCGACGTACCGAAGCAATCATCCCTCCCGCCAGAATCCAGAGCCCGAGGTCAAATCCATACCTGTGACGCCCCCTGACACGCCCCCCCTAGGGCGTGTCAGAGGGCGTGACCAACCCGAGAAAAAATCTATAAATTGAGCCCCCCTCCTCCCCATTTCAGCAAGCTTTGGTTGAGTGGGGGAGGTGCTGCCCCTTTGTTTCTTGATCCTTTTTCATGCTTTCTCTCTCTCTCTCCCCCTCTCTTTGTACTTTTTCGTTAACCCTAGTTTAATCTTAGTTTGTGCTAGCTTTTAATGTAATTTTCTTCTTGCTTAGTGCTTAATGTAGGGCTAGAATAGGGTTTAATTTTCATGCACTTGTAATTTTATTTTCATTAGTGTAACTTGCCCTTTTTCATTAATAAAATTGTTCTTCCCTTAGCTTGTGTTCTTCTTATGTTTTTCTACTCATCTCCCCCCTCCACTCCATTATGATTAACTAATCCTCCTTGTACTCGATCTTGATGATCCGAGGTTAGAGCGATTATGTTATGATGTTTTAATCAATCTTTTCTTTTTAGGTTAGGGCCTTGAATTACTCTTGATTAATCACGGGTTGGGGGTATATTTTCGATATATACTCCCCGCCTTTGCTTTCATTCTGGGCTAGCCGAGAGGCCGAAAGAATGAAGTGAGCATTCAAGAGTAAAGGGAGTTGTACGCACCCCTCGAGAGAGGCAGACGTCCAAATCTCCCGGATTGGAGTAAAATCCAATAGTGGGGTTCACCGCGTAAAGCGAGTTTTAGGCCTCCGATTTAGACGAGAGTCGGTCGGACCTTCCTAAACTCAGTTGGGCATGACTTCGAGAGAAGCGTGTTCAAGCTTTAGGAACCTCCACGGTCAAGGACCCTTATCCTATTAAGTTTAGATTTTTATCGCATTTTCTTAATCGTCTTTAGCCGAGGTGAATCTCGATCGGGTGCATTTCCATTTCATATTTTCTTCCTTTAGTAGTAATCTCCTATCTTGTGCTCTTTAATTAACTGCAGTAGTTTCCTTTCTAGCATAGTTCTTTTCTTAATAGCGTAACTTAATTGCGGTAGTTCTCTTTCTAGTTTGCTTTCATTTCTCCATTGCGCTTAGATTTTCTAAAACCCTAGTTTTTTCGTCGATAAGATAATAGCGTTCGTGTGAGTAAGCTTAGCCAACAGTTCCCGGATTTCAATACGACACTTGTGTCCCCTTGCTACAATTCGATAGGTATACTTGCCTCATTGGGTTGCTAGTTCGGTTGCGTTTATTTTCTTCGAACCCTAGCGCGCAACATGGCGCCAAGGAAGAACGCTAGGGTAACGATTCTCATCCTAGTACATGTGAAGTCCTCTTTTCCTTTTCATAGGAAGCCCTCTCACGCGAGTGTGCGATGAGTTGAGGCGTTCCTTGGTGTAGATATGTAAAGTCCCCCATGTATAGAGTCCGTATGCGAGAACGGACATAGGCATGATGTGTGAAGCCTATCCGGACAAGTTTTTCTTGATCAGTGATGTTGCATTGCATTATAACCAGAGAAGACATCGTGTAAATGGTTGTTTTTCGGGTTTTCTACGAGGTAGATTGCATCAGGGAGCCTTGGAGACTAACTCCAAGGTGCACCCGGAAAACTGGGAAAATGCGGGATGTTGCCAACATGGTGGCCGTGGAGCCATCGTGAACATAACCGGGTTATGTGAATTGTGTGATGGAAACGAGACTCGGGTGTCTTGACCTGCGTATATGGCTTAAATTGACATTGCGGTATGAGAACGGGTAAGGCGGAACCCTACCTGATTTATGTCGTTCAGTGGAACCGTTGGCATAGATGAGGGTCTTCGGCGGTCTATGGATTAAATTGACGTGATAAATGCCATGAACACAAAATGCTCATATGGTTGGCCGTCCAAGGGATGGTGGTGAGACGGGAATGTCTATTGCTTAAATTGACGTGACGTTGGCCGGTTCGCCGTGAATGTGCCCTGAGTGCACGGGGTGTGTTGCCGTGTGTGCCTGTACCTGTGATGAAGTGTGTGTTTACACTATACCGCTTGATTATGCTAACAAAATACAGGGAAGAGCATCGCCGCCCCGAGGTTGGGGCGGGGTCGTTAAAATTTGGTCAGCAAAGCTGACCGTTGCTTTTGTTTACCACCATATGGTGGATTATTGCTTGCATGTGCTGCGGAGCCATGCAGTAAATAGCGGGCTAAAGCCCAAGTTGTTGTGTCGGCCCTCGATGGCCAAATTTTTGAGTGTTTTTCTTATGTACTCATGTGTGACCGGCCTGCGTGCCGAGGTTTGGAAGTCACTTTTATTGAGCAAACTTTTGTAAGGCCATAAGGCCATTATTTGTGTATTATACATTCCTATGGGTTATTCGTAGTGGACTTTCATGCTTGGCTAGGTTCTTTTTTCAGTGCAACTTAATAATTTGCTTCCGCTAGGTGCTCTATATAGGACATTGTGATTGGTTGATTGGTTTCAATAAGTGACCAACCTGTCTATCTGTAGTATATGGCGTCGGGCCCCAGCCGGACCTACTGATATATGCTATATGACGGATAGGGGTGTTACAGGTGATACATGTATCACTTATTATAGGCCTTTGTGACTAAGGTGTAAGTCTTAGAGGAGACTGAGAGATCCTTAGGGATCTGAGATGTAAGCCCCTTGGAGCATTGGTTTGGAGAAGTGCCTTGACTAACAGGAAGTTAGCAAGGTGGGAGGAGAGTGGATGTACCAATAATTTTTGAGAACCACTATAAAATACTAGTGTGATTTTCTGTGTTTGGTTTTATTTTCTTAATTACAGGTGCTAAGGACAAGCTTTAGATCTCTAGAAGCTGAAAGCTTAAAGAAACAATCAAGTGATTTAAAAAGACTCTCAAAAGACCTAAGCAGACCTATTCACCCCCTAGGTTGCTTGCTACCTTGAAATTAAAGACTTGCATGCATCAGAGGGAGGTTACTCAAAAAGGATTTAACAATCTGAGTGATCCTCCAAGATAGCTGTTTCTAAGTTGTCATGGGCACGGGAGAGAGCCAGAGAGAGCTGAGTTCAATGAAACTCCCCATCTTTAGAAAGGAGCAGTTTGGAATATGGAAGGAGAGGGTGAGGCTATTTATGGAGCCTATGATCCATGAATTTTTTCAACATTTAGGGAGGGACCTGTTATTCCCATGAAGGTATCTGTCTTGAATGCCAACATCCAGACACCAAAGAAAATCTTTTAAATGACCAAAGATGAGGTCATACTAGCTGGCCAGGACAAGAGAGCACAGAACATCATAGCCAGTGTTGTAGATGACTCAACCTTCCTAAACTTGGTTCACTGCCAGACCTCCAAGGAGATGTGGGACACCCTTATGGTCTACATGGAGGGTACTGATGAGGTAAGAGATGATAGGAAGTCTCTGCTCAACCAAGAGTATGAGGTTTTAGGAAAATCCTGAAGGAGAACATAACTACCTATTATGAAAGATTCTTCAGGATCATTAATGAGTTGGAGACCTATAGAAGGGTCTTCAATAATTATGAAATTAATGACAAGTTTCTCAGATCTCTCACTAGAGACTGAGATACTAAGATCTGTGCCATAAGAGAGGTGACCAAGCCTGAGAACACTCATCCCTAAATATTGTTTGGGAAGCTGCTCTCCTATGAGATGCAGCTGGTTGCCAGGAAGGAGGAGGATTCCTCCAACAAATCACTGGCCAAAGAAAAGACCTTGGCCTACAAAGCTGAAAGCTCAAGAAAAGTCAAGGAAAGGATTTCTTCTCCACCAAGGAGACTAGCTAAGTAAGACAACTCTTACTCAGAGGCATCAGACTGTAACATGTTTGATGAAGATTTTGCAGCATTTTCTAGATAACTCCAGAGGCTAATGAAGAAGAAGCATTGGAAGAAAAGGCCTTCCAATTCCACCCATCACTGAAAGAATCCATCCAAGACTGACAAGTATGGTTCTAAACATAATAAATACAACTCATCTAAAGTAATTTGCTACAACAACAGCAAGCCTGAGCATGTGATAGGTGACTGCCGAGAGAAGAGGAAGGAGATTGAGGAGAAGAAGCAGCACCAACACAAAGAAAAGAAGGAAAAGTCTTTCATTACCAAGAAGGAAAAGAGTTGGACAGACTAATCATCTTCTGAGTCTGAAGAAGAGGAAGCCTATATTGTGCTAGTTGCTGCTACTATTAAAGATGAAGCTATTATAGAAGGAGAATTAAATCCTCCAGGGAGGATAGGAATCAGAGCCCCTCTAACACTGTCAGACTGTGAGTCAGAGGTGGATGAAGATTCCCACAGCTATAGAGAGCTGATGGCAATGACTGATGAGGAAAGCAACTAGGATCAGCCTGGTCAGAGCAAGGTACATCTATCACTTGACTCTGCTTATCTGTCCGAGTTTTAGACTAGTCCTTGACCAGAAGCCTCTTCACCCTGTGGTGAAGAAAATTCTGGATTTGAAGGAGATGTCAATCAACTGATTGACAAGTATGGATAACTTCTGAATGCCTTCAAGAAGGTCAAGAAGTTATCTAAGAGGCAAGCTAAAGAGATCTCATCTCTTAAGCTTGCAGTTGCCTAGAAGCCTGTAATAGCAAATCTGCTGGACAAGAAAGCTAGGGAAATTAGCCAACTGAAGTCCCTCTTGGACATTCAGGTTGCCTCCATCAAGCACAAGAACTGTCTCATCAGGGAGCTTGAAGATAAGCTTAAAAAAAAGAATAGTTCCTAATTATTTTAAGCCAAGTACTGTCCTCCCCTTGATAGACTCCTTCTCCTCTCAAAAGGGCAAGAAGGGATTGGGATTCAAGGGAAGCACAAGAGTTTCTCCTTTAAAAAGAAAGGTGTTGGAACCCCTAGGTTATTTGGGCTAGGTTGTCTTCTTAGGTTATGACCCATGTTGTATAGAAGGGTCAAATTTAATGTGTTTCTTAAGTCTAGGCCATGTCCTTAGAGTCAACAGTACAAAGTACCAACCTACATCACAGCCAGAGACTCAAGACTTAGAGAAATAAAGATTTAGAGAAAGAGATCTACGTTCGTCGATCTCAGGTCGACGATAGTCATGCTCAGCTCAACTAACTAAGAGCTTAAATCTCTGAGCTGAGCTCGACGAACTCCATTCTCAGATCGACTAATTCTTCAACACTAAGCGCCATAATTCACTCAAAGCCAAGGCTGACTCAGAGACAAAGAGCACTCAACGCCAGATGTGCTATTCACTCAACGCCAACAGATTGACCAAGTTCTTAGGTAGACTAACCTCACAGTCTCAAGTCGACGAACATAGAGCACAGAATTAGTCAGTTTATGCACAGCAGTTGATTCACAGAGCAAAGGTCGACGAAAGCAGATCTATGTTCGACGAAGGCTGATCAGAGGACGACGAAATTCAGGTTGACGAAAACTGTAAGATATTTTGTTATTTATTCCTTCTCTTTCTGTCTCATTATTTTATATCTATTATAGGCTATTAATTCCCTTGCAAATCAATGCACTTATATTCTCTGAATAGAGCCGTTAATGGAAGCATTGATTGCTAACATCCTCCATGGAATTAATTGCTTATATCTCGGGACATACATAAAATAGAAAAATTGACAGCATTCTTGTCGTTTTTCATTTCCAAGATTTCGGCTGAACATTTATTGCAGAGTTTTCTTTTGAATTCGACCAAGTTGTAGTCATCCCACACACATCTCCCTGCTAAGTAAACAACTATACACAGAAGAGCAGAGATTGATCAATAAACAATATATAGACACAGAAAATCTTGATCTTCATCATCTGTTCTCAATCTGCTCCAAGGGATTTCCAAGAGACAAACATTCTTATCAGTCTAGAAGCCTGCTGTCGAGCAATCAAAAAAGATGAAGGCCTACACCCTTGAAAAAAGCTTCCACTCCTGAACCATTAAAGATCTCAGGGGAAGCTTTGACAATAAATAAGAATCCACACAGTCTTCTTATTTTGACTTGAGGAAAGAATACTTACATCACTCTCTCACTCCCACCTCTATATAGGGTTTTAATTCCCTTCAAAATTATTCTGGTTGCACGTCTCCTTCCAAAATACTTGGGTTGGTTTTTGAGCACCTGATCAAAAGCTCATTGGTGACAGTCATCTTATCAAAACCTGTAGTGGATTCCTACCAATGGTGGTAGAAGAGTGGATGTACCCAGTTTGGGGAACCACTATAAATTTCTTGTGTTGTCTTGTTGCTCTTTCTCTTCTGTTCTTGCTGTGGCTGTGCTAGTTAGATATTCTGTGATCTTTGATTTACTTTAATCTGTGATAGTTAGATATAGTAGTTAAAAGTAAAGACAGTATATTGTTAAATAAGAAAATTTTAAAAACACACAGACATACTCTATTCCCCCCCCCCCCCCTCTAGAGTATTTCAGATCTAACCCTAACTATCAATTGGTATTAGAGGTGGTTATTTTGGTTATACAAGATAACCCTTGAACCAAAGATCCTAAGTTATATCTATTCTCTTACATCTTCTAGATCTATACAGCATGGCACAGAACAAAGAATGTGCAAGCACCAGACCTCCAGTGTGTAACTTGTCCAAGTTCACACTCTGGAAGGCAAGAATCAGACTCTACATGAATTCTATTGATGATGATATATTTAATTCCATCTTAACAGGACCACCAGCTCCAGTGGCTTCAACCCCATCAACTTCAACAGACATTAGTGCAGTTCCACCCCCTGGATGGACAGATGCACAGAGAAAGGCAAAGATAGCTGATGCTAGAGCCATGAACATATTGGCTCAAACAATGTCAGATGAGATATTTCAAAAGGTTGATGAGTGCTCATCAGCTCAGTCCATTTGGGACACCCTAAACCAGATGGTGGATGGATCAGCAGATTAAAGGAAGGATAGAAGATCCAACCTCATCACTCAATATGAAAACTTCAAAAAGGATGAAGCTGAAACAGTGGTAGTGAGGTACAACAGACTCAGCTCCATTATCAATGAGCTGAGGACTCTAGATAAGGAAATCACTTTGACTGAAGTGAATGACAAGATCCTCATGTGCTTCCCTAGCACATGGGACTCAAGAATCTATCCCATCAAGGAATCCAGAAGCACAATAGAGATCTCAACTAAAGCTCTAATAGGAAAGCTAAAGTCTTATGAGTAGCTGATAAAATCAAGGGAAGCAGTAGCTGAAGTCAAGACTCCTAAACCAACTATGAAAGAGCACAACATAGCTTTCAAAGCTGCAGGAGACTCTGAAGCCATTCCTGTGAATGAAGAATTGATGAGTCTCTTTGCCAAAAGATTCTTTAAGATAGCTATAAAAGATTTCAGAAGGAAACCATCCAAGTATAAAGACAAGCCAAGGTATGACAAAACACCATCTAAAGAAGTAGTATGTTTTGGCTGCAGGAAACCTGGGCATTTCATCTCTGAGTGCCTAGAAGTTTTAAAGAAGGATAGAAGAAAGGAGGGTGACTCAAGGAAGGGTCACTACAGCAAGCCTTTCTCAAGCAAGCACAAGAGGAAGGACAATGGCTTTGTTGCTGAGTCATGGAGTGATACTGAAGAAGAGTCAACCTCCTCCAGCTCTAGTGAGGATGAAGAAGAGCAAAAGGCCAAGAAGTTTGCCTAATGGCTATTGAGGCAGGCAGTAGCAGATCAGATGCTGATGAGTCTGAAGATGAAGAGCTCTTATCAGCTGAGGATCAGCTAATAGCCTCTTATGATTTTGAATCAGAGGAAATTAGACTTGAATTTAAAAATTTGTGCTTAGACTTAATTAGCTCTGAGAAGGAAATCAAACTCCTCAGAAAAAAAATCAAATGACCTAGATAAAACTACTGCAGAGAATGCTAACCTAACAAATGAACTTATTTCTGCTAATCAACAAATATCCTTTTTGAAATCTGAACTTAGCAAGGCAAAGAAAATAGAAGAATCCTTAAATGGGAGAAGTCTATAATTATTAGATATCACTAGTACTGTAAATGCTAGGATAAACAATAGTAATTTAGGATTAGGTGCCTCCCTTAGTAATCCACCTATAATTCAGAAAAACAATCTTTCCAAACACGTAAAGTTTATATCCGACAAAGGAAAGAAAAATACTGAACAGGTCACTAGGGTGAATAAAGTTCTGGAACTGATTGAAATTAAAAATAACCTCAATAACCAGAAAAACAAAAATGACAATGTTCAGCAATTATCGTCGAACGCAGATCGACGATATATGAATAGATCGTCGAACTCAGAACGACGATCTCTTAACGCAAACTTGAGTAATAATCATACTTCGATCTATGATTGACGACATCAGTATGGTTTGTCGAATAGAGATAGACAATTTTGGTACTCTAAGAATGAATACTATCATTCTTCAAGTAAAGATCGACGATCTAATCCAACATCGTCGAGCTCAGTTCGACGATCCAACAAGAAATCGTCGATCCCAAATTTTAACAACAGAAATCCAAATTCTAAGAGCAACTTTAATCCCTTTAGCACATGGATAATACCACCCAGAAGATATCACCCCAAAGGCTATAAAGATCAACCTGAATTCTAATATATTTCCAGTTATTCCTATATAAATCAACAAGGACCCAAGGTAACCTGGGTAAAGAACAAATAAGTGTTATACTTGCAGATGAAGACCTATCCAGCATATAATCAACACTGGTATCTGGATAGTGGCTGCTCCAAGCAAATGACAGGCAGCAAGGACAACTTAATTGACTATAAGTCCAAGCTGGGACCAAAGGTCATCTTTGGTGATTAAAATTGTGGCCAAATAGAGGGCTATGGCAAAATCAGGATTGGAGCTGTAACTTTCAAGAAAGTTGCATATGTGAGTGGACTGAAGCACAATCTCATCTCGATAAGCCAACTCTGTGATGAAGGTTATCAGGTATCATTCAACTCTGAATCCTGTACTATTACCTCAAGAAAAAATAAACCAGATTTAATTAGCAGTAGACAAGGAAATATATATTTAGTTAATTTCCAGTCTATTACTTCAGACATATGTCTGCTTAACCTAGTTAGTAGTCAAAATGACTTATGACATAAGAGATTTGGACATGTAAATCTGAAAAATATTACTAGACTATCTAAGGATAACCTTGTGAGAGGTTTACCTTCTGGCCCCTACAAGAAGAAAGGCCTCTGCAGGGTTTGTCAACTAGGCAAGCAAACTAAATCTAGTTTTAAATCCATTAATAAGAGTGATTCACCTAAGATTTTGTACTTACTACATATGGACCTTTTTGTCCCTGTTGTTGTACAAAGCCTAGGAGGGAAATCTTATACCTTAGTGGTTGTAGATGACTTCTCCAAATTCACTTGGGTTTTCTTTTTGAGAGCAAAGTCAGATACTTTACAAGTTCTTACAGATTTTCTCAAGAACATACAGATTGAGTATTCTACTCAAGTTGCATTTTTCAGAAGTGATCATGACACTGAGTTTGAGTCACTTCTTATGCTAGAGTTCTGTAGGAAAGAAGGTATAAGACACTACTTCTCAGCTCCTAGAACTCCACAACTAAATGGGGTAGCTGAAAGGAAAAATAGAACACTCATTGAAGCTGCAGGCACATTACTTGCAGATGCTTACATGCCACTATCCTATTAGGCAGAGGCAGTGAGCACAACAAACTATGTCCTGAACAGAAGCTTGATACACAAACTAAAACATAAGACCCCTTATGAATTGCTCAAAGGGAAGAAACCAATAATCAACTATTATAAAGTTTTTGGATGTGTATGCTATAATCATAATAATGATAAAAAGCACATTAGAAAGTTTGAAGCAAAGGCTGCAGTGGGAATTTTTCTAGGATATTCCTAAGTCAGCAAAGCTTATAGGGTTTTTAATAAATCCACATTGAAAATAGAAGAATCCATTCATGTTATATTTGATGAGACTAACATGTTTTACAAGGAGAAAGAAATTTCTACCAGAAACCCCATGTAGGTAAACAACTTGTGTGAGAAATTGGATGAATTAAAATTTACATCCAAGTCTTCTCAACAAGCCAATGAAGAAAGTGATGAAGAAAATTTGGATGCAAATTAACCCCCCCAGAATAGCAGAAGTAATTCCACAAGAGGAATCCTCCCTAAATGTTGTTGCTGAACCAACTCCACTCACTGATCTTATCACACTGAGGGATCATCCCAGACCTCTAGTGATTGGAGACATAATAGTAGGTGTACAGAGAAGGCATCAACTTAACAAGGACTTGATGCATGCCTATTTCCTCTCTCAAATTGAGCCTCAATCCATATCTGATGTAGAACAAGATCCCCACTGGATCATTGTAATACAAGAAGAGCTCAATCAGTTTGAGAGATGTAGGATTTTGGATTTTATTCCAAGACCAAAAGGCTACCCAGTCATTGGAACCAAATGGGTATTCAGAAATAAGCTTGATGCCCAAGGTGTGATTGTGAGAAACAAGGCAAGGCTTGTTGCTCAAGGGTATAGACAAGAAGAAGGGATTGACTATGATTAAATCTTTGCTCCAGTTGCTAGGCTAGAAGCAATAAGGATATTTTTGGCCTATGCTTCATTCAAAAAGTTCAAAGTCTATCAAATGGATGTGAAGAGTGCCTTCTTGAATAAGGAACTTAAAGAAGAGGTTTATGTTGAACAGCCTCCAGGTTTTATTTCTCCAACTCATCCCTCTTTTGTGTTAAAGTTGCACAAGGCTCTCTATAGTTTAAAGCAAGCTCCAAGATCTTGGTATGAGACCTTAGACAGCTTTCTATTAGAGCATGGTTTTTCAAGAGGCATAGTTGATAGGACTTTGTTTACCAAATTGCACCATGATAAAATACTGTTAGTACAAATATATGTAGATGTTATAATATTTGGCTCTACTGATCCCAAATTATGCAAGAGATTTTCTGATCTAATGCATTCAAAATTTGAGATTAGTAGCATGGGTGAACTTTCTTACTTCCTTAGTCTCCAAGTGAAACATCTCCCTGATGGCATCTTCATTTCCAAGACTAAATAAGCCAAAGAGCTTATAAAGAAGTTTGGGATGGCTGATGCCTCAGCAAAGAAAACACCCATGCCTACAAATGCTGTAATAGACTCTGATGCACATGGGAAACCTGTGGATCAGAAACTATATAGGGGCATTGTTGGATCCCTTCTATACCTTACAGCAAGAAGACCTGATATTATGTTTGCTACATGCCTTTGTGCTAGGTTCCAGGTGAACCCTAAAGAATCTCATCTAGTTTTTCTAAAAATAATTTTGAGATATATAAAGGGTTGTCCTAGTCTAGGTCTCTGGTATCCTACTGAGTCAGAGTTTGAGTTAACTGGATACTCAGATGCTGACTTTGCTGGATGAAGAGTGGATAAAAAAGTACCTAAGGAACTTGTCAGTTCCTTGGTATGAGATTAGTGTCTTGGTTTTGCAAGAAGCAGTCATCTTTGTCTACATCAACTGCTGAAGCAGAATATATTGCAGCTGGCAGCCTCTGTTCCCAAATGCCGTGGATTCAAAACCAACTACTGGACTATGGTCTCAACTTAAATAATTCAACATTGCTATGTGATAACACAAGTGCTATAGTCATAGCACAAAATCCAGTTCATCATAATAGAACTAAGCATATATACATTTGACATCATTTCATTAGAGAGTTTGTAGACAAAAATAAAATTAATCTTGTCTATATCTACACTGATTTACAAAGAGCTGATATCTTCACCAAACCATTGGATGAAAGAAATCATTTATTCTTCGTAAATCAGCTTGGAATGATAAATGGAGAAGAATTAGTTTAATTTCTGTCTGCACTCGACGAATTTTTAAAAGTTCGTCGAACGGAGATCGACGAACTGGGGGAAGTTTGTGAGATATTCATCGAACGGAGATCGACGAACTCTCTGTGTGAAGTTAGATTCATCAAACTGAGATCAACGAACCTACTTCAAAAAACTTTCGTCGAACGAAGATCGACGAAATGTCTTCAACCCTTCAAATTGAGATCGACGAATTATTTAAGTCCAAATTATTTTGTCGTCCTCAGATCGAAGATCTATTCATTTTTCGTGGAACGGAGTCTGTCGGTTCATATTCAGGAAAACACTATATTTAGGTTTTCTTCCACCTCCGTCCCGCGCTTTTAGTTCTCTTGCACTTGATCTTCGACTTTTATTGTAGGTGTTCTCATGGCGATCCACGCAGGCTCTCTTGCAGCGATGAAGTTTGATACAGGATTCGATCTGGATTTCGAATCCTCCCAATACTCTGATCCTGTATTCGTGATCATTCTAAAAACTCTAAAAGACCAACATCTCAAGACTCTACTATCAACACGTATCAAAATCTATGGATCACAGATCAGAGAATGGGTCTATACATCTACCACGGAGGAGAACGTGATGACAGGGGCTATCACTGGTAATGCCATCTCCCTCACTCCCGCAGTATTAACTGAAATATTTGGATTGCATAATGGTGAAGAGGAATTAGAAATTGAAACTGAAGAGTTTGATATGATGCTGAGCCTCATGGGTTATTCAAGAGAAACCCCACAAAAACTGCTTAAAAAGAACTTATCTGCAGAATATAAGTTCCTTGAAGATATTATAGGGAAAGTGCTGCTAGGAAAGCACTCTGCACATAATTACATTACCAGGCATCAATTCCTGGTTTGAGTGCAATAGTAAACTTGAAAGCCATTAAATGGGCTCAAGTTTTTTTTGATCTTATCAAAAAGAAGAACAATAAAAAGGAGGTATGCTTTGGATGGATCCTAGGAATCTTCCTCAAAGAAAAGGCTGTCAGATCCCTGGTCTCCCCGACCATATCCATTAATGCCTCAAAGAGACTAACATGTGCCCTTTTGGCAAGTGGGAGAGGACAATTACAAAGCCAACCAAGGCTCCTTCCTCTTAAACCAGATCTTCTGAAATTACAAGGGCTACATCATCCACTCCTCACCCCTCTGCAGAGATTCCATCTAACTCTCCACCTCCTCCTGATTCTCAAGCTCCATCTCAGCCTCAAGTTCAACAAACCCCATCCTCCACTTCTATTCTAATACATACCCCTACACCACCAACTTCTCCAATTCCTTCTTCACATACATATATTCCATCAAATTCTCCCTCTCCTAGGGCTGATACATCCATCCCTACTCCTCCCCAATCTCCTCTTCCATCTCATCTTGCTGATATTCCCATCTCAACTCTCTCTTCAATCCCATCCTTCAACTTACTCTCATCTCCTCTGAACACTCCTTCTCCTCAATAATCCCCTCAACAGGACCCCCTTCCAGACACCTCCAATCAACCATCTCCTCCAATAACTATCATCACTACCTCTATACCTTCTCAACCATCTCCTACCCAAACATCTGACTCTACATCTTTGAATCCCTCTATCATCCAACCACTGCTTGAGATCCTCAAGCCTATCCTCCAAACCATCATTGCAGAGGCCATTTCCCCTCTGTCTATCTCTATATCATCTCTTTCTGCTCAAATCTCTACCATCACCTCTACCCTCTCTTCATCTGGGGGTCTGGCTTCAGTACATACTTAAATAAGGTAGGGGGAGATACTTAATGATGAAGTAGCACCAGCAGCACCAGCAAGATCAAATGTTGATATTATATTTAATGATGTAGTAGCAGCAGCAGAACCACCAGCAGCAGCAGGAACAAATGTTGACATGGAAACAGATTTTCTTGATTTTCTTGATACTAATATGGAATCTGATGATATAGAGATAACTGACTCAGTAGCTAATATAGATAATCAATGTAAAGATATTATAATATCCAATGCTCAAGAGAACAGCTTGCCAGAAGTTCTGCCTGGAAGGATCTACTTCATTAAATCTAAAGTAAATTTATATATTCTGCTGAAGATATTTGGATCTTATATTCAATTCTGCCTCTCCTTTCCCACTCAATCATCCAGAGCAATAGTATGCTACACCTCCCCTGCAAGTCCAGTAGTATAAGACATTATAAAGAAAAGTCTGATAGCTCCTCCAGTAGCATTATATGAACAAAGATCTAGCCCTCCTTGGCCAACTTATATCATGGATAATAGCCCTAAACCTAGTTTAGATGATCTAGTAAATAAGGACATTACTATGGAAGCTGAAGCAGCTGAAGCTAAAGTTGTTCACACTCAAGCTAGCAAAGAAATTCCCAAGGATCTTTTCAGTCAGGTTGATGAAATGTATGCCAATCCTTTGACTTCTGATGATGATGATGATGATGATGATGATGATGATGATTCTGATGATGCTCCTAAGAGGAAGAAAGCCTCAAAGAAAAGGAAAGATCCACCTCCTCCTGCTCCTAAACCTGGAAATACCAATGATACACCATATTATATCCTACAAAACATAACTCCATACAAGGGTATGCCAGCATGGATGTGGCTATCTAAAAATGAACAGAAAGCAAGGAAGAAAAGTAGGAGGTATTCTCCTTCTCCACAAAAGTTTAGAAGAGATCCACCTCCTCCTCCTCCTCCAACTGCATGTGTCTCAAGGACCTTATCTCAGAGCTCAGAAGGATTCACCGAACCTACTCTCACTTAAACTTATCGGAGACAAGGAAGACCTTCTCATTCTTATGGAGACAGTCAACATAAACAGAGACATCAGTCTTATTCCAGACATCAGTTAGCTCAACAGCCTATCCCTCAGCCAACTTTTTCCCCTCCTCCATCTCCTGGCAAAGCTAATAGCCCTGAAGAACTTCCATCTCCAGCTTATGATTCTGAAGCTAGTCCAACTACAAGAATGGCTAGATTCAAGGAATCTGTGGCACTTTCTCAAATCAGGCAAGCCAGAGAAAAACACCAAGATCCATCTCAATTCTCTACCATGTCAAACTACAGAAAGAAAGAGTTTGAAAGATACCATGTAGGGAAGCTGTTCAATGCTGAGGAATATATGAGTCTACATCCTAAAGTAGTGGTTCCAAGAACTACCTCACAAAAGACTATTGGTGATGCTGACATGGCCATGACTATGAGACAAGCTTAAGACCCAAACAGGAAAATCATATTTGCTAAGTCTTCTTACCTTCACAACAACATTTAAACTGTTTATTTTCTGGGTTTTTCTGTTAACAATCTGGGTACATAGCTTTATAAAGGTACTGATAGCTTCTTTATTCTATCAGTTATCTCAGTTTTCATGCTATGATTACTTCATTTTGTTTTGTGATCTTTTTTATTTGAAGTAACCTCACCCAAATAGGGGGAGATTGTTGGAACCCCTAGGTGATTTGGGCTAGGTTGTCTTCTTAGGTTGTGACCTATGTTGTATAGAAGTGAGAGGTCTAAGTTGTTAGCCTAAATCACCTAGAGGGGGGTGAATAGGTGAAATGCGTGTCAAATGCGGAATTAAAAACTAACACAGCACACATCAAGCAATCACAGACGACAAGAGATTTATAGTGGTTCCCCAACCTTGGGTACGTCCACTTTCCTCACAGATCTAGCAAATCACTAGACTCGGCTACTCCACTATCTCGGATTGAAAACAATCCTACACCTCGGAACCACGTTCCTACAAAACTCGATCCAACTGGATCTACAAAACTCGGAAGCAAAAGCCTTCCTACGAATCTCGGAGAAAAACTCCTACACAATAATTTGTTTAAAGAAAATACAAACAATAATCTCAGATCTGGATCTTGACAGTCTTCTTCCTTAAGAGCTTTGGCTTGATCAGAAAAGGTGAAGACGACTTGAGAGAGATCCACAAATCTGAAAAACTAAATCACCTCGATCGAGAAAATAGATCTGGAATCTTTAAGGCGCGGTGAGATCGAGTGATTGACTTGCGTCTGGATCGCTGAAGAATCAGAGTTGCAAACAGAGATCAGAGATCGTCGATCCAGAGCTTCTTCCGTGAATATTAATGGCGGCGGCGGCGACTTGAAGAATTAGGGTTCACGAGGTTTTTCTCTTTCTCTTTCTTTAAAATAATAATCTCTGAAGGAACTTAATGATAGTCAAATATGAAATGAACTACTTATAGGTAGACTCCAACGGTCATAAGAATAATTAATGATGACACGTGGACCTATCAGAAAGGATCAAATCAAAATGTACAGTAACATTGACTTAGAGAAATTCAGGAAAGATTTGGACAGACATACTCGAGTCATAGAAGATACATACTCGAGTATCAGATAGTATATACTCGAGTGAACAAGAATTGGCATACTCGAGTAAGAGAAGTTATATACTCGAGTGGAAAGGATTGGCATACTCGAGTAAGAGAAGAGAAAACTACTCGAGTGATCCAGAGATCAATACTCGAGTGATTAACGAACTACTCGAGTATGAGAGTAGATACTCGAGTGAAAACACTTAGAAAAGTTTCAGATAAAGTGTGAATAAATACTCGAGTTCAAGAGTTGCAGATACTCGAGTGAGAGAAAAAGAACTACTCGAGTATATTAGGAGAAACTACTCGAGTGAGGGGAAAATGAACTACTCGAGTATCTTAGAACAACTACTCGAGTAAACATTGACTTACTCGAGTATGAAAAGTAACTACTCGAGTACAGAGTTACTTACTCGAGTATATAGGGAACTACTCGAGTATGTGGACTTAGAATATTTCTGAAATGGGAAGAACAGAACTACTCGAGTATAAACAAGGCACTTACTCGAGTAACTGACCAACTACTCGAGTACAAGTTATCACTTACTCGAGTGAATACAGCCTACTCGAGTATGTAAACTAACTTACTCGAGTACAGACCCACTAACTCGAGTATACTAGAGAAGTACTCGAGTATGTGGACTTAGACAATTTCTGGATTAAGAATAGAAGGATTTACTCGGAGTATAAGAAATGATCTACTCGAGTGACTGACTATCTACTCGAGTATAAACTAACCTACACGAGTATATAGAGTCTACACGAGTATGTCCAAGGATCTACTCGAGTATTAAGTCACTTACTCGAGTATATGAAGGTACATACACGAGTATGTGGACTTAGAAAAATTTCTTCTGAAAATCATACTTCAATACTTGAGTCCACCATTCCAAGTGCATGTAGGAAGTGTATCCCAATAGAGAGGCTATACATGGGCCAACACTTTGGATCATACAATGAGGGATTACATTCTATGGTCCTGTGTTTGGTGACCCATTATAGACTGACATTGGTCTACACTTGGCATTAAGGACCTGCACACATACAACTTAAACACACAGCATCAAATACACCTTAATTCATCTTAGTTCAAGGTCTGACCATCTACAAATCTGAGGTATTGTGGAGACCAGTCCCAACAATCTCCCCATATTTGTAGATGTCAGCATTCTCTATACTAAGGTGAATTATTCAGAGTAAAAAGAACAATACACATATACTTGAAAAAAAAAAGCTAAAGCAGGATAATTAATGAAATAACCATAATCAGAATCAAATATATATATAGAATTATTTTTAACAAAAGGATTCCATTTCCACATTCTCTTTACTCAAGAGGGACCTTCCTTATGCATCCTTTCTCTCTTCAGCTCTTGCCTCTCTAGGTAACTGAAGGGCTTGGGAAAGTAAGTTCTGGGCCTAGGAGGAGCAGCTGGATTATTGTGTCCCCAATTCCTGTCATGAAGTCTGATTTTGATTTGGGACACTTCATAGGCTTTCCATTCTGAATGACTATAAAACTGTTCTCTGTTTTCACCAAGATCTGTAACCAATTTCAGAGTATCAAGAATAAGGGATTTGGAGGTTGGACTCCAAACTTCAGAATGAATAATTGTCGGTCTGCTTTCAGAAGCTAGGGCAGGATCTCTTTTGGGTACAGAACGACTGGCAGAAGCACCTTCACCATATTTTCTCTTCTTCCTTGGAGCTGGAATTTCATCTTGCCACAAATCAGTATAGGTGAGAGGGGGCTCAGTCACATCATCCTCAGGTCTAGGTGAGAAAGCTGGCACACCTTCTGGAATGGCTGCCTGGGCTGGAGCATCTGCAGGAGGTTGAGCTTCAAGAGGATTCAAGAAGTGTGGAATGATGGCAGGGTTGAGCTGGGCATTGGGGAAATTCATGTTGTGCAGCCAAATAGCAGTGTCATAGGTATAGAATTTCACAGACTGGAGCTGGGAGAGAATATCTGCTTTCATTTCTTTTACAAGACCATCCACAGTAGCTTGAGCTTGGTGAGATAGTTTGTCAACTTGTTCTTTTATAACTGCTTGAGCCTGTTCAGATAGTTTTTCCACTTGTTCTTTTACTATCTTCTCCCCCTTGGTGATATCTACAGATAGCTGAGCTATAGCTTCATCCCTGAACTTGCCAACTTCTTCACAGATTTTCATAAGATTGGCATCAGCATTCTTGTCCAAGTGGATCTGATTATAGGCAACAGTTTCTTGTTGATTTCTCAGTTCACCTATTCTTGTGATAGTGTGATCTATGGCCTTTCCACCTAGCAGTAACAATCTTTTTAGCTCATCAGTATTGGCCTGGATTTCTGCAAAGCCTCTACTCATCTCTTGTTCAAGAGTAGTGACTTTGTTATTTACTGATGCTAGAGATTCATCAAAGTATTTTCTCTGTGTAAGGAGCAACTGTTCAATCTTACTGACTATATCTGAAGAAGAGGGAGCTGAGGTTGGTGCAGGAATTGAAGGAGCAGGAGCAGGAGTAGTCCAAGGAGGAATTTCTGTAATGACCACTGAGCTGACATCTCTTTTGAAGGGTTCTATTTCAACAGATTCTTCTGTATTTAGGAAGGATGGCATGGAGAAATCCAAAGTCTTCAGAGGTGAATCCACAGGATCTGGAGACATTTCCTCATCATCAGACAAGAGAATATGATCAGATTTGCTGGGCTCACTATCAGGAGACTTGGCAGGAGACTGTACTGGAGTCTGAGCTGGAAACTGCACAGGAGATGGAACTGGAGACTGAATGGGAGACTTGGCAGCTGAATCATTCTGAAAAAGAGGAGCATCTGAGCTGAGCTCATCAATAAATCTGTTAATATCTTCAGCTGTAGACAGTAAAGCTGTGGTATCTGGAATCTCTGAGTCAGGAATTTCTGATTGATGATCTGCTGGAGGAGGAGAGACTGGAGGAGTAGAAATTCTGACTTCTTCTTGTTCTGGAATCACTGATTCTAAAGAAACTTGATGCTGAGGAAGAGAAGAGGCAGGCTCCCCCTCAACTAATGCACCAGAGGTAGTAGTAGTTTGATGTAGAGGAGGAGATGGAATCCTGTCTTCAGGTAAACTGGTTTCTTGGTGAGTTTCTGAGATGGCATCAGCTTTTGAAGTTTGGGCAGAATTCAGGATCTTGATGTCATACCTCTGTATGGAAGAGATGGAAACTTTCTTCATGTGGTGAAGAGGAGTCCCTTTGGAGAAGTCAAACACTGTAGGATTAATCTCATGGAGGAGGAGTGAGATAATCCTAGCATAACTTGGATGTTTCACGCTCTCTCGGATCTTATCCAGTATCATCATTCCGAACTGGAATTTCTTCCTGCAGACTATGGCTTGCATAACATCGAATAAATTTTGGGATACATCTCTTATGGAGTATGTCTTGCACCATAGGATTTTGGCGATGACATCGACTAGAAACTTTCCTTCTGAATTGAACAAAGACCGATTCAAGGTTTCACCTCCCCCTTCAGGATCTCGACCACAGAATAGAGAAGTACGGTCGGCATCTTCCTTTTCTAGGTCATCTGTTGGGATTTGTCTCCACAATACCTCAGATTTGTAGGAGGTCAGACCTTGAACTAAGATGAATTAAGGTGTATTTGATGCTGTGTTTAGGTTGTATGTGTGCAGGTTCTAATTGCCAAGTGTAGACCAATGTCAGTCTATAATGGGTCACCAAACACAGGACCATACAATGTAATCCCTCATTGTGTGATCCAAAGTGTTGGCCCATGTATAGCCTCTCAATTGGGATACACTTCCTGTATGCACTTGGATTGATGGACAGAAGCATTGGAACTAATTTCCTCAGAAAAATTTCTAAGTCCAAAATACTCGAGTAACCCCTTTGTTATACTCGAGTATCAGACTTAATACTCGTGTATATATTTCCATACTCGAGTAGTTAATTAGACTTACTCGAGTAATCAGTTAGACTTACTCGAGTAGGCTCTGAATACTCGTGTATATACTTCTATACTCGAGTAGTTAGTCAGTCACTCGGGTAAGGTGTTTTCATACTCGAGTAAGTAACTTAATCACTCGAGTAAATCATATATCATACTCGAGTAGATCCTTTTCTTCTCTTTTCTGCAAGTTCAAGTATTGATACTCGAGTAATTGATTTTGATACTCGAGTAAATTATTCTATACTCGAGTAGTTGATTTTAATACTCGAGTAGGTGAATGTTTCCTGGATTCATATGCTGATACTCGAGTATATCTTTGCTGATACTCGAGTATATCTTTGCTGATACTCGAGTATATCTTTGCTGATACTCGAGTATATCTTTTCTGATACTCGAGTATATCTCTTCTAATACTCGAGTAGTTCATTTCTCTATCAAGTAAATTTCTATTCTCATACTCGAGTATATGTCTCTTTATCACTCGAGTATCTAAATTCCCATACTCGAGTATATCTTCTCTTACTCGAGTATAGCTGTTCCCGATTCCAGAATTCTTCTAAGTTCGAATTCGCTAAGTATTTTGAATCCGTCATTTCTAATTGGTCCACGTGTCATCCTTAATTAAGATTATGACCGTTGGAGTCCACCTATAAATAGGTCATTTTAGAATTGACTAATCAACAAGATTACAGAGATATTCTTTTGAAGAAAAAGGAAATTCCGTGAACCCTAATTCTCACGCCGCCGCCGCCGCCATCGTTGTTCACGGAAGAAATTCTGGATCGTCGATCTCCGTCTTCAAGGACTATTTCTCCAGCGATCCAGACAAGAGTGAATCACTCGATCTCGCCGAGCCTCAAGGATTTCAGATCTATCTTCTCGATCGAGGTGGTTCTAGTTTTCAGATTTGTGGATCTTTCTCTCAAGTCATCTTCAACCTTTTCTAATCAAGTCAAAGCTCCTAAAGAAGAAGACCGTCAAAGATCCATATCAGAAATTTGTTGTGTTGATTTTTATTCTCAAACCTAAATTTCATTGTAGGAGTTTTTTTCTCCGAGATTTGTAGGAAGATCTTTCTTCCGAGTTTTGTAGATCCAGTTGGATCGAGATTTGTAGGAACGTGGTTCCGAGGTGTAGGATTGTTTTCAATCCGAGATAGTGGAGTAGCCGAGTCTAGTGATTTGCTAGATCGGTGAGGAAAGTGGACGTACCCAAGGTTGGGGAACCACTATAAATCTCTTGTCTTCTGTGATTGCTTGATGTGCGCTGCGTTAAATTTTAATTCCGCTTTTGACACGCATTTCACCTATTCACCCCCTCTAGGTGATTTAGGCTAACAACTTAGACCTCGCATCATCTTCTTCGTCAACCACGGGCATTCGAAGCAGAGTGGCGACTGAAGTTTTATCCAACCGAATCTCAACTCCTTTTACCTTGGATTTCAGAACTGTGCCATTTCGTCTAACCTTCAGATTTCTGTAGAATTCTTCAACATCAGGAAGCAGGAGACGGCAGGGTTCTTGAAGAACGAAGGACAATCCGGCCGTGTCCAAGAGAATCAGTAAATTCTTGAAGTCATCAGAAATATCTTCAATACCATCTGTCACTAGCTCGGAGCCGATTCCAATCTTGGAGGAGGAGGGAGCCATCAGCGATTCTGTAGAGCGGAGGAAACAAAAAAGAGGAAGACAAAGCTCTGCAACTGTTCTGGGAGACGAAGAGATGGCGGCTACTCGAGTGAAATGAGAAGTGGAAAGGATTTCCGATTTTTCTAAATATATATATGACCCTAATTAGGTTTAAGGAGGAGTATTGAAAATAAAATCATACCTGATATGGAGCGCCAAAACTTTGGTGCGAATAGAAGAAAAAAGGAGATTTTCAAATTTCTAATTTCCATATACTCGAGTAGGTCAAGTGACATACACGAGTAGGTCAAGTGACATACACGAGTAGGTCAAGTGACATACACGAGTAGGTTACCAACTACTCGAGTATGTCAATTTTATTCTACTCGAGTATTTCCGTTTACTCGTGTATATGTCTCTATGTACTCGAGTATATCACTTTGAAATACAATTTTCTTGGGAGAGATTTACTGCCACTGATATCTTCAACTCTGAGCCCGGCTGTGAATCCACCATCACTATTCCTCTTTGTTGAGCAATCCGAGTTCCGTTTTGAAGAACGAGAACTTGGACTCGTCCATCGGCTTCGTGAATATATCTGTCACTTGCCTGTCTGTGGAGACATATTGTAGATCTATGTCTCCATTCTCCACATGCTCCGGGATGAAATGATAACGAAGCTCTATGTGCTTGGTCCGGCTGTGGGAGACTGGGTTGTTGGCTATTGCTATAGCACTGGATGAGTCGCAAAACAAAGGAATGTTCTGAAACTTCATGTTGTAGTCTTCAAATTGATTCTTGATCCATAAGAGATGTGCACAACAGCTGCCTGCAGAGATGTATTCTGATTCAGCCGTTGAGATGGCTACACAGTTCTGCTTCTTACTGCTCCAGGAAATAAGCCTCCTTCCGAGAAATTGGCAAGTCCCGGAAGTGCTTTTCCTATCGTCTTTGCTACCTGCAAAATCTGCATCTGAAAAACCAATTAGTTCACTATCATTACTTCTTGGGTACCATAAGCCAAGATTTGGTGTGCCTTTGAGGTATCTCAGGATTCGCTTTGTAGCGATGTAGTGAGATTCCTTAGAGTTCACTTGAAATCTAGCACATACACATGTTGAGAACATTATATCTGGTCTACTCGCAGTAAGGTAGAGCAAGGACCCAATTATGCTTCTGTACTTGGTTTCATCAAAAGGTTTCCCTTCTCATCCTTGTCCAGAGAAATAGCTGAGGCCATTGGAGTCCTCATAGAGGTTGCATTCTCCATTCCGAATTTCTTAAGCAGCTCTTTGGTGAACTTCGTCTATGAGATGAAAATCCCATCTTCAGATTGTTTCACCTGAAGCCCTAAGAAATACTTCAGCTCTCCCATACTGCTCATTTCAAACTTCCCTTGCATAAGTTTAGAAAACTTCTTGCAGAGGTTGTTATCCGTAGAGCCGAAAATAATGTCGTCGACATAGATCTGCACTAGCAAAATCTTGCCTTTTATTTCCCTAAGAAATAATGTTTTGTCTATCTTTCCTCTTGTGAACTTGTTCTCAAGAAGGAAGCTAGGCAGAGTCTCATACCAAGCTCGAGGAGCTTGTTTGAGACCATATAGTGCTTTCTGTAATAAATATACATAATTAGGATGGGTTGAATCAACAAACCTGGCGGTTGCTCTACGTACACTTCTTCCTTTATGTCACCATTCAGGAAGGCGGACTTTACGTCCATCTGATAGACGGTAAAGCCCTTAAGTGCAGCATAGGCAAGAAATAACCTGATCGCCTCCAGTCTTGCTAATGGAGCATAAGTCTGGTCGAAGTCGATTCCTTCTTTTTGACGATATCCCTTGGCGACAAGTCTGGCTTAATTCTTTATAATTGTTCCATCTTCGTCCATCTTGTTCCGGTAGACCAATTTTGTCCCGATGACGTTCTTATGCTTGGGTCTAGGAACAAGTGTCCAGACTTTGCATCGTTTGAACTGATTCAATTCTTCTTCCATGGCTAGAATCCAGGATGCGTCGGAGTTGGATTCCTCAAATTTCTTTGGTTCAACCTGTGAGAGAAAACTTAAGTGTAAATTCTCGTTAGTTGTACCTCGACGAGTTCTGACACCATCCCGAGGATCTCCTATTATTTGGTCAACAGGATGATCCTTCAAGTGTCTGAACTCTAAAGTCCTTGCATCTGGGATCTCTTCAGCCACTGGAGTTGCATCTTCAGCTGGGATGTCTTCTTCATCTTGATCATCTACCTCTCCAATGGTGGTTGTAGAGGGATCTTGATGAACGTCTCATCTTTATCTTTCACTAGGTTCATCCAAGCTAAGTTCTTTCAACTTTGTACCTGCATCTACAATAGGCACACTAGACGAGTTGCTTTGCAACAGACTCGTCTCATAAAATACAAGATGTATCGACTCTTCCACCACCAGAGTTTTTCTATTGAATACTCTATAAGCCTTACTATGGCTACTATATCCTACAAAAATACCTTCAAAGCTTTTCTCGCTAAACTTTGTAGTGTGATACTTGCCATTGTTAAGTACGAAGCACTTACATCCAAAGATTCTAAAGTATGAAATGGTTAGTTGCCTGCCTTTTAGAAGTTCGTAAGGAGTCTTATCATGGTTCTTGTTAATGAGTGCTCGATTTTGCACGTGACAAGCGGTGTTGACGGCTTCAGCCCAGAAATACTCCGGAAGTGAGGCATCACTCAACATGGTCTGACAAGCCTCTATGAGTGTTCTGTTCCTTCTCTCAGCTACTCCATTTTGCTGTGGAGTGCGAGGAGAGGAAAACTCATGAAAGATACCTTGACTTTCACAAAATTCTGTCATGGCTCCAGATTTGAATTCCGTTCCATTGTCACTTCTGATTTTGACTACGGAACAGTTGTATTCATTCTGGATCTGCCTCACAAAATTAGTGAAAATACCGAAGGTATCTGACTTGTGTTTCAGAAAGAACACCCACGCAAAGCGCGAGTAATCATCCACAATAACCAACGTATATTCCTTACCTCCCAAACTTCTAACCTGCAGTGGACCAAACAAGTCCATATGGAGAAGATGCAAACTTCTATTGGAATCCTTACCTATTATGCTTTTAAACGAACTTTTTGTTTGCTTGCCTTTTATACAAGCGTGACAAGGACTGTCCGTAACGCACTTGACATTAGGTGCATCACGCACTAAGTTTTGAGAGAATAATTTATTAATAGTTTTGAAATTAATATGTGCTAGTCTCTTGTGCCATTGGTCAGCAAGAGATGCACTACTTTTTGCCAAAAGACACACTGGTGTCGAGGAGTCTATACAAATAAAATTTAAACGGAAAATATTTCTGCTTCGAGTGCCTGATAAAATAGTTTCCAAATTGTTAACCGATTTTATCAAAACACTTATCAGCATGAAATTCAACTACGTATCCTTTGTCGCATAGTTGGCTTATGCTAATGAGATTGTGTTCCAATCCTTCAACATAGGCTACATCCGAAAAGGATACGCTACCGTTAGAAATCATACCATAGCCTTTAGTGATTCCTCGATCTGAACCTCCAAAGATGACCTTTGGTCCGTTGCAGACTGAGGTGTAATTCTGTAGTAGGCTCCTTGTCCCGGTCATATGCCGAGAGCATCCACTGTCCAAGTACCAGATTGGCGTTTTGGTGGCCTTTGGACATACCTGCAATTACAATCATTTAGCCTTAGGAACCCAAACAAGTTTGGGTCCTTGGTCTCGAGTTAGAATACTCCCCCTACGAGTATTAGCCTCATGAGTGGTCACTCTCACGTTGCTAACTTTAGGGGTTGCAGCATTTTTAGGATTGAACCAACAATCACTGGCAAAATGACCAATTCTGCCACAGCACCAACAGTTGAACCTGTTGTATCTTTGCCTTGTGTAGTCCTGGTTGACTTTCTGGAATGAAGGTCTAGCAGGAGTTTTACTCTTGGAGGAAGAGGCTTCATGATGATGGCAGTTACATGAGGTCTTCTCCTTCATAGGCTTTTCTACAATGGGTTTTACTTTTGGTGTCTTTTTGAAATTATGACCATGAGCATAAGGTCCATAGCTTTGAAGCTGAATCTCCTCATAAGGTGCCTTGAAGACACTCTCGCCAAAGTTACGAGGACGAGTCCAACCTTGGTATCTTGACTTAGGCTTCTCAGGGATCGGCCTAGAAAAGTGTCCGTAGGTGGACTCATAATCGAGTTCGTTCGTGGGAAAGATAACTTTCTTGAACACAACAGGTTCCAAGGGAGCTTTCCCTTTTTCTTCAGCTAGAGCCTTCCGGGCAGCCTTATTCTTTCTCTTGGCCTTGTTTCTCCTAGAGGATTTACTAGAAGAGCCAATGTGGCCTAAACCAGCACCCTTGGCCTTAGCATAGAATTCAGCAACGATTGGAAGAACTGTCTTAGGCTTAGAGAAACTCTCAACAAGCTTCTTTTCAGCCTCGAGTTGTCGTTCCAATTCTTTGATGATTTTCTCTTTAAGGTCGATGTGCTTGAGAGCTTTATTGTATTCCTCCATAGCTACATTGAGGTTCTCTTGAAGTGAGTTAGTCTTATTGACTTCTTCTCTCAAGCTGCTCTCACTAGCCTGTAGAGTATTTATCTCTTTGGCTTGAGTTTTCATTAATCTACAACATTTTTCGTAAGCGGTGAGTAACTCCTTATACTGACCCATGAGCTCAGATTCATCTTCAGAGGAATATCCCTCTTGCTCATTGTCATCATCAGAATCAGAGAGAGGAGTGTGAGATTTTACCTCCCCAGTAAACTGGGGGACTTGTTCATCATCTGAATGAGCCATAAGCCCAAAGTAAGCTTCCTCTTCTTCACTCGACTCAGATGAGTCAGAGTTGCTGAGAGTTTTGCTCTTCTTGGCTACTAAGCTTTTCTCTTTCCTGTTCTTATGGTGTGAGGATTTCTTTTCCTCTCTTCTTCCACCCTCTTTCTTTTTGTGAGGGCAATCGGCGATGACGTGACCTGGCTTATTGCAACAATAACAAATGATGTCAGTTGAGATCTGTTTGTTCTGTTTAGAATTATACCTGTCATGGCTGCTTGAGCCTTTCTTCCGATGATCACCGTCATGTCGTGATCTTCTATATGAGGCATCCTTGCATCTCCATTGCTTCTTCTTGTTCAAGAACTTCTTGAACTGCCTTGAGAGTAGGGAGAACTCTCCATCAGATAGTTCTGAGTCAGATGAGCTGGGCTCAGATGATTCTTCTTCATCAGCCTCAGGAACTGGGGCAGGAGAGCTAGCCTTTATCTTCCTTGAGCTGTCTGCCTTTAGAGCGACAGATTTCTCCTTGGATGCAGACCTGCTTGTCTCTTCTTCAGCTTTTCTTGAGTTGATTTGCAGCTCGTAAGACATAAGCTTTCCGAACAGATTCTGCGGGTCCGTCTCAGCTAACCTTCCAAACTCCCAAATGGCACATACCTTATTGTCCCATTCCTTGGTTAGGGATCTTATGAATTTGTCATTGAGTTCCCCGTTGGTGAAGACACGTCCATAAACTCTTAGGCCATTTTCTATCTTGAAGAAGTTCTCAAAAGTGTCAGCTATGGCTTCCATATGACCCTGCTTGAAGGCTTCATATTTCTGGTTCAGCAGGGATCTACGATCATCCCTCACTTCCTATGTACCTTCCATTAGAGTCACTAGGGATTGCCACATCTCCTTAGCAGACTGGCAATGAATCAGATTCTGCAACATTGATTCATCGACTGCACTTGCTATAATATTTTTAGCTTTCTTGTCCAGAGAGACAAGTGCAATCTCATCCTTATCTAGATCCATCAACTTCTTGGGAACTTGCTTGGTGGGATCTATGGTGGAAGTAGTCAAAGGAATGTGGGGACCTTCTTCAACGATCATGAAGATCCGGGGATCTACTGCTTCCATGAAGAACTTTACTCTTTCCTTCCACATAGGAAAATTGTTCTTGGTGCAGATAGGGAGTTTAGCAAAATCCTTGGTCTTACTCATGCTTGATACCTTTCAAGAAACAACTTAGAAGGATAAGATCAAGGTGTTAACCTTTTAACGATCAACCTCCCTCTGATACCAATTGAGAGGTTTAAGTTGTTAGCCTAAATCACCTAGAGGGGGGTGAATAGGTGAAATGCGTGTCAAATGCAGAATTAAAAACTAACACAACACACATCAAGCAATCACAGACGACAAGAGATTTATAGTGGTTCCCCAACCTTGGGTACGTCCACTTTCCTCACCGATCTAGCAAATCACTAGACTCGGCTACTCCACTATCTCGGATTGAAAACAATCCTACACCTCGGAACCACGTTCCTACAAAACTCGATCCAACTGGATCTACAAAACTCGGAAGCAAAAGCCTTCCTACGAATCTCGGAGAAAAACTCCTACACAATAATTTGTTTAAAGAAAATACAAACAATAATCTCAGATCTGGATCTTGACAGTCTTCTTCCTTAAGAGCTTTGGCTTGATCAGAAAAGTTGAAGACGACTTGAGAGAGATCCACAAATCTGAAAAACTAAATCACCTCGATCGAGAAAATAGATCTGGAATCTTTAAGGCGCGGCGAGATCGAGTGATTGACTTGCGTCTGGATCGCTGAAGAATCAGAGTTGCAAACAGAGATCAGAGATCATCGATCCAGAGCTTCATCCGTGAACGTTAATGGCGGCGGCGGCGACTTGAAGAATTAGGGTTCACGGGGTTTTTCTCTTTCTCTTTCTTTAAAATAATAATCTCTGAAGGAACTTAATGATAGTCAAATCTGAAATGACCTACTTATAGGTAGACTCCAACGGTCATAAGAATAATTAATGATGACACGTGGACCTATCAGAAAGGATCAAATCAAAATGTACAGTGACATTGACTTAGAGAAATTCAGGAAAGATTTGGACAGACATACTCGAGTCATAGAAGATACATACTCGAGTATCAGATAGTATATACTCGAGTGAACAAGAATTGGCATACTCGAGTAAGAGAAGTTATATACTCGAGTGGAAAGGATTGGCATACTCGAGTAAGAGAAGAGAAAACTACTCGAGTGATCCAGAGATCAATACTCGAGTGATTAACAAACTACTCGAGTATGAGAGTAGATACTCGAGTGAAAACACTTAGAAAAGTTTCAGATAAAGTGTGAATAAATACTCGAGTACAAGAGTTGCAAATACTCGAGTGAGAGAAAAAGAACTACTCGAGTATATTATGAGAACTACTCGAGTGAGGGGAAAATGAACTACTCGAGTATCTTAGAATAACTACTCGAGTAAACATTAACTTACTCGAGTATGAAAAGTAACTACTCGAGTACAGAGTTACTTACTCGAGTATATAGGGAACTACTCGAGTATGTGGACTTAGAATATTTCTGAAATGGGAAGAACATAACTACTCGAGTATAAACAAGGCACTTACTCGAGTAACTGACCAACTACTCGAGTACAAGTTATCACTTACTCGAGTGAATACAGCCTACTCGAGTATGTAAACTAACTTACTCGAGTACAGTCCCACTAACTCGAGTATACTAGAGAAGTACTCGAGTATGTGGACTTAGACAATTTCTGGATTAAGAATAGAAGGATTTACTCGAGTATAAGAAATGATCTACTCGAGTGACTGACTATCTACTCGAGTATAAACTAACCTACACGAGTATATAGAGTCTACACGAGTATGTCCAAGGATCTACTCGAGTATTAAGTCACTTACTCGAGTATATGAAGGTACATACTCGAGTATGTGGACTTAGAAAAATTTCTTCTAAAAATCATAATTCAATACTTGAGTCCACCATTCCAAGTGCATGTAGGAAGTGTATCCCAATAGAGAGGCTATACATGGGCCAACACTTTGGATCATACAATGAGGGATTACATTGTATGGTCCTGTGTTTGGTGACCCATTATAGACTGACATTGGTCTACACTTGGCATTAAGGACCTGTACACATACAACTTAAACACACAGCATCAAATACACCTTAATTCATCTTAGTTCAAGGTCTGACCATCTACAAATCTGAGGTATTGTGGAGACCAGTCCCAACAAGAAGGGTCAAATTTTATGTATTTATTAAGTCTAGGCCATGTCCTTAGAGTCAACAATACAAAGGACAATCCTACATCACAGTCAGAGACTTAAGACTTAGAGAAATCAAGTTTTAGAGAAAGAGATCTACGTTCGTCGAACTCAGGTCGACGAAAGTCGTGCTCAGCTAAACTAACTCAGAGCTAAAATCTCTGAGCTAAGCTCGACGAACTCCGTTCTCAGATCAATAAATTCTTCAACACTCAGCACCATAATTCACTCAAAGCCAAGGCTGACTCAGAGACAAAGAGCACTGAACGCCAGATGTGCTATTCACTCAACGCCAAAAGATTGACAAAGTTCTTAGGTCGACTAACTTGACAGTCTAAGGTCGACGAACATAGAGCGCAGAATTAGTAAGTTTATGCACAGCAGTTGATTAACAGAGCTTAGGTCAACAAAAGCTGATCTCAGTTTGACGAAGGCTTATCAGAGATCGACGAAATCTCAGGTCGACGAAAGCTTATCAGAGGTCGACGAAAGCTAATCTCAGGTCGACGAAAACTGTAAGATATTTTGTTATTTATTCCTTCTCTTTCTATCTCATCATTTTATATCTATTATAGGCTATTAATTCCCTTGCAAATCAATGAAGTTATATTCTCTGAATAGAGTCGTTACTGGCAGCATTGATTGCTAACATCCTCCATGGAATTAATTGCTTATATCTCGGGACATACATAGAATAGAATAATTGACAGCATTCTTGCCATTTTTCGTTCCCAAGATTTTGGTTGAACTTTTATTGCAGAGTTTTCTTTTGAATTCGACAAAGTTGCAGTCATCCCACACACATCTCCCTGCCAAGAAAACAACTATACATAGAAGAGCAGAGTTTGATTAGTAAACAATATACAGACAAAGAAAATCTTGATCTTCATCATCTGTTCTCAATCTACTCCAAGGGATTTCCAAGAGACAAACATTCTTATCAGTCTAGAAGCCTGCCGTCGAGCCATCATCAAAGCTGAAGGCCTACACCCTTGAACAAAGCTTCCACTCAAGAACCATTCAAGATCTCAGGGGGAGCTTTGACAATAAATAAGAATCCACACAGTCTTCTCATTTTGACTTGAGAAAAGAAGACTTACATCACTCTCTCACTCCCACCTCTGTACAGGGTTTTAATTTCCTTCAAAATTGTTCTGGTTGCAAGTCTCCTTCCAAAAGACTTGGGTTTGTTTTTGAGCACCTGATCAAAAGCTCATTGGTGACAGTCACCTAATCAAAACCTATAGTGGATTCCTACCAAGGGTGATAGAAGAGTGGATGTACCCAATTTGGGGAACCACTATAAATTTCTTGTGTTGTCTGGTTGTTCTTTCTCTTCTGTTCTTGCTGTTGCTGTGTTAGTTAGATATTTTGTGATCTTAGATTTACTTTAATCTATAATAGTTAGATATAGTAGTTAAAAGTAAAGATAGTATATTATTAAAGAAGAAAATTTTAAAAACACACAGACATACTCTATTCACCCCCCCCCCCCCCCTCTAGAGTATATCAGATCTAACCCTAACTTTCAAAAGGGCAAAGCTCCAATTCCACTTTATCCTATTGCTTCTAAGCCTCCCATTCTTTTCAGAAAAGTTTTGATACCATCTAACAGGTATGACCAAGAAAGTTCTTATGGTCTCTAGGAGAGGGGTTGTTCATGTGGAGTGAACAAATATGTTCACTGTCATGATGAAAGTTTTGGAAGGGTGTGTGTAATCACGGATGCCAATGAGAAATTTTGAATGGCCAATTCTGGACCATTTGTCTTTGGTGCTTCTGCACCATCTCTCAAGAATGTTGCTGCAGCCAAGGCTCAGAATCTGACAGCAAAGGTTCTGACTAAGGGCAAGTCTAAGAATCAGGCTGATCGGGGCATATCTGAAGCCATCAGAAGCATACTTTCTAAAAAGAAACTAGCTGCTACTGGCACTCAGGCAGACCAAATCAGCCAGCTATGAGACTTACCTTCAGTCAAATTCTGGTTGGAAGAAATCAAAAAAAGGCTGCAGCACATCTTCCTCCTCTTAAGATTGTAGAACTACAAGCTGTCGGGCCGTCACAGAAAAGAAGATATAACATACATGAGTGTTGGTGATGTGGTAAGATAGGGCACTTTGCCATTGACTACTGGCACAATCCCAACGTGGCCAGAGCTACGGTCAGTCCACTAGTCAGAAAATCTATTGGTGGACATGTTCAACTTCTGTTTGGTGGAAAATGTGAAAGTCTCCTATTGTGTACGGGTGAAGAAGCGACTAACCCATTTGAATTACAAGACTATTGGCAAGCTCTTCAGTTAAGGGCAGGGATGGTTAGGAATGGCCCCAATGTGAAGTGCTCTAAGGAGGGCATTTGTTCTGCTTGCCAAAAGGGTAAGCAGGCAAAAGTCTCCTTCAAGGGTATTCAGACCAAAGACTCTGTGAAGTGCTTATACCTCTTGCACTTGGAACTATTTGGTCCAATGCTAATTCACAGTCTTGGAAAGAAAGTCTACACACTAGTTGTAGTTGATGACTATTCAAAACATTACTTAGGTGTTCTTTCTTAAGAAGAAGGATGAAACCCTTGATGTCTTCATGAGGTTTGTCAAGCAAATTCATAATGAGCTTGGCTGTTCTGTGGTCAAAATCAAAAGTGGCCCTGGGACAGAATTCTAGTCTGATAGCTTGACAAAGTTTTGTGAAGAGCATGGGATTAATCAAGCATTCTCTTTTCCTAGAACACCCCAGCAAAATGGGATAGTTGAGAGGAAACATAGGACTCTCATAGAGGTTGGTAGAACATTGTTGAGTGACACATCTCTACCAAAATATTTCTGGGTTGAGGCAGTAAATACTGCATGTCATGTCCTCAATAGAGCCTCTATCACCAAAGGCCACAAGAAGACTCCCTATGAGATCTTGAAGGGCAGGAAAACAAATCTGGGCTATCTAAGAATCTTTGGTAGTAAATGCTTTGGGCTTTACAATGGCAAGTCCTATGTCACTAAGTTTGCTACCAAACCTATGATGGAATATTTGTTGGGTACAACAATCATAGCAAAGCCTATAGGATCTACAACTTGAAAAGCCAAGTTGTAGAAGAATCAGATCATGTAGTCTCTGAGGATTCTACCATGATTTTACCATGATTTACAATAGACTTCATAGTTACTCTTATAGTACTGCAGGTACAGAATAGATGATGGATAAGCTGACCATCAATAAAGCATCACCAGTCATCCAAGATGATATGGATACTCCCGAAGATCTTTCTGACACATAGGGAGAGGATGAAGATCAACAAGAAGATGCTCCTATTGCTGAAAGAAGACTGCCACCTGCAGTCAGAAATATGAGAGATCATCCAGCACACTAGATCATTGGTGAGGCCAGTCATAGAGTAATGATAAGGAGCAGAAGTCAAAACACAACCATGTTTTAAAGCTTTTTATCCCAAGTGGAGCCCAAGAAGTTTGAAGAGGAAAAAATAGATCAACATTTGATTGGAGCTATACAGGAGGAACTGAACCAGTTCAAGAGGTGCAGGGTCTAGAAGATGGTTCCAAAACCTTATGGTCATAATGTCATTGGAGTCAAGGGTATCTACAGAAACAAGCTTGATGAAAATGGCATTAAAATTAAGAACAAGGCCAGACTAGTAGCTAAGGGGTACATGCAAGAAGAAGTGATTGATTTTGATCAAACCTTTTCCCCTATAGCAAGATTGGAGGCCATCAGGTTATTCCTTGCATTTGCAACACATAAGGGATTCAAGGTCTACCAAATGGATGTACAGTCAACCTTCCTAAATGGTGACTTAAAAGAAGAAGTCTATGTTGAGCAACCTCCAGGTTTTGTCATTCCTAACTCACCTTATTTTTTTTATAGACTTAGGAAAGCTCTATATGGGCTGAAGCAAGCCCTAGAGCATAGTATGAGACATTGTCTAGTTTTCTCATTGAGAACAAATTCTCAAGGGGGAAATAGACAAAACCCTATTACTAAGGGAATTTAAGGGTAAGATCATCCTAGTCCAGATCTATGTAGATGACATAATCATTGGATCTACTGATGACAACCTCTGTAAAAAGTTTGCTAAACTCATGCATGGGTAGTTTGAGATGAGCAGTATGGGTGAACTTAAGTTCTTCTTAGGCCTCCAAGTAAAACAAACTGATGATGGCTTGTCTATATCCTAGTCTAAGTTCACTAAGGAGTTAATCAAGAAATTTGGCATGGAGAATTCCTCAACCATGAGAACTCCCATGGGGGCAAGTATGCCTATAGGGAAAGATTAATTAGGGAAACCTGTTGATGAAACTTTGTATAGAGGGATAATTGGCTCCCTTCTATATTTTACTGCAAGTAGGACAGACATCATGTATGATACATGTGTTTATGCTAGGTATCAGGCTTGCCCTAAAGAATCTCACTCCTCTACAACTAAGAGAATCTTGAGGTATCTTAAGGGCACTCTAGATCTTGGCCTTTGGTACCCTAGGAATAGGGAGTTTGAACTAACTAGCTATTCAGATGTAGATTTTGCAGACTGCAAAGAAGATAGGAATTGCATATCTTGCACTTTCAGTTCTTGGGAGGGAGACTGGTATCTTGTAGCAGTAAGAAACAAACAAGTGTGGTAATATCAACTGCAGAATCAGAGTACAACTCAATAGGAAGCTGTTGTGCTCAGTTGCTATGGATCCAGCACCAACTTCAAGACTACAACCTAAAGATAAGTTGAACTCCTTTATTCTGTGATTCTACTAGTGCAATCTCTATTGCTAGGAATCCTGTCTCTCACAGTAGAACTAAGCACATAGAGATTAGATATCATTTCATTAGGGAGCATGTGGAATGTGAAGACATCACCCTTAATTTTGTCCCAACAGACAAGCAAGCGGTTGAAATCTTCACTAATCCACTAGATGAAGCCATGTTTATCACCTATAAATTTGAGTTGGGTATGTTAAACTTAGTGTAGCTTAAGTTGCTCCTCACCTATAGTTGCAAACTATGTGGCTTTATGCAGATAGGATGGTCCTTCAAATAAATAAATGTTCTCAAATTGAGGGGGGAGCAAGTCAAGCAATGCTGCCTAATTGAGGGGGAGCAGGGGATAAGATGATCAGTTTATCAGGTGCATCCTTCCTGCTATTTGCTGCAGTCAAAAAGGAGGAGAGGATAAGATGATCAGATGATCAGATAAGCAAGGCAGTAGAAATTCAGGGGAAGCAGATGATAGATGCAGGAATGTATTCTACAAGCAGGGAAGTGTGGTAACTATAGATCAATTCTATATTATTTAGTTTTCTTTTATTATGCCTTGTGCTGCATGGTTCTGCGTATGTCATTGTCTTTGCTTAAGAGTTTTTGAATTCCTTAAATAGGTGGAGATTGGGTGGTCCATTGCCAAAAATGTCCTGGATTTGAGTGAATTCAATATTATCAATGATATACACATGTCTGTAGATGACTATGATAGGTCAGGTAGCCTAAGTAGCTAAGCCAGGTAAACACTTACCTAAGGTGTGGGATGACAGAAAACTGTCTAAGTCCACAGGCATTCAGTGAAGATTAGTCACTCAATGCCAGAAGGCTTATAGTGCTGATTGAAGCCTATATAGTCAAAGCCAAGGCTGTGGCAAGCTAAGAAAATGGCCAAGTCCCCAAGCGTTGAGTGAAGTCAACTCACTCAGTGCCATACAACAAAAGGCTGTGAGATAGGCTAAAGCAGTAAAAGCCTGAAGTTGGAATGAGCTAAAATATGGCTAAGTCTACAGGCATTGAGTGAAGTCAACTCACTCAATGCCATGCTACTAAATACAAAAAATTGGCTAAGGCAGAAAGCATTAAGTGAGGCATGATCACTCAACGCTCTCAATGCTTTTGTTGTTGAATAAGCAGAAATTTGGTTAAGCCAAAAAGTGTTGAGGGGAAGTTACTGACTCAACGTTGTCAACGCCTTGTGAAGACAGAATTTTGTCTAAGGGGTTTGGAGTTGAGTGATGCTTACTCACTCAATGCCAAACAACTGAAAGCTGATAAAGCAAGATTGACGTTGAGTGTAGCTGAATAACTCAACACCTAGAATCAGATTTATATTCTAAGTAGTTTAGCATTGAGTGAAGGTTACTCACTCAATGCCAAGAGACAGTAAATCTATCTAAGTGTTTTGACATTGAGTGATGCTTACTCACTTAACGCCTATTCTCTGATGCTCGATTTTTGCTAAGTCCATAAGTGCTGACATAAGAAAAATTGACAAAGTCAACTAAGGCCAAATCAGTCATGGGGAAGCTACACTACACGACAAAACTTGCTGTGAAGCTACTATATGTATTCTTCCGTTAAAGCAAGGCGCAACTTGAAGCTGTAGGTGGGGCCCACCGATCTCTAAGAGTCGTTGATCGGCGAACTACAAAAAGGAAGAGATTGGGACAAGATAAATTTAACTTTTAGGGCATACTTTATTAAAAAAAAAGGAGAGCAACCATTTTCATCTACCTCACTATTACTACAAGTTAAAAAGCTTGAAGCTCTCCAGCAAGAAAAGTATAGTTTGCTGTGCAAGTCTCCAACTGCCACAGCAGATTCAGAATCTGTTCTGAAGAAAAAAGAACCTTCATCTTTTGTCAGGTTTAGTTTGCTATTTGAAGACTCAAGATCAAAAGATCTTTAGCTTTCAGCATTAATTTCAGAAGTTTTCTTTAAAGTTCCTCCAGCAAATCCTTTTCCTTCTATGAGGAGAGTAGGAGCAGAAAGTTTTATGTTCAAGTAGTTGACACAGAGAAATTTCTCTGTGTCAAAATTAATTAAACTATTTCTCTTTGTTGGATCCTTCTGGATCTAAGCTGTAGGACCTTTGGGTCTTAGGTAGGGCAAATTTGCCTGAGCCGTAGGAGAGTGTATCTCTCTGAGGTAGGTGAGTATTACTCACTGAGAAGTAGGGCAGTATTGCCTAAACTGTAGGAGAGTATATCTCTCTGAGCTTTAGGAGCAAGCTTGCTCTGATATAGGGCTATCCTCCATAGCCTGAGTGGTATGACTTAAGTGCCTGAGGTAGGTGATAGTTATAATACTGAGTGTAGGCCTTTGTGGATGAGGTGTAAGTCTTGGAGGAGACTTAGAGATCGTGAGGGATCTGAGGTGTAAGCTCCTTGGATCATTGGTTTGGAGAAGTGACTTGACTAACAGAAGTTAACAAGGTGGAGGAGAGTAGATGTACCTATAATATTAAGGAACCAGTATAAAATACTTGTGTTTTTTTCAGTGTTTGCTTTTATTTTCTTAATTATAGGTGCTAAGGACAATCTATAGATCTTTAGAAGCTGAAAGCTTAAAGAAACAATCAAGTGATTTTAAAAGACTCTCAAAAGACCTAAGTAGACATATTCACCCTCCTAGGTTGCTAGCTACCTTGAATTTAAAGACTTTCAGAGAGGGTAATGATAAAAGCAAGCTCTGATTATACTAAGTGGATGTCCAATAGCATCAGAGCTACTTTAGGCTATCCCCCCCCCCCCCCCCTTATGTGATGATATCAAACATCTGAGCCTGGCTGCCAACCAACTCAGTTGGAATGTATTTACCCTGCTGTTGAACAGATCATATATCCTCCTCCACAGTTTGAGTATATTCATTATGCAGTTCAAGCCATCTACAGTCCTCCACCTGATGTTCAAAATGTGAAATGTCAAGAGGTGGAGATGACTGATGCTACCTTGTTCAAAGAAAAGGATGCTCAGTTGTCAAAGAAAAGGTTAAGTGAACATGCTTAAGCAAGGCCAGACTTTGAATAGTGGAGCCCAACCTCCAGATCAATTATCCTACTGCTTGGAAAGCAGTTAATACTAATGTTACTAATATGGAAAATGGTTTATAGAGACAAAATGGGCTATGTTGAAACAAAAAACTTGGTCTCTGTGGATTCGGGGTCCCAAAATAGGGGTGACCTCACACTTACTACACTCGGGGGAACATCACAGACAAAAGACTTGGTAAACTAGTAACATACCCTCGGTTCTAGCGTGGAGGTCCCACCACACACACGGAAGGTCACAAGAGCACTTCCCCTCCCTCACCAATGGCTGAGCTGGGTACCTTGGAGAGCTCTCTCACTCTACCAATAAGAAGAAACCAAGGGAGGAGGAAGCCAAAGAACTCATCCTCTCCAAAGGTACCCAAGGGGGTCTATTTATAGTTTTTCCAAGCATGGGGGACAAAAGGTCTAAAATACCCCTAAGGCAAAAAGGTCTCGAGCCAATAGAAAACCTCCACACCGCGGGGTAAAGAGGTAAAAACACCTCGGGGGCTAAATTGTAAAAGCAGGCTATGCGCACTGGCTGGGCGAGATAGGCGGCCTGCGAGCTGGGCGGCCTGCGAGCTGGGCGGCGGCCTGCGAGGTGGGGCGGCGGCCTGCGAGCTGGGCGGCAGCCTGCGAGGTGGCCGGCGGCCTGCGAGTTGGGCGGCCTACGAGAGTGGCGTCTTGCGACAAGCGGCAGCTTGTGAGAGCAGTGGCCTGCGAGATGGGCGGCCTGCGAGAGCGGCGTCCTACGAGAGAGGTGGCTTGCGAGAAGAAGCGACATGCGAGATCGGCGGCCTGTGATCTTGGCGGCCTGGGAGAGTGGCGACTTGAGAGGTGGGCGGCCAGCGAGAGCGGCGGCCTTCGAGCTGGGCAGTAATGAGGCTGAGCGACCTACGAGAGCGCAGGCCTGCGAGAGCGGTGGCTTGCAAGAGCGGCGGCCTGCGAGAAGCGTTGGCCTACGAGAGCGACAGCCTGCGAGCTGGGCATCCTGCTAGAGCAGCGACCTACGAGAGTGAGGTCCTATGAGAGCGGCGGCCTGCGAGAGCGGCGTCTTAGGCGAGAAGCGGCGGGACGACCCCTTAAAGGGGCCGCGGGGAGAGACAAATATTTCCTCCCCTACTAGTATATTTCCAAGGCCAAGCCAAAATTGGCCACCAAGAGTGCAGAATCTCTGAAAAGCTAAAAAAACATAAATCTGGTCCTGCATCTGCCGAGGGGACCCTACTTTGCGAATACGGGGTTGTACATAATCCCCACACTTTTCAGGGTTGGCACAAGCTCGGAAGGAAACATCCAACCCGACGTATTCGCTGAGTGGCCTTTTCTCGCAGTTTGAAAGATTATAAGGCCTTTTCGAGTGGTCAACCTATCACGCCAGCCAATGAAAGCCTGGGTGACGAGACAGCCTCGGGGTTAAAATACTTAGCCTCCCGTGGGGTCAACCTGTCATGCCAGATAATGGGAGCCTGGGTGACGAAACCGCCTCGGGGTGAAAATACTTAGCCACCCGAGTGGTCAACCTGTCATGCCAGCTAATGGGAGCCTGGGTGACGAGACTGTCTCGGGGGGAAAATACTTAGCCTCCCGAGGGGTAAACCTATCATGCCAGCTAATGGGAGCCTAGGTGACGAGACAGTCTTGGGGTGAAAATACTTCGGCATCCACGAGAGGTACACCTACCCTGCCATCTAGTGAGAGCCTGACAGCGGGACCGTCATCGGAGCAAAGGAACTTGGGCTTCCACGAGAGGTACGCATGCCCTGCCAGTTAGTAAGAGCTTGACTGTGGGACCATCATCGGAGCAAGTGAACTTGGGCTTCCATGAGAGGTACGCCTACCCTGCCAGCTAGTGAGAGCCTGACAGCTGGACCGTCATCGGAGCAAAAAAACTTGGGCTTCCATGAGAGGTACGCCTGCCCTGCCAGCTAGTGGGAGCCTGACAGCGGGACCGTCATTAGAGCAAAGGAACTTGCGCTTCCACGAGAGGTATGCCTGCCCTGCCAGCTAGTGAGAGCCTGACAGCGGGACCGTCATCGGAGCAAGGGAACTATGGCTTCCACGAGAGGTATGCCTGCCCTGCCAACTAGTGAGAGCCTGATAGCGGGACCGTCATCGGAGCAACAGAACTTGGGCTTCCATGATTGGTATGCCTTCCCCGCCAGCTAGTGAGAGCCTGACAGCAGGAGCGTCATTAGATCAAAGGAACTCTGACTTCTATGAGTGGTACGCCTGCCCTGCCAACTAGTGAGAGCCTAACAGCGGGACCGTCATCGGAGCAAAGGAACTTAGTCTTTCACGAGAGGTACGCCTTCCCTGCCAGCTAGTGACAGCCTGACAACGGGATCGTCATCGTAGCAAAGGAACTTGGGCTTCCACGAGAGGTACGTCTGTCCTGCCAGCTAGTGAGAGCCCGACAACGGGACCGTCGTCGGAGCAAGGGAACTTGGGCTTCCATGAGAGGTACGCCTTCCTAGCCATCTAGTGATTGCCTGACAGTGGGACCATCATCGGAGCAAAGGAACTGGCCTTGCACGAGAGGTATGCCTTCCACGCCAGCTAGTGAGAGCCTGATAGCGGGACCTTCATTAGAGCAAAGGAACATGGGCTTCCACGAGAGGTACGCCTGCTTGCCAGCTAGTGAGAGCCTTACAATGAGACCTTCATCGGAGCAAAGAAACTTGGGCTTCCACGAGAGGTACGCCTGCCCTGCCAGCTAGTGAGAGCCTGACTGCGGGACCGTCATCGGAGCAAGGGAACTTGGGATTATATGAGAGGTACGCCTACCCTGCCAGCTAGTGAGAGCCTGATAGTGGGACCGTCATCGAAGCAAAGTAACTTGGGCTTCCATGAAATGTACGCCTGCCCTGCTACCTAGTGAGAGCCTGACAGCGGGACCGTCATCAGAGCAAAGGAACTTGGGCTTCCACGAGAGGTACGCCTGCCCTGCCAGCTAGTGAGAGCCTGACAGCAGGACCTTCATTGGAGCAAGGGAACTTGGGCTTCCAAGAGAGGTACGCCTGCCCTGCCAGCTAGTGAGAGCCTGATAGCGGGACCGCCATCGGAGCAAAGGAACTTGGGCTTCCACGAGAGGTACGCCTGCTCTGCCAGCTAGTGAGAGGCTAACAGCGGGACCGTCATCGGAGCAAGGGAACTTGGGCTTCCACGAGAGGTACGCCTTCCTTGCCAGCTAGTGAGAGCCTAATAATAGGACCATCATTGGAGCAAAGGAACTGACCTCCCTAAGGTACCCTCGAACGATCCAGCTATTTGGTTCCTTGTATGAGGAGAACCACTCAGGGGGTGGGACCGAGCATATCACCTAAGCTTTGTCAATTCCAACATCCTTAAAAGGGGGAAAAGATGGGTTACATGACCCCCTCGAATCAGCTGGTCGAGGGCTGTACTCACTACCTCATAAGAAAAAATACAAGACTCTATTGAGGTGAGACTTCTTTAGGGGGTCTGGGCATGATGGCCGTCTGCCTTCCCCTCAGACGCTTCCCTCTTGCTTAAGCTCTCCATGAGAGCACCGGCTAGGCAAGACAAAGGCCCGCGAGCAGGAAGCTTGGCGAGAGCGGCTGCCCGCGAGGTCGGCGACCTAGCAAAGGCTGCGGCTAGGGGCGAGTTGAGCTACCACCCCGAGGAGCAAAACTTTGTTGCATCTCCACGAGGCCTTGGATGGATGCCATGAACTCCTCCCTTCCTACGAAGGGTTCGGGGTTGGGGAGCTTACCGAGATCATCACCACCTCCCTGGTCTCCAGCCATGACTCTCTCCCGAGATCTTCTGTATTGGTCACTCTTCACGCTCACCGCACCAAAATGTTGAAACCAAAAAATTGGTTTCTATGGAGTTCGGGGTCCCAAAAGAGGGGTGACCTCACACCTACTACACTAGGGGGAACGTCACGGACCAAAGACTTGGGAAACTAGGAACATACCCTCGGCTCTAGCATGGAGGTCCCACCACTCACCCGGAAGGTCACAAGAGCACTTCCCCTCCAACACCAATGGCTGAGCTGGGTACCTTGGAGAGCTCTCTCACTCTGCCAAGAAGAAGAAACCAAGGGAGGAGGAAGCCAAAAAAAATCATCCTCTCCAATAGTATCCAAGGGGGTCTATTTATACTGTTTCCAAGCCTGGGGGCCAAAAGGTCTGAAGTACCCCTAAGGCAAAAAGGCTTTGAGCCAATAGAAAACCTCCACACTGGGGGGTAAAGAGGTAAAAACAACCAGGGTGAACAATGGTAAAAGCAGGCCGGGCGAACTGGCTGGGCAAGACCGACGACCTGCAAGCTTGGCGGCGGCCTGCGAGAGCGGCAGCTTGCGAGAAGCGGCAGCCTGCGAGAGCGGCGGTCTGCGAGAAGCGGCGGCCTTTGAGAGCGGCAGCTTGTGAGCTGGGCGGCCTTCGAGAGCGACGGCCTGCGAGCTGGGTGGCTTGTGAGAGCGGCGACCTGCGAGCTGGGTGGCCTGCGAGAGCGGCAGCCTGCGAGCTGGGCGGCAACGAGGCTGAGCGACCTGCGAGAGCAACAACCTGCGAGAACGGCGACTTGCGAGAGCGGCAGCCTGCGAGAAGCGGTGGTCTGTAGCTGGGCAGCCTGCAAGAGAAGTTGCTTGTGAGAGTGAGGTCCTGCGAGATCGGCGGACTGCGAGAGAGGAGTCTTAGGCGAGAAGCGGCGATACGACCCCTCCAAGGGGTCGGGGGGGAGATACAAATATTTCCTCCCCCTACTAGTATATTTCCAAGGCCAAGCCAAAATTGGCCACCAAGACTGTAGAATCTCTGAAAAGCTTAAAAAACGTAAAGCTGGTCCTACATCTTCCGAGTGGACCCTACTCGGTGAATACGGGGTTGTACATGCTAAGTATTTAAAGTAGCAGGATGTCATCCAAAAAGTCAGGCATGATTTGAAGACAGGGCAGATTCCAGCTAACTCAGTTGAGCCCAGCAAATATTTTCCCAAGCGTTTTCACTATTTTTAAAGGCAAAGGCTCATGAAGGAAAAGATCTCCAAATCCAAGGCTAACAAATGCAAGAAGGTGGTAGATGACAAAGTGCCTGAAGTAAAAGCAAAGATACAATCTGGGAAATGCATAGTCATCAAAGAGGCAAAGGATTTTTAGAATTTGTTTTATAGGCATTTTGTAACTTTATTTCGGGAATAGTGTAACAAATCAAACTAATGTAATCCTTGAACAAGTTTAAATGAAAGATTTGGTTGCACTTATTGATATATGTGTTACTATTATTGTGTACATCTATGTTTAGCTCAGCATACTTTTCCCATATATTTTAATTATCATATTTTGGTATTGAAGTGTATATCATTGAATTGGGGTTATGACTTCTCCAAACAGGTGGAGATTGTTGGGTACATTGGACACAATGTACTTGATTTGAAGAAGCCATTTTTAAACTCAATGATATACACATGTTTGTATTTGATATATGTTTCAGTTTATGTATACAGCCTACTTCATGTTCATTGAATATGTGGAAACAAAAAGCTGACTGGTTTCTGAAGAAAAATTGTCTAAGTACAAAAGAGTCGAGGGGAGTCAGCATAGTGCTGAGTGAAGTCAGCACAGTGAACATTTAGCAATCTGCAGTGCAGAAAAATGCCTAAGTACAAATGTGTCGACACACTTGCAGAAGCTGTGTCGAGATAAGTTAGTTGTCTCAACACACAGAAGACTAAGTTAACAGTGTTAAGACAAGACAACCAACTCAACACACAGAAGATTCAAGACAGCTGTGTTGAAACATGACAGTTGTCTTGACACCTTGAAGACAAAGTCAACTATATCGAGACAAGAAAACTAAGTCAACATAAAGAAGATTCAAGATAACTGTGTTGAGACGAGTCAGTTGTCTCGACACCTTGAAGACTGAGTCAACAGTGTCAAGAAAAGTCGGCTTACACCACACAATAAATCTTAAGACAGTTGTGTCGAGACAATACAGCTGTCTCGACACAAATAAGACAGGAAATTTTACTAAGTAAAATTGTGTCGAGACAAATAAACTATCTCTACACAATGAAGAATTAAAGAATAGACGTTCTGACATAAGACAGACAGTTGTGTCGAGATAATCTAACTGTCTCGACACTAAGCAGAATTAAAGAGGTTGATAAAGAAGATGGTTGTATCGTGACAGATAATCTTGACACTTTCAAGATTCAGATGAAAATTCTTCCAAGTATAATTGTGTCAAGACTGCTAGAGGTCTCGACATGAGTGTCGAGACACTTTGGACATCTCGACACTTATGTTTCTGAAGATGCCCAGAGTTAACACTGAAGTGTCAAGACAAGTCAGAACTATCACTTCAGCTTCAAAAGATGATACATCAACAGAAACTTTTTAAGGGGATAATTCGAAGAATGATGTCAGATGCTGATGTCATCATCAATAAACCAGCCATCCATGAAGGCTATAAATTGAGGGGTTGTCTACACCAAAAAAACACATACAGAATCGAGAAAAGCAAATAGAAATTCTCATTCTTATTACAATTCCGAGAAGGAGGAAGAAGATGAACGTCTTCATGAATTTCTCCAGATCCTTTATCAAAGTCGATCTGAAGATCAAGGTGGATCTGATCTACAAATTCATCAAGGAAATCAAGCAGATCAACATAAAGAAGATTGCAGATCCAGAGAAGCAACTTTTCAGCTAGCCATTTTATCAAGAAGACATTCATTGCTGTTTAATTGAAGAATCTGTGATGACAGATATTTGAGATTAAAGATTTTCTATTTTCTGAGAATTTCACTTTTCATTTTTTACCTCTATATTTTATAAGATCTCCTTGAGATCTGAGTGGGTAGGAGATCTTATCTCTTAGTTGTAGGTCTATTTTATAAAGGCTGAGGTAGGGTTCTTGAGGGACCTAAGGTAGGGTGTTTTGGGTGAATCACTGAGTTGTAAGCCTAATTTATAAAGGCTGAGGTAGTGTTCTTGAGGGACCTTAGGTAGGAGATTGGGAGAATCTTTTAGGTAGGACCTGTTTGTCTGAGTGTAGGTTTCTTAATAGAAACTAAGCCTGTAGGATCTTTTGATCTGAGTTAAAAATGAGGAGCTATAACCTTATCTAGCACATTACTAGAGAGAAAGAAGGGGGAAAGTGGATGTACCGTAGATAGGGGAACCACTATAAATTCTGCTGTGTGTTGTGGATTACTTTTTCCTGTGATGTGATCTAAGTCTTTGTAACTGAAAAATTAGTTAAGTGATAATCATCTGATAAAGTAACTTAAAAAGTTACCTATTCACCCCCTTTATGCGATTATCTACCCATAGAATTATCTTTCAGGCTGAGATTAGTCCCTAGAATTAGCCGTAATCTGACTCGGCAGATTGAATGCATTGAGATCATTTGATGTACTAAATGCTCTCGATACTTTGATTTGTCTCAACTCTCTCGATGCTTGGACAATTAGTCTGTTTCTTTCTTAATTACATGTATAAGGTTAATCCTCCAAATGCACATATGCATATAAACATATGATGCTACTCCAATTTCAACATACCCAACTCAAATTTGAAGGTGTTGAACTTGACTTCAACTAGTGGCTTAGTGATAATATCAGCCACTCGTTTTTTTGTCGGTACAAACTCAAGACTGATATCTTCCTTCTCAGCATGCTCTCTAAAGAAATGATATCAAATCTCAATGTGCATGTTCATGCTATGAAAGACATGGTTCTTAGCAATTGAGTTAGCACTAGATGAATCACAGTACATGTGAGTTTTACTAAGCTGAAGATTATAATCCTGGATTTGATGTGAATCAACAGTAGTTACACATATCAACTCCTAGCTGAAATGTATTCTGATTCTGCAGTGGGGATGGATACACTAGTCTGTTTCCTACTGCTCCAAGAAATCAGTCTTCTCCCTAGGAACTGATAGGTTTTATATATACTTTTTTATCTTCTCTACAACCTAAAAAATTTGCATCTGAATACCCTATTAGTTCAAAATCATTATTCCTAGGGTCCCACAGACCAAGATCATGTGTGCCCTTCAGATATCTCAGAATTATTTTAATAGTAAAATTATGAGGCTCTTTAGGGCATGCCTGGTACCTAGCACAAACACATCTAACACACATAATGTCTGACCTACTAGCATTCAAGTAGAGGAGGGAGCAAATTATGCCCCTATACAATGTTTCATCAGCAGGTTTCCCAGTCTCATCCTTATCTATTGACATACTTGACCCCATAGAAGTTTTCATTATGGAGGCACTCTCCATTCCAATTTTTTTGATTAACTTCTTTGTGAACTTAGACTGAGAGATGAATAATCCATCCTCTGACTATCTAATTTGGAGGCCCAAGAAATAATCCATCTCTAACTTCCCTTACATAAGTTTGGCAAACTTATTACATAGGCCATCATCAATAGAACCAAAAATTATGGCATATCGATAAATTTGCACTAGTATTATCTTGCCCTTGACTTCCCCTTGGAATAATGTCTTTTCTATCTTCCCCCTTGTGAATTTGTTCTTAATGAGAAAGCTAGACAGAGTTTCATACCATGCCTCAAGAGCTTGTTTCAACCCATACAAAGCTTTTCTTAACTTAAATACATGGTTAAGAAAGTTAAAGTTAACCAAACCTGAGGGTTGCTCAACATAGACCTCCTCTTTCAAGTAGACATTCAGGAAAGATGACTTAATATCCATTGGGTAGACCTTAAATACCTGTTAGAAGGGAGAATATTCTTTTAAAAGGTGGTATAGGGTACAACGGGTGTAACACCCCGAAATGGAAACATAACTTTTGGATGTGAAACATAACTTTTGGATGCTATTGCCGGGTAATAGTGGGTATCGCTAGCGATAGCGATAGCACTCAATGCCTTCAACAAAGCATTGAGTAGACTCAATGCACTCGACGCTTTTGACGAATCGTCGAGTGAGCGGTCGGAGTGGCGATAGTGGGTATTGCCGGACGATACTGCCACTTATGGGTGGACATGTGTTGGATGACCGAAAGGAGGCCGATGAGCGGTGGTTGATTGGGGTCAAAGAGGCTATCGACAATATCTCCTAGGTGATAGGGGATATCGCCAGGCGATAGAATTATTATTGACTATTCAGTTGAAATCGTGGACTTTATTTCCTTTTGATGTGGGGTTCCTTTGGCTGGGATAAATCTCAAGACCACTTAAACAGAGAAGAGGTTGATAGAAGATCGATTTCTCTTCTCTAACTCTCTCACCTCATTTCATCAAGATCTTGAGAGAACAGAGCTATGGAAGAAGGCTAATGTTGAGGCTAAGATTGGAAAGCTTGGTGAAGGAGATCCAGTGAACAGAATCAAAATCTGAGGCTAGATCCGTGAAGAGGAAAGAGAGGTGCTCCTTTCCAACTGGACAAAAAGCTTCGCCATGGCTCCGAAATGGATTACGGGGGTAATGATTTTCTCCTTGGACAAGTGAAGTCCTCAATTTGCATTCATGCATGAAACCCCTCACCAAAAGGTGAAGAAAGGGTGGTTTCCAGTGTGTTGATAATTGTGATCCCCGATTAAATTTGCATATATATCCAAAAATTTATAGTACTGAATAGGCATGTTGTGTAAAGCCCATCTGGACAGGTTGGTCTGGATTGGTTATGTTTTATTTTGTATGTTGGAGAAGACTCTGTGGATAAACGTGTAAAATCTGGGGTCTAGGGGTATGCAGGATGCTTCAATGAAGTACTAGAGATAATCTCTAGGAAAACCGCAAAATTAGGGTTGCAATGAAACTTTGTTCCCTATCGCTCGGCGACAGCAAGTATCGCCAGACGATAGCTCCTAAAGAGATATATTTGTAAGGCATGTATCAAGAAGACCTGGGGGCTATTGTATGCAAAGCTGAGAGCTTATAGTGCCCAACTATGGTGGTCATGAGTGCCAGTCTATTTTGGTGTGAAGCCTGTCTCGCAAAGACCGTGAGGCTAGCATGTGAGTTGAGCCTTAGAGTCCAACTATTATGGCCATGAGAGCTGTAACGAAGCTATGAGCCTGTAGTTCCCAACTCTAATGGCCATTAAGCCAAATATGGAAGGGGAATTCTACTCGCGTCTTGTCTATTTCCTTGATTGCTTCAGCTATCGGAAGTGGCATAATGATCTGTGCAACGGGAAGGGTCTGAACTGTACCTGTGTTATGTCTATTCTGATTAGATTGCCTAAATTAGCTGGCTATCGTCGGTAGCATAATGAGAGTCTTAGGCCTAGGGCCGAAAATACTAAAATGCTCAAGAATGAACCGTTAAGTCTTGGACCTCTGAATGGGAGGTGGGATACGGGAAGTCCGGTACACCGTGAATGTGCCCTGAGTGCACGGGGTGTGTGGTGGTCAGTTATTCGTTAAGAAAATAAAAGCAGCCGAACTAGCAATCCAATGAGGTAAGTTGATGTAGGCATACACGTTTGGACCGAAATAACATTACGGACGCACACGACTATCTCTTCACGAACTAATTCTACGCTCACACAATTGTTCCACGCCGCTTCACGCTATTACATTCATTCAATTTCACGCTAGCGTACGGGTAGCCAAACCGTTTTGCAATCAAATAAGGGCGATAGGCCTGTATCCGATCGAGCTAAAAGGACCAATGTTGGATCCGGACGAGCGAAGGTTGTACCCAAAGAGATCTACCGAAAATAATCACGAATTCGGAAAAGGTAGATCTCTCCCAACAAAAGAAAACGAGGGTTCGCCAAACCCTTTACGAAAATTAAGTTAATCAAGAAAACAACGCAAAAACAATTAAAGCTAGTCACGAAATTTTTAATGATTTCAAAATTTAATGCCAGAAATTCCACCACAGGATTATTTAAGAAAAGAAACACACAAAAGTGGAAAGGTTCATTACCCAACCGGAATGGATGATTCCGATTCACTCGGCGAGGATCGTTCTTCAACGGCTCCACCGGAATCACGCCGGTAGGAGTGAAATTCGTCCGCCTTCGTCTCGTTACGCCGGAAATGGAAAGTCCCGTCGAAATCTTCTTAATATGGAAATAAATATCTTCCAGTATGGCAAGAGAGAGAAAATGTGGTGGATTAGAAATATTAATGGAAAGAGATATTCCCAATATGGAGAGTTAAGGGAATTTATGGTAGGTGATATTTTGGTTATGGTAAGTGGGGGAGAATATGGTATGATTTTAGAATGAGTTTGGAAGGATTTTGTTTAGGATTTAGGAAGGAATTTATGAGGGAGGGGGTCGGTTTTGTTTGTTGTAGTGGAGGTGGCGGCTTGGCTTGGTGGAGGAGGAGGTGGCTCGGGGTGGCCCTGATGGTGGTGGTTCGGGTAGGAGGAAGGAGGAGGGTGGACGGCTCTTGTTGGAGGGAAATGGAAGAGGTGGCGGCCTTGGGAGTTGTGGATGGTGGCTCGGGTAGGAGATGAGTGGTGGCCGGGTTGGAGAAAGAGGGAGGAGGAAAGCCGAGATTTGAGAGGGGGATGAGACGTGGCCGGCGGCCAAGGAGAGGGAAGGAGGAGCAAGAGGAAGTTTGGCCAAGAGATGAGGAAGGAGGAAGCTTCAAAAGGTTAGGATTTCAAATTTTCTTTTCATTCAATTTCCTCCAAATAGAGGGGGGTACATGCCTATATATAGGCTACAACAACAACACTCCAACAGGCTACATGCAGCCCAAACATGAAAACATGAAAATAAAACACACACATACATCATGATTTTATATCATAACCATTATGCACATATTACATGAAATAAAAGTGCAATTAAAAAAATAAAACACACAAAGCATGAATTAATAATTAATAATAATTTGAAAACAATTATTATTAACTATTAATAAATCGGCTTGCATTCAGGACGCCTATTATGACGATGCTCTTCACGGTCATTTGTCAGTGCGCCGTCTTCAAGGTGTTGCGCGCCGTAGTCTTCATCAATCCTCCCCCGCTCAAAAATACTCATCACCGATGAGTGGATTTGACTGCACCAGCGCGGGAGAGCTACAACAAAACGAGCTACCCCCGATCCAAACGGCCAATGGACATTGGAGACTGGACGATCACGCCAACAAACCAGGTAGTGGCCAACATCGCCACAAGTAGAGGGGAGCACTTCAACCTGGAGTATCCTGTAATGCAAAAAGATGGTCCTGGGGAACCTCGGAAAAACATTAGGCAACAAAGGAAGAAAAATTTCAACATCAACTACAAACGTACCTCCAGTGAAGACCGATAAAGAAAGCGATCCAGGCACAATCTCACTACCCAACCCATAAGAGCACGAAGTGGAACCAAATGGACAGGCAAATAACTCAAGTGGTGGAAAAACATGCAGCATTAAATCAGAAACATTAAAAATAGGGGTATCACCCCAATCAGTGAAAAACCTCAAAAGTACTGCGCGTTCTCCTAATGTCATTAAATTCCGCAAATGGTCCAGCTCGCCAACTCACCCACTTTCTATAGTGCCCGAAAGCAACCGTTCAGGGACGAGACGCACCAAGTCAAAATCGCAAATTATACCGTAAGACGCTCTTTTTTGTAAGCTAGCAAGAATTTGAATAGACTGTTGTAACGTGGTTGGCGCTTCACTACAGTGCTTACATAAATAAAATTCATTGCGAGCATCATCATGCGCAAACGTAGTTAATGCATTCGTTGGTAACGGAACGACATAAGGCGGTACCAATGGAACTAAATCTGGTGGCGCTGAGGGAATCTCATCAGGAGGCACTATAAGCGGCCTTATCCTAAACATATAATTCGATAAATGATTTTCTTTAAAATTCATGGAGGATAAAATTAGGATAAAGGAAATAGTCGCCACAGACATAAAATCTAAAACATCCGAGGGTGTGACCAACGATGGACTCGTAGGGTAATAGGCCGTCAAAGGGGACATGTCCAAAGGAGGAGCTAAGTCATTCTCAATGTCGAAACACGGGTTTAACGTCCAAGAAAGATCACCCGGTTGCAAGCCATTAAAGTCATATGAAAATTCAAACAATGGATTCGCCCTTACAGAAAATTCATCCGACATGTCTACCAATTCATTAGATATATCATGTAATTCAGAATCAGTGGTCGGGTCATAGGTCGGCAACAATAATACGGGATCTGGGGGCACTAACGAGACCTCATCTGGGGGTACTGACAGAATGAACTCAGGGGGCACTGTAGAACTCCTGAAATTAATCGTACTATACTCATGTCCTAAATGATCAGTACGTCGAGTCAACGGGTCAGGGAGACGAGTCGGTAAAATCAAACACGGTGTACAATCCAAAAAATCGTCCACTAATGCAACTTCCTTGCTTACAATTTCTTCTGACACACTATTCAAGTTATTTAATTTAGAATCAATTATAATCTCAGACAAGGGTAGAATTGAGCCCGATGGACGCTTTAAATTAGGAACGTCAGATAAAGGTGTTTGCATCAAAGGGATATCGTTCGGGCTCATAGCACTAAAATCATCCAAGGATAACTCATTCACCCACAATAGGTCTTCCCAATCAGTCGGAACGTCCAATATATCAGGATCATCAGAACAGTCCTCAAAATATCTCTGTCTAAGAGGAACCATCTCGAGTCCGAACAGATCATCTCCTAAGTCACTACTAAGTAATCTCTCATCATCAGGTAAAATGCCTACCGACTCAGGTGTAATCATAGCAGGAGTAATCGTAGGCTCCAAAATGTCGTCGACGGGGAGTGGAGATGATTCCTCAGTGGTGAAATCCTCATCCAGGTCACTAGGGTAACCAATATCCTCATCGTCGCTATCATCATCAAAGATAACAGACTCGTCCTCAGTGACGGGCACGATCCTAGACAACACCTTAGACTCAACAGGAGAGTCAACAACTAGACTAGACAACTCAGGGGGAGACTCAAAAGGGTCTACAGGCATAATCGAAGGAGATCGCTCAACCATGCGTCGTTTGATCTGGCATTGGGTTTATAGTCAGTCCTAATGGTTGGTATGAAACTAGCGTCATAACGATACTCACTCAAAGGTTTGGCGTTAGTAGTACGGAGATTGGTGGGATCAAATTGATCCGAGAGGAGGCTACGCATCGCCCACCACGTGTGTGTATAATTGCCAACACGACGCTCTTCGTTTATCCAGAATGACTGGGCTCGACCTATTAACCGCTCTCGGGCGAAGTGGACCTTTTGGAGGTCATCCCATTCGCGACAGTCAAAATAAAGTTCTATCTCCTTAAGCCAATCCCTAAAATTTGTAGGGTACCCTAAACCGTCATAGGTAAGATTAATGTGGCTTTGCCTAGGGGAAGGCTTAACCATGGATTTATCATACCAATAGTCTAAATTAGAAACGTGAACGTCATAGGCCATAATCGTAAGAACCGGAGAGAAAACTCGATCCGATACTCGTGTACATGCAAAGAAAAGTAAACTGACCCAAATAAATTATGATTGCCGGAATTGTTCCCGCTTAACCACTAGGGTAATACTTATAGAAAATAGATTTTCTTGCTAAACAAAATATGAAGATTATTAATATTTTTTTTTGATGTTTTGCTGAAAAATAAGAAATTTAAGCCGCTATTGGCAGACCACAAAATTATATTTTTTTTGTTTTAATTTGGAGAAAAATTTGAAATTTGAAATTTGAAATTTGAAATTTGAAATTGACAATTTGAAATTTGAAATTTGGAATTTGAATTTTAAATTTTGAAATTTGAAACTTGAAATTTTGAAATTTGAAATTTGAAATATGAAATATGAAATTTTAATTTTGAATTTTGAAATTTGAAATTTGAAATTTGAAATTTGAAATTTGAAATTTGAAATTTCGAAATTTGAAATTTGAAATTTGAAATTTTATTTTTGAATTTTGAAATTCGAAATTTGAAATTCGAAATTGGAAATTTGAATTTTGAATTTTGAATTTTAAATTTTGAGAGGGGGAGGAGTGCCAATTAGGAAATTGACGAGAACCTCCCTCTGATACCAAATTGATGTAGGCATACACGTTTGGACCGAAATAACATTACGGACGCACACGACTATCTCTTCACGAACTAATTCTACGCTCACACAATTGTTCCACGCCGCTTCACGCTATTACATTCATTCAATTTCACGCTAACGTACGGGTAGCCAAACCGTTTTGCAATCAAATAAGGGCGATAGGCCTGTATCCGATCGAGCTAAAAGGACCAATGTTGGATCCGGACTAGTGAAGGTTGTACCCAAAGAGATCTACCGAAAATAATCACGAATTCGGAAAAGGTAGATCTCTCCCAACAAAAGAAAACGAGGGTTCGCCAAACCCTTTACGAAAATTAAGTTAATCAAGAAAACAACGCAAAAACAATTAAAGCTAGTCACGAAATTTTAAATGATTTCAAAATTTAATGCCAGAAATTCCACCACAGGATTATTTAAGAAAAGAAACACACAAAAGTGGAAAGGTTCGTTACCCAACCGGAATGGATGATTCTGATTCACTCGGCGAGGATCGTTCTTCAACGGCTCCACCGGAATCACGCCGGTAGGAGTGAAATTCGTCCGCCTTCGTCGCGTTACGCCGGAAATGGAAAGTCCCGTCGAAATCTTCTAAATATGGAAATAAATATCTTCCAGTATGGCAAGAGAGAGAAAATGTGGTGGATTAGAAATATTAATGGAAAGAGATATTCCCAATATGGAGAGCTAAGGGAATTTATGGTAGGTGATATTTTGGTTATGGTAAGTGGGGGAGAATATGGTATGATTTTAGAATGAGTTTGGAAGGATTTTGTTTAGGATTTAGGAAGGAATTTATGAGGGAGGGGGTCGGTTTTGTTTGTTGTAGTGGAGGTGGCGGCTTGGCTTGGTGGAGGAGGAGGTGGCTCGGGGTGGCCCTGATGGTGGTGGTTTGGGTAAGAGGAAGGAGGAGGGTGGACGGCTCTTGTTGGAGGGAAATGGAAGAGGTGGCGGCCTTGGGAGTTGTGGATGGTGGCTCGGGTAGGAGAGGAGTGGTGGCTGAGTTGGAGAAAGAGGGAGGAGGAAAGCCGAGATTTGAGAGGGGGGATGAGAGGTGGCCGGCGGCCAAGGAGAGGGAAGGAGGAGCAAGAGGAAGTTTGGCCAAGAGATGAGGAAAGAGGAAGCTTCAAAAGGTTAGGATTTCAAATTTTCTTTTCATTCAATCTCCTCCAAATAGAGGGGGGTACATGCCTATATATAGGCTACAACAATAACACTCCAACAGGCTACATGCAGCCCAAACATGAAAACATGAAAATAAAACACACACATACATCATGATTTTATATCATAACCATAATGCACATATTACATGAAATAAAAGTGCAATTAAAAAAATAAAACACACAAAGCATGAATTAATAATTAATAATAATTTGATAACAATTATTATTAACTATTAATAAATCGGCTTGCGATCAGGATGCCTATTATGACGATGCTCTTCACGGTCATTTGTCAGTGCGCCGTCTTAAAGGTGTTGCGTGCCGTAGTCTTCATCATAAGTATACCTATCGAACTGTAGCTAGGGGACACAAGTGTCGTATTTAAATCCGTGAACCGTTGAGTAAAATTACTCACACGAAGACTATTATTTTATCGAAGGAAAATCTAGGGTTTAGAGAAACTAATTGCAATTAAGGAAAGGAAATAAAGCTAAAGAGAACTACTTGCACTAAAAAGAAAGAGAGCATAAAAGAAACGATTACTATAAAGGGTTGGAACGATGAGATGGAAATGCACTCGATCAAGAATCACCTCAACTAAAGTCGATTAAAAACACGATAAATAAACCTAAACATAATAGGGTAAAGGTCCTTGACCGTGGAGGTTCCTAAAGCTTGAAAACGCTTCTCTCGAAGTCATGCCCAACTGAATTTAGGAAGGTCCTACTGACTCTCGTCTAAATCAATGTCCTAAAGCTAACTTTATGCGGTGAACCCCACTATTGGATTTTATTCCAATCCGGGAGATTTGGACGTCTGCCTCTCTCGAGCGGTGCGTACAACTCCCTTTACTCTTGAGTGCTCACTTCAAACTATCGGCCTCTCTGCTAGCCAAGAATGAAAGCAAAGGTAGAGAATATATATCGATAATGTATCTCCAACCCAAAATAAATCAAGAGTAATTCAAGGCCAAACCCTAAAAAGAAAAGGTAAATTCAAAGCATCATAACTTAATTACTCAAACCTCAGATCATTAAGATCGAGTACAAGGAGGATTATTTAATCATAATGGAGTGAAGGAGGGGGGATGAGTAGAAAAGCATTAAGAACACAAAGATAAGAAAAGAGCACTTTTATTAGTATTAAAGAGAAAATTACAACTTGAAGTGTAGGAGCTACACTTGCATGGAAATGAAAAGACTAAGCTAGCATTACATTAAACTACTAAATGAAGTAAAAAATCTATTACAAAATCTTAAACAAAACTAGGGTTAAGAAAAAGCTAATAGGAGAAAGAGAGAGAGAGGGGGAAAAAACAAGAAAAGCTTCACTAAGCAAAGGGGCAGCACCTCCCTACACCATCCAAAAAACTATATGGAATGTTTAGAAAAGGGCTCAATTTATAGAAAAACTTAATGGGGGTGATACGGCCAGCGACACGGCCGTTTCATGTACAGGTTGACCTCGGGAAGTGGTTCTAGCGGAAGTGATCATGGCATCATTGAAAAAGTGGGCTCGTCCACGCTTACACGGACAATGAAACGGGCATGTTGGTGGTCGTGTCGACGGCAGTAGATGGACTTTGATGCGAAATACATTTATGGCTGGTAGCAGGCTTCGATGTGATGGCAACACGCCCAGCGACATGGCCGTGTGGGTGGTTGTGTCCTTCTCTTGAAAGTTATCAGATTCTTGTGACACGCCCGACAATACGGAAGCGACACGGCCGTATTCGTGGCCGTGTCCTTCTCGAGATGGTCTTCTGAACTCTGGTGACACGCCCCAAGTTTATACGACCGACTCTACATGCCCAGTGATATGGTCGTGTCGGAGGCCGTGTCCTCCTCGGGATGATTCTCTGGATTTATCTAGAGGCTAATTTCCCTGGGAAAAAGTGATACGCCTAATGACACGGTCATGTTGGAGCCGTGTCAGGTCCAATTTTTGCCTATTTTGTGAAAACCTTCAAAAATAGAAATAAACATAAGTGGCATAAATAAACATAAAAGGAGATTAATATATAGGCTTATAAGACATGATTTGTGCATAGAAGACCTAAAAAACACTCTAATAGTTTAGACTATGAAACGTACTATCAAATTCCCCCAAGCTTAAGCTTTGCTTGTCCCCAAGCAAAAATCTAAAAACTAGATAACCATAAAATGGGACTAATAAAAAAGATTCTAATTATGCTAACCCAAGTACTATGTGAAATTCTAAGTAGGGGAAATGTGAAACGTAAATCTAAAACAAATATTTAGGTATGGTTTACATTTTATAAACTTTACTAAAAAAAATAAATAATCCAAAATTTTTACAAAATTCTTTAAATAGATTTAAGCAAAGCAACAAAAATGAAAAACACATTGAGTTGTTACTAGATTCAAGCAACACATTATAATTATAACAATTAAATAACAAAAATCTTAGTTTAAATCCATAACTAATTCTGATTTACTTTTCTTTTTTTTAGTTATTAAATAAAATTCAAAAACATGAATCAAAAGGAGTTTATTAGGACAGAAACATTTGGTTTAGGATTATGATTAGGAGTGGAATTCAAAGATAAATAGGAAGACTTAAAATCACACTAAACCTAAACAAAGAGATTCAAAAATATATAAAAGAAATATTTTTCTTTCTTTTTTTCTTTTCCATTTTCTTTCTTCTTCTTCATTTTTTTCTTTTTCAAAACAAAGGCCATAAACATTTCTTTCATTTCATTTTGAATTGCCCAAACAAAAACAAACATTTCTTTTTAGCATACTTTTTTTAAAAAAACTTTTCCCAAAAATATCACAATATAACCTATCATAATCAAGAAAATATTTTATGAAACTCAAAAAGGCTAGTGCGATTAGATAGGTTGGAAAATTTAGCTTTGGTGAAAATGATATGAAAAGAGGAGCTATCAAATGAAATTGAAAAAAGGCTCAAAAGCGGCTTACTAGTGGTGAAAGTTTTTAGGTTGGCAGGAAAGCTCAAACGAAAAACAAAAATGGCCTAAATCATTTTCATGCTTTTAAATTTATTTAAAACATAGATTTGAAAAATTTCAAAAAGCAAGTCCTAGATAATAAAAGTAGATTGATGAAATTATCTTGAAAATAGAACTAATAGGTGACTTGGATCGTTCACATCTACTACACTATTCAAAGTTGATCTTACAAAAATTATCTAAAAACGAAAAGGAAAATAGTGGATGATGTATTTTTGAGAAAGTAAAGAAAATAAAGAAGGAAAACCATAATGGAAATACGAGTTTTAGAAAAAAACATTTTATGTTAACATGCTACCGCAAATTAGAAACACAGCATGGCCAACATTTTACTTATGAAACATAATTAAAAAGGGTGATTAGAAATATTATAATTAATTAAGTTGTTTATATGAGATTTTGAGAAAAACAAAACAAAAACATGGGGTACAATTGAAATACCAAAATGCCTAAACTATTAAAGTAATGACAAAGAACATATATTTTTTTTATTTTGAAATATTTTCTATTTTTTCTGATTTTTAAGATATTCATTTTATTTTGAATTTTTGGAAAATATTCACAAAAGGCAAAATATTCACAGAAAGCAAAAAGACGGAGGAAGTCCTCCCCCAAGCTTAAAATAGACATTGTCCTCAATGGCAAAAGAAGGAGATTGAGATAGAGAAAATGAAATTATAGAATTGAAAAACAGGTACTTCCCCTGTTTTATTTGCTGTGAAAGCTTAGTGATGTCGCTCCCCACATGCTATCGCTTTGGATCTTCATGAAATGTCTTCTTTGGACTTCGTAATGGATTCAGCATCGTTGGAGCAGGCGATCGTAGAAACTTCAGCTTGTCGGAGTCGTCCGGGGCAAAAATTTTAAAATAAAGAAAATAGAAAAAGATAACTTGGGTTGCCTCCCAAGAGTGCCCTTTGTTTAAAGTGTCGTTTTAGCTCGACGCATCAAGAAAAATATTGTCCAAAAATATTATCCCAAAAATATTGTTCAAAGTACTAGCAAAGTTTTAAACTATTCAAAAGTCAAATCATGGAGGATAGAGTTAACATAGTTAGGACTAACATCACCAAAGAATTAAAGTTTAAGACGCTGACCATTCACTTTTAAATTTCCCTTATCAGGGTGTGAAATCAAAACAGTTCCATACGGAAAAACTTCTAAAATAGTAAAGGGACCAAACCAACGTTATTTTAACTTTCCAGGAAATAAACGTAAATGATAATTATAAAGAAGAACCTTGTCGCCCGGCTTAAATGTTTGTGGATGCCTTAAGTGTTTATCATGCAAATGCTTCGTCCTCCCTTTATAAAGTTTGTTTTTTCGTATGCGTAAGAGCGCCACTCGTCGAGTTCATTGAGTTGAAATTTTCTAAGGTCGCCGATATAGTGGGGATCGATGTTTACAAATCATAAGGCCCAAAAAGCACGGTGTTCTACTTCTACGGGTAAATGACACGATTTTCCATAGATCAACCGATACGGCGTACATCCGTGGGCGGTTTTGTACGCTATTCGGTAGGCCCATCGAGCATCGTCTAATTTGGCTGACCAGTCATTCCTAGAAGTTGAAACAGTCTTTTCTAAAATTCTTTTAATTTCTCTGTTCACTACTTCGACTTGTCCGTTAGTTTAGGGGTGGTAGGCTCTTGAAAGTTTCTGTATAATGCCATATTTAGTGAGAATTTTAGAAAAGTGTGCAGTATAGAAATGGGAACCCCTATCGCTAACGATGGCGCGCGGCGTACTGAATTGAGAAAATAATTTTTTCAAAAATGTAACTACAACTCGAGAGTCATTCGTAGGAAGAGCTTGGGCTTCAGCCCATCATGAAACATAATCGACGGCAACTAAAATATGCTTATTTCAGAAGCTAGAAGGAAGGGGGCCAACAAAATGGATCCGCTAGAGTTCGAAAATTTCGTACTTAAGGAAAAAATTCTGCAGCATTTAATTTTTATTGGAAATGTTGCCCGACCGTTGGCATTATCACACCTACTCACAAAGGCTTGCGCGTCTTTAAACAGGCTAGGCCAGTAAAAATTCGCGCAAAGCACCTTGTGAGCGGTGCGAGCAGCTTGATAGTGCCCACCAGTCAGACCTTCATGTAAGTGTTTTAAAATATCAACTCCTTCTTCATAAGAAACACATCTCCTTATCACTAGGTCCGCACAGACTTTGAAAAGATGCGGGTCCTCCCAAAAGTAATTCTTCAACTCAAAAAAGAATTTCTTCTTTTGCTGAGAGGAGAAATCTTTTGGGAGCACACGAGCAGCTAAATAATTAGAAATGTGTGCAAACCAAAGAGAAGGAGAAGTGCTAATAGAAAGTAGCTTCTAATCAGGAAAATAATCATTAAAAGATTTTTCATCTAGATTTTCAATATAAGGGTTATCTAAGCGTGAGAGGTGATCGGCGGCCAAATTCTCGAATCCTCTCTCATCATGGATCTCTAAGTCAAACTCCATGAGGAGTAAGACCCAGCGAATCAAGCACGGCTTTGCATCCATTTTGGCAAGAAGATATTTTAGGGCCGAGTGGTCCGTAAAAACGATAATTTTTGAAAGTAATATTAGGGCGGAATTTATCAAAAGTGAATACTATAGCTATGAGCTCCTTCTCTGTGGTGGTGTAATTTTCCTGTGCAGATGTGAGTGTCTTACTTGCATAATAGATGGGGTGGAAGTTTTTAGATATATGTTGACCTATTATGGCTCCCACTGCGAAGCTACTCGCATTGCACATTATTTCAAATGGAAGGTCCCACACCAGAGTTATCATAATCGGTGCGTTAATTTACTTTTCTTTTATTAATTCGAAGGCAGAAAGACAAGAGTCATCAAAAATGAATGAGCGTATTTTTCTAAGAGATGGGTAAGGGGTTTGGTGAACTTGGATAAATCCTTTATGAAACGACGGTAAAAGCCAGCATGCCCTAGAAAACTTCTTATAGCTTTGATGTTCGTAGGCGACGACAGCTTCTCGATAACTTCTATCTTAGCAACGTCTACTTCAATATCTCTCGTAGAAATTTTATGTCCTAAAACTAACCCTTTCCTCACCATAAAATGACATTTTTCTAAATTTAGGGACATGTTAGTCTATTCGTATCGTTCTAAGACTTTTTCGAGGTTTTATAAACAACTTTCAAATGTGTCACCGAACACGGAGTAATCATCCATGAATACCTCCATAATGCTTTCTACATACTTGTCAAAGATAGCGAGCAAACATCGCTGGAATGTAGCTGGCGCATTACACAATCTAAACGGAATCCTTCGGTAAGCGAAGGTGCCGAAGGGACAAGTAAATGTAGTTTTCTCTTGGTCCTCGGAAGAGATGGGGATTTGAAAATACCCCGAGAGACCATTGAGAAAACAATAAAAGCTATGGCCGGATAATCATTCTAAAATCTGATCGATGAACTGCAAGGGAAAGTGATCCTTACGAGTGGCATCATTTAACTTATGATAATCTATAAACATTCGCCACCCCCTCACCATCCGTGTCGGGATTAAATCATTTTTTTCATTTACAACTACAGTTATCCCTCCCTTCTTTGGCACTACCTGAACAGGGCTAACCCACTTACTATTTGATATAGGATAGATAATTCCTGCGTCTAAGAGTTTCATAACCTCGCCCTTAACAACTTCTTTCATGTTCAGGTTTATATGGCGCTGAGGTTGTATTGAATTACGTGAATTATCTTCCATTATAATTTTGTGAGTCCAGAAAGATGGGATTATGCTCTTGATATCAGAAATTTGTCAGGACCTAGCTCGGCGATACTTTCGTAGAACTAAAAGAAGTTTATCATTTTGCGCATCCATGAGGTAGGCCGAAGCTATTACTGGAAGTTTGAAATTTTTTTCTAAGAAGGCATACTTGAGATGCTCAGGAAGTTCTTTAAGTTCTTGGGTAGGGGGTTCTTCTTAAGAGGTTTTACTAATTCTTTCTTTTTCAAATACTATATCTTCGTTGATCTTTTTAGACGGAAAATGAAAAGCGGTGGAGCTGGTGGCCAAGGCGGCTTCTTGCAGCGATTCAGTTGGAAAAGTAGAGGAGGAACAAAAATCATAAAATTCTTTTTAAAATTCAGATAGACGATAAGAGGATTCTTCACTTTCTTCACTTAGGTGTAGCGATTCAGTTGGAAGAGAAGAGGAGGAACAAAAACCGAAAATTCCTTTTCAAATTTAGAGAGGCAATAAGAGGATTCAACTCTTAAGGCATCTACAAAAAAATAGGAGTCGTCATTTGGTTGGGTGTTTTTATCGAAGGTGTGATAGAGAAAGTCACTACGTCATCGCCTACTCGAAGGAAGAGTTTACCATTGCGTACATCAATGAGGGCTCGGGAGGTGGCAAGGAAGGGTTGGCCAAGGATCTGGGGAACCTCTACATCTTCTTCGATGTCAAAAATGAAAAAGTCTACCGGGAAGGTAAACTTGTCGACTTTTACTAAGACATCCTCCACTATTCCTAACGGGTACTTGATGGATCTATCGGCATGCTGGATACTCATGCGTGTGGGGTTGAGGCTACCAATTCCTAACTTCTTAAACAATAAGAGGGGCATAAGGATTATACTCGCACCTTAGTCGGCTAATGCGTGCTTGACAAAAAGATCACCAAAGTCACACGGAATAGAAAAACTACCCGGGTCACTTATTTTCTTTGGTAAGCCGTTTGTCAAAACCGCAGAGCACTCGACATTTTACGTGGCATGCGACAAGTTCTCTAACTTCTTCTTGTTGGTCAGGAGGTCCTTAAGGTACTTAGCGTACTTTGACATCTGCGATGTCGCTTCGTAAGAAGGCAAATTTAAATGGATTTGAAAGTATCATAGTGTCAACTAAGTCCACCTATGGTGGGGGGGAATAGGTCTCGTGCAGTCTTTTACGGAATTTTAATAACCTGCACAAATAACAAACACAGCACAGAAATACACACAAGCAATTATAGTGGTTCCTCTATTTGGGTACGTCCACTCTCCCCCTTCGACCTATCTCCCACCAAGGGACGACTTGGTCACTTCACCAAACGGATTAAAATCCAATCCTCACACTACGGAAGGCACCCTTCCAACCGAAGGAGTCACTACTCCTTCACCACGGGTTGCACCAACCCCTTACAACTAGGAATCACTATTCCTTTACAACAAAACAAAAATAGAATTTACAAGAAATAAAAACTACACGTATGGAGAACCCGATGTCCCTCTTCGTTCGTTGAAGCGTTCTTGATGAAGACGAAGAGTCCACGACCGGAGCACTCTCTTGGAGAGGATCTGCCCAAGATCGGCTGCGGCAAGTGAATGTGGCGGCGATGCTTTGTAGATCCAAACTTCTTGACAAAGCAAACAAGGTCTACCAATGATCTCAATCGGATCGGTCGTCTCAATCGATTCGGAATGAAGAGCTAACTTCATTCAACAAATCGAGAGACAAGGGATCTCGAGAGAGAAGTGTGAGACGCTATACTTAGCCTCAGTCCTATCGCCGGACGATCAAAGAGGATCTAAGATCTGCGGCGGCGACAACTTGCGAGCGGCGACGGCGACGGAAGGATTTCTGCGATCGACTAGGTCACGCTCGGCGGCTTTGATTTCTCGTGTAAGATTACTGTAGATGTTCGAAATTAAGCATGTATATATACCCGAGCCAACCCTAAGGACCGTTGTGGGGCCCACAAGGAAAAACCCTAGGCCCGGACAAAACAACTCACAGTTTCTAATTCGGTCCAGCGAGCAGAGCAAATTTGCCTAAGGCTAATTCGGCGAGAATCATTGGTGATTCTCGACGAAGTCGGCAGGAATCACTTGTGATTCCCGTCGAATTTGCCTGTGCAGGATTCCAGTTGAAACACTTGTCATCCGGAGGGAATCAGCGGGAAAGCAAAGTCATTCTCGACGAATAGGAGGGAATGCAACGTCATTCTCGCCGAATTGGCGAGAATCAGTTGTCTATTAGCATAAGTATTTAAGGAGGATAGTCAGCCAGATAAAGTCGGCGGGAATCGGCGAGTGATTCTCAATGATTCGGCGAGAATCACTAGTGATTCCCGTCGAATCGGCGAGAATCACTTAGTGATTCCCGTCGATTTGGACGTAGAAGATTTCTTCTTCCTTCCTATGAACTTGGTCTTTGACCCATCTTTGCTCCACTTATGCTGTTGATCTATCTCGACCCTTTACTTGAAAATAAGTACACTCCAATAGAGAGAGCACACATGAGTCAATACACTGATCTGCTCAACGAGGGATTACATTGCGTAGACCCGTGTATATTTACCCACTGCACCCTGACATTGGTGTGTACTTCGCATGGAATAGCTGCAAGCACAACTTGAAAGAAGGTCATAAAATACATTGTAAATTCAACTTAGCTTATTCAGGGGCTTCTTTAAATCAGGTACATTGTGGATACAATACTCAACAATCTCCCCCTATTTGAAGAAGCCTAAACCCTATAAGCTAAGGTGAATAAGATAGATGGGAATGAAAAACATAAAATGAACAATCAGTTGAGAATGAATTTCATTACCATTCATTACCATTTTCCTTAGAGCATACTTAGCATTCTTAGCCTTTAACAACCACTTTAGTACCTTAGCACCTTAGCCTTAGCCGAGAGGGTAATCTCCCCCTTTTCAGCTTCTGAAAATCTGGGAGCCACCTTATCCTAGGGCATAAAGCTCCCCCTCAGTTCTTGCATCTGTGCTCTATCTTGTGTTCCTTTCTGATGCTCTCCCTCGATCCAAGAGCCAGGAGCCCTTTAGTATTCAGTCCTCATAGTTTAGCATGCGGAGTTCAATTTTGAAGAGACTGAACTTGGCCTCGTCTAGGGGCATTATGAAGATATCTGCAACATGGTTATCCGTGGGGACATAGCAGAGAGATATATATTCGTTTTCTACATGCTCCCGAATGAAGTGATAGCGCACTTCAATATGCTTCATTCTGCTGTGCGACACAGGATTGTTCGCAATTGCTATAGCACTTGAGGAGTCGCAATATATCGGAACTTCGCTGAACTGCAAGTCATAATCTTTGAGCTGATTTCTGATCCATTAAAGTTGTGCGCAACAGCTGCCTGCTGAGATGTACTCAGATTCAGCCGTAGAGGTTGCGACATAATTATGCTTTTTACTGTTCCATGAAATAAGCCTTCTTCCGAGGAATTGGCATGTCCCAAAAGTGCTTTTCCTATAATCCCTACTTCCTGCAAAGTCAGCATCTGAAAAGCCTATCAGCTCGACATCATTGTTTCTTGGGTACCACAAGCCAAGATGTGGTGTACCTTTAAAGTATCTAAGAATTCGCTTTGCAACAACATAATGAGATTCCTTAGTGTTCACCTGATAACTAGCACAAACGCATATGGAAAACATAATATCCGGTCTACTATGTAAGACCCCCCTCACGAAACACAACACACGGCACGAGGGGAGTCTTATGCCCGAAATAGCCGCCTTGCGGTAGCACTATCACACGGGTTAGCCTTTACCATAAGACGCCTATTCCGCCGGCTACAATCCATATCACATAAACTATGCCAACCCAACCATAACAGAAAAGTAATGCAGTTCAATTCACAACTAAGTTTAAGTCCAAAAGAGCGGAAGATAACAAGCACAACAGGCTTGTACAAAAGAACAAGAGTCTAGAAATGTTTTGCCAAACGGCTACATGAAAACACTCACGACTGTCACTGAGGGTGCCGATGGCACCACCACTTCAGGTCCTATCGTCCGGGCCTGGCTGTCCTGCTGCATAGTCCGTTGCTGCTCTACCTGCGGGGTTTCCTCCTAAAAAGGAAGACGTAGCAACTGTTAGTCATAAGACTAAGTGGCTTCACATCCGCTCCCCCGGCGACTCCTCGGCTCCGGCGGAGAAAGGAACAAAGGTACAATATGTATATATATAAGCAAGTAAACAAGCAGGTGACTGTAAATATGGTGGAGTATAAACTACGCTACACAGCTAGCAGTTCTACAAATATCTAAAATATACGACAGCAGGTATAAGTAATCAGAATAGTAACTTAACTTATAAGAGTGCCCATACAAACTTATAAGTTAAGGATCGGCTTAACAGTAAAGTAACTCATCGTATAAGAGTGCCCATACAAACTTATACGATGAGGATCTTGTGTATGCAATGAATGACATGATATGAATGTTATGCTATGACCGAACCATGTGCACGCACATGCAAGTTGCTATGTCGACACAGACTTGAAGTTCCGACTTTTCGAGCAGGTAGCTAACCTCTCAGGCGTCGCCCGTCGTGGCCAGATGGCGACAGTGGAGCGGGCGTCTCCACTACTAGGTGGTATCACACTACCTATCCTAGGCCCTCGTACGCCTCAACGCTAAAAACACAACAGCGGAGCTCACATGCGTTCTACAGCTCAGAAGGGGTCTTTGGTAGATGTGCACCAAGAACACAGCCCAACCTGGCCTTTGATTTCGAACCGGATGGAACCTCGGAAATGCACGAGGTGCAAGCCCAACCGTTCTCATGGCGCGGAGGAGATCTCGGGTTATGGACACCAAGTATCTAATCCTACCGCCCAAGGTCTACCCATTGGCTCCCATCGGTGTGACGACTGGCGAACCCATAGACCTGCCACAGTCATTATCTCAATATCGCGATACGATGAATCGTCGCACATCACATGCCCCAAAACAACTCACTTGATGCTACCCGTAGGGAGGCTACAACTCTAAGCATCGGTTATTAATAAACCCCTTGGGCTCGGATTACGGTTACAAAATACTCTTCACATAGTGTTCATCATATTCACGCCCATCTATTCAATGAATTCACCTCAACACTTCGCATAATAGATATGTTCAACACCAAACTATATAAATATATTCTATACCAGTCTCAACTCTTAATTTCTAGCCTTCTCATCCAATCCATTTCTCTACCAATACATGGTTATTCCTCATTACACAACCAAATGGGTAACCATGCTATATTACAGTAACTACAGCATTATAAATATATGGGAGCAAGATAACAAATGAGCAAATCACAACCATTGCAAGAGTGCTAACATTATAAATTAACAAGTGCATTAACATAGGATAGCCCGATACTAAAACTGGGATTCCCGGAGCTACAGGAATCCGATCACAATGCTCAACCCCTCGTTGGAAAGGTATTCGCGAGGGCTACGACTTTCGTGTTGAGTCGATTGCCCAGGTCTGGTCGCAACATACCAGAAATTCAACTCGAATACGTACAGGAAACAGTTTCCTGTACAGGATTTTCCCTAACGCAGCGGACTCGAACCAGCTTTCCCGTGGCTACGGGTATCGCATGGAAACGTGCAACCACTCGTTGGAAAGGTAATTTCAAGGGCTACGACTTTCGTGTTGAGTCGATCACCCAGATCTGGCCAAAACACCTCCGAAATTGGCCACGAAGGTCGCCGCGTGCAGAAATCAGATTTCTGCACGCATCTTAAGGCGAGATGAACGGCATCCGTTCATCTTCTTCATTGCAACGACCTCGCATAAACTTCTCCAGAAATCACACCCAACCTTATTTCTCCTTTCAAAGCCAAACCCTCAACGAAAACCCCTCTCATCTCCACTTTGAACGATGAGAAGGTTGAGGGAGACTAAGCCTAGAAAACCTAGGCATGGCTTATCCTAAGAACTCTCCTCCTCACCATCAAGACTCTATGGAGTCGATGTCTCTCCTAAAATAACTACAGATCTAGCACCAAGGGAGAGGGGAGAAAGCTCACCTCAAGTCCAGCGGTACCACCATGGCCGGCCATGAGCCTCGCACTCCTTCGTAGCGGCATTTCGTTTCCGCCAAGGATGGCCCGGCAATCTTCTTCCAAGGATGGCTCTGGCAAGCCTCTTCCTCCTCCAGCCAAGAGAACTCTCTCAGAAATTTCGGGGCAGAAGAAAGGGGATGAAATGCTAGGGTTTCACATCTTTTTCGTTTTTATACACCGCAGACACGGGTAGGCACACGGCCGTGTTCCTACCCGTGTTCAGGTGACACGACCGTGTCGCCTGCCGTGTTTAGGGCCGTGTTCATCCCAGAATATTTTTCTGCCGTGTTGGGGTTGCGGCACACGGGTAGAGACACAGCCGTGTCTCGACCCGTGTCCTTAGCACACGGGTAGGGGCACGCCCGTGTCCCAATACCCGTGTACCTCTCTGACTGATAAGCCTAATCTTGGCATGAGGCACACGGGTATGGACACGGCCGTGTCCATACCCGTGTCGGCCAAAATTACCATTTTGCCTTGTTTTCCTCATTTCCCGTACGTTCGCACCTATTCACCCACACCCCCATTGGGCTCACCACAGCCCCCTAGACTGAAATACGCAATCAAGGGGCCTAGCGCGAATTGGGACGTTACAAATCCTATAAACAAAATAAAAGATTTCGTCCCCGAAATCAGGGTAAGGCTATGGGAGTGAAACACATAAAAGGGAACTATGCTTTCAAATAAAATTCTTACCTGGAGTAAATAATTCTGGGTAGCGCCCTCGCATTAAATCCTTTAGCTCCCATGTGAACTCCTCCTTCCCATGATTAGACCATAGCACTTTCACCAAGGGAACACTTTTGCAGCGCAAGGTTCTTGTCTCGTTATCAACGATCCGCACCGGCTCCAGTCGCACAGACATATCAGACGCCACGGCACCATCCGTCGTGGGGATATACTGTTCAGGCCGCAACAAAGCCTTCCGAAGCGACGATACATGGAACACGTCGTGAAGGTTCTCCAGCTCCGGTGGTAACTCCAATCGATAGGCCAGAGGGCCAATCCTTTCCACTACGACATAGGGCCCGACATACATTGGGCTGAGCTTCTTGACTCCACGTACCCGCGACACTCCGTGCATCGGTCGAACCTTCAGGAACACCTTATCACCCACTTGAAATTCCACCATACGGTGCCTTGTGTTGTAATATTTCGCCTGTCGGCTTTGAGCCTCTAGCATTCGATCCCGGATCAACCTAACCACCGCGTCCGTGTCATCAATATACTCATTACCCAATGTCTTCGGATCTTCGTCTTGCACCCAGGACAAGGGTGTTCTACACCTCCTTCCATACAAAGCTTCATGAGGTGCCATTCCAATACTAGCTTGATGACTGTTATTATAAGAGAACTCCACGAGAGGTAAGAGTCTCTCACATGGTTCTCCTTTATCTAGCACACACAGCCTCAGAAGGTCCTCCAATGTTCGGATGGTTCGTTCAGACTGCCCGTCCGTTTGAGGGTGAAAGGCTGTGCTAAAGGCGAGGCGCGAGCCCAAATAAGCCTGTACAGCCCTCCATTCTCTTGAAGTAAACCGACCATCCCGATTGGAGACGATCGTCTTCGGCACACCATGGTACCGCACAAATTGCTCCACAAAGAGACGCACTAGGATGCCCACCTACGCCTCCTTCTTCATTGGGATAAATCGGGCTATCTTGGTCAACCGGTCAACTATCACCCACACAGAATCATTCCCCGAGCGCGAGTGAGGTAACCCGTGGACGAAGTCCATAGAGATGTCCTCAAATTTCCATTCGGGGATGGGCAACGACTGTAGCATTCCACCGGGGCTTCTGCACTCCGCCTTCACCATTTGGCAGGCCACACAATGAGTAACAAAGTACTTGGCATCCCTCTTCATGCCCGGCCAACACATTGTCTTTCTCAAATCGGTGTACATCTTCGCGATCCCCGGGTGCACCGAGTACTTGGAGCAATGAGCCTCCTTTAGAATATCCTCCCGAATGTTGTCACCTTCGAGGATGTAAAGCCGGCCACGAAAATGGACGAGGCCGTCTTTTAGGGAGTATTCTTTCGTAGTCCCATCCTCCATTGACTTGAAAGCCGGGGTTAAAGCCGAATCCTTCTTTTGTTCCGTCCGGATCCGGTCTCGTATGTTGCAAACTATACTTATCGCGGTCAAATACTCGGTATACTCTTCCGATTGATTCTTAAAGACCAAAGTGATTTCCATCTCTTGCAGTGTCCGGATTAACTCCATCCTCATCAAGCGGGATTCCGTGCTCGTTCCCGGTGCTTTTCGGCTCAAGGCATCAGCTACGGAATTAACCTTCCCGGGGTGGTAGTTCAAGGTGAATTCATAGTCGCACAAGAACTCCAACCACCGCCGCTGTCTCAAGTTTAACTCCTTTTGGGTGTGAACGTACTTCAGGTTTTTGTGATCCGAGTAGATCTCGCAGTGGACGCCATATAAATAATGCCTCCAAATCTTCAAGGCGAATACCACCGCTCCCAACTCTAGATCATGCACCGGGTAGCTGGCTTCATGCTTCTTCAACTGTCATGAAGCATAAGCGATCACATGCCCATTCTGCATCAACACGGCTCCCATCCCTTGATACGACGCATCCGTGTAAACTTGAAAGCCCTCCTTCCCAGATGGAAGAGCTAGGATGGGTGCAGTCGTCAATCTGTCCTTCAACTCTTGGAATGCAGCTTCGCACTGGGGTGTCCATTCAAACGGCACACCCTTCTTGGTCAGCATAGTAAGGGGAAGGGCGATCTTCGAGAAGCCTTTCACGAACTTGCGATAGTACTCGGCAAGTCCAAGAAAGCTCCGTATGTCGGCCGCTGACTTCAATGGCGACCACTCCTTTACGGCCCGCACCTTGGCCGGATCTACTGCTAGCCCCGCCCCACTAATCACATGGCCCAAGAATGCGACCTCTTGAAGCCAAAACTCGCATTTGCTGAACTTGGCAAACAAAGTGTGCTCCTTTAGCTTCCTCAGCACTAAAGTTAGATGTTCGACGTGTTCTGCTTCAGTCTTGGAGTAGACTAGGATATCGTCGATGAACACGATGACAAAGATGTCCAAATAAGGGCTGAACACCTTGTTCATCAAGCTCATAAAGGCGGAAGGGGCGTTTGTGAGCCCAAACGGCATCACGGTGAATTCATACAAACCATATCTCGAACTAAACGCCGTCTTCTGAATGTCATCTTCTTGTATCCTCAGCTGATAATATCCCGAACGCAGATCTAACTTGGAGAACCAATACGATCCCACCAATTGATCAAATAATTCATCAATGCGCGGTAGGGGATAGGTGTTCTGCACCGTTAACCGGTTCAACTCTCGATAATCAATGCATAACCGCAGGGTGCCATCCTTCTTTTTGACGAACAAAACGGGCGCTCCCCAAGGCGACGAGCTTGGGCGAACGAACCCTGCTTCCACCAATTCCTGAAGCTGGACTCTAAACTCTGCAAGTTCCTTCGGAGCCATTCGGTATGGAGCTCGCGAGACGGGCTTGGCACCCGGAATTAGCTTGATTTGGAAGTCCACTTCCCTATGCGGGGGTAGTCCCGGCAATTTCTCGGGGAATACCTCGGGAAATTCTCGCACCACCCGCACATCCTTGACCTCTATTGTCAATTTCTTCAACTCGAAGCAAATTACATAGACCTCGTCCCCTTCCATATGAGATTTCATAGCTTGAATTGAAGATAATAATTTACGGGGTGCGAATCTAATACCTTGGAAGATGACTTCCGAGTCTCCATGCCTCAACATAACTTGCTTCTCCGCACAATTGATCCTGGCGTGGTGCCAGTTCAACCACTCCATGCCCAGGATGAGATCGAACTCCGGGATTCTTAACACTGTAGCCGGAGTTTCAAAGAACTTTCCTCCAATAAGGGTGTCGAAGTCGCAACTTGCTGACGACGTCATCTCAGAGTCGTCCGGAAGGCGCACCCTTTGAGTAGTGCCCGTGAAGTGTTGCACTCCCTCCAAGTCCTTCACGAAGTCCGCCGAAATGAACGAGTGAGACGCACCCGTGTCAAATAACGTATAGGCGGGGCTCCCGCTAACCATGACAGTGCCTAGGTTCCAAAAAAGGGTAATCACTATCCAGAATTGCGCGTATCATTTGTATCGTAAATCTAACAAGTCATATAATATTAATAAATTTTGCACGTACCGGTGATGACTTCCTGCGGATTTCTCTCCTGAGTCATATCCAATGCGAATACATGCTCTCGTGCATGTCCTTGATTTCTCCCTGGTGGTCCTCTTCCTCGGCCACGCATGTGCCCTCGCCCCCGTGGAGCTACTGGAGGGAGAGCAATAGGAGCATCCCCGATCATTCGCGGGCAAACTCGTCGGACATGCCCTGGTTGGTTGCACTCAAAACATATCACCTCACGTCGGCCCCCAGGTTGTTGATAATGTTGCTGCTGCGGTGGTGGAGGTAAAGCTTGTGGTTGCGGAATTGGGTACTCCACCCGATAGTTCCGGTTGACCCACCGACCGCCTCTGTGGTTTCCCCTTCCTCTGCCATGATCATTCCGCCTTCTATTACTAGGGCCGACTTCAATTACTCCTTCTGCAGGTCTCTTGCCACATCCCATGTGGTCCGCCTCCAGTCTCTTTGCCATGTCAATGATTTCTGCCAGGCTTGCATCGGCTATAAACAAAAGGGCCTGCCTCAGGGGTCCCTTAATCCTTTGTAGAAGTGCTTCGCGTAGCCTCTATCGTCCAAATCATAGGAATCGGCAAACCTAGCGAGGTGTTGGAACTCCCTCTGGTACTCTGTTACCGATTTCGATCCCTGCTTCAGCTGCAGAAATCTTTCTTCAAGTTCATCCCGAGCAGAAGAAGGGATGAAGTGATCCAGAAAGGCCTCAGTGAACTCGTTCCAACTGATGTCCGTGTACAACCGCCCTTGGAAGGTGGAGCCCATGAGGGACTTCCACCACCTTTTGGCGTGCAGCTCTAGCAGCGTCACTACCAATGTCACCGCCATGCTGTTCGGACATCTTATGCCAGCCATCAATTCCTGCACGGTATCAAGCCATTCCTCGGTGCGCACCGGCGATTCTGTCCCAAGATAGGCAGGAGGGGACAGGGCACGGAAGGTGCTCAACCAGTTGGAGCCTGGCGCTTGTTGTTGCACCGGAGCTTGCTGGGCTTTAAATGCATCCAATATGGCTGACAGCGTTTGTCCCTGTTCCGACTGCTGGAACTGTGAAGGGACGGAAGGGGTAGGAGTGCCCCCAACCGGCTCCACCTGCGCTGGGACCTATACGCAAGGTACAAATTAGGGTCAGGTTGCCTAAAACTAATGTCAAAGTTGGACAACTTAGTGCGAATTACATATGGGCACACCACAGCTTTCGCTAAGTTTGTTTGTCCCCAAACCGACTAATCGAACGGGAGTGGCCCATTGTTACATGACTGCTCTAGTTGAAGATCGGCTAAGTCTGATACCATTTGTAAGACCCCCCTCCCGGAACACAACACACGGCACGAGGGGAGTCTTATGCCCGAAATAGCCGCCTTGCGGTAGCACTATCACACGGGTTAGCCTTTACCATAAGACGCCTATTCTGCCGGCTACAATCCATATCACATAAACTATGCCAACCCAACCATAACAGAAAAGTAATGCAGTTCAATTCACAACTAAGTTTAAGTCCAAAAGAGCGGAAGATAACAAGCATAACAGGCTTGTACAAAAGAACAAGAGTCTAGAAATGTTTTGCCAAACGGCTACATGAAAACACTCACGACTGTCACTGAGGGTGCCGATGGCACCACCACTTCAGGTCCTATCGTCCGGGCCTGGCTGTCCTGCTGCATAGTCCGTTGCTGCTCTACCTGCGGGGTTTCCTCCTAAAAAGGAAGACGTAGCAACTGTTAGTCATAAGACTAAGTGGCTTCACATCCGCTCCCCCGGCGACTCCTCGGCTCCGGGCGGAGAAAGGAACAAAGGTACAATATGTATATATATAAGCAAGTAAACAAGCAGGTGACTGTAAATATGGTGGAGTATAAACTACGCTACACAGCTAGCAGTTCTACAAATATCTAAAATATACGACAGCAGGTATAAGTAATCAGAATAGTAACTTAACTTATAAGAGTGCCCATACAAACTTATAAGTTAAGGATCGGCTTAACAGTAAAGTAACTCATCGTATAAGAGTGCCCATACAAACTTATACGATGAGGATCTTGTGTATGCAATGAATGACATGATATGAATGTTATGTTATGACCGAATCATGTGCACGCACATGCAAGTTGCTATGTCGACACAGACTTGAAGTTCCGACTTTTCGAGCAGGTAGCTAACCTCTCAGGCGTCGCCCGTCGTGGCCAGACGGCGACAGTGGAGCGGGCGTCTCCACTACTAGGTGGTATCACACTACCTATCCTAGGCCCTCGTACGCCTCAACGCTAAAAACACAACAGCGGAGCTCACATGCGTACTACAGCTCAGAAGGGGTCTTGAGTAGATGTGCACCAAGAACACAGCCCAACCTGGCCTTTGATTTCGAACCGGATGGAACCTCGGAAACGCACGAGGTGCAAGCCCAACCGTTCTCATGGCGCGGAGGAGATCTCGGGTTATGGACACCAAGTATCTAACCCTACCGCCCAAGGTCTACCCATTGGCTCCCATCGGTGTGACGACTGGCGAACCTGTAGACCTGCCACAGTCATTATCTCAATATCGCGACACGATGAATCGTCGCACATCACATGCCCCAAAACAACTCACTCGATGCTACCCGTAGGGAGGCTACAACTCTAAGCATCGGTTGTTAATAAACCCCTTGGGCTCGGATTACGGTTACAAAATACTCTTCACGTAGTGTTCATCATATTCACGCCCATCTATTCAATGAATTCACCTCAACACTTCGCATAATAGATATGTTCAACACCAAACTATATAAATATATTCTATACCAGTCTCAACTCTTAATTTCTAGCCTTCTCATCCAATCCATTTCTCTACCAATACATGGTTATTCCTCATTACACAACCAAATGGGTAACCATGCTAAATTACAGTAACTACAGCATTATAAATATTAGGGAGAAAGATAACAAATGAGCAAATCACAACCATTGCAAAAGTGCTAACATTATAAATTAACAAGTGCATTAACATAGGATAGCCCGATACTAAAACTGGGATTCCCGGAGCTACAGGAATCCGATCACAATGCTCAACCCCTCGTTGGAAAGGTATTCGCGAGGTCTACGACTTTCGTGTTGAGTCGATCGCCCAGATTTGGTCGCAACATACCAGAAATTCAACTCGAATACGTACAGGAAACAGTTTCCTGTACAGGATTTTCCCGAACGCAGCGGACTCGAACCAGCTTTCCCGTGGCTACGGGTATCGCATGGAAACGTGCAACCACTCGTTGGAAAGGTAATTTCAAGGGCTACGACTTTAGTGTTGAGTCGATCACCCAGATCTGGCCAAAACACCTCCAAAATTGGCCACGAAGGTCGCCGCGTGCAGAAATCAGATTTCTGCACGCATCTTAAGGCGAGATGAACGGCATCCGTTCATCTTCTTCCTTGCAACGACCTCGCATAAACTTCTCCAGAAATCACACCCAACCTTATTTCTCCTTTCAAAGCCAAACCCTCAACGAAAACCCCTCTCATCTCCACTTTGAACGATGAGAAGGTTGAGGGAGACTAAGCCTAAAAAACCTAGGCATGGCTTATCCTAAGAACTCTCCTCCTCACCATAAAGACTCTATGGAGTCGATGTCTCTCCTAAAATAACTACAGATCTAGCACTAAGGGAGAGGGGAGAAAGCTCACCTCAAGTCCAACAGTACCACCATGGCCGGCCATGAGCCTCGCACTCCTTCGTAGCGGCATTTCGTTTCCGCCAAGGATGGCCCGGCAATCTTCTTCCAAGGATGGCTCCGGCAAGCCTCTTCCTCCTCCAGCCAAGAGAACTCTCTCAGAAATTTCGGGGCAGAAGAAAGGGGATGAAATGCTAGGGTTTCACATCTTTTTTCGTTTTTATACACCGCAGACACGGGTAGGCACACGGCCGTGTTCCTACCCGTGTTCAGGTGACACGGCCATGTCGTCTGCCGTGTTTAGGGCCGTGTTCATCCCTGAATATTTTTCTGTCGTGTTGGGGTTGCGGCACACGGGTAGAGACACGGCCGTGTCTCGACCCGTGTCCTTAGCACACGGGTAGGGACACACCCGTGTCCCAATACCCGTGTACCTCTCTGACTGATAAGCCTAATCTTGGCATAAGGCACACGTGTATGGACACGGCCGTGTCCATACCCGTGTCGGCCAAAATTACCATTTTGCCTTGTTTTTCTCATTTCCCGTACGTTCGCACCTGTTCACCCACACCCCCATTGGGCTCACCACAGCCCCCTAGACTTAAATACGCAATCAAGGGGCCTAGCGCGAATTGGGACGTTACATACTATCAGTAAGGTTGAGCAGGGATCCAATTATGCTTCTGTATTTGGTTTCATCAAAAGGTTTCCCTTTCTCATCCTTGTCCATAGACACAGTAGATCCCATTGGAGTCCTCATAGAGGTTGTATTCTCCATTCTGAATTTCTTGAGGAGTTCATTTGTGAACTTCGTCTGAGAGATGAAAATTCTATCCTCAAACTGTTTCACTTGAAGTCCCAAGAAATACTTTAGCTCTCCCATACTGCTCATTTCAAACTTTCCTTGCATAAGTTTAGAAAACTTTTTGCAAAGATTATTGTCCGTTGAGCCGAATATTATGTCAATGACATAGATTTGCACCAGCAAGATCTTGCCTTTGACTTCCCTAAGAAACAATGTCTTATCTATTTTTCCTCTCGAGAACTTGTTCTCAAGAAGAAAACTATAATGCTTTATTAAAAAAATAAACATGATTAGGGAATGTAGGATTAACAAAACCTGGCGGTTGCGCGACATATACTTCCTCATTCAAATTTCAATTTAGGAACGCAGATTTCACGTCCATCTGATAGATTGTGAATCCTTTGTGAGAAGCATACGCCAGGAACAATCTGATCGCCTCGAGCCTTGCAACTGGTGCAAAGGTTTGGCCGAAGTCAATCCCCTCCTCCTGTCTGTAACCTTGAGCCACCAGCCTGGCCTTATTCTTTATGATGACACCGTATTCATCCAGTTTATTTCTGAAGATCCACTTGGTGCCGATCACATTCTTGTTCTTTTGTCTGGGAACAAGCATCCAAACGTTGCATTGTTCGAATTGATGCAGTTCATCTTTTATGGCAAATATCCATGTCGCATCTTTGTTCGCTTCGTCGAACTTCTTTTGCTCAACTTGTGACAGAAAACTAAGGTGCAAAATCTCATTATTTGTACCTCTCCGAGTTTTTACACCGTTACGAGGATCTCCTATGATCTGAACTCCGGGATGATCCCTCATGTGTCGGAGCTCTAGGAGTCTGGCATCAGGAGATCTGAGAGCTTCTCGGGCTTCTCCTTATTCTGGGAGATTCTTTCCATCCTGACCGTCATCATCTCCGGTTGACATTGAGGTGGAGACCTTAACGTACTTGGGAGTTGCATCTTTAGCGGTCTCATCGAGACTTAGCTGTTCAAGTCTTGCACCTGCATCTTCAGGAATGCTACTAGAAGAATTGCTATTAAGCAAGCTTCCTTCATCAAATACAACATTAATGGACTTCTCTACCACCAAGGTTTTCTTATTGATTACCCTATATGCCCGACTATGGCTACTATATCCAATGAAGATTCCTTCGAAGCATTATTCTCCGAATTTATTGTGTGGGTACTTCCAATTATTAAGTACATAGCATCTGCAACCAAAAATCCTTAAATAGGACATGGTCGGTTTCCTGCCTTTCAATAGATCATAAGGCGTCTTACGATGATTCTTATTGATCAATGCTCGGTTCTGCACATGACAAGCCGTGTTGACAGCCTCTGCCCAGAAGTACTCTGGAAGAGAGGCATCATTCAACATTGTCGTACATGCTTCAATGAGTGTTCTATTTCTCCTCTCCGCAACTCTGTTTTGCTGAGGAGTACGCGGGGAGGAAAACTCATGAAAGATACCAAGTTCTTCACAAAATTTTGTCATAGCACCAGACTCGAATTCTGTTCCATGGTCACTTCTGATTTTGACCACGGAGAAGTTAAGTTCGTTCTAGATCTGCTTGATAAAATTAGTGAAGATGTCAAACGTATCTGACTTTCGTTTTAAGAAGAACACCCATATAAATCGAGAGTGATCATCAACAATCACTAGCATATATGATTTGCCTCCTAGGCTATCAACTTGCACTGGATAAAACAAGTCCATATGCAGAAGATAAAGACATCTGGAAGAGTCTTTGTCTGCAATGCCCTTAAAGGTAGCCCAAGTCCGTTTACCCTTCTGGCATGCAGGACATGGGCTATCTTTGATGCACTTAATAGTAGGGGCATCCCTTACTAAATTCTTAGAAAACAACATATTTATAGTCTTAAAATTAATATGTGCTAATCAATTGTACCATTGTTCACAAAGAGATGCACTGCCTTATGCTACTAGGCACATGGGGGTAGAAGAGTCAAAGATAAGAAAATCTAAACAAAAGATATTTCTGCTCCTAATACCAGTTAATACCATCTCCGAAGAGGCACACGATATTATCAAGCACTTATCCTTGTAGAACTTAACATCATATCCTTAATCACACAACTGACTTACACTGATCAGGTTATGATTTAACCCTTCAGCATATACCACGTTGGGGATAGAGATTATACCGTTGGAAATCATACCGTAACCTTTGGTGATTCCTCGATTTGATCCCCCAAAGATGACTTTGGGTCCATTTTTGACTAGAGAGTAATCACGCAGCAGGACTCTTGTCCAAGTCATATGTCGGGAACATGCACTGTCCAAGTACCAGATTGGCATTTTGTTTGCCTTTGGACATACCTGCAAAATAGAATTAATTTCCCTTAGGAACCCAATCGAACTTGGGTCCTAGATTCCTTGTTAGCACGCTCCCCCTCGGGTGGTTAACCCTACGAGTGGTCGGCCTTGCATTGCTAACATGAGGAGTCTCGTTAAATCTTGGATTAAACCAGCAATCCACGACAAAGTGACCAACTTTGCCACAGTGCCAACAGTCAAACCTGTTGTACCGCTTCCTACGCTCCAACTTCACCCTAGGGACGGTGGGTCTAGCCGGGGCCTTGGATTTGGAGGTGGAGGCATCATGATGACAGCAGTCACATGATTTCTTCACTTCATGTTCCTTCAGTATAACAGGCTTTGCTTTTGGTTCCTGCTTCCTATTATGGCCGCTAGAGAAGTGGCCTTAATTCTTCACTTGGATTTCCTCATAAGGTGCCTTGAAGACACTCTCACCATAGTTTCGGGGGAAGGTCCAACCATCATACCGGCTCTTGGGATTTTCAACCGAGGGCCGGAAGAAGTGGCCATAGGTTGACTCAAAGTCCTGCTCATTTTCAAGGAAAGCTAGGCTTTCTGAATACAACAAGATCTAGTGGAGCCTTTCCCTTTTCTGCAGCAGAGGCCTTCTTAGCAGCCTTATTTTTCCTCTGCTTTCTATTTCTCCTAGATGATTTGCTAGGCACACCCACATGCCCTAAGCCAGCCCCCTTAGCCTGAGCAGAGAATTCATCAACCAGAGGAAGAATGGTCTTGGGCATGGAGAAGCTTTTGACAATCTTCCTTTCTGCCGTAAGATGTTCTTCCAGCTTGTTGATTTCTTCTTGTTTTAGGTCAAGGAGCCTTAGAGACTCTGAGTGCTCAGAAGTCAGGCCTAGGTGTTCCTGTCGGAGAGAGATCAAGTTAGTGATCTCTTCTCCTAGAGACACACCCTCAGCTTTAAGGAATTTGACTTCCTTTTTCATAGCCCTCAACCTCTTGCAGCATTCCTCAAAGGTATTGAGCAGAAGCTCATACTTTTCGAGGAGCTCAACTTCACGGGCAGATGGGCTGTCCTCGAGATAATCATCAGGAGACTCAGAGTCAGAGTCAGAGAGGGGGCGGTACGATCTTTTACCTTCCCAGTAAATGGGGGGCAGTCTTCTTCTGAGTCAGAGCGACTCACTAGCCCGAAGTAGGCTTCCTCATCATCACTGGAGTCTAAGGAATCAGATTCACTCAGTGTCTTTGGCTTTTTGGCAATATAGTTCCTCTCCTTCTTCTTATCTCTAGAGGACCTGTGTTCCTCTCCCTTCCCCTTATCTCTCTTTCTTTGGTGGCAGTCAGTAACAATATGACCTTACTTATTACATCCAAAGCAAATAATGTCATCAGAGCGATGTTTGTTCTATTTGAATTCATACCTGTCAGAAGAATAATTCTTCTTCTATTGTCTGGAGGAGGAGCCGGGTCTCTTTCTTTGATTCCTCAACTTGAGGAACTTCTTGAATTACCAAGTGATGAGGGAGAAGTCTTCTTCAATGTAAGACCCCCTTTTTTTTTTCTTTTTCAACCACCGGGGTCTTAGCCCAGAATTGCCGCTTTGCGGTGGCACCGACTCATGGGAAGGCAACCACTACAAAACGCCAATTCTGCTGGCCCTTTTCAATCACAAGAGAGAGAAGCGTTTATACAAAAATGTAAACAAGTCCACAGAAACATGTAAATAAAAGTGAAATCATAACCAGTCCATCAATAGTAATAATAGGAAAATAGATAAATGGGCTCGAGCCCAGTACATCAGAGTCCTCACTACAAGTCACTCATCGTGGAAGCTAAGAAAATACTAATCACTCACAGAGCTGGTCGCAGGTGCACCGGTGCTAGACTGTCCCACCTCCATGCGCACCGTACTCCACTGGTGCTGGTCCCTGTCTCCCATCCGGAGCTCCTGTAATGTTTGGTTCGAAAACCATTAGTCATAAAGACTAAGACCTATCATCCCCTACCCCTCCCACCATGGCTCCTAAGCACCGGGCGGAGAGGAGGAAAGGGAAGCTATAAAAGTGGAGAATAATCAAGCAGGTGACGGTGGACCTAACTAGCAAGTTATAACAGGTGAACAGTGTAAATGTTGTAATAGGTAGAGCAATTAATAAGTAGCAAATTGTATAAAAAGGCAGCTAGAGAACAGTAAGTAAACAAACAAGTAAGTAAGTATGTAACCTTAACTTATATGAATGCCCATACAAACTTATAAGTTAAGAGATCTTCTGCAAGGCTCCCATCGTATAAAAAGTCCCATACCGATTTATACGTTGGGGTGTCGGTTGTATGCAATTATGAGTGTAGTGATATGCTATGCCATGATTCATGCAAGTGCAACACACGGACACGACTCTATGCGCACAGACCTTAGTTCCCCCTGTTCGGGCAACTAGCTTCACACCCAGGAACCTCCGTAGTGGCAAACGGAGACAGTGGGTCGGGCCCCCCACTCCTAGGCAGGCATCCACACTACCAGGCCTAGCCCTTCCGTACGCCCCTAGAAGAACACAACCTAGAGTATCCGCGTACTACTACTGGCTGTACCCACCAGACTTTCTTTGGCTAAGTGTCCCACACCGCCGAGTCAGCGTACCGATGTTGGTGTGAATGACAATCAGATACCGAAGACCCACCACCTTTATTCTGTACTCCAACCCTCGAGCCCTCGGCCCCCGGACAGTCCGTCCGTGCATCTACCTTCAGAGCTACTGTCTGAAAGCAACCAAACCAATTATTCTACCTTCCTAGCTACCGAGGTGTGTGTATGTGCAACCCTAGTTATACTAGTTGCTCTTTCAATTTATTATTCCTATGGTTTACGTTAGCCCAGGACTGCCCCCGGTATACCCCGTGAAGGGCTCTCAAGGGGCACTAGGAACCAAGACGGCAGCATTACGGCCCAAAGTTCCCTTTCGCAAGGCACTTATTATTATTGATTGATCTCCCTTAACCCGATCCTCTTTTAGTTACTTTAGTTCTAACCCTAGAGTATTAAAACTCTTCCTCTTCTTCCCGGGAAGGACGATCTTTCGTCGTTCCCATACTCCCTTATCCTTGACCAGTCTCACACTCTACTTGTCCTGCCTTCCAATGATGGACTCAATCTTAGCTTGCCCTACCAACCATCAATTATCAGAATTCCGTGGTTTTACTATATGCAGACCATCCTAAGCTATATGAGGTACACAAGGAGAGGTACACCAAATTATCTTCCAAATCTCCTATATTATTTACTGGAGGTCTACCATATCATAATTTTTCTAAATCCAGAAACTTATAATTTTCCTAATTAATCTGATATTTATTTAATTTTCCCAAAGGACGGGCCATGGGTCATTTTAAACAGGAACTACATGATCCTCCTAAGTAATGGCTACTCAAAAATCATGATCATTACATAACAGCAAGATAACCTCAAATACAAATTTCCAGAATTTTACAGAAAGTATTTAGCCTCTAAATAATTTATACAGTATAATCACGTTAATTCTATGTAATGAAGGAAGTACTGAAATTACTCTTCGGAAAATTATAGGAAAATTACTAATTAGTAGTATGGTATAAAAAAAGATCTTTGTGCAAAGGATCATAATTTCACTAGCTTTCTAAACAACACTAAAGATTTAATTAAATAATCAAGGTAAAACATACTTAATGAAGCAAGCCCTAGAATTAAACTTCCAAAAATCACATAAAAATTCACAGAGATTTAAAACCATAATAAACGTTCTCTGTCTAAATTTCATCAATTTCCAGGAAGTGTGTGTTCCATAATAAATTTTCTAAGCGAATCATACAAGCTTCTAAATCGTTAATGAAGTACCCAAAATAATAATCTTAAAATTCATAGTAAAATATCCAGAGCTTGTACCATCACTATAATTCACTCTACCCAAATCTCAACACTTTTCAATGTGATTTAGTATCATTTCCTATCTCTACAAGTTTTGCACCCTAAACTAGGGTTAGATTTTTAGGTATCCCAACGGTCTCCAAATCTACTAAGATTTCATCCAGAGAACTATATTGGTCCTATGGTTCTCTTCACCCAATTTCGGGTCAATCCAAGATCATTTGACCACATGACCTTCACAAACCACCAAGATCCATCCTTAGGGTTTGGCCTTGGTTCTTAGGGCAAACTTACCCCGATCCACCTCAAACTCTATGAGGGGGGTGCTAGAGAATATTACTAGCCAGTGGTAAAAATCTCAGCCTCTGTTGAGGTGATCTGACGACTTAAATCTCAAAAGTGTACTTTTAACCTAAGACCCCTTATTAGGGCAAAACATAGGGTTGATCATTTCTAATCCAAACCATCTCCAAATGAGATGAAAAATTATACAGAACCTTATGGTGAACCCAGTGACCACTCACCAAAATTTGGGAGGGTTTGGAAATTATTTAACCATCTAATTAAATTAAACTAGGATTATTGAATTTTTCTCAAAACTATAGAAAAATATTTCCCAAAAATTCTCATTTTTGGATAGCACCTAGATATAGGTAAGATTAGGCCACACCCCAAATTACAAGTCATTTTGATGACTTGTTTAGAGTGGGGAATTTTTCTAAGGTCCAGACGGCCCTCTGGATAGACCTCACCAAAAAGGGTGCTATGGTCTAACCAGGATTCTAAATCGAGTGAAATCAATTTTAAATTAAGCTAGACTTCAAGGGCTACATTTTCTATGTTTATTACTTTTCCTGTAGGAGCCTATAGATATTTTTCCCAAATTTTTTAAAGTGACAGATATTTTCATTCAGAAATTGCTTCACAAATAAAATCTAATTAAATGGCACTGTTCATCTTCTTCTACAGCCCGAAACAGAGCCCTGAAAACCTAATTTACTGCAGCTTTTCCAAGCTATTTCCAGGCCATCCAGCCATCTCCCTGGCCGGCCACCACCACCACCACCTCTGTTGAGGTGAGGACTATCGTCGGGCGGCGGCACGGCCGCCGGAGAGGCGGTTTCCGGCGAACCCGCCACCATGAAATTTTCGGAAAACCACGAATACGCTCACCCGATCTGGCTCTTTTGAGCCCGATATCTCTCCTAACGATTTCTAAGATCTATCCGTAGAAGAAGAGGGAGGGGAGGACCTTGTTCGCGGGCTGAAGGCGTGCAGAGCGTCGGGAAGCCATTGGCGCGGTGGTGGCGTCGCCGGAAGTTCTTCAACAGCAAGGGGGAAAATCTGAAATAGTTTGAGGGAGAGTGTAACCTTTTCCTCTTGCTCTTAGGAGTCTTTTATAGATTAGCAAGTGGGGAGGGGAAAGGATGAAATGTCCGCGGCCATTAATAATTCCCCTAATGACATTTCGGTTATGACGAATGGCAGTTGAAACGCTGGAGATGAAGAGGTGCTCGCCAGGTGGCGATTTCCTATTGGACCAACATTTTCTTAATTATTTAAATAATTAAAGTAGGAAACGACCCATAAATACCCTTGGTTTTCATTCCCATAATCATAATTTATTATGGCGTCGGTTACGGAAATTTCTAGTCTAGCTGTCGTTTCGGCCTTGGTCACGGGCGTGACACATAGGTCACGGGCGTGACAGGCCCGGTTAGCCAATTCTTGGTTCGACGATCGTCGAACTGAGATCGACGATCGTCGAAGGGTGGTCACGGGCGTGACACCCGGGTCACGGGCGTGACTGGCCCGTGTGGCCAAATTCTGGGTCGACGATCATCAAATTGGGATCGACGATCGTCAAGCGTGGTCACGCCCTATGTCACGGGCGTGACATTGAGGGTCACGGGCGTGACATGCCTGGTGACTATTTCTGGGTCGACGACCATCGAACTGAAATCGACGATCGTCGAACGTGGTCACGCCCTATGTCACGGGCGTGTCATTGTGGGTCACGGGCGTGACATGCCCGTGTGGCCAATTCCTGGCCGATGACCGTCGAACTGAAATCGACGATCGTCGAAGGTGGTCACGCCCTATGTCACGGGCGTGACATTGCGGGTCACGGGCGTGACAGGCCATGAGGCAAATTCCGCGCCCGACAATCGTCTAAGTGAAATCGACGATCGTCGAAGGAGTCACGCCCCCAGGTCACGGGCGTGACGGGTCGGTCACGGGCGTGACGGGTCGGTCACGGGCGTGACCGACCCGTGACCCGAATTCTTGGTCGCTTTATTTCGATTTCTGGGCTCCCCAGGGTTCTACCACAACCAACCGACTCCTAGGGGTCTAGCTGGAAATGGGATGTTACAAATCCCAATAAACAAAACAAAGATTTCGTCCCCGAAATCAAGGTTAAGCCTACAGGACTCTAATCGGGAAAAGAAGCTTGTAACATCCCATGAGAATTAAAGAAATTACATCTCTACGTTATGTTCGCTTTATGCGGTTTCAAGTCTAAGATTAATTCGCCCACCTAACTAGGTATATTCACCCCAATAAACAAAAGATTAGCCCCTATTCTTGAAATTTCAGTTCCATTGGTTTAAAACAGGAAGGCAAATTAATTGTCAAGAGGGGTTGTAAGGTATACCTGACGAAAAAGTTCCGTGTATTTTTGCCGCATCAAGTCCTGTGGCGCCCATGTATGCTCCTCCTGCCCATGATTGTTCCACAGAACCTTGACCAACGGAACCTTCTTCCGTCGCAAGACACGCACTGTCGTGTCGTCAATCCTGATAGGCTCCAAGTTGACTGACCGATCCGAGGCCACCGGGCCATCTGCCGAGGAAATCAGCTGCTCAGGGCGTAGCAGAGCCCTCCGAAGTGAGGAGACGTGGAAGACGTCATGCAATCCCGCTAACTCCGGCGGTAGCTCCAGTCTATAGGCTAAGGGGCCGAGCCGCTCCAGGATCCTATAGGGCCCCATATATCTCGGACTGAGCTTCTTCCGCCCGCGAACCCGCGAGACTCCGTGCATCGGCCGTATCTTCAAGAAAACCCGGTCTCCTACCTGGAACTCTACTTGGCGATGCTTCGCATCGTAGTATTTTGCCTGTCTGCTCTGGGCTTCCAACATCCTGTCTCGGATCAATCTAATCTGAGCATCTGTATCTCCCACAAACTCCGAGCCTAGTGCCTGCGAATCCTCATCCTAAACCCATGATAGTGGTGTTCTGCACCTCCTTCCGTACAACGCTTCGTATGGAGCCATGCCTATGCTGGACTGATGAGCGTTGTTGTACGAAAACTCCACCAGTGGCAGCAATCTCTCCCAAGGCTCGCCACGGTCCAAAATACATAGTCGCAACAGATCCTCCAGTGTACGGTTAGTGCGCTCTGTCTGTCCATCGGTCTGAGGGTGAAAAGCTGTGCTGAATGTTAACCGAGAACCTAGATGGGCCTGGACTGACCTCCATTCCCTGGATGTAAACCGCCGATCCCGATCTGAAACGATAGTCTTGGGCACCCCCATGATAACGCACAAACTGCTCAATGAACCTCCGTACTAATACACTGACTGGTGCGCCCTTTGCCACTGGAATGAATCTGGCCACCTTTGTTAGCCTGTCCACTATCACCCAGATCGAGTCATTCCCCGCACGGGATCGAGGTAGCCCATGTATGAAGTCCATGGCTATATCCTCAAACTTCCATTCCGGCACCGAAAGCGGCTGCAGCAAACCTGCCGGGTTCCTACACTCCGCCTTCACGAGCTGGCAGGCCTCGCAATGCGTCACAAAATACGTAATATCTTTCTTCATACCCGGCCAGTACATCGTCCACTTTAAATCCTTTACCATCTTAGTGATCCCCGGGTGTACCGAATATCGGCTGCAATGAGCTTCCGTCAAAATATCCTCCCGGATCCGTCCTCCTGCTGCTATGTAGACTCTGCCTCGGAAACACAGGAGCCCATCCCTCAAAGAGTAATCTCCCGTCGTGACTTCCTCCAAGGCTCGAAATATCGGCTCAGCTCTCTCATCCAGCATCTGCCCATCTCTGATGCGGTCCCGAATGTCATCAGTAGTAGCCATCGACCCCAGGTACTCCATGTACAGCTCCGGGTCATCCTCAGACACTAGCGAAATCTGCATCTCCTCGAATGATCTAATCAACTCCAAGGCCATCAGCTGCGGGCGTACTCCTGTCGTACTCACTCTCCGGCTCAGAGCATCTGCGACCACGTTCGCCTTCCCCGGATGGTAGTGCATGGTATACTGGTAGTCCGACAGAAACTCCACCCAGCGTCTCTGTCTGATGTTTAACTCCTTCTGGGTGTCGACGTACTTCAGATTCTTGTGGTCGGAGAAGATATCACAATGTACTCCGTAGAGATAGTGTCGACAGATCTTAAGAGCAAAAATGACTGCCCCCATCTCCAAATCGTGCACGGGGTAGTTCTGCTCGTGCTGCTTCAACTGACGGGAGGCATAGGCTATTACGTGCCCATTCTGCATAAGGACGACACCCATCCCCTGATAGGAAGCATCTGTATATACCTGGAATCCCTCCTTCCCTGATGGAAGAGCAAGGATAGGGGCCGAGGTGAGACGATCCTTCAGCTCCTGGAAGGCAGATTCGCATCGAGGCGTCCATATAAAAGGGGACTCCTTCTTCGTCAGAGACGTAAGAGGGAGGGCAATCTGAGAGAACCCCTCGACGAACTTCCGGTAGTAACCGGCAAGTCCCAAGAAACTTCGAACATCCGTGGCCGACTTTAGCGATGGCCAATCCCGTACTGCCTGGATCTTTGCAGGATCCACTGCCAGACCTGCTCCACTGATGACATGGCCCAGAAAGGCCACCTCCTTTAGCCAGAACTGTCACTTGTTGTACTTGGCATACATCTCATGCTCACGCAGCTTCCCCAAGGTCAATGCCAGATGTCTCGCGTGCTCCTCCTCCGTCCTTGAATAGATTAGAATGTCGTCGATGAATACAATGACAAAGACGTCCAGATACTCCTCGAACACCCGATTCATCAAAGTCATGAATGCGAAGGGTGCATTCGTGAGCCCGAACGGCATCACGGTAAACTCGTACAAGCCATATCTGCTGCTGAAGGCCGTCTTCGGGATATCCTCCTCCAGAATACGAAGCTGGTAGTACCCTGACCTCAGATCCAGCTTTGAGAACCAATGGGCTCCCTCCAGCTGGTCAAAAAGCTCGTCTATCCGTGGTAAGGGATAAGTATTCCGGACTGTCAACCTGTTCAGAGCCCGGTAATCGATGCACAGTCGAAGGGTCCCGTCCTTCTTCTTAACGAACAGCACCGGAGCTCCCCACGGTGAAGAGCTAGGTCGAACGAACCCGGCCTCCACTAACTCCTGAAGCTGGCTTCGGAATTCCACCAACTCCTTTGGGGCCATTCGATAGGGAGCTCTGGATACCGGCTTAGCCCCCAGTACGAGCTGAATCTGAAAGTCCTTCTCTCGGTGCGGGGGTAACCCTGGTAGCTTCTCTGGAAACACGTCGGCGAAGTCCCACACTACCGGAATATCTGCAATGGAATCCTTGGCTACGACCGCCTCAAAGAGGACCTGATAAACCTCTTCCCCCTGCAGGTGGGCCTTAACGGCCTGCACAGACGATAGTAAAGTACGGGGTGCTGATATAATACCTTCGATAACAATGAAGGAGTCGCCGTGCCTCACAGTGATCCTCTTCGCCACGCAATCGATCTGGGCATGGTTCCAATGAAGCCAAGTCATGCCCAGGATCAGATCGTAATCTGGCATCTTCAGAACCGTCGCTGGTGCCTCAAACGCCTTTCCGCCACTCCTTGCTTCCATATTACAATGAGCAGAGGTCAATATCTCTGACCCATCGGGTAGGCGCACCCTCATCATCTTCCCGGTGAATGGCTCCACTCCTGCCAGTACTTTCACGAAATCCTCCGACACGAATGATTGCGACGCACCAGTGTTGAAGAGGGTGTGAGCGGGCTTGCCGCTCATGAATACTATGCCTGGGGTAATTAAATGTCTTAGTATTCTTATTGTAGTTTATCTTCTCTTAATTTCTAACCAGGTTATGTTTAAAATAGTAGTTTATATGAAGAAAATCTGAAAAGTACTGCCATACCTGTGATAACCTGCTCCGGGTTCCGGGGCTGTGTCAGGTCTAGAGCATACACCTGCTCTCTCTGGCCTACGACCTCGATCCTGAAATCCTCGTCCTCGGTCCTGTCCTCGTCCGCCAAACTGTCGGGGAGGTGGAGCGCCCTGATGTGCTGGTGGGGGTGCTCGCTTCACAGGGCAGTTCCTCTTGATATACCCCGGCTGGTTGCACTGAAAGCATACCAGTGGCTGCTCTACCGCCCTTGGCATTACCAGCATCTGTATAGGCTGGGGAGCCAATACCCCTGACTCCTCTGCTCCTGCCCAAACTCTTGACGAGGCTGATCCCCGTTCCTTCTCTCTCCAATAACCTGGCCTCGAGGACGGTCTCTACGTCCTCCAATCACTATATCATCAGCCGGTCTCTTCCGGCTCCTCACTATAAGCTGATCCGCCTCCCTTTTCTTAGCCATCTCCAGAATCCTGGCCAGACTCCCCTCTGAGATGAAAAGGAGGGCCTGCCTCATGTCATCTTGCAGCCCCTTATAAAACCTCCGGGCATAGCCAACATCGTCTAACTGGTAAGCGTCCGCATAACGGGCCAGGTGAGTGAACTCCTGATAGTACTCCACCACAGTCCTGTTCCCTTGCCTCAACCGCAGGAACCTATCCTCCAGGTCATCTCTCGCCGAGTGAGGTATAAAATGTCCCAAGAGCGCTGCTCTGAACTCCTCCCAAGTAATATCAGCACAGTCCATCCCTGCAAAGGTGGTGTCCAGCTGAGATTTTCACCATCTCTTTCCATGTGACTCTAAGCAGGAGACTGCCAAAGCGACTGCCTCCTCCGTAGGGCATCGAATCCCTGCCAGCATCTCGTAAATAGTGTCCAACCACTCCTCCGTACGTACTGCAGATTCCGTCCCCTGGTAGGATGGAGGGGAAAGTCCCCGTAAGACAGTCTTCCAATTGGCCCCGGGGTTTGGCTGTGGGGTCGGGGCTTGCTGGGCTCTGAAGGCCTCCAGGATGGCCGTCAGTGTTTGCCCCATCTCCGTCTGCTGGAACGGAACTGGTGCTAGCAGAGTCGGGACCACATTCAGATCCTGAGGTGTCCCCTACTGCGATGTAGGGTTCGTCGCAAGCTACAAGTAAAAATTCCATTTGTTAGAGAGCAAATGAATGGGATTTAAGAAGAGTTAGGATGGACTTTCACATGTGATTTCCCTCATGGGCACACCACTGCTTCCGCTGCTAGTTTGTCCGCAAACTAAGCTCGCACGGGGGTGGCCCAAGGTTTTTGTGGACAACTTCTCTTTCGATCGAGGTCTCCTCTGATACCACTTGTAAGACCCCCTTTTTTTTTCTTTTTCAACCACCGGGGTCTTAGCCCAGAATTGCCGCTTTGCGGTGGCACCGACTCACGGGAAGGCAACCACTACAAAACGCCAATTCTGCCGGCCCTTTTCGATCACAAGAGAGAGAGAAGCGTTTATACAAAAATGTAAACAAGTCCACAGAAACATGTAAATAAAAGTGAAATCATAACCAGTCCATCAATAGTAATAATAGGAAAATAGATAAATGGGCTCGAGCCCAGTACATCAGAGTCCTCACTACAAGTCACTCATCGCGGAAGCTAAGAAAATACTAATCACTCACGGAGCTGGTCGCAGGTGCACCGGTGCTAGACTGTCCCACCTCCATGCGCACCGTACTCCGCTGGTGCTGGTCCCTGTCTCCCATCCGGAGCTCCTGTAATGTTTGGTTCGAAAACCATAAGTCATAAAGACTAAGCCCTATCATCCACTACCCCTCCAACCACGGCTCCTAAGCACCGGGCGGAGAGGAGGAAAGGGAAGCTACAAAAGTGGAGAATAATCAAGCAGGTGACGGTGGACCTAACTAGCAAGTTATAACAGGTGAACAGTGTAAATGTTGTAATAGGTAGAGCAATTAATAAGTAGCAAATTGTATAAAAAGGCAGCTAGAGAACAGTAAGTAAACAAACAAGTAAGTATGTAACCTTAACTTATATGAATGCACATACAAACTTATAAGTTAAGGGATCTTCTGCAAGGCTCCCATCGTATAAAAAGTCCCATACCGATTTATACGTTGGGGTATCGTTTGTATGCAATTATGAGTGTAGTGATATGCTATGCCATGATTCATGCAAGTGCAACACACGCACACGACTCTATGCGCACAGACCTTAGTTCCCCCTGTTCGGGCAGCTAGCTTCACTCCCAGGAACCTCCGTAGTGGCAAACGGAGACAGTGGGTTGGGCCCCCCACTCCTAGGCGGGCATCCACACTACCAGGCCTAGCCCTTCCGTACGCCCCTAGAAGAACACAACCTAGAGTATCCGCGTACTACTGCTGGCTGTACCCACCAGACTTTCTTTGGCTAAGTGTCCCACACCGCCGAGTCAGCGTACCAATGTCGGTGTGAATGACAATCAGATACCGAAGACCCACCACCTTTATTCTGTACTCCAACCCTCGAGCCCTCGGCCCCCGGACAGTCCGTCCGTGCATCTACCTTCAGAGCTACTGTCTGAAAGCAACCAAACCAATTATTCTACCTTCCTAGCTACCGAGGTGTGTGTATGTGCAACCCTAGTTATACTAGTTGCTCTTTCAATTTATTATTCCTATGGTTTACGTTAGCCCAGGACTGCCCCCGGTATACCCCGTGAAGGGCTCTCAAGGGGCACTAGGAACCAAGACGGCGGCATTACGGCCCGAAGTTCCCTTTCACAAGGCACTTATTATTATTGGTTGATCTCCCTTAACCCGATCCTCTTTTAGTTACTTTAGTTCTAACCCTAGAGTATTAAAACTCTTCCTCTTCTTCCCGGGATGGATGATCTTTCGTCGTTCCCATACTCCCTCATCCTTGACCAGTCTCACACTCTACTTGTCCTGCCTTCCAATGATGGACTCAATCTTAGCTTGCCCTACCATCCATCAATAATCAGAATTCCGTGGTTTTACTATATGCAGACCATCCTAAGCTATATGAGGTACACAAGGAGAGGTACACCAAATTATCTTCCAAATCTCCTATATTATTTACTGGAGGTCTACCATATCATAATTTGTCTAAATCCAGAAACTTATAATTTTCCTAATTAATCTGATATTTATATAATTTTCCCAAAGGACGGGCCATGGGTCATTTTAAACAGGAACTACATGATCCTCCTATGTAATGGCTACTCAAAAATCATGATCATTACATAACAGCAAGATAACCTTAAATACAAATTTCCAGAATTTTACAGAAAGTATTTAGCCTCTAAATAATTTATCCAGTATAATCACGTTAATTCTCTGTAATGAAGGAAGTACTGAAATTACTCGTCGGAAAATTATAGGAAAATTACTAATCAGTAGTATGGTATAAAAAAGATCTTTGTGCAAAGGATCCTAATTTACTAGCTTGCTAAACACCACTAAAGATTTAATTAAATAATCAAGGTAAAACATACTTAATGAAGCAAGCCCTAGAATTAAACTTCCAAAAATCCATAAAAATTCACAGAGATTTAAAACCATAATAAACGTTCTCTGTCTAAATTTCATCAATTTCCAGGAAGTATGTGTTCCATAATAAATTTTCTAAGCGAATCATACAAGCTACTAAATCGTTAATGAAGTACCCAAAATAATAATCTTAAAATTCATAGTAAAATATCCAGAGCTTGTACCATCCCTATAATTCACTCTACCCAAATCTCAACACTTTTCAATGTGATTTAGTGTCATTTCCTATCTCTATAAGTTTTGTACCCTAAACTAGGGTTAGATTTTTAGGTATCCCAACGGTGTCCAAATCTACTAAGATTTTATCCAGAGACTTATATTGGTCCTATGGTTCTCTTCACCCAATTTCGGGTCAATCCAAGGATCATTTGACCACATGACCTTCACAAACCACCAAGATCCATCCTTAGGGTTTGGCCTTGGTTCTTAGGGCAAACTTACCCCGATCCACCTCAAACTCTATGAGGGGGGTGCTAGAGAATATTACTAGCTAGTGGTAAAAATCTCAGCCTCTGTTGAGGTGATCTGACCACTTAAATCTCAAAAGTGCACTTTTAACCTAAGACCCCTTATTAGGGCAAAACTTAGGGTTGATCATTTCTAATCCTAACCATCTCCAAATGAGATAAAAAATTATACAGAACCTTATGGTGAACCCAGGGACCACTCACCTAAATTTGGGAGGGTTTGGAAATTATTTAACCATCTAATTAAATTAAACTAGGATTATTGAATTCTTCTCAAAACTATAGAAAAATATTTCCCAAAAATTCTCATTTTTGTATAGCACCTAGATATAGGTAAGATTAGGCCACACGCCAAATTTCAAGTCATTTTGATGACTGGTTTAGAGTGGGGAATTTTTCTAAGGTCCAGACTGCCCTCTGGATAGATCTCACCAAAAAGAGTGCTATGGTCTAACCAGGACTTTAAATCGAGTGAAATCAATTTTAAATTAAACTAGACTTCAAGGGCTACATTTTTTATGTTGACCTCTTTTCCTGTAGGAGCCTCTAGATATTTTTTCCAAATTATTTAAAGTGACAGATATTTTCATTCAGAAATTGCTTCACAAATAAAATCTAATTAAATGACACTGTTCATCTTCTTCTACAGCCCGAAACAGAGCCCTGAAAACCTAATTTTCTGTAGCTTTTCCAAGCTATTTCCCGTCCATCCAGCCATCTCCCTGGCCGGCCACCACCACCACCACCTCTGTTGAGGTGAGGACTATCGTCGGGCGGCGGCACGGCCGCCGGAGAGGCGGTTTCCGGCGAACCCGCCACCATGAAATTTTCGGAAAACCATGAATACGCTCACCCGATCTGGCTCTTTTGAGCCCAATATCTCTCCTAACAATTTCTAAGATCTATCCGCAGAAGAAGAGGGAGGGGAGGACCTTGTTCGCGGGCTGAAGGCGTGCAGAGCGTCGGGAAGCCATTGGCGCGGTGGTGGCGTCGCCGGAAGTTCTTCAACAGCAAGGGGGAAAATCTGAAACAGTTTGAGGGAGAGTGTAACCTTTTCCTCTTGCTCTTAGGAGTCTTTTATAGATCAGCAAGTGGGGAGGGGAAAGGATGAAACGTCCGCGGCCATTAATAATTCCCTTAATGACGTTTCGGTTATGACGAATGGCAGTTGAAACGCTGGAGATGAAGAGGTGCTCGCCAGGTGGTGATTTCCTATTGGACCAACATTTCCTTAATTATTTAAATAATTAAAGTAGGAAACGGCCCATAAATACCCTTGGTTTTCATTCCCATAATCAGAATTTTTTATGGCGTCGGTTACGGAAATTTCCAGTCTGGCTGTCGTTTCGGCCTTGGTCATGGGTGTGACACATAGGTCGCGGGCATGACAGGCCCGGTTAGCCTATTCTGGGTTCGACGATCGTCGAACTGAGATCGACGATCGTCGAACTGAGATCGACGATCGTCGAAGGGTGGTCATGGGCGTGAAACCCGGGTCACGGGCGTGACTGGCCCGTGTGGCCAAATTCTGGGTTGACGATCTTCGAATTGGGATCGACGATCGTCAAGTGTGGTCACGCCCTATGTCACGGGCGTGACATTGAGGTTCACGGGCATGACATGCCTGGTGACTGATTCTGGGTCGACGACCATCGAATTGAAATCGACGATCGTCGAACGTGGTCACGCCCTATGTCACGGGCGTGTCATTGTGGTTCACGGGCGTGACATGCCCGTGTGGCCAATTCCTGGCCGATGACCGTCGAACTGAAATCGACGATCGTCGAAGGTGGTCACGCCCTATGTCACAGGCGTGACATTGCGGGTCACGGGTGTTACAGGCCATGAGGCAAATTCCGCGCCCGACGATCGTCTAAGTGAAATCGATGATTGTCGAAGGAGTCACGCCCCCAGGTCACGGGCGTGACGGGTCGGTCACGGGCATGACCAACCCGTGACCCGAATTCTTGGTCGCTTTATTTCGATTTCTGGGCTCCCCAGGGTTCTACCACAACCAACCGACTCCTAGGGGTCTAGCCGGAAATGGGATGTTACATTCAGATAGCTCTGAGCCGGAAGAGCATGGCTCGGAGTCTTCTTTCTCATCCTTTTTCCGAGAGCGGGACGAGGCTGCACCCTCCCTTTCCTTGAGTGATTGGCTTTCAGGGACACGGTCCTTTCTCTGGCAGTGGCTTTATCAGCTTCCTCTTCAGCTTTTCTTGTGTTCACCTAAAGCTCATAGGACCGAAGTTTCCCAAACAGAATCTAAGGATCAGTTTCTACCAGCCTTCCAAATTCTCTGATGGCACAGATCTTGGTGTCCCATTCCTTAGTAAGGGATCTAAGGAATTTGTCATTTAGTTCACCATCGGTGAACACTCTGCCATAGCCCTTTAAGGCATTGACGATCTTCAGGAAGTTCTCGAATGTCACTCCGATTTCTTCCTTGGGACCTTGCCTGAAGGCCTCGTACTTCTGGTTCAGAAGGGATCATCGATAATCGCTTACTTCAATAGTGCCTTCTATCAGGATGATCAGGCAGTGCCATATGTCCTTGGCAATCCTGCAGTTGCAGAAAATCTGCATCATGGAATCATCGACGGGGATTACCACAATGTTTTGAGCTTTCTTGTCAAGTCCGATAAGCACCATCTCATCCTTATCCATTTCGGAAAGTTTCTTGGGCATTTGCTTGGTTGGATCAATGGTTGAGGCCTTAGTGGGGATATAAGGTCCCTCCTCCACTATCATGAAGAGTCGGGGGTCGACTGCTGTAACACCCCAAAAAGGCCCCAAAAAGACTCAACATGAAGTTTGAGTAGCAGACTGGTTTACATGGCCTGGGACACGGGCGTGTCCCAGGGCGTGTCGGGTGTACACGGCCTGGGACACGGGCGTGTCCCAGGGCATGTTCGAATTATTTGTCGAATTTGGCCTATTCAAGTCAGAGCTGGACACGGCCTTGAACACGGCCGGGAACACGGGCGTGTCAGGCTGGACACGGGCGTGTCAGCTGCCGTGTTCCGACCCGTGTACTGGTTGCAGCTCGTTGGAGCAGGAGACACGGGCGTGTCTCAAGTTCGACACGGGCGTGTCAGGTTCGACACGGGCGTGTCGATGACCCGTGTTGTTCAGTCGGTTCAAACTGTGTGTGCCGCTTAAAGGGTACACGGCCTGTGACACGGGCGTGTCACAGGCCGTGTCGGCCAAAAAAATGGGTTTTTGGGAAAATCTTGGCCGTTCAGTTTTCTCTCTTTTGATCCAAGGGCCCAGGTGGTTTCCTGGCTGGGTTATTACGTAAAGGAAGGATGAAGATTCATTCTTCATTTGTGCTTAAGGAAGAGAAAAAGAGAGAGGAAGAGAAGAAGAAGGAGGAGGAGAGCAAGCCACCGGCGGAGCTCCCGTGGTCCGATTCGTGATCCGAAGCCGGCGTTGTGAAGGCAAGGCTGCTGCGGTTCTTTCTCACCGGCTAATTTTCGATGGCACCGAAGAGATCGACAAGGGTAACGATCTCCCTCATTGGACATGTGAAGTCCTTCTTTTCTGCATTGCATAGGGAAAACCCTTCCCCGCGAGTGTGCGGTGGGTTGTGGTGTCCCTTGGGGTAGATATGTGAAGTCCCCCTTGTTAGAGGCCGGAATTGGGCTCTAGGCATGCTGTGTGAAGCCCATCTGGATGTAATCTGGATTGGTGATGCTTGTTTGCATATCGGAGAAGGCTCCGTGATAATGGCTTGTGATGCCTTGTTCCTACCTGTTGCTTGGTGCGGCAGGAAGTACTGGACGATGTCCAGGAAATGAAGAGGGTTGGATGCAACTCTTGTGGCCATGTGTTGCCACTTTGTGAGTAGTTGAGCCGTTGGGCTGCAACTCGATGAAAAGGCAGATTGCCGAACAGGAAAGGTGAAACCGACCCGCGCCTATAAATAGCCATGGATACTTCCGTATTCGAGGTGGCACGGCGACTTGAGCAACGGGGGTGGCTGATCCGTACCTGCGTTAGGTCCGTCCGACTTGGAAGCCTGGTTATAGGTTTTGTTGGAGCGCCTAATGAGAGTCTTAGGCCCGCGCGCCGGAAAGACTAAAATGCTCAAATACCGTGTAGACGGTGGTGTTGACCCTGGTATTCCAGTACACCAAGAATGTGCCCTGAGTGCACGGACCGTCAGGCCGTGTGGCCGATGGTTGTGATGGCTGAATGTGCCTGCACGCACATAGTTGCTATTTGATGATGCCATGCTTGCAGGGATAGAATGCTCATGCCCCGAGAAAGGGGTAGGATTGTTATAATTGGGTCAGCTGAATGCTGACCGTTGCATTGTTTGCCACCGGTTGGGTGGATTGTTCCCGTGCAGGTGCTGGAGAGCCAAGTGGTAAGTGATGGACTGAAGCCCTACTACTGATGCTGCTGCTGCTGCGGCTAGCCCGTGAAGGCTAAGCGAATGGCTTTGTTTTGTTTTCTCTTTTACTCATGTATGGCCGGCCTGCGCGCCGAGGTTTGTAAAACATGTTATGTGTAAGAGGAACTGTAAGGCCTTAAGGCCAAACTCTTGTGGTTGTGTACATTCCGTGGTATATATATAAAGGTGGTTTATATATTGGACATTCCTGTTTAGAGTTCAAAGTTGTAACTTAAAGCTTCCGCTAGAATGCTCTGAGTTAGGATTCGTATTTGGTTTGGTATTATCCTGTGACCTCACCGTCTGTTTGTGGCATATAGTGTGGGGCCCCGGCCGGACCTTCTACTATACGTCATGAAACGGATGGGGTCGTTACATTTTGGTATCAGCTTCCGTCGGTCTTCCTCTTTCGAATTCGTGGTCGAATTCTTTTGTGGGGTGGCGAGCACGTGTTTGTGCGACCTGCTGTAACGCTAATGAACTCCGGAATGTCCATTAAGGAATGTACAAAATCTTGTTTGAGGAATCTGCGCGTTCCTTTTTGTGTTGTTTTGCTTGCATACGTTCGCTAATGTGTGTCTTGTCCACCTATAGGTGACACGTAGTGGTGCTGGGCAGTCTGAGCCCCAGCGTTCTGATGAGAGTGCGGACACCAGCTGAGGTGCCCACACCTCCTCCATCTGCGGAAACTGTTCGCTTAGTGGCTGAGGCGCTATTTGCCATGATTCAGCCGACCGGGCAAGCGCAGCCGGCAGTAGTGCCAGTTCGTGTTGATGTAAGACCCGAGCCGGTTGAGGCTGTAGATCCACGAGCAGCTGACCGACAGTTAAAGCAATTCATGAGCTTCAGTCCTCCTACGTTTGCGGGAATGGGATCCCCAACGCAGGCGGAAGATTGGTTATCGCGTGTCAAGAGGATAATGACAGCGATCAGGGCGGAGGAAACTCTCAAGGTCACCTTAGCCACCTTCATGCTTGAAGGGGAGGCGCGGTTGTGGTGGGATGAGGTTGAGCTACACCATTTGGCGGGCAGGCAATTAACACAAGTGTCGATTGAGGAGTTCTCTCGAATATTTCTGGCGAAACATGTCCCAGCGGCGCAACGCATTGCTATGGAAAATGAGTTCCAACGGTTAAAGCAAGGGGAAGATAGTGTGGATATCTACTTGCACGAGTTTACCAGGTTGGGACGATATGCGGGAACAATCTTCGCGGATGACCAAAGGAAAACGAATCGGTTCTATGAAGGATTGCGGGATGAGTTGCGATTCCTGCTTTCAAGTTCTGTGAGCCAAGGGTTTCAGGCGTTGGTTGATACAGCATGCGCGTTGGAGAAGGACATGAAGCGAGTGCAAGGGAATAAGGGCTTGGGTGTGTCGAAGCCAGAGTTTCAAGCACCTCGCCCAAGCAAATCGTTTTACCAGAAGAAAGGGGGCAAGAGGTCCAAGCCATCGGGGCAAGTGACTACGACCGTTGTGTCGGGAGCGACATCAAGGCCGGATGCTCGTACATGCTATAACTGTGGCCGGGTGGGGCATATTGCTCGTGACTGTCGGGTTGTGCAGCCCAAAGGGGACAAGAAGACCGGTGCGTCATATGCTGAGAAGGGCAAAGCGGTGGTTGATTCCTCTGCTTCTCAGGCACAGCCCCGAATCTATCAACTTGGCCAACAGGAAGCGATTAAGCAAAGTGACGTCGTCACAGGTACGAGTTGATTTAGTTTACTTGCTGTGCTTTTGGTTTTGGTTATGTTTAGCTTGTGCATGATGTGTGTGTGCTGCAGGCTTTGTCCTGATTCGGAATAACTTAGCGAGAGCCCTGTTTGATACGGGTGCTTCGCATTCTTTTCTGTCTGAGGATTTCGTATCTCGCATTGGGGTACCAAGTCATGTGACGGTGGATAGTACAAGGGTGCTATTGCCGAATGGCTGTATGATGCTTGCGGATAGGGCTTGCGATGTGGATGTGCAAATAGGAAGTCGGGATTTCGGTTTGAGTGCAGCTGTGCTACCGTTATCGGAGTTTGATGTGATCTTTGGTATGGACTGGCTCTCGGAGCAGCGTGCCTTTATTGATTGCAACTCCAAGGAGATTACACTGGGCCAGAATACCGGGCTTGTGACGAAGTTCGCTGGTATGCGAGGAGTTGGCGGAACGTTGTTGTCTGCACTCCAAGTCGTCAATGCTGTTCGGAAGGGCGCGGAGTTATTCTTCACGCTAATTCAGGCTGTTGAGCCAAAGGCCAGTGTCGGTGACGTGCCAGTTGTGTCAGAGTTTGCCGACGTGTTTCCTAAAGATCTTCCTGGGTTACCACCCCAGCGGGAGATTGACTTCTCTATTGAGTTGGTGCCAGGTGCGAAACCTGTGGCCCGCTCTCCATATCGTGTCGCGCCAAAAGAGATGGCTGAGTTGAAAGTCCAATTGCAAGAGTTGTTGGAGCAGGGTTATATACGCCCAAGTATGTCACCTTGGAGCGCGCCTGTTCTCTTTGTGAAGAAGAAAGACGGTAGCTTACGGTTGTGTATTGACTACCGCGAGTTGAATAAGCTGACGGAGAAAAACAAATATCCGATCCCGCGGATTGATGACCTCTTTGATCAGCTGGCAGGATCAACGGTCTATTCCAAGTTGGATTTGAAATCGGGATATTATCAGCTAAGGATTCGGGAAGGTGACATTCCCAAGACGGCGTTTGGAACACGCTACGGTCATTATGAGTTCACGGTAATGCCGTTTGGCCTATGTAATGCACCTTCGGTATTTATGGACCTAATGCATCGAACGTTCCGAGAGTATTTGGATTTGTTTGTTATTGTGTTTATCGATGACATATTAGTATACTCTCAGTCGGAAGAGGATCACGCAAACCATTTGCGGTTGGTCTTGCATACCCTGCGGAGGAATAAGCTTTTTGCCAAGTTCTCAAAGTGTGAGTTCTGGCTCTCTTCAGTAGCCTTTTTAGGCCATGTGGTAAGCGGAGAGGGTATCGCGGTGGATCCATTGAAGATAAGTGTCATCCGAGATTGGCCAGTGATGTCTTCAGTGGCCGAGGTCAGGAGCTTCCTTGGACTTGCGGGCTACTAAAGACGGTTTGTGGAAAACTTCTCACGGATTGCTTTACCTCTGACCACGCTGACGAGAAAAGATCAAAAGTTCATTTGGACGCCGGAGTGCGCGCGAGCTTTTGAAGACTTGAAGAGTCGTTTGACCACAGCACCTGTGTTGACATCGCCATGTGGTACCGATGGGTATGAGATCTATAGTGATGCATCAGGGAGCGGCTTAGGCTGCGTTCTTCTGCAGTTTGGGAAAGTGATTGCTTATGGCTCGCGTCAGTTGAAAGTGCATGAGCGGAATTACCCCGTCCATGATTTGGAGTTGGCGGCGGTAATCTTTGCGCTCAAGTTTTGGCGGCACTATCTATATGGCGTCAAAGTGGATATCTATACAGATCACAAGAGCCTAAAGTATTTGTTGGATCAGAAGGATCTGAATATGCGACAACGAAGATGGATGGAGTTCCTTGGGGACTACACCTTCGAGATTCACTATACTCCCGGGAAGGGAAATGTGGTCGCTGATGCTTTGAGTCGCAAGACTCCGGTATGGGCAAGCTGGTTGCAGAGGCATGATCAGCGTTTGATCCAGGAATTCGAAGCATTGGAGATATCTTGCGTTGACAAGGGTTCGTCAACCGATGCATGTTTGAACTGGACGGAGGTGCAATATGACCTTACGGACAGAGTTCGGCGAGCAACGGAGCTTGATGAAAGTCTCCAGCGCTATGCTAAAGATGGGCCGGATGATCAATTCTCTTGGGATAACGGGTTGTTACGGAGAAATGGTCGAGTGTGCGTCCCAAGTGTGGGTAAATTGAGGGAAGAGTTGATGTACGAAGCGCACTTTGCAAAGTACTCAGTTCACCCAGGGAGCACAAAGATGTACAGGGATATGAAAAAGCTGTTCTGGTGGCCCGGACTAAAGAAAGATGTCGCACGTTATGTGGCTGAATGCACTACCTGTGCGTTGGTGAAAGCAGAATGCCAGAAGCCTGGCGGGTTTCTGAAGTCATTACCTATTCCGGAGTGGAAGTTCGACGATATTTCGATGGATTTCGTGCACGGGTTGCCGAGATCTCAACGCGGTCATGATTCAATCTGGGTGATTGTGGACCGGTTGACGAAAGTGGCGCACTTCCTTCCAAACAGAAGAGACGATTCAGTGGAAACCTTGGCCAAGCTGTATGTGGAGCAGGTTGTTCGACTGCACGGTGTTCCTCGGAGCATCGTTAGTGACCGTGATGGGCGGTTCACATCGAATGATTGGCGGCTCGTTCATCAAATGTTGGGTACAAAATTGGCGTTTAGTACGGCCTTTCATCCCCAAACGGATGGCCAGACTGAACGAACCAACAGGACGATGGAAGATATGCTTCGCATGTGCGCCCTAGACTTTGGTAAGAGATGGGAAGATTATATATTTCTCGTCGAATTTGCCTATAATAATAACTACCAAGCGAGTATTGGTATGGCACCATTTGAGGCGTTGTATGGTCGAAAATGCCATACACCGTTAGCTTGGGCAGAAGCAGGCGAATCTAAGCTGAATGGGAAAAAGGAAGTCGAAGAAGCTACTTCGCTCATACGCTCTATTCGGGAGAGGCTATTGATAGCCCAAGATCGTCAAGCAAAGTACTACAATGCCAAGCACCGGAACGTGGAGTTTGCGGTGGGGGATTGGGTATATTTGAAGATCAAACCCTTCAAAGGTGTGTCCAGGATTCGGCATTTGAAAAAGCTAAGTCCGAGGTATCTTGGTCCGTTTGAGGTGGTGGAGCGAGTTGGGGAAGCTGCTTATCGACTAGCACTTTCAGCGGACTTGGGTGGATTACATGATGTATTTCACATCTCAGTCCTTCGTAAGGCGGTAAAGGATCCAGCTCAAGTAGTGGAGAATGATCGGGTACCGGTCGAGTATGGGCTAACGATGAGGGTTAGACCCATTCGGATCGAGGATCGAGCCGAGAAACAGTTGCGGAACAAAGTGATCGGGATGGTCAAGGTCCGATGGGACAATTGTGGCCGTGAAGAGCTAACATGGGAGCGAGAGCAGACCATGCGAGCTGAGTTTCCCGAGTTATTTATATAAACTGTAGACCGTGTACTTTTTGTTATAACAGAGTTATAGCATGCTGGTTTTTGTTTCCTTACCGTGCAAATTTCGGGACGAAATTTTGTTAAGGGGGGGAGGGTTGTAACACCCCAAAAAGGCCCCAAAAAGACTCAACATGAAGTTTGAGTAGCAGGCTGGTTTACACGGCCTGGGACACGGGCGTGTCCCAGGGCGTGTCGGGTGTACACGGCCTGGGACACGGGCGTGTCCCAGGGCGTGTTCGAATTATTTGTCGAATTTGGCCTATTCAAGTCAGAGCCGGACACGGCCTTGAACACGGCCGGGAACACGGGCGTGTCAGGCTGGACACGGGCGTGTCAGCTGCTGTGTTCCGACCCGTGTACTGGTTGCAGCTCGTTGGAGCAGGAGACACGGGCGTGTCTCAAGTTCGAAACGGGCGTGTCAGGTTCGACACGGGCGTGTCGATGACCCGTGTTGTTCAGTCGGTTCAAACTGTGTGTGCCGCTTAAAGGGTACACGACCTGTGACACGGGCGTGTCACAGGCCGTGTCGGCCAAAAAAATGGGTTTTTGGGAAAATCTTGGCCGTTCAGTTTTCTCTCTTTTGATCCAAGGGCCCAGGTGGTTTCCTGGCTGGGTTATTACGTAAAGGAAGGATGAAGATTCATTCTTCATTTGTGCTTAAGGAAGAGAAAAAGAGAGAGGAAGAGAAGAAGAAGGAGGAGGAGAGCAAGCCACCGGCGGAGCTCCCGTGGTCCGATTCGTGATCCGAAGCCGGCGTTGTGAAGGCAAGGCTGCTGCGGTTCTTTCTCACCGGCTAGTTTTCGATGGCACCGAAGAGATCGATAAGGGTAACGATCTCCCTCCTTGGACATGTGAAGTCCTTCTTTTCTGCATTGCATAGGGAAAACCCTTCCCCGCGAGTGTGCGGTGGGTTGTGGTGTCCCTTGGGGTAGATATGTGAAGTCCCCCTTGTTAGAGGCCGGAATTGGAGTACGGCTCTAGGCATGCTGTGTGAAGCCCATCTGGATGTAATCTGGATTGGTGATGCTTGTTTGCATATCAGAGAAGGCTCCGTGATAATGGCTTGTGATGCCTATGGCTTGTGATGCCTTGTTCCTACCTGTTGCTTGGTGCGGCAGGAAGTACTGGACGATGTCCAGGAAATGAAGAGGGTTAGATGCAACTCTTGTGGCCGTGTGTTGCCACTTTGTGAGTAGTTGAGCCGTTGGGCTGCAACTCGATGAAAAGGCAGATTGCCGAACAGGAAAGGTGAAACCGACCCGCGCCTATAAATAGCCATGGATACTTCCGTATTCGAGGTGGCACGGCGACTTGAGCAACGGGGGGTGGCTGATCCGTACCTGCGTTAGGTCCGTCCGACTTGGAAGCCTGGTTATAGGTTTTGTTGGAGCGCCTAATGAGAGTCTTAGGCCCGCGCGCCGGAAAGACTAAAATGCTCAAATACCGTGTAGACGGTGGTGTTGACCCTGGTATTCCGGTACACCAAGAATGTGCCCTGAGTGCACGGACCGTCGGGCCGTGTGGCCGATGGTTGTGATGGCTGAATGTGCCTGCGCGCACATAGTTGCTATTTGATGATGCCATGCTTGCAGGGAAAGAATGCTCATGCCCGAGAAAGGGGTAGGATTGTTATAATTGGGTCAGCTGAATGCTGACCGTTGCATTGTTTGCCACCGGTTGGGTGGATTGTTCCCGTGCAGGTGCTGGAGAGCCAAGTGGTAAGTGATGGACTGAAGCCCTACTGCTGATGCTGCTGCTGCTGCGGCTAGCCCGTGAAGGCTAAGCGAATGGCTTTGTTTTGTTTTCTCTTTTACTCATGTATGGCCAGCCTGCGCGCCGAGGTTTGTAAAACATGTTATGTGTAAGAGGAACTGTAAGGCCTTAAGGCCAAACTCTTGTGGTTGTGTACATTCCGTGGTATATATATAAAGGTGGTTTATATATTGGACATTCCTATTTAGAGTTCAAAGTTGTAACTTAAAGCTTCCGCTAGAATGCTCTGAGTTAGGATTCGTATTTGGTTTGGTATTATCCTGTGACCTCACCGTCTGTTTGTAGCATATAGTGTGGGGCCCCGGCCGGACCTTCTACTATACGTCATGAAACGGATGGGGTCGTTACAACTGCTTCCATGTAGTACCTTATCCTTTCCTTCAAGATAGGAAAGTTCAGCGTGGTGCACACTGTGATCTTCCCTGAATACTTGAGTCCTTCCATTTCAGAGATCTTCTTTCTTCTTGACACTAGACACGGGATCTTACTCAAGGTGTTAACCTTATTGATGAGTAACCTCCCTCTGATACCACTTGAAAGTATCTAGTGTCAACTAAGTCCACCTATGGGGGGGGGGGGTAATAGGTCTCGTGTAGTCTTTTGCGGAATTTAAATAACCTGCATAAATAACAAACACAGTACAGAAAAACACACAAGCAATTATAGTGGTTCCCCGATTTGGGTACGTCCACTCTCCCCCTTCGACCTATCTCCCACCAAGGGACGACTCGGTAACTTCACCAAACGGATTTAAATCCAATCCTCATACTACAGAAGGCACCCTTCCAACCAAAGGAGTCACTGCTCCTCCACCACGGGTTGCACCCAACCCTTACAACTAGGAATCACTATTCTTTTACAACAAAACAAAAATAGAATGTACAAGAAATACAAACTACACGTGTGGAGAACCCGATGTCCCTCTTCGTTCGTTGAAGCGTTCTTGATGAAGACGAAGAGTCCACGACCGGAGCACTCTCTTGGAGACGATCTTCCCAAGATCAGCAATGGCAAGTGAATGCGGCGGCGATGCTTTGTAGATCAGAACTTCTTGATGAAGCAAGCAAGGTCTACCAACGATCTCAATCGGATCGATCATCTCAATCGATTCGGAATGAAGAGCTAACTTCGTTCAACAAATCGAGAGATAAGGGATCTCGAGAGAGAAGCGTGAGACGCTATACTTAGCCTCAGTCCTGTCGTCAGACGATCAAAGAGGATCTAAGATCTGCGGCAGCGACAACTTGCAAGCGGCGCTGGCGACGGAAGGATTTCTGCGATCGACTAGGTCACGCTCGGCGGCTTTGATTTCTCGTGTAAGATTAATGTAGATGTTCGAAAATAAGCATGTATATATACCCAAGCCAACCCTATGGACCGTTGTGGGGCCCAAAAGGAAAAACCCTAGGCCCGGTCAAAACAGCGCACAATTTTTGATTCGGTCCAGCGAGCAGAGAAAATTTGCCTAAGGCAAATTCGGCGAGAATCATTGGTGATTCTCGACGAAGTCGGCGGGAATCACTTGTGATTCCCGTCGAATTTTCCTTGGCAGGATTCCAGTTGAAACTTTTTTCATCCGGAGGGAATCGACTGGAAAGCAAAGTCATTCTCGACGAATCAGCAGGAATTCAAAGTCATTCTCGCCGAATCGGCGAGAATCAGTCGTCGATTAGCATAAGTCTTGAAGGAGGACAGTCAGCCAGATAAAGTCGGCGGGAATCAGTGAGTGATTCTCGACGATTCGGCGAGAATAACTATTGATTCCCGTCGAATCGGCGAGAATCACTTAGTGATTCCCGTCGATTTTGACTTAGAAGATTTCTTATTACTTCCTCTGAACTTGGTCTTTGACCCATCTTTGCTCCTCTTCTGCTCTTGATCTATCTCGACCCTGTACTTGAAAATAAGTACACTCCAATAGAGAGAGCACACATGAGTCAATACACTGATCTGCTCAACAAGGGATTACATTGCGCAGACCCGTGTATATTGACCCACTGCACCCTGACATTAGTGTGTACTTAGCATGGAATAGCTGCAAGCACAACTTGATAGAAGGTCATCAAATACATTGTCAATTCAACTTAGCTTATTCAGGGGCTTCTTCAAATCAAGTACATTTTGGATACAATACCCAACATGATTTGCTTAAACATCTCTAAGAAGCGGGTATACTGATCATCTAGACGTTGTTTATTATGTTTGGAACGGTATGATGAGGTTGGATTATTTTTAAAGATTGATGGTGGAGTGAGATATTTTTCTAAAATAGTGTGCGGTGTGATAACTTCTTCTATAGAGGGTGGAATTTTTAAAATGGGAGCGGAGATTTGATTTTTTAAAATAGGGGAGGAGCTTGCCTTGGGATCTTCACTAACCATACCAAAAACTTGCTTCCCACTCCAAAAAGTTATAGCTTTTGCTTGCTCTCTCGGGTTGGGCTCGGTATTGGAAGGAAGAGACCTGGCGGAACCCTCAGAAATTATTTTTGTGAGTTGTCCTACTTGATTTTCAAGACTTTTAATGCTTCTAGTTCAGGTTCTTATTATAGCATCATTTGTGGTGATATATTTGGAAAGTAACTCCTCCAAGCTTGGAGGTTTTGTAAAGTTTTGAAGAGTTGGAGGTGATGTAGAAAAATCATTTTGTTGTGGTGGGCACATAGCATTCGATGGATTGCTCCACGAGAATTTCAGGTGATTTCTTAAGGCAGGATTATAACTATTTGGAAAATTAAAACCGGGTGCAGAAAAATTCGTAGCAGAAAAATTATGAAAAGCATTTCTAGGCATATTGTTAACAAAATCTAATTGTTTGGGGGCAGGAGTTGCAGATTCCCATACCTGAGGGGTGGAGGCAGCAGTCATCTCCGTAATTTTTTTGCTTAATATTTCAACTTACAGAGCAAGCTGGGAGACATTGTCCACTTCAAAGATACCTGCAGGTTTGTTTGGGTGAGACCTAACCACATTCCACTGATAAGTGCTCATGGCCATTTCCTCAAAAAGATCAAGAGCTGCTTCCGGGGTCTTATGGTTTAAAGTACCGCCAGAAGCTGCGTCTATCATTTGCTTTGTATTTTGATTTAGCCCGTTATAAAACGTCTACACTTATAACCGTACAGGAAGTGCGTGACGTGGGCATCGTCTTAATAATTCTTTAAATCTTTCTCAGGTTTCATATAAGGTTTCAGAGTCTATTTTTCCAAAGGCAGAAATATCGTTCCTAAGTTTTGCAGTTTTAGCTGGCGGAAAATACTTCTCCAATAATTTTTCTATTAATTGAGTCAAGGTTGTGATTCTATTTTTAGGTAGAGTGTTCAGCCACTGCTTAGCCTTAGTTCTAAGAGAGAAGGGAAATAATCTTAGCCTAATAGAATTATTTGTGACACAATTTATCTTGAAGGTTTCGCAAATCTCAAGAAAGCTTGTTATATGTGTGTTCGGATCATCATCTTGAAGTCCGTCAAATTGCACATACTACTGCACCATTTGAATTATGATAGTCTTTAATTCTAAGTTATTATTTGCTATAGCAGGGCGAACTATGTTAGATTCTGTTCCCTCTAGATTCGATCTTGCATAATAGGACATAGGCCTTTGCACGGCTTCCTCCACTTGGGGTTCTTCCATTCTTAAAGTAGAAAATGACTCGGAGTCCTCAAGTGGTACTTGGATAGTAGGACCTTGAAATTGCAATCTTCTCCGAAGTGTACGGTCAATTTCGTGGTCCAAGTCCAAAATAACTGACGGACTCTCGTAGGTCATACACTAGAAGAAGAGAAGAGAAGAAAGAGAAATAAATAAACTAGAAAAAAAACAAGATTTTGTTTTGAAATAGTTTTTTTATGTTTTAACTTCCGAACTTCCCAAGGGCTACCCAATGAAGTGTTCGCAAGGTACTAGGCAAGATTGTAGCACTGAAAGCCCGTTTCCCTTTTCGAGAGAATTAGGTGGCGTAGAAAAATTGTGAAGTGGGTTTCAATTATGAGCGATAATAAATAATTTTTTTTTATTTTTAAAATTTTTAGAAGGAGGATGAGAAAGAAAAATGATAAAAAGTAATAGGTTCGTGTTTTCGATATATAAACGAAAGTTTCTCCCCGACAATGATGCCAAAAACTTGGTTGTCAGCTATTCGTTAAGAAAATAAAAGCAGCCGAACTAGCAATCAAATGAGACAAGTATACCTATCAAACTGTAGCTAGGGGACACAAGTGTCGTATTTAAATCTAGGAATCGTTGAGTAAACTTACTCACACGAAGACTATTATTTTAACGATGGAAAATCTAGAGTTTAGATAAACTAATTGCAATTAAGGAAAGCAAATAAAGCTAAAGAGAACTACTTGCACTAAAAAGAAAGAGAGCATAAAAGAAAGGATTACGATAAAGGGTTGGAACGATGAGATGGAAATGCACTCGATCAAGAATCACCTCGGCTAAAGTCGATTAAAAATACGATAAATAAACTAAAACTTAATAGGGTAAAGGTCCTTGACCGTGGAGGTTCCTAAAGCTTGAACACGCTTCTCTCGAAGTCATGCCCAACTAAGTTTAGGAAGGTACGACCGACTCTCCTCTAAATCGGAGGCCTAAAGCTCGCTTTACGCGGTGAACCCCACTATTGGATTTTACTACAATCCAAGAAATTTGAACATCTGCCTCTCTTGAGGGGTGCATACAACTCCCTTTACTTTTGAGTGCTCACTTCAAACTATCGGCCTCTCGGCTTGCCAAGAATGAAAGCAAAGGTGGAGAATATATATCGATGATATATCTCCAACCCAAAATAAATCAAGAGTATTTCAAGGCCAAGCCCTAAAAAGAAAAGGTAAATTCAAAGCATAATAACTTAATCACTCGAACCTCAGATCATCAAGATCGAGTACAAGGAGGATTAGTTAATCATAATGGAGTGGAGGAGGGGGGATGAGTAGTAAAGCATTAAGAACACAAAGATATGAAAAGAGCACTTTTATTAATATTAAAGAGAAAGTTACAACTTTAAGTGAAGGAGCTACACATGCATGGAAATGAAAAGACTAAGCTAGCAGTATAGTAAAGTACTAAATGCAGTACAAAAGCTATTACAAAAGCTTAAACTAAACTAGTCTTAAGAAAAAGATAAAAGGAGAAAGAGAGAGAGAGAGAGAGAGAGAGAGAGGGAGAAAAAAAACAAGAAAAGCTTCACTAAGCAAAGGGGCAACACCTCCCTACACTATCCAAAAAACTATATGGAATCCTTGGAGAAGGGCTCAATTTATAGAAAAACTTAAGGGGGGTGACACGGCTAGCGGCACGGCCGTATTGGTGGCTGTGTTCTATACAGGTTGACCTCGGGCAGGGGTTCTGGCGGGAGTGATCATGGCGTCATTGAAAAAGTGGGCTCTCCCAAGCTGGCACGGCCAGCGACACAGCCGTGTTGGTAGCCGTGTCGACAATAGTTGATGGACTTTGATGCGGAATGCATTTATGGCGGGCAACAGGCTTTAATGTGATGGCTACACGCCCAGTGACACGACCGTGTGGGTGGCCGTGTCCTTCTCTGGAAAGTTATCTATTCTTATGACACTCTCTCTAATATGGAAGCGACGCTGCCATGTTCATGGTCGTGTCCTTCTCGGGATGGTCTTCTAAACTCTGTTGACACGCCCAAAGTTGACACGGCCGGCTCAACACACCCAGTGACACGGCCGTGTGGGAGGCCGTGTCCTCATTGGGATGATATTCTGGATTTCTCTGGAGGATGATTTCCCTAGGAACAAGTGACACGCCCAATGACACGGCCATATTGGAGACCGTGTCAGGTCCAATTTTTACCTATTTTGTGAAAACCTACAAAAACAGAAATAAACATAAGTGGAATAAATAAACATAAAAGGAGATCAATATATAGGCTTATAAGACTTGATTTGTACATAGAAGACCTAAAAAATACTCTAATAGCTTAGACTACAAAACATACTATCAAATTTGGTCGTTGAGCCGACGTCTATGGTGAATAGTGCTTGAATACACATTGTTGTTACCACATTATATATATCTGTTGCTATTCCATGGAAGGAGAATCGCTGCCCTGAGTCATATTATAAATGGGTGGACAATTGCTAACCGTTACCTTGTATGCCATGTTTTGGTGGGCTATGATTTGTAGGTGCTGGAGAGCCGAGCAGGAAATAATGGGTTGCAGCCCTGATGCTACGCCAGCCCTCAAAGACCAAGTGAAGTTTTATTGATTTTATCTGTGGCCGGCCTACGTGTCGATTTCTCTAATATACAATTATTAAGAATAATTGTAAGGCCTTAAGGCCAGAAAAGTTTTAATGTACTATTAACTGTCGCCGGGAGACAGTGGTTATTGCCGACGATAGTGACTTTTGTGTATTATAGTGTAACATTCCTGAGTTTTTATAAGTGGACATTCCTGTGATACTTGAGTTCAAAAAGATAACCCTTGAAGTTTCCGCTAGAATGCTCTGAGTTAGGATTTGTAACAGTATTTTTGATATTTACCTGTAATCCCACTACCTGTTTGTGGAATATGGTGTGGGGCCCCGACCGGACCCTCTGTTATATTTCATATGATGGATGGGGGTGTTACAATTTTGGTATCAGCTTGTATTGGTCTTCCTTCTACGAATTCGTGTTCGAATTCTTTTGAGGAGTGGCGAGCACGTGCATGTGCTTACCATTATAATAAAATGAACACAAGAATGTCCACTTAGGAATGCAAATACACATGTTTTATGGACTTGCACATTCCTATAATTGCTTTCGATAATATTCTTAGTTGCTTAATTGTGTATTTCACATTATAGGAGACTAGAAGTGGTGCAGGGTGAAAGTGAGGGTAAGATCTGTCTTAACTCTAGAGGGGGGGGGTGAATAGAGTATTTTAAAGTAAATTTACAATTTAAAAATGCACAGCAGTAAAGGCTTAATTTATGTATAGGTGTAAGGTGCTTTGATGTAAAAAATAAAACTAAAGCAGTAAAACAAAAGTCACAGCACATAACAAAGAATATCCACAAGAAACCAGAAGACACAAGGAACTATAGTGGTTCCCCAAAAACCTGGGTACATCCACTCTTCTACCACCCTTGGTAGGAATCCACTGCAGGATGAGTTGATCAGGTGTCCTGGGCACCAATGAGCTTTTGATAAGGTGCTCAAAAATCAAACTAGATTTTTTGATCAGGTGTCTTGCCACCACTGAGTTTTGACAAGGCTCTTAGAACTAGAAACAATACTTTTGAAGGGAGTTTTGATAACCCTTTTACAGCAGGAAAAGAAAAGGAAGAGGTGAAGTTGTCTTCTCTGTCTCAATCATTGAGAGTGGACTTAGTGGATTGATTGAGTTGTCAAAGCTCCCCCTGAGAAATATGAGAGCTTTGCTAGGGTGATAGGTCTTCAGAAGCTTCAGATCTCCAGCAGAAAATGATTTCAGCAGAGGCTAAAATATGAATTGTCTGGAGTCCTTGATGTTGAAGCTATGATCACTTTTCAGTATGCAAATATTCAACTAATTCTCCAGGATTGATCACTTGATTTTTTGAATTGATCTCACTATCCTGTGAATCTGTACTGAGAATTTCTTGTTGTCGATTATCTATTCTTGTGTAGTCTCTTATTGTATATCTGTCAGACTAGAAAAGATGATTTATTCTCTGAAGATCCTCTATCCAAGATAGTCGTTAGCAGTCAATAAATGTCTTCCATTAATGTTTTGTCTTCTAGAGGAAAGTCCAATAAACATTCTCTGATAAATCTCTTGAAACTTGCTCCAGAATAAATGAAAACGGCTAGCAGATCTCTTGAAATAAATGCTGAGAGAATTTGAAAAACATTCCAAAAGCTAACTGAATTTGAATCGTCAAAGTCGTCGATCTCTCAGGAAAAACATCGATCTGAACTCTACGATCGTTGACCTGAGCTCAGAGATTGGATTGAACATTAGACAGAAAATGTCGACCTGATCTCGAAGATCGTCGACCGGAGCTCAGCGATCTGAAGAATAAGCTGAATGCAGATTGTCGATCTGAGCTCGAAGATCGTCGACCGGAGCTCGACGAATTAGCATAGTTGAGCTCAGAGAGCGTCGAACGGAGTTCGATGTTTCGCCGACCTAAGCTCGACGATAATTGTCTTTGTCTCAACTCTAAGTCTGAATCCTTGAATGGTCCTGGGGGCAGCTTCAAACCTAAATTCTAAGCCCTAGACTCATTCTAACTTTACCTTTTCAATTATACATCAAGGTCAAACTAATTTCCAGAAAACATAGTGATCCTTGCCCAAATTAGTAATAGGGTGTTCCAACAATCTCCCCGTATTTGGGTTAGGATTACTATTAACAGAACTCAGTAATAAATACAAAATCAACATACAGAAAAACAAAAATCTAACACAAAAGAGCAGATCATGCAACATAGCAGCAAGCAGATGGAATATCAGCAAATGTTCAAAATGCGTATACTGTCTGCTTACAAATGTCATTTCTTTTCACTTCCCTTCTTAAATAAGATTTCCCTGCTGGGATTTAGAGCTTCTTTCTTTGACCTTCTATCATCCTCTGCACCTAAGGAGGATTGAGATCTAGCCATGGGAACCACAGCCTCAGGATGCAGTTTCATGTAGTCCACTGGGTCAAAGAATTTCCTTGATGTATACCTTTCCAGTTCTGCCTTTCTTTGATCTGACAAAGTAGTAATGTTGGAAGTGTCTTTCCCTTATTCTCTGGCCTTCTTCAGCTGATCTAAAGCAGCAATTTCTTTCATCCTAGCAGTCCATGATAATGGATTGTTCTCTGGATCTTCAAAAGGAACTGCGGGCTCATATCTGTTGATAGTTTCTGAAGCAGTAGGAGTTCTTATATCAACCGTTTCTCTGAGTTTATAGGGGAAAGGACCTTGAGTTGAGTCCATGTGCCTTTGTCCTTCCCTTGCTTGAAATCTGTGTCCTCTTTGATTTCCTCTATATTGTCCCCTTCTGTACTGATAACCCCTTTGATATTGCCCCCTGGGATGATATCTTTGAGAGGATTGGGAGGAACTTTGCTTTGGAGTTGAGGATTGAGAAGCTGAGCCTCCACCTGTTCCTGAATCTGGAGGAGGAGGAGGAGGAGGCTGAAATTGGGATGAACCTTTCTCATACCTATCAAACTTTCTTTTCTTCTACATGGCCTTTAGTTGGTTTTTTGAATATTGCATCCATGGTTCAGTAATTTGGCAATCATGCAGAATATAGTAGGGTATATCATTAGCATCCTTGGCCTTAGCAGGAGGGACTTTCATCATGGCCTTGCTTCTGGCCTTCCTTTTCTTTGCAATGGTACTAGAAGATTCATTAGAGTCAGTGTGAAACAGATCACTTTCTGAGCTCTGAGGTCTATCTTACAGATCATCAATGCTTTTGATGTACTTTTCTTGTTGTTTTAGTTTTTCAGAAGTCAGAGCAGGAGCAGCAGCAGCAGCAGAAATAGAACTTATGGAAGCAGCAATAGGAGCAGAAGTAATTAGAGCAGCAGGTTCAGGTTCTTCCAGATAAGTAGCAAGTTTGTCAACAGCAGCAGCATCAGCAACAACAGACAATATTTCAATATCAGAGGATCCAAGAGAAGTAGCAGCAGTAGCAGCAGCAGCAGAAAAAATAGAAGCAATAACGTTCTCAGCCATGAAAGAGTTTACATAAGATGTAATCAGGCTGGGATCACATTCTAAAACAGGCACAATGGCCTTAATAAGGTCTTCAACTTGAAGAACTGGCAGAGAATTGAAGTACACAGAATCAAAAACTGACAGCAGGCTCTGAAGATCTACTATAAATACTGGACAGGTTCTGAAACTTCAGCAGCCTCAGGAAAAACCAGAGCTTCATTAGGCATCTCCCCCAGCCTTGATTTAGTTAAAACTAGATCAAGGCACCCAGAAGAAGGGATTGCCTGAGAGGAGAGGAAGGGAGATAGTCTGGTAGACAGCTCCTGAACATTTTTCATAAGTGGAGCCAAGGTGGTCTCCAGCAATGAGGTTAGCCTGGGGGCTAGCAGCTCATACAACCTGTCTGCCAAGGCTGAAATATCTACATGCTCAAGAGGGGCTTGAGTAGAGGTAGGAGTTGATGTAGCTGGAATGATGTTGGCTGGGACTGATGGAATGGATGGTGTGGAGGTAGGAGGTATAGGGATGGATGGCTCATTAGATGGAATTGTTGAGATTGATGTTACTGAAGTGGAGATGGATGATATGGGAGAGGTAAAGGATGGGGTGAAAGATGGTTGGGAGATTATGTCCTGAAGAAGTTATCGGTAGGAAGATGTTGATGGAATCTCAGGAGGAGAGGGAGGAGAATCATCCATGAAGGAGTCATCCAGAAGATGAAATGATGGAGTGGTGACAGGTGGATAGTAGTACAAGGGATGGAATGATTCTGAGGTTGTTGCTGGAGGAGGTGAAATTGGTGATGAGATTGTAATGGGGGAAGATATGGTTATGGCTATGGTTGAGATGAGTGGTGAGGTTGATATGACTGGTGCAGAGACAACTGGAGGAGGAGGAGAAGCAGGCAAATCTTCTGCTGGGGCAGAGACCTGAGGAGGAGTGACTGAGGCAGTCCTTATGCCTGAAGAAGATGTTGCTGTAGCAGCCCTATTGGGGTTTATAATCTGCCTGTCCCACCTACTGAAGAAGGCACATGTGAGCCTTTTGGATGCATTGATGTGCATCCCACTTGAAACCAGCAGATCAAGGCACCTGAGATGTAGGTAAACCCCTATAATCCTCCCAAAACTGACACAGCTTTTGCTGATTTTCTTCTTGATCAAATTAAAGAAGATTGATCCCAAATCCAGATGTTTCTTATCAACTAAAGCTCCCATTAAGCATAACTGATACCTTGAGATTGTATCATGGGCTGAGTGCTTTGCCAGAAGCACTTTGCCAACAACATCAGCCAAAAATTGAAATTCAATAGATAAATTCTTTTTCAGCAGTTTATTAGGGTTCACAACAGAGTGACCCATTTGATCTAACAAAGAATCATATTCCGCTCCAGACAAATCGATGGAGTCATTCCCAGTACTTAATGCGAATACTTCTATCAAAAGAGCGGGGGTCATTGGTACCTGAGTTCCATTGATGGTGCCGACTATAGAGTTTTCATTTTCATTGGTGGCAGTAAAAACCCATTCTTTTACTTCATCTGCTGCAATCTTTATTCTTGTGGTCATCAACTGAACTAACAGTTATTCGCGGAATAGATTCAGAATGTCTTTGAATCGCTGATCGCTGCCATCGAAGGAGTTTATATCAATGTCAAAGCCTGTATCAAATTTTATTTTGGAGAGAGCGGCGACCGACAATGCCATCTGTACCTGCAAAGATTCAACAAACACGACCAAGTGTAGAGAGTTTGGAGGGAAAGAGAAAAATTTGCAGAGAGTATGAAAGCATAAACGACGAGCGACGGCCGAAAAATAATTTTATATTAGGGTTCCACGCGAAAAAGGAAGGATCGTCGATCTCCGTTCGACGATCATGACTCCTAAGGGAAGCTGAAAGGTCTTCAATATCGTAGATCTCAGTTCGACGATCTAGAGAGAACGTCGAGTTAAGTTCGACGATCGAAGGCCAGAAAGAGATAGTATACAACTATCTGACAAGCTCTGAACTCAGGTCGATGTTTTGGGAAAAAGTCGATCTTCGTTCGGCGTTTCTCGGGAAAACATCGATCTCCGTTCGACGCTTTCTGGGGAAAATGTCGAGCGCAGTTCAGAGTCAGAAACTATCCTACAGACACAAAAAAAGATGAGTTTTTAGCCTAATCTTGGTCTTTTTTTAGCTTTTCAAAATCTTGTAATTTATTTTTGACTTCCTCCATCTAACATGCCTAACTGATTGAGGAAGAAGTTGTGTTTCTTTTCATCCAAAGGCTTGGTGAAAATATCTCCCCTTTGCAAATATGTTGGGATATATTGAAGTTCAATTTAATTTTTCTCAACATTATTCCTGAGAAAATGATGCTTAATCTCTATGTGTTTTGTTCTACTATGGAGGACTGGATTTTGTGCAATTGAAATAGCACTGGTGTTGTCACAAAATATTTTAGACTTCTCTAAGTTGTAACAATAGTCTAGGAGTTGATTTTGTATCCACAATATTTGTGAACAACAACTGCCTGCAGGCATATATTCAGCTTCAGTAGTTGAAGTTGACAAAGATTTTTGTTTTTTACAATACCATGAGACAAGTCTATCACCAAGAAACTGACAAGTTCTAGTGGTGCTTTTCCTGTCTATTCTGCATCTAGTATAATCTGCATCTGAAAATCCAGTTAAGTAAAATGCTGAATCTTTTGGATACCAGAGTCATAGATTTGGACAGCTTGTAACATACCTAAGAATCCTCTTTACTAGAGTTAAATGTGACTCTCTAGGGCTAACTTGGAATCAAGCACATATGCATGTAACAAACATTATATCAGGCCTACTAGCTATTAGGTACAATAAAGAGCCAATCATTGCTCTATATGTTATCTGATCAACTGGTTTCCTATGTTCATCAGCATCCAATACAACATTGGTAGGCATGGGTGTTTTCATACATGATGCATCAGACATACCAAATTTCTTAACCAGTTCTTTTACATACTTGGTTTGAGAAATAAATATGCCTTCAGCATGTTGTTTGACTTGCAATCCTAAGAAGAAGGATAGCTCACCCATGCTACTCATTTCAAATTTAGAGTGCATAAGCTTGGAAAACTTTTTGCACAAGTTTGAATAAGTAGAACCAAATATAATATCATCTACATAGATTTGTACTAGTAGGGTATGTGACTTATGGGTTCTAATAAAAAGAGTTTGGTCTACTCTCCCCCTAATAAAATCATTTTCCAGAAAAAAACATGTTAGGGTCTCATACCATGCTCTAGGAGCTTGCTTTAGACCATATAATGCTTTATGCAGTTTGAAAACATAATCAGGATGAGTTGGAGAGACAAAACCTGGGGGTTGTCTGACATAGACTTCTTCTTTGATCTCCCCATTGAGAAAAGCACTCTTCACATCCATTTGGTAGACTTTGAATTCCTTGTGAGCAGCATAAGCCAGGAAGATTCTTATGGCCTTTAACCTTGCAACTGGTGCAAAAGTCTGGTCATAGTCTATCCCCTCTTCTTGAGAATATCCTTGAGCAACTAGCCTTGCCTTATTCCTTACAATAATTTCTTGATCATCCAATTTGTTTCTGAACACCCATTTTGTTCCAACAATGGAATGATCCTTTGGCTTAGGCACTAGTTCCCAGACTTTGTTTCTTTCAAATTGATGCAACTCCTCTTGCATTGCAATGATCCAGTGTGGATCTTGCTCTGCATCTTGAATGGATTGAGGTTTAATTTGAGAGAGAAAGTAAGTGGGCATTAGGTTTTGGTTGACCTGATTTCTGGTTTGCACACCAGCTGAGAAGTTTCCAATAACTTGGGAGATTGGATGATCTCTTGATGTTACTAAATGAACAAGTGGTGTTGATTGTTCACCAACCGGTGTTGCTGTTTCCTCTTATGGAACAGCAACTGGCTCTTCAAGAAGATTTTCTTCCAGATGTGGAGCAGCTTCTTCATCTTCACTACTTTCATCCTTTTGAGTAACTTGTAATCTGTCCAAGTCTTCAGCTAGAGAATGTACCTGCAATTGTTCTATGATAGAAGCATTCCTCTCCTTGAAAGACATATTAGTTTCATCAAAAGAAATATGAACAGATTCTTCTATTTTTAGAGTAGTTTTATTATAAACCCTATAAGCTTTGCTGATCATGGAGTATCCCAGAAACACTCCTTCATCAGCTTTTGCTTGAAATTTTGCTATATATCTCTTGTCATTGTTGTGAATATAACAAATGCAACCAAAGATTTTAAAATAGTCTACTTTAGGTTTCTTCCCTTTGAGCAATTCATAGGGAGTCTTGCCCTTCAGTTTATGTATTAGACTTCTATTCAACATATAATTGGAGGTGTTCACTGCCTCAGCCCAAAAGGATAGAGGAAGGTGAGCATCTGTCAATAATGTAGTTGTAGATTCAATTAGGATTCTATTTTTCCTTTCTGCTACACCATTTTGTTGAGGAGTTCTAGGAGCTGAGAATGTATGCCTTATCCCTTAACTCTGACAGAACTCTTGCATAAGAAGAGAATCAAACTCTGTCACATGATCACTTCTGATCAGGGCAATGTGAGTGTTGAACTCAATCTGTATGCATTTGAGAAACTCTGTCAAACACTTGAAGTTATCAGACTTCTTCCTCAGAAAGAACACCCATGTGAATCTTGAGAAGTCATCTACAACCACTAAAGTGTAGGATTTCCCTCCTAGGCTTTGTACTGTAATGGGTCCAAAAAGATCCATATGTAACAGATACAAAATCCTAGGTGAATCACTCTTGTTAAGTGATTTAAAACTATTTTAAGTTTGCATGCCTAATTGACAAGCCTTGCAAAGTCCTTCCTTCTTGTATGGGCCAGAAGGTAGTCCTCTAACAAGGTTGTCCTTGGATAACCTAGCAATGGTTCTAAGGTTAATATGTCCTAGTCTCTTATGCCATAGAATATTAGGTCTAGATATGGAATTAAACAGACAAATATCTACTTTAGATGAATGAAAATCTACTAAGTAAATGTTACCTTTTCTGTTACCTGTCAACACAGTTGTGTTGTCCTCTGACTTGACCTTGCATATAGCTTTGTTGAAAGTCACTTGATATCCTTCATCACAAAGTTGACTGATACTTATCAAGTTGTGCTTGAGTCCTTCAACATAAGCTACTTTCCTGAAGATTACTGTTCCAATTTGGACTGCACCATATCCTTTTATTGTTCCAAAGTTTGAATCACCAAAGATTACTTTGGGTCCAAGCTTGGCTTTAAAGGATGTGAAGTTGTCCTTGTTCCCTGTCATGTGCTTTGAGCACCCACTATCCAGATACCATGGCTGGTTTGATGTTGGATAGGTCTTCACCTGAACAAAAACAGCTTATATGTTTTTGACCCAGTTTACCTTGGGCCTAGGTTGATATCCCTTAAATTCAGAAATGAAAGACATCTTAGGTTGACTCTTATAACCTTCAGGATGGTATCTCCTAGGAGGTACTATCCATTCAGTGTGGGGGTTGAAACCTTGGGATGTAGGACTTCTAGGATTGAATCTAGATGTACCTTTGAAGGATTGTTAAAATTCCTGATCCCTGTTCGACGATCGTCGAGCTGAGGTCGACGATCTTGGGTCAGATTGTCGATCTCTGTTCGAAGATCGACTATCCTGGAGTTCAGAGTTCAGATGTCGTCGAGCTGAGGTCGACGATCGTTTCTTGAATCGTCAAGCGCCGTTCGACGATGGTCGAGCTCTGTTCGACGCATTCTGTTGAACTATATTTTTCTTTGGCAAATCTGCATTCTTCCTAGCTACCTCTACAACTTCCTTCCCTTTATAAGAGATAAATTTGATTCGAGTTATCAGAACTATAGGCTGGCTGGATGAAGCTCCCAAGCCCAGTGTACTATTAAGTCTAGAGTTCACTGTGCTTGTGATATCCATTAGTTTGATGCTTCTCCCATTAAGGGATTTTTCAAACTGCTTGGCCTTGGATAGTTAACTTTTCAGTGAAGCTATCTCCTCCCTATAACATTCTTACTCTTTAGAGAGTTTGAGGTTCTCTGATTTTAAAGTGCTATACTCAGACAGTTGTTTTCTGAGGGAAGTGATTTCCTTCTCAAACTCCAACAGATCTAGGCATAGTACTTTAAACTCATGTTTAAAGTCCTCAGAACTGAAATCAAATGAATTGATTACCTGATCTTCTTCTAGTTGAACTTATGAATCTGATTCTGACTCTTCTGCTTCTGAATCTGTTTGAGAGGCATTGATAGCCATCATGCAAAATTCCTTTTCATCAGCATCATCCTCATCATCACTAGAGCTGGATGATGCTTCAGAGTCTTCTTCAGTTTCACTCCATGTCTCAACAACAAATCCCTTACTTGTATGTGTGTTCTTGCTGTAGGAGGGTTTGTCTGAGGTGTTCTTCTTGAAGTCTTTCTCCTTTCTTCTTTCCCTTCTGTCTTTCTTGTCCTTGTTTTTGTTTTCTGGACAGTCAGGCACAATGTGGCCTGGTTTCTTGCAACCAAAACATATAATTTCTTTGTTGTTATTTTATTTATCATACCTTGGCTTATCATGTACCTTGTATGATTTCTTTTTGAAGTCTTTTCTGGCCATTTTGTAGAATCTTTTGGCCAGTAGACTTAGAAGCTCCTCATTTCCTATAGCTTTATCTTCAGGCTCCTCTTCTGTAGCTTTGAAGGCTATGGTCTTCTCTTTTCTGATGACTGAAGAGGTAGCCTTTTGTTCTTCTTCTCTATTTTTAATGAGCAGCTCATAAGATTTGAGCTTGCCCAAGAGAGCTTCAGTGGTAATCTCATTTAGACTTCTGGCATCTTTGATTGGCCAGATTCTTGAATCCCAAGTGCTGGGGAAGCACATTAGGATTTTGTCATTCAGCTCAGTCAATGAGATTTCTTTATCCAGAGTCTTTAACTCATTGACAATCAGACTTAGTCTATTGTACATGTCAGCCACTGATTCAGCTTCTCCCTTTTTGAAATTCTCATATTGGCTTATAAGATGGGATCTCCTGTCTTTCCTTTCATCAGCAGATCCTGAGACAATTTCAGAGAGTTTGTCCAAAATTCCTTTGGCTGAGTTGTATTCAGCTATCTTCTGAAATATCTCATCAGACATTGTCTGAGCTAAGATATTCATGGCCTTGGCATCTGCAGTCTTCCACTTCTTTATTTCAGCATCTGTTCCTGAAGGAGATGGAACAACATTTGTACTTGAGCTTGCTGGTGGACTTGGGCACACTGTCAAAACAGAATTAAATATGTCTTCATCAATAGAATTCATATAAAGTCTAATCCTTGCTTTCCAAAGTACAAACATGGATAGATTGCACACTGGAGGCCGGGTGCTTGCATAATCTTTGTTATGTGCCATGTCTTTTTACAATGAAAATATCCCTCTTAAAAGATTGATCTTATCAGGGATCTTTTGGTTCAGGTGTTAGCCTATATGAACAACCAACCTCCCTCTGATACCAATTGAAAGTGAGGGTAAGATCTATCTTAACTCTAGAGGGCGGGTGAATAGAGTATTTTTAAGTAAATTTACAATTTAAAAATGCACAGCAGTAAAGGCTTAATTTATGTATAGGTGTAAGGTGCTTTGATGTAAAAAATAAAACTAAAGCAGTAAAACAAAAGTCATAGTACACATCAAAGAATATCCACAAGAAACCAGAAGACACAAGGAACTATAGTGGTTCCCCAAAAACCTGGGTACATCCACTCTTCTACCACCCTTGGTAGGAATCCATTGTAGGATGAGTTGATCAGGTGTCCTGGGCACCAATGAGCTTTTGATAAGGTGCTCAAAAACCAAACTAGATGTTTTGATCAGGTGTCTTGCCACCACTGAGTTTTGACAAGGCTCTCAGAACCAGAATCAAGACTTATGAAGGGAGTTTTGATAACCCTTTTACAGCAGGAAAAGAAAAAGGAAGAGGTGAAGTTGTCTTCTCTGTCTCAATCACTGAGAGAAGACTTAGTGGATTGATTGAGTTGTCAAAGCTCCCCCTGAGAAATATGAGAGCTTTGCTAGGGTGATAGGTCTTCAGAAGCTTCAGATCTCCAGCAGAAGATGGTTTCAGTAAAGGCTGAAATATGAATTGTCTTGAGTCCTTGATGTTGAAGCTATGTTCGCTTTTCAGTATGCCAATATTCAACTAATTCTCCAGGATTGATCACTTGATTTTTTGAATTGATCTCACTATCCTGTGAATCTGTATTGAGAATTTCTTGTTGTCGATTGTCTATTCTTGTGTAGTCTCTTGTTGTATATCTGTCAGACTAGAAAAGAAGATTTATTCTCTGAAGATCCTCTATCCAAGATAGTCGTTAGCAGTCAATAAATGTCTTCCATTAATATTTTGTCTTCTAGAGGAAAGTCCAATAAACATTCTCTGATAAATCCCTTGAAACTTGCTCTAGAATAAATGAAAACGGCTAGCAGATCTCTTGAAATAAATGCTGAGAGAATTTGAAAAACATTCCAAAAGCTGACTGAATTTGAATCCTGAAAGTCGTTGATCTCTCAGGAAAAATGTCGATCTGAGCTCTACGATCGTCGACCAGAGCTCAGAGATTGGATTGAACATTAGACAGAAAACGTCGACCTGAGCTCGAAGATCGTCGACCGGAGCTCAGCGATCTGAAGAAGAAGCTGAAGGCAGATCGTCGATCTGAGCTCGAAGATCGTCGACCGAAGCTCGACGAATTAGAAAAGTTGAGCTCAGAGAGCATCGAACGGAGTTCGACGTTTCGTCGACCTAAGCTCGACGATAATTGTCTTTGTCTCAGCTCTAAGTCTGAATCCTTGAATTGTCCTGGGGGCAGCTTCAAACCTAAATTCTAAGCCCTAGACTCATTCTAACTTGACCTTCTCAGCTAAACATCTAGGTCAAACTTATTTCCTTAAAACATAGTGATCCTTGCCCAAATTAGTAATAGGGTGTTCCAAAACAGGGTAGAAAGAACCCAGCGCTCAGTGGAGAGTAGTACACCAAATGAGGTGCCAACACCTCCTCCTTTTGTGGAAACTATACGGTTGGTTACTGAAGCCGTGTTTGCATTAATCAACGCTCAACTAGGAGGTCAGAGACAACCTCCTACCCTGCAATTGTCCATAAACCAGTTGGCGTAGTTGAGCATGTTGAGGTAAGACAAGTTGTCGTTGATCCAGTGGCCGCAAGGCGAGCGATAAAGAAGCAATTAAAACACGTTATGAGTTTCAATCCTCTTGTGTTTGTGGGTACTGGAACCCCTACACAAGCCAAAGATTGTCTCTCAAGAATAAAGTGAGTCCTGACGGAAACATAAACGGAGGAGTGGCAAAAAGTCACTATGGATACCTTCTTATTACATGGTGAGGCGAGGCTATGGTGGGATGAACTGGAGCTGCACTAGTTGGATGGTCGACTGTTGATCGAGATCTCAATTGAGGAGTTCTTAAGGTGTTTTCTGGCAAGGTATTTACCATCGGTACAGCGGATTGCGTTAGAGAACCAATTTCAAAGGCTAAATCAAGGTGAGAGGTCTGTGGATGACTACTTGAATGAGTTTATGAGATTGGGAAGGTATGCAGGCTTTTCATTTGTAGACAAGGAATAGAAAACAAATCGGTTCTATGAATGGCTGAGAGATGACCTATTGTTGCTTCTCTCAGGAACGATGACGTAGTGTTTTTTACCTTGGTCAATACGGCCCATTCCCTCGAATTGCATATGAAGTGCGTGCAGTATAAGTATGATATGGAAGTGAAGAACTCAAATTCCAAAGTGCCGCATTTGTCAAAATCTGAGCACCGAAAGAGGTGAAAGTCAAAGGCTAGGTATTTAGGACATGCTGCTTCTTCGAGCAAGCCTGAAGTGATGGCAGGAAAAAGTCCTCTCACATGTTATACATGTGGTAAGGTGGGACATATGTCTTGAGATTGTTGGAGTTGCCTTCTAAAAGGGAAGAAAAATACATGTGCGTCTAATGCTGAAAAGGGAAAGGCAGTGGTGGACTAAACTACATCTCAAGCCCAATCCCGAGTTAATACTCTTGGCTAATAAGTGGCCATAAAACAAAGTGACGTCATCCAGGTATGAGTTAAGATACAATTTTTACTGCTTTCCATACTTAGTACCTTGTGCGTTGCTTGTATATTATTTGTTTGAATTAGTTTTTGTCCTGATATCGGAATATCCTGCGAGAGTACTATTCAATACCGGAGCTTCTCATTCCTTTTTATCTGAGGACTTTGTAGGGCATATCAGATTGCCTTCGTTTATGCCGACAAATCAAGCGAATGTGTTACTACCTAACAGGTGCTTGATGCGTGCAGATCGAGCCTGCTATGTTGAGGTGCGAATAGGAAGTCATGACTTTGGTTTGGAAGCATCTGTGATGCTGATATCAGAGTTTGATGTAATATTTTTTATGGACTGGCTCTCGGAGCAGCGTGCCTGTATATATTGCAACTCGAAGGAAGTAACACTGGGATAGAACACCGAACAAGAGACTAAGTTCGCTATTATGTGAGGATCGAGCAAGATATTTATTTCTGCTCTCTAGGTAGTCAAAGCAGTTCGGAAGGGTGCAGAGTTGTTCTTCATGTTGTTGGAGGCTGTTGAGCCGAAGCCCAGTTTGAGTGACGTTCCTATTGTATTAGAGTACGCTGATGTGTTTCCTAAGTATCTTCTGGGGTTACCTCCCCAACGGGAGATTGACTTTGTTATTGAGTTGGTGCCATAAGCTAAAACATGTAGCTCGCTCGCCGTATTGTGTTGCGCCAAAGGAGATGGAAGAACTAAAAGTTTAATTGGAAGAGTAGCTAAAGCAAGGCTATATACACCCAAGTCTGTCACCTTGGAGCGCACTGGTCCTCTTTGTGAAAAAGAAGGATATAAGCTTACGGCTATGCATTTACTATCAAGAATTAAACAAGCTGATAAAGAAGAACAAGTATCTGATTCCATGGATTGATGACTTGTTCGATCAGCTAGTGGGATCAACTGTCTACTCAAAGATAGATTTTAAGTCTGGCTTTTACCAGTTGAGAATTAAGGAATGTGACTTTCCCAAGACAACATTCGGTACACGTTATGGTTATTATGAGTTCACTGTAATGCCGTTTAGGCTAACAAATGCGCCATCGATATTCATGGACTTAATGCATCGAATTTTTAGAGAGTACTTGGACCTATTTGTGTTCTTCTTTATTGATGACGTATTGGTGTACTCTCAGTCCGAAGAAGATCATGCAAATCATTTGCGGATGGTTTTGCACACCCTGAGGAGTAACAAACTCTATACAAAGTTCTCAAAATGAGAGTTTTGGCTGTCTTCAGTGGATTTTCTTGGCCATGTGGTTAGTGGAGAAGGTATTGCGGTGGATCCGACGAAGATAGTTGCGATCTGGGAGTGGCCTATATTATCTACCGTAGCTAAAGTCAGGATTTTCCTTAGACTTGCGGGCTACTACAAGCGTTTTGTAGAGAACCTTTAGCAGATAGCCTTCCTCTCACCACACTGATGAAGAAAGATTAGAAGTATTTTTGGACGCATGAGTGCGCATAAGCTTTTGAGGAGCTAAAGAGTCGTTTGACAAGGGGGCCTATCTTGATTTCGCCATGTGGTACATACGAATATGAGATTTATAGTGATGCTTCAGGGAGCGGCTTAGGCTGCGTTCTTCTTCAATTCAGAAATGTTATTTCTAATGGATCATGCTAGTTGAAAGTGCATGAGAGAAATTATCCAGTCCAAGACTTGGAGTTGGCGGCTGTGATCTTTGCACTAAAGTTATGGAATCATTACTTATATGGCGTGAAAGATAATATATTCACCGACCATTAGAGCCTGAAATATTTATTAGAACATAAGGATCTAAACATGTGGTAGAAGAGGTGGATGGAGTTCCTCGGGGACTATACCTTCAAGATACACTATACACCCGGGAAGGGAAATGTGGTCGCAGATGCCTTGAGTTGCAGGACTCCGACAAGGGCAAATTGGTTGCAGATATATGATGAGAGTCTAATCTAGGAGTTAGAGGCCTTAGTCATTTCTTGTGTTGACAATAATTCTACTACAAATGCGTGCCAGAATTGGACGGAGGTACAATATTACCTTGCTGACAGGTTTAAGCAAGCAACAGAACACGATGTGAGTATGAAACACTTTGCAGTGGTTGGGTCAAATTACCAATTCTTCGTGGACGACAGCCTTTTCAGAAAAGTTGGTCATTTGTGCATCCTGAATGTGGGTAAACTATGAAAAGAATTGATGTATGAGGCACACTTCACAAAGTACTCAATTCACCCTAGGAGCACAAAGATGTACAAGGACATGAAAAAGATGTTCTGGTGGTAGGGTATGAAGAAAGACATAGCTCTTTATGTGGCAAAGTGTGAGACTTGTGCTTTAGTGACAGACGAATGTCAGAAGCCTAGCAGTTTCCTGAAGTAGTTACCAATCCTAGTATGGAATTTCGATGATATCTGATGGAGACGATGACCCCCAGCATGTTGATGATGGTGTCGGCATGCTTATGGAAGATCCCTCATCCTCTCCAGTCAAGGATTTGGGCGTCGCGGAGACATTGTTGATCGATGCTACAAACTCTGCCCTCGGTGCAAGACGTCAACTTTATATTTATCTTGCTTTTATTTTACATATTTGTTATTGTTTTTTTCTTTTATATTTGGACTGCATTTAACCAGATTATTATTTTAATTTTTTTTCCTGTGTTTAGCCATTTGTTATTTTTAAATTTGGCTGCATATAGCCCAGATTTTGTTAAGCCTTATATAAGGCCATGCATTGGAGGAATTATGCATTTATGAATGAATTGAAAAAACCCTATTTCAAAATTGAATCTTCCCCTCCTCTCTTCCTCGCCGCCGTCCTGCCCTCTCCCTCCTAGTGGAATTCGGACACATCTCCTCCTCTCCCCCATCTTCTCCTCTACACAACATCTCTCCCTTCTCCTCTCCTACTCCCTACATCACCAAGCTTCCCTCTTTGAAGTTCAGCCAACAAAGGCTGCCCCATACAAGGGTTCGGCCAACCTCCAAATCCCCCCTCCTTGGTGATTTCAACCAAGATCAACAACTTCGGCAACAACGAACATTCTCCGGCATGACGCAAGGAAGGCGAATTAGTTTCTCTCCATTCTGCGTGACTCCGGTGGAACTGTAGAAGAGTGAGCCATATTAGTTCATCGGAATCATCTATTCTTATTGGGGTAATGAAATTTATACTTTTTGAGTGCTTCCCTTTTAGATTAATCTTGTGGTGGTTTACTTTGGCATTATTTGCGAAATTTTGATCTCATCGTCTTTTTAGATCCAATTGATTTTGTTGTTTCTCTTAATCAATTTAAATTCGTGAGGCTTGGCGGACCTAATTTTCTTTTTGTTGAGAGAGATCTACCTTTTTTTGAATCGTTATTTTTCGGCGGATCCCTTTTGGTACAACACACATTCCACCGGATCCGGTAGATCCCTTTCGCTTGAGAGGATATTAACTTATAGCTTCTATTCGATCTCCAAGGGTGTGACGAACCCGTACGTTTGCATTAGAATAATTAAATAACAAAATTGCGTGTGCTGCGATTTGGTTTGTGCGAGCGTAAAATTGGAACGTGAGAGAACGAATTAGTGTCGTTTGTCTGTGGCATTCCGTCGGGGGTCGAAGCCTGCATCAATTTAGTATCAGAGCCAGGTTTATGCCAATTTCTTAATTGAAACCATCCTATTTTTCTTAGGACGTCGACACGCACTTGTCTAGCACGTTTCGTTGATAAATAAAAAATAAATTTTTTTTGGTCTGCCAATAGCGGCCTAAAATTTTCATTTTTTTGCAATATTTTCTTTTTATCTAGTTTTATTAGAAAATATATCTTTTATAAAATTTTGTCCATTCAGGTCATTCCTCCATCTTTGCATGCGCACTATACTAGACACGGAGTATACCCCCTCTTCCTCCACTATCGAGGACGACCGGGATTCTGGTCACGGTATGACAGTGATTGATGAACTCCGCCAGGAGTTCACTGATCAGTTGACGACCATTAGAGAGATGCTTCACGAACTAAGATTAAATCAAGCAGCTCCCCATAATCTTGCAGCCAACCCATGTGACGAGGGAAACCACAATAATAATAATAATCACAATCTTGAGCTTGTCCCTCGTACTCCTTACGAATTTTATCTTACAAGGGCTGTGCGGGTCAAGCCCCCATCGTATGATGGACTCGGTGAACCCCAAGTGTTCTTAGACTACGTTATGGAGATAGTGTGCTACTTCGAGTGGCACAATCTGACCGACAAACAAAAGGTGCAAGTTGCGAGGATGAAGCTGTTAGGCCGGGCTAAAATATTTTGGCTAAATGAGGAGCGACGTCTAGGCATGGGAAATAGTTTACCACCCATTGATTGGGCAGGCATGAAGGCCATAATAATGGACGAGTACGTCCCTGCGTACCATCAGATGCAGATGTTTGATGATTTAGCTACCCTTAAACAAGGGAATAGGTAGGTCGCTAAATACATGAGACTTCTCAAGGACATGATGGTCAGGTGCAATGTAAGGGAGATGCCTGAGGTCACCCTATCTAGTATTTGTAAGGGGCTTAACCCCGACATTCAGAGTAAGCTCCTACGTTTTGGTCACACTAATCTAAACACCACCTTTAATGTCGCCTTGGATATTGAAAAGCATTATGCTCACAAGTCCAAGACTCGTTCTTTTCAGAGAGGAAAGTCCATCTTAGGAACTCCTCCCCCTTTCACCCATAAGGATAAGGGTAAGTTCCAGTCCACTGATTCAAACTCTGTTGTCATTACGGCTAGGAATATAAGAAACACAACTGGTGAGACAGTGCTTGTGGGTAGGATCAGCAAAACGAATGCTACTTGTTTTGCTTATGGTATTCAGGGTCATTATGCTAGTGAATTTCCTACCAAGCCCAAGCCCCTAGCCCTTTTAGATACCTTGTCTGAGCCCACTAAGCTCATGTATGAGGCCGGGGAAGAGTCTGGGTCATAAGGAGTTCCTAGCAATATCGAGGATGATGTTAACATGATGGTGATGAGGTGTATTTTTGTTACTCCACGTGCATCGGACGATTGGAATGGGACAAATATTTTCTCGTTAAATTATAAGAGTGAAGAGAAGTGGTGCAAGTTGATCATTGACAGCGGAAGCTATATGAATGCGATTTCAGAGAATGTAGTGGCACGGATGCTATATACCACCGAGCCTCATCTTCACTCCTATATGGTTTCTTGGGTAAAGAAGACATCCCTTCTTGTTTCAAAGCGTTGCTTGGTTAACATTACCATCAAAGATTATTCAGAGAAAATTTGGTGTGACGTCATCCCCATGGACGCATGTCATATTATGTTAGGACGTCTGTGGCTTTACGACCAAGATGTTAGTCATCTGGGCTGAGCTAACACCTACGATTTCAAATTTAATGGCAAGACCATTATATTGAAGCCCACACTTCCTAGGGATCCTACCGTCCCTTCTAAAGACATGCTAATTTCGGTAGAGAATAGAACTCTAAGTCTGATAGGTAAGAAGGAGTTTGCACGCGACACTTTTTCAGATGGTGTCATGTATATATTAGTAAGCTTGCAAGTATAGGAATATGCAGCCTCTTTCGATAATTTACCTCCTACGTTGAGGAATCTCTTAGAAGAATTTAAGGATGTGTACCCGGACTAGCTGCCGCCCCTGTGACCCCCATACATGACATCCAACATGCGATAGATTTCATTCCGGGTTCTTTGTTACCCAACCTTCCTCACTACCAGTTAAACCCTTCCACATACCTAGAGTTGCAAACCCAAATTTTTAACTTGTTAGGAAAGGGATTCATCCGCCATAGCAAAAGTCAATGTGTCGTACCCGCCTTACTTGCCCCTAAGAAAGATTGAACTTAGAGGATGTGCGTTGATAGTAGGGCGATTTACAAAATTACTTTTAAATATTGATTAACCATCCCTCAATTGGAAAACCTATTGGATATGTTAGCCCGGGCTACAATCTTTTCGAAATTAGACCTTAGGAGTGGCTACCACCAGATCCAGATTAGAGAGGGAGATGAGTGGAAGACCGCTTTCAAGTCAAAATATGGGCTTTACAAGTGGTTAGTGATTTGTAAACTCAAAGGAGTTTGTTAAAAAATCCGATCCAACATTGGCGGCACTATCTCCTCCCAAAGGAGTTTTTTATCGAATCCGATCATGAAGCATTGAGATTTGTCAACTCCCAACGCAAGGTCAGTCCCCGACATGATAAGTGGGTCTCCTTTCTACAGTAGTACACATTTATAATAAAACATCTTAAGGGGACTCTAAATCGTATGGCCGACGCCCTTAGTCATGTTACATTATTATTGTCCACGATGGAAGTGAAAGTCGTTGGGTTCGATAGGATTAAGGATGAGTATGCCCATTGTCCGGATTTCAAGGAAATCTATTTATCCGCTCAAAACGATTCTCCCACCACCATATCAGCCTTTTATATACGGGATGGTTACCTATTTAAGCATTCAAAGCTATGCATCCCGCGTTCTTCCCTTCGCCATTTCATCATTTGAGAGTTACATAGCTGTTGGTTAGGTGGTCACTTTGGTTGTGACAAGACCATTACATAAGTGGAGGACAAGTTTCATTGGCCTGGGTTAATGTCTATGGTAAATAAAATTGTGGGGAGTTGTCGTGTGTGCCAATTAGCTAAGGGTAACAAGACGAATGCTGTTCTTTACACTCCTCTTCTGATTCCCTCCATTCCTTGGGAAGATGTTAGTATGGACTTCGTTTTGGGTCTACCCGTCACTTTTAGATGTCATGATTTTGTCTTGGTGGTTGTAGATTGGTTTTCGAAAATGGCATATTTCATTGCTTGTAGCAAGACCAACGATGCATCCATATAGCTAAATTATATTTTAAGAATGTGGTTGCGCATCGGGGCATTCCTAAGACTATAGTCATGGATAGGGACGTAAAATTTACTAGTTATTTTTGGAAAACCCTGTGGAATCTTATGGGTACCAAACCTTTGTTTTCTTCAACCTACCATGCGCAAACGGATGGGCAAATGGAAGTAGTAAACCGAAGTTTGGGTAGTTTACTATGTTGTCTTATGGGTGACCATTTGGGAACATGGGACTTGATCCTTCCCCATGCTCAGCTTGCATACACTAATTCAAAAAATAGATCCACAGGATTATCCTCTAATGAAATTGTGCACGATTATAAGGCTTCAGTGCACTTAATTTAGTTCTGTTACCACCATCTTATAAATCAAGTAATTTTGTATATGAATTCGCTCTACATGTTCACAATTTACAAAAGCACATTCATTAAACTTTAACCACCCAATATGCTTCTTATCAATCTCATGCAAATGTGCATAAAAGAGCGTCTCACTTTAATGTTGATGATTTAGTCTTGGTGCGTCTCATCCCTGAAAGAATTGGTTTCAAGATACCCTAAACATCTAGAGGGGGGTGAATAGGTTCAATTTCAATTTTAATTAGGCAGATAAAATATAATACAGTTAGAGAAACTATGCTACAGCTATCACAGCACAGATCAAAACAAACACAGCCAACACAACATACACACAAATTTATAGTGGTTTCCCAAGAGATGGGTACATCGACTTTCCCCCTTCGTCTATCTAGCAGTATACTAGATTCGGCCTAACTCCCTTCTTTCTTCTCAGATCCTCAGATCTTACAACTCAGAACCTAGAATGGTTTATACAGCTCAGAATTCAGCAAGTCCTACAACTTAGATTCTTTCAGAGAATCCTACCTCAGAGTGAGTCCACACTCTACACTCAGGCCAGTAAGCCCTACCTCAGCCCTTATAACTAGGCCTACAACTCAGATCACACAGATTCTCCCTCAGATCTATAAAAGATCTTAAAGAATTGATTGAGAGAATGATTATTCTTCACCCAAAAAGAAAGAAAAATGGATGACGACTTCTTGATTAGATCTGGAATGAACTGGCTACTAGAGATCCAACCTGTCTTAGCTTCTTAAAAGTTTCTTGAATATGAACAAAGTATGGTTGATCTTCTTAAAAAGTTTGAGTCGATCCACAATCCAGCTCTTCTCTTCTTTCAGATGTGATTCAGAATTCTTTTTGCAAACTTGTCAAGGATCTGCCTTCTCTTTAACAATGACTTGTTGATTTGAGGATAAACCAGCTACTTAGTCCCGCTCTTTTTTTTGATAGAACATGTCTTTATATAGAACCCATCCGAGGTTAACGTCTGATCCTGTTCATAACTGCCTTCTGATAGCTCTGATAGATGTTATAGCTTTGTCATTTTTGACAGTTGTCAAGGCTTCATTCTTGACATCTAATACTTCCTCACTTTTATCTCAGCAGAATGTGTCGATACAAAACTTCATATGTTTCTACACAAATGGAACATGTGTCGACACAATTCTTAATGATGTCGACAGAGCTTCTGTAGAATGTGTCAACACAAGTCCAGTGTGTCGACACAATCTTCTTCCAGTCTTGACATAGTTGGTGTCAACAGAATTCTTGAGTGTATCAACACAAGTCCTGTGTGTCGACACAATTGCTGTAGACTTAATTTCTGTGTGTCGGCATAAGTCTTGTGTTTCGATACAATCTGGCTCCTGGTGTCGACACAATTCCTTCGTAAGTGGCGACACTTGTACTTGGAATATTTTTTTTGCATTTCTTTAGCCTGCACATTGAAACTCAACATCCCATCAAATACACAATAATGTATCATTGAGTTAAGTGAGTCTTCTCCAAATCAGGTACACAGTTTCCAATGTACCCAACAATCTCCCAATATTTGGTGAAGTCATAACCCTTAGTAAATTATATACACCACATATAATAAAACAAGAATTATGATGTAAAAAGTCATTAAAAAGACAGGATTAACCATGAACAGAAATAGCATGTAACAATATTATCACAAAATATGTTTCAATGCAGTAATCATGCATCACATAAAAATAAGTATTCAATATCAAATCATGGCTGAAATAAGGAATTCATGTTTTTATATATTTAGTAATTCAGAATAACAAGGATATAGGACAAAATTTTTTACATAGTCCTTAACCTAGTCAATCTAACCGTAGGATTGATCAGATTCCTTAATGACAATTCCTTTGCCAGACTGAATCCTAGCTTATACTTTAGCTTCTGTGTCATCATCCATATTCTTTTCTTTAAGATCCTTCTTCTTGAGCTCTTCAGCCTTGATCTTTTGCCTTTCAAGATAATGAAAAGGCTTTGGGAAATAGTTGCTAGGCTCCACAGAGTTTGCAGGTATCTTCCCAGCTCTGAGGTCTCTTCTGAACTGGTATATAACATCTCGTCGCTCCTGATATTTGCTCCATTCCTGTTCAGAATACAACTTTCCTCTATCATGCATATTCTTATTAACAGCATTACAAGAAGTCAGAATAATATTCCTGGAGGTTGGACTCCATTGTTCAAAATCAGGCTTTAATTCTGCCTATTCTCTGAACCTCTTCTTAGACAGTTGAGCTTCTCTATGAGCAACCCTTGCTCTTTATGCTTCTTTTTCTCTTTGTAATGCAGCTGCAGACATTTCTACATTTTCAAAAATAACATTTTGTGCCTCCATTGGAGAACTATACTTTTGTTGTACTGCATGCTGGATTTCTTCAAAGTATAGAGGTGGATATATGACTTGGGATACTTCCTGCTGAACCCCTTCAATGTAAGAAGGTTGAATTCCAGATTCAGTAGTGTTGTCATCATCACAAAGGGGTAGATAACCAATAGTTTATCTAATGTTATTGGTTATCCATTTAGCATGATCTGAGCTTACTTTAACTATAACACTCTCCCCCTTTATGACTTCTCTTTCCACATGGTCTCTCAGATCATCCTTGTGAAATCTTACCTGATTAGCTAGATAATTTGTTCCTTCATTATAATAGGTCTTGAACTTCTGCATTTGATCAGAGATTGCCTTTTGAGATGCTTGTATAGCGGTTTCGACCGCCGCTAAATCCTCTTTGATTTGTTTGTCAAACTAAGACTTTACTGTAACCATTTGTTCCTTGATAGCAGTTGCTTTACTCCCGAGATCTGTTAGAATAGTATTATGAAAGTCTTCTAGATTTTGATTCATTCTGATTTGATTTTCCAGGACATAACTTTGTTTTACTGCATTGTCCTCTATATTAGTCTTGGCCTCCTATTATTGCTTGGCCAAGTAGACTACAACATTACATCCCTTTTGGAAGCAATCTGTCATTTCCTTCTTGTTCAAGTTTACTTCAAACAAAAAGGATTTGATATCCTGGGCCAAGTGGAATTGTAGATCTTTGTTGTTCTCGTCCACATATTTTTCAAGAGTAATTCTCTGCTCATCCAACTTTAATTGCAGTTGCACTAAAAGTGAACTGAAGTCTACTACATGAGCTGGTGTTTGTGGGGCAGTCTTCAAGGATTTCTTATAGCCTGAGCTACTCTTCCTGAGCTCCACAAGTTTCCTTTTCTTTGCCCTGGAGTCTTCTTCTTCTTCAGAGGAATCAGATGAACTAGCTATGTCCACTGTTTCTTTTCGTCTAGGGTCAAGGATTGGCATCTCCCCCTCAGTTCTTGCTCTTTATAATTCAGGAAATAGTTCTTCCATTGTTACCTCTTGCTGCATCTGAACTGGTGGAATAACTTTCTTATTCTTAACTGGTGGCTCCCCATGGAATTCAAAGGTTTCTTCCATGGGTATTTCATTCTTAGGAACATTGTGTTGCGCATGTTGATCAATGACATTCATGAGAACATCCTGTGCTTCATTCTCAGTGCCTTTGGCAGCTTGATTGATATCCAATATTACCTCAATTATAGAGAGATTTGATGTTTCACTGTCTAGTTCAGCTATTTGGAAATTTGTATTTTGATCATTATCTCCCCCTGGAGTTGATAGCACTTGTTGATCTGGAAGTTGAATAGTCTCCCCCTGGATTTGATCCACAGAGATGTTACTTTTAGGAATGTTCTCCCCCTACAACTTATCATCAGTGCCAGGTTCTGGAGGAGATTTCCTTGTCCTTTCTAGTTCTTCTTCATCTGATCTGAATACAACTTCCTCCTCTGAATCACTAAAATATTCAGCTATCTTGGCTGGGGATTTCTTCTTCTAAACCGTCTTCATGTATTTATGAGGTGTAGAGACATCCTTGAACAACACTCTGTCCCACCTTGACAGTATTCTTAAGTCCATTATCCTCATATGATTTATCTTATTACCAGACTTCTGGTCAGTGTTTCTGGAATACAAGTTGCCAGATAGAGGCTAAGTATTCTACCCAGATTCGGCTTCTTAATCCCTTCCTTTATTTTCTCAAACATAACTACAGCCCAGTCAGTCTTTACTTTGAATATAATTATGGTCATGAGACTGAACATGTAGGCTGAGATCCTATCATGTCCTCCAAGTTTACAAAATATTTCCTTTCCCAGAATTTCTGAAAGGAATTTCCCTTGGGGGTTCATTCGCTTCCGTATCATTACTACCCCAATCTTGGTGGATGGAGATAAGCCACACCATTTTAGTGCACTAGCTATCATTGATGAATCTAGTTCATCTTCTTGTTTGATTTTACCAAGGCATTTGATTGTGACATTGACCTTCCATCCTTGAACAGTGGATTTGATTTTGGTGCCTATTGAATCTAGAGAATCATTCGAGTAGAACTCAAGAACTTCTTTCTTCCATATTCTGGTTGGTTCAGACACCAGATATTCTAATCCAGCCATTGTGATTAGATTAATTACCTCCTAGATTTCCTAATTCTCATCATCAAAAGCATGTCAAACTAGCTCATAACCCTCATTGATGTTCTCTTCCATCTTTGGCGTCATTGTTGTTTGTTCTTGATCGCACAGTCGACAGGATTTTGCTCTCTCCTATTTATAGGATTCTAGGAAAAGGAAGACCAAAAGACGCGCCTAAACTTAGAATCTTATGTATTGACACTTAGTTGCTTGTGTCGACACAAACTACTTAGGTCGCAATGGAGAATCTAAAGTCTCGACAGCGCTGTATCGACATAGACTTTTTGAGTCGACACAAAGTTTTATAGCTATGTCGACACAGAGTTCTCTTTTGTCGACACAACTAGTTGATAGTGTGGACACACGCCTTGTTGTGTTGACACAGATTTTATAACTTAGCCAAAATATACAGATTTTCTAGAAAACTAGAAATTCTATATACCTTTTGACTTTTTGATCTATTAGATTATTCCAGGTTCAACATACCTAATTCAATTTTAAAGCAATTGAATCTAGTTTCATCCAAAGGTTTGGTGAATATGTCAGCAATTTTATTATCAGTGTTGACAAATTATAAACTTATGTCTTCTTTTTCAACATGATCTCTAATGAAATGAAACCTGATTTCTATGTGCTTAGTTCTGCTATGTGAAACAGGATTTCTAGCAATAGATATGGCACTAGTAAAATCACAATATAATGGAGTTCCACTTACCTTGATGTCATATTCTTCAAGTTTATGTTGTATCCATAACAGCTGAGCACAACTACTGCCTGCATCTACATATTCTGACTCAGTAGTGGATATAACAACACTTGTCTGCTTTTTGCCGCTCCATGACACCAATCTTCCACCTAGGAACTAACATGTGCCAGTGGTGCTTTTCCTATCTTCTTTGCAACCTGCAAAGTCTGCATCTGAATAACCTGTTAGTAGAAATAACTATTCTTAGGGTACCAAAGGCCAAGATTTGGTGTGCCCTTAAGATATCTCAAAATTCTCTTTACAGTAGAATAATGAGATTCTTTTCGGCAAGCTTGATACCTAGCACAGACGCATGTAGCATACATGATGTCTGGCCACTAATAGTCAAGTAAAGAAGGGAGCCAATTATCCCTCTATACAAAGACTCATCTACAGGTTTTCCTGCCTCATCTTTGCCTATAGGCACACTTGACCCCATCGGAGTTCTCATGGTGGAGGCTGACTCCATGCCATATATCTTAATTAACTCCATTGTGAACTTAGACTGGGATATGGACAAGCCATCATCAGTCTGTCTTACTTGGAGTCCCAAAAAGAATTTCAACTCACCCATGCTGCTCATCTCAAACTTCCCTTGCATAAGTTTGGCAAACTTTTTAAAAAGGTTGTTTTCAATTGATCCAAAGATAATGTCATCAACAAATATCTAAGATGATCTTGCCTTTTGATTCCCTTAGGAATAAAGTTTTGTCTATTTTCCCCCTTGAGAATTTGTTTTCAACGAGGAAAGTAGACAGAGTTTCATACCATACCCTAGGGGCTTGTTTCAATCTATATAGAGCTTTCTTAAGCCTATAAACATAGTTAGAATAAAGAGGATCTACAAAATATGAAGGTTGTTCAACATAAACTTCCTCTTTTATGTCACCATTTAGAAATGCTGACTTTACATCCATCTGGAATACCTTGAACCCTTGGTAAGCTGCATAGGCAAAGAACAACCCTATTTCTTCCATCCTTGCCACTGGGGCAAATGTCTAGTCAAAGTCTATTCCTTCTTCCTTCCTGTAGCCTTTTGCTACCAGTCTGGCTTTGTTCTTGACTATAATGTCATTTTCATCTAACTTTTTCCTGTAGATCCACTTAGTCCCTATGACATTGTGATTCTTTTGTTTAGGAACCAACTTCCAGACTTTACATCTTTTGAATTGATTCAGCTCTTCCTGCATGGCATCAATCCAATTTGGGTATTGTATGGCTTCTTCAAATTTCTTGGGTTCAATCTGGGATAGGAAGCTTGAACATAGAACTGTGTTCATGCTCTTGCTTCTGGTAAGAACACCATGTCTTACATTACCAATTCTTTGGTATTATGGATGATCCCTTAGATGTTTAATTACTGGATGCAATCTGTCTATATCTTGATTTTCTTCATTCTCCCCACCAAGCTGTACTTCTTTGTCTTCATCATCAGCTTGTGGGTCTTGTACTCCCCCTGTACAACATCCATCATTTTCCTCATCCTATCTTGCAAGTTGGTCTTAACTGATGGTTAGCTTGTTCATCTTTTCCTTCAAACCTATAGAGCTAGAAGAAGTGCTAGACAACTCACAATCGATTAGCTTAGATTCATCAAATACTATATGGATAAATTCTTCTATAGCTTGAGTAGTCAAGTTGTAGATCCTGTATGCCTTACTATTATTGATGTACCCAACAAATATCCCTTTTTGGGACTTTACAGCAAACTTAGTTAAATAAGAATTGCCATTGTTAAGTACATAACACTTGCTACCAAAGATCCTAAAGTAGGATAAGTTTGGTTTTCTGCCCTTCAAAATCTCATAGGGAGTCTTCTTGTGGCTTTTGTTAATGGAATATCTATTGAGAACATGACAAACAATGTTTACTGCCTCAACCTAGAAATATTATGGGAGAGATGTGTCACATAGTAGTGTTCTACCAGCCTCAATTAGTGTTCTATTTTTCCTTTCAGCAATTCCACTTTGCTGGGGAGTACTTTGTGTTGATAATTTTTGATGAATCCCAAGTTCTTCACAGAACTTTGTCATGCATTCAGACTGAAACTCAGTCCCATGGTCACTTCAAATCTTAACCACAAAATTATTGAGTTCAATCTGTATTTGCTTAACAAATGTTTGGAAGACAGTTGGGTTTTCAGATTTCTTACTCAGAAAGAATACCCAGGCAAATCTGGAAAAGTCATCAACAACCACAAAGGTATAGAGTTTCCAACCTAGACTATGAACTGGCATAAGACCAAATAAATCCATATGTAGGAGGTATAAACACCTCACTGATTCTTTGATATCAAGACTTTAGAAGGAGGTCTTGGTCTGTTTGCCCTTTTGACAAGCTGAACATACACCCTCCTTCATTCACTTGACCTGAGGACCATTCCTCACTAACTCTTTACTAAAGAGATGACCTATAGTCTTGTTGTTAAGGTGAGCTAGCCTCTTTTTCCATTTGACACAATGAGAAGTTTTCTAATCTGTAACTAGGCAGACAGGAGAATCTTTATTCTCACACACAAAATTTAGACAATAGACATTTCCTTTTCTATAGCCTGTCAAGATAACCTATTTGTCACTTGACCTTCAAATCTGACACCCATTCTTAATAAAAGAAGTGTCATAACCAAGATCACTTAGTTTACTTATGCTTATTAGGTTATGTTGTAAACCTTTCACATAAGCCACTTGAGTTATAGTGATTGAGCTATTAGTAATTTTACCAAAACCTTTGATTACTCCCTTTTCTGATCCACCAAAGATAACTTTGGGTCCATCCAATATGGGAGTAAAGTCCTTTAGCATACTTCTAGTTCGAGTCATATGTCTGGAACATCCACTGTCCAAGTACTATATTGGGGTATGGTCACTTGGACTCACCTGCATAAAATAAAATTACCTACCCTTAGAGCCCCAATAGTTATTGGGTCCTAGGTTCAGGTTAGATTAAAATTTGATATGCTTTCCTGCAACTTTTCTGACAGGTAAGCTAGCATTTTTCTGGACATTAGTATTGTGCCAACAATCAATGGCATAGTGGCCCACTTTGCCATAGCACCAACACTCATATCTATTGTATCTTCTTTTAAGTACAGGCTTAACAGCATTGCTGTCAGCAGTCCTCAATTCTTTAGGAACAGTGGTCTTTTTATTAAGTGTTGGGGCTGGTGCATCAGACACAGATGATTCCTAAAGAACATGGTGTGTTTGCTCATTGGCTGCCCTATTGGCATTTGCACCCTTGCCATCCTTATCACCATGCTTATAATGACCATGTGTAATATTATGGTCATACCTGTTAGTAGGTTGCATCACTTTCCAAAAAGGAATAGGGGGTTATGATGCTAGTGGCTGAACTGGGGCTTTGTCTTTCCTTTTGGAATTAGCTTCCCTTATTTTCCCTTGAAGCATAATCCTTTCTTAACCTTTTGGGCAATGAAGTTATCAATTAAGGGTAAGACTGACTTTGGCTTTGAGAATTTAGCCATAAGATCCCTCTCTCGTTGAAGTCTGACTTCAAGACTCTTGATGTGATCATTTTTGAAGGCAATTGTTTCCATCTTAATGATCGTTATTTTTTAGGTTGGCTTACTTCCTTCAATTTCAGATCTAGCACTTTTGCTGATTCTGAAAAAGCTAACTTGAAAGAGGAAATTTCCTTAGCCTGCTTTTTGGCAAGGATTCTGCTTTTCTTAAAATCTTGCAACAGATCACCATACTTATCAATAAGTTGATCCACATCCCCTTCATATTAAGAATCATCATCAACTCTTGATGTTGATGCTTCTGATTCTGGCCAAGTATAATAATCAGAAACTGAAGATAGATAGTATACCTTACTAGGACCACGCTGATCCTAGCACTGATCTTCCTCAGACAGAGCCATCAGTCCTCTACAATGATGATATTCAATCCCATTTATAGAGTCCAGCATTTGCAAGAATTCAGTCTCTACAGAATCCTCTTAAGTTGTGAACAGTCCAATATAGGCTTCAGCTCCTCTTCTCCAGATTCTGATGATGAGGAGTCATTCCAACTCTTCTACTTCTTGGCAACAAAGGATCTCTCCTTCTTTCCCTTATTTTGATGCTTCTTCTTATCATGAGATTCCTTTCATTTATAAGGGCAGTCAGCTATTACATGTCCATGCCTGTTGCAACAATAACAAACAATCTTATAAGAAGGTAGTTTGCTTGGTTTAGTTCCATACCTTTCTTCCTTAGAAGATTTCTTCTTCTAGTAGTAGTCATCCTTGGAATGAGAGGAGGATGGCTTTGTTCTCCAATATTTTTTTCTCATGAATCTTTGGAATTGCCTTGTGAAGGTAGCAAAGTCTTCATCAGAATTGGGGATGTCTGATGTGTTGTTTTCAGAATTATCTGTGTTAACTTCAACAGCTTTCTTAGGAGGAGATGGAGACTTCCTCCTGTCCTTCTTTGTGGCTTGAACCTTGAAGGCCATAGATTTATCTTTGTACTCAGACCTATTACTTTTCTCCTCCTCCTTTCTGGCCATAAGCTGCATCTCATATTATAGCAATTTTCCAAATAGGGTTTGAGGAGATGTATCTGCAAGTTTGCCACTTCCCTAATGACACATATCTTGGTATCCCAGTCCTTGGTTAGTGATCTGAGAAACTTATGATTGAGCTCATATGTGCTGAAGACTCTTCCATAGGTCATCAACTCATTAACTATTCTGAAAAACTTCTTATAGAATTAAGTTATGCTGCCTGTATTTGTTTGTCTAAAACTTTCATATTCTTGATTTAACATAGACTTTCTATCCTCTCTTACTTCTTTTGTCCCCTCTATGTAGATAATCAATGTGTCCCAAATCTCCTTGGAGTTTTTGCAATGAACCAAGTTTTGGAAACTTGAGTCATCTATAACACTAATTTTTATGTTATGTGCTCTCTTGTCCATAGTGGCTAAGATGTTCTCATCCTTAGTAATTTCAGATTAACTTTTTGAGGTCTTGAGGATGGCGACAAGAACTGAAATGTTCATAGGAATGAATGGACCTTCTTGAATTGTGATGTAGAATCTTGGGTCAGATTCTTCCATGAATAATCTGTCTCTCTCTCTTTCCATAGGCCAAAGATTTCCTTTCTACATATGGGAATCTTCATAGATTCAAGTTCCTTGTGATTTTCACCTGAACCCATTTTGGAAAACTAATAACTACCTTAGAGATCAAATCAGACTGTTGAGTTTATTCTTGAGCAACCTCCCTCTGATACCACTTGAAAGAATTGGTTTCAAGATACCCTAAACACCTAGAGGGGGAGGAGTGAATAGGTTCAATTTCAATTTTAATTAGGTCGATAAAATATAACACAGTTAGACAAACTATGCTATAACTATCACAGCATAGATCAAAAAAAAACACAACTAACACACCATACACACAGATTTGTAGTGGTTCACCAAGAGATGGGTACATCAACTTTGCCCCTTCGCCTATCTAGCAGTATACTAGATTCGGCCTAACTCCCTTCTTTCTTCTCAGATCCTTAAATATTATAACTAAGAACCCAGAATGGTTCCTACAGCTCAGACCACAGCAGGTCCTACAACTCAAATTCTTTCTAATAATCCTACCTCAGAGTGAGTCCACACTCCTACACTCATGCCAACAAGCCCTACCTCAGACCTTATAACTAGGCCTAAAACTCAGATCACACAGATTCTACCTCAGATCTATAAAAGATCTTACAGAATTATTGAGAGAATGATTATTTCTTCACCTGAAAAGAAAGAAAAATGGATGAAGACTTCTTGATTAGATCTTGAATGAACTGACTACTTGAGATCCAACCTGTCTTAGCTTCTTCAAAGCTTCTTGAAGCTGAATAAAGTAAGGTTGATCTTCTTGAAAAGTTAGAGTCGGTCCACAATCCAGGTCTTCTCTTCTTTTAGATGTGATCTGAATTCTTTTTGGAGACTTGTTCAGGATATTCCTTCTCTTTAACAATGACTTTTTGATTTCAGGATAAACAAGCTACTCAGTCCCGCTCTTTTTTTAAAGAACATGTCTTTATATAGAACCCATCTGAGGTTACCGGCTGATCCAGTTCATAACTGCCTTCTGATAGCTCTGACAGATGTGACAGCTTTGTCAGTTATGACAGGTGTCAAGTCTTCACTCTTAACATCTGATACTTCGTCACTTTTATCTAAGCAGAAAGTGTCGAGACAAATCTTCATATGTGTCTACACAAATTAAACCTATGTCCACACAATTCATGATGATTTCGACACAGCTTCTGTAGAATGTGTCAACACAAGTCCTGTGTGTCGACACAATCTGCTTCCAGTCTCGACATAGTTTGTAACACCCCTATCCGTCACATAGCATATAGCAGTAGGTCTGGCCGGGGCCCGACGCCATATACCACGGACAGGCCAGTGCATTACTAGATGAAACCATTCAACCAATACACATGTCCTACAGAGAGCATCTAGTGGAAGCAATTTATTAAGTTGCAACAATAAGAACCCTACCAACAAGCATGAATGTCCGCTAACAGAAAACCTAGTAGGAATGAACTATAAAATAAACGAAAGTACTAGCCTTAAGGCCTTACAATAATTTTCTCAAATATAAGTGTCTTCCAAACCTTGACATGCAGGCTGGTCAAACATGAGAATACAAGAAAACACTCAAAAATTAGGCCTTCGAGGGCCGGCTCAACAACCTGGGCTTTAGCCTGCTATTTACCGCTCGGCTCCGCAGCACCTAAAAGCACAAATCACTGCAACGGTGGCAAACAAGAATAACGGTCAGCTAAAGCTAACCAAATTATAATGATTCCGCCCCCAAACCGGGGCGACAAAGCTTCTTCCTTGTACTTATTAGCAAAACAAGCAACATAGCGAATAAACATCACATCACAGGTGCACGCACACACGACCATACACCCCGTGCTCTCAGGGCACTCAATCGGCGAAGCCAGTCCGAACCCAGTCCGATCATTGACTCCACCACCACCCCCAGGGCGGCAAACCTCGTAAGCATTTAGTCTTTTCAGCCGTAGCCTAGACTCGATCTCCAAATCATCGGTAAGTACCGCGTTAACTTTAGGTCTCTTTAACTGAAATAGATGGAGCAGGTAGGGTTCCACCAGCCCGTTGCTCACCCCGACATGGCCATTGGTCCTTTGACACGGGAAAAGCTTCCCCAAGTCCCAACTATCGAAAAACACGGTACATAGGCCCGCTATATACCCGGCTGGCTCCCAGGCAACCAAAATGGAAGAAATGCGTTTCCGCCCAGATTTCCGAGTGCACCTTTGGGTTAATCTCAAAGATTTCCTTATGCATTCTAACGCATAGCAACCCGAAAAAAACAAAACGCATAGAATCTTCTCCGGCACAATATGCATAGCAAAACATCACCGATCCAGATCAACATGTACGGGTAGGCTTCACACACCATGACTATGTCCGTACTACGATTCCAGACTCTAACAAGGGGGACTTTACATATCTACCCCCAAGGAATACCGCAAACTCACCGCACACTCGCGGGAGCGGGTTTTCCCATGCAAAGGAAGAAGAGCTTCACATGCTCAAGATGATAATCGTTACCCTAGCGTTTTTCCTTGGGGCCATGGAAATCTACGCGGATGAAAAGCACCGTAATCTCCTTGCCTCCGTCGATCCGAAGCGGGATCGTGATTTGGAGCTCCGAAACTCCGCCAGTGACCGGATATAGCCCTTCTTCTTCCTCCTTGCTCTCTCCTCTCTCTAGATCTTAGAAAGAGAGTAACCCAAGATAAATGGGGTTTTCTAAGCCCTAAACCCGTATATATCCCTTGGGAAACAACCCCAAGTCGTCGGATCTCAAAATAAGGAAACAGATGGCTGTGATTCGGACTTGAAATCCAAGATCTGGGCCGAACACGCCTTGCGACACGCCCGTGTCCAAGGCCGTATCACCCATTTGCTGTCAAAACTTTCGCACCCCAAAAAGAAAACGGGCACTTGACACGCTCGTGTCAGGCTTGACACGCACATGTCATACAGTACACGCCCATATAACTGGGGGTGTTCCTCCATCGACACAGGTCCAAAACGACCAGAGCACGATACGGCTATGTGACACGCCCATGTCACACTCCGTGTTATAGACATGGCCTGGGACATGCCCGTGTCCAAGGCCGTGTTGCTGCCTTAGCACAACTCGCCAAATGACCCGAGAAGGACACGGGTATTTGACACACCTGTGTCGAATTCCACATGCCCGTGACGGACCGGAACATGCCTGGGATCAGGCCGTGCGCCCTCACTCAACGATCGTTGAGTGAAAGGCTTTGAGTGCCTGACATGCCCTAGGACACGCCCGTGTCCCAGGCCGTATTCACTACCCCGACGATCGTTGACTGCAATTTCGCCGACCACGCGGCCAACGCCAAACCCAAGCACGACACACCCTGGGACACACCCGTGTCCCAGGCCCTGTCACCTATACAAAATCCTAGATTTGGCTCAAAACACCACCCTTTCACTCTTTTGAGTTTCGGGGCATTACAACTCTCTCCCTCTTAAAAGAATTTCGTCTACGAAATTACCAAAGAAAAGATACACAAAACCAAAAGCGGTACCCGAGTTAAATAACTCCGGGTACTCCTCAAGCATGGTCTACTCCAATTCCTAAGAGAGATCCTCCCGAAAACAATTGTCCGACCGGACCTTGACCATCCTGATCTCCTTGCTACGAATTTGCTTGACTTCAGAGTCTGTGATACGAACGGGCTTGACCTTCATCGTCAACACTTCGTCCACCATTACTTGATCAACTGCGACCACCTGCGAAGGCTCTTGCACCGCCTTCCGCAATACTGATCTGTTGAATACATCATGTAGACCACTCAACTACACAGATAGCCTTAGGAGATAAGCCGCTTCGCTGATCCGCCCCAGAATCTCAAATGTTCCAAGGTATCTCGGGCTCAGCTTCTTCAAGCGTCATACCCGTGAAACACGCTTGAATGACTTTAACTTCAAGTACACCCAAACGCCAACCGCGAACTCCACGTTCCGAGGCTTGACATTTAAGTATTTGACTTGCCTAACCAGAGAAATCAGTAAATGCTCTTGAATGGTTCGTACCAATGAAGTAGCGTTTTCCCACCTCTTGCTTCTTGTACAACCTTGTCTCACCCGTTTCCAGCCACAACAATGACGTGTGACATTTTCTACCATATAAGGCCTCGAAGGGCGCATTTTGGATACTCGTTTGGTAGCTATTATTGTATGCAAACTCCACCAAATACAGATAGTGTCCCCACTGCTTCCCAAAGTCCAGAACGCACATGCGAAACATGTCTTCCATCGTCCTAATGCCCCTCTCGGTCTGCCCATCCGTTTGCGGATGAAAGGCTGTGCTGAACTTCAACTTAGTCCCCAGCATTCGCTGCATAAACCTCCAATCATTGAACGTAAAATTCCCATATCGATCTCCCACGATGCTGCGGGGCACACCGTGCAGTCTGTCTATATTATCCTCAAACATCTTCGCCAGTTTCTCCACCGGATCTTCCTTCCTATGCAGAATGAAGCGCAACACTTTTGTTAACCGGTCTACGATCACCCAGATGGCGTCGTTTCCCTTCTCCGACCTTGGATATCCATGCATAGAGTCCATCGATATGTCATCAAACTTCCACTCCGGAATAGGAAAGGATTTCAAGAATCCCCCTGGCTTTTCACACTCTGCCTTTACTAAGGCGCAAGTCTGACATTTAGTCACAAGGAGTGCCACAACCTTCTTGAGCCCTTGACACCAGAATATCTTCTTTAGATCTCAGTACATCTTCGTGCTCCCTATGTTAATTGAGTACTTGGTATGACCGTACACCAACTCCACCCGTAACTTATCCACGTTTCGGACGTACAAACGATTGTCCTTCCTTAGTAGTCCACCTTCAAATGAAAACTGTGAATTTGACCTATCCAATGCTGCATCCATGAGCTCCTTCATGCTGCCAAACAACTCCATAGCCTGCCGAATCCGATTATCCAAGCCATACTCAACTTACGTCTAGTTAAAAAATGCTTTGGCGCTAGTCTTATTGTCTACACAACAGATCTCTAATGCATCCAACTCCCGTATTAATTTCTCATCATGAACCCACAACCAGTTGGCCCGGGTGGGATCCCTGCGACTCAAAGCATCCGCAACTGCATTGCCTTTCCCGGGTATATAATGAATTTTTAGCGTATAGTCCCCCAGGAACTCCATCCATATCCGCTGCCTCATGTTCAAATCCTTCTGATCCAACAAGTACTTAAGGCTTTTATGGTCGGTATAAATATCGGCCTTTACGCCGTACAAGTAGTACTTCCACAGCTTTAGCGCAAAAATCACGGGCGCCAACTCCAAGTCGTGGACCGGATAATTCCTTTCGTGCACTTTCAGCTGACTCGAGCCATACACTATAACACTTCCATGCTGTAGCAGCACGCAGCCCAAACAACTGCCTAGGTAATCAATGTAAATCTTGAAGCCTTCGGTCCCACTTGGCTAACATAGAATAAGCGTCGTGGTCAACTATCTTTCCAGCTCCTCGAAAGCTTGTGCGCACGCAGGCATCGAAACAACTTTTGCTCTTTCCTCATCAAAGTTGTGAGGGGGTAACTCTATCCACGAGAAGTTCTCTACGAAGTGCCTTTAGTAGCCGGTCAGCCCCAGAAAATTCTGGTCTTCCGCACCGGAACGCAACACAGGACACTCTTTTATCATAACTATCTTTGCTTGATCCACTGTAACACCCACTCTACAAACTTTATGACCGAGGGACGCTACTTAGGATAACCCAACACTCGCATTTGGAGAACAAGGCATAGAGTTGGTTCCTCTTTAGCGTTTCCAACACCAAAAGCAGATGCTTGAGGTGATACTCTTTGCTCCGCGAGTACACCGATACATCGTCGATGAAGACGACCATAAAATTGTCTAGGTACTCCCTGAACGATCTGTTTATCAAATCCATGAACACTAACAGCACATTAGTCACCCCGAACGGCATGACCGTAAACTCAAAATGTCCATACCTTGTGCCGAACGCTGTCTTTGGGACATCGCTTTCCCTTATCCTTAGATGATGGTAACCGGACTTAAGATCCAATTTTGAATATACCGACGACCCAACTAAATGATCAAAAAGATCATCAATCCTTCGGATCGGGTATTTGTTCTTTTCTGTTAGCTTGTTCAACTCTCTGTAGTCGATATACAGCCGCAAGCTCCCGTCCCTCTTCTTAACAAAGTGTACCAGTGCGCTCCAAGACGACGAGCTTAGACGCATATACCCTTGCTCCACCAACTGGTCGAGTTGAACCTTTAGCTCCGCCATTTCCTTAGTTACCAACCTATAAGGAGAGCATGACGCAGGTTTGGCACCTAGCACTAACTCAATCATTAAATCGATCTCTCGCTACGGTGGGGCTCTAGGAAGACCGTCAGGGAGACACATCAGGATATTTGGATACACCCAAAATACTATCCAATGTAGGCTTAGGCTTCGAAGCCCCCTATGGTGGCAGTAACAATGCTTGCACGTCGAACACCTGACTCCCAAACTGTAACCTCTTTACGACACAAACTCTCTCTGCTCACATAGAACAACCATTAGGCAACAACACATTCAATTGTCCTTTATCATCGAAGGAGATACTCCGATGTGCAAAACTAATCCTTCGGACAAAAGGAGTGTGAAGTTCCCGTATTGAAACTATGCACTCACCGGGTGACCAAAAGTCCAAAACAAAGCCTAGAACTTCCATTCCTAAGCTAACACGCATAAGGTAACAGGTATAAAAAGTTAAATTGCTATCAACGAAACCATAGCTGACATCCTAACGGTCGGCCACAAGACCTCCTGCAGGCCAAGGATGTCCACCCTCGGTTGGGCCGGAGTATACAGTGATGTGGTAGACTCCACTGCCTTGCCCTTCTCCTCAGATGTTGCCCCCGACTTCTTCTCGGACATTGGGAATCCACTCCAACAATCTCGGGCATAGTTTCCCGGCTTTCCACAGTTATAGCATGCACCCGGGGTTTGTCCTGTAGTCGCTCCGGATGCGCTAGAGGAAGGGACTAGACCCGACATCCTAGCCTTTTTATACCACCTACGGTACCCAGATTTTGGGGAGCTCAGTATTTTCGACACTGTCTCCTTTGCACTAGAGTCTTCAACTGCTCCTGCCATAGCTTTCAATGTCTTCTGAGCACCCCCCTGATAATCTCGGGCAAATTTCCCTTTCTTGCCACAAGAATTGCAATTGTAAGTAGCCTGACTAGTAGATGATTTAGCCTCTTTTCTCAGCATTCTGTGGTAGGCAGTCCTTATCTTATCTGCAGGGTTTGGTACCCTATTCACTGGTATTTGATGAGTTTTCCCCAACTCTACTTCCAAAGTTCTGGCCGACTCCAACAAGGCTCGGAATCCCAATAGCTTTGATCCTAGCAGTAGGACACGCAACTCACTGCGCAGACCATTATAAAATCTATCAACTATAGACTGCTCGCTTTCCCACTCAAAGCCTGGGTAGCGCCTTATTATACGGAACGTCTGCAAATATTTGTCAACTGAGTGCGCTCCCTGCAACACAATCATGTTCATCTGCTGTGCTAAAGGGCCTCTATATGCCATTTGCTCCATCACACTGCCCGGTGTTGGGGCCATCACAGGGACAGAGGGTTGCATATTTCTTCCATGTTGTGCGTTGGTCACAGCGAACACCGCTTCAACTACCCTTCTTATGGTTTCAAAAGAAGTAGGAGTCTCAGGCACGTTGCTTGGTGCAGTACTTTTCTCAAAAAGTGTGCGTTCAGGCTGCTACGTGCCACTCCCGGACACCTAAAATCGTACAAAACACCGATAAGCGACCAAACAACATTCAAAATGCAATTATAGGAACACGAAGGTTCCTCAAACATGTGTATTTTCATTCCTAAGTGGACATTCATGGGTTCTTTTCATGTTATAACGATGACGCACACACATGTGCTCACCACCCCTTTAAATGAATTCGTCCATGAATTCATTTAAGCCCGATCGAAATCGGTAGTCTAATACAAAAGTAACACCCTTATCCGTCACAGAGCAAATAACAGTAGGTCCGGCCGGGGCCTGATGCCATATACCACGGACAGACTGGTGAGTAACTAGATAAAACCATTCAACCAATACACACGTCCTACACAGAGCATCTAGCGGGAGCAATTTATTAAGTTGCAACAATAAGAACCCATCCAACAAGCATGAATGTCCACTAACAGAAAACCCAGTAGGAATGAACTACAAAATACACAAAAGTACTGGCCTTAAGGCCTTACAATAGTTTGCTCAAATATAAGTGTCTTCCAAACCTTGGCACGCAGGCCGGTCACATATGAGAATACAAGAAAACACTCAAAAATTAGCCCTTCTAGGGCCGGCTCAGCAACCTGGGCTTTAGCCCGCTATTTACTTCTCGGCTCCGCAGCACCTGCAAGCACAAATCACCGCAATGGTGGCAAACAAGAATAACGGTCAGCTAAAGCTGACCAAATTTTAACGATTTCGCCCCCAAACCGGGGCGGAAAAGCTTCTTCCATGCACTTGTTAGCAAAACAAGCAACATAGCGAATAAACATCACATCACAGGTGCAAGCACACACGACCGTACACCCCGTGCTCTCAGGGCACTTACTCGACGAAGCCAGTCCAAACCCAGTCCGATCCTTGACTCCACCACCACCCCCAGGGCGGCAAATCTCATGAGCATTTAGTCTTTTCAGCCGTAGCCTAGACTCGATCTAAAAATCATCGATAAGTGCCACGTTAACTTTAGGTCTCTTTAACCAAAATAGATGGAGTGAGTAGGGTTCCACCAGCCCGTTGCTCACCTCGCCATGACCATTTGGCCTTTTACGCGGGCCAAGCTTCCCCAAGTCCCAACTATAGATAAACACGATACATAGCCCCGCTATATACCCGGCTGGCTCCCAGGCCACCGAAATGGCAGAAATGCGTTTCCGCCCAGATTTCTGGGTGCACCTTGGGGTTAATCCCCAAGATTACCTGATGCATTCTAACGCATAGCAACCCGAAAACAAACAAAACAAACGGAGTCTTCTCCGGAACAATATGCATAGCAAAACATCACCGATCCAGACCAACATGTGCGGGTAGGCTTCACACACCATGCCTATGTATATACTACGATTCTGTACTCTAACAAGGGGGACTTTACATATCTACCCCAAGGAATACCGCAAACTCACCGCACACTCGCGGGAGCGGGTTTTCCCATGCAAAGGAAGAAGTGCTTCACATGCTCAAGAAGAAAATCGTTACCCTAGCATTTTTTCCTTGAGGCCATGGAAATCTACGCAGATAAAAAGCACCACAATCTCCTTGCCTCCATAGATCCGAAGTCGGCTCGCGATTTGGACCTCTAAAACTCCGCCGGTGACTAGATCTAGCCCTTTTTCTTCCTCCTTGCCCTCTCCTCTCTCTAGATCTTAGAAAGAGAGTAACCCAAGATAAATGGGGTTTTCTAAGCCCTAAACCCGGGTATATCCCTGGGGAAATAACCCCCAGTCGTCGGATCTCAAAAATAAGGAAATGGACGGCTGTGATCCAGACTTAAAATCCAAGATCTGGGCCGAACACGGCTTGCGACACTCCCATGTCCAAGGCCATGTCACCCATTCACCGTCAGAACCGTCGCATCCCAAAAAGAACACGGGCACTCGACATGCCCGTGTCAGGCTTGACACACCCGTGTCATACAGTACACGCCCGTGTAACTGGGCGTGTTCCTCCATCGACACAAGTCCAAAATGACCAGAGCATTACACGGCTATGTGACATGCTCATATCACACGCCTTGTTCTAGACACGCCCTGGGACACGCCCATGTCCCAGGCTGTATTGCTGCCTTAGCACAACTCGCAAAATGAACCGAGCAGGACATGGGTATTCAATATGCCTGTATCGAATTCCACACGCCCGTGTCGGACCCGAACACGCCTGGGCTCAGGCCGTGCGCCCTCACTCAATGATCGTTGAGTGAAAGGCTTTGAGTGCCTGACACGCCCTGGGACATGCATGTGTCCAAGGCCGTGTTCACTGCCCCGACGATCGTTGACTGCAATTTTGCCGACCACGCGACCAATGCCGAACCCGAGCACGATATGACCTGGGACATGCCCGTGTCCCAGGTCGTGTCACCTCTACCAAATCCCAGATTTGGCTAAAACACCACCTGTCACTCTTTTGAGTTTCGGGGCATTACATAGTTTGTGTCGATAGAATTCTTGAGTGTATCAACACAAGTCCTGTGTGTCGACACAATTGCTGTAGACTGAATTTCTTTGTGTCTACCCAAGTCCTATGTGTCGACACAATCTGGCTCCGGGTGTCGACACATTTCCTTCATAAGTGTCGACACTTGTACTTGGATTTTTTTTTTTAATTTCTTTAACCTGTACATTGAAACTCAACATCCCATCAAATACACAATGATGTATATCATTAAGTTATATGAGGCTTCTCCAAATCAGGTACACAGTTTCCAATATACCCAACAATTCTTGAATGGTTGTTTTCGGCTCCATAAAAAAGTTGGCAAATCGGCGATCCACTCCTTTTAGAATTTTAAAGAGGTTAGGAGAAAACACATATCTTTTGGAGATACCCAATGATTGGGGTATATCCCCTATTTCCAATGTTTCATATTTAACACCTTATATTTCTCCACCACTTGATTTATCTGGCACTTCATTTATTCCGTCCACTGTGTCTTCTAATGGGTTGAGGGGTGAGTTGTGCCAATGATCGCTCTCGCCTATGGTTTCCACTAGAGGTACGTCTAATGTTGATGTAGAATCTTTTTCCTTCTTTGACTAATTCTTTTCCAAGGTTCCCCAAGACCTCCTTTTTGCCTGACAGGATACTCAAGGATGAAGTGCTCGCATCCCCAAGTGGTGACATTCTCCGCTACTTGATCCGATGGCGTGATCATCCGGCTTCCGATGACTCTTGGCTACTTGAATCGGAGATGGCTCTTTTGGATGATGTTCTTCTGCGCCAGTATGTTAAAGCAAACTCATCGGTGGTGAGTACTTTCGAGCGGGGGAGAATTGATGGAGGCGATGACCCCCTTGCATGGTGATGGTGGTGCTGACACGCTTATGGAAGATCCCTCTTTCTCTCCTGTCAATGACTTGCGGTGCCGCAAGGACATTGTTGATCGACGTTATAACCTCCGCCTTCGGTGCAAGACATCCACTTGATATTTATATTGCTTTTATTTTACTTATTTATTATTGTTTATTTGCTTTTAAAACATGACTGTATTTAACCAGATTATTATTTTAATTTTGGCCTATGTTTAGCCATTTGTTATTTTTTAAATTGGGCTGCATAGTGCCCGAATTTTGTTAAGCCTTATATAAGACCATGTTTTGGAGGAATAATTCATTGATGAATGAATTTAAAATAAGCCCTAATTTTAAATTGAATCTTCCCCTCCTCTCTTCCTAGCCGCCAACCTCCCCTCTTCTTCCTTGTAGAATTTGGCCACATCTTCTCCACTCTCCACTCTTCTACTCTCCACCAACATCTCTCCCTTCTCCTCTCCTAATCCCTTGTTGAGTACATTGAGAATTGTGTACCTGATTTGGAGAAGCCCTTTCAACTCAATGATATACACAATTTATATTTGATGTATGTTGAGTTTACTTGTGCAGGAAAATAAACTAAGTACAAATGTTTCGAAACACTAGACAAGTGTCGACACCTTTGTAAAAGCAGTGCTGAGATAAGGAATCAAGTTGTGTCAATACTCAGGACTAGTGTCAACACCCTAATTCAAGTAGTGTCAAGACAGGAAGCAAGCAATGTCGACACCCAGGACTTGGGTCGACGCAGTAAGTCAAGGAATCAAGCTATGTCGACACTCAGGTCTAGTGTCGACACATTTTACATAAGTTATGTCGAGACATGAAACCAGCTGTGTCGACACTCGGGACTAGTGTTGACACATTTGATACAAGTTATGTTGATACAAGAAGCTAGCATTGTCGACACACTATATTGGTGTCAACATCCCTATGAGAAAAGTGTCGACACCCAGTACCTGTGTCAACACAATCTAAGTACAGAAGTGTCAGGAATCAGAACTGATGTCAATAACTTCATCCAAAAGCTCTCAGACAAAAATTCTTCTAAGTCCAGAATTCAAAGCCTGAAGTTCTGACAACTGTCAGAACTTTCAGATGTCAGTGGATTAAGCGGGATAGCCGGTCACTCTTGCCAAAGCCTATATATGGAGACCAACACAACAGAAATAGATATACAACAATAATCATTCTTCTCATCCAAGTCTATCAGAAAAATTTCAAAAGAATTTTGAAGGTGGAGTGGAGACAGATCGTGGATCAACTTCTATCTTCTCCAGCCAAGTTCAACCCTACCTTCTCTTTCAAGAAGCTTTGAAAAAGCTAAGAAGGGTTAGACCATTTTCTTCAACCAGGATTAAGAGATAAGTTTACATATCAAGATCTGATCAAGAAGAAGTCACCAATCTCTTTCTTCCTGGGTGACATTTCAAAACACGAATTCCTTCTGTTATATTAATTTTGTAAGATCTATTAATAGATTTGAGGTGTAGGAGATTGATATCTCTTAATTGTAAGACTAAAATATAAAGGCTGAGGTAGGGATGTGAGCTATAAGAACTGGAAGGTTCTGAGGTTGTAGGGAAAGGGTTTTCCTGAGGAGTAGGAGTGGAGGATCATTCTGAGGTAGGGCTCTTGAAGAGGAACCTGAGTTGTAAGATCTTGAGGATCTGAGGTAGGACATTGTTTTGTCTAAGTTGTAGGAGACATTTGTCTGAGTTTGGCCGAATCTGGCTTATTGCTAGATAGGCAAAGGGGGAAAGTGGATGTACCCATAAATTGGGGAACCACTATAAAAGTACTGTGTTGTGTTGTGCTCTGATGTGTGTTGTGATTATTAAAATTTGTTTTGTGTTGTGATTATTAAAATTAGTTTTGTGCTGTGATCGGTAAGCTTAGATTTGTGTTGTATTTGGTATATCAAAAGTTCTCTTGAATATTATGGCTGTGTTAATTAATACAGTAGGAAATTTCTATGATTTAAAAGTAGCCAAGAATTAAATTGGACATATTCACCCCCCCCCCTCTAGGTCACTCTCTATCCTAAACAAACCCTTTACAATTAGTATTAGAGGGAGGTTCACTATGAAGGCATAACAGCCTAGTGAGAATCATAAGGATTAACAGAGATCAAATCATGGATCAAAGAGAAAACCATTCCATCAAACTCCCAGTCCGCTCTAAAGAAAACTTATGGATTTGGAAGGAAAGGGTTATACTCTTCATGGAGGCTGTTGATCCAAGAATGTACATCACAGTATTAGAAGGACCTTTCATACCTATGAAAGTGTCAGTTCTTGATGCCAACATTAGGACACCTAAGACCTTCATGGAGATGGACAAGGATAAGACAATTCTAGCCTCTATGGATAAAAGGGCTCAGAACATAATTGTTAGTGCTATAGATGACTCCACATTCCAAAAATTGATTCATTGCAAAACATCCAAAGAAATGTGGGAATTATTGATTGTATTTATGGAAGGAACTGATGAGGTTAGAGATGACCAAAAATCTTTATTAAACCAGCAGTATGAAGCCTTCAAGCAAGAAAAGAAACACATAGTGCCAAAGAGCTTTGAGAATTTTTTCAGAATAGTGAACAACCTGAGAACATATGGCTGGAGCTTCACCAATTATGAACTCAATGACAAGTTCTTGAAATCCCTGAATAAGGAATTGGACATTAAGATTTGTGCTATTAGAAAAATGGGAAACTTAGCCAATATAGACCCCCAAGTTCTATTTGGCAAGTTACTGTCTCATGAGCAATAGTTGAATCTTAGGAAGTCTGAAGAAGACTCAGCAAGAGCACATAATAGAGAAAAATCTTTGGCCCTAAAGGCTGAGACATCCAGGAAAGTCAGGGAGAAATCTGCTCCCTCAAAAAGATATGATACAGTCTCAGAATGCAAAGAATCTTCCTCATCAGGAGGGGACATAACTGAAGAAGAATTATCACTCTTCTCAAGACAATTCAAGAATATGTTAATGAGAAGAAGGCAGGGAAGCTGGAGACTCTTATCACAAGAATACAGATCACTATGAGAAACCCAGGAAAAAGAAATCTTGGGATAGGTATGGTTCTTCTGAGAATAAACACATTAAGACTAATCTTGTTTGCTATTGTTGTAATAGGCAGAGGCACGTCTGTAACTTACCTCAAACAGCTAGACCCCTAAGGGTGGTTTTATCATGACTAGGTCATGACAAAACCCTTGGAAGCCCAAGAAGACCAAATGAACCAAGGCATGAAGGGGGATCGAAAATCACCTTGGTCTGCAAATAGCTCATTTCAAAGTATAACCCCTAGGGTTTAGATTTATGGCTTCAACTTGACTCCAGGACCCCACCACAACACACCAAGTCCTTTAGGAGGTCCATAGGGTCACTAGAACCCATTGGGGTCAACTAAAGTGTTCAAGTTGACCAATGTCATCCCTAACACTAAAATGGTCAAAGTAGTCTATCTAGGGCAAGTGGACCTCCAACTTGCCAAAATAACCCCACCTAGACTCTCCTAACCCCCAAGGGAGGTCAATGGGTCACCAAGTACCCATTGGGGCCAACTAAAGAGGCCAAGTTGATTAAAAGTCAACCATAATCATAAAGTGGTCAAAGTGCCCTAATTAAAGGTCAAGTGACCTCCAAGGTGCCAAACCAACCCTACCCAACCCTTCCTAGATCTTAAGGGAGGCTAAAGGGTCACCAAGGACCCATTGAGGTCAACCCAAAAAGTCAAATTGACCAAAGTCAACTCAACCCTAAAATAGGTTAAACTAGTCTAAATGATCTAACCAAGTCCAAGCCACTTAGGCTAAGCCCAATTTGAGTGGCTCATTAACTTTAGGAGGCTGATATTTACATGGAATGTCATCTAAATTCTAGAAATGGTGACTAGGAGAGAGAAAATAAAGTTGCCCTTAAATGTAGGAGTGAGAAAGAAGAAAGAGAGAGAGGAATAATGGAGGAAGACCACGAGCCACTCCTTCCACCTCCTCTAAGCCTTCTTTGGGATTCCCTGTTCTTAGGATTCATCTCCCCATCAACTCCAACCCATAGACATTAAGTGGGGAACCCAACCACCATGGCCGACCACCCTTTCACCTCCCCTCCCATGAAAAAAAATATCCCCCCTATACACCCCCCATTCCCACTTTTGGCCAACCCATCACCCTCAAAACATTCATGGCAGTCGAATTGGTATATTGGATCAAAGGTTTAGGTGGAGGATCGAGGAATCGAGCAAGCTCGCCGGAGAAGGGAAATGCCACGGCCAACGGCCACCACCGCCGTCGTCGAACCCCAAATAAGGTCTACTTCTCCTCCTCTCCCCTTATGCTAGCATCCTAGATCAATAGGATTTGAAATTGAGCTCAATAGGGCAGATTTCCATTTTTGAATTCCATGAAAAAACATGGTTTTTATACTACTCGAGTTCGCCGGAAACCACCCCTCCGACGGCCGTGCCGCCCTCCGACGGTAGCCGCCACCTCAATGGAGGTTGTGGTGGTGGTGGCCGGTCGGGGAGGGGACTGGATCGCCGACAAAAAGCTTTGAAATACGCTCAGAGTCGGGTGAATCTTGGCCGCCGGCTGGAGTAGGAAGATGATGTCTTAGCCGTTTGATTGCTCTGTCATAAGAATGTTATAATTTTTATTATTAATAAGTGTTATTTATTCCCTTTACTGTACACTCTTTTAAATCAGAAAAACAAGGCCCTTAGGGGCTCAACCTTGAAAAGTGCCAACATAAAAATTGTAGCCCTTGAAGTCTACATTATTTTATAATTTATGTTAACCCATTTGGGTTTGTGGTTTGACCACAATAGTCAAAATGGTGCATCTATTCATAGGTTGATCCAGAGACAAATTTTAGTGCCCCCATTAATCCAGCAATCCAAATGACTTGAGAATTGTACTGGGGGTCACTATTACCTATACCTTGGACATATACAAAAATGGGAATTTTTAAAAAATAATTTTCTATAGTTTTTGTAAATATTTAATAAATCATGTATGATTAATTTACAGGGTCTATTGACCTCAAATACCTCCAAAATTTTGGTGGATGGTCCTTAGGGTCATTATATATCACTGGTAAAAATATCAACCCATTTAGTGTTGATTTGAATAAGTATTGTTGTGACCAAAGTTTGGACCCTTAAGGATATATTAGGGTAAAAGGGTGCTTAGGGCATGGAGGGGCCAATACTCACCCAAAGGGGATGAGACTTTTGTCAGAGTATCAAGGTCAGTTAAAACACCCTCAGTTGGAGTTTGGGGTGGATTAGAGTGGATTTGCCCTAGGACTCTAGTTAAAACCCTAAGGTTGAACTTTGGGGGTTTGTGAAAGACATAGGGTGATATTTTCTTATATGGACTTGGAGTCTAGTCCATGTGATCTTAGGGCGGTGAATAGCCCTAGGAAGAAATTTGGTGACATTTAGACACAGGCACACAACATTATTCAATTGGAAATTGTTTAGGCCTATACCTCTTTATGGAAAATTTAAAGGCCAAATGACCATGGATCTTTATGAAACTTTGGCAGTGAGCTTATATTGATGTTATTGTTCTCTGATAATTTTTTATAAATTTTGTATTGATATATTTGGTACTTTATTCACAACCCCAATGTTTGCCCTAATTGTAAGAAAATAAATTATGGATTTTTTAGTCACTGGAAAACTATGAAACTTAGTCAGTAGATATTTTAGTGCATTATAATGTTCTGTGAATTTTTATAAAATTATTGGAAGACGTTTCATTTAGGATCATTCACAATATGCCCTATGTTAAATATCTTAAAGTAATTTATTTATGTACCCAAATGGACTAAGTAAATTATTATTTTTGGTCAGAAGTCTTTTATGGTAACCTTAAACCTCTAGTAATTTATCATGATTTTTTGATGATTAAATTTAGTACTTCCTTCTTTACTCTAACATTATGGTAAATGGTTCAATATTTTGTCTAGAGGTCAAAACCTTTTTGGAAAATTTTGTAATTCCATTATTTACTGTTATTTTCATGATTTACACTTGTCATAATTTTTGTTAAGATCATATCATGTCAGAAAATTATACTTGGTGTTCAAAAGCACAGTTGACCTGATTTTGCAAAAAAATTCATAAATGCTAAATTAATTAGGAAAATTACAAGTTTCTGGATTAAGTCTAAAAATTTCATGATAGACCCCCAATAATTATTCTTGGGTATTTGGATGAATATTTGAAGGGGTCGCCACTCATGCTCATTATATAGCTTAGGTTGGTCAGCATATAGTAAAACTACAGAATTGTGATAGCATGCATGATGGACATAAAGAGTTGGGGGTTGATAGTATACTAATTTGGTAAGGTGAAAATGAGGTCATCATTAGGAGTCATGATTGGGAGGGTATTGGGTTGACTAGTGTTAAGTGGTGCTCGGGATCGACAAAAGAACTTCTTTCTTGTGGAGAGAGAGTCAAAATACACTAGGGTAAGATTTAGTATAACATTAAATGGGATTGGCTTAGGGTAGATACCAAAAATATTAAGTACCTTGCGAAAAGGAGCTTTGGGCTTCAACCCATCGTAGTTCATAGTGCCCTCGAGAACCCTTCACCTGGAAAGCCCGGTGCAGTCCAAGGTTAACGTTAAACCGTAAAATAAAAATGAATACAAGAGTAATTAGCAATATATTAGGACTTCACTTTCACTCACCCCGGTGACTTGGGATGTTAGATTGACTAGGTTAACCGAGTGGTAGGCTCAGTGGTTGTGGAAATGGGCAAGTTAGCGCGGTGAGTTGAAGTTTCGGAAGGTTATTATGACGGGCAGGTTAGTCCAGAGAGCCGATGGCTCAGAAATTCAAGGTTGCATGTGCATAAAAGGTGGTGGGTCTTTTATATTAGAAGGGAGATCGCACCGACGTCGATACATTGACTCGGCAAGTGTGTTTCTCACTTGTTTCTAGAGGTAGGTCAGCATAGTACGTGGAGACTCTGGTGTGTCCTTCAGAGGCATACGTAAGGGCAAGGCCTGGTTGTGTGAATACCCACCTAGGATTGGGGTGGCCCGACCCACTGTCTCTGTTGGCCATGGTGGAGGCTCCTGGGGATAATGCTAGCTTCCAAAAGGGGGAACTAAAGGTCTATGAGCAAAGAGTCATATGCGTGTGTTGCACTTACGAGAATCATGGCATAACATATCCCTACACTCATACTTGCATATAATCCTGACACCCCATCATATAAATTGGTATGAGACTTTTTATACAATGGGAGCCTTACAAAAGACCCCTTAACCTATAAGTTTGTATGGGCATTCATATAAATTAGGTTCCTTATTCCATAGTTTACTTTACGTGTACTTATTTCTCAACATTACTTATTTACATTACTGCTTCCCTATTATAACTCTTTTGTACATACACCTGCTAGGGTAGTTATCACCTGCTTTTCCACTCTACTTTTATCCTCCCCGTAAGGTGCCTAGGAGTCGTCGTGGTGAGGCGAGGATGATAGTGGCTTAGTCTTTTGACTAACGGTCGGTGGTCCACATCAATTTAGGGGATCGAGCAGCAGGAGCATCATAACCGACAGGACAAGGAGGCAGGACATGAGGAACAGTTACTGCACACTACCACTACTACATAGCGATGGGTCGAGAATGGATTTCAGTTTGCTTTCGCTAGATGTGTGAGTTGTGTGAGAGAGATTATATGTATTAGACATGTGTCGGGCTTAAGGCCACTCTTCTACTCTTTTTTATAATGTGTACTTATTGTGGACTTTGCTGTGATCTTCATTGCTCTTATATATATATATATTAATAGTGAGGTGTGATCTGTGGACTTGTATTAATTACTATTTCTTTGGTGATCATTAATGCCGGCAGGATCGGCGTTTTGTAGTGAAAACCAGCGCAAGTGTCGGTGTCACCGTAAAACGGCCATTCTTTGCGTAAGACCTAATGGCGTAGCAAAAAAAAAGGGGTCTCACAAACTCGTAGGCGATGTCTGAGCCGTTGGATATTGGCCAGGTGGATCTTGGCCAATGTCTGAAATACGCTCCAGGTTGGGTGGATCTTGGCCACCGGCTGGAGGAGGAAGACGATGTCTGAGCCATGGATTGCTCTGTCATAAGAATGTTATAATTTTATTATTAATAAGTGTTATTTATTCCCTTTACTGTGCACTCTTTTAAATCAGAAAAAACAACACCCTAAGGGGCCAACATGAAAATTAATTTTAACCCATTTGGGTATGTGTTTTGACCAAATCACTCAGAATGGTGTTGTCTATACATAGGGTGATCCAACGACTAATTTCAGTGCCCCCATTAATCCATCCATCCAAATGACTAGAGATTTGGAATGGGGGTCACTCTTACCTATAACTTTGACATATCCAAAAATGGAAATTTTTAGAAAACTTTTTTTTATAGTTTTTGTAAATATTTAATTAATCATGCATGATTTAATTAAAAGGTCTTATGTCCTCAAATACCTACAAAATTTTGGTGGATGGTCCTTAGGGTATTTATATGTCACTTGTAAAAATATCAACCGATTTTGGGTTGATTTCAATAGGTAATGGTGTGACCAAAATTTGGACCTTTAAGGGTAAATTAGGGTAAAAGGGTGCTTAGGGCATGGAGGGTCCAATACTAATCCAAAGGGGATGGGACTTTGGCAAGATCCTCAAGGTCAGTTAAAACACCCTCACTTAGATTTTTGGGTGGATTAGGGTGGATTTGCCCTAGGACCCTAGTTCTAACCCTAAGGTTGAACTTTGGGGGTTTGTGAAGGACATTGGGTGATATATCCTTGTATGGATTTGGACTCTAGTCCATGTGATCTTAGGGTGGTGAATAGATTTAGGAAGAAATTTGGTGACATTAAAACACATGCACACAACTTTAATCAATTGGAAATTATTTAGGCCTATACCTCTTTCTGGAAAATTTAAAGGTCATATGACTATGGATCTTTTTGAAACTTTGGCACTGAGCTTATATTAATGTTATTGTTCTTTGATAATTTTTTTATGAATTTTGGATTGATATATTTGGCACTTTATTCACAACCCAAATGTTTGCCTTAATTGCAAGAAAATTAATTATGAATTTGTTACTCACTAAAAAATTATGAAACTTTGTCAGCGAATATTTTAGGGTACTATAATGTTCTGTGAATTTTTCTAAAATTATTGGAAGACATTTCATTTAGGATCATTCACAAAGTGCCCTATGTTAAATATCTTTAAGTAATTTATTTATATGACCAAATGGACTAAGGAAATTGTTATTTTTGGTGAGAAGTCATTCATGGTGACGTAGGGATATCAGTAGATACCCGGCGATCAATGGAGTCACGAAAATAACCTCTCGATAAACTGACTTATATCCGCTCCCGACCCTACGTCCGCACTTTCCACAATGTGAAACCAAGCAACAAATAAAATACGGATAGCCACCCGTGGAGTGAAAGGACAAAGGCGATAAGCTAGGATCCGATCACGATAAAGGGACGAATATTGCATCTGGACAAGCGAGTTGTACCAAAGGAGATCAATCCAAAATAACGATCAAGACAAGGAAGATCTCCCCCAACCAAAATAGCGAGGTTCGCCAAACCCAAACAAATTTAAATCAACTAGAAAGTAAATGATAATCGATTAGAGGCTATTACGACGCATTCAATGCTACCGAAATTACACCAACGCATAGCCACCACAAGAATATCAAGAAGGAAATCACAAGCGGTAGGAGTTTCGTTACCCAAGTTAGAATAGGTGATTCTAACTATCTAATCTCGATCAACCGTTCATGGTTCCTTCGGAAGCGAGGAGGATGAGATGAGGATCTCCGCCTTAGAAGCGTCACGCCCAAACCGAAGCCTTTTCAAGACTTCTCCGACCACAAGAATCCTCTAGGAGAGATGGAAGCCGACCCTCGAGGGGTTCTCGATTTTCTTGAGGGAAGAGGAAAGGGGCGGTCGGGTTGAGGCCAAAACGTGAGAGGGGAATAGGAGGGGGTGGCGGCTTGGTGGAGAGGGAGAGGTGGCCGAGAGATATGGTGGAGAGGGGACGTGGTCGGATCGGGGGAGGCGGCGATCTGTAGAGAAGAGGCGCGGGGTGCGGCCGAGAAGAACGAGATCGGGAAAAAAACGAAGGGCGTGAGGCCGGCGGCTAGAGAGGGGGAAGAGGGGATTAATAAGAGGGGATTTTAGGGCTTTCTATTTCCTTTTTCATTCTACCAAAATAAAACAACACTCAAGCCTATATATAGGCTTGAATCAAAATCCGGCTATTTGCAGCCCAATAGCAGAAAATTAAAAAGTTATGAAATACGAAAATAAGTGCTCCCAAACAATGAGCAATATAAATAACGACTTCTAAATTATTTATCGGGAGTGTTGCGCCGCGGGCGTAAGTTGTAGCGTCTAAAATCCCTTGGTGGAGGCGAAGGTGGGTCTTCTGCATCCGTGTTGTCGTTTGCCTCCGCATGTTGTGGGCCGTAGTCTCCATCAACCCTCCCCCGCCCGAAAGAACTCATCACCGATGAGTGGACTTGAAGGTACTGGCGTAGGAGATCATCATCCAACCTGGCCAACTCCAACTCAAGAACCCAAGAATCATCGGAGGCCGGCCGATTGCGCCATCGGATCAAGAAGCGGCGCACGTCACCATCTGGAGAACATAGTACATCATCTTGAAGAATCCTGTCCGGCATTTTGTGTGTCCTGGAAAAACTTGGAAAAGCGTTAGGCAACAACTGCGGAAAAGCTTTTTCATCATCCAACCATGTACCTCCGTTGGATACCAATGAAGAGGGCGATCGATAATTACACTCACCCCCCATCCCAATAGATTGTTCAGTGGAACTAAATGGAGAGAGAGATAAATCATGTGGCGGAGCAAGATATGGTGTTAAGTTAAAAACATTAAAAATAGGGGAGATTCCCCAATCGTGTGGTAACTCTAACAGAAAAGCATTTTCCCCTAAATTCGGAAAGGTCCCGCTCGCCGGTTTGCCAATTTTTTTATGGTGCCCGAAGGCAACCGTTCAGGGAGTAGACGTACCATGACCAGATCGTCAACCTTTAAAACAGACGCTCGATTATGTATGTTAGCTGAAGCTTGATAAGACGCGTATTGAGTGACTAAACTCTCCCGGATGAGCGTGTGTAAGTCATGAATATGAGACGCAAAATCCTGTGCGAATTGACTTGATTTATATGACGGTGGTAAAGGGACTAAGTCAAGAGGCACAGGTGCCTTGTAACCGTGCACGATCTCATTAGGGGACATTCCCGTAGACCTATTCCGGGAATTGTTGTAAGCTAATTGGGCGTGGGGAAGGACTAGGTCCCAAGTACCTTTGTGGTCTCCCACAAGGCAATGTAATAAACTGCCCAAACTTCGATTCACAACTTCTATTTGCCCATCCATTTGCGGATGGTAAGCGGAAGTAAACAGGAGTTTGGTGCCCATAATGCGCCAAAGGGTCTTCCAAAAATAACTCGTAAATTTTACGTCCCTATCCGTAACGATAGATTTCGGAACGCCGCGGTGACCCACTACTTCCTTAAAATATAATTGCGCCACGTGTGAAGCGTCGTTGGTTTTATTGCAAGCGATGAAATAGGCCATCTTGGAAAAACGATCTACCATAACTAAGATCGAGTCGTGACGTCTAAAAGTGACCGGAAGGCCCAGAACGAAGTCCATACTAACGTCAGACCACAGAATAGAAGGAATCGGAAGAGGAGTGTAGAGCCCCGCATTTGTCTTGTTCCCCTTAGCCAATTGGCACACACGGCAACTTCCTTCAACTTTATTAACCATGGCCTTAAGACCGGGCCAATAGAACTTATCCTCCACTAACGTGATCGTCTTGTCACGGCCAAAATGTCGCCCTAAGCCTCCACTATGCGATTCCCACACAATAAAGTGGCATAGGGAGGAGCGGGGAATGCATAGCCTCGCATGGTTGAACAAATAACCGTCACGAATATAAAACGAAGTAATGGTTGACGGCTGGTTGTCTTGGGTGGAGAAGTAGATATCCTTAAAATCCGGGCAGTGGACGTACTCATCCTTAATTCGGTCAAAGCCAATCACCTTAACCTCTAACGTGGCTAGTAATAATGATAAATGACTCAGGGCGTCGGCCACACGGTTTAGGGTACCCTTAAGGTGTTTTATGATGAATGTATACTCCTGGAGGAAGGAGACCCACTTGACGTGCCTAGGACTGACCTTGGATTGGGAGTTAATAAACCTTAGCGCCTCATGGTCGGATAAAATGACAAATTCTTTAGGCAACAAATAATGTCGCCAATGCTGGAGGCATCGGATGACTGCGTAAAACTCCCGATCGTAATTAGAATAATTGAGTTTCGGGCCTGCCAATTTCTCGCTAAAATACCCCACGGGGTGGCCTTCCTGGCTCAGCACACCACCAATTCCCACCCCTAACGCATCACATGACAACTCAAAAACCTTGGAAAAATCAGGTAGTCGGAGAAGGGGGGCCTCCGACATACACGTCTTAATTAATTGAAACGCCTTAGTGGCCGTGCTTGACCAAATAAAGTCACCTTTTTTCAGGCACTCGGTTATGGGGGCCATAATGCTGCTAAAATCCTTAATAAATCTCCGATAGAATGTGGAAACTACGAACGTCCCTAATGTTGGCGGGCTTGGGCCAATCTCTAATGGCTTGCACCTTCCTAGGATCTACGTGGATTCCCTTCGAGCTCACTATGAAGCCGAGGAACTCAACCGAAGACACGTGGAACGCACACTTCTTAATGTTCACAAACAATTTCTCCGTTCTCAACGTGGTAAGGATGATCTTCAAATGCATTTCATGGTCGATCGTGGACGTGCTAAAGACCAGAATATCATCAAAATATATCACGATAAACTTTCCCATAAAGGGTTGGAAGACATGGGTCATCATCCTTGAGAAAGTGCTGGGGGCATTAGAAAGTCCAAACGGCATGACAAGCCACTCGTAGAGCCCTTCCTTAGACTTAAAAGCGGTCTTCCATTCGTCACCTTCCCTAATGCGGATCTGATGGTAGCCACTCCGAAGATCCAACTTGGAGAAGATCGAGGCTCCGGCCAACATATCTAACAAATCATCTAAACGGGGAATGGGGAAGCGATACTTGACAGAGATCTTATTGATCGCTATATTATCCACACACATCCTCCACAAACCGTCCTTCTTGGGGGCAAGTAAGGCGGGAACGGCATACGGGCTCATGCTGTGCCGGATAAAACCCTTCTGCAATAAATCCGAAATCTGGGCTTGTAACTCTAGGTGCGCGGAGGGATTTAGTCGGTAATGAGGGAGGTTGGGTAAAGAGGAACCCGGGATAAAGTCTATAGCATGCTGGATGTCTCTCATGGGTGGTAGCTCGGACGGAAGCTCGTCCGGATACACATCCACAAACTCCCACAAAAGTTCTCTTAATGCCAGGAGTAAACCCTCAAAAGAGACCACCTCTTCCCTAGCTTGTAGGCACACTAGCGCATATAGGACCCCGTCCATGAAAGAGGTTCTCTTAAACTCCTTCCGGCCTATTAAGCTTAAGGCTTTCTTCTCAATCGAGACGACCGTACCCTTGGAGGGGACCGATGGGTCCTTTGGCGGGGCGGGCTTCAAAATGACGGTGCGGTCATGGAACTTGAACTCATAGGTGTTTGCCCTACAAAAATGGGTGACGTCGTGGTCATATAACCAGGGGCGACCCAACAACACATGACAGGCATCCATAGGGATGACGTCACACCAAATCTTCTCTGAATATGCCTTGATGGTAAGGGGCACCAAACATCGTTTTGACACCGGGAGGGACGACTTGTTCACCCAAGCCACCTTATATGGGTGTGGGTGGGGTTCAGCCGATAGAGACATACGCTTCACTGCAGCCTCAGATATGACGTTCATACAACTACCACTGTCGATAATCAACCGACACCACTTCTCACCACACTTGAAGTTCAAGGTAAAAATATTCGTTCTGTTTCAATCGTCCAATGCTCTGGGGGTCGCCAGGATACACCTCATCACCAGCATATGGGAGTCATCCTCCATATCACTAGGTATTCCGTCTGAATCACTCTCTTCCTCCGCCTCGAACGTAAGGTCGTCCGACCCGCCAGTGGAATCTAGCTAGGCTAACGGTTTGGTCTTGGTAGGACAGTCACTAGCGTAGTGCCCCTAAATACCGTACGTGAAACAAGTGACGTTCGTCCGGGTGACCCGACCCACGGGGACTCTCTCACCTTAGGGGTTTCTATTATTTCTAGCCGTTACCACAATAGAGGCCGAATCGGGGGATCGGTATCGTCCTTTATCTTTCGTGGTGGTCGCGGGAGGTGGGCCTAAGATGGACTTTCCCTTCTGAAACGAACGCGTCTTACCCTTAAGCATATTATGTTTCTCGATATCTAAGGCGGCGTTAAAGGTGACGTGCAGGTCGGTGTGACCATAACGCAGTAATTTTCCCTGAATGTCGGAGTTTAGCCCCTTTCGGAACCTAGAGAGGGTCACCTCGGGCATCTCCTTAACGTCACACCGAACCATCATGTCCTTTAGCAGGCTCATGTACTCTGAGACCGATCTATTCCCCCGAGTGAGGGTAGCTAAATCATCGAACATTTGGATTCGATGGTATGTGGGGACATACTGCTCGGTAAGTTTGGCTTTCATTTCGTCCCAACCTATGGGCAAATCCCCATTCTCTATCCTCAGACGACGCCCCTCATTTAGCCAGAATATTTTGGCGCGCCCAAATAACTTCATTCGTGCGACCCTCACCTTATCAGCATCACTCAGCGTATACCACTCAAAATAACATTCCATCTCCATGATCCAGTCCTGGAAGACTTGGGGGTCCCCCAATCCATCGTAGGAAGGTGGTTTGACTCGAAGGGCTCGAGTGAGATCAAACTCATACGGTGCTCGCTGAATATACTCATTTGGAGGGTTGGGATTAGGATTGGGATAAGGAATGTGGTTTCCTCCCATCCGAGGGTTACCGGGAGGATTACGGGGTCCCCCTTGCGCTAGACCCATTCCGTGAATCGCTTCCCTAAGGGCCATCATTTGCTCCGTGAGGTCTTGTCGGAGCACCTCAATCTCCGTGAGATCATGAACATCATCCCATTCATCCGCCATGGTGGAAGATGTGGGGGAATACTCAGGCCCTGACCTAGTGCGCATGCAAAACAGAGACACAAGTTTGAGTCAAACGTAGCTGAATTAAAAAACCCCTTAATTACTAGAATTTTTTTTTGTTGATTTTGACTACTTACAAGCAAGCAACGACGCGGAAGGCGGGAGTCGATTAAGAAATCGACTTCAACCTGGCTCTGATACCAAATTATCGTAGGGATATCAGTAGATACTCGACGATCAATGGAGTCACGAAAATAACCTCTCGATAAACTGACTTATATCCGCTCCCGACCCTACGTCCGCACTTTCCACAATGTGAAACCAAGCAACAAATAAAATACGGATAGCCACCCGTGGTGTGAAAGGACAAAGGCGATAAGCCAGGATCCGATCACGCTAAAGGGATGAATATTGCGTTTGGACAAGCGAGTTGTACCAAAGGAGATCAATCCAAAATAATGATCAAGACAAGGAAGATCTCCCCCAACAAAAATAGCGAGGTTCGCCAAACCCAAACAAATTTAAATCAACTAGAAATTAATTGATAATCGATTAGAGGCTATTACGACGCATTCAATGCTACCGAAATTACACCAAAGCATAGCCACCACAAGAATATCAAGAAGGATATCACAAGCGGTAGGAGTTTCGTTACCCAAGTTAGAATAGGTGATTCTAACTATCTAATCTCGATCACCCGTTCATGGTTCCTTCGGAAGCGAGGAGGATGAGATGAGGATCTCCGCCGTAGAAGTGTCACGCCCAAACCGAAGCCGTTGCAAGACTTCTCCGACCACATGAATCCTCTAGGAGAGAGGGAAGCCGACCCTCGAGGGGTTCTCGGTTTTCTTGAGGGAAGAGGAAAGGGGTAGTCGGGTTGAGGCCAAAACGGGAGAGGGGAATAGTAGGGGGTGGCGGCTTGGTGGAGAGGGAGAGGTGGCCGAGAGATATGGTGGAGAGGGGACGTGGTCGGATCGGGGGAGGCAGCGATCTGTAGAGGAGAGGCGCGGGGTGCGGCCGAGAAGAACGAGATCGGGAAAAAAAACGAAGGGCGTGAGGCCGGCGGCTAGAGAGGGGGAAGAGGGGATTAGCAAGAGGGGATTTTAGGGCATTCTATTTCCTTTTTCATTCTACTAAAATAAAACAACACTCAAGCCTATATATAGGCTTGAATCAAAATCCGGCTATTTGCAGCCCAATAGCAGAAAATTAAAAAGTTCTGAAATACGAAAATAAGTGCTCCCAAACAATGAGCAATATAAATAACGACTTCTAAATTATTTATCGGGAGTGTTGCGCCGCGGGCGTAAGTTGTAGCGTCTCAAATCCCTTGGTGGAGGCGAAGGGGGGTCTTCCGCGTCCGTGTTGTCGTTTGCCTCCGCATGTTGTGGGCCGTAGTCTCCATCACATGGTCTCCTTAAACCTCTAGTAATTTTATGATGATTTTATGATGATTAAATTTAATACTTTCTTCTTTACTCTAACATTTTGATAAATGGTTCAATATTTTGTTTGGAGGACAAAATATTTTTGGAAAATTTGGGAATTCCAGTATTTACTGTTATTTTGATGATTTACACTTGTCATAATTTTTGTTAAGACCATATCATGTTAAAAAATTGTGCTTAGTGTTCAAAAGCACAGTTGGCCTGATTTTGCAAAACATTTGATAAATGATAATTAATTCGGAAAACTATAAGTTTCTGGATTTAGTCTAAATATATCATGATAGACCCCCAATAATAATTCTAGGGCATTTGGATGAATATTTGAAGGGGTCACCAGTCATGCTCATCATATAGCTTATGTTGGTCTGCATATAGTAAAACTGCAAAATTGTGATAAAATGCAGGATAGACATAAGGAGTTGGGGTTAATATCATACTGATTTGGTAAGGTGAAAATCAATTCATCATTAGAAGTCATGATTGGGAGGGTGTTGGGTTGACTAGTGTTAAGTGGTTCTCGGGATCGATGAAAGATCGTCTTTCCTATGGAGAGAGAGAGTAAAAATACACTAGGGTTAGATTTAGTAGAACATTAAATGTGATTGGCTTTGGGTAGATACTAAAAATATTAACTACCTTGTGAAAGGGAGCTTTGGGCTTTAGCCCATCGTAGTTCCTAGTACCCTCGAGAGCCCATCATAGGGAATGCCATTGGAAGTCCAAGGTTAACCTTAAACCGTAAGACTAAAATTAATATAAGAGTTATTAGCAATATATTAGGAGTTCACTTTCACTCACCCAAGTTACTTAGGACATTAGCTTGACTAGGTTAACTAAGTGGTAGGCTTGGTGGTTGTTGAAATGGGAAAGTTAGCCCGGTGAGCCGAAGACTCAGAAGGTTGTTGTGACGGACAGGTTAGTCCGGAGAGCGGATAGCTCATAAATTAATGGTTGCATGTGCATAAATGTTGGTGGGTCTTCGATATTAGATGGTTGATCGCACCAATGTTGATACGTTGACTCGGAAAGTGTGGTTCTCAATTTGCCAAGGAAAAGACTTTTGGTTGGTCAGCATAGTACGTGGTGACACTGGTGTGTCCTTGAGAGGCGTATGTAAGGGCTAGGCCTGGTAGTGCAGATACCCTCCTAGGAGTGGGGTTGCCCGACCCACTGTCTCCATTGGCCACTACAGAGGCTCCTAGGAGTTAAGCTAGCTTCCAAAATGGGGGAACTAAAGGTCTGTGCGCATAGAGTCATGTGTGTGTGTTGCACTTGCATGAATCATGGCATAACATATCACTACACACATACCTGCATATAACATGACACCCCATTGTATAAACTAGTATGTGATAGCTTATACGATGAGAGTCTTGCAAAAGACCCTTTAACTTATAAGTTTTTATGGGCATTCATATAGTTAAGATAACTAATTTCATAGTTTATTTTACTTGTACTTACTGCTCTACTTTACTTGTTTACATTACTGCTTCCTTGTTATAGATCTTTTGTACATACACCTACTGGGGTAGTTATAACCTGCTTGTTCCACTCTACTTTGTTGTCCTCCGCTTTCATCCTCCCCGCACGGTGCCTAGGAGTCGTGGGGGTGAGGCGAGGATGATAGTGACTTAGTATTTTGACTAACGGTCGGTGGACAACATCATTTTAGGTGACCGAGCAGCAGGAGCATCAGCACCGACAGGACAAGGAGGAAGGAAATGAGGAGTAGTTGCTGCGTACTACGACTACTATATTGCGACAGGTCGAGGATGGATTTAAGTTTGGTTCCTCTTAGATGTTGTGAGTTGAAAGAGAGTGATCAATTGTATTAGACATGTAGTGGGCTTAAGCCCTTTTCTTTTCTACTCTCTTTCATACATTATACTCACTATGGACTCATGCTCATTTTTATATATATATGGTGATCTCTGTGGACTTAACTTGATTGTCGTAACTATTGCACTTCTACTTATTTGATGATCATTAATGTCAGTAGGATCGTCGTTTTGTAGTTATGACCACCCCGAGTGTTGGTATCACTATAAAACGGCAATCCTTGGCATAAGACCCGGCAACATAGCAAAAAAATGGGGTATTATAATGTCATTACTAATTGCCCAGTAAAAGGGAAGGAGAAAAAGTCTGAAAATTGGAAGACTGGACAGTACAAGAAGGTTGATAAAAGCCTCATGGCCAAGAAGCAATCCACTATTTCAGATAGTGAGACAGATTCATCTAAATAAGAAGAGAAGGAGACTGTTTTGGGTTTAATGTCTATTAAGGAGTCCAATAACAGAAGAAGAACCACACTGTCATCCAGTGATAGTGAAGACTATACTGATCAAGGGCTGATGACCCTTGTAGAAGAAGAAAATCAGGTTTGTTGAAATTCTGCCAAGGTAAAACCTCTTACTGCAAGTTTTGCCTCAGGATCTAGATCAGTATAAGAGAATGAATTATGTTCACTCTCTTTTAATTATAGTGAGCATGGTTCAGATTCTGAAGCAGGTTTCAACACACTCATCAATAGATATGGGAAGTTGTTGAAGGCCTTGATTACAAGAAAAGAGCTAGTCATGGAACAAGCCAAGGAATTCTTTGCTATGCAATTTTTCTAGTAGTGGGTGTAAGATATATCGAGGATAATAAGATCAATAAGAAACCTGATCCTAAGGGTAAATCCCCAATGGGTCTAGCTAAGAAACAAGCCAAGCATCGGACTTCTAACAGATGCAAGGGATCAAGTGTTCCTGGACACATGAGTTCTGAGTGCACCACCAGCAAGGTCAATAAAGAGCCTTGCCGGGAAGGACAAAAATCTAATGTCTATAAGGCCCACAGACCACCACAAGGAGTGATTAATCCAAAAAGCTAAGGAATTCTTGGATCTGGTCCTAGTGCACAACACTTAAACCTGAAAGGTAAGGGTTTAAATGTTGCACCTCTACCATGGAATCTGAATATCAACTCTAAGTTGCCTAGAAGTACAACTTCAAAGGTGTACCCTAAGAGATGATATAACAGATTTGAATGTTGGTGTTGTGAGAAGGTTGGGCATTTTGCCTTAGATTGTTGATAACATCCAACAACATCCTAATTTAACTCACAAACTCATCTATTCAGAAAGCATGTTGTGCTTCACATAATGAAGTCTAAAGGGAACCAAGGCCCCAAAACTATTTGGGTGCCTAAGGATAATTAATTTTGTGATTGAAGGTGGATCCAAGTAGCACAGTAATGCCAATATGGTACTTGGACAGTGGCTGTTCAAGGCATATGACTGGAATAAGAAGTCTGCTAAGGGATTATGCTTCAGTAAAGAATGGAACAAAAGTAATCTTTGGAGGTTCAGAAAAAGGACTCATCAAGGGATATGGTAACATTTATAATGGTCTAATAATAATCACAAAGGTGGATTATGTGGAAGGATTGAACCACAATCTAATAATAATAAGTCAGCTTTGTGATATAGGTTTTGAAATGATATTCCACAATGATAAGTGTCTGATAAGGAGTGCAAGTGATCATCTTGTTAGGCTCTAGGAGTGGCAACATTTATTGTCTATTTTTTAAGTATAAATGAGGATTCTCCTGTATGCCTAGTAGCACGTGAGAAAGACTCTTTGTGTGTACAATGGCACAAGAGGCTAGCTCACTTAAATTACAGAGCTGTGAGCAAGATATTTTCTATGGACTTAGTTAGAAATGGACCCCAACTAAAATGCTCCAAAGAAGGCTTGTGTTCTGTATGTCAAAGATGTAAACAGATAAAAGTCTCCTTTAAGAGCATTCAGTCCAAAGACACTAAGAGGTGTCTGTACTTATTTCATATGGACCTATTTGGTCCTATACAAATTCTTAGTTTAGGTAGGAATTCTTACACCTATGTGATTGTAGATGATCACTCTAGATTTGCTTGGGTATTCTTCCTAAGGAGAAAGTCTGAAACCCTTGACATTCTTGCTGATTTTTTCAAACAAATTCAAAATGAAAAGGGTTGTTCTGTGGTCAAGTTTAGATGTGACCATGACACAAAATTTAAATCTGAAAAAATCACAAATTTCTATAAAGAACTAGAGATCCTTCAAGAATTCTCCTCTGCCAGAACTCCCCAACAAAATGGTGTTGCTGAGAGGAAAAATAGAACTCTCATCGAGGCTGCTAGAACAAAGCTAAGTGACACATCTCTCCCAGAATATTTCTTGGCTGGGGATGTAAACACTGCTTGTTATGTTCAGAATATGGCCTTGATCAACAAAAGTCACAACAAGACTCCCTATGAACTAATGAAAGGCAGAAAACCAAGTCTGTCCTATTTCAAGATCTTTGGAAGTAAGTGCTTTATCTTAGACATTGGGAAAACTTATCAAAGTTTTCAGAGAAGTTCTATGAAGTTATTTTTATAGGCTATAGTAATCATAACAAGGCATATATGATCTACAACTTGAAACATCAACTGGTAGAAGAATCAATTAATGTTGTTTTTGATGAAACTTTAGTCTTATATTCTAAACTATCTTATAATTCTAGTTTAAAATATGTTTACTCTAAGATGAAAAAATTAAATATAGGAGATTCATCTAATATAGAATTAGAGGCTAGAGATAATGTTGTTGTTCTTATAGAAGACACAGTCACTAAAAAGGGGAAGGAAGAGATTCATCCTTCTCCACCTTAAGATCTAGGTGATGGTAAGAATCTGCCAATAGCTATTAAACACCTTAGAGATCATCCCATTGACCAAATAATAGGTGATTCAAGGCTAGGAGTGACTACTAGGAGTAGACATCATAATGAGTTTATGTTCTTTATATTTCTCTCTCAGATGGAAACAAAGAAGTATGAAGAAGCAAATTCAGACCCCAACTAGATTATGACAATGCAAGAAGAGCTTAATCAATTTGAGAGATGTAAAGTCTTGAGTCTAGTTCCTAAACCCAGAAATCACAATGTCATAGGAACTAAGTAGTTATATAGAAATAAATTAGATGAGAATGGAGTCATAGTTAAAAACAAGGCAATAATTATGGCTAAGGGATATAGACAAGAGGAAGGAATAGACTTTGACCAAACCTTTGCACCTGTACCTAGGATAGAAGCCATTTGATTATTTTTAGCATATCTAGATTACAAAGGATATAAAGTGTACCAAATGGATGTTAAATTTGCATTCCTAAAAGGTACATTGAAGGAAGAGGTCTATGTAGAACAACCACCATGTTTTGTAAATCCTAAACTTAACTCTCGTGTCTTTAAATTACATAAAGCGTTGTATGGTTTAAAATAGGCACCTAGATCCTTGTATGAAACACTATCTACCTTTATCACAGAGAATAAGTTCTCTAAGGGGAAGATAGATAAGACATTATTCCTAAGGGACATCAAAGGTTCAAGCATCCTAGATAAGATTTATATAGATGACATCATTTTTGGTTCTGCTAATGAGCTGCTATGTTGAACATTTGGCAAGCTTATGCATGGAAAGTTTGAAATGAACAGCACGTGTGAGATAAAGTTCTTCTTTGGATTCCAAGTTAGACAATCTAAAGATGATATATTCATCTCTCAGTCTAAGTTAACAAAGGTGTTGATAAAGAAATATGGTATGGAAAATTCTTCTACCATAAGAACCCTGATGGGTTCCTCAGTTTCACTACACCAGGATGAATCTGGGAAACCAGTGGATGAAACCTTGCATAGAGGCATCATTGGATCACTCCTTTATTCGACAGCTAGTAGACTAGATATCTTGTTTTCAACATATGTCTGTGCTAGGTACTAAGCATTCCCTAAAGAGTCTCATTATACAGCTGCTAAAAGAATACTAAGATGTTTAAAAGGCACACCCAATCTTTGACTTTGGTATCCTAGGAATGGTGATTTTGATCTAACTGGATACACAAATGAAGATTTTGCAGGATGTAAAGAGGGCAGAAAGAGTACATCGGGAACTTGTCAATTTTTGGGGAGAAGACTCATCAGTTTGAGCAGTAAGAAGAAAACAAGTATAGCTATTTCAACAGCTGAGTCTGAGTATATATCAGTTGGGAGCTGTTGTGCACAGTGACTATGGATTCAGCATCAACTCCTGGACTATAATGTACAACTAAGTAAATCTATTATGTATTGTGATTCAACTAGTGCAATCTCAACTGCTAATAATCCTGTTTCTCATAGTAGAACCAAACACATAGAAATCAGATATCACTTTCTTAGAGAACATGTTGAAAAAGGCAATATTTGTTTATATTATACTCCAACTGAAAATCAAATTGCTGATATATTCACAAAACTCTTAGATGAAAAAAAGTTCAATTTCTTCAAGTTTGAGCTAGGAATGTTAAATATAGAATAACCATTTTCATTGGTACCTAAAAAAAATCCCTGTTCAACTTGTATAAGTTAAGTAACAAAGTCTACCAACCTAAATAAATAAGTAAGACATCATAAATGTCAAGAATCAACATTTAAGAAAAAAAAATTTTGACTAAGTCAAAAATTGTGTCAAGACAACAGAGTGTGTGTTGAGACAGTTGAAAAAAGTGATGAGACACCAGAAAATGTATTGACACTTTAGATAGTAATGTGTCAAGACACCAGAATGTATGTTGACACTGCATAAATGCAAAGTGTCGAGACACTAAAATAAGTGTTGAGACATAAGGGTGTGGAGACCCTAAGGTGTGTGTCGAGAGACATAATCCTTGTGTCGACTTAAGTCAACACATCTTGACAGACAACTTTCCTTGTGTCGACATTAGTTATTCACCCAAAAATTAAGAATAATCTAAATACAGCGCGCCCTTTCAATTTCATGGAAGATTTGACTATAAAAGGGGTGTGAGAGTAGAATTCAACTAGCTTTCTTGATCTCATGAACTTTTGATCCCTGAGTGCCGAGACCTAAAATTTCTTTAGTCGACACATCTCTTTCTCAATTTCTTCACTCCAATGGCTCCCAAGGCTGACGTTAACATCTTCGAAGGATACGAACTTGTTCGTAATGGATTCCTCACATCGACTGAAAAAATTAAAGAGGTAATATCCCTAATCACAGAAGCTGGATTGGAATTCCTGCTCTCAGAACAATCAAATATTTTGAAATGAGAAGTTCAAGAATTCTTCTTCAATGCCAATATGGATTCTAATGCTGAGAAGATTAAGTCTAAGGTAAATGGAACAAAGGTAAAGATCACCACCCGCAGACTAGTCAAAATATTTCACTTATCATAAATTGATCAAGAAGATTGCTTGGAATCTGGCAAGATTGCAGAGACATTGATGTGGTGTGGATTGGCCCCAACCACAAAGATAGGAAGCACTTTGGCAAGGAAAGGGATGAATATCCAAGGTAAATTCTTGTTAGAAGTAATATGTAGAGTGCTGCTCTGCAAAACAGGAGCACATGACAGAATTTGTGCGTCAATGTTTGAAATGATGACCAGAGTTATATTTAAAGTCATGATTAACTGGAGCAAGATTGTTTTTGAAAAAAAGCAAAGATTATTAAAAAGCCCAATATGGGAAGAATTATAAGTCTCTACCCGGTCTAAGTCATTCCTGACAGTCTTAATCTTAAGCTTGGATCAAAGATAAACCACAAAAGAAGGATGGACCTGAGGATTTTAGCAAGATGGGACAGAGTTTTGACAAGGGATGCACCAAAACTTGGGAAGAAGGAGAAAAAGAAGATGGAGGTAGTAGTTGAGGAAGAAGATTCTTCCAGTAATTCTGAAGCACAAGTTAGTTTCAGTTCAAATAAAAATTATGATGAAGAACAAGAGAATTCTCCAATTCCCTCACCTAGAACTGGTGATCAGGTGCAGGGGGGAGAATATACAAGATAAGGATCCAATTGAAGGGGAGAACCTCAATGATCTGCCAAAACTTGAAATAGACACAATATATACAATAATCATGGAAGTTGTATAAGAGCTGGAACAAATAATGGTTCTAGAAACTGATATGTCTGAAAGAGAGGTTGAAGATACAATCCCCAAGGTGACTGAAGAAGAAATAATTCTGAATACTTATTTAGATGTTTAGGGGGTGACAATTACTACTCTAGAGGACCATGTTCCTGATAGTATAGTACTACAAGAAGAGACACACTTGGAAAACATCAATGAAGAAGGTGATATGGTTGAGGGGGAGTTTGAAGATCAGCTCCCAACTACTAAACATGCTAAAGAGCCAAAATCTATTGAGGTGGTAAGTTCTTCTGAATTTGAGGAGGAAGAAGCCACTCTGTTGAAGAAAAAGAAATTATCTGAACTGAAAAAGAGAAGTAGGAGTTATAAAAGGATTATTTAGTCTTAATCAACTCCAGCTCCTGCTATGGATTCAAGTTCACTACTAGTGCAACTATTGTTTTTGCTTGTCAGCACAGAACTCAACTGTAGAAGTGTGTAGATGAAAGAAACAAGGAGTTGCAGTTTCAGTTTGCTCAGGACATTAAGTATATAAGATATTAAGTAAATCTTCTAAAGACAGATATGACTGATTTATTCCAGAGGGGAGCAAATTATGTGGTTTAAATTACAAAAAAACAGTAAGAATCAAAGAAAACTGAATAAGAAATAGCAATTAAACAAGGCTATGTCATGGAAAATAAAAAAGAATGAATGAAAATATGATAATTATGCATGATACTACTTTGGCAGAAATAAAGACACAAACTACTGCTTTGGAGACCAAGATAATTCTTACTATAAAGGACATGGAAACTCAGCACCAAACTCATTCAGCCTCTTTGATTAAGGATATTAAGGCTTCTGACAAAGATTTGGATGACCATTTATAGAAAGTAAAGAATTTTGTAACATCAAGAATACATTATCTAGATGGTCAGGTAAGATTTCATAAGAATGATTTGAGAGATCATATGGAACGAGAAGCCAAAAGGGTAGAGAGGGTAATGATTAAGGCTATCTCTGAGTATGCTACTTGGATTTCTAATAGCATCAGAGAGACTCTTGGCCATCCTCCCCTATGGTATTATGGAGACCAAACTGCTGAGTCTGGTTGCCAACCAGCCCATTATGAGGCCATTCAAAATCCTGGACAATTCATGTAGATACCATCTCATTTTGAGGACATTCAAGATGTTGTCTAAACCATGTACAGTCCTCCACCTCAAGCTCAGAATATAGTGTGTGAAGAGGTGGATATGACTGCATCTGCTTTGCTTAAAGAAAAATATGCTCAGCTGTCAAAGAAAAGGTTCAGGGAACAAGCAGAAGCTAGACCTCACTTTGAACAATAGAGTCCAATTTCAGGATCAATTATACTCACTATATGGAAAGAAGTCAATACTAATGTAGCTGATAGGGGGAAATGGTACACATAGCAAGAGTGGGCTAAGCATTTAAAGCAGCAGGAGGTCATCCAAAAATTCAGAAATGATCTGAAGGAAGGGAAGATCTCAACTAATTCTATTTAGCCCAGCAAATACTTTCCCAAGCCATATCACTATTTTGAAAGGCAAAGGCTTAAGGAGTAAAAGTTCTCTAAAGCTAAGATTGACAAAGAAAAAATGATTGCTGATGACAATGAGCCTGAAGTTAAAGCTAAGATACAATCAGGAAAAGAGATTGTCATTAGAGAGCCAGATCTTTCCTAGTTTTAATTTTCTAAACATTTGTAATTTTATTTTTGCTTTAAAAGAATAGTATAATAAATCTGAAAAATGTAATCTTTTGACAAGATATAATGAAAAAGTTGGGTTGCACTGAATTCTATCAGTGTTATCAATTGTGTTACTTTATATTTTGTTAAGCACTGTTTTATTTTTATCTTTATCATCATAGTTTGGTATCATGGTGTATATCATTGGGTTATGACTTCTTCAAATACGGGGAGATTGTTGGGTACATTGGAAATTGTGTACCTGATTTGGAGTAGCCCTTTCAACTCAATGATATACACAAATTGTATTTGAAGTATGTTGAGTTTACTTGTGCAGGAAAATAAACTAAGTGCAAAAGTGTCGAGATACTAGACAAGTGTCGACACCTTTGTAAAGGAGTGCTGATACAAGGAATAAAGTTGTGTCAACACTCAGGACTAGTGTCGACACCCTTATTCAAGTAGTGTCGAGACAGGAAGCAAGCTGTGTTGACAGCCAGGACTTGGATCGACACAGTCAGTTAAGGAAGCAAGCTATGTCGACACTCAGGACTAGTGTCGACACATTTTACAGAAGTTATGTAGAGACTGGAAACCATCTGTATCGACACTCAGGACTACTGTCAACACACTCTATTGGTGTTGACATCCCTATTAGAGAAGTGTCGACACCCAAGACTGGTGTTGACACAATCTAAGTACAGAAGTATCATCACTCAGAACTGATGTCAACAACTTCATGCAAAAGCTCTTAGACAGAAATATTTCTAAGTCAAGAATTAAAAGCCTGAAGTTATAACAACTGTCAGAACTGTCAGATGTCAGTGGATTAACTAGGACAGCCGGTCACTCTTTCCAAATCCTATATAAGGAGACCAACACAACAAAAATAGATATATAATAATAATAATTCTTCTAATCTGATTCTGTCAGAAAATTTTAAAGGTGGAGAGGAGGATGATCGTGGATCAACTTTTATCTTCTCCAGCCAAGTTCAACCCTACCTTCTCCTTTAAGAAGCTTTGAAAAAGCTAAGAAGGTTTAGACTTTTTTCTTCAACCAGGATTAAGAGAGAAGATTACACATCAAGATCTGATCAAGAAGAAGTCACCAATCTCTTTATTCCAGGGTGACATTTCTAAATACAAATTCCTTCTGTTATATTAATTTTGTAAGATCTATTAAAAGTTCTGAGGTGTAGGAGATTGATATCTCTGAGTTGTAAGTCTAAATTATAAAGGATGAGGTAGGGCTGTGAGCCCGGGGTAGGAGAAGGGGTATTTCTCTTAGTTATAAGAACTGGAAAGTTCTGAGGTTGTAGGTCATGGGTTTGATGGCGACGGCCACAAGGACGGTCAACATGGGACAGAAGTTGTCGATGATGCGATGCCAGCCAAGGACTTGCGGCTCTGTAGTGGTCATGGCTACAAGCTTCGCCCTCGCAATAATACCAAGGCTACATTTTGATTTTCATGAGCTTGGGTGAGCCTTTATCCGTTTCATGCTTATTATTTGAAAACAATGTTTATTTGCATTTTCTTTTATGTGGTGTGCACTTAGCCACTTGTATTTGCTTATGATGTAAGCCTTATATAAGGCCATGAACTCTTCATATTTGGTAGACAATATATTGAAATCAAAATTGATAACTTGCCAACCCTAAATCTTCCCTCTCTCTTTCTCCTAGCCGCCCCCCCCCCCCTCTTTCTTTCTTCCTCCAAGCCGCCGGCCCCAAGGCTCCCTCCTCTCAAGTGCTCGGCCACCACCTTCTTCCCATCCTTCTCTCGGCCACCCCCTCTCTCTCTAGTGCTCGGCCACCAACCTCACCCTCTTGCTCTCAGCCAACCGAGATCTCCTCTCTCCAAGGATATTCGCCCCAGGCATGAGAGGTTGCCTTGCAAAGAAAGAAGTTAGGGATTCCTCCACGGCGTGAAGTGAAGGAGTTTAGCACGTTCATCATTCGTAGCGCGTATCCAGTGGATCTTCAACGGAGGAGTGATCAAACTTGGTGGATCCATGCATCACGGATCTGCAAATCCAAGGGGGGGGGGGGGTAACGAAAATTTCTACCAAGAGTTTTCTTTCTCTAGATAGTTCTTGTCGTGGACGAATTTTTGCATTATTTTCCGATTTGTTTTTCTTCGCTGTTAATCAAATAATAAGATTGGTATTTTTCGTTTGGATTTCCGAAAGACTCGTAAAAGGATTGGCGATCCTCGCTTTCTTTTGTTGGGATAGATCCTACCATCTTTCGAATCATTTGTTCTTGGTGGATCTATTTTGGTACAACCCATTAGCTCGATCGGGATCGATATTATCCCATTTAGCCGAAAGGAATTTGGCCTATAGCCAACTTTCGATCTACTTGCGGAACGGCGATCCGTATGTTAGCGCGAACGATAAATAAAACAATCTTTGTGGCTGCGAATTCGTTAGCGTGTGGATTAGAGAGCATTGAGCGTTGTCATAAGCCTCGTCGCGGCCTCCGTGACATATCCCTAGAATATACCCTACCTCAATTTGGTATCAGAGGGAGGTTCATGTCAATTTTCTAATTGGCACCCTCCAACTTTTATGGCCAGACTTGCCCCAATGTAGCTTCTTTCTTCTGACTGTTCCCCCCTCACGGGCCACTCATCGGAGATGAGTGATTTTAAGTGTGTGAGAATTGATGACGATGCTCTTCGCCAACGCCGCGACGCTTATTCCGCAATGCCGTGACGCTCCTTCGCCAACGCCGCTTCATATTTTGCACGACGTCTGCCGGCACCATTTTAAATAAAATATATAATTATAAATTAAAATTAAAATTATATATTTTATTATTTATCTTTTATCATTTTATGCAATTTCTATTTATGGCAATTTCTATTTAAGTAATGTTTTAATTTAAGCAATCTTATTATTATATTTTTATTCTTGTAATTATGATGGATACTTATAACCATCATATATTTGCTTCCATTTTCATGCATTTTAATTTTGAAATTGTTTTTATTTTGTTCTAAATATGTATGCAGGAGATTGTGTGGTGTAAGGCTATATATAGTCATGTTTTGTTTGATTAAGTATTGAAAGAATGACAAAAAATTGAAAACCCAAGAAAATCAAGTGTGATTTTTTCTCCCCTAGGCAATATTCGGCCATCTCTTCCCTCTCCTTTTTTTTCTCCTCCCCCCCGGCCACCGGTCAACTGCTCTCTCTCTCTCTTACCTTTCCCGGCCTCCCTCCTCCCCTCTCCTCTCGAATAACAGCCACCACCCTCCTCCTCCCTTCCTTTCTATCTCAATTCAAGCAGCCACACTCTTCCACTCTCCCTTTCAATCTCTCGGCCCCCTCTCTCTATCCAGGCAGCACCTTTTTCTCTCCCTCCCTCTCTATTATTTCCTCACACCCACCTCCTCTCTTTCCTCCCCCACCAAGCAGCCGCCGGCCCTACTCCCTCCTCCACCACAAACGGCCACCACACCCTCCTATAACCCGACAACATCTGCCTCCTCCCCTCCCTAAACCGACAACCACCTCCATTTAACAAAAAAAGAATTAATTATAATCTACCACCTTTTCTATCTCATTTTTTCCCATATATAATTATTCCCCAGTTTTCCCTATAATCATTCCCCTCATCCCCATATATATTGGAAGCTCCAAGAAAATCTCTCTTCTAAACCATGGGCCTGGATCAATTTGGTATCTTCTTGACGCGAACCTCATACATCGTTACCTTTCAGCCCACTCATCGGTGATGAGTCCTTTTGAGCGGAGGAGGATTGATGGCGATGGCCACCAGGACGGTCAACTTGGGACAGAAGTTGTCGATGATGCGATGCCGGCCAAGGACTTGCGGCGCCGTAGCGGTCATGGCTACAAGCTTTGCCCTCGCAATAAGACCAAGGCTATATTTTGATTTTTATGAGCTTGGGTGTGCCTTTATCCGTTTTATGCTTATTATTTGAAAACAATGTTTATTTGCATTTTCTTTTATGTGGTGTGCACTTAGCCACTTGTATTTGCTTATGATGTAAGCCTTATATAAGGCCATGAACTCTTCATATTTGGTACACAATATATTGAAATCAAAATTGAAAACTTGCCAACCCTAAATCTTCCCTCTCTTTCTCCTAGCCGCCGCCCCCCCCCCCCCCCCCCCTCTTTCTTTCTTCCTCCAAGCCTCAGGCCCCAAGGCTCCCTCCTCTCAGGTGCTCGGCCACCACCTTCTTCCCCTCTTGCTCTCGGCCTCCCCCTCTCTCTCTAGTGCTCGACCACCAACCTCACCCTCTTGCTCTCGGTCAACCGAGATCTCCACTCTCCAAGGATATTCGCCCCATGAATGAGAGGTTGCCTTGCAAAGAAAGAAGTTAGGGATTCCTCTACGGCGTGAAGTGAAGGAGTTTAGCACGTTCATCATCCGTAGCGCGTATACCGTGGATCTTCAACGGATGAGCGATCAAACTTGGTGGATCCATGCATCGCGGATCTACAAATCCAAGGGGGGTAACAAAAATTTCTACCAAGAGTTTTCTTTCTCTAGATAGTTCTTGTGGTGGATGAATTTTTGCGTTATTTTCCGATTTGTTTTTCTTCGCGGTTAATCAAATAATAGATTGGTATTTTTCGTTTGGATTTCCGAAAGACTCGTAAGAGGATTGGCGATCCTCGCATTCTTTTGTTGGGATAGATCCTACCACTTTTCGAATCATTTGTTCTTGGTGGATCTATTTTGGTACAACCCATTATCTCGATCGGGATCGATATTATCCCATTTAGCCGGAAGGAATTTGGCCTATATCCCACTTTCGATCTACTTGCGGAACGACGATCCATATGTTAGCGCGAACGATAAATAAAACAATTGTTGTGGCTGCGAATTCGTTAGCGTGTGGATTAGGGAGCATTGAGCGTTGTTATAAGCGTCGTCGCGTCCTCCGTGACATATCCCTAGAATATACCCTACATCCGGGTTAGCCTATAGAGTAGGAGTGGATGATGATTCTGAAGTAGGGTTCTTGAAGTAGAACCTAAGTTATAAGATCTTAATGATCTGATGTAGGACATTATTTTGTTTGAGTTGTAGGGGCAAGCTGAGCTATGAGGTGTAAGATCTTACGATCTAAGGAAAAGAAAGAAGAAGTTTGGTCGAATCTGGCTCATTGCTAAATAGGCAAAGGGGGAAGTGAATTTACCCATAAATTTGGGAACCAGTATAAAATTTATGTCCTGTGTTGTGCTCTGATGTGTGCTGTGATTATTAAAATTATTTTTGTTTTGTGATTATTAAAATTAGTTTTGTTCACGGGTTGTTGTCCTTGTAATATTTCCACTATACCACTTATGATGCCGGGTCTTTCCTAAGCTGCCTGATGGGCCGGCAGTGCTAGGGGTCCACCCCGGGCTATTAGAAAAAGTGCACTTTTTGTGATCTTGATGTTATGTCTTGCAGGGGACAACTACAGACGTTCAAGAAAACCTGTCCTTTTACTTATTTTATAAAAAGAAATATAAATTATGTTTTAAAACATATTTTTAATTGTATGTTTTATTGACTGTGTCCCTTGATCTGGTGGATCAACTAGTCCACAAAAGAGAAAGTATAAGTTTACGGAACAAAAAATACTACATTTATTTCATTTAATATCCTATATGAGCAGAGAGACTCGATAGATTTGGAAATGGAAATGGGACTTCAACATTTAATATAAGTAAAATGGTAATTTTATGTCTCTTAAAGTAGAAGGAATTTTAGTTAAAATAGATGCTATGTAACTACGCTTGAATGAAGCTTTTTATATTTAAAAATACCTAACATGCATCCTAACATAAATTCTTTCCAGAGAGCAAGTGCACAACTAACAGAAAGTAACAGCAGTAAAAATAGCAAGTATCCTAACATAAGAAACTAACACTACGGGCGTCAACAAACTAACACAAACCCATATGTTACAAGTCTAATCTGAAATGAGGAAACAACTACCTCACTATACTAAGGAGAAAAAAAATAACACTAGCCACAGCTCCGAAATCCAAGAACTCTACGAGTCACACCTGCTACTGCTCTGAACCTGAGGCATTCAAAAGAAGAACACCTTAGTAACTAGTTGCAAACAGTGGTTAAAGAATTCAAGCAGCAATAACAAACCTCCAAGTATATGGGAACCAAGCGAGCAAACTAGCAGCAAAAAGTCAGTAGTAGTAGACAAAAAAGTAGACAAGTAAAACTAGCTATATAGTTATAACCAAGCGATCTCAGTACGAAGCACAAAAAAGTTGAACATTTACCAATATCTTATCAGATATAAAATTACAATTCAAATTTAAATTAGACTGATCTGCTTAAGAAGGGTAACGAAACACCGGGAAAGCCTATGTGTATGATCCACAAAGAAGAGAGGTACTGTGTCGGGGGAGTAACAACGACACGCATAGACCCAAAAACCATGACACTATGTCCAGGGAGTATCCCCAACGCGCACAACCCAACAAATCTTCTATATAAGTTTATGAGCATCACATTATAAATTTCTAAGTTATGCAGTTGGTGACAGACTTAAACAAAAATTGTGACACTCGATTGATTCGACGGCCAAAATAGCTCGACAAGACTCTCAGGCTTTCACAATGATGATTTCCAAGTCAAACGGTATGTGCCAAGATATTCACAATACTTACGATACTCACTACAAAATAAGTGTTTTACATGGTCGAAACGACGCGATGATCCAAACGTCACGACGAACAAATGACTCGACTAACAAACGACACATCGAATAAATGACACGACAAACACACGCTAATAAAATGGACTAATACTCCACAAAATAGACTTACTAAACACTTAACCCTCATAGGTAAACACATAGAAAGAAAAAAAATGAAAACCACCACTTACCTCGATTTTTCCCAAAATTTTCCTCCGAATAACTCCACATCATAGATCGATCTAAGCGAAGGCGCGGGAAGGCGAAACCTATAAAGATTTGGCTAAAATAGCAGTTAGGGCCGAAAATCCTAATGCTAAAAATCTCACGAAGCAGAAAAACTTACCACACATGCTTAGCTCTCGTCTAGAGCTTTTCGGATTTATGCGCCAGTGAAGATTTCGAGCATCAGAGCTCCGGTGGTGGCCGTCAGAGGTGTTAACCCAGAATCTGCGACTTGTTCGCATAGACTTTCCAAACCCGGCGGCCTGGTTCCCAAACTGCCATTCTTCATATGCCAATCTTTCCTTGCTGAAGCCATGCAGCCTCTTCACCAGGTCGCCGCCAGAGGGATTCCAGATCAGCTCGTCTAGAGGCCGAGCATCTCATCACACTAAAGGAAGCCCGCCAGGCCACGCGATGTTCCCTCAGCCCTCTTCTCTTTTTGTTTGCTTCCCTTAACCTCTGCCCGGTTCTCCTGTTCCCCTGGCAGCCGGTAATTTTTGTCCTGCACATTTGGGCCGGCCCCCGAGCCTATATATAGTTGGTGAGAGCACACCCAAAGCACGCTGACTCGAGTCTAGGAGCTCGCTTGTTAAGAGCTGCGGCCTCGAGCCTAGTGCCTTGCGGCCTGCTATCCGACCGGGTTCTCTTTTTCTCTTTTCTTTCCTCTGTAAGTGTAACTGCTTCATTCATAATTAAAGGAAAGCCCGTCGTAGGAGTGACATTTAACCCACGACGGGCAAACTCTATTATCGCCGCTGCAAGCGGCCCCACTTTCCCTCTCTTTTTCCCTCTCTCGGTCTCAATCCTAGCCACTAGTAACCGACAATTCGACAGTTTCCTCCCCCTTCTTTTCTCTTCGTAGAACCCGGAAGCTCATTTATTACATCAACATTAATACGCGACCTTCATATATCAAGTAGTCAATGAAATCAGCGGACTAATAGCGTCAGACCGCTCAAGCCGGTAGAACTCGGCTGCTAGTCAACTAAGCCGGGCAACATCGGTAATAGCTTTCAGCCCAGCACCGGCATTGGAGAATCTGCCACTCTACCCGCCAGTGTTCCTGCCAGTCTTCCATTCGGCTTGTCCTACCCCCTGTCGACCCGATCAAGCCGTAGTAGTGCAACGGTCTCCAAGTGCATTTTTGGTTATCTTCTCCTGTTCGAAATGAATCTTGGGAAGGAACGAGGTGATTTTAACTTCCTATCGTCTATTACGAATCTCTTGAAGAGACAAGGTAGTTCTCATCTAAGTGATGGGATGCTTGACCGTAATGATGAATCTTCTACCAATCGTGTTGAGCACGTGTCTTTAACTGCTCAAAAAGTGACCTTCGACCAACCTTGTGAAATTTGCAAACCAAACGCAGCCTCGTATGGTATTCAAGATCATGAAAGCCAAGTGTTCCCTTTTAAAGAATAAGAAGATGTCCCTTCTCCGTTCATCAACCAAATTCGTTGGGAGGTTGTCGCTAATGATTTCAGAGAACCTCATCTGCCAGAATATTCTTGATTTAATGATCAAGTTTCTCATCTACAAGCTTTCGAATCAGCTATTTCACTAAGGAAAGTGTCAGACGGAATCAAATGTAAACTTCTCATTATATATTTTGGCGATATTGCTAGAGAATTGTTCTATATTCTACCATTTCGATCAATCACTAGCTTTAAAGATCTTTGATGACAATTACTTTTAAGGTTTACTACCAACGGGAAGCGGAAAAGAAGCGTAGGAGCTCTCTTCAGAATCATAAAGGGGGATGACGATTCTAATCCTTACTTCGTCGATCGTGTTCAAATGGAAATTTTGGATACTGTTAACGTTCGTCAAGATTATTATCGTTGTGCTTTCGTGAACGGACTTCGAGAAGGTCCTCTAAAGTTCAAGCTCACTGTGAAGGATCCCCAGACTTATGGAGATCTCATTGAAATTGTTAATAAGTTCTTAATGGGTGAAGAAGAGAATATAGACTACATGTTTCTTTTGAATCAGAAGGCTAATCAGCCCCAGGAAATTTCGCATGATCAACAGCTTTGTTTCTTGAAAAGTTTTTCGCAATTCAGAAGTAACAAATCTCCTCTTCACCCTCAGAATTTGCCTGTAGATCCTCTTCAGCTGAATGAGATATCTGGGTTTGCAGAAGCACATCCTATCGTATCCTTCGATCCTAAAACTCTAAAGCGTGAAAAATGTTCAGATGGGTATGTCAAATTTAAAATTCCTTTGGAATATCTCCTAACAGTTCTTCAAAGAATGCCAAGGTTCAAAAAGCCTCGACGCATGAAATCTAAGGTTAAATATCAGCATGAAGAGCTTTTCTGCAAGTATCATAAATATATAGGGCATCTAGCGGAAGATTACATGGCTCTTCGGAAGCTTGCAGAAGAATTTGCGAATGCTGTGAAATTGCAGGATTATATAATTCAGTAACCCGTCTAGCGCATTCTTCTTTAACATGGTCGATAGTGCATGTAGAGACTTGATTTTATCAATAATAAGGGTGCTTAAAATTGAATAATGAATCAACGGGTAATTCTCACCAACATTATTTATATTTAGACACCCCCCCCCCCCGACATTTAGTAATAATGGGGTTCGATCAAGTTCAGAGTATATATCCTTTTGCTACATCCTAGCATTCATATGCCATCTGGATCTTATCTCTTAGCTTTGCTAATGTGCACTCAAGTGGATTTCAAATGTCATTGATGGAGGTAATCTTTGAGTCTGAGATTAAATTCTTAGGCCCTCCACATCCCACATGACACCAGTCGCAGATGTGTAGTGTCAATCCCGCTTGACACCAGTCACAGATATTACATACTTATCCAACTCGACTACAGTCGCAGATATTATGTACTTATCCCGCTTAACATCAGCCGCAGATATTATGTACTTATCTCGCTCGACTAAAATCACAGATATTATGTACTTATCCCGCTCAACATCGGTCGCAGATATTAAGAATTTTAATCCCAGCTTATGTTATCTTTGTGTGGAAAGCAATGTCTCCTGCACCTGTCCACATTGACACATAAGTCTGTAGCTCCTCCTGTTCTTGGAAGGCTAGCGTGAGCTTATTCGCCATCATGCGGTTTTATGTGACGGCCTGATCTAGCCGATTTACTCTATTAAGCCAACAGGCCGCACGGTTATTATTCGGTTTATCCTGTTCAGCTTATAGAGGCCTATCTACCGGCTTACTGTTAACGTACTCAGGAATCCGGCCGACTTAATTCAGTCAGTTAATTCTAGACCTAAATCCGCTTGGGGTATTCTTTCTAATAAACATGCGACTTGCTACTTCAAGAAGCTGCAGGATGTTTATCTCCACCCTTATGTATTTCTCATATTGGAAGCACTGTCTACATTGATGTTCAGATAGGCCGAAACCATCAGTTTATTATTAAAGCTATTTCAACAGTTAATTCACTTAGCCGAGCAGCTTAATGATCAGTGTGTATTCTTAATCTCCAATTAAATTGTTGTTTATCAGCGGTCAATTGTATTGGTCATGCGACTTTGTATTAAATATGTATTAATACCCGATAATGGTAGAACTGCTTTACCTTGTTGGCGACTACTTTCCTGACCGCCCGGATTATGACTCCATGAATTTTCAAGGGTAATTGGATTTCTATACACTCGCAGGTGACTAATATAGCGACTGGTATTCTCTTTGTGGTAAACCGGAATGAAGACGCTTATGCTAAGTCTTATTCGGTGAACCCATCAATCAACCTTCCTAAGTCGAGACAAGTAGGAAAGATTAAGCCGCGTGAATAAGCAAGTAAGTAAAATTGCAATACGATTGATACACATTAAAGGTAAAATGTTTTAATTTCCTTTATCAAATGATACAAAAGTTAGACTGAGCGGGTTAAAAAATCATGCCGCCGGTTCTCAAAAAAGAAAAATTATTACTTGTAAAGTTTGTCAGTCCTAACTATCCGGTTTGAGTTTCTTAGCCGCAAGAGTACTGGAGTTCGCTTCACCGTTGACATCAACCTCAGATGTCAAGTAGCCGCCACTATCGGATGAAGAGTCGCGGAACTGTCAGTCTCCATGGTCTCAGACTTTCTGGACTCAACTCGAGGGTCTCGGAATCTTGGCTGCCGGTTTATAAACAGGCACTCTCAGTCTGGCTTCCTTGGCTGTCCGCCTCCTTGTCTTCATCCTCATCCTCGCCCTCTCAATCGACCTTTTCCTTGCCTTTGACCGCTCGGAAAACAACGACCACCTTTTTCTTCAATGTTGGGTACAGGTCGGTGCAGGTGAAGTCAGTGAATCCTTGGGCGAGGCTACCAAGATCTCAGAGGCGGTTAAGCGCTCCCTCGATCCCTTGGATAAGTTGCGGAAGATGGAATCCTGGAAGACTGGGTTGGTCGAATCTTGCATTTTCTACAAAGGGAAAAAGAAAAGGTCAGTCCGGGCGGCTTTGTAAATGAAGCAGCAAGAATCAGGTAATATCTTACCGCATTCAGCTCCCTTCGCCGCACATTCTCTTCTTCCTTCTCGGCGAGTTGCCGCTGCAGCTCTCCTTGATTTGTTACTAGCCACTTATGGGCGAGGCCCATGCAGTGGTTAGCCACAAAGCTTCTTGCGCTGACTTCCGCGGCAAACCGCGAGAAGTCTTCTTCAGGTATCTTCTTCAATGACTTCAGGTTGCGCTTACCATACAAGGTCGCACAGGCCACGGAGGCGTGGAGGCTTATCTTCTCCCTCCCTCAGTTAGGGAGGGAGGTGGAGACATTGACAAAATCGCCATCCGGATTCCACAGCATGGTCGGGTTACCGTGGAGATCAATCAGGCCGCTGCCCATCCCTTGCAGCGTGACCTCGTTGGAGGAGGCTGAATTATCATCTTCATCTTCAAGCAGCTGTGGCTTAGCCTTTCTGGCCCTCTTATCCCTTTAAGTGAGGGTCAATCCGCCTGGGGTCAGCGGTTTGTTAAGTGGAACCGCCAGAACAGCTGCAGAAATAAAGCAAAGTGTCAGTTGTAAAATCGTGCGGCTAGTAAATTCAAGTCGATGCGGTTTGGTACTTACTATCTTCCACCTGGATGCTTTCCAGGGATGGAAGAAGCGGGATGTAGTGGTCTACATCAAGCCTCTCATCTTTGAGGAACTTGTAGACATCCTTCTCGAGTCCCTCCAATAAGTAGTTTGCAAAGGCGGCCTCACTGCGAATCTGCAGATTGACCTGCAACAGGCCGAGTTGTCCATCAAAAATCAGGTAACGCTCCAAATATTTTGGGATCTTGTTTGCTAGATTTACCACCTTCAGTCCGCGACAGCCAAAGTAGAGGTGACCGCGGAAGATGTTCGTGCCCGAGTCCGGAATAGACCGGACAGAGAAGCATTTCGTGAAGAGGTTCATCGTGAAGCAGACTCCGTCAGACCGCAAGTATGAGATAAAACTATATATTGTGGGTATTGAGTTGGGGGTAAGTTGACCAGGCACGACCCCGTAGTGATCAAATATCGCTACCACTTCCATCAAGATAGGGAAGCAGAAGCCGTAGTCAAAGTGGTCTATGGGGATAGCGATTTGATTTGGAGCAGAGGTGTTAATCCGCTCATAGGAAAGAGGAAGTCGCGCGAGTACTGTGCTATCTTGCATGTACTTATCTATTAAGCTGTCTAGTTTGGCTTGGGTAAGCTGACATTCTTTGTGGTCTACAGAGTGGAGGGAAGAAGCCACATCAGTCCTGACAGCAGGCACTTTGTAAGACTACATCGCCTTCGCCTTAGCCCGCATTTTGATTTTTCGTGTAGGAGTCTTCGGGATCATCTCTATTTATAGAATTTCTATATTGCTACAGTGATCGAAGTCAAATCGTGGTTAGATGTCAAGCTGCGTGGTCTTAACCTGCAAAAGTATAAAGACTAAATATACATTCAAACCACAGTCCAGTTCAGCAGTTTGCGCGACCAAGTTCCTACACTTTGAAAATTTCTATAGCAGAAAAATATGACGACTATGATTATTAAGCCGCATAAAGTTGCATGCAATTCCCAGTAACATAAAAAATATAGCAGTTGTTTACAGCAACCAAGTTGTCCTATATCAACAGTTTATAATTATTACAGAGCCAAATTAAAACATTCTTGCTTGTTTGTCACCGCTCTCTGGAGCTTCTCCCCCAATTCGCGCGACTTGGTCGCCGGTCTGTACTAGCTGGACATAAACCGGACTGACGAAGTTGTGGATAGAATGCAGAGTCGGGTGAACTCGTAAGGCATCACGCTCCACGCGGGTGAATGGAACCACCGGTAAAGCGCGACCCTCCAGGTTGCCATCTACAGCGACCTGCCCAACCGTCGTGACCCCTGGTGGACTTGAAGTCTCCGCAAAAGCTTGGCGGCTTGGCGCCCACTTCCTTTCAGAAGTCGTCCCAGTAGGTCGCTAACCTCTGCCGGCCTCCGCTGGGGGATCCTTATCCATTCCCCCATCAAGTCGGAAAATTTCTGATTTTCTCTCTCAATCCGCCTGATCATTAACACTACAGCTTGCAGGTCCAACTTTTCTATCTTCTCCTGCTCCAAGGAGGCCAGCACCTCATATATCCTCTTCTCAGTGGCTTCCGCCGCAGACCGCCGCTCCGGTCTCTCCTACTCAAAGGTGGCCCGCACCTCCTGTGTCCTCCTCTCAGTGGACCCTAGCACAGACCGCTGCTCTTCTCTATCAAGCCTCCATTCCTCCTCCTTAACCCGAAGGGCCTCGCCATTCTCCCTTACCCTTTCCTGCAAGGCAGCGACTTCCTTCCAGAATTTGGCCATCCTTTCGTCTTAGGTATTTGTCAGCGGCGGTGAAAGCGGAGGCAAGAAGGTAGTTAGATCGCCCGGCTTCATCGCGGCTTTGGGTACAGCTGCAGCGGATAAACAAGCAGTCAGATTCAGTTGTATAATTGCAACCTTTTTCAAGAATCTCGGAACGACGAGACCACAGCTCTTGGTTTTCTCTCCTTCAATAGCCGTTCTGTCAAATCTAAACATTGGTCTCCTGAATCGTTCTGAATCTATCTGCTTTAGCCTTTCTTTCCATAGTCATGTGATCTCTTGAGCTTTGCTTTTTAGTTGAGCCGTGGTCAGGAAGAAGCTCGCTGACGGATTAAAAATTTTGTCTGCTCACTTCTTCCGTGACCGCGACTTGTAGAATTTTACAATACGCTTAACTTCTCCGTGTTTACCATGCAGGAGAGGAAGTGCAGTCGCCACCTGCTTCCCGGTGATTAGTTTCTTCATCTCCTCCATCTTTTCCCTAAGTTTCTGTTTCTCAGCTCCTTCAGAAACTGCAGCAGGCGGGTCGCCAGGCTTCACCCTAGTAACTTCAACATCAAGGAGATCGGCCACTTATGAGGTTGTCGGGTTCTTCAATAACCCGTCTTACTACTGTAGCATCTCCATATCCTTGAAGATGTTTCTCATGGTCTCGCTGGTCGCAGGCGCGTTCTCTGGCTCGTTCAGCTTGGAGGATGGAGTCGTCGGACTATCAGATACCTCCTTCTCCTGTGGCCTATGCTGGATGCTAGTCGCTCCGGTCTATATGAAAATATTTCTGTTTCCGGCCCGCATCTTAAGTGCCTTCCTCTTCATTCTTTCCTCGAGTGTCTCATTCTTTTCCCTCTGCCATTTCAAGTGGCCGACTATCATCTCTGTCCGCTTGAACTTCTCAGCTGGAGAACATGCGGCCTCCTGTGACTTCTCCGGGTTGATCTCGTCAACATCGACTACGTCCGCTATTGTGGACAACTCGAGCGGTTTGAAAGAGTCGACGCTCTTCTCCTCTGTCTCAAAAATCTTTAATAGAGGCACACCCGGCGGCTAGTAAGTGATATTGAAGGACTTGGCGGTCCCGGTTTGGGGGAAGCAGGTTTGGAGGACTCTTCAATCTTAGTCGCCGCCTGTGACGTCTCCGCGGCGGTTTCCATCAATTTCTTTCCAGAGCCAGAAGCCATTGGAGTGATCTCATTCTCAATTTTCTCCTCAGGCTGCCGGTCAGAGCTCTCGGTTTTTGGCTCTTTCTCTTTTTCTTCTCCGCCGACCTCTTTTCCCGGTTTAACATCGAAGACATGACACCCATTTTCAAGAAAGTCGCGCCGGCCTGAAGTATGCTAACCGCAAGAGGCAAATACTTACCCGTGGCTTCGCAGAATTTCTGAGAAATAATAGAGTTCAGTGCCTTATATAGACGTCACAACATTAATGACAGTCACGGTCTACAGCTTAGTCTAACATTTCCGAAATTTCCTGAAATTTGGAAATGTTCGGGGATTATGTTAACCCAGAATCCGCGACTAGTTCACATGGACTTTACAAACTGGGCGGCCTGGTTCCATAACCGCCATTCTTCATGTGCTAGTCGATTCTCGCCGAAGCCGTGCGGCCTATTCACTAGGTTGCCGCCAGAGGGAGTAAAGATCATCCCGTCCAGAGGCCGAGCCTCTCATCTCGCTAGAGGAAGCCCGCCAGGCCACACGGCCTTCCCTCTGCCCTCTTCTCTTGTTGCTTACTTCCTGTCACCTCTGTCCTGTTCTACTGTACCCCGGGCAGCCGATAATTTTAGCCCTGCCCATTTGGGAAGGCCCGCAAACCTATAAATAGTGGGTGGGAGCACAACCCAAAGCACGCTTAATCGAGTCTAGGAGCTCGCTTGTAAAGAGTTGCGATCTCGAGCCTAGTGCCTTGAGGCCTACTGTCTAGCCGGTGATAGTTTTGACTTCAAGACAACCGAAACACCTAGAGGGGGGTGAATAGGTTCTAATCCTTGTTTTAACTTAAGGAAGAATATAGCTTCAGTTCTGTGATATAAGTCTAAAATCACTACATCTTGCACAACATATACAATCATAGAAACTTAAATAACACAAGAATCACAGATTGCACATAGGTTTATAGTGGTTCCCAAAGGTCTGGGTACATCCACTTTCCCCCTTAACCTATCTAGCAGTGTGCTAGATTCGGCCTAACTTCTTCCTTCTTCTCAAATTCACAGATCTTACAGCTCAGAACCCTGAAAGGTTCCTACAACTCAGAACCCTGTAAGGTTCCTAAACCTCAGGCTAACAACCCTACCTCAGCCTTGCCACAAGACCTACAACTTAGAGAACAGATTCTCCTACACTCAGGCTCAAATAGCCTTACCACTCAGAGATCTGAATCTCCTATACTCAGTCTTTATAACACAGGCTTACAACTTAGAGATATGAATCTCTTACACTCAAACTTTATTACATAGGCTTATAACTCAGATCTTTGAAAATATCCTACAGAAATTAATAAGTTATTTTGATGGATTCTTACCCTTGTCGAGAGAGAAGGAATAAGAGAATTCTTGATCAGCTTCTTGATGAAACAGATGGCTGAAATCAACCTGTTCTTAGCCTTCTTCAAAGCTTCTTTAATCTGAACTCAGTAGGGTTTATCTCCTTTGAAGTTGACTGAGTGGCAGCTTCCTTCTTGGATTCTAGAAATAGATCTGGATTTTCTTTGTAGAATAGTTCAGGATCTACTTCTTAAGAGACTTGTGATTGTCTCCTTCTTGACCTCAATACAGCTGGAGCTCTCTCTCCTAAAACCTTCTGAAGTTTATTCTGAATTCTGAATGAATTCCTCTTAGACAAAATCCGAGTGGATAAGCACTTCAGAATGCCTTCTTAGATCTTCTCACGAAGATCTTCTTCTGTGACTTATAGTTTCTTGATCAGAGATTAATCTCACAATAGTTGTGGTAGTTGTATATATTGTTGTCTTTTGATTTGACACAGTCCGTCTATATATAGGCTTCACCCATGGTAACCGGCTGATCCGATTTCTAACGAACTCCTGACAAATCTGAAAGCTTTAGTAAACTTGTTGTAACTCACAGCTGTCAAGTCTTCAAACAGTTCTTGAGCCTTTGTCTTTGTCAGCAAAGCGTCGAGACTGACTGTCAAAAAGTGTCGAGACAATCTGTCAATATGTGTCGACACAAGTGACTTAAGTGTCGACACAGACTTTGGTGGTGTCGACATAGCTGTCTTAATATCGATACAGCTTCTTGACACTGCATCTTGAGAATGTGTCGACACTGATTATTTGTGTTGACACAATCACTTCTTCACTCCACAGCAATCAACTATGTTGAAATTCTGCTGTGTGTCGACACAAGTCCTGTGTGTCGACATAGTTGATATAGTCTCAGAATTTGTGTGTCGACACTGCCTCCAGGTATCGACACAATTGATGTCGACTCTGCTTCTGTGTGTCGACACAGCCTCCCGGTGTCGACACAGTTGATGTCGACTAACATATTCTGTGTGTCGACACTGCCTCCCGGTGTCGACACAGTTGATGTCGACTAACTATTTCTGTGTGTCGACACAGTTGCTTCAGGTGTCAACACAGCTTTTCCAAGTGTCGACGCAGACTTCCTTAAGTGTCGACACATGGACTTAGAAACTTTTTCTGCATAATAGCCAATACTTAACCTGCACATATAAACTCTAAATAACATCAAATACACCTTGATGTATATCATTGAGCTAAGTGAGTCTTCTCCAAATCAGGTACACATTTTCCAATGTCCCCAACAATCTCCCCCTATTTGGAGAAGTAATAACCCTTTTGTCAATGATATACACCACTTATGATAAATAAACATGATGATGTATAAGCATTATTTAACAGGGTAAATTATAAACAAAACAAATAATAAAGTCACATCACAGAATAAGGATGCAAACTAAATGATCATGGAATATGATTTTGTTTTATTATATCAAAAAGTTTCTTAATATAGATTACATAGACTTCTTTGAAAACTAGGAATTATATAGTTCTTAAAATAATCTAATAAAAACAAAACTAAGGCTAGAGTGGCTCCTTGATGACTATTCCTTTTCCAAATTTAATCTGAGCCTGCACAGGAGGTTCTGTATCTTCAATAGGCTTCTTGACTTTCAAATCAGCCTTCTTTTGAGCTTCAGCCTTAATCCTTTGCCTTTCAAAGTAATAAAAAGGCATAGGGAAATACTTGCTAGGCTCCTGAGCATCAGGAGGTAGCTTCCCACTCTTAGCCTTTCTTCTGAATTGAACTATGGCTTCTTGCCTAGCCTCATACTTTTGCCACTCCTGCTCATTATACCATTTACCTCTTTCATGAACTTGGTCTTTTACATCTTTCCAGGCAGTTAATATGATGTTCCTTGAAGTGGGGCTCCACTGCACAAAATCTGGTTTTAATTCTGCCTGCTCTCTGAATCTCTTCTTTGATAATTGAGCATCTTGCTGAGCTTTCAGACCAGCTTCTGGCATATCTACTTTTTCAATAATAACATTAGTAACTGGTTGTGGTGGGTTGTACATAGACTGAACCTGTTCATGTATCATCTCAAGATTTGCAGGGGGGTAAATTACTTGGGCAACCTCAGGGTTATAACCTTCAATTAGAGTTGGTTGCACCCCTGACTCAGCCATATTATCATCATCACATAAGGGTGGATATCCCTGAGTGGCTCTAATGCTGTTGGTTACCCATTTGGCAGGATCAGAGCCTGCATATACTAACACCCTCTCCCCCTTTATGACTTCTCTTGCCATATGATCTCTGAAGTCCTCTTTTTGAAATCTGATTTGCCCATCCAGGTAATTGATTCCATCTTTAAAGAATGGCTTTAACTTTTTAAGCTGATCAAAAATTATATGTTGAGAAGCAGTAATAGCTGTCTTAAAGGAATCCAAGGCTTCCTATAGCTTCTTATCAAATTCTTCTTTCTCCTTATTTCTTGCCTCATTAATTGCAATAACTGTTTTCTTTACTTCAGTGACTATCTCATTGTGAGATTCAGTCAGATTGTCATTCATTTTCATTTGATTTTTAAGGACATAGCCTTGTTTGATAGCAATTTGATCCACTTGCTTCTTGATTTCTGCATGTTTCTTTGCTAGAAAGACTACAACATTGCCCCCCTTGTGGAAGCAATCTGTCATTTCTTTCTTATTTTGATTTACCTCAAATCTAGTGGATTTGATATCTTGTGCCAGATCAAATTGGAGGGCCTTATGGCTTTCATCCACATATCTTTCAAGGGACAATCTCTTCTCATCAAATTTCACTTGTAAATCAACCAAATATTTGTTGTAATCAGTCTCAGGGGCTGGTTGTGATGTAGTTGCTTGCAAAGCCTTCTTATAGGTCTGGCTTCTCCTCTTAAAAACCATCAATTTTCTTTTCTTTAAACTTGCTATCTCCTCATCCTCTTAATCTGAAGAACTATCAACATCAACTCTTTCTTTAGGACTAGGAGGCAGCTCCTTTTCAGTTCTTTGTTGCACCCCCTCAATGTTAACCTGCTCCCCCTCAACTGCTGCTCCCTTTATGTCAGGAAACAACTTTTCTAGAGTGAACTCTTGTTAATTATGAACTACTTTTTTTGGAGCATCAACAACCATAGATGTATCTTCCATGATCACATCTAGTGCTGGACTGTTAGCATGAGGTGTTTCAAGTATAGTTTGTGAATCCATTTCACTTTCCAAGTGAATTCTTTCTTCCCCTTGTCCTTGTGCAGAATGTTGCTCCCCCTGCAACTGTGCATTAACTGTTTCCTCATGGACTTGGGCAGTTTCAATCATGTCCTGGACCTTTTCTCTAACTTGCTCCCCCTACACTTGTGCATTCACTGTGTCCTCCTGCACATGATCATGGGCTGGTGATTTTTCTGCAGTCTCTTGGTTATCCAAATCAGGTGTGTCCTTGGAGAGAACCCTATCCCATCTGGATATTATCCTGATGTCCATCCTTCTCATATAATTTATTTTAGATCCTTGAAGCTGATGCATTACCTCTAGAATTGCTCCAGCCAGGTATAAACTCATCAATATAGCCAAATTAGGCTTCTGGATTCCTTCCTTTATCTTTTCAAATAGAACTGCATACCAGTCTGTGTTAATCTTATAGATTATCCTTGTCATCAAATTGAACATAATTGCAGAGATCCTATCATGGCCTCCTGGTTTACACAAAATCACCTTCCCTACTACTTCAGATAGAAATTTTCCTTGTTGATTCATTCCTTTTCAGTTTTTGGCTGCTCCTATATTTATGGTTGGATCCAATCCACACCACTTGAGAGCCTCCCTTGTCTTTGAGGCTGGGACCTCTTCTATATCCTGAATTCTTGGAAGGTGAAGAATCTTTCTTAGACTTTTCAGAGTAAGTTTCACTGTAGTTCCATGAACTATCGATTTGATCTTGAGTCCAGTGGAGTCCACTATTGCAGCAGTATAGAATTCAAATACTTCTTTCTTCTAGATCTTTGTAGGTTAAGAATCCAGAAACTCAAACCCAGAATCAGTAACTAGGGTAATGACCCTTTTAATATCCATCGGCGCATCATCAAAAGCATCGCGCACCAGCTCGTAGCCTTCGTTGATGTTGTCTTCAACCTTTGGTTAATTTGAACGATGAGAAAGCTTGAGAGGAGAGAAGGGAGTTTGTCGACACAGGGTTTTAGTCTCGAAAACCTGGTGAGCGTGTCGATAGAATTTGTTCCTGACCTATTTACACCTTTTAAAAGAAGGTCAAAAGGCGGGCAAAAATTGTCTAAAAGTGTCGACACTGTTGAAATGTGTCGACACAAACTTCTATTATCTCGACCACGGCGCTGACTACTATGTGTCGACACCAATTGATGATATGTCGACACTGGACATACTTAGTAGTTCATAGAAATTCTGTGTTGACTCTTATTATAAGTGTTGACACAATTTCTGTAAGTGTCGACACCATTACTCTGGTTGTGTCGACACTACTTTTCTGGATGTGTCGACTCTTTGTCCCTTAGGTGTCGACACAATCGACTCTGTATCGACATAATTTCTCTGAATTGTCGACACCACTCCTCTGTGTCGACACTTTATCACTGAATGTGTCGACACAATTTTACTAAGCCACTTCTGGTAATCTAACATATGGTCAACATACCTAATTAAATTTTAAATCAATTGAATTTAGTTTCATCTAGAGGCTTAGTAAATACATCTGCAATTTGATAATCTGTCTTAACAAATTCTAGTGAGATATCCTCTTTCTCTACATGTTCTCTAAGAAAATGGTACCTTATTTCTATATGCTTAGTTCTACTATGTGATATAGGATTATTAGCAATAGAAATAGAACTAGTAGAATCACGAAACAAAGGTGTTCTACTTACCTGAATACCATAGTCTTCTAGCTGATGCTGAATCCATAACAGCTGTGCACAGCAACTTCCTTCAACCACATATTCAGACTCAGCTGTGGATATTGCCACACTTGTCTGCTTCTTATTGCTCTAAGATATTAATCTTCCTCCTAGAAATTGACAGGTGCATGTAGTGCTTTTCCTATCTTCTTTACAACCTGCAAAGTTTGCATCTGAATAGCTTGTTAGTAGAAAATCTCCATTCCTAGGGTACCAAAGGCCTAGATTAGGTGTGCCCTTAAGATATCTAAAATTCTCTTTACTGTAGTGTAATGAGATTCTTTAGGGCATGATTGGTACCTAGCACAGACACATGTTGTATACATAATGTCTGGTCTACTAGGAGTTAGATAAAGAAGAGAGCTAATTATTCCTCTATACAAAGACTCATCTACAGGTTTACCTGCATCATCTTTGCATATAGGCATACTTGTTCCCATAGGAGTTCACATGGTGGAGGATGATTCCATACCATACATCTTAAGTAACTCCTTGGTGAACTTAGACTGGGATATGGACAAGCCATCTTCAGGCTGTCTTACTTGGAGTCCCAAGAAGAACTTAAGTTCCCCCATACTGCTCATTTCGAACTTCCCTTGCATAAGTTTTGCAAACTTCTTGCAAAGGTTGTTTTCTGTAGACCCAAAAATTATGTCATCTACATAAATCTGGACTAAGATTATCTTACCTTTGGATTCCCTTAGAAATAGAGTTTTGTTTATTTTCCCTCTTGAGAATTTGTTCTCAATGAGGAAAGTAGACAGGGTGTCGTACCAAGCCCTTGGGGCTTGCTTTAACCAATTCAAAGCTTTCCTAAGTCTATAAACATAATCAGGTTTGAGTGAATCTACAAAACCTGATGGCTGCTCTACATAGACTTCTTCTTTTAGATTTCAATCCAGGAATGCTGATTTTACATCCATTTGTAATACTTGGAATCCTTGATATGCTGCATAGGAAAGGAACATTCTAATGGCCTCCAGTCTGTCTACTGGGGCAAAGGTTTGATCAAAGTCTATTCCCTCGTTCCGCCTGTATCCTTTTACAACAAGTCTTTCTTTTTTATTCACAATAATTCCACTCTCATCAAATTTGTTCCTAAAGATCCACTTTATTCCAATGTTATTGTGGTCTTTTGGTTTAGGAACTAACTCCTAGACCTTGCACCTTCTGAACTGATTTAGATCCTCTTGCATGACATTAATCCAATGTGGGTCTAGGACAGCTTCTTCAAATTTCTTTGGCTCTAATTGAGATAGAAAGCTTGAGTGCAGGACTGTGTTCAAATTCCTACTTCTAGTTTGCACTCCTTGTCTAGATCACCAATTATCTGATTTACTGGATGATCTTTTAAGTGTCTAACAGCTTTTGGTAGTCTTTCTTCAGACTGAATACCTCCAGTTTCTTCAATGTGTTGCACCTCTTGGTTTTCTTCAGCTTCTAGAGAGTTAAGTACTCCCCCTGGACAGTTGCCACCATTTTCCATTTCTTGATCTGCAGTTGAATCTTCTGCAATAGAAAGCTTGTCCATTCTCTTATTTATACTCGTTGGACTGCATGAACTACAAGGCAACTCACTGTTGATCAATTTAGTTTCATTAAATACAATATGTACAGATTCTTCTATAACCGAGTAATCAAGTTGTAGACCCTATAAGCCTTACTATTGTTGTTGTACCCAACAAATATCCCATCTTGAGTTTTGGTAGCAAACTTAGTTATATAAGACTTGCCATTATTAAGGATATAGCACTTGCAACCAAAGATTCGAAAAAAGGATAGATTTGGTTTTCTACCTTTCATGATCTCATAGGGAGTCTTTTTGTGGTACTTGGTGATAGAAGCCCCGTTGAGCACATGACATTCAGTGTTTACTGCCTCAGCCCAGAAATATTCTGGGAGAGAAGTGTCACTCAATAGAGTTCTACCAGCCTCAATCAATGTTCTATTCTTCCTTTCAGCAATACCATTTTGCTGTGGTGTTCTAGGTGAGGAGAATTCTTGAAAAATCCCAAACTTTTCACACAATCTTGTCATACTTTCAGATTGAAATTCAGTGCCATGGTCACTTCTGATTTTGACCACTGTACTGTCAAGTTCATTCTGAATTTGTCTCACAAAACTATGTAAAACACTTGGGGTTTCTGATTTTTGTCTCAAAAAGAACACCCAGGAATATCTAGAATAGTCATCTACCACCACAAAAGTGTAGGCCTTCCTACCTAGACTATGAACTGGCATAGGACCAAAAAGATCCATATGTAAGAGGTATAGACACCTCACTGAATCCTTGTTTTCAAGGCTATGAAAGGAGGATTTTGTCTACTTGCCCTTTTGACAAGCTGAACATATCCATTCCTTTATACACTTAACTTGGTGACCATTCCTCACTAACTCTTTGCTAAAGATTTGGCCAATTGTTTTGTAGTTAAGATATGAAAATGAGGGTAAGATCTATCTTCACTCTAGAGGGGGGTGAATAGAGTATTTTAAAATAATTTACAATTAAAAACTGTAAAGCAGTAGAAGACTTAATTAATGTATATGTGTAAGGTGCTTGCAGTGAAATAAAAATTAAAGCAATAAATAAGAAATCACACAGCACACAGCAAAGTCAAACACACAGCAACCAGATGACACAAGGAGTTATAGTGGTTCCCCAATGACCGTGGTACATCCACTCTTCTACCACCCTAAGTAGGAATCAACTGCAGGAATAGCTGATCAGGTGTCCTGGGGGCACCAATGAGCTTTTGATAAGGTGATCAAAAACCAGATCTAGATTTTTTTGATAAGGTGTCTTGCCACCACTGAGTTTTGACAAGGTCTCAGAAACCAGTTTCAGAACTTTTGAAGGGAGTTTTGATAAACCCTTTTACAGGAGGGAAAGGAAAAAAAAGTAGTTTGAAGATGTTCTTCTTTGTCAACAATCTGAGTGAAGACAAGTGGAAAATGTTGCTAAAGCTCACCCTGAGATCTGTAAGGGTTCAGAAAGGTGAGCTTTGATAGGGTGATAGGTCTTCAGTTGCTTCAGATCTCCAGCAAAAGATTATTTAAGCAGATGCTGAAATGTGTGATGTCTGGAGTCCTTGATGTTGAAGCTTTTGAACACTTGAGGATTTGGAGGAGTAGTATAACAGATGATCTCCTCCACAGAAAAGTTCCTTGTGTTCTTAAAGATTTTGACTCAGTGAATCTGTATATTCAAGAAGATGAGTTCTTGATCAGAGTATGTTTTGATCTCTCTTCTATAACTCTTTTTCTCAATCTAATAATCCTGTATATCTCTTGTCTATCTTATTGTATTGATCTGTTATCACTTTTTAAAAAAACATATTCTGTAGGAGTATATCAGATTCTTACTTAGATGGTCGTTACTCAGTCATAAACGACTTCCATAATTGACAACTTTCTCTGGGGAAGTCCTAAGTAACATTCTTTTTAGCCTTCCTTGAAACTTGCTCCAGATTGCTTGAAACGGCTACATAATCCTTTGCAATAAATGCAGGAAATAAATCTGAATGATTTCCATAACTATTCTAGAATTTGAATTCTGAAAGCATCGACCTCTCAGAAAAATCGTCGACCTGAGCTAAGCTATCGTCGACCTGAGCTCAGAGATTGGATTTATACTAGAGGCAAAAAATGTCGACCTGAGCTCTACGATCGTCGACCTGAGCTCAGCGACTTGGAAAATAGCTGAAGACAGAACGTCGATTTGAGCTCGAAGATCGTTGACCGAAGTTCGACGACTTGCAGAATTGAGCTCAGAGAACGTCGAATTGAGTTCGACGTTTCGTCGACCTGAGCTCGACGAGAATTGTCTTTGTCTCAGCACTGAATCCTAATCTTTGAATGGTCCTTGGGGCAGCTTCAAACCTAAGTTCTAACCCTTGGACTCATTTGAATTTGACCTTTTCAACTATACAACTAGGTCAAACCAAATTCCTAAAAACATAGTGATCCTTGCCCAAATTAGTAATAGGGTGTTCCAACAATCTCCCCCTATTTGGGTTAGGATTACTATTTACAAGACAAAATAGGAAATAAATAAGCATTCAGACAAAGCAAAAGCTAAACCAACAATGAAAAAGCAGCATTGCAGATCACAGATAGAATATCAGCATATATTCAGAGATAGATGTTTGTTAAGCTTACAGAAATAACTTCTTCTCATTTCCCTTTTTAAACAGAATTTCCCTGTTAGGATTGAGGGCTTCTCTCTTTGATCTTCTGTCATCATCTGCACCTAAGGAGGTTTGGGATCTAGGCCTTGGAACTACAGCCTCAGGATGTAGCTTCATATATTCTTCTGGATCAATGAATTTTCCTGAAGAATATCTCTCTAATTCTGTCTTTCTTTGATCTGATAGGGTTGTAATGTTGGAAAAGTCTTTGCCTTGCTCTTTGGCCTTTTTCATTTGATCTAGTGCAACAAGATCTTTCATTCTGGCAGTCCATGACAATGGGTTGTTTTCAGGATCTTCAAATGGGACTGGAGGTTCATATCTATTGATTGATTCTGAATTAGTAGGAGTCCTGGTGACAACTGTATCTCTAATCTTGTAAGGGAAAGGACCTTGAGTAGGATCAATAGGACCTTGTCCTTCCCTTTGTTGTCTGGAGAAAGTTCTGTACTCTCTCTGATTTCCTCTGTACTGACCTCTTCTAGAATGATAGCCTCTTTGATATTGTCCTTTAGGTTGATGAGAAGATTGAGAGGAACTGTGCTTTGAAGAAGATGAATGAAAAGCTGAGCCTCCACCAGATCCTGAGTCTGGAGGAGGAGGAGGAGGAGGAAACTGAGAAGATCCTTTCTCATATTTGTCAAGCTTTCTTCTTTTCTTCATAGCCTTTAGCTGATTCTTAGAGTATTGCATCCAAGGCTCTGTTATCTGACAGTCATGAAAAATGTAATATGGTATATCATTGACATCTTTGGCTTTAGCAGGAGGTACTCTCATCATTGCTTTGCTTCTTGCTTTCCTTTTCTTGGTAATAGTGCCAGAAGAATAATCAAATTCAGTGTTGAATTGATCACTATCTCAACTCTGGGGTCTATCATAGAGATCATCAATCCTTTTGATATACTTCTCTTGTTGTTTTGACTTGTCAGAAGCAGCAATACCACCAGCAGATAACATATCAATATCAGTAGATTCAGCAACTTCAGCAGCAGCAGCAGCAACAACACAAGCAGAAAATTCCTCAGCCTTAAGATAACTGATATAAGAGATAATATGGCTGGGATCACAGATAGCAATAGGCACAATGGCCTTAGTAAGGTCTTCAACTCCCTGAGTTGGTAAGCAGCTTCTGTGAAGAAAATCAAATTCAGACAACAGTGACCTGAGGTCCATTGTGAGTACTGGTACTGGAGCTGGAGTAGAAATCTCTGGCAGCAGAAATTCCTCAGGAGCAGCAGGCACTACCTAAGCTTCATAGGGCATATCCCCTTGCCTTAATTCAGTGATAACTTGATCAAGGCACCCCATAGAAGGGATTGCTTGAGGAGAAGAGAGAGAGTATAGCCTGTCAAATAACTCCTTTATTGATTTCAGGAGTGGAGCCATGGAGGTCTCCAGCACGTTTACTAGCTTGGGGGCCAGTATCCTATATAGCTAATCTGCAAAAGCTGATAGATCCACTTGCTCAAGTGTGATTTGAGTAGAGGTGGAGGATGGAATGATTTGGGCTGGTGATGGATGGACTGCGGGAGATGGTATTGTGGATGGTAGGATTGTTGGTTGAGAGATTGGGATGGTGGAGATATATGGTATGGGTTTGGAGATGGATGGTGTGAAGGATGGTTGGGTAAGAATATCATGCAAGAGTTGTTGATATGAAGAGGTAGAGGGAAGATCAGTAGGTGAGGAAGGGGAAGCATCCATGAAGGAATATTCCAAAATATTGAAGGACGGAATGTTAAGAGGTGGATAGTAGTGGAGTCGATGGAATTGTTCTGATGTGGCTGGAGGTGAAATTTGTGATGAAATGCTAATGGGGGACGAGATGGATGTGTAGATGGTTGATGTGGAGGTGGAGGTAGAAACAACCTGAGGTGGAGAAGGAGGAGAAGAGGTGGAGGCAGGCAATTCCTCAATGAGGGCAAGGGCCTGAGGGGAAGAGACTGAAATAGTCCTTGTGCCTGAAGCAGTGGTAGTCCTTGTTGGCTTGATTATCTGCCTGTCCCATTTCCCAAACAGGGCACAGGTTAGCCTTTTTGATGCATTGATGTGCATCCCATTTGATACTAGCAGTTCAGGGAACCTGGAGTGCAGGAATACCCCTAAGATCCTCCCAAAGTTCACAAAACTTTTGTTAATTTTCTTCTTTATAAAATCAAAGAAAATGGCTCCCCAGTTCATGTGTTTCTTATCCACTATGGCTCCCATCAAACAGAACTGATACCTGGATATGGTATCATGTGCTGAGTGCTTTGCCAGTAGCACTTTCCCCACAACATCAACAAGAAATCTAAATTCAATAGATAAGTTCTTTTTCAATAAATTGTTAGGGTTTTCTGCAGAGTGACCCATTCTGTATAACATTGAAGCAAATTCCTCTCCCAAAAGTTAAACAGAATCATCTCCAGTACTCAAATGAAATACTTCCGTCAGGAGATTAGGTGATAATAATACCTGAGTCCCGCTGATAGTACCAACAAGGGTACTCTGATCAAGATTATGTGCTGTAAATACCCATTCTTTAATCTCATCTGCGGTGATCTTCATCTTGGTGGACATTATATGCACTAACTGTTGTTCTCGGAAAAGTTCCAGAATGTTTTTGAAAACCTGATCGTTTCCGTCAAATGAATCCATATCTATATCAAATCCTGTATAAAATTTCATCTTGGCGAGAGCGGAACATTCACGGCCATTGTATACCTACAAAAAGTAACAAACACAACTAGGTGCAGTAGAGTTTGGAGGGAAAGAAAAAGTTTGGAGAGAGTATGAAAGCGCAAAAGAAGAATGACGGTGAAAGAATGAATTCATATTAGGGTTCGACGCCGGAAAGGAAAGAACATTGAACTCCGTTCGACGATCTGGGCTTCTAATAGAATATGAAGAGTCTTCAAAAACGTCGACCTCCGTTCGACGATACTGGAGAACGTCGATCTCCGATCGACCAGAAGAAGATTGCCTAGCTCTATCTGGAAAACGTTGAACTCTGGTCGACGCTATTGGAAAGCATCGATCTCCGTTCGACTCTTTTTGGGAAAAACGTCGAGCGCAGTTCAGAGACAAAAAAACCTACAGACACAAGAAAATACAAGTTTTTAGCCTAGTCTTGGTCTGTTTTTAGAGTTTTAAAATCTTGGGATTTATTTTAAACTTCCTCCATCTAACATTCCTACCTGATTTAGGAAGAAGGTATGTTTCTTTTCATCCAAAGGTTTGGTGAAAATATCACCCCTTTGCAAATTAGTTGGGATATATTGAATTTCAATTTTATTTTTCTCAACATTATCACTTAAGAAGTGATGCCTAATCCATATATGTTTTGTCCTACTATGGAGGACTGGATTTTGTACTATAGAAATAGCACTAGTGTTATCACAAAATATTTTTGACCCTTCTAAGTTTTAGCCATAGTCTAGGAGCTGGTTTTGAATCCACAGAATCTGTGAGCAACAACTGCCTCCTGCCATGTATTCAGCTTCAGTAGTTGAGGTGGACACAGATGTCTGTTTCTTACAGAACTAGGAGACAAGTCTGTCACCAAGGAACTGACAAGTTCCACTGGTGCTTTTCCTGTCTACTCTACATCCCGCATAATCAGCATCTGAAAATCAAGTTTATTCAAATCCTGAGTCTTTTGGATACCAGAGGCCTAGATTTGGACAACTTTTCACATACCTAAGAATCCTCTTAACTAATGTTAGGTGTGACTTTCTAGAGCTTACTTGAAATCTAGCACATATACATGTAGCAAACATTATATCATGTCTACTAGTTGTAAGGTACAATAGAGAGTCAATAATTGCTCTATATGTTGTCTGATCAACATGTTTTACATGTTCATCAGGATATAATACAACATTGGTAGGCATAGGGGTTTTCATACAAGAGTCTTCAGACATACCAAATTTCTTAACCAGTTCTTTTGCATACTTCGTTGAGAAATGAATATGCCTTCAACATGTTGTTTGACTTGCAATCCTAGAAATAAGGAAAGCTCACCCATGCTACTCATTTCAAATTTAGAGTGCATTAGGTTGGAAAATTTTTTGCACAAATTTGAATCAGTAGAACCAAAGATAATATCATCTACATATATTTGTACTAGTAGGGTATGGGACTTATGGGTTCTAATAAAAAGAGTTTGGTCTACTCTACCCCTTATAAAATCATTTTTCAGAAGAAAGCATGCTAAGGTCTCATACCATGCTCTAGGAGCTTGCTTGAGGCCATATAATGCTTTATGTAATTTGAAAACATGGTTAGGATAAGTTGAAGAGATAAACCTTGAGGTTGTCTAACATAGACTTCCTCTTTGATGTCTCCATTGAGAAATGCACTCTTCACATCCATTTGGTAGACCTTGAAACCTTTGTGAGCTGCATAAGCTAGGAATATTCTTATGGCCTCTAACCTTGCAACTGGTGTAAAGGTCTGGTCATAGTCTATTCCTTCTTCTTGAGAATAACCTTGAGCAACCTGCCTTGCCTTGTTCCTTAAAATAACTCCTTGATCATCCAACTTATTTCTGAACTCCCACTTTGTTCCAACAATTGAGTGATCCTTAGGCCTTGGCACTAGTTCCCAAACTTTATTCCTCTCAAATTGATGTAGTTCCTCTTGCATAGCAATGATCCAGTGTGGATCTTATTCTACATCTTGAATGGTTTGAGGTTCAACTTGAGATAAAAAGCAAGTATGCATCAGGTTCTGGTTGACCTAATTTCTGGTTTGCACACCAGCTGAGATGTCTCCAATCACTTGGGAGATTGGGTGATCTTTTGTTGTTACTAAATCAACAGGGGGTGTTGATTGTTCAACAACCTGTGTTATTGTTTCCTCTTGTGGAACAACAACTGGCTCTTCAAGATGGTTTTTTTCCAAGATGTTGAGTATCCTCTTCATCTTCACTGATTTCTTCTCTCTGCTGGATAGGTGGATCCGTTGAATCCTTTTCTACAATATGTAACCTGTCAAAATTTTCTGAAAGAGAGTGTACATGCAATGGTTCTATGGAAGAAGTAGACTTCTCCTTATAAAACATATTAGTCTCATCAAAAGATACATGAACAGATTCTTCAATTTTATGAGTAGATTTGTTATTCACCCTATAAGCTTTACTTGTAATGGAGTATCCTAGAAACACTCCTTCATCAGCTTTAGCTTGGAATTTTGCTAAATATTTCTTGTCATTATTGTGAATATAACAAATGCAACCAAAAATTTTGAAATAGTCTACTTTAGGTTTCTTCCCTTTACGTAATTCATAGGGAGTCTTTGCCTTCAGTTTATGTATTAGACTCCTATTTAACACATAGTTGGAGGTGTTCACTGCCTCAGCCCAAAATGATAGAGGTAGGTGAGCATCTGCCAACAATGTAGTAGCATTCATCTACAATCACTAAGGTGTAAGATTTCTCTCCTAAGGTTTGTACTGTAATGGGTCCAAAAAGATCCATGTATAATAGATACAAAATCCTAGGTGAATTACTCTTATTAAGTGACTTAAAACTTTTTTTAGTTTGCTTGCCTAATTGACAAGCCCTGCAGAGTCCTTACTTCTTATAGGGGCCAGAAGGTAGTCCTCTAATAAGGTTGTCCTTGGACAGCCTAGCAATGGTTCTAAGGTTTAAGTGTCCTAGTCTCTTATGCCATAAATCATTTGGTTTGCAGACTGAATTAAATAAGCAGATATCTATGTTGGTTGAAAGGAAATCTACAAGATAAATGCTACCTTTCCTTTTACCTATTAACACTGTTGTGTTATCCTCTGAATTGATCTTGCATAAGGATTTGTTGAAAGTCACTTGATATCCTTCATCACAGAGTTGACTGATGCTGATTAGGTTGTGCTTCAGTCCTTCCACATAAGCCACCTTCTTGAATGTGACTGAGCCAATCTGAATAGCACCATATCATTTTGTTTGACCAAAGTTTGAATCACCAAAAATCACTTTGGGTCCAAGTTTTGTTCTGAAGGATGTTAGGTTCTCCTTGTTCCCTATCATGTGCTTTGAGAACCCACTATCCAGATACCATTGTTGGTTCATTACTAGATAAGTCTTCACCTGCACATAAACAACTTATATGTTTTTTACCCAGTTTACCTTGGGTCTAGGTTGATAACCTTTAAACTCAGAAATAAAAGATATCCCTGGCTGACTCTTATATCCTTCTTGATGGTATCTCCTAGGAGGCACTATCCATTAAGTATAAGGGTTGAAGCTTTGGGATAAGGGACTTTTAGGATTGATTTTAGATTTACCTCTGAAAGAATGTTCAAAGCTCTGAGCTCCGTTCGAAGATCGTTGAGCTGAGTTCGACGATCTTGGGTCAGATCGTCGAGCTCCGGTCGAAGATCGACTATACCAGAGTTAAAAGTTCAGAAGTCGTCGATCTGAGTTCGACGATCCAGCCTAAGATCGCCGAGATCTGTTCGACGATCGTCGACCTCTGTTCGACGTTTTCTGTTGAACTTTGTTTTCCTTAGGTAAATTAGGATTCTTCCTAGCTATCTCTACAACACCCTTTCCTTTATCAGAAATAAATTTAATTGGGGTTGTTAATACTATAGGTTGGCTGGGTGAAGCACCCAAGCCCAGTGTACTGTTGAATCTTGAGTTCACTATGCTTGTGATGTCCATCAGTCTGATGCTTCTCCCATTAAGGGATTCTTCAAACTTCTTTGCCTAGGATAGCTCACTTTTCAGTGAAGCTATCTTCCCCCTACAGCATTCTAACTCCTTAAAGAGTTTGAGGTTGTCTGATTTTAAGGTTCTATATTCAGACAATTGATTTCGAAGAGAGATAATCTCCTTCTCAGACTTTAATGGGTCTAAACAGAGTGCCTTAAATTCAGATCTAAAGTCCTCTGAATCAAAGTCAAAGGAGTCTATTACCCGGTCTTCTTCAATTTGAGTTTCAGATTCTGAATCTAACTCTTATTCTGCATCAGAATTTTTTTGGGAGGCATTGATAGCCATCATGCAGAATTCCTTTTCTTCAGCATCATCTTCATCATCACTTGAGCTTTATGAAGCCTCTGATTCTTCTTCAGTTTCACTCCAGCTTTCTGCTACAAACCCCTTCCTTGTATGTTTATTTTTGTTGGAGGAGGATTTGTTGTTGTTGTTTCCCCTGGAGTCCTTGTCTTTTCTCCTATCTTTCCTGTCCTTCTTGTCCTTATTCTGATTTTCTGGACAGTCAGGCACAATATGGCCTAGTTTCCTGCATCCAAAACAGATTATTTCTTTATTATTTGACTTGTCATACCTTGGCTTCTCATGCCCTCTGGATGACCTCTTTCTGAAATCTTTCTTGGCCATCTTGTAGAATCTTTTGGCCAGCAAGCTCATCAATTCTTCATTGCCTGTGACCTTGTCTTCAGGCTCTCTTCTATGGCTTTGAAAGCTATGGTCTTCTCCTTTCTGATGACTGGAGAAGCAACCTTTTGTTCCTCCTCTTTGTTCTTGATGATCATCTCATAAGATTTGAGCGTGCCCAAAAGAGCCTCTGTGGTGATCTCACTTAGGCTTCTGGCATCCTTGATTAGCCAGATCCTTGATTCCCAAGTGCTAGGGAAGCACATTAGGATCTTGTCATTTAGTTTAGTGAGTGTGATCTCCTTATCCAATGTCTTCAACTCACTGAATATCAGACTGAGCCTATTGTACATATCTGCAAATGACTCAGCTTCTCCTTTCTTTAAATTCTCATATTGGGATATGAGATGGGATCTCCTGTCCTTCCTTTCATCAGAAGATCCAGATACAATTTCAGAGAGCTTATCCCCTATGTATTTAGCTGAGTAGCATTCAACTACCTTTTGGATTATCTCATCAGACATAGTCTGAGCAAGAATATTCATAGCCTTTGCATCTGCAACTTTCCACTTCTTTATTTCTGCATTTGTTCCTGAGGGAGGTGGAACAACACTTGTGCTTGTGGTCTCTGGAGGTCTTGGACAAACTGTCAAAACAGAATTAAAAATGTACTCATCAATAGAATTCATGTAAAGTCTAATCCTTTCCTTCCAAAGTGCAAACTTGGATAGGTTGCACACTGGAGGTCTGGTGCTAGCATAGTCTTTGTTTTGTGCCATGGTTTTGTATGAAAATAAATATAATATAAAAAGTAATAACCCTCTATAGAAGATTTATCTTATCAAGGATCTTTTGGTTCAGGTGTTAGCCTGTTCAACCAATCTGTTGAAGATTCAGTTGTTGAGTAACCAACCTCCCTCTGATACCAATTGAAAGTGAGGGTAAGATCTATCTTCACTCTAGAGGGGGGGGGGGGTGAATAGAGTATTTTAAAATAATTTACAATTAAAAACTGTAAAGCAGTAGAAGAATTAATTTATGTATATGTGTAAGGTGCTTGCAGTGAAATAAAAATTAAAGCAAGAAATAAGAAATCACACAGCACACAGCAAAGTCAAACACACAGCAACCAGATGACACAAGGAGCTATATTGGTTCCCCAACAACCTGGGTACATCCACTCTTCTACCAACCTAGGTAGGACTCAACTGCAGGAATAGTTGATCAGGTGTCTTGGGTACCAATGAGCTTTTGATAAGGTGCTCAAAAACCAGATCTAGATTTTTTGATAAGGTGTCTTGCCACCACTGAGTTTTGACAAGGTCTAAGAAACCAGTTACAGAACTTTTGAAGGGAGTTTTGATAAACCATTTTACAGGAGGGAAAGGAAAAAAGAAAGTAGTTTGAAGATGTTCTTCTCTGTCAACAATCTGAGAGAAGACAAGTGGAAAATGTTGCTAAAGCTCCCCCTAAGATCTGTAAGGGTTCAGGAAGGTGAGCTTTGCTAGGGTGATAGGTCTTCAGTTGCTTCAGATCTCCAACAAAAGATGATTTCAGCAGATGCTGAAATGTGTGATGTCTGGAGTCCTTGATTTTGAAGCTTTTGAACACTTGAGGATTTGGAGGAGTAGAATAGCAGATGATCTCCTCCACAGAAAAGTTCCTTGTGTTCTTGAAGATTTTGACTCAGTGAATCTGTATATTCCAGAAGATGAGTTCTTGATCAGAGTATGTTTTGATCTCTCTTATGTAACTCTTTTTCTCAATCTAATAATCCTGTATATCTCTTGTCTATCTTATTGTATTGATCTATTATCACTTTTTCAAAAACATATTCTGTAGGAGTATATCAGATTCTGACTTAGATGGTCGTTACTTAGTCATAAATGACTTCCATAATTGACAACTGTCTCTAGGGAAAGTCCTAAGTAACATTCCTTTTAGCCTTCCTTGAAACTTACTCCAGATTGCTTGAAATGGCTACATAATCCTTTGCAATAAATGCAGGAAATAAATCTGAATGAATTCCATAACTATTCTTGAATTTGAAATCTGAAAGCGTCGACCTCTAATAAAAATCGTCGACCTGAGCTCAGCTATCGTCGACTTGAGCTTAGAGATTTAATTTATGCTAGAGACAGAAAACGTCGACCTGAGCTCTACGATCGTCGACCTGAGCTCAGCGACTTGGAAAACAGCTGAAGATAGAACGTCAATCAGAGCTCGAAGATCGTCGACCAGAGTTTGACGACTTGCAGAATTGAGCTCAGAGAACGTCGAACTGAGTTCGAAGTTTCGTCGACCTGAGCTCGACGAGAATGGTCTTTGTCTCTCCACTGAATCCTGATCTTTGAATGGTCTTGGGGGCAGCTTCAAACCTAAGTTCTAACCCTTAGACTAATTCTAATTTGACCTTTTCAACTATACAACTAGGTCAAACCAAATTCCTAAAAACATAGTGATCCTTGCCCAAATTAGTAATAGGGTGTTCCAACAAGATGGGCTAGCCTCTTGTGCAATTTGACACAATGAGAGGCTTTCTCATCAGCTACAAGAGAAATAGGAGAACCTTTGTTCTCACACTCAAAATTGAGACAGTACACATTCCTCTTTCTATATCCTGTCAAAATGATCTTTTGATCACTTGACCTTTTGATATGACATCCATTCTTAACAAATGAAATATCATATCCTAAATCACTCAGCTGGCTTATGCTTATAAGGTTGTGTTTCAAACCCATCACATAGGCGACTTGTGTGATAGTAATCTGGTTACTAGAAATATTACCAAACCCTTAGATGATTTCTCTTTCAGATCCACCAAAGATTACTTTAGGTCAATTTGAGATAAGTAAATACTCCTTTAGCAATCCCTTTGTTCCAGTCATGTGCCTGGAACATCCACTATCCAAATACCATATAAGGGCATGGTGACTTGGACTCACCTGCAATAAAGAATTACTTTCCCTTAGAACCCAAGTAAGTCTTGGGTCCTTGGTTCAAGTTAGCTTCATTCTTAACAAATCTACCTACAGCTCTTCTAATAGGTAGACTGTTGTTCTTCCTGACAGTAGTGTTGTGCCAGCAATCTATGACATAATGACCTGTCTTGCCACAGCACCAGCATTCATACTTGCCACAGCACCAGCATTCTTCCTGACACTTGTGTTGTATTTTTAGATACATTCTTGATAGTCTGGTTGACAGCAAATCTTTTGTATTATGCTTGTACTGCTGCAGCTACACCCACTGGTTTCTCATAACCATGGGGTTTATGAACATGGGCTGCCTTAATTACATAAGCACCCTTGTCATTCAGAACTTCAGTCTTATTATGACCAAGAGTATTCTCAAGGTCATACTTGTTTGAAGGCACTTGTACCTTTCTAAAAACTACAGGGACTTTAAAATTCAATGGCTGGACTGAGGCTTTGCCCTTTCTCTTGAATTGGGCAACCCTGGTGTTACCTTTAAAGCCTATTCCAGCCTTACCCTTTTGAGCCACAAACTCATCTATTAAGGGTAAAACTGATTTTGGCTTGGAGTAACTAGCCACCAAATCTTTCTCCTTTTCAAGTCTGACTTCCAGACTTTTGATTAGATCATTTTTTGTATGTGATTGTACCCATCTGAATAATTGTAATAGTTTTCAGCTTGGAAACCTCATTCATTTTTTGATCCAATTCTTTCTCAAAACCAGATGCAGTCATCTTAAGATCTGCAATTTCCTTAGCCTAAGTTTTTGCTAGGGTCTTGAGTTCTTTTAGTGCCTGCAACAAGTCCCCATATTGATCTATCAGCTGATGAATATCACCTTCAGACTCAAATCCATCCACATCACTTGATGCAGATGTAGCTGACTCTGTGCCAGTACTACAAACTGAATTACTAGACAAACATTGTACCTTGCTAGGACCAGGCTGATCCTGGCATTTGTCTTCTTCTGATACAGCCATCAGTCCCATACACTGATGGTCTTCTTGTTCATAGATAGAGTTCAGTAATTGCATAAACTCTTCTTCTTCATCAGCAGAATAAAGACCAATGTATGCCTCAGCTTCAGATTCAGATTCTGAAGTTGATTGGTCTGTCAAGCTTTTCTCCTTCTTAGCAACAAAGGATTTCTCCTTCTTATTCTTTTGTTGATTCTTTATTTTATCAGCAGACTCCTTTCTTTTGTCAGGACACTCAGCAACAACATGTCTAGGTCTATTACAGTAATAGCAAACTATCTTCGATGTTATAGATTTGTATGGCTTAGACCTGCTCCTGTCCTTCCTAGATGACTTTCTCTTTTGATAATAGTCATCAGCTGGCTGTGATGTGGAGGGCCTTGACTTCCACTGCTTCTTCTTCAGAAATCTCTGAAACTGCCTTGTGAAGGCAACAAAGTCTTTATCTGAGTCACTGTTGTCTGAACTTTGATTGTCTGAATTATCTCAAGCAATTTCAGTAACTTCCCTAGGAGGTGATGGAGATATCCTCCTATTCATTCTAGTGGCTTCAACCTTGAAGGCCATAGACTTTTCTTTATGCTCCCCTTTGGCATTTCTTTCTTCCTCTTTTCTAGTCATTAGTTGCATTTCATAAGACAACAACTTTCCAAATAAAGTTGGAGGAGAAATATCTGCAAGTTTGGCCACTTCCCTAATGGCACAAATCTTGGTATCCCAATCCTTTGTAAAGGATCTTAGGAATTCTTCATTCAGTTCATATGTACTGAAGACCCTTCCATAAGACATCAGTTCATTTACTATTGTGTAGAACTTCTTATAGCACTCAGATATGCTATCTGACTTCCCTTGTCTGAAGCTTTCATATTCCTGATTTAGCATAGACTTTCTATCTTGTCTAACTTCTTCAGAAACCTCCATGTAGACTATCAAATTGTCCCACATTTCCTTGGAGGTCTTGCAGTGAATTAAATTCTGAATGGTTGAATCATCTATGGCACTTACTATGATATTCTGAGCTCTTTTATCCATAGTTGCTAGTATAATCTCATCCTTAGTCATCTCAGAAAAACCTTTAGGAGTTCTTTGATTTGCATCTAGAACAGACACATTCATTGGAATATAAGGACCTTCTTTTACTGTAATATAAGTCCTTAGATCAGAAGCCTCTATAAACAACCTGACCCTTTCTTTCCATATTCCAAATATCTCCTTCCTGTAGATGGGTAATTTTAAAGATCCTAATTCCTTGTGATTTTCTCCAGAACTCATTTTCTTGATTTTTTATTCTGCCTTTGGGATCTAACTCAGACATTAAGTCCTTCTTTGAGCAACCTCCCTCTAATACCACGTGATAGTTTTAACTTCAAGACAACCTAAACACCTAGAGGGGGGGGGGGGTGAATAGGTTTTAATCCTTGTTTTAACTTAAGGCAGAATATAGCTTCAGTTCTGCGATAGAAGTATCAAATCTCTACAGCTAACACATCATATATAATCATAGAAACTAAAATAACACAAGCATCACAGATTGCACATTGGTTTATATTGGTTCCCTAAGGTCTGGGTACATCCACTTTCCCCCTTCACCTATCTAGCAGTGTGCTAGATTCGGCCTAACTTATTCCTTCTTCTGAGATCCACAGATCTTACAGCTCAGAACCCTGAAAGGTTCCTATAACTCAGTACCCTATTAGGTTCCTACAACTCAGGCTAACAGCCCTACCTCAGCCTTGCCACAAGGCATACTACTCATAGAACTGATTCTCCTACTCTCAGGCTCAAACAGCCTTACTACTCAGAGATCTAAATCTCCTACACTCAGCGTTTATAACACAGGATTACAACTCAGAGATCTAAATCTCCAACAATCAGCCTTTATAACATAGGCTTATAACTCAGATCTTTGAAAAGATCCTACAGAAATTGATAAGTGATTTTGATGGATTCTTACCCTTGTTGAGAGAGAAGGGATAAGAGAATTCTTGATCAGCTTCTTGATGAAACTGATGGCTGAAATCAACCTGTTCTTAGCTTTCTTCAAAGCTTCTTTAATCTGAACTCAGTAGGGTTGATCTCCTTTTAAGTTGACTGACTGGCAGCCTCCTTCTTGGATTCCAAAAATAGACCTTGATCTTCTTTGTAGAATAGTTCAGGATCTACTTCTTTAGAGACTTGTGATTGTCTCCTTCTTGACCTCAAAATAGTTGGAGCTCTTTCTCCCCAAACCTTCTGAAGTTTCTTCTGAATTCTGAATGAATTCCCCTTCGACAAAATCTGAGTGGATAAGCACTTCAGAATGTCTTCTTAGATCTTCTCACGAAGATCTTCTTTTGTGACTTGCACTTTCTTGATAAGAGATTAATCTCACAATAGTTGTGGTAGTTGTATATATTGTTGTCTTTTGATTTGACACAGTCCGTCTATATATAGGCTTCACCCATGTTAATCGACTGATCTGGTTTCTAACGAACTCCTGACAAATCTGACAGCTTCAGTAAACTTGTTGTAACTCACAGCTGTCAAGTCTTCAAATAGTTCTTGAGCCTTTGTCTTTGTTAGGAAAGCATCAAGACTGACTGTCATAAAGTGTCGAGATAATCTGTCAATATGTGTCGACACAAGTGACTTAAGTGTCGATACAGACTTTGGTGGTGTCGATATAGCTGCCTTAATGTCGACAAAACTTCTTGACACTGCATCTTGAGAATGTGTCAACACTGATTATTTGTGTCGACACAATCACTTCTTCACTCCACAGCAATCAACTATGTTGAAATTCTGTTGTGTCGACACAAGTCCTGTGTGTCGACACAGTTGATATAGTCTCAGAATTTGTGTGTCGACACTATCTCCAGGTGTCGACACAGTTGATGCCGACTCTTCTTCTGTGTGTCGACACTGCCTCCCTGTGTCGACACAGTTGATGTCGACTAAAATATTCTGTGTGTCAACACTGCCTCCCGGTGTCGACACAGTTGATGTCGACTAACTATTTCTGTGTGTCGACATAGTTGCTTCAGGTGTAACCACAGTTTATCCAAGTGTCAACACAGACTTCCTTAAGTGTCGACACATGGAGTTAGAAACTTTTTCTGCATTTTAGCCAATACTTAACCTGCACATATAAACTCAAAATAACATCAAATACACCTTGATGTATTTCATTGAGCTAAGTGATGCTTCTCCAAATCAGGTACACATTTTCCAATGTACCCAACAGCCGGCTTCTCTTTTTCTCTTTTCATTCCTCTCTAAGTGCAACCGCTTCATTCATAATCAAAGGAAAGCCCATCGCAGAAGTGGCATTTAAGCCGCAACGGGCGAACTCTGTTGTTTCCCCTACAAGAAGCCCCACCTTCCCTCTCTTTTTCCCTCTCTTTGTCTCAACCATCAATCCTAGCCTCTAGTAACCGACTATTCGACAGTTTCCCCCCCCCCTTCTTTTTCTTCGTAGAACCCAGAAGCGCATTTCTTTCATCAATAAGAGGGCTCCCGGAAAAGACTCCTTCGTTCTGGTTCGGCGGAAGAAAAGGGAGAGGGAGAGGTAGATGAGTCACGACTTCTACAAATATTATACATATATATATAACAATAAAATATTAATAATAATAGTGTTAATAATAATAAGAAGAATAAAGATTATTTGTAATAACGAATTATTGGGTACATTGCGAATTGTGTACCGGATTTGGAGAATCCCCTTGTCAACACATTGGAATACACAAAGTTGTATTTGATGCATGTTCGGTTTACAAGTGCAGGAATTAAAGTGAAGAAATTTATCTAAGCATAAATGTGTTGACACAGTTCAATTGTGTCGACACCTCTGCAGAAGCTGTGTCTAGACAAGTCAGTTGTCTCGACACCTTGAATACTATGTTAGCATAATTGACAAAATAAAGAGGATAATTATTTTGAGTAAAATTGTGTCGAGATAAACCAACTGTCTGGACAAAATGCATGTTAAGTATAGATGTCGACACAACAGACAGATTGTGTTGAGACAATCTCACTGTCTCGACACAATGCAGAATCAGAAGATGTCGACACAGTAGAAAAGCTGTCTCGAGAAAATCTCACTGTCTCGACACAAGGCAGAATTAGAAGATGTCAACACAGCAGACAGTTGTATCGACACAATCTAACTATCTCGACACAAGGAAGTATTAAGAGATGTTGACACAGATAACGAATGTGTCGAGACAAGTCAACTTTCTCGACACAATCAGCTTCTGATGAAAATTATTCCAAGTTAGAATGTGTCGAGACTACTAAGATTTCTCAACACATGTGTTGAAACATCTGGAACATCTCGACGCTTATGTTTCAGAATATGTTGAGTCAACACCAAACATGTTGTGACATGTCAGAACTGTCAAGTCAGTAACAAAAAACTCATACTTCAACAGAAATAGGTCAAGGAAGGATTTGATGTATGTTGCTGACGTCATCTAACAGAATCCATCCATTTGCGAAGTTTATAAATAGAAGGTGCTGCCTTCACAAAACTATATACGAGAGAATTAAATCAAAAAGAAAAACCGATAGATCAAATCAAGCAATCAAAATTCTCATTCTAATTTCTTCAAAGTCCTAACCAGGCGATATTTACAAGAAAGAGGAAGAAGGCAAAGGTCATCAAGAAGATCTTCAGATCCCTTTTACTAGGTTGATCTGAAGATCTAGTTGTATCTTATCAACAATATCTTCAAGGTATTCACGCCGATCAACATCAATAAGATTGCTGATTCAGAGAAGGAACTTTTCAGTCTGCAGATCTATCAAAAAGAAATCCAATTGCAGCGGATTTGAAGATTCTGTGTAAACAGATATATCAGATTACAGATTTCTGTTATCTGTGTTTTATTTTATTACTTTATATTGTAAGATCTTCTAGAGATTTAAGTTGGTAGGAGAATCTTTTCAATGAGATTGTAAGCCTAAATTATAAAGGCTGAGGTATGGTTCTGGAGGGACCTGAGGTAGGTGGTTTGGGTAAATCACTGAGTTGTTGGCCTATTCTATAAAGGCTGAGGTAGGGTTCTAAAGAGGGCTTGAGATAGGAGATTGATTGAATCTCTTAGGTAGGACCGGTTGGTCTGAGTGTAGGTTTCTTGACAGAAACTGAGCCTGTAGGATTTTTGGATCCGAGTTGAAAAGGAGGAGCTATAACCTTATCTAGCACATTGCTATTGAGGAAGAAGGGGAAAGTGGATGTACCCTAAATAGGGGAACCACTATAAATTCTCTGTGTGCTGTGTGCTGTGAACTGTTCTTTACTTGTGTTGTGTGTGCTATAAACTGTTATAGTATTATTGATAATTAATGAGAGACAAAGAATTGCAAAGGAATTTTAAAAGGCCACTTATTCACCCCCCCCCCCCCCCTTAGGTGACTATCTACCCATAGGCTTGACTTTCAAGAATTCAATAAATGATGGGGGATTTAGTGAGTATCGCCAGAATGGGAGGGGCATTCAACGAATTTCTTTAATATTATATATATCATTTTATTTATTTTATTTATAATAATTATTATAATAATAATAGTAATAACATAAGTATTATATCATTACGAAGGGCTAAACGCACACCGATTCGTTCGAAATTTGCACCTAAGGCAAAAGCTGATGTTACGAATCCAACAGAAAAAACAAAATCAAAATCCGATTCACTTTTCTTGAGATATAAATTTCTGAAGTTTACGGCGAACATTAAATATACAAAACATCAAAAAATTGCCGAGGCTCCAATATTGCTTGGATCACGACGAAACTTGACGGACAAATTATAAATTAATTGATTTAATTTCGTATCGTGAAATTTTACAATTTCGATGAGGATTTCAAGATTTGGTCGACTCGACCTAACAGACACGAAGACGCAATAATGGCAACACACCGTTAACTTCGTGTTAACGTAACACCCTTACGTCATTATGATGTCACAAAGAGAATTAAAATAATTGACGGAAAAATAGGGGCGTTACAGACCTGGTTGTAAGTTAACACCCTTGGATATATCGAGTTGGAAATAGGAGAGTATTTCTATGGATTTCATTACTGTTTTACCATGGTCTCCTCGAGGGTATGATGTTGTTTAGGTTGTAGTTGCCAGATTGACGAAGATAGCTCATTTTGTTCCTTTCAAGATTGATTATCCCATGGACAAGCTAGTAGAACTATATTTGAATGAGGTTATCAGGTTGTATGGTGTGCCAGTGAGTATTATGTCAGATTGGGATTTTAGATACATGTCTTGTTTTTTGCAGACCTTACAAGGAGCTTTGGGCTCTAATCTCAGGTATTATACCGCTTATCATCCGTAGACTAATGGTCAAATGGAAAGGGTAAATCTGATTTTGGAGGACATGATAAGATGTTATATCCTGGACCATGGTGGAGCCTGGGATGATCATCTTAGACTCATGGAGTTCTCCTACAATAACAACTATCAAGAGAGTTTGTAAATGATGACATTTGAAAATTTGTATGGGAGGCATTATTGAATTTCCCTATTTTGGGCCGAGGTTGGTGAGAGAGCATTGTTAGGTCCAGAGGCCTTGGAATAGATGGGCATTTCTGTGATGTATATCCGTGAGAAACTTGGACTGACTCTTGGGGGTTATGAGAAGAATCCGAATTGACAAAGGGTTCATTTGGAGTTCGCAGTTGGGTACATGGTTTTCTTGAAGTTATCTCCGATGTCAGGTATCAAAATATTTGGGAAGAACCATAAGTTTGATCCCAGGTATGTGGGACGTTTACAGAATATTGAGCCCATTGGAGTGTCGGCTTATAGGTTGGAGTTGCTTGCTACTTTAATGGGTGTTCACGATGTGTTGCATGTGAGCCAGTTGTGTAAGTGGTGTCTTAGTGATCATTTTGTCCTTAGCTCTATACACAAGCTATAACGTAATCTTTCTTATGTCGAAGAGCCTATCCATATTCTGGAGACGTAGGATTGAGTGTTGCGGGGAAAGACAATTCCCATGATTAAAGTTCTTTAGAGAAATCAGGATATCAAGAGCGCAACTTGAGAATTGGAATCTACTATGAGAGAATCACTGTAAGACCCAATTTTTTTTGCTACACTACCGAGTCTTATGCCCAAAACTGCCATTTTGCGGTGACACCGACACTCGGGAAGGTCATCACAACAAAATTCCAATCCTGCATGCCTTAACGGTCACCCAAGAAATAGAAGTATATGAAAAGAGACAATTAAGTCAAGTCCACAAATCACATATATTATATGAAATAGAAATCACAGTAATTCCACATTATAATATAAGTACTGAAATAGATTAGTAAAGTAGAAATATAAAAGGGCTATGCCTAGTATAACAAATCCTCACTATAACACTCTCGAAGAAGCTAAGTAAAGTTAACACTCACGGAGCCAAATACAGGTGCTCTTTTACTAGATTGTCTAACCTCCATGTGCACTGTACTCCGCTGGTGCTACATCTCCTGCTGTTGCTCCCTATCCCCCATCTAAAGCCCCTAAAAGGTTTGGTCCACCGACCATTAGTCAAAAGACAAATCCTGATTTCCCCCACCCCTCCCCTAGTGGCTCCTTGGCACCATGCAGGAGGACTGATAGGAAAGCTATGGTGGTGGAGAGTAGGAATAAGGCAGGTGATAGTGGAGCTATCTAGCAGGTATATGGTAATGTTTATAGTGCTATAAAAGGAAATGCAAGTTAGCAGTTCTATAATAATAGAGCAGTAATGCAAATAAGGTAAAGACATAGCAGTAAGTACATGCAACACAATATGCAATAAAAGGACAAGTAAAGTAAGTTACGGAATAAGTAACCTTAAGTTATAAGAATGCTCATACAAACTTTTAAGTTAAGGGGTATTTTACAAGACTCCCATCGTATAAGCTCTCCCATACTAGTGTGTACAATGGAGTGTTGGGTTATATGCAAGCATGTGTGTAGTGATATGTTATGCCAAGATCCATGCAAGTGCAACACACACACACACACAACTCTATGCACACAGACCTTTAGTTCACCTATTTCGGAAGCTAGCTTCACTCCTAGGAGCCTCCGTAGTGGCCAATGGAGACAGTGGGTCGGGCCTCCCCGCTCCTAGGCGGGATTCACACAACCAGGCCTAGTTCTTACATACCCCTTTAAAGGATACACTAGAGTCACCACGTACTATGCTGACCAACCACCAGTATTTTCCTTGGCTAAGTGTAAACCTCAACCGCCGAGTTATCGTATCGACGACGGTGTGAACGACTATCAAATTCAGAAGAGCCAGCACTTTATGTACATGCAACCATGAATTTTCGAGTGATCAGCTCCAAGGACTAACTCGTCCGTTACAACTATTTTCGAGCCTACGGCTCACCGGGCAAACTTTCCCATTTCCACAACCACCGAGCCTACCACTCGGATAACCCGAGTCATCGGGGTGAGTGAAAGTGAAGTCCTAGTATTTCTAATTGCTCTTTATCATTTAAATCTTACGGTTTAGGGTTAACCTTGGACTGCCTAGGATATTCCCTATAAAGGGCTCTCGAGGGCACTAGGAACTATGAAGGGCTGAGCCCAAAGCACCCTTTCGCAAGGTTCTTTTTATTATTGGTAACTACCCATGTCCAAACCCTCTTGACATTACACTTGAAGTAACCCTAAGTGTATTTAGACTCTTTCTCCAGGGAAAGACGATCATCCGCCAATCCCGAGTACACCCTTGCCTCTAGTCAACCAGTCTCTCACAACCTGTCTTCCATTGGTGACCTTCTTAATTCTCAACTACACCAGGTACACCAATTATCTCACCATCCCATACAAAGGCCTACATGTTATCTTATTTAAACAATTTTAATATGTGAAGACCTATCGAACTACATGATGTGCATGAAAGGTGATACTCCAAATGATCATCCAAATGACCTAAGAATATTATTGGGGGTCTATCATGATACTTTAAGATTAAATCAAGAAAATATTTTTCCTAACTTATTTCTTATTTATTTAATTTTTTGCAAAATCAGGCTAACTGTGTTTTGAACACAAAGTATAATTTTCTGACACGATATGGTCTTAACAAAATTATGATAGATTAATATCATCAAAATAACGACAAATACCAGAATTCACTATTTTCCAAAAAGGTTTAGACCTTAAGACAAATTATTGAACAATTTACCATAATGTTACGGTAAAGAAGGAAGTACTAAATTTAAACATCCAAAATTCATGATAAAATTACCAGAGGTTTAAGGTGACCAGAAATGACTTTTGACTAAAAATAATAATTTCCTAAGTCCATTTGATCACATAAATAAATTACTCAATGATATTCAACATAGGGCACTTAGTGAATGATCCTAAATGAAATACCTTCCAATAATTTTATAAAAATTCACAGAACACTATAATGCCCTAAGATGTCCTCTGACCAAGTTATATAATTTTCCAATGAGTAACAAACACATAATTAATTTTCTTGCAATTAGGTCAACATTTGGGGGTTGTGACCAAATATATCAATCAAAAATTCATAACAAAATTATCAGAGAACAATAACATCAATATAAGCTCACTGCCAAAGTTTCATGAACATCTAAGATTATGTAAACATGAAATTTCATTTTGAAATAAAGTGCAATAACTAACCATTAATTAATTAAGAGGGGTTAAATGTTCCTAAAAATTCTATTAAAATTATCCATGGCTTATTACCACCCTATTAAGTTGTTTACCAATATTCAAGTTAATCCAAGGACATATGCCCTCATGTCCTTCTCAATACTCAAAGGGCAACCCTAGGGTTTGTACTAGGGTTTGTGGGCATATCCACCCCAAACCACCCAAAACCACTTGTGAGGGGGTTATATGTGACTACATGTCAGTGGCCAAAGTTTCACCATATTTGGCTGAGGAATGGTCACTCACTCCACCTAGTGCACTTTTGACCTAATTTTCCCTTATGAGACAAAACTTTGGTCACACCAATACCTAATCAAATCAACTCCAATTGGGCTTAGATTTTTTTTCCGAGTCATATCATGACACTAAGAATCATCCAAACAAACTTTTGGGGAATTATGAGGTAATTATATCCTAAATTCAAATCATACATGGTTTATTAAATATTTACAAAAACTATAAAAAATGTTTTCCACAAATTTCCATTTTTGGATATGTCAAAGGTATATATAAGGGTGGCCCCCAATCTATATTTCAAGTCATTTTGATATATATACGGAGTCTTCTCCGATTCGCAGCATCACAAATCCAGACATCCATCCAGATGGGCTTCACACAGCATTCCTCTACCGCACTACACATTTTCGGCTCTAGATGCAGACCCAGTCGCTAGAATCACTTACGCTCTTCCATCTTTTGATGGAGGATTCCATAGATATATATACATAAACAAAGGGATTCACCTGCCCAAGGAAGAAAGAACGTTACCCTTGACGATCGCTTCATCACCATGACAGAACTAGCCGGAAATAAAGCACCGCAACGGCCTTGCCTTCGCAATGCTGAACTCGGCTCTCGATTCGGACCGTTGAAGCTCCACTGGCGGTCGAAAAGCTTCTCCTTCTTCCTTCCTTGCTCTCCTCTCTCTCTCTTCACTTAGAAAGAGAATGGCCAATATGAGAATGAGATATTCATCTCCATTCTCGGCCTTATAAGAGTCGGGATGATCTGGGACAACAGGATCTAAATAGAAATGAACAAACGGCCTCAATTGCTTTGAAAAGCATCTAAACAGAGCTGACACGGCCTGTAACACGCCTGTGTCACAGGCCGTGTTCCTTGAGCGGTTCAGGAACCGACTCAATTTGGAACAGAACACGGGCAACGACACGCCCGTATCATTCCCTGACACGTCCGTGTCAACAAGTACATGGCCGTGTTGATGGCCATGTCACCTCATCAACATAAGGCTGAAACACCCGAGAAGGACACGACTAAGGAAAACACCCGTGTCCTCGGCCGTGTGCTCAACACGCCCCTTTTACACGCCCGTGTCATAGGCCGTGTACCACACTCAATGCCACTCAACGCCACTCCACTCAACGCCACTCAACGTCACTCCACTCAACGCCCCTGAGCAGGACACGCCCTGGTACACACCCGTGTCCTAGGCTTTGTGCACCTGACATGCCCTGGGACATGCTCGTGTCCGAGGTCGTGTGCACCAGACACACCCTGGGACAAGCCTGTGTCCCAGGACGTGTCACCAAGCCTGAACCCATTTTTTGGACTTATGGTTTTTGGGGTGTTACAATCCTCTTCTCCATATAGAAATTTCATCCCGAAATTTAGCACAATGACAATGGTACCAAATAATGCAATCGATGCACTATAAACCAAATATATCTGGGGTTACTCTCCCCATGTTCTCGCACCAATATAAGTGTTTTCACAAACACACATACAATATACAAAGTAAAACAAATGAAATAAAGTGCACCCTTTACTTTATTTTCGCTCATCCGCGTCTCTAAGCAGCTTTTTGATAGCCTCCTGCAACTCCAGGTTAAACACTCGAGGCTGTTGTACTTCATAATGTGAGCTTTGTGGCTCTTGCGCTCCGAGATTTTACACTCGCGGCTATGCCCCGGATGCAGATGATTCTGCCATTGCCTTATCCTTTTCTTTATAGGACATGCCTGTCTTTTGTTCACTCTTTGACGGGCCTTTCCAACAGTAACAGGAGATATGCCCCTGCTTTCCACAAATGAAACAGGTACACGACTCAACACGTCCTTGACCAAACGTCGCGCCTGAAGCAACATCCGAAGATGTTTGTTCAGCAGGCTTGAACCTCTTCTTATCCCATTTCCTAAACTCTGATTGTTCGGACTGCGGGACTTTGAACTCCGACTTATCCGCCGCCAAGTTCTTCTTGTCATGTACTCGTTTCAAATCTTTTTCCAGTGCTGAAGTTGTATCTACTAAGGCTTGGAATCCTTGGTTCACTGAACTCGGAAGTGCCAATCTAACCTCATCTCGAAGTCCCTCATAGAATCTATTCGTATTCTGAGCTTCTTCCACAAAAGTCAACCCCGCATAACATCCCTGCCTGGTAAATTCATGCAGGTAGTCATCCACAGTCTTCTCGCCCTGCACCAGACGTTGAAATTCGGTCTTCATAGTAATTCTCCGCGATACTGGCAAATATTTTTCCCAAAACAATCTGGAGAATTCGTACATCAAAATCTCTCCCAGGCTTCTACCTACCAACTGGTGCATCTCGACGTCATCCCACCACAGTCTCGCCTCTCCTTCTAGTAAGAAAGTGGCTAACGTCACTCTCTACCCCTCATCAATCATGAGCACTGTTAGGATCCTCTTCACTCTTGCAAGCCAATCTTCCTCCTGCGTTGGGGAATACGCCCCGACAAATGTAGGTGGATGAAAATCCATAAACTGCTTCAATTGTTCGTCAGACGCTCGCTCGTCCACTCGAGCTTCCACACGCTCTTGCCTTGCACCAACCCAAACTTTCTCCACGAAAGGCCTTTCCTGCCTAACAGGTTGTGCTTGAATCAAGGCAAATACTGCCTCCGCAACTAGGTGTACAATTTCCGCAGAAGGAGGAGGTGTGGGCACCTCGGCTGGTGCCGCACTCTCATCCGAACGCTGGGGCTCAGACTGCACATCACCACTTCTTGTCACCTATATGTGAACAAGATATCAATAATCAACCTCCAATCCAAAATGACAAACATACCGAATACACATGCGCACATCCTAGTGGACATTCTTGAGTTCAATTATGTTAAAACGGTTCGCACGTACACGTGATCGCCACCCGACAAAAGAATTCGGCCACGAATTCGAAAGCGGAAAACTGAGAGGCCTCTAATACCCAAATATAACAACCCGACCCGTTAAATAACATATAAAAGAAGGTTCGGCCGGGAGCCAACATTATATGCCAACAAACAGACGGAGAGGTCACAGGTTAATACCAAAATACCATGCATCCTAACTCAGAGCATTCTAGCGGAAGTTTACAAGTTACACGAACTCAATCCATGAATGTCCACTACTATATAAATAACTCATTTATATACAAGACCAGGAATGTAAACAAGCACACCGTTCACGGACTTAAGGCCTTACAAGTTTCTCTTTACAAACATACGACTTCATACATCGGCACGCAGGTCGGCCACACATGAAATCCAAAGCTTCGCACGGTCTTCGAGGGCCTAACAACAACAACAAGGGCTTTGGCCTGCTCAATCCATTTTAGCATATACAAGGGCAGCAGCTGCAAATAGACATCAACCCTATGGGTGACAAACAAAGAAACGGTCAACATTCAGCTGACCAATTATAACAACCCTACCCCTTACCCGGGGCAGTGGTTGATTCCCTGCATGTATTCCAAACTCAACACATATATACAATACACATTATCATCACAAACGCCGGCCTTCGTGCCAGACATCCCATGCACTCAGGGCATACTTACGGTGTACAAAGCTCCTCATGGTTCCACCACCAATTCGAGGTGTTTACTTATTGGCCGAGCCTTAGCCTACAAAACCATGTTGAAGACCTCACGCACCCGTCCACTCAGAGGCACACACCTCATAACAAACTATGAGCGCTATCAGTCAACCTACCCTCGTAGTGTAACAAGTTTAGGGAAATTACCCCACTGCAATGCTACAAATCGACCGCTCACCTGATCCTACCACAGAAATTGTTAGGTGGCCCACCCACTCAGAGGTTCTTAACTTGTTGGCTATGGGCATCAGCCGCCAAACCCCTGTTGGCGACCTCTTGTACCCACCCACTCAGAGGTATTCGCTTACAATAATCCGATCAATGAACTTGGTGGGTATCCTACCCACTCAGAGGTTCTCGCATTTCTCCTCAACACCGGCACACAGTGCTGCTTTCCATTCCATAAATACAGCTCATGCCGAGAATAAAACCAAAGGAGCTATACAAAGCTTCCTTCTCACCATCACAATCATCTTCACAAATCTCCGTAGGTTAACCGATGTATACATGGAGTCTTCTCTGGTTTGCAGCATCACCAATCCAGACATAAATCCAAATGGGCTTCACACAGCATGCCTGTGCCATACTACACATTTCCGTCTCTAGATGCAGACTCGACCGCTGGAATCACTTACGCTCTTCCATCTTTTGATGGAGGATTCCATATATATACATGCATAAACAAAGGGCTTCACCTACCCAAGGAAGAAAGACCGTTACCCTTGACAATCGCTTCGGCGCTATGACAGAACTAGCCGAAAGGAAAGAACCACAACGGCCTTACCTTCGCAACTCTGAACTCGGCTCTTGATTCGGACCGTTAAAGCTCCACCGACGGTCTAAAAGCTTCTCCTTCTTCCTTCCTTTCTCTCCTCTCTCTCTTCACTTAGAAAGAGAATGGTCAATATGATAATGAGATATTCATCTCCATTCTCGGCCTTTAAGAGCAGGGATGATCTGGGACCACAGGATCTAAATAGATGGGAACGAACGACCTCAATTATTTTGAAAAGCATCTAAACAGAGCTGACACAGCCTGTGACACTTCCGTATCACAGGCCGTGTTCCTTAAGCGGTTCAGGAACCGACTCATTCTGGAATAGAACACGGGCCACGACACGCCCGTGTCACTCCCTGACACGCCCGTGTCAACCAGTACACGGCCGTGTTGATGGCCGTGTAACCTTGTTAACATAAGGATGAAGCCCTGGGACACGCCCGTGTCCTTTGCCGTGTGCACTTGACACGCCCTGGGACACGCCCGTGTCACAGGCCATGTCACCCAGCCTAAACCCATTTTTGGGACTTAGGGTTTTTGGGGTGTTACATGCAGCAGCTAGCTAGTGCTTATGGATCTGAGATCTATGCTGAAGTTGTGAAGGCTGCTCTGAAATTTGAGGCGATTGACAATGCCAAGAATCGAGGTCAACAAATGAGAAAGGATAAGAGGAAGACTTGTGAGAGTAAGAGTTCCCAACAATTCGGTGTTGTTTCGAGGAAAAGGAGTGAAGTGATATGCAGTTTTTGTGGCCAGTCGGGCCATCCGTTTGAAACGTGTTACAAGTGGATAGGAGCCCAGAAGCAGGAGCAAGTTCATGTGATTCAGAGTGCTCCTAAGGGAGATTTGGTTTGTTTTGCATATAAGCAGAGGGGGCGCGATACTGCCCATTATTGGGGAAAGGGAAGGGTCTACTTCTAGTGCGGGCAGAAAGGACATTTCAGGTCAAAGTGCCCGTAGGATAATCCCCCGTTTCAACCAATTCAACTTCAGGCCTTAGTTCTACCGCAACCATTGGACAAGGCGAAGGGCAAATTGAACGTTGTGCCTTTGGAGAAAGCTCAGACATCAACTCATGTGATTTCAGGTCAGATCCTAACAAAGTTCTTGCTTTTAGTTTGTGGTTGTAGTTTCAACTTTTGTTCCCTTAGTTGCGTATACGATTTTATAGAAAAATTTAAGGTAAAGAACTGATGGGCGCCCGTCCATTTCGATTCCGGTGCTACCCACTCATTCGTGGCTAGAAACTTCGTAGAGCGTCACCGTTTTAACCTCGATCTTGTTGGCGACGTGCTTCGTGTCAAGTTTCCCTCTAGCGATTCATTGGTGTCGGACCAAGGAATTCAGAGTTGTCTGATTATGTAAGGTGATTTTCTAACCGCTGCTGATCTGAAGGTGATAGACTTGGAAGACTTTGATGTGATTTTGGGGATGGACTGGTTGTCAAAGTATGATGCAGTCATCCAAAGCAATGTCAAGCATTTGGACTTCAAGATGGACAACGGTCAACCCAGGAGCGTTTATGGTTTTCCATGCCAAGATTCTCCGATTATTTTTGCAGTACGTGCTCGAAAGCTTGTGAATTCCGGATGTTTTACTTGTTTGGTTTCGGTGCTGGCAACCAGTGGTAGTTTTCCACGTGTAGAGGAGATTGTTGTAGTGCACGAGTTCCCCGATGTATTTCCTGATAATCTTCCTAGTCTTCCGCCCGAGAGAGACGTGGCGTTCATCATAGATTTGGGACCGGGTACCCGTCTGATCTCTAAGACACCATATTGTATGGCCCCGCATGAGCTGGAGGAGCTACGTACCCATTTGGATGATTTGCTGTAGAATGGATTCATTAGCCTAAGTTCGTCACCATGGGGTGCTCCTGTGCTGTTTGTGAAGAAAAAGGATGGATTGATGAGGCTTTGCATTGATTATAGAGAGATGAATAAGGTAACCATCAAAAAAGGTATCCCATGCCCAGAATAGATGACTTGTTTGATCAGTTGCGTGGTAGCACAATGTTTTCAAAGATTGAGCTTCGTTCAGGATACCATCTGTTGAGGATTCGTGAGTCGGATATTCCACGAACTGCTTTTCGTTCAGGACATGGATATTTCGAGTTCTTGGTGATGTCTTTTCGATTTACTAATGAACCCTCTGCCTTTATGGATATGATGAACAGAGTGTTTAATGACTTTCTGGACCGTTTTGTGGTTGAATTCATAGATGATGTTCTGGTATACTCCCGCAGTGTTGAAGAGCATGCCCATCACTTTCGTTTAGTTTTGTCTACCTTGAGGGAGTATAAGTTGTATGCCAAGCTAAGCAAGTGTGAGTTTGGCTTCCTCAGGTTTCTTTTCTGGGTCATGTGGTTAATAACGATGCAAATTCTATGGACCCTGAGAAGATAGTTGTTGTTATAGATTGGACTAGACCCGCTACTCCCAAAGAGATAAGGAGCTTCCTAGGGCTAGCATGCTATTATTGAAGGTTTGTGGAGGGATTCTCTATGTTGTATGCATCTTTGACTAAATTGACTCAGAAGAATACAACTTTCGTTTGGAGCGATAAGTGCGAAGAGGCTTTTAGGAATTAAAAAAGAGATTGTGCACTGCTCTGGTTTTGGCCTTGCCTATCAAAGGACTGGAATATGCTGTGTATGTGGACGCATCACACGTTGGACTTAGGTGCATGTTGATGCTGTAGGGCAAAGTGATTGCGTATGGGTCCAGAAAGTTAAAGATACATGAAAGAAATTACCCTATACATGATTTAGAGTTCGCAACTATGATTTATGCCCTTAAATTATAGAGACATCGGTTATATAGCGCTCTGTATAAGATTTATATCGATCATAAGAGTTTGAAGTACGTCATCACTCAAAAGGAATTGAAATTATGCCAGCGGAGATGGTTATAATATGTGGCGGATTATGATGTTGAGATCCATTACCACCCGGGCAAAGCTAACGTGGTAGTCGACGCCCTGAGTAGGAAGTCAGCAAAAATTATTAACCTTTCTACGGATAAGCTGCTAGAGTAATTTCTCTTGATTGATATATCGGTGGGGAGTAGCGACTCGCCCAGCAATTTGGAAGTATTAGAGCCTTCATGGATTACACTTACGAGGCTTCATCAAAAGGATGATCTTGATTTGCTGCACAATTATAATAGAACTACAAAAGGGGAATTACTGGACTTTTCAATTGATGATGCGGGTACCTTGAAGTACCGCGACAAATTTTGTATTTTTGCAGTAGTGGATATTCATGTTAAGTTTTGCAAATAAGCACATGGTTCAAGTGTTGCATACCACCCCAATTCCACTAAAATGTATAAGGATTTTATGTAGATCGTTTGGTGGTATGGTGTGAAGGGCGATATAGCTAAGTTTATCTCAGAATGTTTTACTTGCAAGTGAGTTAAGGCCGATCATGGAAGGCCTGGAGGCATGTTGATGCCAATAGAAATTCCAAGATGGAAGTGGGAGAGTATTTCGATGGATTTTATTACTGGATTATCGAGATCTCCCCGAGGACATGATACTATATGGGTTATAGTTGATAGACTGATGAAGTGTGCTCACTTCATTCCATTCAAGATCAATTTCTCCATGAAGAATATTGCAAAATTATATATGGCTGAGTTCATCAGATTACATGGAGTACCTGTTAGTATTGTATCAGATCGAGACTCTAGGTTTATGTATTCCTTTTGGAAGAGTTTATAGGAGGGGTGGGTACCAATTTGAGGTATTCTACGGCCTATCATCTGCAGAAAAATGGTCAGACTGAGAGAGTAAATCAGATCGTGGAGGATAAGATCAGATGTTAGATTTTGGAAAACGGAGGAGCGTGGGATGACTGTTTGTGATTGATGGAATTTGCATATAATAATAGTTATCAAGAGAGCTTGCAGATGTCCCCGTTTGAGGCTTTGTATGGGAGACGTTACAGGACTCCCTTGTTTGGGCCGAGATTGGTGAGAGACCGTTATTGGGTCCAGAAGTGTTGGAAGAAATGGATATTTCTATTAAGCATATTCGAGAGAAGCTTCTAATAGCTCAAGAGTGTTATGTAAAGAATTCTAATCGTCGTCGGGCTGATTTGGAGTTTGCTGCTGGGGACAAGGTTTTTCTTAAGGTTTCCCCAATATTTGGCGTTAAGAGGTTTGGAAAGAACCGTAAGTTAGATACTAGGTATGTGGGACATTTCAAAGTAGTTGAGCGGATTGGTGAATAGCCTTATAGGATGTAACTGCCAGCAAGTTATCCTGGAATGCACAATGTTTTCCACATGAGCCAATTGTGTAAGTGTGTGCTGATCGACATGTAAATTTTTGATACTTTGCCCCAAATGGAGCCTAACCTTTCATATGGGGAGGTGCCTATTCGTGTTATAGATACTTAAGATCGGGTGTTGGGAAGGAATACAATACCTATAGTTAAAGTTTTGTGTAGGAACCAAGACGTGGAGAGCATGACTTGGGAGTTGGAGTCAGCTTCGAGGGAGGCTCATCCTCATTTGATCTCCATATGCTTTTGGAAAGTGTTTTCTTTTCTTTTGTTTTGGATTTGATCCTATTATGTTAAGTTTCAGGATGAAATTTCTTTTTAGGGGGGTGGTTGTAATGTCCCTGATTTTTCGGCATTTATTTTAATTCTCGTAGTGATATATTTTTGACGTCAGAGCATTACGTTGATGCACAGTTAATGAGTGTCATTTCTTGGGCCATGGGTTTGCTCAGTGGTCTTGTGTGGTTGGTTTTAGCTTGGACGTGCAACTTCCCTCGCGAGCCATATCTTATTTGGTAACTCAATGGAGCTTTTTAGAGGGATCTGGTGGATTTTTATCTTTGGGTGGTTGTTTACTCGAGTTTGGTTTATCGGATTTGGATTTCGACTTCGCCGTTAGATTCGTAGCGTCAGTATTTAGCTATAGTGCGATTTTCGCAGGATTCCGAGTTGGTTTGGATATCGGGTCGTGTTCAGATTATTGATTAATAAATTATATTATATTATTATAATTATTTATGTATGTATATATATAGTTGAAAGTATTTGATTTCAAGGATAAGTAAATCACCTAGAGGGGGGGGGGGGCGGTGAATAGGTTTCTTAGTCCTTAGTGACTATCTTTTATTTTTCTTGAGTTGGATGCTTTATTAGCTGATTAAGTTCTACTTTCAAGTCATGCAACCTGCACAAAGAAATCAACACAGAAAAGGACACACATATTTAGAGTGGTTCCCCTAATAAGGGTACATTAACTTTCCCTCCCACCTATCCAACTATCTTGTTAGAGTAGGCACATCTAAAAAATTCTGCTCAAAGAGCTTACACCTCAGATCCCTCAGGATCTCTAGGTCTCCTCCAACACTTACAACTCAGTCACAAGGGCATACAACTTAGTGATCAGCTGATCAACTAGCTCAGGGAAAAGGCCTTATACTCAGGTTGGGAGGATAGCCTTACCTAAGATCCACTAGGGATCCTACCTAAGACTTAAAGCTAATTCCTACATCTCAGAACCAAAGGTCCTACCCTTAGATTCTCAACAAATCCTACCTCAGAGCAAATTTGCTCCGACAACCCAGATCCAAAAGGATACTACAAGATGGAAGTGATTTGGTGAGATGATTGAACACAATAGAAATTTCTCTGTGCCAATCTACCTGAAATGAGATAGACTCAGCCAATCTTTGACTCTAGGAATAGATTTCTAGAGTCTACCTTTCCCTGAACTGGGATATACTAAGTCCTAACCTCTTCTTCTAAACACGAGAGATTTCCTGCTAGAATTGAGAAGTAAAAACAGTTAGTTGCTGCTACCTGAGATGAGAGAATCCCAACCCTAACTACTTCTCATCCACAAGGATGTAGATCTTTCTTTGGCTTGTTAATAGGTTGTAAATATACGCATTTTTTTCTATGTTTTTATTTTGTTATTTTAGTTTAGTTTTATCTTTTTTAGTTTGTTTTATTCAATAAATTGTTTTTTTTTGTAAATTTTATTTCTAACTTAGTTTATTTTGATTCCAGAAAAATTTAAGAAAAAGTCAAAAAAATTGACTTGACACGCCCATGTCACGCATCCGACACGCCCGTGTCATGCCTCTCGACGATCGTCGTGCTCATCCCGGCACTCAACGCCTCGCCTTCATCAATCCGAGCTCAATATGCCCGTATCCAAGCCGGACATGCCCATGACCGCCCGTGTCAACACTCAACGTCGTCGACACTCAATGCCACTCAATGCTTTCATTGTTCACCTCTCAACGCCACTGAACGATGTCACCACTCAACGCCACTCCCGCCAAATGTTCAGTCATGCCCAGCCGACACACCCATGTCTGATACCGGACACGCCCGTGATCGCCACGTGTCACTTCTCGAAGCCTCAAGAAGCAATCCAGCTGCCAGATTTTGCCAAGTCAAACACGCAACCTTCGACACGCCAACTGTCATGCCCGTGACTAGGGCGTGTTACACCCGAAAAATTTGTCTATAAATAAAACTTTTCTGTGAGTTCGAAGGGTTCACTTTTTTGAGCCAATTTTGTGTCTTCTGGTGGGCTGCCCTTGGTGATTCCATCCAATGTAAGGAGGCTTTCTCCCCCCTCCCTTTTCATGTTTGTTTTAGCTTTTCCTTTTGCCTTGTAATAGCTTTGTAATAGATTCATTATGGTAATAAAAGTTGTAATTTTTCCCTCTCTACCTTGTATGAAAATTCATTTGGGGTGGCTCATCTCTTTCCTTTTTGTCCTCTTGTTTTACCTAGTCTTTCCCTTTATGAAAATTATCAATTAGTGTAACTTGTTGTAATTTTTCATGCTTTTAAATTATTGCCATATTAGGTTTCATTATACTTTTTTATGTAAAAAATGAATTGTTATAATGGCAAAAATTTGGTTTAAGTCTTCTTTTCAAAATGAAATGTTGTATTGAAAACTTTTTAAAGTCCTATATTTTCATTCCTATGAAATTGTAAAAGAGGTTTTAAAGTTATTTTTTTATTTTATTTACTTAGCTTTGTTTTAGGATTGTAAAACTTTTTGTTCCTTTAATTTTTATTTTCACTTTTTCATCACTTTTATGGAATCCTAAGAATGAAAATATAAACGTTTTAATTTTTCAACAACATTTATTTTAACTTTGTTTTCAAAAAAACTTGTGCTTCTTTAACTTTTATTTCATCTTTTTATGTGTTTTTAGCATGTTCTAAGAATATAAATAAAGTCGTTTAAATTTTTAGGTAACTTTGTGTCTCTTGTTTTTACTTAGTGTGTGTGAGTGTGCGAGTTAGGGTTTTCATTATGTTTTTTTTAATTTCATGTTAGCGTGTGTGAATGTATGAGGATAGATTTTATTGCTTTCATTTCTCCCGCCCACTCATTTGAGCTGGGACTCACAATTTTATCGCTTTCTCAATCTTGTAGAGTGCGTGCGTGTAGGTGATAATTTTACTGCTTTGTTTTCTTGCTTTCTTCAGTTATGAAGAGTGTGTTCGTGTGCACATCTATTTCCGTCTACTCGTTAAGAGTTAAATGGCGTTCTGATTTCATTTCCCGCCCACTCTTTCGAGTTAGACTTGTCTTTTTTATTTTCCTCCTACTCATTTGAGTAGAATTTGTAATTTTCATCTTTTGTAACATAGTTTCTTTTTATTTATGCATTTATTTCCGCCTACTCGTTAAGAGTTAAATGGCACATTGTTTTAATTTACCGCTCACTCATTTGAGTCGGACTCGTCATTTACCGCATATTCGTTTGAGTAGAACTTGTCTTTTTCATTATTTATGGTTTTAAAGTGTGCGTGAGTTTTAATTATAATTAGCATTGCAATTTTTCTAAATGTTGTTTTGTTTATGTCTCCTTCTTATAACTGTTTATTGTTAAATTTCGTACTCACGCATCGTTAAAACCATAAAGTCGTCCCCATACCGATGAGTTGCTAATCGTTATTAGCCCTCAGCATTGAAGAGCATTGGGACATATAAAATGATTAAAAATAATTAAGGTTCTTTATTTTTATTTTAATTTAAGGACCTAAGGTTTGCCCCGGGTTAACGATGCATAGAACCACATAATCGATGTGTGGGCTCTATTTCCATTATCCATAGGCAGCGCTGAGAGGCTGCACGTATGGACTGATCCCCCATGGGTAAATAGAATTGCGTGCATACCCTTAAAAGAGGACGAGCGTAGTTCAACCGAATTAGGTTCCCCACCCAATAGCGGGGTTCTTAGCGTAAAGCGGGCATTAAGAGGAATCCTTCGTCGGTCTAACAATCGGTCAAATAGTCTTAATGTTCAGGTGTGCAATATTCCTAGAGATAAGTGCGCTCATATTTATGGAACCTCCACCGCCAAGTACCTTTTATTAATTTAAAAACTAAGTTCAATAATTGTTAAGAATTATTTTAGTCTTAATCCGATTCAATGCCGAGCGTTAACCCATCATCGAATAATCTAAGAAATTTTCTGCCTTCTTTTTATATCTATTGGTAGTTAAACAAAACTCCACCTTACTTTTAGTAAAATAATAGTCCTCCCGGAGGAGTAAGAATAATCAACACGACCCCGAGAACAATATGACCTCGGTATTCTCCAGAATATCGAGTACTACATGCGATAGGTGCACTTGCCTCCTTTCAATAGAAACTTCGATTTTCTAGCAGTCCACGATGGCCAACACATCGAACAATCACCAATAAGAGTCTGATCACGGGCTTATCAAGTTTTTGGCGCCATTGCCGGGGAGGCTGGTTGTTATTTCGAATTCCGGAGTCTATTACTTTTACTTATTTCTAAAAAAATAAAAAATATCTACAACAATAAAAAATCTAAAAAACAAAAAGAGTTTATTTAGTTTTTATTTTAGGGTGTATGACCCATGGACAACCCTCGGTGTCTGAAAATCTTGATTTCAACCCTGAGATCGAACACTCACTTGCGCGTATTCGATCTAAACGCCAAACTCCTCTTTTAGACCCCGACGAATCAATCGGAGAACCCTCTATAGCTGATATGGCCGACTAGGTTCCAAACGTGGCTGCGGAGAGTATAATGTCTTATTATGCCCAGCCAAATTTGGACGATACTGGGTCAAGTGCTGTTCGCCCTACGGTAGTGAATAATAATTTTGAAATAAAGTCAAGTGTAATCCAAATTATCAAAAACTCTATGTAGTTCGATGGACTGCCGGATGAGGACCCTAATGTCCACTTGCCCAATTTTTTTGGAAATTTGCGACACGTTCAAGATCAATGGCGTCACTGATGACGCCATTCATTTGTGCTTATTTCCCTTCTCCCTGAAATCGAAAGCCAAGGAGTGGTCTCGCGAGGATTTATCACCACCTGGGCTGAGTTGACAGAACGGTTCCTAACGAAGTACTTTTCGCCCGAAAAAACATCAAATTTACGGGCGGACATTTCTTCGTTTATGCAAAACGATTCTGAGTCTCTATATGAGACTTGGGAGCGGTTTAAGGAATTCCTCCGCCAGTGCACGCACCACGCGATGCCAACATGGTTGTAGGTACAAATCTTTTATAACGGCCTTAACTTCCTGACGCGTCAAATGATTGAGGCGGCAGTCGGGGGCACCCTTAATAATAAGACCCCCGAGGCCGCCCAGACTTTATTCGAAGAGATAGCTATGAACGTCTATCAATGGAATGTCCCGCGGGGACGCCCAAAGTCGACGGCTAGCTTTTTTGAAGTAGATGCCACTGCTCTTTTAACCCTTCAAGTCGAAAGGTTAACAATGTAGGTGGCGGAGATGACTGCTACCTCGTCCACTCCACCTTATTTTCTTCGCCCCTCTAATGTCTACGTAGTCAATGAGTTCATGGACTACATGGGAAATCCGGTTCGACCCTCCTTCCCCAAAATAACCCATATAGTAATACCTATAATCCGGGTTGGATGAACCACCCGAATTTTTCATGGAGCAACCTGAACAATGCGTAGCGCCGTCCTCCTTATTTTGTGCCTGCGTTTCCTCCTCCCCCTCCTATGAAGCCGTCCCCGGTGGAGGAAAATTTTAATAAATACATCACATCCAACGAGTCCAATATCCGGAACATCACCGGATCGCTAAAAAATTTAGAACTACAGGTTGGACAGTTGGCGCGACTTATGTCGGAATGCGCGCAGGGGGCACTGCCTGGGAATACAGAGCCCAACCCGCGAAAGAACCTCAGTGCTATAACCCTCTGTAGCGATAAGGAGGTGGTCGATGCAAAACAGACCGACCCTCAGGTACATATCTCTCCTCCGCCCCTCTTCCCTCTTCTTCGTCTACGCCGCCCTTACCAATTTACAACGAAAAAATTACTTTAAACAAGGTCTTGTCGTATCCTCTTATGTTAGAAAACAAGCGTAAGGACGCGCAATATGAAAAATTTATTTTATTACTTAAACATATTCACATTAATGTTCCTTTTTGCGAGGCTATCTCGCAAATGCCCAAGCATGCAAAATTTTTAAAAGAACTACTTTCTAATAAACGCAAACTCGAGGATATTTTGCATATATCTCTCAACGCTGTCTACTCGGCGGCTCTTATTAATAAGTTGCCCACAAAACAAAATGACCAGGGACGGTTTTCCATCCCTGGCTTTTTGGCAATATATCAGTAAAATACGCCTTAGCTAATTTAGGGGCTAGCATTAATCTGATGTCGTTCTCGCTCTTTCAACATTTAGGTTTGGGTACTCCTAGTCCAACGAATATGCGCATCCAATTAGCGGATCACTCGGTTAAGTTCCCTATCGGGGTAGTGGAGGACGTCCTTGTCCGAGTTGAAAAGTTTAACTTTTCGGTAGACTTCGTCATCTTAGACATAGAAGAGATTGCCAAGGTACAAATAATACTCGATCGCCCTTTTATCGCCACCTCCCGCGCACTAATAGATGTTAGTAATGGTCGTCTTCTCCTCCGGGTAGGAGATGACCAACTTACTTTCTTTATTAATCCCTCGATGAATAATTTTTCATCGAGCGGTGATTTCTGCTACTCTTTAAATACCTTTTTCAGAGATCGTTCTTCTCCCATTTTTGAGTTCGTACTTTTAAACGACGATGTTTTTGTGCTCGAAAATTTTTAGTGCGACGAGGAAACCTCTATAGACTTTCCTTCGAACAAATTGGTAAGAAAGACATAGGATTTAAAACCTCCCTAGAAGAACCACCCACCGTAGATCTGAAACCCTTACCCGAATCACTCAAATACGTCGTTTTGGGATAAGGGGATACACTTCCCGTTATTTTTTCTTCGGACATGAGTGATTCGGAGACTTCCGATTTATTGGACGTTTTGTTCAAACATCGCCACGCAATTACATGGCAAATCTCTGACTTAAAGGGGATTAACCCCTAATTTTGCACCCATAAGATATTTCTTAATGATAATTGCCGCAAAGCGATTCAGTCACAGCGACGTCTTTACAAAAACACGAAAGACGTCGTTAAAGCCAAGATCATTAAGTTGTTACATGCAGGGATTATCTACCCTATTTCGGACAGTGCATGGGTTAGTCCCGTGGATGTTGTGCCCAAGAAGGGCGGTCTAACCGTAGTGGCGAATGAGCACAACGAGCTCGTCTGAACTCGTACTATTACGGGTTGGCGTGTGTGCATCGATTATTGCAAACTTAATGATGCCACCCACAAGGACCATTTCCCGCTACTGTTTTTGGACCAGATTTTAGAGCGTCTATACGGTCATCCATACTATTGTTTTCCTGATGGTTTATCGGGGTTTTTCCAAATCCCCATTTCCCCCAATGACAAAGAGAAAACAACTTTTACTTGCCTGTTCGGCACCTTCGCCTACCGAAGGTTGCCATTTGGACTCTACAATGCACCAGCTACATTGCAAAGATGTATGCTAGCGATATTTCGCGAGCTAGAAGAAGACATTATGGAAGTCTTCATGGATGACTTCTCTTTTTTCAGACGCTCTTTTTCCCATTGCCTTCAAAATTTAGATCGTGTCCTCCAACGGTGCGAGGACACAAGCCTTGTTCTAAATTGGGAAAAATGAAACTTTATGGTCCGAGGAGGTTTTCTCCTCGGTCATAAGATTTCGATTAAGGGGATGGAGGTAGATAAGGCCAAGGTAGAAATCGTAGAAAAACTTCCGCAACCAACAAACGTAAAATCTATTAGGAGTTTCTTAAGCCATGCAGGCTTTTACCGACGCTTCATTCAAGACTATTAAAAAATAACAAAGCCGCTAACTCACCTCTTGGAAAAGGAATCACGCTTCATCTTTAGTAACGAATGTGAGTTTGCCTTTAATTTAATAAAACAAAAACTTATGACCTCACCAATTTTAGTTGCCCCTAATTGGTCCCTACCGTTCGAAATCATGTGCGACGCTAGTGATATTGCTTTAGTTGTTGTTCATGGCCAACGCGTAGAAAAACATTTTCATCCAATTTATTACGCTAGCAAGATGCTCACTTTGGCACAAGTGAATTAAACGACGACAGAAAAGGAACTCTTAGCCGTCATTTTTGCTTTCGATAAGTTTCGCTCGTATCTAACGTTATCTAAAGTTATTGTTTATACCGATCACTACACCGTTAAATATTTATTAGCCAAAAATGATGCGAAGCGCTGCCTTCTTCGATGGATTCTTCTCCTACAAGAGTTTGATTTGGAGATCCGAGATAAGATGGGCACAAAAAATCTAGCGGCGGACCACCTCTCCAGCTTAGAAAATCCAGGTGTGGAAGCACTCACCGAATCTGAAACAAATGATAGATTCCCCGAGGAACGCCTCCTAGCAATTCATTTATCTTCGTCATCTTCGCCTTGGTTCACAGATTTTGCGAACTATTTAGTCGCACGGGTACTTCCAAAAGAATTTTCAAGTAATCAAAAGAATAAATTCTTTTCTGACTTAAAAAATATCTTTTGGGAGGACCCATTTATTTTTCGTATCTGCGCGGACCAAGCGGTCCGAAGATGCATTGCGGGTGTGGAGTGCACGCAAATACTTAAGCACTGCCACGAGGGTCCTGCTGGTGGGCATTATCAAGCCAACCAGAACGCTAGGAAGGCGCTCACTATTTTGTGCGCATGCGATAGCTGTCAGCAGTCGGGTAACATCTGTCATCGAGACGAGATGCCCCAAAACATGTTTTTAGAGTGCGAAGTCTTCGATTTATGGGGCATTGATTTTGTTGGCCCCTACCTCCGTCTTTCAAAAATTTGTATATTTTAGTGGCGGTTGACTACGTATCAAGGTGGGCGGAAGCGCAAGCTCTCCCCACCAACGATGCGCGTGTCATCATTACATTTCTTAAAAAACTATTTTCTCACTTCGGCACGCCTTGCGTAATTGTTAGTGATAGGGGAACGCATTTTTGTACCGCTCTTATGGCTAAGACTTTAGCTAAATACGGAGTCACACACAAACTTGCCACCCCCTACCACCCACAAACAAGTGGCCAAGTTGAGGTAGTAAATCAAGAGATTAAACGCATATTAGAAAAAACCGTTACAATAAATAGGAAAGATTGGTCCGTTAAACTTGACGACGCGTTATGGGAATATAGTACGGCATACAAAACCGCCACCGGTTGTACTCCGTTTCGATTAGTCTATGGCAAAGCGTGCCATTTACCCATAGAAATAGAACATCGCACACTTTGGGCTTTAAAACTATTAAACCTCGACGCTAACTTAGCCGCTCAAAATAGAAAACTGCAACTAAACGAGATCAATGAATTGCGTGCAAATGCTTATGAGAGCAATAGGTTCTATAAGGAGCATTCTAAGTTATATCAGGATCGAAAAATCAAGTCCCCAAAAAAATTTTCTCCGGGCAATCTTTTCCTTCTTTATAATTCTCGTCTTAAACTTTTTCCTTGCAAACTCAAATCTCGCTGGTCTGGTCCTTTCTTGGTTGAAGAAGTTTTTCCATATGGGACCGTACTCGTCTCCCACCCGAAAAAAGGATCGTTTAAAGTAAACGGTCATAGGTTAAAGTTGTACATAGCAGGCGACCCAGTGATCGAGTATAACGAAACCATATCCTTCCTCAATTTATAAACCCGCCAATATAGTCAAGCTACGCGATTATAAACAAAGCGCTCCTGGGAGTCACCCCACGCTTATCTTTTTCGCTCTTTATTTATTACGTTTGCTACCTTTTCTAATAAATGCAGGGTTTCTAAACAGGCTTCCCCGAACACGCATCAGGGACATTTCTACCCTCCCTCTTTCCTTTTGTGCATATTGTATTTAATTTTTCTGATTCCGCATACTTATCTTACAACATTGGGGATAATGTTGGAACTACGTATGAGGGAGTTTTCGTGTTTTTCCTATTTTCTTTTTTGCACTTCTTTTATTTGCATTTTTATTTTTCCAAAAAAAAAACGATCAAAAAATTTTTTTTTTTAAAAAAAACATAATTTTTTTTTCAAAAAGTTTTTAGTTTTACTTTGTAAATATTTTTTCTTTTTTTGTAAATAAATTCATGTAAATATTTTTTGTAAAAAGTCTTCTCTTTTACCCTTTCTTTTCTCTCTCATCCTTGTAAATAACTTCTCTCTTTCTCCAAATTTTTGTAAATAGATGAAATTTTTCTTAGAAATTCAAAGAAATTTACAAAACTTTAAAATCCAAAAAAATTGATTTTTGCATTTTCCTTTCTTTAGTATTTATATATTAAAGAAATAAATACAAAAATAATAAAAAAAAGATAATAACTTTAAAAATTCAAAAAAATAAAAAAATAAAAAAATATATTTTATAAAACAAATAAATCAAATATATCATTCTTAATTTTCTTGTTATCCAAAAATTTTGTTTTGAGTTTATTTATATGAGAATTTTCTTAATTCTGTGTTCACTATTCATTTGTTAATTATTGATTGAAAAATTTAAATAGCCGGGGTTAAGTTTTAAAGAATTCATTATGCTTTGTTAAAAATAGGAGACTTGTTTTAGACACTACTTCTAATTTTTCATAGATAGGAGCACGTGTATTATGTTAGAAAATAACAACTATAGAATTCAATTATGCTTACTTTTATCTTTCTGAAACATTGGAACGTACAATTTATAATAGTTGCTCTCAAATGATTTTTTTTAAAAAATCTAGTTTTCTTCTCTTCCCATTATTTATCATGTCTAACTCGGCATGATAAAAAATTCATTACTCTTATAGAAGATCCTATGTTAATGGGAATAAGATTTCATTCCGTAAATATAAGCACCCAATAATTAAAAGATTATATGTTACGGAGTAAGAGGATAAAATTCATTACTCCTATACATATACATTGGGTTAATTTTATTATTATGAAGTTGAAATAGAACGAAAAAAAATATTAGGAAAATAAGATTTCATTTTCCTAATCATCCAAATCAGAAAAAATGGAGGTTCGAGAAAAAATTACCTCGCCTCAAAAATCCAAGCCACTTCATAAACCATCAACCCCCTTAGCCAATTTCATGATTCTAGAATTAATTCAAAAATATTTTTTAGAGCATAATTTGTAAATTGCATTACTTCCCATAAAACTCCTATAAGCTAAAGTTTATATAATTCAAAGCTATTTTTTTAAGATAACCAGTACAACTATTGTTTTCTATTTGATTACCTCAAGAAGCCTTTTGACCAAAAAAACCATTGCCATATTTAAATCATCTACATAATTTTAGGACTTAACTCTTATACCCCGTATATTTATTTTGATCTCTCTTACAATTAACTTAAAATGGAAGCTAGACTTATAGTTTTTTTTATTCCTTATAAATTCACCTCAAACTTTTGCTCTGGAATAGCAAAAGAGTAAGTATGGGGGTATTTGATAGGTTGTAAATATATGCATTTTTTATATGTTTTTATTTTGGTATTTTAATTAGTTTTGTCTTTTTTAGTTTGTTTTTTTCAATAAATTGTTTCTTTTTTATAAATTTTATTTCTAACTTAGTTTATTTTGATTCCAGAAAAATTTCAGAAAAAGTCAAAAAATTTGAATTGACACGCCCGTATCACGCATCCGACAAGCCCGTGTCATGCCTCTCAACGATCGTCGGGCTCATCCCGGCACTCAACACCTCGCCTTCGTCAATCCGAGCTCAACACGCTCGTGTCAAAGCCAGACATGCCCGTGACCGCCCGTGTCGACACTCAACGCCGTCGACACTCAACGTCGTCGACACTCAATGCCACTCAAAGCTTTCACTATTCACCTCTCAACGCCACTCAATGCCTTCACCACTCAATGCCACTCCCGCCAGCTGTTCAGTCACGCCAAGCTGACACGCCCGTGTCTGATACCAGACATGCCCGTGACCACCGCGTGTCACTTCTCGAAGCCTCCAGAAGCAATCCAGCTGCCTGATTTCGCTAAGTCAAGCACGCAACCTTCGACACGCCCACCGTCACGCCCGTGGCTAGGGCGTGTCACACCCTAAAAATTTGTCTATAAATAAAACTTTTTTGTGAGGTCCAAGGGTTCACTTTTTTGAGACAATTTTGTGTCTTCTTGTGGGCTGCCCTTGGTGATTCCATCCAATGTAAGGAGGCTTTCTCCCCCCTCCCTTTTCATGTTTGTTTTAGCTTTTCCTTTTTCCTTGTAATAGCTTTGTAATAGTTTCATTATGGTAATAAAAGTTGTAATTTTTCCCTCTCTACCTTGTATGAAAATTCATTTAGGGTGGCTCATCTCTTTCCTTTTTGTCCTCTTATTTTACCTAGTCTTTCCCTTTATGAAAAGTATCAATTAGTGTAACTTGTTGTAATTTTTCATGCTTTTAAATTATTGCCATATGAGGTTTAATTATAGGTTTTTATGTAAAAAATGAATTGTTATAATGGCAAAAATTTTGTTTAAGTCTTCTTTTCAAAATGAAATGTTGTATTGAAAACTCTTTAAAGTCGTATATTTTCATTCCTATGAAATTTTAAATAAGGTTTTAAAGTGATTTTTTTTACTTAGCTTTGTTTTAGGATTGTAAAACTTTTTGTTCCTTTAATTTTTATTTTCACTTTTTCATCACTTTTATGGAATTCTAAGAATGAAAATATAAACGTTTTAATTTTTCAACAACTTTGATTTTAACTTTGTTTTCAAAAAAAAATTTGCTTCTTTAACTTTTATTTCATCTTTTTATGTGTTTTTAGCATGTTCTAAGTATAGAAATAAAGTCATTTTAATTTTTCGGTAACTTTATCTTTCTTGTTTTTACTTAGTGTGTGTGAGTGTGTGAGTTAGGGTTTTCATTATGTTCTTTTAATTTCATGTTAGCGTGTGTGAGTGTATGAGGATAGATTTTATTACTTTCATTTCTCCTGCCCACTCATTTGAGCCGGGTCTCGCAATTATATCGCTTTCTCAATCTTGTAGAGTGTGTGCGTGTAGGTGATAATTTTATTTCTTTGTTTTCTTGCTTTCTTCAGTTATGAAGAGTGTGTCCATGTGCGCATCTAATTCCGTCTACTCGTTAAGAGTTAAATGGTGTTCTGCTTTCATTTCCTGCCCACTCATTCGAGTGGGACTTCTCTTTTAATTTTCCTCCTGCTCATTTGAGTAGGATTTATAATTTTCATTTTTTGTAACTTAGTTTCTTTTTATTTATGCATTTATTTTCGCCTACTCGGTAAGAGTTAAATGGCGCATTGTTTTAATTAACCGCCACTCGTTTGAGTAGGACTCGTCATTTACGGCCTACTCGTTTGAGTAGGACTTGTCTTTTTCATTATTTATGGTTTTGAAGTGTGTGTGAGTTTTAATTATAATTAGCATTGCAATTTTTTTAAATGTTGTTTTGTTTGTCTCCTTCTTATAACTGTTTAGTGTTAAATTTCGTACTCACGCCTCGTTAAAACCATAAAGCCGTCCCCATATCGATGAGTGGATATTCGTTATTAGCCCTCGACATCAAAGAGCATTGGGACATATAAAATGATTCAAAATAATTAAGGTTCTTTATTTTTATTTTAATTTAATGACTTAAGGTTTGCCCCGGGTTAACGACGCATAGGACCACATAATCGATGTGTGGGATGTATTACCGTTATCCATACGCAGTGCCGAGAAGCTGCACGTATGGACCGATCCCACTTGGGTAAATAGAATTACGTACATACCCTCGGAAGAGGACGAGCGTAGTTCTACCGAATTGGGTTCCCCACACAATAACATAGTTCTTAGCGTAAAGTGGGCATTAAGAGGAATCCTTCATCGGTTTAACGATCGGTCAAATAGTCTTAATGTTAAGGTGAGCAATATTCCTAGAGATAAGTGCGCTCATACTTATGGAACCTCCCCGGCCAAGTGCCTTTTATTAATTTAAAAACTAAGTTCAATAATTGTTAAGAACTATTTTAGTCTTAATCTGATTCGATGCCGAGCGTTAACCCGTTATCGAAAAATCTAAGAAATTTTTTGCCTTCTTTTTATATCCGTTTTTAGTTAAACAAAAATCCACCTTACTTTTAGTAAAATAATAGTCCTCCCGGAGGAGTAAGAATAATCAACACGACCCTGAGAACAATACGACCTCAGTATTCTCCCGAATATCGAGTACTACATGTGATAGGTGCACTTGCCTCCTTTCGTTAAAAACTTCGATTTTCTAGCAGTCCGCGACGGCCTACACATCGAACCAACCACAATAAGAGTCTGATCGCGGGCTTATCAAGTTTTTGGCGCCATTGCCGGGGAGAGTGGTTGTTATTTTGAATTCCGGAGTCTATTACTTTTACTTATTTCTAAAAAAACTAAAAAATATCAATAACAAAAAAAATTTTAAAAACAAAAAGAGTTTATTTAGTTTTTATTTTAGGGTGTATGACCCATGGACAACCCTAGGTGTATGAAAGTCTTGATTTCGACCCTTAGATCGAACGCTTACTTGCGCGTATTCGATCTCAATGCCGAACTCCTCTTTCAGACCCCGACGAATCTATCAGAGAACCCCTAATAGCTGATATGGCAGACCAGGTTCCAAACGTGGCTGCGGAGCGTACAATGTCTTATTACGCCCAGCCAAATTTGGACGATACTGGGTCGAGTGTTGTTCGCCCTACAATAGCGAATAACAATTTTGAAATTGTAAGACCCCCTTTTGTTTTCTTTTTCAACCACCAGAGTCTTATCCAAGAATTGCCGCTTTGCGGTGGCTCCGACTCACGGGAAGGCCGCCACTACAAAACGCCAATTCTGCCGGCCCTTTTCGATCACAAAGAGAGTGAAGTAAATATTACACTGAATGTAAACAGGTCCATAGAAACACATATGAATAAAATCACAACAAGTCCATCAATATATAGTAAAAGATAGTATTGCAAAGGAACAGTTCAGATGAAATATAAAAAAACGGGCTCGAGCCCGGTACATCAGAGTCCTCACTAAAAATCACTCATCGCGGAAGCTATAAAAATACTAAACACACACGGAGCTGGACACAGGTGCTCCGGTGCTAGACTTGCCCACCTCCATGCGCACCGTACTCCGCTAGTGCTGGTCCCTGGGCTGCTGGTCCCTGTCTCCCATCTGGAGCTCCTATAATGTTGTGGTTTGAAAACCATTTGTCATAAATACTAAACCCTATCATCCCCTACCCCTCTCCCCACGGCTCCTAAGCACCGAGTGGAGAGTAGGAAAGGGAAGCTACAATGGTGGAGAATAATCAAACGGATGATAGTTGAACTAGCTTGACAATTGTTTATGGTGTATAAACAACTAATCAAAATAGAGTACATCTAGCAGTTCTACGATTGTGAGTAGTAAAGTAGACAAATAGAAAGCAAGAAGGTAAATAAGTAAGTAAATAAGTAAGTAACCTTAACTTATATGAATGCCCATACAAACTTATAAGTTAAGGGTTCTTCTGCAAGGATCCCAACGTATAAAAAGTCCCATACCGATTTATACGTTGGGGTGTCAGTTGTATGCAAATATGAGTGTAGTGATATGCTATGCAATGATTCATATAAGTGCAACTCACGTACACGACTCTATGCGCACAGACCTTTAGTTACCCCTGTTCGGGTAGCTAGCTTCACTCCAAGGAACCTCTATAGTGGCAAACGGAGACAGTGGGTCGGTCCCCCCACTCCTAGGCGGGTATCCATACTACCTGGCCTAGCCCTTCCATACGCCCCTAGAAGAACATAACCTAGAGTATCCGCGTACTTGTGCTGGCTATATCCACAAGACTTTCTTTGGCTAAGTGTCCCACACCACCGAGTCAACGTACCGATGTCGGTGTAAACCCTCGAGCCACCTTATTCTGTACTCAAACCCTCGAGCCCTCGACTCCCCGGACTGTCCCGTCCGTGCATCTACCTTAAGAGTTATCGTTTGAATGGCAACCCAACCAACGTATACTACCTCTCTAGCTACCGGGGTGTGTAAATGTGCAACCCTAGATATTCTAGTTGCTCTTTTAGTTTATTTTTCCTATGGTTTACGTTAGCCCAGGACTGCCCCTGGTATTCCTTATGAAGGGCTCTCAAAGGGCACTAGGAACTATGATGATAGCTGAAGCCCATCGTTCCCTTTCGCAAGGCACTTACTTTTATTGGTTATTACCCATTACCCGATCCCATTCAAATTACTTTGGATCTAACCTAGTGTATTGAGACTCTTCCTCTCCAACCGGGGTGGACGATCTTTCGTCATTCCTGAACACCACTTAACACTAGCCAATCTCACACTCTACTCATCCTAACTTCCAATAATAAACTTAATTTAACTTACCCTATCAAAACAAGCAAACTAGCAAAATTCCATCTCCCCAAGTTCATTACCCACTCTAGTTCAGTTTCTGCAGTTTTACTATATGCAGACCATCCTAAGCTATTTGAGGTATACAAGGGGAGGTACTCCAAATTGTCTCCCAAATCTCCTATAAAATTTACTGGAGGTCTATCATGACATAATTAGCCTTAATCCAGAAATTTATAATTTTCCTAATTAATCTGATATTTATTTAATTTTCCCAAAAGATTGGCCATGAGTAATTTTAAACATGTACTACATGATCTTCTTAAGTAATGACCACCCAAAAATTATGATCTCTAAATTACAGCAAGTTATCATCAAATACTAATCTTCATGATTTTACAGAAAGTATTTATCCTCTAATTAATTTATCCATTATAATCCCCTTAATCTTATGCAAAGAAGAAAGTACTGAAATTACTCAATATAAAATTATAGAAAAATTACTAAATATTAATATGGTACAGAAAAGGTCATTATGCAAAGATCATAATTTTACAGGCTTGCTAGACACCAAAATAGATTTAATTAAGTTTTCATGGGAAACAACACTTAATGAAGCAAGCCTTAGAATTTAACTTCTAAAAATCCCATAAAATTTCACAGTGCTTTAGAACATATAAAGAGTCGTCTGCCTAAAGATCATCAATTTTCAGAAAGTATTTTCTCCATAATAAATTTCTAAGCATATAATACAAACTACTAAAATGTTAATGAAGTATCCAAAATAATGATCCTAAATTCATAATAAAATCTTCAGGGCTTGTACTAACCTTAAAAACTACTCTACCAAAATCCCATCACTGTTCAATGAGTTTTAGTGACATTTTCTCTCTCTACAAGTTTTGTGCCCTAAAGCAGGGTTAGGGTTTTGAGGGACTTTTTTACTTTAAAATCCAATCATATTTCTACAAGAGGATTCTAGCTACCCTAGTATTCTATCTACCAAGTTTCAATTCATAACCAGGTCATTTAACCACTTTCCCTTCACAAACCACCAAGAACCATCCTTAGGGTTTGACCTTGGGTCCTAGGGCAAATTTACCCCAATCCATCTCAAAATCAATGAGAGGGTTCTAGGCATCATGTCTAGTCAGTGGAAAAAATCTCAGCACCTGTTGAGGTGATCTGGCCACTCCAACCTCAAAGTGCACTTTTGAACTAAAAACCCTTTAATAGGGCAAATCTTAGATTTGTCTATTTCCAATCTAAAACATCTCCAAATGAGATGAAAAAATATACAGAGCCTCAAGATGAACTCAGGGACTACTCACAAAAATTTAGGAGTGTTTGGAAGTCATTAAGCCATCTAATTAATTTACCCTAAGATAATTAATTTTTTTAAAAAACTATAGAAAAACATTCTTCAAAAAATCCCATTTTTGGACAGGCCCTAGGTATAGCAAGGGTAGACTCTCTGCCCAAATTTTAGATCATTTGGTCTAGGGATGAAGGGTGGGCACACCTTTTTGTCTCTACTTAGCTCTAGGTATATATCGCACTAAAGGAGGTGCCCTGGTCAAACCAGTTGACCAAATTGACCCAAATTTATTTTAAAATAAAATAGACCCATAGGGCTACAAATTACATGTTGACTATTTCTTCATATAGAGCCTCTAAGTATTTTTCTTAAATTAACTAATGTGGCTATTATTTTGTACAGAAAATTCATATAAAAGAAAAGAATTAAATAACAGCACTAATCTTGAAGCAGATCCAACAGTATTGGGTCTTCTTCTTCCACCAGCTAAGGGCTGAGATTAGCCTGACCTGGAGTGCATTCCAAAAGCTGCCGCCGGCCATCAAGCCTCCTCCCTGGCCGGCCACCGCCACCACCACCTCCGTTGATGTGGCGGCCATCGTCGGGCGGCGGCGCGGCTGCCGTTGAGGCAGAATCCGGCGAACCCATGACAAGCCTTTTTTTTGTGGGAAAAATGGGAAGAGGAGCTCTTCGGATCGAGCTCCGTTGAGCTCGATTATCAAACCTAAAGAATTCTAAAATCTACCCGTAGAAAAAGAGGAGGGGAGGACCTTGTTCGCGGGCTGGAGGCATGTAGATCGACAGAAAGCCATTAGCGTGGTGGTGGCGTCGCTGGAATTCTTCAATAGCACGGTACGAGGGCTTGAAAGCTTCGGGTAAAGGCTGGGAAACCTTCCTCATGGGCCTCTGATGGGGTTTAAGAGCTCGGTTAAGGAGGGGAAAGGCCAAAACTTTAATGGCTATTAATGGTCCATTAAAGCTTGGCTCGACCATGGTGGTGGGGGCTAGAAACGGCTCTGTAACAGCTGGAGGAGGGCTAGAAACTCCTACTCTCCCTATGAGGACTTGAATCTAGCCATTTAAAGAGGAGGGGAAGGGGCAACAACATCAAGTGCCATTGATGGCCATGAGAGCAGGTTCTCGGCCATGGTCGTGGCTCCTCCTTGCTTTCAAAACCGACAGCCACATGGCATGACCGGTCAACACTTTTTAAAATAAGAATTAATTGGGTCTTATTAAAAGAAAGGGCCTAATAATGCATTTGGGCCCACCATCTAGACCAGCCCGGTTCAGCTGAACCAGCACACAGACAAAAATCCGGCCAGAAAAATTTCTAAGTACAATGGCGTTGAGTGAGCTCAGCTCACTCAGCGCCATCCAAGCTACGGTGTTGAGTGAGCTCTACTCACTCAACGCCATCTATGCTGCGACGTTGAGTGAGCTCATCTCACTCAACGTCATCTCAGATACGGCGTTGAGTGAGCTCTGCTCACTCAATGCCATCGAGATTGGCCCTGCCAGACTATGGCGTTGAGTGAGCTCAGCTCACTCAACGCCTTCCAGATTATGGCGTTGAGTGAGCTTTGCTCACTCAACGCTATCCAGCCTACTCAAGGTGGCGTTGAGTGCAGTCTATGCACTCAACATCGTCTAGATCTTGGCATTGAGTGAGGTAAGCTCACTCAACGCCATCTAAACTACGGCGTTGAGTGAGCTCAGCTCACTCAACGCCATTCTAGGCCTCAGTAGATGGAGTTGAGTGCAGTCCGTGCACTCAATGCTGTCTAGTTTATGGCATTGACTGAGCTGAGCTTACTCAATGCCATCCAGTCTACGGCATTAAGTGAGCTCAGCTCACTCAACGCCATCTAGACAACACCAGATGACGTTGAGTGCAGTCTGTGCACTCAATGTCATCTAGCTTATGGCGTTGAGTAAGACAAGCTCACTCAATGCCATACAGACTATGGCATTGAGTGAGATCAGCTCACTCAACGCCATTCCAAGGTCACGGGTGTGACGGATCGGTCACGGGCGTGCCAGGCCCATGTTGAAATTTTCTGAGCTCGTCGATTGTCTTTCTGATATCGATGATCGTCGAAAGGGTCACGCCCTAGGTTACGGGCGTGATGGGTCAGTCACGGGTGTGACGACCCCTTGACTCAAAATCTTGGTCGATAAACTTAAATTCCTGGGTTTCCTAGGGTTCTGTTATGACAAACCCACTTCCAAGTGTCTAGTTGGAAATTGGATATTACAGAAATAAAGTCATGTGTAATCCAAATGATCCAAAACTCCGTGTAGTTCGATGGACTTCCGGATGAGGACCCTAATGTCCACTTGGCCAAATTTTTGGGAAATTTGCGACACGTTCAAGATCAATGGCGTCATTGATGATGCCATTCGTTTGCACTTATTTCCCTTCTCCCTCAAATACAAAGCCAAGGCATGGTTTAATTCCCTCCCGCGAGGATGTATCATCACCTGGGCTGAGTTGACGGAATGGTTCCTAACGAAGTACTTTCCGCCTGCAAAAATTGCAAAGTTACGGGCGGACATTTCTTCGTTTGTGCAAACCGATTCTGAGTCTCTATATGAGACTTGGGAGCGGTTTATGGAATTCCTCCGTCGGTGCCCGCACCACGCGCTGCCAACATGGTTGTAGGTACAAATCTTTTATATCGGCCTTAACTTCCTGACGCGTCAAATGATTAACGCGGCAGCCGAGGGCACCCTTAATAATAAGACCCCCGAGGCCGCCCAGACTTTATTCGAAGAGATGGATATGAACGTCTATCAATGGAACATCCCGCGGGGACGCACAAATTCGACGGCTGGCCTTTTTGAAGTGGATTCCACTGCTCTATTAACCCTTCAAGTCGAAAGGTTAACAATGTAGGTGGCGGAGATGACTGCTACCTCCTCCACTCCGTCTTGTTTTCTTCCCCCCTCTAACATCTGCGTAGTCGATGAGTTCGTGGACTACATGGGAAATCCGGTTCGTCCCTCCTCCCCCCAAAATAACCCTTATAATAATACCTATAATCTGGGTTGGAGGAACCACCCGAATTTTTCATGGAGCAACCCGAACAATGCGCAGCGCCCTCCTCCTTCTTTGGTGCCTGCGTTTCCTCCTCCCCCTCCTATGAAGCCGTCCTCGGTGGAGGAAAATTTTAATAAATACATCACGTCCACGGAGTCCAATATCCGGAACATCACCGGATCGCTAAAAAATTTAGAACTACAGGTTGGACAGTTTGCGCGACTCATGTCGGAACGCGCGCAGGGGTCACTGCCACGGAATACGGAGCCAAACCCGCGGGATAACCTCAATGCTATAACCCTCCGTAGCGGTAAGGAGGTGGTCGATCCAAAACGGACCGACCCTCAGCTACATATCTCTCCTTCGACCCCTCTTCCCTCTTCTTCATCTTCGCCACCCTTACCAATTTTAAACGAAAAAATTACTTTAAACAAGGTCTTGCCGTATCCTCTTAGGTTAGAAAATGAGCGTAAGGACGCGCAATATGAAAAATTTATTTTATTACTTAAGCAAATTAACATTAATGTTACTTTTTGCGAGGCTATCTCGCAAATGCCCAAGCATGCAAAATTTTTAAAAGAACTACTTTCTAATAAATGCAAACTCGAGGATATTTTGCATATATCTCTCAACGCTGTCTGCTCTGCGGCTCTTACTAATAAGTTGCCCACAAAACAAAATGACCAGGGACGTTTTTCCATCCCGTGCCTTTTTGGCAATATATTAGTAAAATACGCCTTAGCTGATTTAGGGGCTAGCATTAATCTGATGTCGTTCTCGCTCTTTCAATGTTTAGGTTTAGGTACTCCTAGTCCAACGAATATGCGCATCCAATTAGCAGATCGCTCGGTTAAGTTCCCTATCGGGGTAGTGGTGGACGTCCTTGTCCGAGTAGACAAGTTTACCTTTCTGGTAGACTTCGTCATCTTAGACATAGAAGAGGATGCCGAGGTACCAATAATACTCGGTCGCCCTTTTCTCGCCACCTCCCGCGCACTAATAGATGTTAGTAATGGTCGTCTTTTCTTCCGGGTAGGAGATGATCAAGTTACTTTCTCTATTAATCCCTCGATGGATAATTTGTCATCGAGCGATTATTTATGCTACTCTTTAGATACCTTTTTCGGAGATCGTTCTTCTCCCATTTTCGAGTTCGTATTTTTAAACGACGATGTTTTTGCGCTCGAAAATTTTTAATGCAACGAGGAAACCTCTATAAACTTGCATTTCGAACCAATTGGTAAGAAAGACATTGGATTTAAAACCTCCCTAGAAGAACCACCCACCCTAGATCTGAAACCCTTACCCGAATCACTCAAACACGCCGTTTTGGGAAAAAGGGATATGCTTCACGTTATTATTTCTTCGGACTTGAGTGATTCGGAGACTTCCGATTTATTGGAAGTTTTGTTCAAACATCGCCACGCAATTGCGTGGCAAATCTCTGACTTAAATGGGATTAACCCCTCATTTTGCACCCATAAGATATTTCTTAATGATAATTGCCGCAAAGCGATTCAGCCGCAACGACGTCTTAACCCAAACATGAAAGACGTCATTAAAGCCAAGATCATTAAGTTGTTAGATGCGGGGATTATCTACCCTATTTCGGACAGTGCATGGGTTAGTACCGTGGATGTCGTGCCCAAGAAGGGAGGTCTAACCGTAGTGGTGAATGAGCACAACAAGCTCGTCCCAACTCGTACTGTTACGGGTTAGCGTGTGTGCATCGATTATCGCAAACTTAATGATGCCTCCCACAAGGACCATTTCCTGCTACCGTTTTGGACCTGATTTTAGAGCGTCTTTCCGGTCATTCATACTATTGTTTTATTGATGGTTTATTGGGTTTTTTCCAAATCCCCATTTCCCCCGATGACTAAGAGAAAATAACTTTTACTTGATCATTCGACACCTTCGCCTACCGAAGGATGCCATTTGGACTCTGCAATACGCCGACTACATTCCAAAGATGTATGCTAGCGATCTTTGGCGAGCTACAAGAAGACATTATGGAAGTTTTCATGGATGACTTCTCTGTTTTCAGACGCTCTTTTTCCCCTTGCCTTCAAAATTTAGATCGTGTCCTCCAACGGTGCGAGGACACAAGCCTTGTTCTAAATTTGGAAAAATGCAACTTTTTGGTCCGAGGAGGTTTGGTCCTCGGTCATAAGATTTCGATTAAGCGGATGGAGGTAGATAAGGCTAAGGTAGAAATAATAGAAAAACTTCCGCAACCAACAAACGTAAAATCTATTAGGAGTTTCTTAGGCCATGCGGGCTTTTACCGAGGCTTCATACAAGACTTTTCAAAAATAACAAAGCCGCTAACTCACCTCTTGGAAAAGGAATCACGCTTCATCTTTAGTAACGAATGCGAGTCTTTCTTTAATTTAATAAAACAAAAACTTATCACCTCACAAATATTAGTGGCCCGTAATTGGTCCCTACCGTTCGAAATCATGTGCGACGCTAGTGATATTGCCTTAGTTGTCATTCTTGGCCAACGCGTAGAAAAACATTTTAATCTAATTTATTAAGCTAGCAAGACGCTCACATCCGCACAAGTGAATTACACGATGACGGAAAAAGGACTTTTTGCCGTCATTTTCGCTTTTGAAAAGTTTCGCTCGTATCTAGCATTATCTAAAGTTATTGTTTATACCGATCACTCCGCCCTTTAATATTTATTAGCCAAAAATGATGCGAAGTCCCGCCTTCTTTGTTGGATTCTCCTCCTACAAGAGTTTTTGATTTGGAGATCCGAGATAAGAAGGGCACGGAAAATGTAACGGCAGACCACCTCTCCCCCTAAGAAAATCTGAGTGCGGAAGCACTCATTGAATCTGAAACTAATGACAGATTCCCCGAGGAACGCCTTGGTAAACAGATTTTGCGAACTATTTAGTCACACGGGTACTTCCAAAAGAATTTTCAAGTTATCAAAAGAATAAATTCTTTTCTGTCTTGAAAAATTTATTCTGGGAGGACCCATTTATTTTTCGTATTTGCGCGGACCAAGCGGTCTGAAGATGTATTGCGGGTTTGGAGTGCACGCAAATACTTAAGCACTGCCACGAGGGTCCTTTTGGTGGTAATTATCAAGCCAACCAGACCGCTAGGAAGGCGCTAGAGGCAGGCTACTTTTGGCCCACTCTCTTCAAAGACAATCACAATTTTGTGCACGCATGCGATAGCTGTCAGCGGTTGGGTAACATCTGTCATCGAGACGAGATGCCCCAAAACATGTTTTTAGAGTGCGAAGTCTTCGATTTATAGGGCATAGATTTTGTTGGACCCCTACCTCCGTCTTTCAAAAAATTGTATATTTTAGTGGCGGTTGACTACATATCAAGGTGGGCGGAAGCTCAAGCTCTCCCCACCAACGATGTGCGAGTCGTCGTTACATTTCTTAAAAAACTATTTTCTTGCTTCGGCACATCTCGCGTAATTGTTAGTGATAGGGGAACTCATTTGTGTAACGCTCTTATGGCTAAGACGTTAGCTAAATACGGATTCACACACAAAATTGCCACCCCCTACCACCCGCAAACAAGTGGCCAAGTTGAGCTAGTAAATCAAGAGATTAAACGCATATTATAAAAAACCGTTTCAATAAATAGGAAAGATTGGTCCGTTAAACTTGACGACGCGTTATGGGCGTATAGTACGACATACAAAACCGCCACCGGTTGTACTCTGTTTCGATTAGTCTATGGCAATGCTTGTCATTTACCCGAAGAACTAGAACATCGCGCACTTTGGGCTTTAAAACTTTTCAATCACGACGCTAACTTAACCGCTCAAAAAAGAAAACTGCAACTAAACAAGCTCAATGAATGGCGTGCAAATGCTTATGAGAGCAATAGGTTCTATAAGGAGCGTTCTAAGTTATATCACGAACGAAAAATCAAGTCCCCAAAAATTTTTTATCCGTGCGATCTTGTCCTTCTTTATAATTCTCATCTTAAACTTTTTCTTTGCAAACTCAAATCTCGCTTGTCCGGTCCTTTATTAGTTGAAGAAGTTTTTCCATATGGGACCGTACTCGTCTCTCACCCGGAAAAAGGCTCGTTTAAAGTAAACAGTCATAGGTTAAAGTTGTACATAGCAGGCGACCCAGTGATCGAGTATAACAAAACCATATCCTTCCTCAATTTATAAACCCTCCAATATAGTCAAGCTACGCGATTATAAACAAAGCGCTCCTGGGAGGCACCCCACGCTTATCTTTTTCGCTCTTTATTTATTATGTTTGCTACTTTTTCTAATAAATGCAGGGTTTCTAAACAGGCTTCCCCAAACACGCATTAGGGACGTTTCTACCCTCTCTCTTTCCTTTTGTACATATTGTATTTAATTTTTCTGATTCCGCATACTTATCTTACAACATCGGGGACAATGTTGGAACTAAGTATGGGGGAGTTTTCGTGTTTTTCCTATTTTCTTTTCTGCACTTCTTTTATTTACATTTCTATTTTCCAAAACAAAAAAACAAACAAAAAAAAACTAAAATTTTTTTTCCAAAAAAATTTAATTTTACTTTGTAAATAATTTTTTTCTTTTTTTGTAAATAAATTCATGTAAATATTTTTTGTAAATACTCTTCTCTTTTCCCCTTTATTTTCTCTCACATCCTTGTAAATAACCTCTCTTTTTCTCCAAATTTTTGTAAATAGATGAAAATTTTCTTAAAAATTCAAAAAAATTTACAAAACTTAAAAATCCAAAAAAAATATATTTTCACATTTTCATTTCTTTAGTATCTATATATTAAAGAAATAAATACCAAAATACAAAAAAAGATAATAACTTTAAAAACTCAAAAAAATATATATATATATATATATTTTATAAAACAAATAAATCAACTATATCATTCTTAATTTTCTTGTTATCAAAAAATTTTGTTTTGAGTTTATTTATATGAGAATTTTCTTAATTCTTTGTTTACTATTCATTTGTTAATTATTGATTGAAAAATTTAAATATCCGGGGTTAAGTTTTAAAGAATTCATTATGCTTTGTTAAAAATAGGAGACTTGTTTTAGGCACTACTTCTAATTTTTCATAGATAGGTGCACGTGTATTATGTTAGAAAATAATGACTGTAGAATTCAATTATGCTTACTTTTAGTTTTCTGAAACGTTGGAACGTACAATTTATAATGGTTGCTCTCAAATGATATTTTTGAAAATATCTAATTTTCTTCTCTTCCCCTTATTTATCATGTCAACCTCGGCATGATAAAAAATTCATTACTACTATAAAAGATCCTATGTCAATGGGAATAAGATTTCATTCCGTAAACATAAGCACACAATAATTAAAAGATTATATGTTACGGAGTAAGAGGATAAAATTCATTACTCCTATACATATACATTGGGTTAATTTTATTATTATGAAGTTGAAATAGAACGAAAAAAAATATTAGGAAAATAAGATTTCATTTTCCTAATCATCTAAATCAGAAAAAATGGAGGTTCGAGAAAAAATTACCTCGCCTCAAAAATCCAAGCCACTTCATAAACCATCAACCTCCTTAGCCAATTTTATGATTCTAGAATTAATTCAAAAATCTTTTTGAGAGCATAATTTGTAAATTGCATTACTTCTCATAAAACTCCTATATGCTAAAGTTCATATAATTCCAAGCTATTTTTGTTAAGCTAACCAGTACAACTATTGCTTTCTATTTGATTACATCAAAAAGTCTTTTGGCCAAAAAAACCATTGCCCTATTTAAATCATCTACATAATTTTAGGACTTAACTCTTATACCCCATATATTTATTTCGATCTCTCTTACAATTAACTTAAAACGGTAGCTAGACTTAGAGTTTTTTTTCATTCCTTATAAATTCACCTCAAACTTTTGCTCTGGAATAGCAAAAGCGTAAGTATGGGGGTATTTGATAGGTTGTAAATATATGCATTTTTTTATGTTTTTATTTTGTTATTTTAGTTTAGTTTTGTCTTTTTTTAGTTGGTTTTATTCAATAAATTGTTTTTTTTGTAAATTTTATTTCTAACTTAGTTTATTTTGATTCCAGAAAATTTCAGAAAAAGTCAAAAAAAATTGACTTGACATGCCCGTATCACGCATCCGACATGCCCGTGTCATGCCTCTCGACGATCGTTGGGCTCATCCCGGCACTCAACACCTCGCCTTCGTAAATCCGAGCTCAACATGCCCGTGTCCAAGCCGGACACGCCCGTGACCGCCCGTGTCGACACTCAATGCCGTCGACACTCAATGTCATCGACACTCAACGCCACTCAATGCTTTCACTGTTCACCTCTCAACGCCACTCAACGCCGTCGCCACTCAACGACACTCCTGTCAGCTGTTCAGTCACGCTGATACGCCCGTGTCTAACACCGGACACGCCCGTGACTGCCATGTGTCACTTCTCGAAGCCTCCAAAAGCAACCCATCTGCTGGATTTTGCCAAGTCAAACATGCAACCTTCGACACGCCCCCTGTCACGCCCGTGACTAGGGCGTGTCACACTCGAAAAATTTGTCTACAAATAAAACTTTTCTGTGAGGTCCAAGGGTTCACTTGTTTGAGCCAATTTTGTGTCTTCTTGTGGGCTGCCCTTTGTAATTCCCTCCAATGTAAGGAGGCTTTCTCCCCCCTACCATATCATGTTTGTTTTAGCTTTTCCTTTTGACTTGTAATAGCTTTGTAATAGTGTCATTATGGTAATAAAAGTTTTAGTTTTTCCCTCTCTACCTTGTATGAAAATTCATTTGGGGTGGCTCATCTCTTTCCTTTTTGTCCTCTTGTTTTACCTAGTCCTTCCCTTTATCAAAATTATCAATTAGTATAACTTGTTGTAATTTTTCATGCTTTTATAATATTGCCATATTAGGTTTCATTATAGGTTTTTATGTAAAAAATGAATTGTTATAATGGCAAAAATTTTGTTTAAGTCTTCTTTTCAAAATGAAATGTTTTATTGAAAACACTTTAAAGTCCTATATTTTCATTCCTATGAAATTGTAAAAGAGGTTTTAAAGTGATTTTTTATTTTTTTACTTAGCTTTGTTTTAGGATTGTAAAACTTTTTGTTCCTTTAATTTTTATTTTCACTCTTTCATCACTTTTATGGAATCCTAAGAATGAAAATATAAACCTTTTAATTTTTCAACAACTTTGATTTTAACTTTGTTTTCAAAAAAACTTTTGCTTCTTTAACTTTTATTTCATCTTTTTATGGGTTTTTAGCATGTTCTAAGAATAGAAATAAAGTCGTTTTAATTTTTAGGTAACTTTGTCTTTCTTGTTTTTACTTAGTTTGTGTGAGTGTGTGAGTTAGGGTTTTCATTATGTTCTTTTAATTTCATGTTAGTGTGTGTGGGTGTATGAGGATAGATTTTATTGCTTTCATTTCTCCCGCCAACTCATTTGAGCCGGGACTCACAATTTTATTGCTTTATCAATCTTGTAGAGTGCGTGCGTGTAGGTGATAATTTTATTGCTTTGTTTTCTTGCTTTCTTCAGTTATAAAGAGTGTGTGCGTGTGCGCATCTACTTTCGCCTATTTTTTAAGAGTTAAATGTCGTTCTGCTTTCATTTCCCGCCCACTCATTCAAGTGGGAATTATCTTTTAATTTTCCTCCTACTCATTTAAGTAGGATTTGTAATTTTCATTTTTTGTAACTTAGTTTCTTTTTATTTATGCATTTATTTCCACCTACTCGTTAAGAGTTAAATGGCACATTGTTTTAATTTAGCGCCCACTCGTTTGAGTAGGACTCCTCATTTACCGCCTACTCATTTGTGTAGGACCTGTCTTTTTCATTATTTATGGTTTTGAAGTGTGTGTGAGTTTTAATTATAATTAGCATTGCAATTTTTATAAATGTTGTTTTGTTTGTCTCCTTCTTATAACTATTTAGTGTTAAATTTCGTACTCACGCCTCGTTAAAACCATAAAACCGTCCCAATACCGATTAGTGGATAATCGTAATTAGCCATCAGCAACAAAGAGCATTGGGACATATAAAATGATTCTAAATAATTAAGGCTTTTTATTTTTATTTTAATTTAAGGATTTAAGGTTTTCCCCGGGTTAACGACGCATAGGACCACATAATCAATGTGTGGGCTCTATTTCCGTTATCCATACGTAGCGCCGAGAGGCTGTACATATGGACCGATCCCCCTTAGGTAAATAGAATTGTGTACATACACTCAAAAGAGGACGAGCGTAGTTCTACCGAATTGGGTTCCCCACCCAATAGCGGGGTTCTTAGCGTAATGCGGGCATTAAGAGGAATCCTTCGTCGGTCTAACGATCGGTCGAATAGTCTTAATGTTTAGGTGAGCAATATTTTTAGAGATAAGTGCGCTCATATTTATGGAACCTCCACGGCCAAGTGCCTTTTATTAATTTAAAAACTAAGTTCAATAATTGTTAAGAATTATTTTAGTCTTAATCCGATTCGATGCCGAGCGTTAACCCTTCGTCGAATAATCTAAGATAATTTTCTGCCTTCTTTTTATATCCCTTTTTAGTTAAACAAAAATTCACCTTACTTTTAGTAAAATAATAGTCCTCCCGGAGGAGTAAGAATAATCAACACGACCCCGAGAACAATACGACCTCGGTATTCTCCCGAATATCGAGTACTACATGCGATATGAGCACTTGCCTCCTTTCGTTAGATACTTCGATTTTCTAGCAGTCCGCGACGGTCGACTCATCGAACTAACCATAACAAGAGTCTGATCGCGGGCCTATCACTTATGCTGGAAGTAACTTGTAGAAAAAAGCTCTGCTTCTTCCTTCTTTACTGGGCTGAGGAGATACAGCCCTAACTTCTTCTTCTCAGCCTCCACTTGATATTCTTCAGAGTTGTATAGTTGGATCTGTGAAGAACTTGTTAGTGCAGATAGAAAATGGAACCAACTATCTTTCTTTATTTCCTTTATAGATTTGCTCTGATCTTGATGATGTCGATGGAGAAGACAATCACGTAACTTACTAAGCGTTTGGACTTGCTATCGTGAGCTTCTTGTTCTTCAGTCACAGCAACAATGGCGATGAAGAAGAACTACACCAACAGCTGCTTTTTCTGAAAAAAGCTTCTCCTTTTATTGATTGCAACCCAACGATACTTTTAGAAGTGGGCCCCGCACCATTGATGGGCTGCTGCAACCTTGCTTTAACGCCAACTGTTGTACAATAGCTCTGTGCCGCATTTTGGCTTAAACTGTAGCTTTACCACTATAAATTTGAATAATGTTGACTGGTTGACTTACTGTCAACACCAGCTGTGGACTTAGACAAAAATCAAGCAACATTAACATAGGCGTTGAGTGAGTGAGCATTATTCAATACAAAAATACTTAAACAGAATTCTGTCTTTCTAGGCATTGATAGCGTTTAGTGAGCAAGCCTCACTCAACGCTTTTTTCCTTAGCTTATTCTTTAGCCTTTTCTGCATGCTTGCCGTTGAGAGAGTTGAGTGACCACGCCTCACTCAATGCCTTATTCCTTAGCCATACTTTCTGTAATTTTGACATTGAGAGTGTTGAGTGACCACACCTCACTCAACGCATTATGCCTTAGTCATATTCCTTCTACTTCAACATCTTATGAATTGAGAGCGTTGAGTGAGCACGCCTCACTCAACGGCTTTTGCTTTAGCAAGATTTTTTTAATCATTGTGTTGAGAGCGTTGAGTGAGCCTGCCTCACTCAATGCTTTTTGCCTTAGATAGATTTTTCTCCGTCTTGGCATTGAGAGAGTAAGCTCCACTCTACGCATTTGGAATTAGCAAAATTGAAAGTCAATCTTATGGGTTGAAAGTCACCTGGGGGGGCGTGACCGATTCAAATTCTTTGTAGTTCTTTTAACTTTAGCAATGTGCCCTAATGCAATTCAGAATCTAAGTTGTACCCACCATAAACAATAGAACAACAAGAACTGATCACAACATACACAGCAAAGAACACAGCACACAACACAAGGGACACATCAAATTTATAGTGGTTCCCCTATCTAGGGTACATCCACTTCCCCCCTTCTTCCTCACTAGCAATGTGCTAGATAAAGTTATAACTCTTCCTTCATAACTCGGATCCTCGGATCCTATAAGGCTCAGTTTCTCTCCAAGAAACCTACACTCAGACCCACTGGTCCTACCTCAGAGATATCTCAATCTCCTACCTCAGATATCTCCTCAATATCCTAGTACAGCCTTTATAGATTAGGCCTACAATCTCAGTTATTTACCCCAAATCACCTACCTCAGATTCACCCAGAATCCTACCTCTGCCTTTATAGATTGGCCTACAAAAACTCAGAGAATAAGATCTCCTATCCACTCAGATCACTAGGAGATCTTATAATGAAATTTGATAAAACAAATTATAGAAAAATAGAAAACTTGTTATTTGTTGAATCTGTGTGTACAGATCTTTTCACTCAGTTGTAGTTTGACTTCCTCTTGATAGATTATCAGGCTGAATTTAATTTCTTCTGAATCAGCAACTTCTTGACGAAGATCAGATCGAATAGTTTGAAGATGCTGAAGAACAGATCACTTAATCCCCAGATCAACCTAAGAAAAGGGATCTGAAGACTTTTTTGAAGATCAACTTCTTCTTCTCTTTCTTCTTCTTTATTTGTCTTTTAGAATAGAGAGAGACTGATGAATAGAATAGAATTGGTATATTTTTTATCTTCTGAAGGCAGCAACTCCTATTTATAGAAATCTCAGACGGCTTAGACTGGTATTGATGACATCAGCAACTGCCAACAAATCCTTCCTTGAACTGACTTTATAGAAGTGAAGCCTTCCGATATCAACCAAAATGATCTGACCAGTATAGACCTGATTGATGTTGACTCAGCACATCTACATGTAAGCATTGAAGAAGTCAAGTTGTCTCGAAATCTGTGTTGAGACATCTTGGACATACCCAACACTTCCATACTTAGAATAGTTTTCATCACAGAACATAAAGTGTTGAGATAGTATAGTTTTGTTGACACATTTGTTATCTGTGTCGACACATGTTAGTTCTACCTTGTGTCGACACAGTTAGGTAGTCTCGACACACTCTATCTTCTGTGTCGACTAATCTTAGTTCTGCCTTGTATCGAGACAGAAGTATTGTCTCGACACACATTCTGTTCTCTGTGTTGACTACTAATCTGCCTTGTGTCGACACACAAATATTGTCTCGACACATGCAGTCTCAACACTTTGACATAGAATAATTTCTTAAATTTTGAACCTTCACATGTAAACTTAACATACATCAAATACACCTTTGGGTATATCATTGAGTTATCAAGGGGACTTCTCCAGATCAGGTACACTGTTCCCAATGTACCGAACAATCTCCCCCTATATGGAGAAGTAATAACCCCAAATCAATGATATACACCAACATAACAATCTTGATGATTATAACATTAAAGATTTAACATTCAACCAGATGAACTTGTACAGTAGAAATAAAAATTGCCATAAAACATTCTTATAACAAAATGTTATCAGTCTTAAAATTATAATGAGCTTATATAGAATTACATTAATTCTAAGCAAAGTAAATACATCCTAAGACTGATCAGGTTTTTTAATTACAATGCCTTTACCAGACTGTACTATGGCCTGAACAGATGGAATACTTTCATTAACAGCCTGCTTTCCCTTCTTGTCTTTTATGCTGGAAAGCTGTTCAGCCTTAATTCTTTGTCTTTCAAAATAATGAAAAGGCTTAGGAAAGTATTTGCATGGTTCAATAGCAGTAGCAGTAATTAAACCTTTCTTCTGCTCCCTTCTGAACTTATAGATAACATTTTGTTGCTCTTCATGCTACCTCCATTGTTGCTCTAAATACCACTTACCCCTATCATGTTTGTTGGCCATGACTGATTTCCATGAAGTAAGAATGATGTTCCTTGATTTTGGACTTCATTGTTCAAAGTCAGGCCTCTCTTCAACATGTTCTCTAAATCTTTTCTTTTATAATTGGACCTCTCTCTCCCTTTGTAGAGCAGCTTCAGACATTTTCACCTCTTCAGAATTAACTCTATATTCATACTGAGGTGGACTATACATAAGTTGTACTTGATTATGAATGTCCTCAAACGGTGAAGGAGGGCATATGAATTTGTTTGTCTCCTGAGAAATTCCTTCAATTAGAGCTGGTTGGCAATCAAACTCTACAACTTGATCATCATCACACAGAGGATGGTATCCTAGTGTGGCTCTTATGCTATTAGAAGTCCATTTGGCATATTTTGAGCTAGCCTTGACCATCACTCTCTCCCCCTTTATGACTTCTCTCTCAATATTATCTCTCAGATCATTCTTTTGAAATCTCACTTGTTCCACCACATGATGGTTCCCTTTGGTGTAGTAATTCTTGAACTTTGTCATTTGATAAGAGAGAAGCTTTGATGAATCCTTTATAGCTTGCAGCATTGTAGTTGAATCCACTATAAGCTAGGTCCTTAACTATGTTAATTTAGTATTTACTTTAGCCTCTAAGGAAGTAGATTGATCATCTATCTTCTTAAGAGTGATCGTATGAATTTCCATCAAATTTTCATTCAGTCTCTTTTGATTCTCCATAATAATTTCTTGTTTTTGCACTATATCAGTTATCTCAACTTTTAACTCTCGTTGTTACTTGGCAAGATAAAACACTGCATGGCCTCCTTTGTGAAAACAATCATTTATTTCTTTCTTCATCAGAGTCACTTCAAATCTGATTGACTTTATGTCTTGAGCTAGGTAGAACTCCATATCCTTCCTATTCTCATCCACAAACTTTTCTAGGTCAGTTCTATGTTTGTCTAGCATTATCTACAACTGAACCATGAGAGAAGACTTATCTATTGAAGCAGATGGAGTGGACTGGAGTGACTGTAAAGCTTTCTTATAGCTTTGACTCTTCTTTCTCCTTCCATATATTCTGGTTTGTTGTTTCCTTGTGTCCTCTCCCTTATCAGAGTTAGATGAACTGGTAATTTCAACAGCTGTGTCTACATCAGCCAGTGCTTCAGTTCCAGTCTTAGGAGACTTGGATGATTGCTCCCCATCAACTGCTATACCCTGTTGATTAAGGTGTATTTCTACTAAACATAGTTTAGGTTGTTGAACTTCTACAATTGCTACATTTTTCCTAAAAGGATCTGGTATCTCCCCCTTGATGTGAGCATCTATACCTATTGTGTCATCAGTATCTTTTTCGGGAGATTTTTCATCCATAATATCAGGCATATTCTCATCTTGTTGTGTAGTCAGATCTTTGAGAACATCCTGTACTATATCAATGACAATTTCACTATCTAACACAGTTGTTTCATCCATGGTTTTCTCTGCATTGAATGCTGCAAAGGATTCTAACTCCCCCTGGACCTTATCCCCAGTTCCAGTTGTAATACTTGGAGTTTTCCATTGGATTCTTCCTTCAGCTCCATCTGAACTGAAATTGATCTTCTCTTCTGAATCACATGAGGATTCACTTTCTTCTAGTAATGGTTTCTTGTTATTTATATCCTTAGGCTTTTGTGGTTCTGGCGTATCTTTGGCCAAGACTCTGTCCTATCTAGACAAAATCCTCATGTCCATCCATCTCATGTGATTTATCTCTGAACCCAATTTTGGATTGAGTTCAGCAGGAATCACATTATTCATATACAAACTCAGTATTCTACCCATGTTAGTTTTCTGGATACATTGAGCAATTAAGTCAAACAAAAGTCTGCTCCAGTCTGTCTGAAGTTTGAAAATAATTCTAGTGATTATCTCAAACATGTGAACTGAGATTATGTCATGTGCACCTGTCTTGCACAGCAGAACCTTCCCAACAATTTCAGAAAGAAATTTTCCTTGGGTTTTCATACCTTTCCTATTCAATGAACTCCTAATCTTGGAAACTGAATCCAAACCACACCATTGAAATCCAGCAGTAGTCTTGGTGGAGTTAACTATATCTTCTTGTTTAACTCTAGGTAATTGAAATACTTGGTCACACTGTTTACCTGTGATCTTGACCTTCTATCCATTTACGGTTGATTTGATCTTTGTGGCACGAGAATCGATCGAGGCGTTTATCAGAAGTTCTGTTACTTCTCTTTTTCATATGATCGTTTGTTCAGATAAAAGATACTCAAGTCCAGCTTCTTTGATTAGGACAATGACATTTGTAATCTCTTCGTCTGCCGATTTGAATCCATGGCACACCAGTTCGTATCCCTCATTGATATTATCATCCTTCCTTGGAGGCATTGTTGATGATTTTGAAATTATCGAACCGAGAAACTGACGAGAGTCGATAATAGAAAATGTAGGTTTCAACACTAAGCAAGAGAGAAGGATCTGGTAGAAATTTCTACAGTTTTTTCTTTTTTATAGGCCATTCTACTTAGTAGGTGATTGGGTGCGTCGCCTAAAGACATATTCATAAGTTTGGAAAAATCCCTTAGGTCAACACTCGGAACTTGTCGACAGAGAAAATGTGTCGACTTTTGTCAATACACCTCCAGCCATCTGGACAAGCAGTGTCGACACTCTTCCTTGTGTCGATACAGGATAGTGTATATTGTGTCGACACATATACATAAATTGTGTCGACAACCCTAATTTGTGTCGACACACTTAATTTGTCTCGACACAAAACATACTAAGCCAGATTTCTGACTTGTGAATTGTTGACTCTTGATCTTGATGATGTCCATATCTTGATGTGACGGCTGGATAGAAGGCTTCCATTTTTATTGACTTAGTCTAGGTTTAGGCTCATTCAAGACTTAGCATGCCTAGCTAAAATTTGAAGAAATTAAACTTTTCTTCTTATAATGGTTTTGTAAATATTTCAGCTATTTGTTAATCAATAAGAACATATTCTAACTTGATGTCTTTGTTTTCTACATGTTCCCTAATGAAATGATATCTAATTTAAATGTTCTTAGTTCTACTATCAGATATAGGATTATTAGCAATTGAAATAGAACTAGTAGAGTCACAAAATAATGTAGATTTTCTTATCTATAACTGATAATCTTGTAGCAGTTGCTAAATCCACAGAAGTTGAGCACAGTAATTCCTAGCTGAGATGTACTCAGATTCAGCTGTTGATATGGCCACACTTGTCTGCTTTTTACTACTCCATGAGACTAGCCTTCTACCCAGGAATTGACATGACCCTGAGGTGCTTTTCCTGTCTTCTTTACAACCTGCATAACCTGCATCTGAAAATCCTATCTATTCAAAAGGACAACTTCTAGGATACCAAAGGCCAAGATTTGGTGTGCCCTTCAGATATCTAAGAATTCTTTTGACTACAGTGTAATGAGATTCTTTAGGGCAAGCTTGATATCTAGAACAGATACAAGTAGCATACATTATATCTGGTCTAGTGGCAGTTAGATAAAGTAGTGATCCAACTATCCCTCTATACAAGGTAATATCAACTATCCTTCTAGTAATATCCTTGTCTAAAGACATGGTTGATCTAATAGGAGTTCTCATAGTAGTAGAAGTTTCCATGCCATACTTTTTGATTAACTCCTTGGTGAACTTTGATTGACTTATGAAAAGTCCATCTTGGGATTGTTTAACTTGGAGACCCAGGAAAAACTAAAGTTCACACATGCTACTCATCTTAAATTTACTTTGCATTAGCATAGCAAATCTAGTGCAAATTTAATCATCAGTAGAACCAAATATTATGTCATCAACATATATTTGTACTAAAATTGTCCTACCTTTGACTTCCCTTAAAAATAGTGTCTTGTTAATCTCTCCTCTTAAGAATTTATTCTCTACAAGGAATTCTGACAGAGTCTCATACCAAGCCCTTGGAGCTTGTTTTAATATATAGAGAGCTCTAGAAAGTAAATAGACATGAGAAGGTTTAGTTGGATCAACAAAACCTGAGGGTTGTTCTACATATACTCTTTCCTTGAGGTTTCCATTTACAAAAGCTGACTTAACAATAATTTGGTATACTTTTAAACCTTTGTAAGCTTCATAGACTAGGAAGAGTCTTATAGCTTCCAACCTAGCCACTGGTGCAAAGGTCTGGTCAAAGTCTATTCTCTCTTCTAGACTATAACACTTTGTAACCAATCTAGCCTTATTTCTTCTTACCACTCCATTTTCATCAAGTTTATTTCTATAAATCCATTTTGTTCCAATGATATTGTAATCATCAGGTCTTTGAACCAACTTCCAGACCATGCACCTCTTGAATTGGTTCAATTCTTCTTGTTTTGCACCAATCCAAAATGGATCCATATCTGCTTCTTCAAACTTCTTAGGTTCTTATTGTGACAGAAAACTTGGATACATCACTGTCTTATGATGTCTGTTTCTTGTGGTAACTCCTTGAGCAGGATTACCTTTGATCAATTCTATTGGATGATCCTTTAGGTGCCTGACAGCTACTGGTAGTATCACTTCTTCTCCTGGACCATCTTAATGATTATGTTGAGTTATTTCTCCAGATTCTTCCTGTCCCAGTACTTCTTCAACAATGTTGATTTCCTCTTGCAAATTATGCTTGTCTATTTTTGTATCTTCCATGGCCAGTTCCTTTAGCCTCAACTCCACTTATGTTGTGTTTGAAGTACCTGTCTTATCATCATAGAGCATTGAACTTTAATCAAATACATCATGGACTGACTCCTCTACAACTTGATCCTTCAAGTTACAGACCCTATAGGCTTTGTTATGGTTACTTTAACCAACAAATATCCAATCATAAGACTTTTCAGCAAACTTGGTTAAGTGGGTTTTTCCATTGTCTAAGAAATAACATTTACATCCAAGGATTCTGAAATAGGCTATGTTTATTTTTTGCCCTTCATAAGGAGTTTTTTATAATCTCTTGTTGATTGAAGCCCTATTTAGAACATGACTAGCTATATTAATTGCTTCAGCCCAGAAATATTTTGGAAGTGTGGAATCACTTAGCGAGGTTCTACCAGCTTCAATGAGAGTTCTGTTTCTCCTCTCAGCTATTCCATTTTGCCGGGGTGTTCCTGGTGAAGAAAGTTCTTGCTAAATTCCTAGTTCTTCACAAAACTTTGTCATAAAATCAGATTGGAATTCATTTCAGTGGCCACTTCTCATTTTGACCACAGTACTGTTAAGTTCAATCTGAATTTGTTTCATAAAATTCTTGAAGACATTAAAAGTTTATGACTTTTTCTTTAAGAAGAATACCCAAGTAAATCTGGAGTAGTCATAAACAATTACAAAAGTATAGACTCTCCTTCCTAATCTATGAACTAGCATAGGACCAAACAAGTCCATATGCAGGAGGTATTAACACCTGACAAAGTCTTTGGAATCACAGCATTTGAATGAAGCTTTAGTCTGCTTGCCTTTTTAGCATGATGGGCAGATGCTCTCCTTAGTGCATCTCATGTTAGGACAATTCCTAACAAGCTCCCTGCTATATAGTTTGCCTAAAGCCTTATTGTTCAAGTGGGCTAGCCTTTTGTTCCATATAACACATTGTGAAGCTTTCTCACTTGCAGCTAGACATAGGGGTGAGTCAGACTTAAAATATAGGAAGTTTAAACAGTATACATTTCCACATCTAGTGCCAGTAAAGATGACCTCTTGGTCACTTGATCTTTTTATTAGGAACTCATCTCTGTGGAACAATGTGTTATATCCCAAATCACAAAATTGGCTTATGCTTAAAAGGTTGTGTTGCAACCCTTCCACATAAGCTACATGAGTGATTGTGACTAGACTATTTGTGATCTTAACATAACCTTTGGTGATGCCTTTGTCAGCTCCTCCAAAGATCCATTTTGGTCCATTTTTCACAGGAATATATTCCCTTGGATTTCTTCTTATTCTAGTCATAAGTCTGGAGAATCCACTATCCAAGTAGAAGATTGTTCTGGAGCTTTGAAATTCCTGCAAAATAAGAAATTACTTTTCCTTAGGACCCAAAATAATGGTGGGTCCTAGGTTCTTGTTAGATGTGACTCTATCAAAGCCACCAGTTGATCTCTTGAAAGAAATTGTCTTCAGACTATGAGGCACTGATGGATTGAACCAACATTCTAGGGCAATGTTTCCTATCTTTCCACAATACCAGCATTCAAATATATTATATCTCTTTTTCGGAGGAATAAAAGAATCCTTGTGTTGATACCACTTTGGACAAGAGTTAGCACTTTTCGCTTTATCTTGATTGTGAAACAAACGATGGGTTGTCTCACAGCCTTAAGATGTCTCTGGATTATTAGATTATTCAGCTGATTGTGGAATGGTCTGACCCTTTGATCCCTTTTGCTTTTTGCCCCTCATTCTCTTATGTTTAATAAACCCCAGACCACCTCTAGGTTTTCATTAGAAGGTGTCTATAATAGGCAAAATAAGCTTTAGTTTTGAGAACCACTCAACAAATTTCCTTTCATTTAGGAGTTTTGTTTCTAGCTCCTTAATGATTGCATCCTTTTTCCTAATTTCATTTATTTGGTCATCAATTATCTTGGTTAACTTCGTTAACTTATACCCCTGAAGACCAAGTTTCTGAGTATCCATCTTGTGATGATACTTAAGACTTTTAAGTGATGCAATTTCTATAGCTTATTCTTTAACAAGCTTCTTGCTTTTGAATAAAGCAGCTAGCACTTTACCAAACCTAAGTATGAGTTACTTCTGTTCAGTCCCTTAGTTGATCTCATGTGGATCAACCAGTAATTCACCTGAGTTTTCCTCATCTACAGTCTCATAGATAGAAGACTCAGTGCAGGAAGAGTTATCATAAATTACTTGAGAATTCTCACACTTGTGAGTTCCACTTTTTGGATCATCAGCTATTGCCATCAGATTGATTTCCATGTCTTCTTCAAAGTCGTCATAGGATTATGAAGTTGTGGAGTTATTTCCTTTGTAGATGGCTCTTCTGATGAACTCCTCCTCATATGAATAAAGCCCCATATGTTCTTCTTCTGACTCAGTTGAATTAGAATCACTATCAGATAAGGTCTTTGTCTTCTTAGCCATCAGACCATTTTCTTATTTCTTATCCTTGAATAAATTCCTTTCTTTGGAATTTCTATTCTCCATTCTCTTTACTGAGCAATCAGCAATGACATGACAAGGCCTGTTACAAGAAAAAATAATAATATCAGTCTTAGATTGTTTGTTCTGATTGGAGTCATATCTGATCACAGATTTGTCTCTGTATTTGACTTTGCTTTTGTGAGAATTAAAACCAGAAGGTTTCCTATTGCTAGACTGTTTTCTTATTCTTAACATCTTCTTGAACTGCCTTGTAAATAATGCAAGTTCATCATCAAATATCTCTTCTGAAGATGATCAAGGTTCAATACTATCTGTCTCTTCATCTATTCTAGGTGATGATGAAATTTCCCTTCTAGTTTTCTTGGAAGAGTCGGCTTTGAAGGCCAATGATTTAGACTGGGATGATTGTCTGGTAGTTTCTGCTTCGGTTTTTCTTGAATTGAGTTGAAGCTCATTGATATAAAATTCACGTGGAGAAGGAGGTATGCGTGGAGAAGAAAAAGTTAAGGGAAGTGAAAGTGTGGTGGCGATATGTTCTTCGATTCTATATTCGACGAAGGCAAGTGTACCTTATCGCATATAGTATAGGATATTATGTTCAATATCAAGGTCGTATTACCCGGGGTGATTTGATTACTCGTACTTCAAGTTTTTACTATTATCTTATCAAATTATTGTTCCTTCGGGCTTGCTTACTTAACTAGAGAAGAGAGTAAATTACTTGTAAATAAAAGAAAGGCAAAGCAATGATTAAGTGGTAATACTCGATCTCGAATTTCTTAGGCATAAATTAATCAAAAATGTAATAACAAACTTTAACTTAATAAAATAAAGATACCTTGATCGTGGGGATTCTCAAAGCTTGAACACGCTCCTCTCGGAGAAGTGCCCAACTGAGGTAAGGTAGATCCGACCGAACTCTCGTTCCGTATCTGAATACCTAACGCTCGCTTTAAGTAATGAACCTCGCTATTGGATTTGACTCCAAGCCGGACGATTTACGTCACTCTCTCTCAAGAGGTGCATGCAACTCTCTTTACTCTTAAGTGCTCACTTCAAACTATCGTCCTCTCGGCTAACCAAGAATGAAAGCATGGATGAAAACTATATATCGATAATATAGTTCATTCGAAAATAAATCAAGAGAAAATCGAAGGACTAAATTCTAAAAAGGAGAAGAGAGCTAGAACATCATAACATATCAACTCATCCTGAGATAATCAAGATCAAGTACTATGAGGTTTAGTTTCTCATAAAGCAGAACTGAATAATAATGGAGTTGAAAATATGCACAATGGGAAAGAGAGAGAGAGGGAGAATCAAACTATTTTATTTCTTATTGCACAACAATCACAAAGAGGACATAAGGTCATCACAAGAAGAGTTTCTGAAAATGCAAAAATTATGCTAAACAAGATTACAAGTGTGCTAATAACTGAAAACATTAAGCTAAGATAAACTCTCACAGCTCTCTACTAGGATTCCAAATATCTTTTAAACACTTAGAGCATAGGGCTATTAATAGATTTTTTTCGGGAAGTACACCCCCTCCGATACGCCCGGGTAGGGCATATACCTAGGGCATGTCACATTCATCGTGACTTTTCTCCCTGGAATTAAAGTCCGGAGATGACTGGCGCGGTAGATGGGTTACACGCCCCTCTGACACGCCCGTGTCACGGTGCGTGTTGGATTTGGCGTGACTTTGGAGCGTTGAAATTATGTGTCGTAATGAGTTCTCGGGACTTGGCGGGACACGCCTCGGTTACACGCCCGTGTTTATGGTATACGGGCGTGTCAATTGGCGTGTAAGCTGATTTTAGCTGGAAACTGACTTCGGACTGATGGATTCATTCCACAGGGTTACACGCCCTAGGTACGTGCCCTGGGAGGGCGTGACCCGGGGGCGTGTAATTGCAAAACTTGGAAGAAACTGTAAAAAACCTGCAAAAAGAAGGAAAAACATTAGTGATAATAATATATACTAAAGGAGGTCAGCATATAAGCTTACAAGACATGATTTGTATATTAAAAACTAGAAAATACCCTAGTTGTTTAGACTGCAAAACGAACTATCAAATTCACCCAAGCTTAAGCTTTGCTTGTCCCCAAACAAATATATAAAAACTAGCTAAAATAACAGGTGACTAATCAGAAAAATTCTAATTATGTTAACAGAAGTACCATGCGAAATTCTAAGTAGGGAGAAGGTGAAACGTAAACCTAAAATAATTACTTAAACATGGTTTACAATTTATAAGCTTTACTAACGAAAATAAATCATCCAAAATTTCAACAAAATTCTTTAAGTAAATTTAAGCAAATCAACAAAATGAAAAAAAAATGCATTGAGTTGTTATTAGATCCAAGGGACATATTATAACCATATCAATCAAATAACAAAAATCTAAATTTAAATCCAAAACTTTACTAGTCTACTTTTCATGTTTACTTAGCTAATAAAAAAATCAAAAGCATGAATCAAAAGGACTTATTAGGACCGAAACATTTGGTTTATGATTATGATTAGGAGTTGAATTAAAAGATAAACAAGGAGGTTTAATAATCTCACTAAACCAAAACAGAGAGTTTCAAAAAAAAGAAATTTTTTTTTATTATAAACAAAATATTTTTCTTTCTTTTTGTTTTCCATTTTTTTTCTTTTTCAAAACAAAGGCCCTAGTATTTTTATTTTCATTTTGAAATTGGCCAAACAAAATCAAACACTTCTTTTGAGCATATTTTTTCAAAATTTTCCAAAAAAATAACACAAAACAACCTATCATGATCATGAAATTTTTTATTTATACTCAAAAAGTATAGTGCGATTAGATAGGTTGGAAAAGTTGGCTTTGGTGAAGATAAGTGGAGCTATTAGTTGAAATTGGAAAAAGGGTAAAAAGCGTCTTACTAGGTGTAAAAATTTTTAGGTTGGCAAGAAGGCTCAAACGAAAACAAAAGCGGCGTAAATCATTTTCATGCTTTTAACTTCATTTAAAGCACAGATTTGAAAAATTTCAAAAAGCAAGTACTAGATAATAAAAGAAGATTGATAAAATTATCTTGAAAATAGAAATAATAGGTGACTTGGATCGTTCACATCTACTACGCTAATGAAAAGTTGACATTACAAAAATTATGAAAAAGAAAATAGTGGATGATCAATTTTTGAGAAAGTAAAGAATATAAAGGACGAAAACCATAATAAAAATGCGAGTTTTTTTAAAAAACATTTCAACATTAACATGCTACCGTGAATTAGAAACACAACATGGCCAACATTTTACTTGTGAAACATAATTAAAAAGAACGATTAGAAAAATTATAGTTAGGTACGTTGTTTTATGGGATTTTGGGAAAAACAAAACAAAAAGCGAGTGGTATTATCGCTTAAACTATTAAAGTAAAGACAAATATGTACACGAATAGCAAAAAGAAGGAGGAAATCCTCCCCAAAGCTTAAAATGGACATTGTCCTCAATGGAGAAAGGAGGTTAGAGAGAGAGAGATAGAAAATTAAACAGAAATGAAAGTACGGAATTGAAAAATTGGTACTTCCCGGGATTTATGTGTCGCGAATGCTGATTGATGCTTCTCCCCCATGCTTGCACTTAGGAACTTCTAGCAAAGTCTCCTTCAGACTTTATGATAGATTCAACATCATTGGAGCGGGTGATTGAAGAAGCTTTGGCTTATCGTAGCCGTCCGGGGCAAAAACAAAGTGTAAAATATAGAAAACAAAAAAAAAAAACTTGGGTTGCCACCCAAGAGCTCCCTTTGTTTAAGGCATCGTTTGAGCTTGACATAACAAAATATTGTCCAGCAATAAGAAGACATAATTTATTATTACAGTCCATGTAAAACCCCAGAAATCTCAAAAAGCCAAAGTGGGATTTAGGTTGGCTGACACAGCCTGAGACACGGGCGTATCTCAGGGCGTGTCAGGTGTACACGGCCTGGGACACGGGCATGTCCCAAAGCGTGTCCCTATTCTCGACAAGTTATCGAGCCCTGATCGTCGAGTGTGGAACACGGCCTGTGATACGGGCGTATTACAGGGGCGTGTTTGGCACACGTCTAGGGACACGGGCATGTGCCTTAGTCGTATCCTTATCGGGTAATTTTGGAGATCGGGTTACAGGGGTGACACGGCCGGGTACACGGCCGTGTACTGTATGACACGGGCATGTCAGGCTTGATACGGGCGTGTCAATTCCCGTGTTCTTGTTTATTTTAAGTCGGTTATGCACCGCTTAAGGAACACGGCCTATGACACGGGCGTGTCACAACCCGTGTTCGGCCCAGGAAATCAAATCAGGGCTGATCAGAGCCGTTCATTTTTTTTTGAGCAAGATCCAATGGTCTGGGCTCTTCCCTGGGTTGATAAGGCCGGGATTGAAGAGGAGAAAGCTCATTTGAGTTTCATCTTTCTCTTTCTAAAGTTAAGAGAGAGGGGAGAGCAAAGCAGGAAGAAGAAGAGGAATTCGGCCGCCGGTGGTGCTGTGGTGGTCCAAATCGCAAGCTGAGTTCGGATTTACGAAGGCAAGGATGCTACAAAGTCTTTCATCCGTCTCAATTCTCTCCATGGCTCCGAGGCGAATTCAAGGGGTAACGATTTCCGTCTTAGACATGTGTTGGAACACCCTATTACTAATTTGGGCAAGGATCACTATGTTTTTAGGAAATCAGTTTGACCTAGATGTATAGTTGAAAAGGTCAAGTTAGAATGAGTCTAGGGCTTAGAACTTAGGTTTGAAGCTGCCCCCAGGACCATTCATTGTTCAAGACTTAGAGCTGAGGCAAAGACAGTTTTCGTCGAGCTCAGGTCGACAAAACGTCGAACTCTGTTTGACGCTCTCTGAGCTCAACTCTTCTAAGTCGTCGAACTCCGGTCGACGATCTTCGAGCTTAGATCGACGATCTGCCTTCAGCTTCTTTCCAAGTCGCTGAGCTCAGTTCGACGATCGTAGAGCTCAGGTCGACGTTTTCTGTCTGATGTTCAATCCAATCTCTGAGCTCAGGTCGACGATCGTAGATCTCAGATCGACATTTTTCTGAGTGATCGACGACTTTGAGGATTCAAATTAAGTCAGCTTTTGGAATGTTTTTCAAATTCTCTCAGCATTTATTTCAAGAGATTTGCTAGCCATTTTCATTTATTCTGGAGCAAGTTTCAAGGGATTTCTCAGAGAATGTCTATTGGACTTTCCTCCTAAAGACAAAACATTTATGGAAGACATTTATTGACTGCTAACGCCTATCTTGGAAAAAGGATCATCAGAGAATAAAACATCCTACAGCAGATCAAGAGAAAGACAATCTATCTATCACTCAATAGAGATAAACACTGATAGTCAGAAAAACTCAGAGGAAAATTAAGTGATCAATCCTGAAGAGTTTGATTGAAAATTAGCATACTGAAAAGTGTTCATAGCTTCAACATCAAAGACTCCAGACAACTCACATTTCAGCCTCTGCTGAAATCATCTTCTTCTGGAGATCTGAAGCTTCTGAAGGCCTATCACCCTAGCAAAGCTCTCACTCCTGAACCATCAACATCTCAGGGGGAGCTTTGACAACACAATCAATCCACTAAGTCTTCTCTAATGATTGAGAAAGAGAAGACAACTTCACCTCTTCCTTTTTCTTTTCCTGCTATAAAAGGGTTATCAAAACTCCCTTCAAAAGTCTTGAATCTTGTTCTAAGAGCCTTGTCAAAACTCAGTGGTGGCAAGACACCTGATCAAAAAATCCAGTTTGGTTTTTGAGCACCTTATCAAAAGCTCATTAGTGCCCAGGACACCTGATCAACTCATCCTGCAGTGGATTCCTACCAAGGGTGGTAGAAGAGTCGATGTACCCAGGTTTTTTGGGAACCACTATAGTTCCTTGTGTCTTCTGGTTTCTTGTGCATATTCTTTGCTGTGTGCTGTGGTTTTTATTTTACTGCTTTAGTTTTATTTCTACATCAAAGCACCTTACACCTATACATTAATTAAGCCTTTACTGCTATGCAATTTTAAATTGTATATTTACTTTAAAATACTCTATTCACCCCCCCTCTAGAGTTAAGATAGATCTTACCCTCACTTTCAATTGGTATCAGAGCCAGGTTGGTTGTTCATACAGGCTAACACCTGAACCAAAAGATCCCTGATAAGATCAATCTTTTAAGAGGGTTATTTTCATTATATTTAATTTTATATAAAGACATGGCACAAAACAAAGATTATGAAAGCACCAGGCCTCCAGTGTGCAATCTATCCATGTTTGCACTTTGGAAAGCAAGGATCGGACTTTATATGAACTCTATTGATGAAGACATATTTAATTCTGTTTTAACAGTGTGCCCAAGTCCACCAGCAAGCTCAAGTACAAATGCTGTTCCACCTCCTTCAGGAACAGATGCTGAAATAAAAAAAGTGGAAGACTGCAGATGCCAAGGCCATGAATATCTTAGCTCAGACAATGTCTGATGAGATATTTCAGAAGGTAGCTGAATACAACTCAGCCAAAGGAATTTGGGACAAACTTTCTGAGATTGTCTCAGGATCTATTGATGAGAGAAAAGATAGAAGATCCCATCTCATATCCCAATATAAGAACTTCAAGAAAGGAGAAGCTGAGTCAGTTGCAGACATATACAACAGACTAAGTCTGATTGTAATGAGTTAAAGACTCTGGATAAAGAAATCTCATTGACTGAGCTGAATGACAAAATCCTAAAGTGCTTCCACAGTACTTAGGATTCAAGAATCTGGCCAATCAAAGATGCCAGAAGTCTAAATGAGATTACAACAGAAGCTCTCCTGGGCAAGCTCAAATCTTATGAGCTGCTCATTAAAAATCGAGAAGAAGAACAAAAAGCTACTTCTCCAGTCATCAGAATGGAGAAGACCATAGCCTTCAAAGCTATAGAAGAGGAGCCTGAAGATAAAGCTACAGGAATTGATGAGCTACTAAGTCTACTGGACAAAAGATTCTACAAAATGACCAGAAAAGACTTCAGAAAGAGATCATACAAGGGACATGATAAGCCAAGGTATGATAAATCAAATAACAAAAAAGAAATTATTTGTTTTGGTTGCAGGAAACCAGGCCATATTGTGCCTGACTGTCCAGAAAATAAAAACAAGGACAAGAAAGATAGAAGAGAAAGAAGAAAGGAGAAAGACTTCAAGAAGAACACCTTAGACAAACCCTCGTATAGTAAGAACACACATATAAGGAAGGGATTTGTTGCTGAGACATGGAGTGAAACTGAAGAGGATTCTGAAGCCTCATCCAGCTCCAGTGATGATGAGGATGATGTTGATGAGAAGGAATTTTGCATCATGGCTATCAATGCCTCTCAAATAGATTCAGAAGCAGAAGAGTCAGAATTAGATTCAGAAGTTCAACTAGAAGAAGATCAGGTAATCAATTCATTTGATTTCAGTTCTGAGGACTTTAGACATGAGTTTAAAGTACTATGCCTAGATCTGTTGGAGTCTGAGAAGGAAATCACTTCCCTCAGAAAACAACTGTCTGAGTATAGCACCTTAAAAGCAGAGAACCTCAAACTCTCTGAAAAGTTAGAATGCTATAGGGAGGAGATAGCTTCACTTAAAAGTGAACTATCCTAGGCCAAGCAGTTTGAAGAATCCCTTAATGGAAGAAGCATCAAACTGATGGATATCACAAGCACAGTGAACTCTAGACTTAATAGTACAATGGGCTTGGTAGCTTCATCCAGCCAGCCTATAGTTCTGACAACTCTAATCAAATTTATCCCTGATAAAGGGAAGGAAGTTGTAGAGGTAGCTAGGAAGAATGCATATTTGCCAAAGAAAGATATAGTTCAACAGAATGCGTCGAACAAAGCTCGACGATCGTCGAACGTTGCTCGACGATCCAAGAAACGATCATCGAACTCAGCTCGACGACACCTGAACTCTGAACTCCAGGACAGTCGATCTTCGAACAGAGATCGACGATCTGACCCAAGATCGTCGACCTCAACTCGACGATCGTCGAATAGAGATTAGGACTTTGAACAATCCTTCAAAGGTACATCTAGATTCAATCCTAGAAGTCCTACATCCCAAAGTTTCAACCCCTATACTGAATGGATAGTACCTCCTAGGAGATTCCATCTTGAAGGTTATTAGAGTCAACCTGGGATGTCTTTCATTTCTGAATTTAAGGGATATCAACCTAGGCCTAAGGTAAACTAGGTCAAAAACATATAAGCTGTTTATGTGCAGGTGAAGACCTATCCAACATCAAACCAGCCATGGTATCTGGATAGTGGGTGCTCAAAGCACATGACAGAGAACAAGGACAACTTCACATCCTTTAAAGCCAAGCTTGGACCCAAAGTAATCTTTGCTGATTCAAACTTTGGAACAATAAAAGGATATGGTGCAGTCCAAATTGGAACAGTCACCTTCAAGAAAGTAGCTTATGTTGAAGGACTCAAGCATAACTTGATAAGTATCAGTCAACTTTATGATGACGGATATCAAGTGACTTTCAACAAAGCTATATGCAAGGTCAAGTAAGAGGATAACACAACTGTGTTGACAGGTAATAGAAAAGGTAACATTTACTTAGTAGATTTTTATTCATCTAAAGTAGATATTTGCCTGTTCAATTCCATATCTAGACCGAATATTCTATGGCATTAGAGGCTAGGACATATTAAACTTAGAACCATTACTAGGCTATCCAATGACAACCTTATTAGAGGACTACCTTCTGTCCCCTACAAGAAGGAAGGACTTTGCAAGGCTTGTCAATTAGGCAAGCAAACAAAAAAATAGTTTTAAGTCACTTAACAAGAGTGATTCACCTAGGATTTTGTATATGTTACACATGGATCTTTTTTGACCCATTACAGTACAAAGCCTAGGAGGGAAATCCTAAACTTTAGTGGTTGTAGATGACTTCTCAAGATTCACATGGGTGTTCTTTCTGAGGAAGAAGTCTGATAACTTCAAATGTTAGACAGAGTTTCTCAAATGTATACAGAGTGAGTTCAACACTCATATTGCCCTGATCAGAAGTGATCATTGGGCAGAGTTTGATTCTCTTCTTATGCAAGAGTTCTGTCAGAGTGAAGGGATCAGGCATACATTCTCAGCTCCTAGATCTCCTCAACAAAATGGGGTAGCAGAAAGGAAAAATAGAACCCTAATTGAATCTACAACTACATTATTGTCAGATGCTCACCTTCCTCTATCCTTTTGGGCTGAGGCAGTGAACACCTCCAACTATGTACTGAATAGAAGTTTGATACATAAACTGAAGAGCAAGACTCCCTATGAATTACTCAAAGGGAGGAAACCTAATGTAGATTACTTCAAAATCTTTGGTTGTATTTGTTATATTCACAACAATGACAAGAGATATATAGCAAAATTTCAAGCAAAAGCTGATGAAGGAGTGTTTCTGGGATACTCCATGATCAGTAAAGCTTTAGGGTTTATAATAAAACTACTCTAAAAATAAATGAATCTGTTTATTTTTCTTTTGATGAAACTAATATGTCTTTCAAGGAGAAGAATGCTTCTACCATAGAACATTTGCAAGTACATTCTCTAGCTGAAGACTTGGACAGATTGCAAGTTACTAAAAAGGATGAAAGTAGTGAAGATGAAGAAGCTGCTCAACATCTGGAAGAAAATCTTCTTGAAGAGCCAATTGTTGTTCCACAAGAGGAAACAACAATACAGGTTGGTGAAGAATCAACACCCCCTATTGATTTAGTAACATAAAGAGATCATCCAATCTCCTAAGTGATTTGAAACATCTCAGCTGGTGTGCAAACCAGAAATCAGGTCAACCAAAACCTGATGCACACTTTCTTTCTCTCTCAAATTGAAACTCAATCCATTCAAGATGCAGAGCAAGATCCACAATGGATCATTGCTATGCAAGAGGAGTTGCATCAATTTGAAAGAAACAAAGTCTGGGAACTAGTGCCTAAGCCATAGGATCCTTCCATTGTTGGAACAAAATGGGTGTTCAGAAACAAATTGGATGATCAAGGAATTATTGTAAGGAACAAGGCAAGGCTTGTTACTCAAGGATATTCTCAAGAAGAGGGGATATACTATGACAAGACCTTTGCACCAGTTGCAAGGTTAGAGGCCATAAGAATCTTCCTGGCTTATGCTGCTCACAAGAGATTCAAAGTCTACCAAATGGATGTGAAGAGTGCTTTTCTCAATGGGGAGATCAAAGAAGAAGTCTATGTCAGACAACCCCCAGGTTTTGTCTCTCTAACTCATCCTGATTATGTTTTCAAACTACATAAAGCATTATATGGTCTAAAGCAAGCTCCTAGAGCATGGTATGAGACCCTAGCATGCTTTCTTCTGGAAAATGATTTTATTAGGGGGAGAGTAGACCAAACTCTTTTTATTAGAACCCATAAGTCCCATACCCTACTAGTACAAATTTATGTAGATGATATTATATTTTGTTCTACTGATTCAAACTTGTGCAAAAAGTTTTCCAAACTTATGCACTCTTAATTTGAAATGAGTAGCATGGGTGAGCTATCCTTCATCTTAGGATTGCAAGTCAAACAACATGCTGAAGGCATATTTATTTCTCAAACCAAGTATGCAAAATAACTGGTTAAGAAATTTGGTATGTCTGATGCATCACGTATGAAAACACCCATGTCTACCAATGCTGTATTGGATACTGATGAACATGGGAAACTAGTTGATCAGATAATATATAGAGCAATGATTGGCTCTTTATTCTACCTTAAAGCTAGTAGGCCTGATATAATGTTTGCTACATGTATATGTGCTAGATTCCAAGTTATCCCTAGAGAGACACACTTAACTTTAGTAAAGAGGATTCTTAGGTATGTTAAAAGCTGTCCAAATCTAGGTCTCTGGTATCCAAAAGATTCAGCATTTGACTTAACTGGATTTTCAGATGCTGATTATGGTGGATGCAGAATAGACAGGAAAAGCACCAGTGGAAATTGTCAGTTTCTTGGTGATAGACTTGTCTCATGGTTTTGTAAGAAACAAGCATCTGTGTCAACTTCAACTGCTGAAGCTGAATATATGGCTGCAGGTAGTTGTTGTTCACAAATCTTGTGGATTCAAAATCAACTCCTAGACTATGGTTACCACTTAATGAAGTCTAAAATATTTTGTGACAACACCAGTGCTATTTCCATTGCACAAAATCCAGTCCTCCAAAGTAGGACAAAACACATAAAAATTAGGCATCATTTTATAAGGGATAATGTTGAGAAAAATAAAATTGAACTTCAATATATCCCAACTGATTTGCAAAGGGGAGATATTTTCACCAAGCCTTTGGATGAAAAGAAACACAACTTCTTCCTCAAACAGTTAGGCATGTTAGATGGAGGAAGCCTAAAATAAATTACAAGATTTTGAAAAGCTAAAAACAGACCAAGATTAGGCTAAAAACTCATTTATTTTTGTGTCTGTAGGATAGTTTCTGTCTCTGAACTGCGCTCGACATTTTTCCCAGAAATCGTCGAACGTCGATCGACGCTTTCCCGAAAAAAGTCGAACGGAGATCGACGTTTTCCCAAAACATCGACCGGAGTTCAGAGCTTGTCAGATAGTTGTATACTATCTCTTTCAGGCCTTCAATCGTCGAACTGAGCTCGACGTTCTCTAGATCGTCGAATTGAGATCTACGATGTTGAAGACCTTTCTGCTTCCCTTAGGAGTCCTGATCGTCGAACGGAGATCGACGATCCTTCCTTTTTCGCGTCGAACCCTAATATAAAATCATTTTTCGGCCGCCGTTCGTCGTTTACGCTTTCATACTCTCTGCAAATTTTTGTTTTTCCCTCCATACTCTCTACACTTGGTCGTGTTTGTTGAATCTTTGTAGGTACAGATGGCAGGGTCGGTCGCCGCTCTTTCCGAAATGAAATTTGATACAGGTTTTGACATAGATATGAACTCCTTCGATGACAGCGATCTGCGGTTCAAAGATATTCTGAATCTTTTCCGCGAACAGCAGTTACTTCAGTTGATGAACACCAGAATAAAGATTGCAGCAGATGAAATAAAGGAATGGATTTTTACTGCAATAACTAAGAATGAAAATACTATTGTCGGCACGATCAACGAGACTAGGGTACCATTGTCCCCTAATCTTTTGATAGAAGTATTCGCCTTAAGTACTGGGAATAACTCCATTGATTTGTCCGGAGAGGAATATGATTCGTTGTTAGATCGAATGGGTCACTCTGCTGTGAACCCTAATAAGCTTTTGAAAAAGAATCTATCAATTGAATTTCAATTTTTGGCTGATGTTGTGGGAAAAGTGCTTCTAGCAAAGCACTCAGCTCATGATACCATCTCAAGGTATCAGTTCTGCTTAATGGGAGCTATTGTTGACAAGAAACATTTGGATTGGGGGTCTATCTTCTTTGACTTGCTGAAGAATAAAATCAACAAAGGTTGTGTATTCTTTGGAAGGATTCTAGGGGTTTTCTTTCATTCCAGGTGTCCTAATTTATTGGTTTCAAATTGTATGCACATCAATACATCCAAAAGTCTCACCTGTGTCGTTTTCAGCAAATGGGACAGGCAGATTATCAACCCAAACAGGGCTGCTGCAGCAACATCTGCTTTAGGCACAAGGACTGCTTCAGTCTCTTCCCCTGCAGCAACACTTGCCCTCATTGAGAGACTGCCTGCCTCCTCCTCTTCTCCTCCTTCTCCTCCTATTGTTTCTGCCTTACCTTCCTCATCAACCATCAAATCAGCCATCTCCTCCTCCATCATAATTTCATCACCTATTTCTCCTCCTCCAACCACCACCTAAGAACCATTACATCCTTTGTACTACTATCCATCCATTGACTTTTCCATACCATCTTTCACCATTGTGGATGACTCCTTCATGGATGTTTCCCCCTCCTCACCTCTTGATCCTCCATCATCCTCCTCATACCAACAACTCCTCAATGACATCCTTGATCAACCATCTTTCTCACCATCCATCTCCACACCTATATCATCTATCTCCACCATCCCAATATCTCAGCCATCCATCCCTCCATTCTCATCCTCACCTCATGCAGCCATTCCATCAGTTCCACCCACATCTTCCTGCACCTCTACTCAAGTATCCCTTGAGCAAGTGGATCTTTCTAGTCTGGCAGATAGGCTTTATGGGATACTGGCCCCAAAGCTAGTAGCCTTGCTGGAGACCTCCTTGGCTCCACTTCTAAACTCTATCCAGGAGCTATCTAACAGACTGTCAGCTCTCTCTTCTCCTCAGGCAATTCCTTCATTAGGGTGCCTTGATCCAGCCCTGCCTGCATCAAGCTAGGGGGAGATGCCTCATGAAGCTCATGAAGCTGAAGAAGTGCCTGCTGCTGTTGCTCTAGTTCCAATGTTTACAGTGGACCTCAGGTCACTGTTGAGTGCCTGCTGTTGAGTGATTTTGTACTAATGCTGCTGTTGATGTTATATCTGCTGGTTTTATAGACATTGAAATGCTTCCTGTTGATATGCCTGCTGTTATTGATAATTCTGCTGACGAAGAATTGGCCAAATTTTTTGAAGTGCAAGTATCTGAGACTCCTGCTATCTCATTTGCTCCTATTGAGAGTACTGCTGAGATTTTTGCTGTTGTATCAACACCTCCTGCCCCTATTGTTTCTGAGAAATCCAAAGTTCAAGTGGAATATATCAAAAGTATAGATGATTTGTATGACAGACCTCAAAGTTCTAAAAGTGATCAATTCAATACAGAATATGATGATTCTTCTGGTACTATTGCAAAGAAAAGGAAAGCAAGAAGCAAGGCCATGATGAAGGTCCCTCCTTCTAAGGCCAAGGATGCTAATGATATACCCTACTATATTCTACATGATTGCCAGATAACTTAACCATGGATGCAATATTCTAAAAACTAACTAAAGGCCATGAAGAAGAAAATAAAGTTTGATAAGTATGAAAAAGGTTCATCCCAGTTTTAGCCTCCTCCTCCTCCTCCTCTAGATTCAGGATCAGGTGGAGGCTCAGCTTCTCTAACCTCTGCTCCAAAGCAATACCCCTCCCAATCTTCACAAAGATATAATCCCAAAGGGCAATATCAAAGAGGTTATCAGTCCAGAAGGGGACAATACAGAGGTAATCAGAGAGATCACAGGATTCAATCAAGACATCAAAGGGAAGGACAAAGACATTTGGACTCATCTCAAGGTCCTTTCCCTTATAAGCTCAGAGAAACTATTGATGCAAGGACTGTTGCTGCTTCAGAAACTTTTAATAGATATGAACCTGCAATCCCTTTTGAAGATCCAGAGAACAATCCTTTATCTTGGACTGCTAGTATGAAAGAACTTGCTGCCTTAGATTAGTTGAAGAAGGCCAGAGAGCAAGGAAAAGACACCTCCAACATCACTACCTTGTCAGAGCAAAGAAAAGCAGAATTGGAAAGATATGCCTCAAGGAAGTTCTTTGACCCAGTGGATTACATGAAACTTCATCCTGAGGCTGTGGTTCCCAGGGCAAGATCTCAAACCTCCTTAGGTGCAGAGGATGACAGAAGGTCAAAGAAAGAAGCTCTCAATCCCAATAGGGAAATATTGTTTAAGAAAGGAAGTGAAAAGAAGTGATCTCTGTAAGCAGACAGTTCATTCTATTTAAAACTCTTGTTGATGTTCTATCTGAATGCTGTTATGCTGCTTGTTCTTCTCTGTTGCTTTAATTCTTTTTGCTTGTTTGTATTTGCTTTTGTATTTATTTCTGAGCTATGTAAATAGTAATCCTAACCCAAATAGGGGGAGATTGTTGGAACACCCTATTACTAATTTGGGCAAGGATCTCTATGTTTTTAGGAAATCAGTTTGACCTAGATGTATAGTTGAAAAGGTCAAGTTAGAATGAGTCTAGGGCTGAGAACTTAGGTTTGAAGCTGCCCCCAGGACCATTCATTGTTCAAGACTTAGAGCTGAGGCAATGATAGTTTTCGTCGAGCTCAGGTCGACGAAACGTCGAACTCCGTTCGACGCTCTCTGAGCTCAACTCTGCTAAGTCGTCGAACTCCGGTCGACGATCTTCGAGCTCAGATCGACGATCTGCCTTAAGCTTATTTCCAAGTTGCTGAGCTCAGTTCGACGATCGTATAGCTCAGGTCGACGTTTTTTGTCTGATGTTCAATCCAATCTCTGATCTCAGGTCGACGATCGTAGAGCTCAGATCGACGTTTTTCTGAGAGATCGACGACTTTGAGGATTCAAATTCAGTCAGCTTTTGGAATGTTTTTCAAATTCTCTCAGCATTTATTTCAATAGATTTGCTAGCCGTTTTCATTTATTCTGGAGCAAATTTCAAGGGATTTCTCAGAGAATGTCTATTGGACTTTCCTCCTGAAGACAAAATATTTATGGAAGACATTTATTGACTGCTTACGACTATCTTGGAAAAAGGATCATCAGAGAATAAAACATCCTACAATAGATCAAGAGAAAGACAATCTATCTATCACTCAATACAGACATACAAAGATAGTCAGAAAAACTCAGAGGAAAATCAAGTGATCAATCCTGAAGAGTTTTATTGAAAATTAGCATACTGAAAAGTGTTCATATCTTCAACATCAAAGACTCCAGACAACTCACATTTCAGCCTCTGCTGAAATCATCTTCTGCTGGAGATCTGAAGCTTCTGAAGGCCTATCACCCTAGCAAAGCTCTCTCTCCTGAACCATCTACATATCAGGGGGAGCTTTGACAACCCAATCAATCCACTAAGTCTTCTCTCAGTGATTGAGACATAGAAGACAACTTCAGCTCTTTATTTTTCTTTTCCTGCTGTAAAAGGGTTATCAAAACTCCCTTCAAAAGTCTTGAATCTAGTTCTGAGAGCCTTGTCAAAACTCAGTGGTGGCAAGACACCTGATCAAAAAATCCAGTTTGGTTTTTGAGCACCTATCAAAAGCTCATTGGTTCCCAGGACACCTGATCAACTCATCCTGCAGTGGATTCCTACCAAGGGTGGGAGAAGAGTGGATGTACCCAGGTTTTTGGGGAACCACTATAGTTCCTTGTGTCTTCTGGTTTCTTGTGAATATTCTTTGTTGTGTGCTGTGGTTTTTATTTTACTGCTTTAGTTTTATTTCTACATCAAAGCACCTTACACCTATACATAAATTAAGCCTTTACTGCTGTGCAATTTTAAATTGTAAATTTTCTTTAAAATACTCTATTCACCCCCCCCCCTCTAGAGTTAAGATAGATCTTACCCTCACTTTAAACATGTGAAGTCCTACTTTCCTGCATTTGCATAGGGAAAACCCGTCGTCGCAAGTGTGCGGTGGGTTGTTGTGTCCCTTGGGGTAGATATGTGAAGTCCCCCTTGTTAGAGTCCGGAATTGGAGTTCGGATCTAGGCATGTTGTGTGAAGCCCATCTGGACTTGCTGGTCTGGATTGGTGAAGCTTGTTTGCATTCGGAGGAATCTCCGAGAATTTGATTGTTTGTATGCAATCTGTGGTGCATACCTGTTGCTTGGTGCAGCAGGAAGTACTGGAGGATGTTCAGGAAATTGTGCGAGTTGAGTAAAACTCTTGTGGTTAAGGGGCAAGGTGAAGCTGTACCGGCGTCAGTCTAGTCTTGAGTCATACGATGTGAGCAACGGGATAGGCGGATATGTACCCGCATTATGGTTGTCTAACCTTGGGTGCTCAAGGCCCTGTTAGGATCACATATCGAGAGTCGACGGTTTGCGTGCCGATCAAGACTAGAATGCTCATTGGTGGGATCCGGTGTTTCCGGTACACCCGAATATGCCCTGAGTGCACGGAGCGTCGGGCCGTCGTGCCGACGTTTGTGATATGTATTGACTGTGCGGTCATGCACGTCTTGCGTGGTTTGCTATATAAATATCATACTGGAAAATGCTATGCAGGGATGGAATTCCGCTGCACCGTGCAAGGGGCAGGGTCGTTATAATTGGTCAGCTGAATGCTGACCGTTGCCCTGTTTGCCACTGCTTGGTGGTTTTGTTCTTGAATGTGCTGGAGGTGCTGGTCCGAGCGGGACTTATTGGGCTGAAGCCCAAGCTGCGTTGCTGCCCTCGAAGGCTTTGTTTGTTTTGTTTCTTCTTGTTCATGTGTCGCCGGCCTGCGTGTCGATGTTTGTAAACCACACCTTGTTAAGAGAAATTTGTAAGGCCTTAAGGCCAGATACTTTGGTTGTATACATTCCTATGTTGTAGTGGACAGTTCTTGTTTTACTTGAGTTCAAGTTTTTCAACCATGAAGCTTCCGCTAGAATGCTCTGTGTTAGGATGCGTTGGTTTTGATATTATTTCGTAGCGCTCCGCCTGTTTGTTGAATATGGTGTGGGGCCCCGGCCGGACCCTCTATTATATTCTTCTTGACGGGTAGAGGTGTTACAATTTTGTATCAGCTTGTTGGTCGATATCTTCCGAATTCGCAGACGAATTCTTTTGAGAGGTGGCGAGCACGTGTCAGTGCTGTCATTATAACACTTAACTTGAACTCAAGAATGTCCACTTAGGAATGCAAATACACTTGTTTGTTAAACTTGTGTATTCTTTTTGTATGTTTTCCGTTTTACTTGGTCGCTAAATTGTGTGTTTTACACATATAGGTGACTAGAAGTGTTGCGGGTCAATCCGAACCTCAACATTCTGTAGAAAGTGCGGAACCAGCTGAGGAGACCACACCTCCTCCATATGCTGAAACGGTACATTTCATCACCTAAACGGTACTTGCTATGATGAATGCTTAGCAGGCTGGGCAGGCATGTCCTGCAGTAGTAACACCCCAAAAAGACTCAAAAATGGTTTTGAGGTGCAGGTCATTTTACACGGCCTGGGACACGGGCGTGTCCCAGGGCGTGTCGGGGGTACACGGCCTGGGACACGGGCGTGTCCCAGGGCGTGTCACTCAAATAAAATGCGTTCTGAGTCAGAAGGTTACACGGCCTAGAACCAAGCCTTGAACACGGGCGTGTCAGGTTGGACACGGGCGTGTCCGATGTCGTGTGCCTACCCGTGCACTGCTTGCAGCTCGATGAGGCAGGGGTGACAAGGGCGTGTCTCAGGAATGACACGGGCGTGTCGATGCCCGTGTTCTGGTAAATCTTAGTTGCTACGAATACCGCGTGTGCCGCTTAAGGGTACACGGCCTGTGACACGGGCGTGTCACAGGCCGTGTCAGCCAAAAAAGTGAGTTTTTGGGAAAATCATGGCCGTTCAGATTTTTCTCTTTGGATCCAAGGGCTCAGGTGATTCCTGGCTGGATTTAATCAGTAAAGACTGAGGAAGAATTCATTCTTTATTTGATTAAGGAAGAGAGAAAGAGAGAGGAGGAAGAAGAAGGAGGAGGAGATCAAGCCACCGACGGAGTTCCCGTGGTCCGATTCGTGATCCGAAGCCGGCGTTGTGAAGGCCAAGCTGCTGTGGTTCTTTCTCACCGGCTAGTTTGCGATGGCTCCCAAGAGATCGACAAGGGTAACGATCTCCCTTCTTGGACATGTGAAGTCCTTCTTTTCTGCATTGCATAGGGAAAACCCTTCCCCGCGAGTGTGCGGTGGGTTGTGGTGTCCCTTGGGGTAGATATGTGAAGTCCCCCTTGTTAGAGGCCGGAATTGGAGTACGGCTCTAGGCATGCTGTGTGAAGCCCATCTGGACATGGTCTGGATTGGTGATGCTTGTTTGCATATCGGAGAAGGCTCCGTGATTATGGCTTGTGTTGCCTTGTGCCTACCTGTTGCTTGGTGCAGCAGGAAGTACTGGATGATGTCCAGGAAATGAAGAGGGTTGGATGCAACTCTTGTGGCCGTGCGTTGCCACTTTATGAGCGGTTGAGCCGTTGGGCTGCAACTCGATGAAAAGGCAGATTGCCGAACAGGAAAGGTGAAACCGACCCGCGCCTATAAATAGCCATGGATACTTCCGTATTCGAGGTGGCACGACGACTTGAGCAACGGGGGGTGGCTGATCCGTACCTGCGTTAGGTCCGTCCGACTTGGAAGCCTGGTTATAGGTTTTGTTGGAGCGCCTAATGAGAGTCTTAGGCCCGCGCGCCGGAAAGACTAGAATGCTCAAATACCGTGTAGACGGTGGTGTTGACCCTGGTATTCTGGTACACCAAGAATGTGCCCTGAGTGCACGGACTGTCGGGCCGTGTGGCCGACGGTTGTGATGGCTTGAATGTGCCGGCGCGCACATAGTTGCTATTGATGATGCCATGCTTTGCAGGGAAAGAATGCTAATGCCCCGAGAAAGGGGTAGGATTGTTATAATTGGGTCAGCTGAATGCTGACCGTTGCATTGTTTGCCACCGGTTGGGTGGACTGTCCCTATGCAGGTGATGGAGAGCCAAGTGGTAAGTGAAGGGTTGAAGCCCTACTGCTGTTGCTGTTGCTGCTGCTGCTGCGGCTAGCCCTTGAAGGCTAAGCGAATGTTTTTGCTTGTTTTCTTTTACTCATGTATGGCCGGCCTGCGCGCCGAGGTTTGTAAACCATACGGTGTGGAAAGAGGAACTGTAAGGCCTTAAGGCCAAACTCGATGTATTTGTTGTACATTCCGTGGTTATATATATAAAGGTGGTTTATATATTGGACATTCCTGGTTAGAGTTCAAATTACAACTTAAAGATTCCGCTAGAATGCTCTGAGTTAGGATTCGTGTTTGGTTTGGTATTATCCTGTGACCTCACCGTCTGTTTGTGGCATATAGTGTGCGGCCCCGGCCGGACCTTCTACTATACGTCATGTAACGGATGGGGTCGTTACATTTTGGTATCAGCTTCGTTCGGTCTTCCCTCTATCGAATTCGTGGACGAATTCTTTTCTGGGGTGGCTAGCGCGTGTTTATGCGCCTTGCTGTAACGCTAATGAACTCTGGAATGTCCACTAAGGAATGTACAAAATCTTGTTTGAGGAATCTGCGCGTTCCTTTTTGTGTTGTTTTGCTTGCATACATTCGCTAATATGTGTCTTGTCCACCGATAGGTGACGCATAGTGGTGCTGGGCAGTCTGAGCCCCAACGCTCTGATGAGAGTGCGGCACCAGCTGAGGTGCCAACACCTCCTCCATCTGCGGAAACTGTTCGCTTAGTTGCTGAGGCTCTATTTGCCATGATTCAGCCGACCGGGCAAGCGCAGCCAACAGTAGTGCCAGTTCGTGTTGATGTAAGACCCGAGCCGATTGAGGCTATCGATCCACGAGCAGCTGACCGACAGTTGAAGCAATTCATGAGCTTCAGTCCACCTAAATTTACGGGAATGGGATCCCCAACGCAGGCAGAAGATTGGTTATCATGTGTCAAGCGAATAATGACAGCGATCAGGGCGGAGGAAACTCTAAAGGTCACCTTGGCCACCTTCATGCTTGAAGGAGAGGCGCAGTTGTGGTGGGACGAGGTTGAGGTACACCATTTGGCGGGCAGGCAATTAACGCAAGTATCGATTGAGGAGTTCTCTCGGATATTTCTGGCGAAGCATGTCCCAGCGGCGCAACGCATTGCTATGGAAAATGAGTTCCAACGGTTAAAGCAAGGGGAAGATAGCGTGGATATCTACTTGCATGAGTTTACCAGGTTGGGACGGTATGTGGGAACAATCTTCCCGGATGACCAAAGGAAAACGAATCGGTTCTATGAAGGATTGCGGGATGAGTTGTGATTCCTGCTTTCGAGTTCAGTGAACCAAGGGTTTCAGGCGTTGGTTGATACTGCGTGCGCGTTGGAGAAGGACATGCGGCGGGTGCAAGGGAACAAGGGCTTGGTTGTGTCAAAGCCAGAGGTTCAAGCACCTCGCCCGAGTAAATCGTTTTACCAGAAGAAAGGGGGCAAGAGGTCCAAGCCGTCTGGGCAAGTGACTACGACCGTTGTGTCGGGGGCGACATCAAGGCCGGATTCTCATACATGCTATAATTGTGGCCGGGTGGGGCATATAGCTCGTGAATGTCGGGTTGTTCAGCCCAAAGGGGAAAAGAAGACGGGTGCGTCTTATGCTGAGAAGGGCAAAGCGGTGGTTGATTCCTCTGCGTCCCAGGCACAGCCCCGAATCTATCAGCTTGGCCAACAGGAAGCGATTAAGCAAAGTGACGTCGTCATAGGTACGAGTTGACTTAGCTTACTTGCTTACGTGCTATTGTTTTTGGTTATGTATAGCTTGTGCATGATGTGTATGCTGCAGGCTTTGTCCTGATTCGTAATAATTTGGCGAGAGCCCTGTTTGATACGGGTGCTTCGCATTCTTTTCTATCTGAGGATTTTGTATCTCGCATTGGGGTACCAAGTCATGTGACAGTGGATAGTACAAGGGTGCTATTGCCGAATGGCTGTGTGATGCTTGCGGATAGGGCTTGCGATGTGGATGTGCAAATAGGAAGTCGGGATTTCGGTTTGAGTGCAGCTGTGCTACCGTTATCGGAGTTTGATGTGATCTTTGGTATGGACTGGCTCTCGGAGCAGCGTGCCTTTATTGATTGCAACTCCAAGGAGATTACACTGGGACAGAATACCGGACTTGTGACGAAGTTCGCTGGTATGCGAGGAGTTGGCGGGACTCTGTTGTCTGCACTCCAAGTCGTCAATGTTGTTCGGAAGGGCGCGGAGTTATTCTTCACGCTAATTCAGGCTGTTGAGCCAAAGGCCAGTGTCGGTGAAGTACTAGTTGTGTCAGAGTTTGCCGATGTGTTTCCTAAAGATCTTCCTGGGTTACCACCCCAGCGGGAGATTGACTTCTCTATTGAGTTGGTGCCAAGTGCGAAACCTGTGGCCCGCTCACCATATTGCGTCGTGCCAAAAGAGATGGCTGAGTTGAAAGTCCAATTGCAAGAGTTGTTGGAGCAGGGATATGTACGCCCAAGTATGTCACCTTGGAGCGCGCCTGTTCTATTTGTGAAAAAGAAAGACGGTAGTTTACGGTTATGTATTGACTACCGCGAATTGAATAAGCTGACGGAGAAAAACAAATATCCGATCCCACGGATTGATGACCTATTTGATCAGCTGGCAGGATCAACGGTCTATTCCAAGTTGGATTTGAAATCGGGATATTATCAGCTGAGAATTCGGGAAGGTGACATTCCCAAGATGGCGTTTGGAACACGCTACGGTCATTATGAGTTCACGGTAATGCCGTTTGGCCTATGTAATGCGCCTTCGGTATTTATGGACCTAATGCATCGAACGTTCCGAGGGTACTTGGATTTGTTCGTTATTGTGTTTATCGATGACATCTTAGTATACTCTCAGTCGGAAGAGGATCATGCAAACCATTTGCAGTTGGTCTTGCATACCCTGCGGAGGAATAAGCTTTTTGCGAAGTTCTCAAAGTGTGAGTTCTGGCTCTCTTCAGTAGCCTTTTTAGGCCATGTGGTAAGTGGAGAAAGTATCGCGGTGGATCCGTTGAAGATAAGTGCCATTCGAGATTGGCCAGTGATGTCTTCAGTGGCCGAGGTCAGGAGCTTCCTTGGACTTGCGGGCTACTATAGACGGTTTGTGGAAAACTTCTCACGGATTGCTTTACCTCTGACCACGCTGACGAGAAAAGATCAAAAGTTCATTTGGATGCCAGAGTGCGCGCGAGCTTTTGAAGACTTGAAGAGTCGTTTGACCACGGCGCCTGTGTTGACGTCGCCATGTGGTACAGATGGGTATGAGATCTATAGTGATGCTTCCGGGAGCGGCTTAGGCTGCGTCCTTCTGCAGTTTGGTAAAGTGATTGCTTATGGCTCGCGCCAGTTGAAAGTGCATGAGCGGAATTACCCCGTCCATGATTTGGAGTTGGCAGCAGTAATCTTTGCGCTCAAGTTGTGGCGGCACTATCTATATGGCGTTAAAGTGGATATCTATACAGATCACAAAAGCCTAAAGTATTTGTTGGATCAGAAGGATCTGAATATGAGACAACGAAGATGGATGGAGTTCCTTGGGGACTACACCTTCGAGATTTACTATACTCCCGGGAAGGGAAATGTGGTTGCTGATGCTTTGAGTCGGAAGACTCCGGTACGGGCAAGCTGGTTGCAGAGGCATGATCAGCGGTTAATCCAGGAATTGGAAGCGTTGGAGATATCTTGTGTTGACAAGGGTTCTTCGACCGATGCATGCTTGAACTGGACGGAGGTGCAATATGACCTTACGGACAGAGTTCCGCGAGCAACGGAGCTTGATGAAAGTCTCCAGCGCTATGCTAAAGATGGGCCGGATGACCAATTCTCTTGGGATAACGGGTTATTACGAAGAAATGGTCGAGTGTGCGTCCCGAGCGTGGGTAAATTGAGGGACGAGTTGATGTATGAAGCTTACTTTGCAAAGTACTCAGTTCACCCAGGGAGCACAATGATGTACAGAGATCTGAAAAAGCTGTTCTGGTGGCCCGGACTAAAGAAAGATGTAGCACGTTATGTGGCTGAATGCAATACCTGTGCGTTGGTGAAAGCAGAATGCCAGAAGCCTGGCGGTTTCCTGAAGTCGTTACCTATTCCGGAGTGGAAGTTCGATGACATTTCGATGGATTTCGTGCATGGATTGCCGAGATCTCAACGCGGTCATGATTTAATCTGGGTGATTGTGGACCGGTTGACAAAAGTGGCGCACTTCCTTCAAAACAGAAGAGATGATTCAGTGGAAACCTTGGCCAAGCTTTATGTGGAGCAGGTTGTTCGACTGCACGGTGTTCCTCGGAGCATCGTCAGTGACCATGATGGGCGGTTCACATCGAATGATTGGCGGCTCGTTCATCAAATGTTGGGTACAAAGTTAGCGTTTAGTACGGCCTTTCACCCCCAAACGGATGGCCAGACTGAACGAACCAACAGGACGATGGAGGACATGCTCTGCATGTGCGCCCTAGACTTTGGTAAGAGATGGGAAGATTATATATTTCTTATCGAATTTGCCTATAATAATAGCTACCAAGCGAGCATCGGTATGGCACCGTTTGAGGCGTTGTATGGTCGTAAATGCCGTACACCGTTAGCTTGGGCAGAAGCAGGTGAATCTAAGCTGAGTGGGAAAAAGGAAGTCGAAGAAGCTACCTCGCTCATACGCTCTATTCGGGAGAGGCTATTGATAGCCCAAGATCGTCAAGCAAAGTACTACAATGCCAAACATCGGAACGTGGAGTTCGCGGTGGGTGATTGGGTATATTTGAAGATCAAACCCTTCAAAGGCGTGTCCAGGATTCGGCCTTTGAAAAAGCTAAGTCCGAGGTATCTTGGTCTGTTTGAGGTGGTGGAGCGAGTTGGGTAAGCTGCTTATCGACTAGCACTTTCAGCAGACTTGGGTGGATTACATGATGTATTTCACATCTCAGTCCTTCGTAAGGCGGTGAAGGATCCAGCTCAAGTAGTGGAGAATGATCGGGTACCGGTCGAGTATGGGCTAACGACGAGAGTTAGACCCATTCGGATCGAGGATTGAGCCGAGAAACAGTTGCGGAACAAAGTGATCGGGATGGTCAAGGTCCGATGGGACAATTGTGGCCGTGAAGAGCTAACATGGGAGCGAGAGCAGACCATGCGAGCTGAATTTCCTGAACTGTTTGTATAAGCTGTAGACCGTGTACCTTTTGCTATATGAGTTATCAAGTTATAGCATTGTTGGTTCTTGTTTCCTTATCGTGCAAATTTCGGGACGAAATTTTGTTAAGGGGGGAGGATTGTAACACCCCAAAAAGACTCAAAAATGGTTTTGAGGTGCAGGTCATTTTACACGGCCTGGGACACGGGCATGTCCCAGGGCGTGTCGGGGGTACACGGCCTGGGACACGGGCGTGTCCCAGGGCGTGTCACTCAAATAAAATGCGTTCTGAGTCAGAAGGTTACACGGCCTAGAACCAAGCCTTGAACACGGGCGTGTCAGGTTGGACACGGGCGTGTCCGATGCCGTGTGCCTACCCGTGCACTGCTTGCAGCTCGATGAGGCAGGTGTGACACGGGCATGTCTCAGGAATGACACGGGCGTGTCAGGTTCGACACGGGCGTGTCGATGCCCGTGTTCTGGTAAATCTCAGTCGGTACGAATACCGCGTGTGCCGCTTAAGGGTACACGACCTGTGACACGGGCGTGTCACAGGCCGTGTCAGCCAAAAAAGTGAGTTTTTGGGCAAATCGTGGCCGTTCAGATTTCTCTCTTTGGATCCAAGGGCTCAGGTGATTCCTGGCTGGATTTAATCAGTAGAGGCTGAGGAAGAATTCAATCTTCATTTGATTAAGGAAGAGAGAAAGAGAGAGGAGGAAGAAGAAGGAGGAGGAGATCAAGCCACCGGCGGAGTTCCCGTGGTCCGATTCTCGATCCGAAGCCGGCATTGTGAAGGCAAAGCTGCTGCGGTTCTTTCTCACCGGCTAGTTTGCGATGGCTCCCAAGAGATCGACAAGGGTAACGATCTCCCTTCTTGGACATGTGAAGTCCTTCTTTTCTACATTACATAGGGAAAACCCTTCCCCGCGAGTGTGCGGTGGGTTGTGGTGTCCCTTGGGGTAGATATGTGAAGTCCCCCTTATTAGAGGCCGGAATTGGAGTACGGCTCTAGGCATGCTGTGTGAAGCCCATCTGGACATGGTCTGGATTGGTGATGCTTGTTTGCATATCGGAGAAGGCTCCGTGATTATGGCTTGTGTTGCCTTGTGCCTACCTGTTCCTTGGTGTAGCAGGAAGTACTGGATGATGTCCAGGAAATGAAGAGGGTTGGATGCAACTCTTATGGCCGTGCGTTGCCACTTTATGAGCGGTTGAGCGGTTGGGCTGCAACTCGATGAAAAGGCAGATTGCCGAACAGGAAAGGTGAAACCGACCTACGCCTATAAATAGCCATGGATACTTCCATATTCGAGGTGGCACGGTGACTTGAGCAACGGGGGGTGGCTGATCCGTACCTGCGTTAGGTCCGTCCGACTTGGAAGCCTGGTTATAGGTTTTGTTGGAGCGCCTAATGAGAGTCTTAGGCCCGCGCGCCGGAAAGACTAGAATTCTCAAATACCGTGTAGACGGTGGTGTTGACCCTGGTATTCCGGTACACCAAGAATGTGCCCTGAGTGCACGGACTGTCGGGCCGTGTGGCCGACGGTTGTGATGGCTTGAATGTGCCCGCGCGCACATAGTTGCTATTGATGATGCCATGCTTTGCAGGGAAAGAATGCTAATGCCCCGAGAAAGGGGTAGGATTGTTATAATTGGGTCAGCTGAATGCTGACCGTTGCATTGTTTGCCACCAGTTGGGTGGATTGTCCCTATGCAGGTGCTGGAGAGCCAAGTGGTAAGTGAAGGGCTGAAGGCCTACTGCTGTTGTTGCTGCTGCTGCGGCTAGCCCTTGAAGGCTAAGCGAATGTTTTTGCTTGTTTACTTTTACTCATGTATGGCCGGCCTGCGCGCCGAGGTTTGTAAACCATACGGTGTGGAAAGAGGAACTGTAAGGCCTTAAGGCCAAACTCGATGTATTTGTTGTACATTCCGTGGTTATATATATAAAGGTGGTTTATATATTGGACATTCCTGGTTAGAGTTCAAATTACAACTTAAAGCTTCCGCTAGAATGCTCTGAGTTAGGATTCATGTTTGGTTTGGTATTATCCTGTGACCTCACCGTCTGTTTGTGGCATATAGTGTGGGGCCCCGACCGGACCTTCTACTATACGTCATGTAACGAATGGGGTCGTTACAACAGTGGTGTCAACGCATGCTGGGGTACGGCGAGAACCGGTAGAATTTTAGTTGATTCACGGGCAGCAGATCAATAATTGAAGCAATTCTTGAGCTTCAATCCTCCACAATTTACTGTGGCAGGGTCACTGGCCCAAGCAGAGGATTGGCTTGCAAGGATCAAGAGGATCATCAGAGCGATCAAGGTTGAGGAGGAACAGAAAGTTATGTTGGCCACTTTTCTACTGGAAGGAGAGGCTCGTTTATGGTGGGATGAGATTGAACTGCATATCTTGGCCGGTAGACAACTTGCAGAAGTCTTGATGGACGAATTTTCTAAGTTGTTCTTGGCACAACATCTACCAATGCAGCAAAGGATATCGATGGAAATGGAATTTCAACGGTTAACTCAACGAGATCGTAGTGTGGATGATTACCTACATGAGTTCACACATTTGGGAAGATATGCGGGTACAATATTCGCCGAAGAAGATCGTAAGACAAGTAGGTTTTATGCGGGACTGCGAGACGAGCTGCGGTATTTGCTCTCGAGTTCTGTGAGTAAGGGATTTCAAGCCTTAGTCTGTACGACTCTGTCTTTGGAGACGGACATGAAAAGAGGGCAGGCAAAAGGGACCTTGGATGTGACTCAGCCCGAGTTCAAGCCGCCGCGTCCGGATAAGTTCGGGTACCGTAAGAGATGGGGAAAGAAGTCCAAGTCTACTGGACAAGCTCCTTCTGCGACTGTGATGAAGACATCTGGGTATGGATCTCACGCTTGTTTTACGTGCGGGAAGTTGGGACACTTCGCACGTGATTGCCGAGGTTGTCCTCCAAAGGGTGACAAGAAGACGGGAGTGTCTTATGCGGAGAAAGGGAAGACTGTGGTGGAGTCTTCTGCCTCACACGCGCAGCCAAGGGTCTTCAACCATGGAAAACAGGAGGCCATTAAGCAGGCGGATGTCGTCACAGGTGCGCGCAGTTATTAATGTTATTTTATCCTGTGTGCTGTGCTTGTTTTGATTATGATGTTTTAGGGTTTGTCCTTATACGAGAGTATCCGACGCGAGCACTGTTTGAAACAGGTGCTTCACATTCGTTTCTGTCTGAAGAGTTCGTCTTTCGTGTCAGGGTACCTATCCGGACCATGACAGACAGTGTAAAGGTGTTGTTACCGAACGGATGTTTGATGTGCGCGGATAAATCTTGCGGTCTTGAGGTCATGATAGGGAGTCGGGAGTTCAAGGTGGAAACATTAGTATTGCCGATCAAGGAATTTGATATAATCTTTGGTATGGACTGGCTGTTAGAGCAGCGTGCCTGTATAGATTGCACTTCAAAAGAGGTCACACTTGGGAAGAATACCGAACAAGAGACCAAGTTCATTGGTATACAAGGGATGAGTGGGATGTTGTTATCTTCTCTCCAGGTCGTTAAGGAAGTTCGGAAGGGTGCGGAATTGTTCTTCACACTCGTAGAGGCGGTGGCGCCAAAGGCCAGTGTGAGTGAAGTGCTGATTGTGTCGGAGTATGCTGATGTGTTTCCAAAGGACATTCCGGGGTTACCTCCCCAAAGGGAAATCGACTTTGCTATCGAGCTGGTGCCGGGTGCGAAACCTGTAGACCGTTCGCCGTATCGAGTAGCACCAAAAGAGATGGCCGAACTAAAAGTTCAGTTGCAAGAACTATTGGAGCAGGGATACATACGCCCAAGTATGTCACCTTGGAGCGCGCCTGTTCTTTTTGTGAAAAAGAAAGATGGTAGTTTGCGGCTATGTATTGATTATCGCGATCTGAATAAGCTGACGGAGAAAAACAAGTATCTGATTCCTCAGATCGATGACATGTTCGATCAGCTAGCGGGCTCAACCGTCTATTTAAAGTTGGATTTGAAATCCGGGTATTACAAATTGCGTATTAGGGAAGGTGACATTCCCAAGAAAGCGTTTGGCACACACTACGGTCATTATGAGTTCACAGTGATGTCGTTCGGCTTATGTAATGCGGCTTTGGTATTCATGGATCTCATGCATCGAACGTTCCGCGAATACGTGGAGCTGTTTGTGATTGTGTTCATTGATAATATCCTCGTGTACTCTCAGTCGGAGGAAGATCATGCAAACCATTTGCAGTTTGTATTGCATACCTTGCGGAGAAATAAGCTATATGGCAAGTTCTCTAAGTGTGAGTTCTGGCTCTCGTCATTGGCTTTTCTGGGCCATGTGGTAAGTGGAGAGGGCATAGCAGTGGATCCGGCCAAGATAAGTGCCATTCGTGATTGGCCAGTGATGTCTTCGGTGGCCGAAGTAAGGAGTTTTCTTGGACTGGCAGGCTACTATAGACGATTTGTGGCGAACTTCTCCCGGATTGCTTTGCCTTTGACAACGTTGACGAGAAAAGATCAGAAGTTCGTTTGGACGCCGGAGTGCACGCGAGCTTTTGAGGAGTTAAAAGGTCGTTTGACCACGGCGCTTGTTTTGACGTCGCCTTGTGGTATAGACGGTTTTGAGATTTACAGCGATGCGTCAGGAAGCGGCTTAGGCTGCATTTTCCTGTACTTTGGCAAGGTGATCGCGTTTGGCTCACGTCAATTAAAGGTGCATGAGCGTAATTACCCCATCCACAACTTGGAGTTAGCGGTGGTGATCTTTTCGCTAAATTTGTGGTGGCACTCTCTTTATGGCGTGAAGGTAGATATTTATACAGATCATAAAAGCCTGAAGTATCTGCTCGATCAAAAGGATTTGAATATGCGAAGAAGGAGGTGGATGGAATTCCTAGGGGATTATACCTTCGACATTCACTATGTTCCCAGAAAGGGAAATGTGGTCCCTAATGCCTTGAGTCGTCGGACTCCGGTGCGGGCAAGTTGGTTGCAGATACATGATGAGCGTCTAATCCAGGTGTTGGAAGCGTTGGAGCTATCTTGTGTTGAAAGGGATTCTTCGGTCGATGCATGCTTGAACTGTTGGAGGTTCAATATGACCTTGCGGACAGGGTTCGGCGGGCAACGGAGTTTGATGAAAGTCTCCAACGCTATGCCAAGGAAGGGTCTGGTGACCAATTCTCCTGGGATGACGGGTTATTACGGAAGGATGGCCGATTGTGCGTCCCTTGTGCGGGTAAATTGCGAGAAGAAATGTTATATGAAGCACACTTTACAAAGTACTCAATTCACCCTGGGAGCACAAAGATGTACAAGGACATGAAGAAATTGTTCTGGTGGCCCGGTTTAAAGAAGGGCATACCCGAGTATGTGGCTAAGTGTCGTACTTGTGCTTTGGTAAAGGCAGAGTGTCAACGACCTAGTGGTTTCCTGAAATCATTGTCAGTTCCGCAGTGGAAGTTTGAGGATATTTCTATGGATTTCGTGCACGGATTGCCGAGATCTCAACGTGGGAATGACTAAATCTGGGTGATTGTAGACCGATTGACAAAGGTGGCTCATTTCCTACCAAACAAGAGGGATGATTCAGTGGAAATGTTGGCAAAGCTCTATGTGGAGCAGATTGTTCGATTGCACGGTATTCCGCGAAGCATCGTCAGTGACCGTGATGGGCGATTTTCTTCAAAGGATTGGAGGCTAATACATCAGCTGTTGGGCATGAAGTAAGCATTCAGTATGGCCTTTCATCCGCAAACGGAGGGCCAAACTGAACGAACCAACAAAACGTTGGAGGATATGCTCCGTATGTGCACCCTGGACTTCTGTAAGAAATTGGAAGATCATCTTGTTATGGTGGAATTTAGCTACAATAATTGCTACCAAGCGATCATCGGCATGACACCATTTGAAGCTCTGTATGGTCGCAAGTGTCGTACACCGTTAGCTTGGGCAGAAACTGGCGAATCCAAACATTTTGGACAAAAGGCAGTCGAGGATGCTAACTCAATAATATGCTCTATTCGAGAGAGACTACTAATAGCCCAGGATCGGCAAGCCAAGTATTACAATGCTAAGCACCGAAATGTGGAGTTCGCGGTGGGTGACTGGGTCTATTTAAAGATTAAACCCTTCAAAGGCGTATCTCGGATTCGGAGGTTGAAAAAGCTAAGTCCGCGATATCTTGGTCCGTTTGAAGTGGTGGAGCGAGTTGGGGAAGCTCCTATCGGCTAGCTCTTTCGTCGAAATTGGGTGGACTGCATGATGTGTTCCACATCTCGGTACTACGAAAAGCAGTCAAGGATCCAGCTCAAGTGATTGAGAATGATCGGGTGCTGGTTGAGTATGGGCTAACGACAAAGGTGAGGCCCATTCAGATCGAGGATCGAGCCGATAAACAGTTGCGGAACAAAACGATCGGGATGGTAAAAGTCCGGTGGGACAATTGTGGCCGAGAAGAGCTAACATGGGAGCGGGAGCAGACCATGCGAGCCGAGGTGCCCGAGTTATTTTCGTAACCTATTCGCTCGTTTGTATATGTGATAGAAACATATATGTCTCTGATTGTGTTATGTTGTTATCTCCCTGCTGTCATCAAATTTCGGGACGAAATTTTATTAAGGAGGGCAGGATTGTAACACCCCAGAAATCTCAAAAAGCCAAAGTGGGATTCAGGTTGGCTGACACGGCCTGAGACACGGGCGTGTCTCAGGGCGTGTCAGGTGTACATGGCCTGGGACACGGGCGTGTCCCTATTCTCGACGAGTTCTCGACCCCTGATCGTCGAGTGTGGAACACGGCCTGTGATACGGGCGTGTCACAGGGGCGTGTTTGGCATTCGGCTAGGGACACGGGCGTGAGCCTTAGCCATGTCCTGCTCGGGTAATTTTGGAGATCGTGTTACAGGGGTGACACGGCCGGGTACACGGCCGGGTACTGTGTGACACGGGCCAGTCAGGCTTGACACGGGCGTGTCAATGCCCGTGTTCTGGTGTATTTTAAGTCGGTTGTGCACCGCTTCAGGAACACATCCTGTGATACAGGCGTGTCACAACCCGTGTTCGGCCCAGGAAATCAAATTCAGGGCTGATCAGAGCCGTTCATTTTCTTTGACCAAGCTCCAATGGTCTGGGCTCTTCCCTGGGTTGATAAGGCCGGGATTGAAGAGGAGAAAGCTCATTTGAGTTTCATCTTTCTCTTTCTAAAGTTAAGAGAGAGGGGAGAGCAAAGCAAGGAAGAAGAAGAGGAATCCGACCGCCGGTGGTACTACGGTGGTCCGAATCGCAAGCCGAGTTCGGATTTACGAAGGCAAGGCTGCTACGAAGGCTTTCATCCATCTCAATTCTCTCCATGGCTCCGAGGCGAATTCCAAGGGTAACGATTTTCGCCTTGAACATGTGAAGTCCTACTTTCCTGCATTTGCATAGGGAAAACCCGTCCCTGCGAGTGTGCGGTGGGTTGTGGTGTCCCTTGGGGTAGATATGTGAAGTCCCCCTTGTTAGAGTCTAGAATTGGAGTACTGATCTAGGCATGCTGTGTGAAGCCCATCTGGACGTACTGATCTGGATTGGTGATGCTTGTTTGCATTCGGAGGAATCTCCAAGAATTTGATTGTTTGTGTGCAATCAGTGGTGCATACCTGTTTCTTGGTGCAGCAGGAAGTACTGGAGGAATTCATGGAAATTGTGCGAGTTGGGTTCAACTCTTGTGGTGAAGGGGCAAGGTGAAGCTGTACCCGCGTCAGTCCAGTCTTGAGTCTGACGATATGAGCAATGGGATAGGCGGATCTGTACCCACTTTATGGTATTCTAACCATGGGTGCTTAAGGCCCTGTTAGGATAACATAGCGAGATTCAACGGCTTGCGTGCCGATCAAGACTAGAATGCTCATTGGTGGGATCTGGTGTTTCCGTTACACCTGAATGTGCCCTGAGTGCACGGAGCGTCGGGCCGTCGTGCCGACGTTTGTGATATGTATTGACTGTGCGGTCGTGCTCATCTTGCGTGGTTTGCTATATATATATAATATTGGAAAATGCTATGCAGGGATGGAATTCTGCTGCCCCGTACCAGGGGCAGGGTCGTTAAAATTGGTCAGCTGAATGCTGACCGTTGCCCTATTTGCCACCGCTTGGTGGTTTGGTTCTTGCAGGTGCTGGAGGTGCTGGTCCGAGCGGGACTTAGCGGGCTGAAGCCCAAGCTGCGTTGCTTCCCTCGAAGGCTTTGTTTATTTTGTTTCTTCTTGTTCATGTGTGGCCGGCCTGCGTGCCGATGTCTGTAAACCATACATTGTTAAGAGAAATTTGTAAGGTCTTAAGGCTAGATACTTTGGTTGTATACATTCCTATGTTTTAGTGGACAGTTTTTGTTTTGCTTGAGTTCAAGTTTTTCAACCGTGAAGCTTCCACTAGAATGCTTTGTGTTAGGATGCGTTGGTTTTGATATTATTTCGTAACGTCTCCGTCTGTTTGTGGAATATGGTGTGGGGCCCCGGCCGGACCCTCTATTATATTCTTCTTGACGGGTAGAGGTGTTACAGTCCAACAGTCTAGAAATAAAATAAAAAGAAAAATTCAATCGTTTGATAACACTATTTGTTCTATCGTAGTGGGAATTAAGTCACTTGACGAATAGAGCTTTAATTGGTGACCATTTACCTTGAATTCACACTTATCCGAGTGCGAAATAAGAATCATCCCATATGGCCAAGCCTCTTTAACAACAAAGGGGTAGGACCACCGCGGTTTTAATTTACCCGGAAATAGGCGAAGGCGAGAGTTATAAAGAAAGACGAGATTGCCCGGCGAAAAAGTTTTAGGAAATTTAATATTTTTGTCGTAATAAAACTTTGTTCGCTCTTTATATATCCTATTAATCTCGTATACATTTACGTTCCACTCATCGAGTTCATTTTGTTGGAATTTATGCTGCTCGGTGGTCAGGGTAGGATCTAGATTTATTGTTTTGAGGGCCCAAAACGCACGGTGTTCTAACTCAACCAAAAGGTGGCAGGCTTTGCCGTAAACCAATCGATACGGCGTGCAGCCGATGGCTGTCTTATATGTTGGAGTTACCATGGTGATCTAGAAGTGGTCAAACATGTAATCTCACTGCCAACACAATATGGGCCTGCAGGGTCGCACATAAGAGAATGTGGAGAAGTTGGAAGATCGACTGTGTTGGTAAGGGTTACCAATCACCACACAGAATGGGGTTGGGCAAACGTTGCCAAAGAAGGTTCTCAGAGACTAAGGCAAATTCGACGAGATTCATCGAGAATCGTTGAGTATGACTCAACGCTTTCAACGCCAAGGCAAATTCGACGAGAGTCATCGAGAATTGTTGAGTATGACTCAACGCTCTCAACGCCAAGGAAGATTCGTCGAGAATCGTTGAGTATGACTCAACGCTCTCAACGCCAAGGCAGATTCGTCGACAATCGTTGAGTATGACTCAACGCTCTCAACGCCAAGGTAGATTTGTCGAGAATCGTTGAGTATGACTCAATGCTCTCAATGCCAAGGCAGATTCGTCGAGAATCATTGAGTATGACTCAACGCTCTCAACGCCAAGGCGGATTCGTTGAGAATCGTCGAGTATGAATCAATGCTCTCAACGCCGTTTCTGCGGACTGATTCTCGCCGAATGATTCTCGCCGAATCTTGAGATGATTCTCGCCGAATCTTGAGATGATTCTCGCCGAATCTTGAGATGATTCTCGCCGATCGATTCTGAAACCCTATTTTTATGTGGTCTGCGGATAGCGATTTTGCCTAGGTTTATTTATGCTTTGAGAATAAATAGACACTTAAGGTTTTGGGAATACATATAGTGAATCGGATTGATCGGGTTTTTCCTTTGACTGAATCGAAACCGACGGGCCTGTTCCGCCGTTCTCGTTCGCAATGCCGATTCCCGAATCCCGACGGCTAGAAGCGTTCCGCCGCCGCATTCGCTCCGCCAACCTCCTCCTCTCCGATGATAGTCGCCGGTGCTGCGCTTCCTGGAGCGGACCTAGCAGTCCGCGGAAGTGTAAGGTGCAGTCGATCTCTTTCCGATCATTCGTGTGACGGAAGCTTGGTGTTCTCCCGCTCGTGTGGATTTCTGCAGAGACGTAGATATTATTCTACGTGGAACTCGCCACCGACAAGGAATCACATTTGGAGCATCTTCGTTGAGTTGTGACTCAACACCGAAGATGTAATTCGTGCCTAATTTTTGTTAACTTCTTGATTCAACATTCATGGCCCGATTCAATCTCTTTTGGGTTATTCTAGATTTTATTACTTCCACTGCGTGCACAAGTGTTGTGCCAACCTTATAGAGAAACCCAACAGTGGTATCAGATGGAGGTTCCGACCATGTTTGTTGTATTGGAAGTTAGGTTATTCCAGTACGTGTAAACCTAGGGATTTAGAAGTATTCTAAATTTCTAGATTTAATCTTGGCACCCCGCCAGGAACATCTGGAATCTTGTAGTAATTTATAATCGTTAGGAATTATTGTCTCCTTAGCAGTAACCATCCCTCGATTTTGTTCTGGATTTTGAATCCAACAAGGAGAGATGAGCTTGTCTACTGCTATAAGTTCAGTTGCCTTTGTCCCTTGTCCAATGCATGTAAACCTGAAGATTTGGAAGTGTCCAGATGTTCAGATTTATCCCTTTTCCTCTATCAAATGTTGAAAGTGTTCTGTTGTGCACATAAGGGATGTATGGGGATTTTAGTGAAGTATTTTTCTTTGGATGTGCACATTGATCAAATGTTGATCATGGTTAATTGTTAACCTATTATCAAAAATCCCTTCATCAAATATTAAGTGTTCGGATGCCTTCCGATGGATGACACTCTTCCTACCTCGATCGATGAAGTGTGGGCTTGCCAAAGCAAGGTGCATTAATCTATCTTAGCAAGGGTACGAGCGATAATTGTGATATTTCACTGTCGACATCAGGTCCTTTTTAACTAGGTGACCTCATAAGTTGAGTGCCTAGAGGCATGGGGTTGGCATGCACCATATGATGGATGCGAATAAGGAGTTATTCACCAACCATACAAGAATTATAGGAAGATGCAATTGGCAAGCGTTGCCTACCTAAATAACCATATTGTGAGAGGAAAGCCAAAGCTGACTCATTGTGTTGGTGAAATACAGATCTTGTCCACTAAGAGAGTAGCTCGAATGAACTCTCCGAATTGATAGTAAGGGCTACTATTTCGAATAAAATAGTGGGAGTTTTAGTTGAAGTCCAAATTAAGAAAAATAATTATATTTTGAAATTTTGGTACTGATTTTATTCTGCATAAATTCTTGTAGAATTCCATGGCAAGTGGTTCGCACTCCACTCTGTCTCTGAGAGCTATCCTTGAGAAGGATAAGCTCAGCGGGACTAATTATATGGACTGGTATAGGAACCTGAGAATTGTTCTCAGGCAAGAGCGAAAGCTCTACGTCTTGGAAGAAGAAGCCCCCGAGGTGCTGACCAGGAATTCTTCCCGTGCTGATAAAGATAATTATAAGAAGTATACTGATGATGCCTTGGATGTCAAATGCCTTATTCTTGCCACCATGAATTCTGAGCTTCAGAAGCAACATGAGAACATGGGGTGCAAGGAGATTGACGAGCATCTCAAGAAAATGTTTCAAGGGCAAGCTCGTCAAGAGAGGTTTGACGTCACCAAAGCGTTGTTTCAGTGCAAGATTGGAGTTCGAGACTCAGTAGGGACTCACGTACTCAAGATGATTGGGTATATAGAGAACCTTGAATGACTGGGTTTTCCTCTGGGTCAAGAGTTGGCCACAGATCTGATCCTGCAATCGTTGCCGGACAGTTACGAGCAGTTTGTCTTGAACTATAACATGAATGAGATAGACAAGACACTGCCCGAGCTCCTAAGCATGTTGAGAACTGCCGAGATCAATATGAAGAAGGCCAAGCCTGCCAGCCCCATACTAATGGTGCATAAGGGCAAGGGCAAGGCCAAGGGCTTCAAAAAGACGAAGGTGGGACCTAAGTCACATATTGAGCCCAAGTATTCTGCACGGATGAAGAAGAAGAGCACGGTGAAGGAGGGGAAATGCCACCACTGTGGCAAGGCTGGTCATTGGAGGAGGAACTGTCCTTCGTACATTGAGGGTCTGCAGAAAATGAAGGGAGGTATGACTTCCGCTTCAAGTATTTACGTTATAGAGATAAACCTTTCTGCTCCTTCATCTTGGGTATTGGATACCCGATATGGTTCTCACATTTGTACAAATGTGCAGGAACTGGGAAGGAGAAGATTGCTGAGTAAAGGGGAGGTCGAACTGCGCGTCGGCAATGGAGCAAGAGTTACTGCTGTAGCCGTAGGGGTTTACCGTCTTTCTTTGCCCAGTGGGCTTGTAATAGAACTAGATAACTGTTATTTTGTTCCGGCAATAACTAGAAACATTATATCCATTTCATGCTTGGACATGATTGGATTTTCTTTTATGATTAAGAACAACTGTTGTTCTATATTTAAGAATGATGTTTGTTATGTTATAGCCCAATTGTTTAATGGTCTTTATGTTTTGAACTTGCACCATCAGATCTATAATGTAGAAAATAATAAAAGACTAAGAACAAATGACTCAAACCCTACATATATTTAGCATTGTCATTTGGGCCATATAAACGAGAAGCGCATATCCAAGCTCCATAAAGATGGACTTTTGGACTCATTTGATTATGAATCATTTGAGCGATGCGAATCTTGTTTGTTAGGCAAGATGACTAAGGCCCCTTTCACTGGTTATACTAAGAGGGCTGAGGATCTCTTTGGTGTTGTACATAGTGATGTATGCGGACCCATGAGTTCTATGGCTAGAGGTGGGTATTTCTACTTCGTTACATTTACTAATGATTTCAGTAGATACGGATATGTGTATCTTATGAAGTGCAAATCCGAGACCTTTGAAAAGTTCAAAGAGTTCAAGAATGAAGTAGAAAACCAGTTGGGTAAAAGGGTTAAAGAACTACGATCTGATCGAGGTGGCGAATACCTGAGTCATGAGTTCCGTGATCATCTGAAAGAGTGTGGTATTGTATTACAACTCACTCCACCTAGAAAACCACAACATAATGGTGTATCTGAGAGGAGAAATCGTACTTTGTTAGACATGATACGTTCGATGATGAGTCATGCAGACTTGCATGTTTCCTTTTGGGGTTTTTCTTTAGATACTGCTGAAATGACACTGAATCGCGCTCCAACGAAAACGGTTCTGAAGACACCATATGAGATATGGACTGGGAAGCATCCTATTATGTCGTTCATTAAAATTTGGGGCTGTGAGGCATACGTGCGACGTCAAATGCCTGACAAGCTGGAACCCAAATCGGATAAATGTTATCTGGTGGGATATCCTAAGGAAATGAAAGGGTATTACTTTTACCTACCGTCTGAGGGCAAAGTGTTTGTCGTAAGGACTGGCGTCTTCTTGGAGAAAGAGTTCTTATCAAGAAAGAATGAAAAGGTAGAACTTGAAGAAGTTCAAGAACCACAAGTAGTGAATGAATCGAAATTGGATTCTTAGACAGGACTACAAGATGTTGTAGCTAGAGAACCTGCTCAAGAAACACAAGTCCTACGTAGATCTGGTAGACCGAGGTTTGAGCCTGAGAGATATGGATTTATCATGTCTCAAATAGGTAATGTGTTGCTTATGGATCATGATGATGAACCAGCAACCTACCAAGAGGATATGAATGGACCAGACTCCAACAAATGGCTTGAGGCTATGAAATCCGAAATGGACTCCATGTATGGACTCCATGTATGCAATCTGAAATGGGCTTTACCATGGCAACAGGGGAAAAAGTATCATCATAGTCAATACCATGAATTTGCTTGAAACCATTAGCCACCAGTCGTCCTTTGAATGTCTGTACATTCCCATCCATAAGGATATTGCTTGTTATTGCTGCGTATTATGACTACGAGATCTGGCAGATGGATGTCAAAACGGCTTTTCTTAATGGAAACCTCCTTGAGGAAGTGTACATGACACAACCCGAGGGTTTTGTATCCCCAAATGAAGCCAACAAAATATGCAAGCTGAATAAGTCCATCTATGGACTGAAACAGGCCTCTCGAAGTTGGAATCTTCGTTTTAATGAGAAAATCAAAGAGTTTGGTTTCATCAAGAATGAAGATGAGCCTTGTGTTTACAAGCGAATCAGTGGGAGCATTGTTGTCTTCCTAATATTGTATGTAGATGACATACTTTTGATTGGGAATGACATTCCTACCCTGAAAGTTGTTAAGAACAACCTAGGGAACTGCTTTTCTATAAAGGACTTGGATGAAGCGACTTACATACTCGGTATTAAGATCTATAGAGATAGATCGAAGAAGTTGCTGGGTTTGACCAAGAGTATAGACATTGAAAAGGTGTTGAAGCGGTTCAACATGCTTGAATCCAAGAAAGGATTTTTACCCTTGTCTCATGGTGTGAATCTCTCTAAGGACCAGTGTCCAAAATCTTGTGAAGATAAGGACCGCATGAAGTTGATTCCATATGCTTCGGCAATTGGATAAATCATGTATGCAATGTTATGTACTCGACCCGATGTCTCTTTTGCTTTGAGCATGACTAGCAGGTATCAGTCAGACCCCGGTGAATGTCACTGGATTGCAGTCAAGAATATCCTGAAGTACTTGAGAAGGACTAAGGATGTGTTCTTGGTGTATGGTGGAGAGGAAGAGCTCGTTGTAAGTGGTTACACGGATGCTAGCTTCCAAACTTATAGAGACGATTCAAAGTCTCAGTCAGGGTTTGTGTTTTGCCATAATGGAGGAGCTGTGAGCTAGAAGAGTTCAAAGAAAGAGACAGTTGCTGATTCTACAACAGAGGCCGAGTATATCGCTACAGCTAACGCAGCGAAGGAGGCTGTATGGATTAGGAAATTCATCGGCGAGCTTGATGTAGTTCCTAGCATTGAATCTAAGGAACCTAGATCCCATCAGTGCTCCAAGAACATACTTCGGCGGTTCCATCTTATTCGTGAGATTGTCAAACGAGGAGAAGTGAACATTTGCAGAGTGCCGACTGAGGAGAATATTGTGGATCCACTGACAAAGCATCTCGCACAGAGAAAGCATGATGGTCATACTAGATCAATGGGTATGCGATACCTAAGTGATCAACTCTAGTGGGAGTCTTGTAGGTTGCATGTAAACATATATTTTGTTGGTTGTTTATTGTTCATTCATATGATGAATTGTGTACCAAATGTTTCTTTTTACAATTAATGGCAAGTTCTTTTATTGTGATTTTTCTACGTGATAGTTAAATCGTAACATAATAAATTTCCTTAGAGTGTTCTCTTCCACAGGACATCAAGTACGTGACTTGAATGTGAGAGCCTATGATTTATTTGAAGCTTCATTCTTAAAAGGTCCCTGGTCGTTGTATCATCATAGAAGCTAAGGGTGATGATGATACATTAAGACTAGCACGTGCGTTGACTGATGACCAGTTCTCATAGGTCATGATATTGTGATATCAAGTCATCACGTGGGTACTTGTTAATGAACAAGTTGTATTAGACAGACCCAACCTGAAACTACATTGTGGATTGTTATCTAAACGTGTCACGAGTAGGTCTCAATTAACAATAGTGTTATGGTCCTTTGACCTGAAGTCACAACATTCATCAAGTGAGGAAGAGCTTGCTTTGATGCCATCTAAAGTTTCCTTGAGAAAGGTTGATGATAAGGGTGGTTGTTGAGCACATTAGAATCATTGGGGTGTTTGTGTGTGAGCAGATATGGGATTTGTCCTCCTATATGACAGGAGTTGCATCCATTGGCCCCTTGATGGAACTGGACTGAGAAATGCATGGCCATGCTTGGTCTAGTCAATATGTGATATTGGACTCACCAGTCTGTGGAAGTCCGTTCTAGATAAAGAAACTTGGATTGAGCTATTATGAGGGTGACACGGTCAATGCCTCTAGTTGTTTCTGGATGTAAAGGACAAAGGGACAAAGACAACGCTGCAGCATTGGTCATGAAGGCTTATGAGTTATGAACTCTTATTGCTTGGGGAGCAATGATACATTGCTAGATGCCGCTCATTGTTTGTGAGGTTTTTGGTTTGATACTTTCAAGATCAAGTGGGAGACTGTTGGAGTTACCATGGTGATGTAGAAGTGGTCAAACATGTAATCTCAATGCCAACGCGATATGAGCCTGCAGGGTCGCACATAAGAGCATGCAGAGAAGTTGGAAGATCGACTGTGTTGGTAAGGGTTACTAATCACCACACTGAAAGAGAAGGGATAGATACTACTCTAGAGGGGGGGTGAATAGAGTAATCAAAAATTGCACTAGCAAAGTTGACTTTCTACTCAACTCCCTTGGAGTTAAATGCGGAATGAAAGTTATAGATATTTAAGATTAAACCTTAGAACCTAACACAAGTGTTGTGCACAAACTAAAGCTAACTGTAATTACAGTTTAGCTTTGGATCCTATCCAGCAACTAGCAAACCTAGTTAAGATCTAATCACAGCCACAATGCAAGTAATTAAATAAAGCAATCCAGACGACACAAGGAATTTAAGTGGTTCCCCAAACAACTTGGGTACGTCCACTCTTCTACCAACAAGGTAGGAATCCACTCAGGTTTTTGATCAGGTGCCCTGCCACCAACAAGATCTACTTCAGGTAGATCAAGAGACCCTTTAGACTTTTGATCAGGTGTCTAAAAACCAACACATGTTTTTGATCAGGTGCCCTGCCACCAAGGGATACTTTTGAATGGAGTAGTAACCCTGTACAGGAGGGGGAAAGGAGGTTAAGGTGTCTTCTCTATTTTACAATAGATTAGAGAATCACAATAACTTGCACTGAGCTAGAAAGCTCTAAAAGAATCAAGGCTCCCCCTGGCTCAAAGAACGTCCAGGTGAAGTCTTGCTTCAGTGCAGAAACACTTCAGTAAATACTGAAGGAAGAACTACAAGAAGATATAAAATAAGAAATGAAAATCTTCTAGCAGCTATCTTCTTCTTCTTCTTCTTCAAAAGATCTCTGAGTCAGAACTTCCTGGAACAGGAGAACTCAGGTTAAAGAAGAGCAGAAGAGCTAACACTTCTCAGTTGAGTGAAGATTGCTGAGAGCAGTTAAACTTGTTCTTGTTGTAAGCTTGCTGAATGAATATAATTTGAGAACAAGTTGATCTCTTTTTTTATGTGGACTAGTTGATTTCTTCTTCAAAGAAGTCTTTATATATCAGCAGCAGCAACGGCTCTAATTGAGTTTGAATCTTGTCTTTTTCTGAACTCTGCAAGCTGGGCTGCAAAAAGCATAAAGCAAAACAAAAATACTGCAGGCAGATATCCTATAAAAGGATAAAGCTTTCTAAGAAGCTGGAAATACTTTTGATGAAATAATATAAGAGAAAGTCACATCAGAAACGACTCTTTACATCCAAGGAAGACTTTTTGAGTCTAACGGCTATAAAGGACAGCCTGGCAGATAAAGCAGATTGCATATCTCAGCTATAAGACAAACAACTTTGTCAGAAAAGATTAGCTCATGCATATAGAATAGAACTGATATTGCATGGAAATAATGTCACAAATTATTCAGATAATCTTTTATAAAATATGCCAAAATAAATATTAAATTAGTCACATCATAGAAGACGACAAAACTAAATAAAACATACAGCAAAACGTCGAACGACCCTCGGAGATCGTCGACCGACGCACGGAGATCGTCGACCTATCGGACAGATAGTCGAACGATCCAGATAGTCGAACAATCAAAGAAGATAGTCGAACTACCTCGGCAGATAGTCGACCTATCAGAACAGATAGTCGATCTATCCGGACAGATAGTCGAACTACCAAACGAAACAGATAGTCGACCTATGAAGCAGATAGTCGACCTATCACAGAAAATAGATAGTCGACCTATCAACAGATAGTCGACCTATCAAAACAAAACAGATAGTCGACCTATCAACAGATAGTCGAACTATCAGATAGTTGAACTATCCAAGCAGATAGTCGAACTATCAAAGCCACACAGATAGTCGACCTATCAACAGATAGTCGAACTATCAAAGCGACACAGATAGTCGACCTATCAACAGATAGTCGAACTATCAAAGCAAAACAGATAGTCGACCTATCAACAGATAGTCGAACTACCAAGACAAACAGATAGTCGATCTATCAACAGATAGTTGAGCTATCAACTCAGACAGAACGTCGACCAACTGATAGACGATAGTCGATCAGCCGATAGACGATAGTCGAGCGACGTTCGACTATGGTCGAACAAAAAACTACTTAACCAAATATTCATCTGGAAAAGCAATTCTACACAACTAGAGAATCTAACCTATCAACTAACCTTTGACCATAGATAAATCATGGGTCAAGAGACAGAAAGAGAGGACTGAACTCAAATCAAAACCTAGGGTTCCAACAATCTCCCCCTATTTGAGTTAAGTCTCTCAACAATTAAAACAAACAACACTAATTACAGAAAGTAAATAAAATGCATAAAGGGAAATAACTAAGCAGATATCATCAATCAATCAGATATAATTAACTGTCAATCAATGAACAATTAAGGTGCTTTAGAGTTAGATTCAGGATTAGAAGAGCTAGAAACAAAAGTAATCTTTCTTGTAGGATCTAGAGCTTCTTTTTTCGATAGCTTCAAATCTTGTTCTCCAATAATTTTCAATTCAGTTATTCTTGGGACCACTGCCTCAGGATGCTTTTCCATATATTTTGAAGGATCAAACATCTCAGGTCTAACCTGGAACTTTTTGAGCTCCTTCTTTCTGAATTTAGACATTGTGGTCAATCCGGCAGTGTCCTTTCCATCAGCTTTTGCTTTCCTTATCTGCGCTGCTCCAACTAGTTCAAGAAAACGAGCCATCCTAAAGATAGGATCAAGCTCTGGGCTTTCATAAACAATCTCAGAAGAAGTGTCAACTGGTTCTTTATCTTGATTAAGTAAATAACAAGAGAGAGCAGAATTAGCAAATTTCTTGCTAGAATTTTCAGATAAAATAAATTACTTACCTTTTGGAACATCTTTCTCAGTATGAACTGGCTTTGGAGATGAAACTTTTTTCTTTGGAGAAGGAGGAGGGGAAAAGGTTGGTACTTGATATACTACCTCCTTAACTTGTTCTTTAACAGAATCAGGCCTTTGATAGCCAGTTTGGCTTTTACCTTGGAAACCTTGAGAACTTCTCCTTTGAGCAGGTTGAGATGGATTTGATCTTTCAGATTGAGAGGCAGATTTAAAAGATAAATTTCCTGAGGCTCCTGCACCGGGAGGTGGAGGAGGAGGACCTCTAGGAATCCATCTAGGAGCAGGAGGGTCATACATCTTAGCCTTTTTCCTTTGCTTTTGCTGATTTTTAGAAAACCACATCCAATGCTGGAAGTCTTTTGACTTTGGATCAATCCCTTTCAGTATATAATATGGTGTATCATTATCTAAATTTGCAGGAGGAGGAGCAATAGCTTTTCTTTTCTTTTTAGCAATCCTTTTTCTTTTAGATTCAGCAGATTCATCAGAATCAATTTCTTCTTCAGAATTTGAAGAGATAGGTAGATTATATGGGTCAACAGCATCTTTCAGAGCTCTTTCTTTTTTCCTTTAAAGCAGCTTTTTCCATGTCTTCTTCCATGGCATCCTGTGCCAGGAGAGTATCTAAGTCCAATCCTGGGGAATCATCCCATACAGAAGATTTTTCAATTTGACTTTCAGAATCCATTTCTTGAAGCTCAGGAACTGTCGTGGGGACCAGTTCAATTTGCACTACTTGCTAAGCAGGTTTAGCAGCTTCAGAAACTTGAACAGCTGCTTCTGGTTCAGGTTGAACTTCAGAAGCAGGTTCACTTACTGGCTCTACAACCACTTGGACATCAGGAGCAGATACAGGTTCAGGCTCAGGTTCTACAGCATCTAGAATCTCTAGAGCAGGTTCAGGTTCTTGGACAATTACTACTTCTTCCATTATATCTGTAGGATTAGGAATAAAATCATGCTAAATGACATCTAATCATCCCTTCCAGATATTCCCAAACTAGCATATCAATTGAGTAATCTACAAATTGAGAAAGAGACATACCTTCAGGATATTCTTCAGGGTTTCCTAACTCCCATAAATCATCTAGAAAGGAAGTGATAATTCCTTCTAGGTACTGGGCAACCAAGGGAGTTGAGGATTCTTCTAAGTAAACTTTTACTACAAACTCTGTCAACATGATTGCATCAGATATTTCCTTTTCAGATGGAGGAGGAGGAGGAGCTGAATCTTCTGCTACTTTCTCTGTTACTGCAAGATGAACTGCTGGAGGGGAGGCCAAAGGCTGCTCTGAGATGTCTTCATCAAGCATCTCCCCCTACCTGATTTCAGTAGAAACTGAAACCAGGCCCCTAGAAGAAGAGGGCTCAGCAGACTTTGAGAGTGCTTGAATAGCAGCAGTCAAAGAATATATAGAAGAAGCAAGGGGAGCAATTGCCTCATCAATCATAGTTTTGATTGAGGGGGTAATTAACTCCACAATGCTAGCAATAAATTCTGGAGTTATAACAAAAGAAGATGATGAAGATGATGGAGGAATTTCAGAGGGTGGAAGAACAGCAGGGGTGGTAAATACAATATGAGCTGGAGAATGAGCTGGAGATAGAGCTGGAGAATGATGTGGAGATGCATGGGTGGATGCAGGGTGATCAAGATGATCTGAAGATAGAATTAGAGAGTGAGGAGGAGTTGGAATTGGAGAATGAACTGGAGAAGAAATTTCAGATGCCAACAAATCAAAGCTGGGTTGAGAAATCCCAGCAAGATCAGTCGGGAGAGAAGATGCAGGAGGAGAAGCAAAATGTCGTACTTCAGTTGAAGTTGAAGGAACTTCAACTGCAGTAGACGGCAAAGCTGATGAAGAAGATTGAGGAGATGGATTTGCGGAGCCAGCTGCTAGAAGGGGGGAGTGACTGCGACAGTCCTGGTGCTCTCAGATATAACTGGAGCAACCCCTGCGAGAGCGGGCTTCAGGAAAATCCTTTTCCACTTTGAGAACAGCGAAGGATCCATCTTCTTACTCGCGTTGATGGAGGTGGCGACAGATACTAGCAGATGGGGGTATTTCTCCTTCAGAAAAATACCAACTACCCTTCCTAGGGTAACCTCTTTCTTTCCATTCTTTTTCCTTATTAAATCAAACATAATGCCAGCCCAATTTATCTGCTTCTCATTAACAATTGCACACATTAGTGCAAATTGTTGCCTTGTAATATTATCGTGGGCTGAGTGCTTTCCCAGTAGCACTTTTCCAACAATTTCCGCAAGAAACTTGATCTTAAAGGGAAAATTTACTTTGAGCAGCTTGGAGGGAATGCCTTCGGCATGTCCCAGCTCAGTTAACATTCTTCCGAATTCAGGAGCATCTTGCTCATACTCTTCTTCACCATTAATTAATCCAAAAATTTCAGTCAGAATCGCGGGAGTTAATATTACCTCTTCTCCGCTAATTGTTCCGGTCATCGAATCATCAGACGACGATGAAGTGAAGGCCCACCCTTTGATCTCTTGAGTGTTTATCTTTATCCTGTAAGACATGAGTCTCTCTAGTCCTTGATCTCTGCACAGATTTAGGATTTCTACTATCCCTGGTTCACAACAGCTAAAGGCGTCGAAATCAACGCTGAAACCGGCATCAAACTTTACCACTGCAAGAAGCGCTGGAGCAATCGCCATCGAAAACGCTGTAGAAGACGAGAGAGAGACGGCGAGGACGGAGCGCAAGACAGAGAGCAAGACAAAGAGCAAACGGGAAGACGGAATGCGAAAAGACGCTCTCCGTCGACGATAAGAGCAACTATCTTTTAACCTAGGTCGACCATCGGCTTTATATTAAAACAACGATAGTCGATCTATTTAAAAGATACTGGAGACGATGGTCGAACGGTCGTTCGACGATCGGTCCTGAAGCAGAGTAGTCGATCAATCGTTCGACTATTTCTGTCTTCACAAACAGCAAGCTGTCGTCAACCATAGATCGACGATAAGCTCGACCTGTTCGACTATCTTCGAACGCCGGTCGACGATCTTTAAGCAGATAAGTTATCTTCAACCATAGGTCGACGATAGGCTTGATCCGCTCGACAATCGTCGAACGTCGTTCGACTTTCTTCGAACAGATTTCAATAAGGCAGACGTCACACTTAGTCTCATCCATTAATCATGCCTAGTTGAACTAGAAAGAACAGATGCTTCTGTTCATCTAAGGGCTTGGTGAATATATCACCTCTCTGAAGGTCTGTGGATATGAAATCAAGGCTGATCTTGTTCTTTTCCACACAATCTCTCAGGAAATGGTGTCTAATCTCAATGTGCTTCGTTCTAGAGTGGTGCACTGGATTTTGTGCAATGGAGATAGCACATGTACTGTCACACATGATTTTAGTGTTCTTGTGTGAGTACCCATAATCCAAAAGCTGATTTTGTATGCACAGGATCTGTGAACAACAACTGGCAGCTGCTATATATTTAGCTTCTGCAGTTGAAGTTGATACAGAGGCCTGCTTCTTATAGAACCAAGAGACCAATCTCTCTCCCAGGAACTGACAAGTTCCTGAGGTACTTTTCCTGTCAACTCGACAACCAGCATAATCAGAATCAGAATATCCAATTAATTCAAATTCTGACTCAGCTGGGTACCAGAGTCCTAGATTTGGACATCCCTTCAGGTATCTCAAAATTCTCTTGAGAAGAATCAGATGAGATTCCTTGGGGTTGACCTGGAATCTAGCACAAAGGCATGTAGCAAACATTATGTCTGGCCTACTTGTAGTTAAATACAATAGGGAACCAACAATGGCCCTATAATTCTTTTGATCTACAGGCTTTCCCTGATCATCAGAATCAATAACTACATTAGTAGCTATAGGTGTATGCATTGCTGAACCAAGAAAGTAAGACAGCTCACCCATACTACTCATCTCAAACTTGGAATGCATCAAGTTAGAAAAGTTTTTGCAAAGTTTGGGATCAGTGGAACCAAAAATAATGTCATCCACATACACCTGAACTAACAGGATTGTGTCCTTGTGGTGCTTGACGAAGAGGGTTCTATCAACTACTCCCCTAGTAAAGTTGTGCTCTAACAGGAAACTAGCTAAAGTCTCATACCAGGCTCTGGGAGCTTGCTTTAGTCCATAAAGAGCTTTCTGTAACTTGAAAACATGTGAGGGCTGAGTTGAAGAAACAAAACCGGGTGGCTGTTCAACAAAAACCTCTTCCTTTTGCTCACCATTAAGAAAAGCACTTTTGACATCCATTTGAAAAACCTTAAACTTCATGTAGGCTGCATAGGCCAAGAAGATCCTTATTGCTTCTAGCCTTGCAACAGGAGCAAAGGTTTGGTCATAATCTATACCTTCCTCCTGTCTGTAGCCCTGAGCTACAAGCCTAGCTTTATTCCTTACAATGATGCCATTTGCATCCAACTTGTTTCTATACACCCACTTGGTGCCTATGATCAGTTGGCCTTTAGGTCTTGGAACCAAAGTCCAAACTTTACATCTCTCAAACTGATTGAGTTCCTCTTGCATAGCAATGATCTAATGGGGATCTAGCTATGCATCTTCAAGGGTGAGGGGCTCAATCTGTGAAAGGAAACAAGCATGCATCACATCCTGTCTTAACTGATGTCTTGTTTAAACACCAGCTGATATGTCTCCTCTCACTTGAGATGTGGGTGATCTCTAAGTGTGACAACATCAGCAGGTGGGATGTGATCTTCAGCAACAGTTGGGATTAATTCCTCAGGAGGAATTTGATCTACTGTTGGTGGAACAACAACAGCTTCAGCAATGTCTTCATCACTGTCTGATTCAGTGATATGAAGAGTTGAAAGATGGAGGATTTCTTGAGTGACATCTTTGGAATAATCTTGTACCTGTAATGAACTTGAGGAAGGGGAAGATTCCTTCTCCTTGTAAAACATTTGGGATTCATCAAAGGACACATGAACAGACTCTTCAATTTTAGAAGATGATTTATTAAATACCCTATAAGCTTTGCTTACTTGGGAATATCCAAGAAAAATTCCCATTGAAGCCTTTGCTTCAAAATTTCTAAGGTATTCTTTATTGTTATTATGAATATAAACAACACAGCCAAAAACTCTAAAATAATTTATTTTAGGTTTCTTTCCTTTAAGTAACTCATGAGGAGTTTTACACTTAAGCTTGTGTATCAGACTTCTATTCAAGACATAGTTGGCTGTACTAACAGCTTCTGCCCAATAGGAAAGAGGCATATCAGCATCTGCCAATAATGTGCTAGCAGCTTCAATTAGTGTTCTGTTCTTTCTTTCAACCACCCCATTTTGTTGGGGAGTTCTAGGAGCTGAGAAGCTATGTTTGATACCTTCTCTCTCACAGAATTCTTGCATGAGAAGAGAGTCAAACTCAGTACCATGATCACTTCTGATCAAGGCCCATGAGTAGAGTACTCAGTCTGTACACATAATAGAAAGTCTGTAAGGGCTTTGAAGTTATCAGCCTTAGTTCTCAAAAAGAACACCCAAGTGAATCTAGAGAAGTCATCTACAATGACTAGGGTGTAATACTTCCCTCCTAAACTCTGTACATTTATTGGGCCAAATATGTCCAAATGTAATAAATACAGGATTCTAGGAGAATCACTTTTATTTATTGATTTAAAAGAGTTCTTGGTTTGCTTGCCTAGTTGACAAGCCTTGCATAGGCTCTCCTTCTTGTAGGGGCAAGAAGGTAAACCTCTAACAAGGTTGTGTTTAGATAACCTAGATATATTCTTGAGATTAACATGGCTAAGCCTTATATGCCACAAGGTATTATTATTAGTTACTTCATTAAACAGGCAGATTTCAGAATCAGTTGAATTAAAATCTACGAAATAAATGTTACCTTGTCTAATGCCTACTAATACAACATTATTATTTAAAGTAATATTACAGAGAGAGTTAGAGAATGATACCTGGTATCCAGCATCACATAATTGACTTACTGAAATTAGATTGTGCTTCAGTCCAGTCATATAAGCAACTCTCTTGAATGTAACAGCTCCAATTATCATCCTTCCATAGCCTTCAGTTTGACCACAGCTTGAATCTCCAAAGATTACCTTTGGGCCAAGCTTTGCTTTGAACTTTGACAGATGTTCTTTATTTCCTGTCATATGCTTGGAGCAACCACTATCCAAATACCACTTATTTTGAGTGATAGGATAGGTCTTCACCTGCAAATAAAACAATTTAAACATTGTGGACCCAGGTAACCTTGGGTCCCTTGTTTTTCACATAAGAAAAACTGGAAATAAAAGAATAAGCAGGCTGAGGGTGATAACCTAATGGGTAAGATCTCCTAGGTGGAATTCTCCATGCAGATGATGGGTCAATGAACCTAGGGTTTCTATTCATATTCGGGTTTCTAAAGTTCTGGGTGTAATTTTGAAATTCATATTGAAAACGTCGACCAGCGTTTGACGATGGCTGCTCAGATCGTCGATCTCCGTTCGACCACTGAGCTTGCGATCGTCGATCGACGTTCGACGATAGATGCTCAGATCGTCGAGCTTCGTTCGACCACTGAGCCGTAGATCGTCGAGCAGCGTTCGACGTTTTTTGTAATTCTTTAAATTTCTGTTTTCTTTTCTCTCTTTTAGCTTTATTTAAAGCTCTATTTACTTGATTGACTTGCTCAGTGTTCTTTATCCCATCAGCTGAGATAAAGTTCACTGGAGTTGAAAGTTGGTTTTTAAGAATGATTGGGGGTTCACTAGAAGATGCTCCTAAGCCTAATTTATTATTGCCTGTCCTAGTGTTAGACATGCTGGTTATTTCAAGCAACTTAAGGCTTCTACCATTTAGAGACTCTTCAACCTTTTGGATTTAGCTAACTCATTCTTAAGAAATTTAATTTCTTCACTAGAATTAGTGAGATCTTCCTTTAACTTAATGTTTTCAATAGATATGATTTCTGATTCAGCTAGCCTATGTCTAAGTTCTTTAATCTCCTTTTCAGAACTAATTAAATCTAAACATAAAGATTTAAATTCTAATTTAAATTCTACAGAAGTAAAGTCATAAGAAGATAGTACCTCATCTTCTATTGGCATTTCTTCATCTGAATCTGAAATCTCTGTAGCTGAGTGATTGCTGCAGGCATCAATTGCCATTAGGCAAACTTCCTTTGCCTTCTTTTCTTCTTCATCCTCACTGGAGCTTGAGGAAGAGGATTCCTCATCAGAATCGCTCCAGGTTTCAGCAATAAAGCCTCTCTCCTTCTTTTTATTCTTGTAAGAGGATGGCTTGGAGTGCTTCCTGTGCTGATCCTTATCTTTCCTCTTTTCTTTATTCTTTTCCTCTGGACAATCTGGAAGGATATGTCCAGGCTTCCTGCAACCATAGCAGATAATTTCTTTAGAAGGGGTGCGATCATACCTTGGTTTATCTTCATACTTTGAAGATTTCTTTCTGAATTCCTTCCTTCCCATCTTGAGAAACCTTTTGGCAAATAATGCCATCAGTTCCTCATTTGACTGGCTTCCTTCAGAAGTATCAGCAGCTTTAAGAGCAAGGGTTTGCTCTTTTCTTGTAGGAGTTGGGGTCTTTGCTTCAGCTTCAGCTTCCCTGGACTTCAGCACTTGCTCAAAAGACTTGAGCTTGCCGAGAAGGGCTTCTGTTGAGATTTCTGTTGTGCTTCTGGCCTCCTTGATAGGCCAAATCCTCAGATCCCATGTGCTAGGGAAGCACATAAGAATATTATCATTGACCTCTGTCAATGAAATATCCTTGTCAAGGGTCCTCAGGTCATTGATGATTGAGCTGAGCCTGGTGTACATGGCTTCAACTGATTCAGCATCAGTTTTCTTGAAATTCTCATATTGTGAGATAAGGTTGGACCTCCTGTCCTTCCTTTCATCAGCAGAACCAGCTACAATCTTGTTCAGTGTATCCCACATAGCTTTTGCTGAGGAGCAGTCAGCAACCTTCTGGAATACTTCATCAGACATTGTCTGAGCCAGAATGTTCATTGCCTTGGCATCTGCTATCTTTGCCTTTTTGTACTTATCATTGTAGTTTCGAGGAGGCACTGCACTCATATCAGTTGATGATGAGGCAGTGGCAGCAGTAGGTGCTCTTGGTGGTCCTGATAAAATAGAAGCAAAAATACTTTCATCAATAGAATTCATATATAATTTGATCCTTACCTTCCAGATGCCAAACTTAGCCAAGTTGCATGCTAGAGGTCTGGTGCTAGAATAATCCTTGGACTGGGCCATGATAGTGAAAGTGAATATCTATAAACTTTGGTATCTATCAGGATCTTGTGACTTAGGTGTTAGCCTATTCAGTCAGTCAACCTCCCTCTGATACCAATTGAAAGAGAAGGGATAGATACTACTCTAGAGGGAGGGTGAATAGAGTAATCAAAAATTGCACTAGCAAAGTTGACTTTCTACTCAACTCCCTTGGAGTTAAATGCGGAATGAAAGTTATAGATATTTAAGATTAAACCTTAGAACCTAACACAAGGGTTGTGCACAAACTAAATCAAACTGTAATTACAGTTTAGCTTTGGATCCTATCCAGCAACTAGCAAACCTAGTTAAGATCTAATCACAGCCACAATGCAAGTAATTAAATAAAGCAATCCAGACGACACACGGAATTTAAGTGGTTCCCCAAACAACTTGGGTACGTCCACTCTTCTACCAACAAGGTAGGAATCCACTCTGGTTTTTGATCAGGTGCCCTGCCACCAACAAGATCTGCTTCAGGTAGATCAAGAAACCCTTTATACTTTTGATCAGGTGTCTAAAAACCAACACAGGTTTTTGATCAGGTGCCCTGCCACCAAGGGATACTTTTGAAGGGAGTAATAACCCTGGACAGGAGGGGGAAAGGAGGTTAAGGTGTCTTCTCTATTTTACAATAGATTAGAGAATCACAATAACTTGCACTGAGCTAGAAAGCTCTAAAAGAATCAAGGCTCCCCCTGGCTCAAAGAACGTCCAGGTGAAGTCTTGCTTCAGTGCAGAAACACTTCAGTAAATACTAAAGGAAGAACTACAAGAAGATATAAAATAAGAAATGAAAATCTTTTAGCAGCTATCTTCTTCTTCTTCTTCTTCAAAAGATCTCTGAGTCAGAACTTCCTGGAACATGAGAACTCAGGTTGAAGAAGAGCAGAAGAGCTAACACTTCTCAGTTGAGTGAAGATTGCTGAGAGCAGTTAAACTTGTTCTTGTTGTAAGCTTGCTGAATGAATATAATCTGAGAACTAGTTGATCTCTTTTTTTTATGTGGACTAGTTGATTTCTTCTTCAAAGAAGTCTTTATATATCAGCAGTAGCAACGGCTCTAATTGAGTTTGAATCTTGTCTTTTTCTGAACTCTATAAGTTGGGCTGCAAAAAGCATAAAGCAAAACAAAAATACTGTAGGCAGATATCCTATAAAAGGATAATGCTTTCTAAGAAGCTGCAAATACTTCTGATGAAATAATATAAGAGAAAGTCATATAAGAAACGACTCTTTACAGTCAAGGAAGACTTTTTGAGTCTAACGGCTATAAAGGACAGCCTGGCAGATAAAGCAGATTGCATATCTCAGCTATAAGACAAACAACTTTGTCAGAAAAGATTAGCTCATGCATATAGAATAGAACTGATATTGCATGGAAATAATGTCACAAATTATTCAGATAATCTTTTATAAAATATGCCAAAATAAATATGAAATTAGTCACATCATAGAAGACGACAAAACTAAATAAAAAATACAGCAAAACGTCGAACGACCCTCGGAGATCGTCGACCGACGCACGGAGATCGTCGACCTATCGGACAGATAGTCGAACTATCAAAGAAGATAGTCGAACTACCTCGGCAGATAGTCGACCTATCAGAACAGATAGTCGAGCTATCAGATAGTCGATCTATCCGGACAGATAGTCGAACTACCAAACGAAACAGATAGTCGACCTATCAAGCAGATAGTCGACCTATCACAGAAAACAGATAGTCGACCTATCAACAGATAGTCGACCTATCAAAACAAAACAGATAGTCGACCTATCAACAGATAGTCGAACTATCAGATAGTTGAACTATCCAAGCAGATAGTCGAACTATCAAAGCAACACAGATAGTCGACCTATCAACAGATAGTCGAACAATCAAAGCGACACAGATAGTCGACCTATCAACAGATAGTCGAACTATCAAAGCAAAACAGATAGTCGACCTATCAACAGATAGTCGAACTACCAAGACAAACAGATAGTCGATCTATCAACAGATAGTCGAGCTATTAACTCAGATAGAACGTCGACCAACTGATAGATGATAGTCGATCAGCCGATAGACGATAGTCGAGCGACGTTCGACTATGGTCGAACGAAAAACTACTTAACCAAATATTCATCTGGAAAAGCAATTCTACACAACTAGAGAATCTAACCTATCAACTAACCTTTGACCATAGATAAATCATGTGTCAAGAGACAGAAAGAGAGGACTGAACTCAAATCAAAACCTAGTGTTCCAACACACACAGAATGGGGTTGGGCAAACGTTGCCAAAGAAGGTTCTCAGAGACTAAGTCAAATTCGATGAGAGTCGTCGAGAATCGTTGAGTATGACTCAACGCTTTCAACGCCAAGGAAAATTCGACGAGAGTCATCGAGAATCGTTGAGTATGACTCAACGCTCTCAACGCCAAGGAAGATTCGTCGAGAATCGTTGAGTATGACTCAACGCTCCCAACGCCAAGGCAGATTCGTCGAGAATCGTTGAGTATGACTCAACGCTCTCAACGCCAAGGCAGATTCGTCGAGAATCGTTGAGTATGAGTCAACGCTCACAATGACAAGGCAGATTTGTCGAGAATCGTTGAGTATGACTCAACGCTCTCAACGCCAAAGCAGATTCGTCGAGAATCGTCGAGTATGACTCAACTCTCTCAATGCCGTTTCTGCGAACTGATTCTTGCCGACTGATTCTCGTCGAATCTTGAGATGATTCTCGCCGATCGATTCTGAAACCCTATTTTGCTGTTGTCTGCGGATAGCGATTTTGCCTAAGTTTATTTTTGTTTTGAGTATAAATTGACACTTAGGGTTTTGGGAATAAATATAGTGAATCGGATTGATCGGGTTTTTCCTTTGACTGAATCGAAACCGACGGGCCTGTTCCGCCGTTCTCGTTCGCCCCACCGATTCCCGAATCCCGCTGGCCGAAAGCGTTCCGCCGCCGCATTCGCTCCGCCGACCTCCTCCTCTCCGACGATAGTCGCCGGTGCTGCGCTTCTGGAGCGGACCTAGTAGTCCGCAGATGCGTAAGGTGTGGTCGATCTCTTTCCGATCATTCGTGTGACAAGAAGCATGGTGTTCTCCCGCTCATGTGGATTTTTGCAGAGACGTAGATATTATTCTACATGGAACTCGCCACCGACAATGAATCACATTTGGAGCATCTTCGTTGAGTTGTGACTAAACACCGAAGAGGTAATTCTTGCCTAATTTTTGTTAACTTCTTGATTCAACATTCATGGCCCGATCCAATCTCTTTTGGGTTGTTCTAGATTTTATTACTTCCGCTGCGTGCACAAGTGTTGTGCCAACCTCATAGAGAAACCCAACATTATATGCCATACGATAGGCCCAAAGGGCATCATCTAGTTTTAGCGCCCAATCCTTCCTATTTATAGAAATGGTTTTTTCTAAATTACGTTTTAATTCACGATTAACAACCTCGACTTGACCGCTTGTTTGGGGGTGATAGGCAGTGGAAAGTTTATGTGTTACACCATATTTTTCCAAAATTTTTGCGAACTCGCTATTGTAAAAATGTGTTCCCCTATCACTGACTATAGCGCGAGGCATTCCAAATCGAGAGAATAATTTTTTTAGAAATTTAACAATGACTCGTGCATCATTGGTGGGGAGAGATTGCGCTTCCGTCCACCTCGATACATAGTCAACAACAACAAGAATGTATTTGTTTTGATAAGATGGAGGGAGGGGGCAATGAATTCAATGCCCCAAAGATTAAAGATTTCAGATTCTAGGAAAAGATTTTTAGGCATCTCATCCCGACGGGAGATATTGCCTGACCGCTGGCAGCTATCGCAAGTACTTACAAGGGTGTGAGCATCTTTAAAGAGCATGGACCAATAAAAGACCGCAAATAGCACCTTTCTCGCGGTATGGTTTGCCTGATAATGACCACTTGTTGGTCCCTTGTGGCAATGCCGTAAAATCTTTAATCCTTCCTCACTCGAAACACAATGTCGCACAACCTGGCCCGCCAAACACGAAATAAAAAGGGGTCTTCCCAAAAATAATTCTTTATGTCATAAAAGAATTTCTTCTTTTGTTGACTCTAGAATTATTTTGGCAAGACCCGGGCTAATAAATAGTTTGCCAGATCGGCAAACCAGGGTGTGGAAAAATTCTTTAGATTTTCTAGAGCAAGGAGGCAGTCTTTTGGGAATTTTTCATTAATATCAAACTCCACTAACGCTTTACTAGCAGGATTCTCTAAACGCAATACATGGTTGGCCGCCAAATATTTGGCACCCCATTTATCCCGGATCTCTAAGTCAAACTCCTGTTAGAGGAGGATCCATCGCAAAAGGCGGGGATTGGCATTTTTTTACTTAATAAATACCTAAGTGCGGAGTGATCCGTGAAGACTACAATTGTTGAGAGAGTGATGTAAGACCTAAACTTATCGAAAGCAAAAAATGATCACTATAAGCTCCTTCTCGGTGGAAGTGTAGTTGGCTTTTGTGAACGTGAGTGTCTTGCTCGCATAATAAATTGGGTGAAAGAATGTTTTCACCATTTGGCCAAAAACAGCGCCGACGACAATATCACTTGCATCACACATGATCTCAAATGGGAGCGACCAATCTGGCGCGACTAGGATCAGAGATTTTCCAAATTTTTATTTAATTAAATTAAATTCTATAAGACATTCATCGTCAAAGAGGAAAGAAGATTCTTTTTCAAGAAGATGGGTTAACGGCTTGGTGATTTTTGAAAATTTTTGAATGAAGGGCCGATAAAACCCCGTGTGGCTTAAGGAACAACGAATCGCTTTAATGTTCATTGGAGACTGAAGTTTTTCAATAACCTCGATCTTAGCCCGGTCGACCTCGATCCCTTTTTCTGAAATCTTATGGCCGAGGACCAATCCCTCTCAGACCATAAAGTGTCATTTCTCCCAATTGACGGATAGATTAGTCTAGTCACAACGGACAAGCACACGCTCAAGATTTTTTAAACAATTTTTAAACGAACTACCGAAGACCGAGAAGTCATCCATGAAGACTTCCATCACCTCTTCTACTAACTCGTCAAAAATTGCTAGCATACATCTTTGAAATGTAGCTGATGCATTGCATAACCCAAATGGCATCCTTCTATATGCAAAGGTGCCAAAAGGACAAGTGCAGGTGGTCTTCTTTTTGTCCTCAGGTGAAATTAGGATTTGGAAGTGTCCTGAGAGACCATCGAGAAGACAGTAGAATGAGTGACAGGACAGGCGTTCTAAGATTTTGTCGATAAAAGGTAACGAAAAATGGTCTTTTCGGGTGGCATCATTACGTTTTTGATAGTCGATCCATATCCTCCAACCAGTGACAGTATGGGTTGGAATTAATTCGTTGTTTTCATTCGCAACCAATGTTATGCCACCTTTCTTCGGCACAACTTGTACTGGGCTAACCCAAGTACTGTCGGAGATGTGATAGATGATTTCCGCATCTAGGAGTTTTATCATCTCAGCCTTCATGACTTCCTTCATATTAGGATTTAATCATCGTTGGGGCTCTATAGTATTGTGTGAATTATCTTCCAAAAAGTTCTTATGGGTACAGAAGGAGGGGTTAATCCCCTTTATATTAGATAACTACCACGCAATTGCGTGGCGATGATTTCTTAAAACTAGAGCCAACTCAGAAATTTTAGAGTCGCTCAAATCGGAAGAGATGATAATGGGAAGCTTAGAGTTGCTTTCTAAGAAGAGATATTTGAGATGAGGGGGGACTTATTTCAACTCTAAGGTGGGTTGTTCCTCATAGGAGGTTTTGATTTTTAGGGTTTCAATGTGTAGTGGTTCAAGTGGTATGGGGTGAGAGACTTATTTTAAGAAGAAGAGCTCAACGATAATGGGTTCATTGTACGATGAAGATATTGATTCGGGTAGTGCAGAAGATTCATTTTCGAAGCATTCTTCTAGGTAAAAGTAGGAATCATCATTAGCTAAGGTATCACTCATCGAGGGATTTATACTAAAAGTGATTTCATCACCTCCAACCCGAAGGAGGAGCTTTCCATCACTAATGTCGATAATAGCGCGGGAGGTGGCAAAGAAGGGGCGGCCGAGTATAAGGGGTATTTCTGCATCCTCTTCAATGTCTAGGATAACAAAATCCACCGGGAAGATGAATTTGTCTACTTTAACTAGCACATCCTCTACTATCCCTACCGGATACTTTAGGAATCGATCAGCTAACTGGATATTCATTTTGGTGGGGTTCGGAGGACCTAGATCTTGTTTTTTAAATAAAGAAAACGCCATGAGGTTTATGCTTGCTCCTAGATCAGCAAGGGCGTATTTTACTAACGAATTACCAAAAAGGCATAAGATGGAAAACCTTCCCGGGTCATTTAATTTTTACGTTATTTTGTTAAGTACAACTACGGAGCATTCTGCGTTAAGGGAAATATGCGAAAAACCCTCAAGATTTTTCTTATTAGAGAGCAGCTCCTTGAGATATTCGCATATTTCGGTATTTGAGAGATAGCCTCGCAGAAAAGAACATTAATATGAATTTGTTTTAAAATTTCTAAAAAAAATTTATAACTCTCCTCGGCGCACTCATTTTTAAACTTAGCAGGATAAGGAATATCTGAACTAGAGGCGTGCGACATAAACTTAGCAAGTAAATTCGAAGCTAAAATAAGAGTGGGAGGAAGAGGAGGAAGAGGAGGAGTAGAAGAAGGTACCATGGGTTTGTCATTTTTTAAAGCAACATCCTTTCCGCTGTGGAGGGTGATTGCATTCGCGCTTTCCCTTGGGTTTTGTTCGGTGTTTCCTTGCAGAGTTCCTTGTTGTTGCTTCGAGAACATCATTGCTAGCTAGCCCACCTTATTTTCCATGCTTTTAATCGACCTGGTAATGTTCCTAAGATTAGATTCATTTGTGGCAATGTACTTGACGAAGCCCTCTTCAAGTGAAGAGGGCTTCGGCTGTTGCGGTGGAAAACCGGGTGGATTTATATTAAGGTGGGGGAGCTAGATTGAATGTTGTGTTATGATTATGAGGAGGATTATGGGGGCTTTGAGTGACTCCTTGGTTGCTCCATGAGAAATTCAGATGGTTCCTATAACCCGAATTGTAGGTGTTATTATACGGTGAGTTGTTCGGGTTATAGGAAGCCCGAGGAGCATTTCCGATGAAGTCAACCGGCTCTTCTATTATAGAGGAATTATTATAATTATTATTCCAAGGTGGAGGGCGGAGGAAGAAGTCATCTTCTCCACTTGCTTTATTAAGCGCTCAACTTGGAGGGCAATATTCGAGGAAGCGTCAATTTCATAGATTCCCACCGGATTGTTAGCCTGCTCGCAGGTCGTATTACATTGATATGAATTTATAGCCATTTCCTCAAAAAGTTCTTGAGCAGCCTCAGGGCTTTTGTTATTTAGCGTTCCCCCAGCATCTGCGTCGATCATTTGCCTTGTTAATGAATTTAAGCCGTTATAAAATATTTGAACTTGTTGCCAAGTGGGAAGCACATGGTGTTCGCACCTTCGCAATAGATCCTTGAAGCGCTCCCACATATCCTAGAGAGTCTCTGAGTCTATTTGCATGAAGGATGCAATATCTGTGCGCAATTTGGCGGTGTTCGCAGGCGGGAGATACTTTGTAAGAAATTTCCCTGCCATCTCGGCCCACGTAGTGATGGACCCTCTAGGAAGAGAGCTCAGCCACTGTTTGTCCATTGACGACAAAGAGAAATGGAAGAGACGTTATCAAATGGAGTCATCTGATACTCTATTGATTTTAAAAGTATCGCAGAATTCGAGAAATTTTTAAATGTAGAAATTTGGATCCTCGTCCGGGAGACCATCGAAGGTCACCAACTACTGCACCATTTGTATAATGCTGGACTTGATCCCAAAGTTATTATTTGCAACCATGGGGCGGATAATACTTGATTGTGTACCCTCCAGATTTGGCTATGCATAATAGGACATAGTCCTTTGCTGGGCCTCATCTAGGTTGGGTGGATTAAGATCCATAGTTTCTGTGGCAGTGTCCCCGATCGACTCTTCGATGCCTAAATGTGATTCCATATCACGAGAATCGAGGTTACTCAAAGTGGTGCGCTCTATCTCAGGATCAAAAGTAATATTTGAAGAGCTTCCCCAGGTCATACACAAAAAAAAGAGAATTGGGAGAGAGATAAAGAGGAAAACTGCGAAAAGAAATGATAAAATTAATAGCTATCCTCTTTTCAGTATATCAAAACAATAAGTCCCCGGCAATAGAGCCAAAAACATGATATAAATTCATGTGGAGAAGGAGGTATGCGTGGAGAAGAAAAAGTTAAGGGAAGTGAAAGTGTTGTTGCGAGATGTTCTCCGATTCTATATTAGACGTAGGCAAGTGTACCTTATCGCATATAGTATAGGATATTAAGTTCAATATCAAGGTCGTATTACCCGTGGTGATTTGATTACGCTTACTTCAAAGAGTTACTATTATCTTATCAAATTATAGTTCCTTCGGTCTTGCTTACTAAACTAGAGAAGAGATCAAATTACTTTCAAATAAAAGAAAGGCTAAGCGATGATTAAGTGGTCGTACTCGATCTCGAATTTCTTTGTCATAAATTAATCAAAAATGTAATAACAAACTTTAACTTAATAAAATAAAGATACCTTGACCGTGGGGATTCTCGAAGCTTGAACACACTCCACTCAGAGAAGTGCCCAACTGAGGTTAGGTAGATCCGACCGAACTCTCGTTCCGTATCCAAATACCTAACGCCTACTTTAAATAATGAACCCCGCTATTGGATTTGACTCCAATCTGGGAGATTTACGTCACTCTCTCTCGGGAAGTGCATGAAACTCTCTTTACTCTTCAGTGGTCACTTTTACTCTTAACTGCTCACTTCAAACTATCGGCCTCTCAGATAGCCAAGAATGAAAGCATGGATGAAAACTATATATCGATAATATAGTTCATTCGAAAATAAATCAAGAGAAAATCGGAGGCCTAAATTCTAAAATGGAGAAGAGAGCTAGAACATCATAACTTATCAACTCATACTCAGATCATGAAGATCGAGTACTATGAGGATTTAGTTACTCATGAAGCAGAAGTGAATAATAATTGCGTTAAAAATATGCACAATGAGAAAGAGAGAGAGAGAGAGAGGGAGAATCGAACTATTTTATTTCTTATTGCATAACAATCACAAAGAGGACATAAGGTCATTACAAGAAGAGTTTGTGAAAAAGCTTAAATTATGCTAAACAAGATTACAAGAGTGCTAATAACTGAAAACATTAAGCTAAAATAAACTCTCACAACTCTATACCAGGATTCCAAAAATCTGGTAAACACTTGGAGCATAAGGCTACTTATAGATTTTATTTCGGGAAGTACACGCCCTCCGACATGCCCGAGTAGGGCGTGTACCTGGGGCTTGTCACATTCAGCATGACTTTTCTGCCTGGAATAAAAGTCTGGAGGTGACTAGCGCAGTAGATGGGTTACACGCCCCTCTGACACGCCCGTGTCAAAGGACGTGTCGGGTTCAACACGTCTTTGCAGCATTGAAATTAGGCGCCGTAGTGATTTCTCAGGACTTGGCGTGACATGACTCGGCGACACGCCCGTGTCTGTGGTACATGGGCATGTTAGTGGGTGTGTAAGCTGATTTCAGCTGGAAACTGACTTTGGACCGATGGCTTCATTCCACTGGGTTACACGCCCTAGGTACATGCCCAGGGAGGCAATGACCCGGGGGCGTGTAACAGCAAAACTTGGCAGAAACTGTAAAAAACCTGCAAAATGAAGAAATACATTAGTGATAATAATATATACAAAAGGAGGTTAACATATAAGCTTACAAGGAATGATTTGTATATTAAAAACTAGAAAATACCCTAGTAGTTTATACTACAAAACGAACTATCACTCATGTGACATTAATTTCCCAAAAAAGTATTGGGGAAGCAGATTACTCAGATTTCCCATTTCCCTTACTGCACAAATCTTTATATCCCATTCTTTATTTAGGGATCTTAGGAACTTATCATTCAGTTCATAGTTTGAGAAGTTTCTCCCATAGTTTCTCAAGTCATTGACTATTTTAAAGAACTTTTCATAATTTTGTTCAATAGAATCTGCCTTCCCTTGTCTAAATGCCTCATATTGCTGGTTAAGGAGTGACCTTTTGTCATCTCTCACCTCTGATGTACCTTCTATATACACTATCAAGGTATCCCATATTTCCTTAGAAGAATTACAGTGCACCATATTCTTAAATGTGGAGTTGTTAATAGCACTCACTATTATGTTCTGTGCTCTTTTGTCCATAGTAGCAAGTTTAACCTCATCCTTTGTCATTTCTTACAATGTCTTGAGATTTTGAATATTTGCATCTAGCATAGATGATTTCATGGGCACATAGGATCCATCTTGAATTGTAACAAAGATTTTTGGGTTTGAAGCTTCCATGAACAGTCTTACTCTTTGTTTCCATATAGCAAAATTGCCCTTAGTGCAGATTGGAAATTTCATGGAACTTAGTTCTCTGTTTGATTCAGAAGCCATAGGTCAGATAACATTCAACTACCCTTAGGATCTTTTCCAGACTGTTAGGTATATCTTTGGATAACCTCCCTCTAATACAACTTGAAAGTCAAGCCTATGGGTAGAAATTCACCTAGGGGAGAATAGGTGACCTATGAAAATTCTTTGTAGTTCTTTTAACTTTAGCAATGTTCCCTAATGCAATTAAGAATATAAGTTGTACCCAGCTAAATTATAGAACAACAAGAACTGATCACACTATACACAGCAAAGAACACATCACACAACACAAGGGATGCATCAAGTTTATAGTGGTTCCCCTATCTAGGGTACATCCACTTTCCCCCTTCTTCCTCACTAGCAATGTACTAGATAAGGATATAGCTACTCCTTCATAAATCAGATCCTCAGATCCTACAAGTCTCAGTTTCTCTCCAAGAAACCTACACTCAGACCCACTGGTCCTAGCTCAGAGATATCTCAAACTCCTACCTCAGAGATCTCCTCAATCTCCTACTACACCCTGTATAGATTAGGCCTACAATCTCAGTGATTTACCACCTCAGATTCATCCAGAATCCTACCTTAGCTTTTATAGATTACGCTTACAAGAACTCAGAGAATAAGATCTCCTACCCACTCAGATCTCTAGGAGATCTTACAATGTAATTGGATAAAACAAATTATAGAAAAACAGAAAACCTGTTATCTGTTGGGTCTATGTGTACATATCTATTCACTCATCTACAATTTGATTTCTTCTTGATAGATCAGCAGGATGAATTGAATTTCTTATGAATCAGCAACTTCTTGATGAAGATCAGATCGAATAGTTTGAAGATGCTGAGGAACAAATCACTTAATCCTCATATCAACCTAAGAAAAGGGATTTGAATACTTTCTTGAAGATCAACTTCTTCTTCTCTTTCTACTTCTTGATTTGTCTTTTAGAATAAGTAGAGACTGATGAATATAATAGAATTAGTATATTTTTTATCTTCTGAAGGAAGCACCTCCTATTTATATAAATCTCAGACGGCTTGGACTAGTATTGATGACATCAACAACTTCCAACAAATCCTTCCTTGAACTGACTTTATAGAAGTGAAGCCTTCCCGTGTCAACCAAAATGATCTGACTAGTCTAGACTTGATTGATGCTGACTCAGCACATTCTGTCATATAAGCATTGAAGAAGTCAAGTTGTCTCGAAATCTGTGTTGAGACATCTTTGACAGACCCAACACTTCCATACTTAGAAAAGTTTTCAACTTAGAATAAAAAGTTTTGATATAGTACAATTGTGTCGACGCATCTATTATTTGCGTCGACACATCTGTTATCTGTGTCGACACATCTTAGTTCTGCCATGTGTCGAGACAATTAGGTAGTCTCGACACACTTTGTCTTCTGTGTCGACTTATCTTAGTTCTGCCTTGTATCGAGACAGAAGTATTGTCTCGACACATCTTCTGTTCTCTGTGTTGACTACTGATCTTCCTTGTGTCGACACAGAAGTATTGTATCGACACATGTTGTCTCAACACTTTGACATAGAATAATTTTTCAACATTGAACTTGCACATGTAAACTTAGCATACATCAAATACACCTTTGGGTATATCATTGAGTTGTCAAGGGGACTTCTCCTGATCAGGTACACTATTCCCAATGTACCCAACACAAATTTCTGTGTCTGAAAACACAGGTTCTTACATAATGAGATACAGTCAATGCTATATCACATGGCGTTGAGTGAGCTTGCCTCACTCAACGCCTGTGGACTTAGTCAAATATCAACACAGATTTTTGTGGCTTTGGCTGACTGAGCTTGTCTCACAGCCTTTTATCACATAGAATTGAGTGAGCTATCCGCACTTAATGCTCATGGAATTAGACTGATTTTCTAGTCTATCTTCTTTTGCTTAGCCTGACTCACAGGTTTTTGTTGTATAGTGTTGAATGAGTGGACTCCACTCAATGCCTGTGGACTTAGACACTTTCTCAGTAAGCCACTCCTTTATCTTTGACTGTATAGGATCCTCTCAGCGCTATAAGTCATCCGGCGTTGAGTGAGAAACCTTCACTCAATGCCTGTGGACTTAGACAAATTTCTTTCAATCCACATCTTAGGTAAGTGTTTACTTGACTTAGCCACTTAGGATACCTATCCCATCATTGTTACTAGGACATCTTTCAATCACTAAACTTGAGCACAAGTTAGATCACCATATGTGTATATATTGTTTGCTAAGCCTTCTTCAAATCCATGATATTGGGATCAATGGACCCAAAATTCTTAAAGAATTTGAAGAAGTAAAACCTATGCCAATGTGTACACTAACACACTTATGCAACATATACAAAAAACACTTACACAGCATGAATCGGAAGACTAATAAATAAAGTCATAGCAAATGATATTTCATTTAACATATAAGGAATTATAATGTTTGCGCATGAAACAAAATGTCACATTCTTTAACCCTATAAGCAGAACCTGAAACATTTCAAGTTTTCGGTTCCTTATCACAATCCCATTTCCCTTTGGCTACTTAACTGCTTTCTCTTCAGCAACAACTTTCTTCTTTCCTTTGCAATCATTCTTATCTACTTTAGCTGCTTCAACTTCTACTTTATCTTTTTGCCTCTGAAAATAGCTGAAGGGTTTGACGAAGAACTTGGAGGATTCAATGGCATTAGGAGGCAAACTTTTAGCATTCTTGTTCTTCTAGTAAATATTTCTTTCAGTTTCACTCTTTTCCATCTTCTCCCATTCCATTTTGTTGTATCACTTTCCTCTGTCTGACCTCTTATTTTTGACCTGATCCCAAGCAAGCAGAATGATAGATCTTGACTCTTGGAACCATTGTTCGAAATCAGGCCTTTTATCCATTTCTTCTCAATATTTCCTCTTCCTTATCCTGATTTCTTCATCAGTTTCAGCATTTATAGGCATTTCTTTGGTTAGTAATGTATGGTCCACAGTGGGGCTCAAGGAAGGAATCTTAGCAGTAGTAAACTGTTCTCCCCTCTGGGCATCATCACTATCACCTACTTCAATGTACTGTACATACTCCTGATTATCTTTTACCTAATCATTAGCAGACATTTTGTGCAGGGCATCTTGTACATAAGCAGGAATCATTGGGATGTTATCATACTGAATTTGCTCCATCCCAATGAGCATCTCACCACAATAGTAGCCTAGACCATGTTTTCATTATTAGTTCTTATTGCCTCACTCTGCCCCTTTTTGACTTCTTCAACTCTTTGAATGGACTGGGAGCTGCAAGCCTTGCTTATTTCTATTTCTAGATAATTAATTCCAGAGGTAACATGATTCTTTTCTTCCAGCATATAATCATCAAACATATTAGTACAGTCATCCATCTTGGTAAAGATTTATGTCTTTTATTTATCCCCCAGAACTTTATCAATATCATGAATGGCCAGCATGTTCTAATTCTCAATATTTAGATTTTCTATGGCAGTGACTATATTCTGGCTTGCCACATCCAGATTGTCCATGGTATAGTCCACAACTAGAGCATCTCTTTTAAAGAACTTGACAGTTTCCCCTTTCAGCAAGTTAACTTCGAATCTAATCGATTTGATTTTTTTGGCTAGATCATTTCTTATATCCTTAAGGGCATTATCCACAAAATTTTCTAATGCTCTCCTCTGCTCACCCAACATACCTTTCAATTGGGCAAGGAATATGGGTGGTATCTGCTTTGTTTGAGCAGAGGTGCCTTCATCTAGAGTTTCCTGTACTGGCCTATTCCCTTTTCCTTATGCAGAGTCACTCTTGGACTGGACATTGTCTATATATGATGAGGAGTGTGTTTTCTCATGACTAGATTCTTCTTTCTCCGATTCAAAGGAGACTAGATCATGTACTTCATGAGCAGGGAGTTTAGATGGAATCTCCACCTTAACCTCTGCCATGCCTTCATTTGAATGCAGGTCAATAGCAACAGAAGTAGTAGTATCATCTGTAAGCTGAATTTTTGTAATGGGGATCTGAAATTTTTCACCTTCAACTAATGCATCTTGCATTATTTCTTCTACAAGCTGCTCCCCCTCAGCCATTGTAGTCTTCTCTTTAGCAAATGCAATTTCCATAATTGTAACCTCCCTATCAAAATCTAGTTTGATTTCCCCCTCACTCTAAGGCATGGGAACATCAGTATCATCAGATATTGGCAAATGCCCATCTGTATTATCAAGTATGGAAGCATCTTCCTCCATCCTTACAAAGATCTTGTCAACAACTTCCTCTGCCACTACTTCAGCCATCTCAGCAGTAGACACATCATCCCTAGGGATAGTATCTGACTTAGGTTTACATATAAGACTTTGTGGGGTAAGTTCTGAAGAAGTATATACCTGACTGTCCATGTCCTTCCATGACTTTTCTGTAGAAGATATCAGTTCTGGATCATGTTCTTCTTCTTAATCAGAAGAGCTGCTAGTGGAGCTGGGCTCAGGAACATTAGCCTTCTTTAATTTCTTTTTTGCTGCTGAAGGACCAAGGGGTTGAAGGACCATGTCACACCTCTCCAACATCTTGAATTCCATTCTTCTCATATGTTGTATTCTTGCTCCTAGCTTCAAGTTTAGAATCTTCGAAATAGTTTGTCGCAAAAATAGGGATAGAAATCTCCCTAAATTCGGTACAGTCATGCACTTAGTAAACCTTTCAAAGAGAATTCTTCTCCAGTCAGTTCTCCTAGTCAATATGACCCTGCACATCAGGTATGAAAGAATTGGTTTCAAGAATGTCTAAACACCTAGAGGAGGGGGGGGTGAATAGGTTTAATTCCAATTCACTTAGGCAGTTAAAAATTTAATCACAGCACAACTATAAATTCTATAGCTACCACATCGCACAATAATCCAATCACGACATACAAATAGATTTATAGTGGTACCCCAAATATTGGGTACATCCACTTTCCCCCTTCCCCTATCTAGCAGTACACTAGATTTAGCCAAACTTCCTTCCACCTTCACAGATCCTCATATCTTACAACTCAGAACCCAAATAGGTTTCTACAGCTAAGAATTCAACAAGTCCTACAACTCAGGCTCTTCCCAAGAACCCTATCTCAGAGTGAATCCACACTCCTACAACTCAGGCAATCAAGCCCTACCTCATCCCTTATCACCAGGCCTACAAATATGAGAACTTAATCTCCTACCTCAAGAAAATAGCCCTACCTCAGCCTTTAAAGTTACAGGCTTACAACTCAGAGAATTAAATATCTTACACTCAGATCTAAAAATAGATCTTACAGAAAATTGATTAAAGATTTTATTTCTTCCTTTACCCAGATAGAGAGAGAGAGAGAGGGGTGAAGTAATCTTGATCCGATCTTGATGGATCTACTTTCTATTGACCTATGCTATAATGAATCTGATTCAACCTGAATTAACTTATTCAAAGCTTCTTGAAATAGAGAACCTATGTAAAATCTTCTTGAGAATTTGGTGTAGATCCAGCTTCTTCCTCCTTGAAGAATTCAATCTGCAAACACAGACAGATCTGATGAGATGCGGTCTACTTCTCTGATTTTGAATCAGAATCTTCTTATTATATAGATTTATGTGAATTCTTCTTGGAGTTATTTCTCCTTCTTGTTATTTTCCCTTCTTTTCTTTTCTTTTTTTTTATTCTGTGATAGATCAGCTCTTTTTATAGATCTCGTCAGGGGACCCCGGCTGATCAGGTAATTAACTGACATCTAACACTTCTGACATATCTGACAGCCATGACAATTCTGATAGATGTCAAGTCCTTAGTCTTGAGATCTGGCACTTAGAGTTATTTAACTCAGCTGAATGTGTCGAAACATAAGTATAGTATGTGTCGAAATTGATGAAGTATGTGTCGACACAATTTCCAGGGTATCGACACAACTCCTTTGATGTTGTTGACAAACTTCAGAATCTGTCGACATAGCATTTGTAGAATGTGTCGACACAAGTCTTGTTTGTCAACACAGCTTCTCCATTTATAAATGATGTCGACTAAAATTCTGTGTGTCGGCACAAGTCCCGTTTGTGTCGACACAGCTTCTTCTGCTAATGTCAGCACTTCTAGTCTGACTGTGTCGACACTAGTCCTGAGTGTTGACACAGCTTTTGTCGACTCAAATTCTGTGTGTCGACACAAGTCCTGTATATCGACACAGCCATGCTTCTAGTCTCGACGCTGCTCCTTCAAAGGTGTCAACACATTATTAGTGTCTCGACACTTTTTTACTTAGAATATTTTCTAAATTCTTTAGCCTGCATAAGTAAACTCAAAATGCCATCAAATACAAATTGACATATATCATTGAGTTATGTGAGGCTTCTCTAAATATGGTACACAATTTTCAATGTATCCAACAATCTCCCGCTATTTGGAGAAGTCATAACCCATAGTCAATGATATACGCCAATATAAAAAAAGTAATAATCATGATGTATACAGACATTTCAAACAGGGTTATTCATAAGTAAAAATAGCATGTTACACACAAATATCAAAAATGAAACATCATAAAGGAAAAAACATGCAACTCAGAGACATAGATATATTGTTGCCAACTAAGGATTTCTTTATATCATTTAACCAGAGTAAGATTACAAGGTTTTTATAAGAACAACAAAAAGTTTACATAGTTCTTCTAAAACCTAGTCAATCTAATGATAAACTTGGTCGGGTTCCTTGATGAAAATGACATTGCCTGTTTGAATAGTAGCTTTGACATCAGCTTTAGAATCAGCAATAAGCTTCTTAACTTTGATGTCTTTGGCCTTAATTTGAGTAGCTTTCAGCTTTTGCCTTTCAAAGTAGTGGAATGGTTTTGGGAAGTACTTGCACGGCTCTATAGAATTTACAGGGATTTCTCTAGCCTTCAAGTCCTTCCTAAAATTGTAGATTGCAACTTTTTGCGCAAGATATTTGTTCTATTCTTATTTGGAGTACCACTTACGCCTATCATATTGATTTTCAGTAACTGCATTCCATGCAGTTAAGATGATGCCACTTGAGGTTGGACTCCATTTCTCAAAATCAGGCCTAGCCTCAACCTGTTCTGTGAATCTTTTCTTAGATTACTGAGCCTCTTGCTATTTAAGCAAATCTTAATCAGCCATTTCCACTTCTTCAGAATTTAATGGCAATTTTTCCAGTGGAGGGTTGTACATATTCTGGACTTCCTATTGAATTTCTTCAAACTCAGGAGGGGGAAATATTACTTGAGCTACTTCATGTTGCATCCCCTCCAAGAATGCAGGTTGACATCCAGATTTTGTAGTATTGTTGTCATCTCATAAGCGTGGATATTGCAAGGTAGCTCTGATACTGTTAGATATCTATTTAGCATGTTCAGAGCTAGCCTGAACTAATACCCTCTCCCCCTTTATGACTTCTCAATGAATATGATCTCTGAGATCATTCTTCTGAAACCTTATTTGAACTGCAAAATGAAAGATCCCAGTTGTATCGTAGTTTTGAACTTCTTGACATGATTAGAAATGGCAGTCTCGAAAGTCTTTATTGCAGTATTGACTTCTGCCAAATCCAGTTTTATATGTGCCTCTACAACATAAATTTTTGTGTCCATATGTGTTTGTATTATAGTGGTTTGTTCAGCCAATTTTGTCAAAGTGATTGAATACATGTCAATCAAATTCTCATTCATTCTTTTCTGATTCCCTAGCACATACCCTTGCTTGACAACCAGATCATCCACTTCTGTTTTACTATTTTGTTGTTGTTTGGCAATGTACACTACAACATTGCCTCCCTTTTTGAAGCAATCTGTCATTTCTTTCTTAAGCAAATTTACTTCTAATCTTATAGATTTGATGTCCTGTGCAGGATTGAACAGCAACACCTTGTGGCTCTCATCCACAAACTTTTCTAGTGCAACTCTTTTCTCATCAAGCTTGACTTGTAGTTGTACTAACAGAGAACTAATGTCCATTGTAGGAGTAGTAGATGAGGATTAAGCCTTTAAGGCTTTCTGATATCCATAGCTCTTTTTCCTTAGCTCCATAAACTTCCTTTTCTTGAGGACAGAGGCTTCTTCCTCATTATCTGTATTAGATGAGTTATCAAGTTCTACTGTATCTCTTGTAGCATCTACATCTAGTCTTGGGGCTAGGTCTGGCACCTCCCCCTAAACCCTTGTATTTTGTTGATCAATAGAAATGACTTCTTTGTTAACCTCTTCATGCTCCACCTGGAAGTCAGTTTCCAATTGTTGGACTATCTCATTCACAGGATTCTAAGGTTGTTCTAGCAGATCAGGAATATGCACATCTTGTGCCACTTTTTTAGAAGTTTCAGTAGTTGTGTTGATGTCCCGAATCACTTCCATAATAGTGAGGTTTGCAGTCTCACTTTCTAGCTCAGCTTCATTGATATCTCCCCTTGGGACTAATATCTCTTGATTATCTGTCAGATGGATAGTATCCCCTGGATTTGAGCTTAAGTTCTAGGTGTGAGATTGGGAGACTTCCTTGGCAGTTCAATGTTATCATAATTAGAACTGAAATCTACCCTTTCTTCTGAGTCACTTGAGGACTCTACATCTTAGATAGTAGCTTTCTTTGTTTTAGTGACCTGTTTTGTCTTGTTCTTTGGTGCTGGTTATTCCTTTGACAATACTCTATCGCAGATAGATAGGATTCTTATATCCATTCTCCTCATGTGGTTAATTTTGGAACCAACAATCTGGTTTAGTACATCAGGTATGCTGACAGCCAGATACAGACTTAAGATTTTGCCTAGATTTGGCTTCTTAATACCATCCTCAATCTTGTTAAAGATTACAGCACTCCAGTCAGTCTGTACCTGGAAGATGACTCTAGTCATGAGGCTGAACATGTAGGAATATATCATATCATGCCCCACAGTTTTGCAGAGAATTACTTTTCCAATAATGTTAGACAAAAAATTTCCTTTGGAGTTCATCCCTTTCCTAGTCTTGGATGACCCAATGTTGGTGGTTGAGTGTACAAACTCGGGCTCGCAGGAGCAGAAGCCAAATGGGTTAGAGGGGAGTCTATTTTGCTGGGCGAGATGGACCCAAGCAAGAGCCGACTCGATAGGCGAGTGGATCCCAGGGAAGGGACCACTCGCAGGGCAAGAGCTGCCTGTTAGGCTAGTGGGGCAGAGGTAAGAGTCGTATCGTTGGGCGAGAGGGCTCCAGAGGGGTGAGCTCTAGCAAGCATGACGACGAAGAGCCAACTCGCTTGGCAGGAGGGCTCTAAAGGGGGGAGCTCTCGCCCGTGAGACGATTCTCTCGCCAAGCACCGGTTCAGCGAGAGGCCTGATGATCGGTTCAGTGTTCAGTCAAAGGTCGGTTCAAGTAGAGAGGGGTTTAACTTTTCAGACCCTTATGATTTTACACTTGTACCCGGGTGGTCTGCATATAACCCCTCAGAACAGCAGAGTTTGGCTATTGGCAGACCCGACTAGGGGTATTTTGGTAATTTCCGGTCTGTTAAGTTTGGTTATTGGCAGTTCAAATTTAGAGGACTATAAATAGACCGGTAAGGTGACTGATAGAAGGTTATTGCCCTTTCTTTTCTTATTCTAAGGCACCTAGCTCAACATTGGTCTGTTCCTCTGAGATTCTCATCTAGGGGGTGGTTCAAGAAAAGTAAGTGTGAGCTGCAGTTTTAGATCCGAGCTTTAGGTGAATTCAGGTTTACTGGCTCCAACATTTTTGGTGCGGTGAGCGTGGATCGCAGCCTACACGGAAGAACCTTGGACAACTCCATGGAAGGAGATCTTGGAGAAGAAGACGAGGGCAGGTCCCAAAACCTGGGAGGATACGTTGGGAGAGAGGAGTTCATGGCATCCATTGGAGGCATCATGGACATGCTGCAATAGATCTCGCAGTGAGGTGATTGCGTGATCCCCCCACCTCAGGTGCCTAGTCTCGCGCCTCAAGAGGGGATCATATCAACAAGAGTAGGCGAGGACGCGCCAGCGGGGGGAGACCATGGAAGGAGAAAGTTGTAGAAGAAAGTCGGCGAGACCTGGAGGGTAGGGAGCTCTTCGCCAGTTCTGCGATTGTCGTCTCGCCAGGGAAGATGGTCGCGCGAGTGGAAGTGGCGAGACCTCCGGCGAGAGGGTCTCCCTTTTGCAAGTTGATTCTTTCGGCTCCCATCCCGGAAGGGTTTCACGAGTCGGAGATGACCTACTACGTGGGGAAAGACGACCCCCTCCATCACTTGCAATGGTTCGATGATGTCGTCTCCATCAGGCCAATGATGGACGCATTCAAGTGCCATATTTTCTCCATCACCTTGAAGGACAAAGCCAGAGACTGGTTTAATCAACTCCCCGCAGGGTCGATATATGGTTTCGAGGACTTGAGTAGGAGCTTCCAGTTGCACTTCTCAACCTCGAAGAAGAGGAAGAAGAATCCGGAGTCTATTTTTCTTATCTAGCAAAAGGCCAACAAGTCCTTGGCTTAATACTTTGATCACTTTAAGGAGGAAATCCTAGACATTCAGGAGGTGCCAGGATTTGCTCTCCAAATGGCTTTCACCGTGGGGCTAAGGGAGGGCTTCTTTAAGATGAGTTTGACCAGGAAGGCGTCATTGTCGTTCGAAGGGTTGATGGAGAAGACAACGAAGGAGATACCGATGGAGGCAGCAAAACTGGCGTTTGAAAAGAAATTGGCAAGGTTGACGGAGGTGGAGTCGAGGGAACCAGGAAGAGTGAGGCAGCAGGAAGGAAGGAGGAGGGAAAATCCGAGGGGTCCGGTTCATCAGGAGTTGGGTTGGAGGCAGCCAGGATGCCCTGTTCAAGGGCAGGGAAGAGGTTTCCCCCAAGTGGGAAGGAACTACAACCAGGGAGGATGAGGGAGGTTCAATCAACTAGGGTGGGGACATGGTCCAAGACGACTCCCACCCCCATCTCAGCAAGCTATGACCATCGGCCGAGGGCGGGGGAGAGGAAGAGAGAGGGGAAGAACGGGAGTTGGATCAGGGAGAAGGAGGAACCACCCGAATGGAAGACGGGAGGGGGAGGTAGCCTGGACATAATATGACTTCCATGATGAGGATGGCCACGCAACGACTACCTGCCCGGAGTTTCTAGAATTGAAGGAGAGGAGAGGAGCAAGTGAGCATCAGCTACCGGTGCGGATAATAGAGGTTACTGGAACTAGGGAGGAGGATCGATGTGTAGACCGATCGGATGTGGGAGATCGAGGGGGAATGGCGTGATCTATGGAAGGGTGTGGATTGAGGCTACCCGCAAGGCCAACCTTCATACCATATACCATCCGATCGTTGCCTCAACGTCACAAGCCCCACCCCCAGATGAGAAGATCACTTTTTACAGGAAGACTTGCCGGATCATGAGGATCCATTTTGCGATTCATTGGTGATTCAGACCGCCATCAAAAACTTCACAGTGTCAAGGATCTTAGTGGATAACGGGATGTCAGTGAATGCCATTTTCAAGAAGGCATTCAACGAGATGAGGGTAGAGTCCATGAGGGTGTTGGCAGTAGATGCACAACTATTCAGATTTTCAGGAGAAAGGAAGGAGGTCAAGGGAGGAGTAGGACTCCAAGTGACTCTGGGAGGGCTGTCTAGGAATTGCCCGTTTGTGATAGAGGACGATCCCAGCAGTTACAACGCCATCTTTGGGCGCCCATTGATCAGCGCCTTCAGATGCATACCATCATCTTTCCATAAATGCTTGAAGCTCAACACAGGGGTACTCAGATCAGGGTGCGAGGAGATCCAAAGGCAACCAGAGAATACTACGTGACAGTACTGAACACAATTTCTTGAAAAGATGATGCTGAGGAGATGGAGAAGAGGATGGAGCAGTGGGAGAAAGAGGAGAAAGAAGCTGTAGGAGTGGAGAGTGGCATTGCGGGGGAGCCAGAAATGGCGGGAGAGCAGAAGGTCGGAGGAGAAGTGGAAGAGGAGAAGGAAGCTGTAGGAGTGGAGAGTTGCATTATGGGGGAGCCAGAAATGGCGGGATAGTAGGAGCTCAGAGGAGAGGTGGAAGTGGAGAGAGAAGTTGTAGGAGTGGAGAGTGGTATTGCGGGGGAGCCAGAAATGGCAGGAGAGCAGGAGGTTGAAGAGGAGGTGGAAGTGGCAGGAGGAAGAAAAAGAAAAATAAGGGAAGTAGGAGAGTCGTCAAAAGGGGAGGCTCAGCTAGGGAGGAGAGGTGGTACGTCGCAAGGAATGGGTGCTGATGAAGAGGTGGAGAGGTTCTTGAGGGAGGTGGCTGGGGCCGTTGAGCAGCGTGATGCCATAAAACGTGAGCTGAGGGAGCAGGAGGGAGAGGAGAACCCGAGAAGACCCGCTGACCAGGCTCTCATCAAGCTTATAGAGCTGTAGGCTCACTTGGTGGTTGGAGTTTGTTTGGATAGGAGACCCAGAAATACTCGCAGACCTGGCTCTCATCAGCTGGCAGGGCTGTAGTCTCACTCAGTGGTTGGTGTTGGTTTGGAGAGGAGACCCCGAGAATACCCGCTGACAAGGCTCTCATCAAGCTGTCAGGGTTGTAGGCTCACTCGGTGGTTGGAGTTAGTTTGGAGAGGAGACCAAGAGAACACAAGATGACTATGCTCTCATCAAGCGGGTAAGGTTGTAGGCTCACTCGGTGGTTGGAGTTAGTTTGGAGAGGAGACCCCGAGAAGACCCACTGACTAGGCTCTCATCAAGCTGGCAGGGCTGTAGGCTCACTTGGTAGTTGGAGTTTGTTTGGAGAGGATACCCCGAGAAGACCCGCTAACCAGGCTCTTATCAAGCTAGAAGGGTTGTAGGCTCACTCGTTGGTTGGAGTTGGTTTGGAGAGGATACCCTGAGAAGACCCGCTGACCAGGCTCTCATCAAGCTGGCAGGGTTGTAGGCTCACTCGGTGGTTGGAGTTGGTTTGGAGAGGAGACCCCGAGATGCCTCGCTGACAAGGCTCTCATCAAGCTGGAAGGGCTATAAGCTCACTCGGTGGTTGGAGTTGGTTTGGAGAGGAGACCCTGAGAAGACCAGCTGAACAGGCTCTAATCAAGCTGACAGGGTTGTAGGCTCACTCGGTGGTTGGAGTTGGTTTGGAGAGGAGAATCCGAGAAGACCCACTGACCAGGCTCTCATCATGCTGGCAGGGTTGTAGACACACTCGGTAGTTGGAGTTGGTTTGGAGAGGAGACCCCGAGAAGACCCGCTGACTAGGCTCTCATCATGCTGGCAGGACTGTAGGCTCACTTGGTGGTTGGAGTTGGTTTGGAGAGGATACCCCGAGAAGACCCGCTGACTAGGGTCTCATTAAGCTGGCAGGGCTGTAGGATCACTCGGTGGTTGGAGTTGGTTTGGAGAGGAGACCCCAAGAACACCTGCTGACCAGGATCTCATCAAGCTCGTAGTGTTGTATGCTCACTAAGTGGTTGGAGTTGGTTTGGAGAGGAGACCCCGAGAAGACCCGCTGACCAGGCTCTTATCAAGCAGGCAGGGCTGTATGCTCACTTAGTGGTTGGAGTTGGTTTGGAGAGGCGACCCCGAGAAGACCGCTGACCAGGCTCTCATCAAGCTGGCAGGGCTGTAGGCTCACTCGGTGGTTGGAGTTGGTTCTGAGATGAGACCCCGAGAAGAACTGCTGATTAGGTCCTCATCAAGCTGTTAGGGTTGTAGGCTAACTCGGTGGTTGTAGTTGGTTTGGAGAGGATACCCCGAGAAGACCCGGTTACCAGGCTCTCATCAATTTGGCAGGGTTGTAGGCTCAGTCAGAGGTTTGAGTTGGTTTGGAGAGGAGACCGTGAGAAGACCTACTGACCAGGATCTCATTAAGCTGGCAAGGCTGTAGGCTCACTCGGTGGTTGGAGTTAGTTTGGAGAGGAGATCCTGAGAAGACGCGCTTTCCAAGATCTTATCAAGCTGGCAGGGTAATAGGCCCACTCGGTGATTGGTTTTGCTTTGTGAGGAGACCCCGAGAAGACCCATAGACCAGGCTCTCATCAAGCTGGCAGGGATGTAAGCTCACTCAATGGTTGGAGTTTGTTTAGAGAGGAGACCTCGAGAAGACCCGCTGAACAGGCTCTCATCAAGCTGGCAGGGTTGTAGGCTCACACGTTGGTTGGAGTTTGTTTGGAGAGGAGACCCCAACAAGACCTACTAACTAGGCTCTCATCAATCTGGCAGGGTTGTAGGCTCACTCAGTGGTTGGAGTAGGTTTGGAGAGGAGATCCCAAGAAGATACGTTGACCAAACTCTCATAAAGCTGGTAGGGCTATAGGCTCACTCGGTGGTTGGAGTTGGTTTAGAGAGGAGACCTCGAGAAGACCCGCTGACCAAGCTCTCATCAAGATGGCAGGGCTGTAGGCTCACTTGGTGGTTGGAGTTGGTTTGGAGTGGAGACCCCGAGAAGACCCGCTGACCAGTCTCTCATCAAGCTGGCAGGGTTGTAGGCTCACTCAGTGGTTTGAGTTGGTTTGGATAGGAGACCCCAAAAAGACCCGCTAACTAGGCTCTCATAAAGCTGGCAGGGATGTAGGCTCACTCGGTGGTTAGAGTTTGTTTGGAGAGTATATCCCGAGAAGACCCGCTGACCAGGCTCTCATCAAGCTGGTAGTGTTGTAAGGTCACTCGGTGGTTGGAGTTAGTTTGGAGAGGAGACCCCGAGAAGACCCACTGACCAGGCTCTTATCAAGCTGGCAGGGTTATAGGCTCACTCGTTAGTTGGAGTTGGTTTGGAGAGGACACCCTGAGAAGACCCGCTGACAAGGCTCTCATCTAGCTGGCAGGGTTGTAGGCTCACTCAATGGTTAGAGTTGGTTTGGAGAGGAGACTCTGAGAAGACCCGCTGACCAGGCTCTCATCAAGCTGGCAGGGTCGTAGGCCCACTCGGTGGATTGAGTTTGTTTGGAGAGGTGACCCCATGAAGACCCGCTGACCAGGCTCTCATCAAGCTGGCAGGGCTATAGTATCACTCGGTGGTTGGAGTTGGTTTGAAGAGGAGACCCTGAGAAGACCCACTGACCAGGCTCTCATCAAGCTAGCAGGGTTATAGGCTCACTCGGTGGTTGGAGTTGGTTTTGAGAGGAGACCCCTAGAAGACCGCTCACCAGGATCTAATCAAGCTAGCAGGGCTGTAGGCTCACTCGGTGGTTCGAGTTGGTTTGGAGAGGAGACCCCAAGAAGACCCCGTGACCAGGCTCTCATCAAACTGGTAGGGTTGTAGGCTCACTCTATGGTTGGAGTTGGTTTGGGGAGGAGACCTCGAGAAGACCCGCTGACCAGGCTCTCATTAAGCTGGCAGGGCTATAGGCTCACTCGGTGGTTGGAGTTGGTTTGGAGAGGAGACCCCGAGAAAACTGCTGACAAGGCTCTCATTAAGCTGGGAGGGCTGTAGGCTCACTCAGTGTTTGGAGTAGGTTTGCAAACGTCCCGCGGGCTCTCGGGTCGATGTTGAGGTGCGAGATCCACCAGAAAATAAATAGTAAGTGAGAAAATACGAATAAAGGAGAAATAAGGACAAGAGGCAGAAGCTCACCTCTTTCTCTCTGGGAGACGCGGGAGGAGGGGGAGCGTGGATTTCCGGGAAGACGCGAGAGGACTCCTCTACTAAGGGAGAGTGGTCCGTTGTTTTCGCCTTCTTCAGGTAAGACGATGATGACGGTAAGGAGGGTGGTACAAACCGGAACCGTGGTCAGAGCGGCCATGTTGGCCTTATTCCACCAGCGCACCATCGAAATATGGTCGTGGAAGCTCTGGATGTGAGACATGATGGCAGTAGAGTTGGAGAAGGATAAAATGTGGAAATGGGAGAAGTCACTCTCTACACGGGGGCAGAAATCCTATATTTATACGTTCAGGTGGAGGGCCCACAAAAAGATTCCTTCATAAATTTGCTTTAATGACGCGAGCATCGGTTTGACTTTCTTTCCGAGCTTGAGGCAACCTCGAAAAGAGCGTGGATTGTGTACAACCTCGGGCTCGTTGGAGCAGAAGGCAAGATGGATTAGAGATGAGGATATTTTGCTGGGCGAGATCGACCCAAGCGAGAGCCGACTCGATAGGGGATTGGATTCCAGGGAAGGGACCACTCGCAGGGCGAGAGCTGCTCGCTAGGCTAGTGGAGCCGAGGCAAGAGTCGACTTGCTGGGCAAGAGGGATCCAAAGGGTGGAGCTATAGCAACAAAGATGAAGGAGAGCTTACTCGCTGGGCGGGAGGGCTCAAGAGGGGGGAGCTCTCGCCCGCAAGAAGACGCTCTCGCCAAGCGCCGGTTCGGCAAGAGGCCTGATGATTGGTTTAGTGTTCATTCAAAGGCCGGTTCAGGTAGAGAGGGGTTTACCTTTTTAGCCCCAAGTGATTTTACACTTGTACCATGTGTGGTTTGAATATAACCCCTCAGAACAGCAGAGTTTTGTTATTGGCAGACCCAACTTGGGGTATTTTAGTAATTTTCGTTTGGTTCAGTTTGGTTATTGGCAGTTGAGATTCAGAGGAATAAAAATCGACCGGTAAGGTGCCTGATAGAAGGTTGTTCCCCCTTCTTTTCTTCTTCTAAGGCATCTAGCTTATCATTGGCTAGGGAGGGGGAGAATTGATAATTCTTTCAGGTAAGAGGTTGGACCTCCGCACTAAAGCCCACGGTCTTTTCCTCTGAGATTCTCATCTAGGGGGTAGTTCGAGAAGAGTAAGTGTGAGCTGTAGTTTTAGATCTGAGATTTATGGGGAGTCGGGTTTACTGGCTCCAATAGTTGAGGGCAGCCCACACCATTTAAAGGCTTCAGCAGTCAAAGTAGAATCAACCTCAGTCTCTTCTTTAATCCTTTGAAGTTGAAGGGATTTGCTCAAACTTTTGAGAGTTATTTTCACCTTTTCTCTGTGAACAGTAGATTTGATATTGTTTCTCTTAGAATTCTGTTGGTACCCTAGTTTGTTTTGAGTTTAGTCTTCTCCTTTGTGCTCCTTGACCCAAGAAATATCTATGGTCAATGGTTAGGAGTCTAGCTGTAGAGTCCTCGCTTTTCCAAATTGAGAATTTGGTTAAGTAGGTTTTTCGTTCGACCATAGTCGAACGCCGTTCGACTATCGTCTATCGACTGATCGACGATCGACTATCAGTTGGTCGACGCCTTGGTCTGCGCTGATAGTTCGACTATCTGTTGATAGTTCGACTATCTGTTCTGCGCTGATAGTTCGACTATCTGTTGATAGTTCGACTATCTGTTCTGCGCTGATAGTTCGACTATCTGTTGATAGTTCGACTATCTGTTCTGCGCTGATAGTTCGACTATCTGTTGATAGTTCGACTATCTGTTCTGCGCTGGTAGTTCGACTATCTGTTGATAGTTCGACTATCTGTTCTGCGCTGGTAGTTCGACTATCTGTTGATAGTTCGACTATCTGTTCTGCGCTGGTAGTTCGACTATCGGTTGATAGGTCGACTATCTGTTCTGCGCTGGTAGTTCGACTATATGTTGATAGATCGACTATCTGTTTGTTTTGATAGTTCGACTATCTTTTGATAGATCGACTATCTGTTTTCTGAGGTAGGTCGACTATCTGCTTGATAGCTCGACTATCTCTGTGCGCTTGATAGCTCGACTATCTGTCCTAGATAGATCGACTATCTGGTAGTTCGACTATCTGTCCTGATAGTTCGACTATCTGCTGCGGTAGCTCGACTATCTGTTTGATAGCTCGACTATCTGGATCGGTCGACTATCTGCCCGGTAGTTCGACGATCTCCTGGCGTCGTTCGACGATCTTCGAAGGTCGTTCGACGTTTTCTGTCTGCCTTTGGATTTTGTATTTATTTATTATATTTAATTATTTAATACATTTTCTGGCACGATATTTTAAGCTGTTGATAAAGTTTCCAGGCATTATTTGCTCTATTCTTATTGCCTGAGTTAAAATCTTTTAAGATAAAGTTGTTTGTCTTATTAGCTGTCTATTTAAATTACTTTATCTGCTGTCAGCCCCTTTATAGCCGTTAGACTGAAAAGTCTTCTTTTGCTATAAAGAGATAGTTTCTGATGTGACTTTATTTAGTCTATCTGATTATTTGATTTAAGCCTGCAGCTTCTTAGAAAGAGATTTATTCCTTTTTATGGAATGTTTTGCTGCAGAAATATTTCTGTCTTCTTGATATTTACAGCCCAGGTCTCAAGGCTTAGAAGAAGACAAACAATTCAAATGGAAGAGAGCCGTTGCTTGATGATGATATAAAAAGAACCCTTTGCAGAAGGATTCAAGCTAGTTAATAGAAGCAAGTGTTACACACATATTCAAAAGCACTCAAGCCTTCATCTAGCTCAAGTTTCCTGCTCTCAGCAAGCTCCATCTAACTGAGAAGTGATTAAGATCTTCATCTCTTCTTCACCTGAGTTCTCCTGCTTTCAGGAAGTTCAACTCAGAGTTTCTTTGAAGAAGAAGAAGAAGAAGAATAGCTGCTTGAAGAGATTTCTTTTTGTTATTTATTTTCTTCTTGTAGCTCTTTCCTTCAGAACTTTCTGAAGAGTTTCTGCACTGAAGCAAGACTTCACCTGGACATCTTGGAGCCAGGGGGAGCCTTGATTCTTTAGAGCATTCTAGCTCAGTGCAAGCTTTTTGTGCTTCTCTAATCTATTGTAAAATAGAGAAGACATCTAAACCTTCTTCCCCCTCCTGTACAGGGTTATTACTCCCTTCAAAAGTATCCCTTGGTGGCAGGGCACCTGATCAAAAACCTGTGCTTGGTTTTTAGACACCTGATCAAAAGTCTAAAGGGTTTCTGAATCTACCTGAAGCAGATTCTGTTGGTGGCAGGGCACCTGATCAAAAACCTGAGTGGATTCCTACCGTGTGGGTAGAAGAGTGGACGTACCCAAGTTGTTTGGGGAACCACTATAAATTTCCTTGTGTCGTCTGGATTCAACTGTTTAATTCATGTACTGTGGCTGTGAATAGTTATAACTAGGTTGCTAGTTGCTGTTTAGGTTTTCCAAGCTTTAACTGTAATTACAGTTAGCTTGTGTTTGCACATCACTTGTGTTAGGCTTTAAGGTTAAATCAAAATCTATAATCTCTTTATTCCGCACTTCACTCCAAGGGAGTTGGGTAGACAGATAAGTTTTGTATTGTGCAAAATTTGATTACTCTATTCACCCCCCCTCTAGAGTAGTATCTATCCCTTCACTTTCAATTGGTATCAGAGGGAGGTTGACTGACTGTATAGGCTAACACCTAAGTCACAAGATCCTGATAGATACCAAGAGTTTATAGAAATTCACTATCATGGCCCAGTCTAAGGATTATTCTAGCACCAGACCTCCAGCATGCAACTTAGCAAAGTTTGGCATCTGGAAGGCAAGGATCAAACTTTATATGAACTCTATTGATGAGAGTATTTTTGCTTCTATTTTGTCAGGTCCCCCAAGAGCACCTGCTGCAGCCACTGCCTCATCATCTGATATGAGTGCAGTGCCTTCTCCAGACTATAATGATGAGTACAAGAAGGCCAAAATTGCTGATGCCAAAGCAATGAACATACTGGCTCAGACTATGTCTGATGAAGTGTTCCAGAAGGTTGCTGATTGCTCTTCAGCAAAGGCCATGTGGGACACACTGAACCAGATTGTAGCTGGTTCAGCTGATGAAAGGAAGGACAGGAGGTCCAACCTTATCTCACAGTACGAGAACTTCAAGAAGACTGATGCTGAATCAGTTGAGGCTATGTACACCAGGCTCAGCTCAATCATCAATGAGCTGAGGACCCTGGACAAGGACATATCATTGACAGAGGTCAATGATAAGATTCTTATGTGCTTCCCCAGCACATGGGATCTAAGAATCTGGCCCATCAAAGAAGCCAGAAGTACCAATGAAATCTCAACTGAAGCTCTCCTCGGCAAGCTCAAGTCTTTTGAGCAAGTGCTGAAGACCAGAGAAGCAGAAGCTGAAGCAAAGACCCCCACTCCAACAAGAAAAGAGCAATCTCTAGCTCTTAAGGCTGCAGATGTTTCTGAAGGCAGCCAATCCAATGAGGAACTTATGGCACTGTTTGCCAAGAGGTTTCTCAAGATGGGGAGAAAGGAATTCAGAAAGAAGTCTTCACGCTATGAAGACAAACCAAGGTATGACCGTTCACCTGCTAAAGAAATTATATGTTATGGTTGCAGGAAGCCTGGACACATTTTGCCAGAGTGCCCAGAGGAGAAGAACAAAGACAAGAGGAAAGAAAAGGAGCAGCACAGGAAGCACTCCAAGCCATCCTCCTACAAGAACAAGAAAAAGGAGAGAGGTTTCATTGCTGAAACCTGGAGTGATTCTGATGAAGAATCATCCTCATCAAGCTCCAGTGAAGATGAGGAAGAGAAGAAGGCCAAAGAAGTTTGCCTCATGGCAATAGATGCCTGCAGCAACCACTCTGCTGCAGAGAGTTCTGAATCTGATGAAGAGATGCCTACTGAAGATGAGGTACTTTCATCTTATGATTTTACTTCAGAAGAGTTTAAGTTAGATTTTAAATCTCTATGTTTAGATTTAATTAGTTCAGAAAAAGAGATAAAAGAACTTAGAAATAGGCTAGCTGACTCTGAATCAATAGCCTCTGAAAATGTTAGGTTAAAGGAAGAACTCACTACTTGTAGTGAAGAAATCAAATTTCTTAAAGTAGAATTAGCTAAGTCTAAGAGATTAGAAGAATCCCTTAATGGTAGAAGCCTTAAGCTGTTAGAAATTACCAGCATGACCAACACTAGGTCAGGTAATGATAAATTAGGCTTAGGAGCTTCTCCCAGTGAACCCCCAGTCCTCCTTAAAAATAACCTTTCAACTCCAGTGAACTTCATTTCAGCTAGTGGAAAGAAGAACACTGAGCAAGTAAACCTTGTAAATAAAACATTAAATAAGGCTAAGAGAGAAAAGAGAAAGAAGTTTTTCAAAGAAATGCAAAGAGCGTCGAACGCCGCTCGACGATCGGATGCTCCATGGTCGAACGAAGCTCGACGATCTGAGCGCCCATCGTCGAACGTCGATCGACGATTTCAACATGATTTTCAAAATCATAATCAGTATCATAGAAACCTAAATGAAAATAGAAACCCTAGGTTTGTTGACCCATCATCTGCATGGAGAATCCCACCTAGGAGATCTCACCCTCTAGGCTATCACCCTCAGCCTGCATTCTCTTATATTTCCAGTTTTTCTTATGTGAAAAACAAGGGACCCAAGGTTACCTGGGTCCACTCTGTCTAAATAATTGTTTTGCAGGTTAAGGCCTATCCAATCACTCAAAATAAGTGGTATTTGGATAGTGGATGCTCTAAGCATATGACAGGAAACAAAGAGCTTCTGTCAAAGTACAAAGCTAAGCTTGGCCCAAAGGTTATCTTTGGAGACTCCAGCTGTGGTCAGACAGAAGGATATGGCAAGATCACGATTGGAGCTGTTACATTCAAGAGAGTTGCTTATGTCAATGGACTGAAGCATAATCTGATTTCAGTTAGCCAGCTATGTGATGCTGGCTACCAGGTTTCTTTTTCTAACTCCTCTTGCAATATTACTTTAAATAATAATGTTGTTTTAATAGGTAATAGAATAGGCAATATATATTTAGTAGATTTTAATTCATCTCACTCTGAAATCTGCCTGTTTAATGAATTAACCCTTAATAATAATTCTTTATGGCATAAAAGGCTTAGTCATGTAAACCTGAAAAATATATCTAGGTTATCTAAGCACAACCTTGTTAGAGGCTTACCTTCTTGCCCCTACAAGAAGGAGAGTCTATGCAAGGCTTGTCAGCTAGGCAAGCAAACCAAGAACTCATTTAAATCTGTAAATAAAAGTGATTCTCCTAGAATCCTGTATTTATTACATTTGGACCTTTTTGGCCCAATAAATGTACAGAGTTTAGGAGGGAAGTATTACACTTTAGTAATTGTAGATGACTTCTCTAGGTTCAGTTGGGTTTTCTTTTTGAGAACTAAGTCTGATAACTTCAAAGCCCTTACAGACTTTCTACTTTGTGTGCAGACTGAGTACTCTACTCATGTGGCCTTGATCAGAAGTGATCATGGTACTGAGTTTGACTCTCTTCTCATGCAAGAATTCTGTGAGAGAGAAGGTATCAAACATAGCTTCTCAGCTCCTAGAACTCCCCAACAAAATGGGGTAGTTGAAAGGAAGAATAAAACACTAATTGAAGCTGCTAGCACATTGTTGGCAGATGCTAACATGCCTCTATCCTATTGGGCAGAAGCTGTTAGTACAGCCAACTATGTCTTGAATAGAAGTTTGATACACAAACTTAAGTGTAAAACTCCTTATGAGTTGCTTAAAGGAAAGAAACCAAAAATTAATTACTTTAGAATTTTTGGCTGTATTGTGTATATTCATAATAATAATAAAGAATATATTAGAAAATTTGAAGCAAAAGCTTCAATGGGAATTATGCTTGGATATTCCCAAGTAAGCAAAGCTTATATGGTTTATAACAAATCAACCTGTAAGATAGAAGAATCTGTGCATGTGACTTTTGATGAGTCTCAGATGTTTTACAAGGAGAAAGAAAATTCTCCTTCATCTAGTTCTGTGCAGGTACATGATGCCCCTAAAGAAATCCTTCAACTTTCAACTCTTTAGATCACTGAATCAGACAGTGATGAAGACATTGCTGAAGCTGTTGAAGCTGTTGTTGGTCCACCAACAGTAGATCAAATTCCTCCTGAGGAATTAATCCCAACTGTTGCTGAAGATCACATCCCACCTGCTGATATTGTCACACTTAGAGATCACCCCACATCTCAAGTGATTGGAGACTTATCAGCTGGTGTGCAAACAAGACATCAATTAAGACAGGATGTGATGCATGCTTGTTTCCTCTCACAGGTTGAGCCCTCACCTTTAAAGATGCAGAGCTAGATCCCCACTGGATCATTGCAATGCAAGAGGAACTCAATCAGTTTGAGAGATGTAAAGTTTGGACTTTGGTTCCAAGACCTAAAGGCCAACTGATCATAGGCACCAAGTGGGTGTATAGAAACAAGTTAGATGCAAATGGAATAATAGTAAGAAATAAAGCTAGGCTTGTAGCTCAGGGCTACAGACAGGAGGAAGGTATAGACTATGACCAAACCTTTGCTCCTGTTGCAAGGCTAGAAGCAATAAGGATCTTCTTGGCCTATGCAGCCTACATGAAGTTTAAGGTGTTCCAAATGGATGTCAAAAGTGCATTCCTAAATGGTGAGCTTAAGGAAGAGGTGTTTGTTGAACAACCACCAGGGTTTGTTTCATCAACTCAGCCTTCTCATGTTTTTAAGTTGCAAAAAGCTCTTTATGGACTAAAGCAAGCTCCTAGGGCCTGGTATGAGACCTTAGCTAGTTTCCTGTTAGAGCACAACTTCACTAGGGAGTAGTTGATAGAACCCTTTTCGTTAAGCATCACAAGGACACAATCCTGTTAGTTCAGGTGTATGTAGATGATATTATCTTTGGCTCCACTGATCCCAAACTTGCAAAAAGTTTTCCAACTTGATGCACTCTAAGTTTGAGATGAGTAGCATGGGTGTGCTGTCTTACTTTCTTGGTCTCCAAGTTAAGCAAGATGCTGATGGTATCTTCATCTCCCAATCCAAATATGCCAAGGAATTGGTAAAGAAATTTGGGATGGCTGATGCTTCAGCAATGCCTACACCCATGGCTACTAATGTAGTTATTGATTCTGATGATCACGGCAAGCCAGTTGATCAAAAGAATTATAGGGCCATTGTTGGTTCCCTATTATATCTAACTGCAAGTAGGCCAGATATAATGTTTGCTACATGCCTTTGTGCTAGATTCCAGGTCAACCCCAAGGAATCTCATCTGATTCTTCTAAAAAGAATCCTGAGATACCTGAAAGGATGTCCAAATCTAGGACTTTGGTACCCAGCTGAGTCAGAGTTTGAATTAATTGGATATTCTGATTCTGACTATGCTGGTTGCAGAGTTGACAGGAAGAGCACCTCAGGAACTTGCCAGTTCCTGGGAGAGAGATTGGTCTCTTGGTTCTGTAAGAAGCAGGCTTCTGTCTCAACTTCAACTGCAGAGGCTGAATATATAGCTGCTGCTAGTTGTTGTTCACAGATCCTGTGGATTCAAAACCAGCTTGTGGATAATGGTTACTCACACAAGAACACCAAGATCATGTGTGATAGTACCAGTGCTATCTCAATTGCACAAAATCCAGTGCACCACTCTAGAACGAAGCACATTGAGATTAGGCACCATTTCCTGAGAGATTGTGTGGAAAAGAACAAGATCTGTCTTGAGTTCATATCCACTGAGTTTCAGAGAGGTGATATATTCACCAAGCCTTTAGATGAACAGAAGCATCTGTTCTTTTTAGTCCAACTAGGCATGATCAATGGACGAGACTAAGTGTGACGATATCTGCCTATGTTGAGGTCTGCTTGAAGATCGTCGAACGATGATCGAAGATCGTCGAATGGATTGAGCCTATCGTCGACCTCTGGTTAATGATAGCTTATCTGTTTGAAGATCGTCGATCGACGTTCGACCATCGTCGAACAGGCTGAGCTCATCGTCGATCTCCGGACGACGACAGCCTGTTGGTTGAGAAGCCAGAAATAGTCGAACGATTGTCCGACTACTCTGCTTCTGAGCCGATCGTCGAACGGCCGTTCGACTATCGGTTCAAGATCTTTTTAAATAGACCGACTATATCCGGTTCAATATAAAGCCGATAGTCGACCTAGGTTAAAAGATCTGTTGCTTTATCGTCGACGGAACGTGCCCTTTCGCATTCTGCTTTCCCGCTTGCGATTTTCTGCCGCTCCGTCCCCTTCGTCTTCCTCCTCCTTCTCGCGTTTCTCCAGCGATTCAATGGCGATTTCCCCAGCTGTTCTAGCCGTCGTCAAGTTCGATGCAGGATTCAGTGTAGATTTTGAAGCTTTCAGCAGTTGCGATGCCGGCATAGTGGAAGTTCTCCAGCTCTGCAAAGATCAAGGTTTAGAGAAGCTGATGTCTGAAAGGATCAAGATTAACATTCCAGAAATAAAAGAATGGGCTTTCACGTCGTCTTCCACAGACGAATCGATGATCGGTACCATCGGCGGAGTAGAAGTTATCCTGACTCCGGCCATTCTTTCTGATGTTTTCGGTTTAGTTATTGGTGATGAAGATTATGAGCAAGATGCTCAGGAGTTCGGAAGGATGCTCGTCGAGCTGGGACATGCCGAGGGCATTCCCACCAAGCTGCTCAAGGTAAACTTTCCCTTCAAGATCAAGTTCCTCGCTGAGGTCGTCGGAAAAGTGCTTCTGGGCAAGCATTCTGCCCATGATAACATAACAAGGCAGCAGTTCGCACTTAAGTGTGCATTAGTTAATCGGAAAAGGATCGATTGGGCTGCAGTTCTGTTTGATTTAATCAGGAAGAAGACAGGAAAGAAGGAAGTCACCCTGGGAAGGGTTATTGGAATTTTCCTGAAGGAGAAATTCCCCAGCTGCTGAGTTCTGCCGCAACTACCATCAATGCCAGCAAGAAGATGGATCCCCATCTGTTCTCAAAGTGGAAGAGGACATTCGTGAAATCTGCTCCAGCGCAATCTGAGGACACAAGGACTGCTTCAGTCGCTCCTCAACCTAGTGAAGCTGGCTCAGCTCTCCCTTCCTCCTCCTCTGCTTTGCCGTCTGCCTCAGTTGAAGTACCATCAACTTCAGCTGAGGTACGACCTTCTTCTTCTACTGCACCTGAAACAACTATGGTTGTTCCTCTGTCTCCTCCAGCCTCTCCTCTACCTGCTCATCTGGCTAGGATATCTGCTCCTAGTTTTGATTTGCTAGGATCAGAGAGATTCCCTACTCCTCCTGTATCTCCTCATGCATCTCCCGTTAATTCACCAGTTCATTCTCCATCCCCTGCTCCCTCTCCTGCTCCATCTCCAGTTCGATCCCCTGTCCCCATTATTTCTCATCCCAGCTCATCTACCATATCTGCTGCTGCTCCATCCACCTCTAATCCATCATCTTTTGAAATCTCTCCTGAGATTATCATTCGCATCGTGGAGCTGATTACCCCGTCAATCAAAACCATGATTGACGAGGCAATCGCTCCCCTTGCTGCCTCTATTGACCGTTTAACTGCCTCCATCCAATCCATTTCCAAATCAGCTGAGCCATCTTCCTCTAGGGGCCTGGTTTCAGTAGCTACTGAAATCAGGCAGGGGGAGATGTTCAATGAAGATGTCTCAGATCTTCCTGCTTCCCCTCCAGCTGAAATAGAGATAGCTCCAGATGTTGTCTTATCTGTCCAGCCAGAATCTGCCCAAGTTGAGCCAGAAGAAGTTCCAGATGTTGTTATGTCTGTTCAGGAAGAGACAGCTCCTGCTGAGAAAGAGATTGTTCCAGCTGAGGATGTGGTAACTCCAGCTGAGGAAGAGAGTGCTCCAGTTAAGCAAGTTGTAGCTCCAATTTTGACTGAGAAAGAAATATCAGATGGAATATTGCTATCAGAAATTGCAGTGAAAGTATGCTTAGAAGATCTAACATCTCCTGTGATAGTCAGATTCCTGGAAGGAATTATTACTTCTTATCTGAATGAATGCTGGGAGATGGTTAAATATGAAGGTAACGCTTTCATTCGCTTTGTTGATGAGTCTATTAATTTGATAGTCTGTGAATACCTTGAAGGTATGATTCAAGTTTATTTAGCAGATCTGTATTCGTAATTTTACAGATATTATTAAAGATGATTTAACTGCTCAAATCATAGCAGTAGTTTCTGTGGCTGACCCAAGTATTCCTGCTACTCAAGTAGACCCTGAGGTGGAATCCTTCTTAGATAATAAAGAAGAGGAGTCTGAGAAAGAGGAAGTCAAAGTTGACTCTCCAGTTCTGAGTATGGAAGAAGCTAAAGCAAGAGCAGCATGGGACTTAAGAGTTTTATCTTTAAAAGAAAAAGAGAAAGATTTGCAATTTGAGAAGTCATCCATCTGGGATGACTCTCCTGGTTTTAGATTTAGACTCCCTTCTGGCTTTGGATGCCATGGAAGAAGAAAGGGAGAAATCTGCTTCAAAGCTTAAAGAAAAGGCTGTCTCAGAAGCCTATGATCCCTATGAGAACCCTCCATCATCCCATTCTGATGATGATGATGATTCAGATTTGTCTGAAAAGTCAAAGAAAAGGAAATCTGCTGCAAAGAAAAGAAAAGCTCCTCCTCCTCCTCCTCCAAATAAGGATAATGACATTCCCTATTATATTTTGAAGGGCATTGACCCCAAATCTAAAGATTTTCAGCATTGGATGAGGTTTTCGAAAAATCAGCAAAAAGAAAGGAAGAGAACTAAGAGGTATGACTGTCCAGTCTCCAGATGGACTCCCAAAGGTCCTCCTCCACCTCCAGGTGCAGGAGCCTCTGGGAATCTACCTGCTAATCAATCTGCAGCCTATGGAAAATCTGCGTCTGCTCAGCACCAACCAAGACAAGGTCATCAAAGTTCGCAAAGCAAATCATCTTATGGATCTCAAAGACCAATGAAGGAGGTTGTGGCCCAAAGACCAACCTTTTTCCCCACCTCCTTCTCCAGTTCAATCTAAGAAAAGTGTTTCAAAAGGTAAATAGTTTACAGTGTTTTAAACCTTCTAGCAAGTCCCTTCTGCTAAGTTTTCTAATGTCTTATCTAGATATAATAGCTGAAGCTGCTTCTCTAGAGCCCATATATGAAAATCCTGAGCTCGATCCTAATTTAGGATGGCTCGCTTTCAAGAGCTTGTAGGAGCAGCCCAAATAAGAAAAGCAAGAGCCGAAGGTAAAGATACGTCTGGCTTTACTACTATGTCAGAGTACAGAAAGAAAGAATTTGAGAAATTCTAAGTCAATCCTGAGATATTTGATCCAGCAAAGTACATGGAAAAACATCCTGAAGCTGTTGTCCCCAGAGCTACAGAACTAAAGATCATTGGGGCTCAGGATCTGAAGATATCAAAGAAGGAATCAGATGACCCTCTTCGAAAAATTTCTTTGTCTCTAGTTCTTCTGATCCATTACCTGACCCTAAAGATTCTTGATAGTTTGATTAAACTGCTGTGTTATATTTATTTATCTGATTGATAATCTGCCAGTTTATTGCTATCTATCTGTTGAAATTATTTTGTTTATTTTATTGCTAGCTGTTTTAGTTTTTGAGAGACTTAACTCAAATAGGGGGAGATTGTTGGTACCCTAGTTTGTTTTGAGTTTAGTCTTCTCCTTTGTGCTCCTTGACCCAAGAAATATCTATGGTCAATGGTTAGGAGTCTAGCTGTAGAGTCCTCGCTTTTCCAAATTGAGAATTTGGTTAAGTAGGTTTTTCGTTCGACCATAGTCGAACGCCGTTCGACTATCGTCTATCGACTGATCGACGATCGTCTATCAGTTGGTCGACGCCTTGGTCTGCGCTGATAGTTCGACTATCTGTTGATAGTTCGACTATCTGTTCTGCGCTGATAGTTCGACTATCTGTTGATAGTTCGACTATCTGTTCTGCGCTGATAGTTCGACTATCTGTTGATAGTTCGACTATCTGTTCTGCGCTGATAGTTCGACTATCTGTTGATAGTTCGACTATCTGTTCTGCGCTGGTAATTCGACTATCTGTTGATAGTTCGACTATCTGTTCTGTGCTGGTAGTTCGACTATCTGTTGATAGTTCGACTATCTGTTCTGCGCTGGTAGTTCGACTATCGGTTGATAGGTCGACTATCTGTTCTGCGCTGGTAGTTCGACTATATGTTGATAGATCGACTATCTGTTTGTTTTGATAGTTCGACTATCTTTTGATAGATCGACTATCTGTTTTCTGAGGTAGGTCGACTATCTGCTTGATAGCTCGACTATCTCTGTGCGCTTGATAGCTCGACTATCTGTCCTAGATAGATCGACTATCTGGTAGTTCGACTATCTGTCCTGATAGTTCGACTATCTGCTGCGGTAGCTCGACTATCTGTTTGATAGCTCGACTATCTGGATCGGTCGACTATCTGCCCGGTAGTTCGACGATCTCCTGGCGTCGTTCGACGATCTTCGAAGGTCGTTCGACGTTTTCTGTCTGCCTTTGGATTTTGTATTTATTTATTATATTTAATTATTTAATACATTTTCTGGCACGATATTTTAAGCTGTTGATAAAGTTTCCAGGCATTATTTGCTCTATTCTTATTGCCTGAGTTAAAATCTTTTAAGATAAAGTTGTTTGTCTTATTAGCTGTCTATTTAAATTACTTTATCTGCTGTCAGCCCCTTTATAGCCGTTAGACTGAAAAGTCTTCTTTTGCTATAAAGAGATAGTTTCTGATGTGACTTTATTTAGTCTATCTGATTATTTGATTTAAGCCTGCAGCTTCTTAGAAAGAGATTTATTCCTTTTTATGGAATGTTTTGCTGCAGAAATATTTCTGTCTTCTTGATATTTACAGCCCAGGTCTCAAGGCTTAGAAGAAGACAAACAATTCAAATGGAAGAGAGCCGTTGCTTGATGATGATATAAAAAGAACCCTTTGCAGAAGGATTCAAGCTAGTTAATAGAAGCAAGTGTTACACACATATTCAAAAGCACTCAAGCCTTCATTTAGCTCAAGTTTCCTGCTCTCAGCAAGCTCCATCTAACTGAGAAGTGATTAAGATCTTCATCTCTTCTTCACCTGAGTTCTCCTGCTTTCAGGAAGTTCAACTCAGAGTTTCTTTGAAGAAGAAGAAGAAGAAGAATAGCTGCTTGAAGAGATTTCTTTTTGTTATTTATTTTCTTCTTGTAGCTCTTTCCTTCAGAACTTTCTGAAGAGTTTCTGCACTGAAGCAAGACTTCACCTGGACATCTTGGAGCCAGGGGGAGACTTGATTCTTTAGAGCATTCTAGCTCAGTGCAAGCTTTTTGTGCTTCTCTAATCTATTGTAAAATAGAGAAGACATCTTAACCTTCTTCCCCCTCCTGTACAGGGTTATTACTCCCTTCAAAAGTATCCCTTGGTGGCAGGGCACCTGATCAAAAACCTGTGCTTGGTTTTTAGACACCTGATCAAAAGTCTAAAGGGTTTCTGAATCTACCTGAAGCAGATTCTGTTGGTGGCAGGGCACCTGATCAAAAACCTGAGTGGATTCCTACCGTGTGGGTAGAAGAGTGGACGTACCCAAGTTGTTTGGGGAACCACTATAAATTTCCTTGTGTCGTCTGTATTCAACTGTTTAATTCATGTACTGTGGCTGTGAATAGTTATAACTAGGTTGCTAGTTGCTGTTTAGGTTTTCCAAGCTTTAACTGTAATTACAGTTAGCTTGTGTTTGCACATCACTTGTGTTAGGCTTTAAGGTTAAATCAAAATCTATAATCTCTTCATTCCGCACTTCACTCCAAGGGAGTTGGGTAGACAGTTAAGTTTTGTATTGTGCAATATTTGATTACTCTATTCACCCCCCCTCTAGAGTAGTATCTATCCCTTCACTTTCAAATTCAATGAAGAGTTAGAATAGAATGCAAAAACTTCCTTCTTTAATGTCCTTGTTGGTGCAGAAACGAGATAATCAAGTCTAGCGTCTTGGATTAGGTCCACAACTGCCTTGATTTCAGGTTCAGCATTGTTGAACGCTTCTCGGACAAGCTAATAACCTTCATTAATATTGTTGTCCATCTTAGGCGCCATTGGAGATGAAAGAAGCGGAAGTTGAAGAAAAAGAAGAGGAATTTCATGTCGACACTGATGGTTTAGTCTCGAGATTTCTGAGAGCGTAGTCGAAAAGGTCTCTTTTTCTCCTATTTATAATTTTCTAAATAGGGTAGGTCAAAACGCTCGCAAAAATTAGGGTTTCGTATGTCGACACAAGTTTGTTTGTGTGACACTGACTGCTAAAGTTTCGACAGAGAGTTTATAGTCTCGACAACTCTATGTGTCGACACTAACTTCTATGTGTCGAAACAGACTGTTAAGGTCTTGACACATATAACTTGTTTTGACATATATTTTACTTAGTCATATGTTGAGTAGAATTTTTCTTAACCTATCATCCTATTCCAGGTTCAACATGCTTAATTCAATTTTAAAATAATTGAATTTACTTTCATCTAGAGGTTTAGTGAATTTGTCAGCTACTTGTTTATTAGTAGAAACAAACTCTAGACTTATGTCCTCTTTCCCAACATGTTCTCTAATAAAATGGTACCTAATTTCAATGTGCTTTATTTTGCTATGTGAAACAGGGTTTCTAGCAATTGATATATCACTTGTAGAATAACAATATAATGGAGTTCTACTTATCTTGATGTCATAATCTTCAAGTTGATGTTATATCCACAATAATTGAGCACAACAACTCCTAGCTGCAATATATTCTAACTCTGCTGTGGATATTACAACACTTGTCTACTTTTTGCTGCTCCATGACTAATGAGTACAATTATGATAGGCTTTTTACTATCATAATTGTAATCATGTCCACTTTTTTTTACCCCTCTATGTTGTAATTGCGCGAGAATAATTAAGAATTGGTATTATCATGAATAGAAGAGCACAGTTTGGAGTTTCTATTATTTCAAGTTTTGAAATATTTATTATTCATTCATTTTTTAAATGCAGGTATTGCAAATCAGTGGAACAAAAAGTCTTGGAGCAAACAGAGGAGTTCACGAATTTAACATGGTTGATGATAGGACAAGAATTTGGCGCACACGGGTGGGAACACGCCCCTGTCCCTACCCGTGTCCTATTCGTGATGGATCAGAAGATTTGGAAGAAAAAGACAGAGCACCACATGGGTGGGAACACGCCCGTGTGCCCACCCGTGTCCTTTTCGTGATAATTTCAAGCTCTGTTGCCAACACACCCGTGTGCGAAGAACAGGAAGAACAACACAACCGTATCAGCTTGTTGGTCGATCTCTTCCGAATTCGTGGTCAAATTCTTTTGAGAGGTGGCGAGCACGTGTCAGTGCCGTCGTTATAACACTTATTTTGAACTCAAGATTGTCCACTTAGGAATGTAAATACACTTGTTTGTTGAACTTGTGTATTCTTTTTGTATGGTTGCCGTTTTCATTGGTCGTTAACCTGTGTATTTTACACATATAGGTGACCAGAAGTGTGGCGGATCAATCCGAACCACAACGTTCTGTTGAGAGTGCGGCACCAGCCGAGGTGCCCACAACTCCACCATCCGCTGAAACAGTCCGTCTCATCACGGAAACGGTGCTTGCGGTGATGAATGCTCAGCAGGCGGGGCAGGCACGTCTTGCAGTGGTGCCAACGCAAGCTGGGATACGGTAAGAATCGGTAGAAGCCGAAGTTGATCCGCGGGTAGCAGATCAACAATGGAAGCAATTCTTGAGCTTCAACCCTCCGCAGTTTCATGGGACGGGTACACCGGCCCAAGCAGAGGATTGGCTTGCAAGAGTCAAGAGGATTATGAGAGCTATCAAGGTTGAGGAGGAACAGAAAGTTATGTTAGCCACTTTCCTACTGGAAGGAGAGGCGCGATTGTGGTGGGATGAGATTGAAATGCATCACTTGGCTGGCAGGCAATTGGCAGAGGTTACAATGGATGAATTTTCTCGATTGTTCTTAGCACAACATATGCCGATGCAGCAAAGGATATCGATGGAAATGGAATTTCAAAGGTTAGCACAGGGAGATCGAAGTGTGGATGACTACCTGCATGAGTTCACCCGGTTGGGAGGATATGCGGGCACGATCTTCGCCGAAGAAGAGCGTAAGACTAGTCGATTTTATGCGGGACTGCGAGATGAGCTGCGGTATTTGCTCTTGAGTTCTGTGAGTCAGGTATTCCAAGCTTTAGTCTGTACGGCTCGTTCTTTAGAGACGGACATGAAACGGGGGCAAGCAAAGGGAAACTTGGTTGTTGTGAAGCCAGAGTTTAAGCCGCCGCGTCCGGACAAGTTTGGCTACCGAAAGAGATGGAACAAGAAGTCTAAGTCTTCTGGACAAGCTCCTTCTGCGACTGTGATGGATACATCTGGGTATGGATCTCGTGCTTGTTTTACGTGCGGGAAGGTTGGACACTTCGCATGTGAATGTCGATTTGGTCCTCCAAAGGGTGACAAGAAGACGGGAGCGTCTTATGCGGAGAAGGGGAAGGCTGTGGTGGAGTCTTCTACCTTGCACGCGCAGCCCAGGGTCTTCAACCTTGGACAACAGGAGGCCATTAAGCAGGCGGATGTCGTCATAGGTGCGCGTAGATTTTAATGTTGCTCTCGTGTACAGAACACCGTAAATCCTTTGGCACACTCGGGTCTGCTGCCGCTAATAGGGACGCACGAACGCAAAGATTCAGTTCTTTGCGCGTCGTGGTCTAAACCTGGGACGGAGTCATTCTGATGTGGGTATGCCTCCCCGATCGGTGATCGGGGCGAGGGAAAAACGTACCCCAGGTACTCGCATTTTAGCAAAAGGAGACTATCCAGCGAGTCTTCATTGGAATCAGGATCTGAAAGATGAAAATCTAGTCAGATTCGACATAGTCTGTTCAGTTGGCTTTTTAGAAAGCTCTTTCGTCGCCTATCGGCTCACATTCTTTTCTTCCTCGCCTTCAAGCTTTCTAAGCATTCCCTACGCCAACCATTAGCTTTCCAATCGTCTAAGGTTAAGGTCCTCTTTCTGTCTACCTCCTGGCGTAATCCGGAGCAAGGAATGGATTCTCTTTGAGAATTAGAGTAATCGTCAGCCAGGGAAGGGGAGTTTCATAGGTGAAACCCACGTGTCTAGCCGTTCGATGCGGCCCCTATTCCTTATAGGAATTCTTGGCCCCAACCCATTTACCACCTCTCATCCCAGATCTGTCTCTTCCTGCATTTGTCTTTCATTTACGCTATTTGAAACTCACATATGAAGTCAAATCAGAATGTGTTGTTATGATGTGTTGTGCTTGCTTTAATTGTAATGTTATAGGGTTTGTCCTTATACGAGAGTATCCGGCGCGAGCACTGTTCGACACAGGTGCTTAACATTCGTTTCTGTCTGAGGACTTTGTCTTTCGTGTTGGGGTGCCGATCCGACCACGACAGACAGTGTAAAGGTGTTGTTGCCTAACGGATGTTTGATGTGCGCGGATCGATCTTGCGGTCTTGAGGTCAAAATAGGAAGTCGGGAGTTCAAGGTGGAAACATTAGTATTGCCGATTAAAGAGTTTGATATAATCTTTGGTATGGACTGGCTTTCAGAGCAGCGTGCCTGTATAGATTGTACTTCAAAAGAGGTCACACTTGGGCAAAATACCGAACAAGAGACCAAGTTCATTGGTATGCAAGGGATGAGTGGGATGTTGTTATCCGCTCTCCAAGTTGTTAAGGCAGTTCGGAAGGGTGCGGAGTTGTTCTTCACACTCATAGAGGCGGTGGCGCCGAAGGCCAGTGTGAGTGAAGTGCCGATTGTGTCGGAATATGCGGATGTGTTTCCAAAGGACCTTCCGGGGTTACCTCCCCAAAGGGAAATCGACTTCGCTATCGAGCTGGTGCTGGGTGCAAAACCCGTGGCCCGTTCGCCGTATCGGGTAGCGCCAAAAGAAATGGCCGAATTGAAAGTTCAGTTGCAAGAGTTGTTCGAGCAGGGATACGTACGCCCAAGTATGTCACCTTGGAGCGCGCCTGTTCTTTTTTTGAAAAAGAAAGACGGTGGTTTGCGATTATGTATTGATTATCGCGAACTGAACAAGCTGACGGAGAAAAACAAGTATCCAATTCCACGGATCGATGACTTGTTCGATCAGCTAGCAGGCTCAACCGTCTATTCGAAGTTGGATTTAAAGTCCGGGTATTACCTGTTGCGGATTACGGAAGGTGACATTCCCAAGACAGCGTTTGGCACACGCTATGGTCATTATGAGTTCACAGTGATGCCGTTCGGCTTATGTAATGCGCCTTCGGTATTCATGGATCTCATGCATCGAACGTTCCGCGAATACCTAGATCTATTTGTGATTGTGTTTATTGATGATATCCTGGTATACTCACAATCGGAGGAAGATCATGCACACCACTTGCGATTAGTATTGCATACCTTGCGAAGGAATAAGCTGTATGCCAAGTTCTCTAAGTGTGTGTTCTGGCTCTCGTCGGTGGCTTTTCTAGGCCATGTGGTAAGTGGAGAAGGCATAGCGGTGGATCCGGCTAAGATAAGTGCCATTCGTGATTGGCCAGTGTTGTCTTCGGTGGCTGAAGTCAGGAGTTTCCTTGGACTGGCGGGCTACTATAGACGGTTCGTGGAGAACTTCTCCCGGATTGCTTTGCCTCTGACTACGTTGACGAGAAAGGACCAGAAGTTTGTTTGGACGCCGGAGTGCGCACGAGCTTTTGATGAGCTGAAAAATCGTTTGACCACAGCGCCCGTTTTGACGTCGCCATGTGGTACAGATGGATTTGAAATATACAGCGATGCGTCAAGAAGCGGCTTAGGCTGCGTTCTCCTGCAATTTGGCAAGGTGATCAATTATGGTTCACGCCAATTGAAAGTGCATGAGTGTAATTACCCCATCCATGATTTGGAGTTGGCGGCGGTGATCTTTGCGCTAAAGTTGTGGCGGCATTATCTTTATGGCGTGAAAGTGGATATTTATACAGATCATAAAAGCTTAAAGTATCTGCTTGATCAAAAAGAATTGAATATGCGACAAAGGAGGTGGATGGAATTCCTTGAGGATTATACCTTCGACATTCACTATGTTCCCGGGAAGGGAAATGTGGTCGCTGATGCCTTGAGTCGGTGGACTCCGGTACGGGCAAATTGGTTACGGATACATGATGAGCGGTTAATCCAGGAGTTAGAAGCTTTGGAGATATCTTGTGTGGAAAGAGATTCTTCAACTGTTGCATGCGTGAACTGGTTGGAGGTTCAATATGACCATGCTGACAGGGTTCGGCGGGCAACGGATTTGGTTGAAAGTCTCCAACGCTATGCAAAAGAGGGGTCTGGTGATCAATTCTCCTGGGATGACGGTTTATTACGAAAGGATGGCCGATTGTGCGTCCCTAGTGCGGGTAAATTGCGAGAGGGATTACTATATGAAGCACACTTTACAAAGTATTCAATTCACCATGGGAGCACAAAATGTACAAGGACATGAAGAAACTGTTCTGGTGGCCTGGTTTAAAGGACATAGCCGAGTATGTGGCTAAATGTCGCACTTGTGCTTTGGTAAAGGCATAATGTCAACGGCCGAGTGGTTTCCTGAAGTCGTTGCCGGTTCCACAATGGAAGTTTGAGGATATTTCTATGGATTTTGTGCACGGATTGCTGAGATCTCAGCGTGGCCATGACTCAATCTGGGTGATTGTAGACTGGTTGAAAAAGGTGGCTCACTTTATCCCGAACAAGCGGGACGATTCTGTGGAAACGTTGGCAAAGCTCTATGTGGAGCAGATTGTTCGATTGCATGGTGTTCCCCGGAGCATCGTAAGTGACCGAGATGGGCGCTTTACTTCGAAAGATTGGAGTTAGTTCATCAGATGTTGGGCACGAAGTTAGCATTCAGTACGGCCTTTCACCCGCAAACGGATGGCCAAACTGAACGAACCAACAGAACGATGGAGGATATGCTCCGTATGTGCGCCCTGGACTTCAGTAAGAATTGGGAAGAGCATCTTGTTATGGTGGAGTTTGCCTATAATAATAGCCATCAAGCGAGTATAGGCATGGCCCCGTTTGAAGCGCTGTATGGTCGGAAGTGTCGTACACCGCTAGCTTGGGCAGAAACTGGCGAGAATAAAATTTTAGGCAAAAAGGAAGTCGAGGATGCTACCTCAACAATACGCTCTATTCGAGAGAGGCTCCTAATAGCCCAGGATCGGCAAGCCAAATATTACAATGCTAAGCATCGGAACGTGGAGTTCGCGGTGGGTGACTGGGTCTATTTAAAGATTAAGCCCTTCAAAGGTGTATCTTGGATTCGGCGGTTGAAAAAGCTAAGTCCGCGATACCTTGGTCCATTTGAAGTGGTGGAGCGAGTTGGGGAAGCCGCCTATCGGCTAGATCTTTCATCAGAATTGAGTGGATTGCATGATGTGTTTCACATCTCGGTGCTACGGAAAGCAATCAAGGATCCAGCTCAAGTAGTTAGCAACGATCGAGTGCCGGTTGAGTATGGGCTAACAACAAAGGTGAAGCCTATACGGATCGAGGATCGAGCCGAGAAACAGTTGCGGAACAAGGTGATCGGGATGGTCAAAGTCCGATGGGACAATTGTGGCCGTGAAGAGCTAACATGGGAGCGCGAGCAGACCATGCAAGCCGAGTTTCACGAGTTATTTTCGTAACTTGTTTGCTCGTTATATATGTAATAGAAACATATAACTATTTTGTTATTTTTTTCTCCCTATTATCTGCAAATTTCGGGACGAAATTTTATTAAGGGGGGGGAGGGTTGTAACACCCCAAAAAGACTCAAAGTTGGAATTGAGGTGCAGGTTGCTTAACACAGCTTGGTACACGGGCGTGTCCCAGGGCGTGTCGGGGTACACGGCCTGGGACACGGGCGTGTCCCATGGCGTGTTCAGGTTAGTCGACGATCGGAGGTCGACGATAGTCGAGCCTGGGACACGGCCTTCGACACGGGCGTGTCCCAGGGCGTGTCACTCAATAAAATGTCGTATCGAGTCAGAAATGTACACGGCCCGGAACCAAGGCTTGAACACGGCCATGTTAGTTTTGACACGGGCGTGTCAGAGGGCGTGTGCCTACCCGTGTACTGCTCTGACTGGATTTAACGCTCGTTGAGTATCGTGTAATAGGTGTGACACGGGCGTGTCACATGACCGACACGGGCGTGTCAGGTTCGACACGGGCGTGTCGATTCCCGTGTTCTGGTAATTTTTAGTCGGTGCGAGTGCCGCGTGTGCCGCTTAAGGGTACACGGCCTGTGACACGGGCGTGTCACAGGATGTGTCGGCCAAAAAGATCAATATTTTGGGGCAGATCTGGGCCGTTCATTTTCCTTAAAGAGGATCCTGTGGCTGGTGATCATTCCTGGGCTGATAAGGCCGGGAAAGGAGGAGAAGAAGGCTCATTTCTTAAGTTCTACTCTCTTTCTAACTTTTAAGAGAGAGGTGAGAGCAAGGTGAGGAAGAAGAAGTGGAGTCCGGCTGCCGGTGGAGCTACGGTGGTCCAAATCGCGAGCCGAGTTCGGAGCTGCGAAGGCAACGCTGCTGCAAAGGCTTTCATCCGTCTCAAATTTCTCTCCATGGCTCCGAAGCGAACTACTAGGGTAACGATTTCCTGCATAGACATGTGAAGTCCTTAATTCCTATATTGCATAGGGAAAACCCTTCCCCGCGAGTGTGTGGTGGGTTGTGGCGTCCCTGAGGGTAGATATGTGAAGTCCCCCTTATTAGAATCCGGAATTGGAGTACGGATCTAGGCATGCTGTGTGAAGCCCATCTGGACATGGTCTGGATTGGTGATACTTGTTTGCATATCGGAGAAGACTCCGTGATTCTTGCTTGTAGGCATGATGGGTAAAGTACTGGAGGAAGTCCAGGAAATATTGAGAGTTGGACTCTCTTGTAGCCGTGAGTTGCTACTTTATATGAGGTTGAGCCGTGGGGCTGCAACTAGGAAACGTGGAACGGGCAAGGTGAAGCTGTACCCGCGTCAGTCCAGGCGTGAGTCTGACGATGTGAGCAACGGGAAAGGTGGATTTGTACCCGCGTTATGGTTGTCTAACCTTGGGTGCTTAAGGCCCTGTTAGGATCACATAGCGAGAGTCGACGGCCTGTGAGCCGATCAGACTAGAATGCTCATATTGAACCGTTATGTCTGGGACCTCTGAACGGTGGTGTGGCCGTGGAAATACGGAACACGGATAATGTGCCCTGAGTGCACGGAGCGTCGGGCCGTCGTGCCGGCGTTTGTGATATGTGACTGTGTGGGCGTGCACGTCTTGCTTAAATTGCTATATATATCATGTTGGAAGACTGCTATGCAGGGATGGAATTCCGCTGCTCCGTGCCAGGGGCAGGGTCGTTATAATTGGTCAGCTGAATGCTGACCGTTGCCCTGTTTGCCACCGCTTGGTGGATTGGTTCTTATAGGTACTGGAGGTGCTGGTCCGAGCGGGACTTAGCGGGCTGAAGCCCAAAGCTGTGATGCTGCCCTCGAAGGTATTGTTTTGTTTCTTTTGTTCATGTGTGGCCGGCCTGCGTGCCGATGTTTGTAATCCACACTCTTGTTAAGAGAAACTGTTGTAAGGCCTTAAGGCCAAACTCTTGTGATGTTTATATATATTCCTAAGTTTTAGTGGACAATGTTATTTATCTTGAGTTCAATAATTCAACCGTGAAGCTTCCGCTAGAATGCTCTGTGTTAGGATGCGTGGTTATGATATTATTTCGTAGCGTCTCCGCCTGTTGGTGGAATATGGTGTGGGGCCCCGGCCGGACCCTCTATTATATTCTTCTTGTCGGGTAGAGGTGTTACAATTTATATGTTCATATTTAGGTGTTATTTCTCTTTGTATTCAAATTGCATGATCGAGAGATATGTCGTTTGGATAATTGTGATATGGATAAATGGATTCATGGTATTTTAGAGATAAGATTTCATGAATTTCTGTATTAGATAGGGTACTTTATTTTAATGCAAATTTGAGGGTTGTAAATTGTTCGAGAGAAAATTTACTCAACTTTGGTTTATATTTTGAATTGCTCGAAAGAGAATTTGATAAATGTTTAACCCTTACAATACAACGAATTTGATAATCTTATTATTGCGTAATTACATAGAATTGAATTAATGAGATATTATTTACATGTGAATGCTCTTAGGCTTTCGACTTTTTATCATCTTTAATCCTCCAATGTTTCTTTATCCAAGTAGTCATAGTTAGGTTAATCTAGGTTAAAAATCAATTTTAATTATAGGTATGATAATAGAGTGAGGGTGAGTATGAGTATTTGAAAATACCCTGTGGAATACGACACGAGATGTAGATTTCTCCTATACTATCATTGAGAGGTGCATTGGCCTGAAAGTTAAATCAATCTAGCTTATGCCCATCTACATAGTTTATACTAGAGTGTAGAATGAATCCGCATCAAGTTATACTTTGAAACCATCAAGTTTTTGGCGCCATTGCCTGGGACTTATTTTCAATATTTTGAATGCTTAAACTCTATTAATCTACCAATTTTTGATTACTAACAAATAATTGTAAATTAGTTTATAGTATAATTATATCGCTTAATCTCTGTTTTGTAGTCTGTTAGTCTATGACCAAGGGGAGAAATTTGGGGCTAGCACCATTTCATCCTGTCCCGGAACGAATTATTCATAGCACTAACCCAAGGGATGTGGGAAGTAATACCATAGATATTTCAAACGGACTTTCAGATGAGGAAACAGTAAACCAAGGAGAGCATCATCCATAAAATTTGGATAACATGACAAACCAGAATGAGCAAACCATGTCTCACTTTGCTATACCTTATATCCAGGGAACTGGGTCAAGCATCATTAGACCACTAATAGTCACCAACAATTTCGAATTGAAGCCTAGTGTTATACAGATGGTTCAACAGTATGTCCAATATGATTGCATACAAGATGAAGATCTCAACACACACTTAGCCGGTTTCTTGGAGATATGTGATACATTCAAAATCAATGGTGTTTCTAAGGATGCCATTCGATTAAGGTTATTTCCGTTTTCATTAAGGCACAAGGAGAAGAAGTGGCTCAAATCATTACCTAGAGGGTCGATTACTACATGGGATATGATGGTTGAGAAGTTTTTAATAAAGTATTTTCCACTGGTGAAGACTATAAAACTAAGGAATGACATCTCTATGTATGTTCAATTGGAATCTGAATCGGTGTATGACACATGGGAATGATTCAAGGATCTATTAAGGAGATGTCCCCATCATGCACTACCTTCCTGGCTTCAGATTCAGACTTTCTACAATGGTCTCAATCCAGCCACTAAATAGATGATCGATGCGGCTAGTGGGGGAACCTTTAACAATCAGACACCTGAAGTGGCTCAACAGTGGATAGAAGACATGGCAATGAATAACTATTAATGGACTACCGTGAGACAAAAGCCTAATAAGCTTGCATGTATGTATGAAGTGGATGTTGTCACTGCCTTAGCTATTCAAGTGGAGAAGCTTCACCAAAAGATGGATAACCTTTTCTTTAGCATCGCCCTCCATGGTACCTCAATAATGGGACCCTTCACTTAGTGGAATGCCTAGTGGTGAACCTCAAGTGCAAGAACATGTTGACTATATCGGTAAAAATACTAGACCTCCTTTCAACCAAGCAAACAACCCTTATAGTTTTTCGTACAATCCTGGATGGAGGAAACACCCCAATTTCTCTTGGGGAGGGAAAGGAAATCAATGTAAGCAACCTGTGTTTGGACAACTACAACAACCGGAGCAAAGGAAGCCAATATTGGAAGATGTACTTACAAAGTTCATACAAACTACTAATGTAGCTTTCCGGAATCAAGAGAGCTCAATTCGTAATTTGGAGAACCAGATTTGTCTGCTCGCAAGGATGGTATCTGAAAGGCAACAAGGAACACTTCTGGGTAATACTGAAACAAACCCAAAGGAGCATGCAAAAGCAATCCAGTTGAGGAGCGGAAAGGAGTTACAAGACCCAAGACTTACAAAGGAAGCACCCCAAGCAGAGTCTAGTGGCGAATCACCGAACGACTTGAATGTGAAACCAATGGATTATCAACCAGCAATACCATATCCAGCAAAACTGAACAAGGAGCACATGGATGCGCAATATGGTAAATTTTTATCTATATTTAAACAATTACATGTTAATTTAACTTTTTAAGAAAACATTCAAATGCCTAAGTATGCTAAATTTCTCAAGGATTAAATTTCAAAAAAAAAGAAAATAGAAGAACATACTTTAGTAACACTTAGTGAAGAATGTTCTGCTATTTTACATAACAAATTACCAAAAAAACTTAAGGATCCCGTTTCATTTTTCATTCCATGTTTAATCGGTGATTTACAAGTGAATAAAGCTTAAGCGGAGTTAGAAGCTTCTATAAACTTTATTCCTTATAAACTATATTTGAAACTATGTCTAGGAGAACTTTGCCCTATTAGAATGAGTATACAACTAGGAGATCAGTCGGTTTAGTATTCTAGAGGAATAGTAGAGGATGTATTGGTTAAGATAGATAAGTTAATACTTCCTATCGATTTTTTTATTCTAAATATGGACGAAAATATCGAAGTGCCACTCATACTAGGTTGTCCATTTTTAGCCACACTTAGAGGTTTTATTGGCGTTTTTGATGGTTAATTAGTTTTGTGAGTAGGGGAAGATGAAGTCAATTTTCAAGTTGGCAATACTATGAAACAATCCTTAGATAATGATGATTATTGTTATTTTTGTCATGGTGTTGATAATTTTTTGACATCTATGAATTCTAATTTATATTATAGAGATCCTTTAGAAATTTGCATCACTAACTGTTATCTAGAAGAAGATAAAAACCAAGACATTGTAGAAAATTTATATATTCTAAATAACCCCGTTTTAATGAATAGAACGATTGAGTATAGTTTGATTACCGAAGGAGATCGTGAAGTTCATAAGAATAATACTAAGGATCCGCCATTAGTAGAAAAAAAATTACTGGATCATCTTGAGTATGTATTCTTTGGAACTAATTCTTCTTACCCAGTTATTATTTCTTCTAATCTTTTTAATACTGAAAAAGCTAAATTAATAACTACGGTGAAGAAATTTAAAGGTGCAATAGCATGGAAAATATTTGATATAAAAGGTATTAACCCTAGATTTTGCACTCACAAAATCGTTTTGGAAGAAAAATATAAACCTTCTATTCAACCGCAATATAGGATAAACCCAAATATGAAAGAGGTAGTTAAGGCTGAGATTATTAAGTTGTTAGATGATTGTATTATATACCCAATTTCAGATAGTTCATGGGTTAGTCCTGTACAAGTTGTTCCTAAGAAGGGTGGTCTAACAGTGGTAGAAAATGATAAGAATGAATTAATTCCAATGCGAACAGTAATAGGTTGGCGTGTCTGTATTGATTATAGGAAGTTAAACGATGCTACTAGGAAAGACCATTTCCCTCTTCCTTTCATAAACCAAATATTAAAACGTTTATCAGGACATTCTTATTATTGTTTTCCAGATGGACATTCTGGATATTTCCAAATTCCCATAGTACTAGAGGACCAGGAGAAAACAACATTTACTTGCCCATTTGGTACATTTGCCTATAGACCTATGCCATTCGGATTATGTAACGCAACTGCTACTTTCAAAAGGTGCATGTTAGCCATCTTTAATGAATATGTTGAAGATATTATGGAAGTGTTTATGGATGATATCACTATTTTTGGTGACTCGTTTGATTTGTGTTTGAATAATTTAGAGAAAGTTCATAGGAGGTGTGAGGAAACAAACCTAGTACTTAGTAGGGAGAAGTGCCATTTCATGGTACAAGAAGGTTTAGTACTTGGCAACAAGATCTCAAGCCATAGAATTCAAGTAGATAGAGAGAAAATAGAAACCATAGAAAAGTTACAACAACCAACCTCCGTTAAGGCAGTGAGAAGTTTCATAGGACACGCTGGATTTTACTGCCGGTTTATTAAAGACTTCCATAAAATTGCTTAACCACTTACTAGGCTTTTAGAAAAAGACACACCTTTTATTTTTTAACAAGAGTGTCTACATGCCTTTGAGTTCTTAAAATAAAGATTAATTAATTCTCCTATTATGATCGCACCTAATTTTACTTAGTCGTTCGAGATCATATGTGACGCTAGCAGTTTTGTAGTAGGAGTTGTTTTAGGACAACGCCGAAATAAACACTTTCACCATATATATTATGCTAGCAAAACACTTAATAATGCGCCATAGAATTATACAACTACGAAAAAAGAAATTCAAGCAGTGGTATTTGCCTTTGATAAATTTAGATCCTATTTAACATTCTCTAAGGTGGTAGTATACACAAATCACTCTGCCCTTAGATATTTGCTTGCCAAAGCGGAAGAAAAGCCTCGTTTAATCCATTGGGTTTTTTTATTGCAAGAATTTTATTTTTAAATTAGGGATAAACGAGGAGCAGAAAACATAATGGCAGACCACCTCTCACGTTTAGAAAATCCACTATGAGCAATGCTAGATGAATCTGAGATTTGTGATACATTCCCTGAGGAATCATTATTTACCTTTTCTACAAATATAAATCTTGATTATCCGTAGTTTGCCTATTATGCAAACTATCTTGTGGATAAGGTCTTTCCAAAAGACATTTCATATTAGAAGAAAAAGAAATTTTTCTCTGACTTGAAATAGTACTTCTGGTAGGACCCCTTTTTTCGGATATGTGCAGATTCCGTTATACATAGGTGTGTATCTGTAGAGGAGTGTTGGTAAATCCTAGAGCAGTGTCATTTAGGTCCTACTGGTGGTCACTATGGGGAAATCGCTCAGCCAAAAAGGTTCTTGATTCTGGTTTTTATTTGCCCCTTCTTTTTAGGGATGCCCGAAGGTATGTTCTTTCATGTGATTCTTGTGAGAAATCAGGTAATATTTCTAAATTACATAAAATGCCGAAAAAATTTATTCTTGAATGTGAAGTATTCAATGTGTTGGGAATTGACTTTATGGGACCATTTCAGGTTTCTTATGGTCATAAATATATTTTTGTAGCTGAAAATTATGCATCAAAGTGGGTAGAGGCGCAAGCTTTGCCGACTAATGATAGTAGAGTAGTGATTCAAATTTTGAAATCCTTATTCGCACGATTTGGCACACCACTTACACTTATTAGCGATAGGGGTACACACTTTTGTAATCTATAGTTAGATAAAGTATTACAAAAAATATGGAGTTACACATAGGATAACCACTCCTTATCATCCACAAACTAGTGGTCAAGTTGAAGTTTCAAATAGAGAACTTAAGAAGATCATAGAAAAATCTATAGAAAGGAATAAAAAGCAATGGTCTAAGAAGCTAAACGATTGTTTGTGGGCATATAAGTCCACCTTCAAAACACCGAGAGGGACCACCCCCTTTAGATTAGTCTATGGTAAATCATGTCACTTGCTTATAGAATTAGAACACAAGTTGTATTGGGCAATATGCTCTTTGAATTTTGATACTAATTCTATATGGGAGAAACAGAAATTTCAGCTTAAGGAATTAGAAGAGTGGAGAACCATGGATTACGAGAACTCCCAGATTTATAAGGAGAAGACTAAACAATTTCATGACCGTCACCTTCGCAAATCCAAGACATTCCAAAAAGGTGACCAAGTCCTCATGTTTTAGTCTATAATTCGTTTATTCCCAGGGAAGTTAAGGTCTAAGTGGTCCAGACCCTTCAAAGTTAATTAAGTCTTTCCCTACGGCACCGTCGTGCTAACCCACCCTGAGAAGAGAGATTTTAAAGTCAACGGGCACCGACTAAAACCTTACTATGGTGCGCTTACTCAAGATTTCGCTTATGAAGAAACATGCCTCCGTATAGACTAGGATTACGTAGAATGTAGTAATTTTTTTAAAATTGAAAGAACAAAAAGACAAATGAAGGAAGAAGATACATGTTGGTTGTTGGTCGGGCATTGGCAAAAGATCTGTTAACCGATGTTTTGCGGCTCAAATGCTTGACAAAATTTAGCCACCGACTACCTAGCTCGGGGACAAAGAAGAAGAGATCACTGGGGACAAAGAAGAAGCGGCCACTCGGGACGAAGAAGAAGCAAAGCCGAACCAGCACAAGAGTCTCCTGCTCCCAACGACATCACTCTCTGCAAGTTTGTGTCATGATCGAGGAAGCAAGGAGAGAGAGAGGGAGAGAGGATAGAGGATAGAGGGATAGAGAGAGGAGAGAGGAGAGAGAGAGTGTGACTTACAGACTTACCGTGTTGAAGTTGTTGACAACAACACCTCAAGAAAGAAAGAAGGATGTGGCAGGCCAGTCAAAACTTTTCCAAAATCACGACAGGGCACGTGCCCGGGCGTGTCTCTACATAGGTCCGCACATGTTTCTTACTAATCTCATTAGCAAGATCTTTTATTACTTTAATCTATCTTTCTGAAATGTTCTTCCTTCATTTGTCTTTTTCTTCTTTCAATTTTCCTGACTAGGTAACCACACGCCTGTGTGCCTGGCCATGTCCATAACATATGCTTTACCCCATCCGTGTTCAATATGAAACCTGGAGTAGGAGAAATTTTTCCTTAGCACCACACGGGTTAACACACACCCGTGTGTGTTGCCGTGTCGTAAGCACTCATTTTTCCTATAATCATCCAGAGAAGGACACGGGTACACAAACACCCATGTTGGTGCCTGTGTTCCTATTCCGATTTTGACCAATTATGTTCCCGAGAAAGATACGGGTAGCCACACGACCGTGTGCTCCGCCGTGTCGCTGATCGATGATGTCCATCCTGAGAAGGACATGGATTAACTCCAGGCCATGTTCCAACTGGTGTCGTAGGTCGATGAAATTTTCCCGAGAAGGACACGGGTATCTACCCTGCCGTGTTTATATTCATGTGCATTTTAATGCACTGTGCCCGGTAGGATACGGGTCGGTACACGCCCGTGTTATTGATTGTGTTCAGCTGATGAGATGCTTTCCCGTGAAGTTTGACCACACGTCTCGTCAATACCCGTGTTCCATGGGGCAAAGATTCCTTAATACGAGTGCACACACGGCTGTGTGTGAACCCGTGTTTGTCTTCTTTATATATGGTCATTTTCTGGTCATCTCCATCTTCCTCCCCTGATTTCCAAACTTTACCTCCTACACTACCTCTCTTCCAGAGCCAGTTGAGGTTTTGGTCTTCAACGTGAATGGATTCGCCTCCTCTCGTCGCAATCTATACTCCTATGTAATCATTTTTGGGATTATGTTCTTATTTTTTTTCAACTTCTTCTTCTTTTACTCCACTTTGTTCCCCTTCTTCTTATTCTTTCCTATTTTTTCCTCCTCTTATTACTTCTACATGTCTTAAAAATCCTTATATTTGTCCTCAGATAATGTCTTCAGCACGTTCCTAAGGCGGTCGCCAACATCGCCCGGATCTCAAAGCACTGTAAACGGAAAGGTGCGACGCTACTGCGCCGCTGGTATTCACAGATCCCGCGCACATCAATCGCTACAACCACCTCCAGTCGAAAAATTATCAACACATTCGATCGATTAACTGGAGCGTCCTAGAGGAAATAAATTTCGCTGGAGATGTTAGGGAGTTGATCTCTGTAGTGGGGTGACAACAATTTTTTGCTATCGAGGAGTTAGGATTTAAGGAACTCACATTAGAGTACATGTCATCTTTTTATTTAAATCTTAGACCCACCTTCACTGAGCATACAAACAGGCAAGAGGGGGTCATCTCATTTCGAGTAGCGGGCACTACTCATACACTCTCCCTTCTCCAGTTCACCCAATACATAGGGGTGTTTGGGGACTCGTTCCTCTGTAGTGCCGCCTTCCCTGATATTCATTTTGATCTCCCCACTTATGACCATGCAACCAACATCTAGGCCCGGCTAACTTTTGACCTTAATCCCTATGAGGCAAAGAGTTCAAAGGCCTTCAAGTAGCATACTCCCACCCTCTATTACATTCACCATTGATAATTCATTTTGTAGCCTAAACTATTATCGTATTTTCTATTTTATATTGTACAAATTATGTCTATTATTAGTTTATTTTTATCATTTTTATGTAAATATTATTGCCACTGACTTTTTCTTGTATTTTTGCAGGTTTCCAGAAAATTGGCCAAAATGACCTGTCACGCCCCCCTGTCACGCCCTCCCTGGGCGTGACCTAGGGCGTGTCACCCGATCTCGAGGACTCCTGCTGGAAGGGACAGAAAACGGTCAAAACCGCTGTCACGCCCCCTGACACGCCCTCCCTGGGCGTGTCACCAGGCATGACCAGGGGCGTGTCGCCCTCTGCCGCAAAGCCTGCCGCCGCATTAATTGTCGTTCCGCCTCAGCACGCAAACAGTACTGTCACGCCCTATGTCACGCCCGTGACATGGGCGTGACACCCTCCTTTTTCGGTGACTGACGGATTTCCGACCAATGCTTTGGACATGACGTGCCTGTCACGCCCCCCTGTCACGGGCGTGACCTAGGGCGTGACCACCGACGTACCGAAGCAATCATCCCTCCTGCTAGAATCCAGAGCCCGAGGTCAACATAGTACTGTCACGCCCCCTGACACGCCCCCCCTAGGGCGTGTCGGAGGGCGTGACCAACCCGAGAAAATTTTCTATAAATTGAGCCCCCCCCCTCTCCATTTCAGAAAGCTTTGGTTGAGAGGGGGAGGTGCTGCCCCTTTGGTTCTTGAGTTTTTTATGCTTTCTCTCTCTCTCACTCTCTCTTCCTTTGTAATTTTTGCTTAATCATGGTTTAATATTTAGTTGCCCTAGCTTTCTTTGTAATCTTTAGTGTTGCTTAATGCTTAATATAGGGCTAGAATAGGATTTCAATTTCATGCACTTGTAATTTTATTTTCAATAGTGTAGCTTGCCCCTTTGAATTAATAAAAGTGTTTTTTTTGTTTAGCTTGTGTTCTTTATATGCTTTTCTACTCATCTCCCCTCCTCCACTCCATTATGATTAACTAATCCTCCTTGTACTCGATCTTGATGATCCGAAGTTAGAGCGATTATGTTATGATGTTTTAATTAATCTTTTCTTTTTAGGATAGGGCCTTGAATTACTCTTGATTAATCACGGGTTGGAGGTATATTTTCGATATATACTCCTCGTCTTTGCTTTCATTCTGGTCTAGCCGAGAGGCCGAAAGAATGAAGTGAGCATTCAATAGTAAAGGGAGTTGTACGCACCCCTCGAGAGAGGCAGACGTCCAAATCTCCCGGATTGGAGTAAAATCCAATAGTGGGGTTCACCGCGTAAAGCGTGTTTTAGGCCTCCGATTTAGACGAGAGTCGGTCGGACCTTCCTAAACTCAGTTGGGCACGACTTCGAGAGAAGCGTGTTCAAGCTTTAGGAACCTCCACGGTCAAGGACCTTTATCCTATTAAGTTCAGATTTTTATCGCATTTTCTTAATCGTCTTTAGCCGAGGTGAATCTTGATTGGGTGCATTTCCATTTCATATTTTCTACCTTTCGTAGTAATCGCCTATCTTGTGCTCTTTAATTAACTGCAGTAGTTTCCTTTCTAGCATAGTTCTTTGCTTAATAGCTTAACTTAATTACGGTAGTTCTCTTTCTAGTATAGCTTTAATTCCTCCCTTGCACTTAGATTCTCTAAAACCCTAGTTTTTCCGTCGATAAGATAATAGCGTTTGTGTGAGTAAGCTTAGCCAACAGTTCCCGGATTTCAATACGACACTTGTGTCCCCTTGCTACGATTCGATAGGTATACTTGCCTCATCGGGTTGCTAGTTCGGTTGCGTTTATTTTCTTCGAACCCTAGCGCGCAACAAGTTTTTTTGGCGCCGTTGCCGGGGACAACCAACTTCCGTTGATATTTTGAAAACACGAACCTATTAATTTTATCTCTTCTCTTTCTCATCTTCTTTCTTTAAAATTTTAAAAAAAATCAAAAAAAATTTATCATCGCTCTTAATAGAAACCAACCTCACAATTTTTCTACGCCAACTAATTCTCTCAAAAAGGGTAAAGGGCTTTAAGCGCCACTGTCTTATCTAGTACCTTGCGAACCCTTCACGGGGTAGTCCTTGGGAAGTTCGGGAGTTAATCTATAAAAAAAATCTATTTCAAAAAGAAAAAAAAATTTTCTAATCTTTTTTCTAGTTTATCCTATTTCTCTTCCTCTTCTTCTTTTCTATTCTTTTAGTGCATGACCCGCGGGAGTCCGTCGGTTATTTTGGACTTGGACCACGAAATTGAACGTACTCTTCGGAGAAGATCGCGATTTCAAAGTCCTAGTATCCAAGTGCCGGTTGAGGACTCCGAGTCATTTACTACTTTAAGAATGGAAGAACCCAACGTAGATGAGGCCATGCAAAGGACTATGTCCTATTATGCACGACCGAACCTTGAGGGAACAGAATCAAGTATAGTCCGCCCTGCTATAGCAAATAATAACTTCGAACTAAAGCCTAGCATAATTCAAATGGTGCAGCAATATGTGCAATTTGACGGACTTTAAGATGAAGATCCGAACGCACATATAGCTAGCTTTCTTGAAATTTGTGACACCTTCAAGATAAATGGTGTCACAAATGATGCGATCAGGCTGAGACTCTTCCCCTTCTCTCTAAGAACTAAAGCTAAGCAGTGGCTGAACACACTTCTGAAAAATAGCATAACCACTTGGAATGAATTAACTGAAAAATTTTTGGCGAAGTATTTTCCACCAGCTAAAACTGCAAAACTTAGGAACGACATCTCTGCCTTCAGACAAATAGACTCTGAAACCCTATACGAAACCTGGGAGAGATTTAAAGAATTATTAAGACTATGCCCACATCACGCGCTGCCTGTATGGTTACAAGTGCAAACGTTTTATAACGGGCTAAATCAAAGCACGAAGCAAATGATAGACGCAGCTTCTGGCGGTACTTTAAATCATAAGACCCCGGAAGCCGCTCTTGAGCTTTTTGAGGACATGGCCATGAACACTTATCAGTGGAATGTGCCTATGTCCCGCCCGAACAAGCCTGCAGGTATCTATGAAGTGGACAACGTCTCCCAGCTCGCTCTGCAAGTAGAAATCCTAAGCAAAAAAATCACGGAGATGACTGCTGCCTCCGCCCCTCAGGTATGGGAATCTGCAACCCCTACTACAGAACATTTAGATTATGTTAATAATATGCCTAGAACTACTTTTAATAATTTTTCTGCTTCGAATTTTCATCCGCCTGGTTTTAATTTTCCGAATAGTTATAACCCTGCTTTAAGAAATCATCCGAACTTTTCATGGAGTAATCCATTGAATGCGATGCGCCCACCCTCGCAAAATGATTTTTCTGCACGACCACCACCACCACCACTTCTTCAAAATTACCCAAAACCTCCAAGCTTGGATGAATTACTTTCTAAATACATCACCACAAATGACGCTACCATTAGAACTTTAATCGGAAGCGTAAAAAGTTTAGAAAATCAGGTAGGACAGCTCGCGAAAATAATTTCTGAACGACCCGCAGGGTCTCTTCCTTCCAATACCGAACCCAACCCGAGAGAGAAAGCGAAAGCTATAACTCTTCGGAGTGGGAAGCAAGTCTCCGGTATGGTAAGTGAAGAGCCCGAGGCAAGCTCCGCTCCCGCCTTTAAAAATCAAAGCTCCGCTCCGCTTCCACCCTCTGCTGAAGAAGTAATCACCCCTATTTTAGAAAATAATCTCACTCCACCACCCATCTTCAAAAATAATTCAACTCCTCCATACCCCTCTAAACTTAATAGACAACGCCAAGATGATCAGTACTCCCGCTTCTTAGAAATCTTCAAACAAATCCACATTAATCTTCCCTTCCACGAGGCTATTTCGCAGATGCCGAAATACACCAAATATCTTAAAGACCTCCTCACAAACAAGAAGAAGTTAGAGAATCTTTCGCACGTCACGCTAAACGCCGAGTGCTCCGCCGTTTTAACAAAGGATTGCCGAAGAAAATCAGTGACCCGGGTAGTTTCTCTATCTCGTGTGTCTTCGGTGATCTTTTTGTTAAACACGCGTTAGCCGACTTAGGCGCGAGTATAAACCTGATGCCCTTTTCGTTGTTCAAAAAGTTAGGGATTGGTAGCCTTAACCCCACGCGTATGAGTATCCAGCTAGCCGATAGATCCGTCAAGTACCCGTTAGGAATAGTGGAGGACGTTCTAGTGAAAGTCGACAAGTTCATCTTCCCGGTGGACTTTGTCATTTTGGACATCGAAGAAGACGTCGAGGTTCCCCTGATCCTTGGCCGACCCTTCCTTGCCACCTCCCGAGCCATCATTGACATAAGCAATGGTAAGCTCTTTCTTCGAGTAGGCGACAATGAAGTCACATTTTCTATCACCCCTTCGATGAAGAACACCTTATCGAACGATGACTCATGTTTTTTCGTAGACGTCGTGAGTGATGATTCTTCCTACTGCCTCTCCGACTTTGAAAAAGAATTTTCTACTTTTTGCTCCTCTTCTCTTACAATGGAATCACTGCAAGGAAGTGATGAATCTTCTTATTGTCTTTCTGAGTTTGAAAAAGAATTTTCTGATTTTTGTTCTTCCTCTATTCTTCCCACTGAATCACTACAAGAAGCCGTCTTGGCTGCTAGCCCCATCCCTTATTACGTTCCTTATAAAAAAGTTTATGAAGATATTATTTTTGAAAAAGAAAGAATCTCAAAATCCTCTTATGAAGAACCCCCTACCCTAGAACTTAAAGAACTTCCCGATCACCTTAAGTATGCTTTCTTTGAAAAAGACTCCAAGTTACTAGTTATCGTTTCGGCCTACCTCACGGATACGTAGAACGATAAACTTCTTCTAGTTCTACGTAAGCATCGCTAGGCTATTGCTTGGCAAATTTCTGATATCAAGGGCATAAGCCCATCTTTCTGTACCCATAAAATTTTAATGGAAGATAATTCGCGTAACTCTATCCAACCTCAGCGCCGTATAAACCCAAACATGAAAGAAGTAGTTAAGGGCGAGGTTATGAAACTATTAGACGCAGGAATTATATACCATATATCGGACAGTAAGTGGGTTAGCCCCGTTCAGGTTGTTCCAAAGAAGGGAGGGATAACCGTAGTTAGTAATGAGAATAATGAATTAATCCCGACGCGGACGGTGACGGGTTGGCGTATGTGCATAGATTACCGTAAGTTAAATGACGCCACCCGCAAGGACCACTTTCCTTTACCGTTTATCGACCAGATTTTAGAACGTCTCTCCGGCCATAGCTTTTATTGTTTTCTCGATGGCCTCTCGGGGTACTTTCAAATACCCATCTCTCCCGAGGACCAAGAGAAAACTACGTTTACTTGTCCCTTCGGCACCTTCGCGTACCGAAGAATACCGTTTGGATTATGCAATGCGCCAGCTACATTCCAGTGATGTATGCTCGCAATATTTGACAAGTACATAGAAAGCATTATGGAGGTATTCATGGACAATTTCTCCGTGTTCGGCGATTCCTTCGATAGATGTTTAGAAAACCTCGAAAAAGTCTTAGAACGATGCGAAGAAACTAACCTTGCCCTAAATTGGGAAAAATGCAATTTTATGGTGAGGGAAGGGTTAGTTTTGGGTCATAAAATTTCTGCTAAAGGTATCGAGGTAGACGTTGCCAAGATAGAAGTTATTGAGAAGTTGCCGCCGCCTACAAACATAAAGCTATAAGAAGTTTCCTAGGCCACGCTGGTTTTTATCGTCGTTTTATAAAGCACTTCTCCAAGATCACTAAGCCCCTCACCCATCTCTTAGAAAAAGACGCTTCATTCATTTTTGATGACTCTTGTATTTCTGCCTTTGAATCAATTAAAGAAAAGTTAATTAACGCACCGATTATGATAGCTCCGGTGTGGGACCTTCCTTTCGAGATTATGTGCGATGCGAGTAGTTTTGCGGTGGGGGCCGTATTAGGTCAACGCATATCTAAGAACTTCCACCCCATCTATTACACTAGTAAAACCCTCACATCTGCACAAGAAAATTACACCACAACCGAGAAGGAGCTCTTAGCTGTAGTATTTGCGTTTGATAAATTCCGCCCTTACATTACTCTTTCAAAAATCATTGTTTTTACGGACCACTCGGCCCTCAAGTACCTTCTTGCCAAAATGGATGCCAAGCCTCGCTTGATTCGCTGGGTCTTACTCATCCAGGAGTTTGACTTAGAGATCCGTGATAAGCGAGAAGCCGAGAACTTGGCCGCCGACCATCTATCCAGATTAGATAACCCCTTTATAGAAAAATTAAATGAAAAATCTTTTAATGATTATTTTCCTGATGAGAAGCTGCTTTTAGTTAATACATCTACTTTTCCTTAGTTCGCGCACATCGCCAACTACCTAGTGGCCCGGGTGCTCCCAAAGGAGTTCTCCTCTCAGCAAAAGAAGAAATTCTTTTCTGAGCTGAAGAACTACTTTTGGGAAGACCCACATCTTTTCAAAATTTGTGCGGATCAAGTGATAAGGAGGTGTGTTTCTTTTGATGAAGGAATTGATATTCTAAAACATTTGCATGAAGGTCCGATAGGTGGACACTATCAAGCTGCTCGCACCGCTCATAAGGTGCTTTGCGCGGGTTTTTTCTGGCCTAGCCTGTTTAAGGACGCGCAAGCCTTTGTGAGCAGGTGTGATAGTTGCCAACGGTCGGGCAACATTTCTAATAAAAATGAAATGCCGCAAAATTATTTCTTAGAGTGCGAAATTTTCGACCTCTGGGGAATTGATTTTGTTGGCCCCCTTCCTTCTAGCTTCGGAAACAAATATATTTTAGTTGTTGTTGATTATGTTTCACGATGGGCTGAGGCCCAAGCTCTTCCTACGAACGACTCCCGAGTTGTAGTCACGTTTCTAAAAATATTATTTTCTAGATTCGGTACGCCACGCGCAATCGTTAGCGATAGGGGTTCCCATTTCTGTAACGCGCAATTTCCAAAAATCCTTACCAAATACGGCGTTACACATAAGCTTTCCACTGCCTACCACCCCCAAACTAACGGTCAAGTCGAAGTAGTTAATAGAGAAATAAAAAGAATATTAGAAAAGACTGTTTCAACTTCTAGAAAAAACTGGTCAACCAAACTTGACGATGCTCTATGGGCCTACCGAACAGCGTACAAAACCGCCCTCGGATGTACGCCGTATCGGCTGGTCTATGGAAAATCGTGCCATCTGCCCGTAGAGTTAGAACACCGCGCCTTTTGGGCCTTAAAATTTTTAAACTTCGATCCCCACTCAGTCGGTGACCTTCGAAAATTTCAACTAAATGAACTTGACGAGTGGCGCTCTTATGCTTATGAAAATAATAAACTTTATAAAGAGCGGACGAAGCGTTTACACGATAAACACTTAAGGCACCCGAAAAACTTTAAGCCGGGCGACCAAGTCCTTTTATATAATTCTCGTTTACGTTTATTTCCGGGCAAATTAAAATCTCGCTGGTCTGGCCCGTTTTCTGTTTTAGAAGTATTTCCTTATGGAACTGTTTTAATTTCTCACCCTGATAAGGGTAATTTCAAAGTTTATGGTCAGCGTCTTAAACTGTATTTCTCTGGTGATGATGATGTCAGTCCAAACATTATTAAGTCTCTGCTTCACGAACTCTAACTTTGAACTCTTAATTTTTGTAAAAAAAAAGACAATTTTATTTCGGGACAACAATATTTTTGGACAAAATTATTTTTTGATGCGTCGAGCTCAACGACGCTTTAACCAAAGGGCGCTCTTGGGAGGCAACCCAAATTATCTTTTTCTGTTTTCTTTATTTAACAATATTTGCCTCGGACGGCTCCGACAAGCTGAAGCTTCTGCGATCGCCTGCTCCAACATTGCTGAATCCATCACAAAGTCCAAAGAAGACATTCGGAGGAGCGACATCACTCAGCTTTCGCAGCAAATAAATCCGGGGAAGTACCTGTATTTCAATTCTGTCTTTCAATTCTGTACTTTATTTTTCTCTCCTTCTCTAATCCCCTTCTTTAGCCATTGAGGACAATGTCTGCTTTAAGCTTGGGGGAGGACTTCCTCCTTCATTTTTGCCTAGTGTAAATATTTTTCTTTTTGTATATATTTTAAATATTTCTAAAATAAAAAAAAATGAATATCTTAAAATTCCAAAAAAAAAGAGAAAAAATTTCTAAAAATCCAAAAAAAAGGAGAATATTTCTCAAAATAAAAAAAAAATATATGTGTTTTTGAATAGTTTAGACATTTTGGTATTTCAATAGTACCCCTAGTTTTTAGTTTTGTTTTACTCAAAATCTCCTATAAATAACTTAGTTAATTAAAATATTTCTAATCGTCCTTTTTAATTATGTTTCACAAGTAAAATGTTGCCCATGCTGTGTTTCTAATTCACGGTAGCATGTTAAGGTGAAATATTTTTCTAAAACTCGCATTTCTATTATGGTTTTTTGTTGTTTATTTCCTTTACTTTCTTAAAAATTCATCATCCACTATTTTCTTTTTCGTTTTTGAATAATTTTTGTAAAGTCAACTTTTGAATAACGTAGTAGATGTGAACGATCCAAGTCACCTATTATTTCTATTTTCAAGTTAATTTCATCAATCTTCTTTTATTATCTAGGACTCGCTTTTTGAAAATTTTTCAAACCTTTGTTTTAAATAAATTCAAAAGCGTGAAAATGATTTAGGCTGTTTTTGTTTTCGTTTGAGATTTCTTGCCAACCTAAAAACTTTTACCACTAGTTAGCTATTTTTGAGCCTTTTTCCGATTTCATTTGATAGCTCCTCCCTTCATTTCAGTTTCACCAAAGCCAAAATTTCCAACCTATCGAATAACACTAGCTTTTTTGAGTTTCATAAATTATTTTGACGATTTTGATAGGTTATTTTGTGATTTTTGTGGGAGAAAGGTTTTCGAAAAAAAAAGTATGTTCGAAAGTGATGTTTATTTTTATTTGGCCAACTCAAAAAGGAAAATAAAAATATTTATGGCCTTTGTTTTGAAAAAAAAATGAAAAAAAAAGAAGAAAAAGAAAAAAAATGTGTATATATTTTTATGAATTTTTTTGAAACTCTTTGCTTTGGTTTAGTGTGATTTTAAAACCTTCACGGTTATCTTTGAATTCCACTCCTGATCATTTTCCTAAATCAAACGTTTCTGTCCTATTTAAGTCCTTTTGATTCACGCTTTTTGATTTTTATTTAATAACTAAGAAAAGAAAAACAGTAAATCAGTTTTAGTTTTGGATTTAAACCTAGATTTTTGTTAATTAAATTGATATAATTATAATGCGTTGCTTAGATCTAGTAACAACTCAATGCGTGTTTTTCATTTTCGTTGCTTTGCTTAAGTCCATTTAAAAAATCTCGTTAAATTTTTGGATGATTTGTTTTTATTAAGGAAAGTTTATAAAAGTTTTACCATACCTAAATAATTGTTTTAGACTTACATTTCACCTTTTCCCTACTAAGAATTTCGCATAGTACTTGTGTAGGCATAATTAGAACTTTTTGATTAGTCCTTTTTATAAATATCTAGTTTTTATATTTTTGCTTGGGGACAAGCAAAGCTTAAGCTTGGCGGAATTTGATAATACATTTTGTAGCCTAAACTATTATCGTATTTTCTATTTTATATTGTACAAATTATGTCTATTATTAGTTTATTTTTATCATTTTTATGTAAATATTATTGCCACTGACTTATTCTTGTCTATTTGCAGGTTTCCAGAAAATTGGCCAAAATGACCTGTCACGCCCCCCTGTCACGCCCTCCCTGGGCGTGACCTAGGGCGTGTCACCCAATCCCGAGGACTCCTGCTGGAAGGGACAGAAAACGGTCAAAACCGCTGTCACGCCCCCTGACACGCCCTCCCTGGGCATGTCACCAGGCGTGACCAGGGGCGTGTCGCCCTCTGCCGCAAAGCCTGCCGCCGCATTAAATGCCGTTCCGCCTCAGCACGCAAACAGTAATGTCACGCCCTATGTCACGCTCGTGACATGGGCGTGACACCCTCCTTTTTCGGTGACTGACGGATTTCCGACCAATGATTTGGACATGACGTGCCTGTCACGCCCCCCTGTCACGGGCGTGACCTAGGGCATGACCACCGACGTACCGAAGCAATCATCCCTCCCGCCAGAATCCAGAGCCGAGGTCAACATAGTACTGTCACGCCCCTGACACGCCCCCCCTAGGGCGTGTCGGAGGGCGTGACCAACCCGAGAAATTTTCTATAAATTGAGCCCCCCCCCTCTCCATTTCAGAAAGCTTTGGTTGAGAGGGGGAGGTGCTGCCCCTTTGGTTCTTGAGTTTTTTTATGCTTTCTCTCTCTCTCTCTCTCTCTCTCTTCCTTTGTAATTTTTGCTTAATCATGGTTTAATATTTAGTTGCCTAGCTTTCTTTGTAATCTTTAGTGTTGCTTAGTGCTAATATAGGGCTAGAATAGGATTTCAATTTCATGCACTTGTAATTTTATTTTCAATAGTGTAGCTTGTCCCTTTGAATTAATAAAAGTGTTTTTTTGTTTAGGTTGTGTTCTTTATATGCTTTTCTACTCATCTACCCTCATCCACTCCATTATGATTAACTAATCCTCCTTGTACTCGATCTTGATGATCCGAGGTTAGAGCGATTATGTTCTGATGTTTTAATTAATCTTTTCTTTTTAGGATAGGGCCTTGAATTACTCTTGATTAATCACGGGTTGGAGGTATATTTTCGATATATACTCCTCGCCTTTGCTTTCATTCTGGGCTAGCCGAGAGGCCGAAAGAATGAAGTGAGAATTCAAGAGTAAAGGGAGTTGTACGCACCCCTCGAGAGAGGCAGACGTCCAAATCTCCCGGATTGGAGTAAAATCCAATAGTGGGGTTCATCGCGTAAAGCGAGTTTTAGGCCTCCGATTTAGACGAGAGTCGGTCGGACCTTCCTAAACTCAGTTGGGCACGACTTCGAGAGAAGCGTGTTCAAGCTTTAGGAACCTCCACAGTCAAGTACCTTTATCCTATTAAGTTCAGATTTTTATCGCATTTTCTTAATCATCTTTAGCCGAGGTGAATCTTGATTGGGTGCATTTCCATTTCATATTTTCTACCTTTCGTAGTAATCGCCTATCTTGTGCTCTTTAATTAACTGCAGTAGTTTCCTTTCTAGCATAGTTCTTTGCTTAATAGCTTAACTTAATTGCGGTAGTTCTCTTTCTAGTATAGCTTTAATTCCTCCCTTGCACTTAGATTCTCTAAAACCCTAGTTTTTCCGTCGATAAGATAATAGCGTTCGTGTGAGTAAGCTTAGCCAACAGTTCCCGGATTTCAATACGACACTTGTGTCCCCTTGCTACGATTCGATAGGTATACTTGCCTCATCGGGTTGCTAGTTCGGTTGCGTTTATTTTCTTCGAACCCTAGCGCGCAATAACCATCTACTTAGTAATACCTTGAGCGGTCAGGGAGAAAGCTCTAGAGTTGTTAGTAGGCAGGATATCTTATATCTATATAGCATGTCGTCACGTTACCCCATCCATCTGGGTTATATTCTCGCACAGTTCATTATTCACCAAGACGACAACTCACGCATAGGGTCTATTCATATAGCACCCTACATTACCCACCTAGAGAAGATTATGAATGTACAACCCCGTGTACACCGAAGGGGCTCGGGCAACAAGACGGGTCAACATACAAGGGTCGCCCAAGCGGGTAAGCCCCGACCCGCATCTCCTAGGAGGGTCGGCCTCCATGGGTCGCCCGGGCGGGTTTGCCCCGGCCCGCCTTTCCTAGGAGGGTCGGCCTCCAAGGGTCGCCCAGGCAGGTTAGCCCCGGCCGCCTCTCCTAGGCGGCTCAGCCTTCCCAGGCGGGTCAGCCCCGACCCGCCTCTCCTAGGCGGGTCAGCCTCCAAGGGTCACCCAGGTGGGTCAGCCCCGACCCGCCTCTCCTTGGCGGGCCACCCCCGGCACGCGCCTTGCTAGGCGGGCTGCCTCCAACTCGTGTCCCCTAGGCGAGCCACCCCCGTCCCGCGCCTCCTACTGGGCAGAGGTATTGGAGGGCCACTCGCCCAGTCCCCAATTGTGGAAACTCCTTGCCATTCTGCCCATCAAGGTTTCCCCTAGCAAGCTTGAATAGCAGAGTTCAGTTGTTGGCAGGCCAGCACAAGGGGCTTTCAGTAATTTCAAGCCAATAGAGGTTGGTTATTTGCAGATCATTTTCGAAAATCTATAAATAGGACCCATGGGGGTACCTCAGGGGGAATGCTTACTTATCTCCCAGTCTACTAGCGCTTTCTGAAGTACCTTAGCCCGACATTTGGCCAAGGAGGGGAAGCGCTCAGTGATCTTCCGGGCTTTTGGTTGGACCTTCACGCCGGGCAATTGGTCTATTCCTTTGCTCTTTCTTTACTTGGTTGTTTTTTATTGGAGAAGCAAAGTAGGTGCACGACCACCCCTTCCTTAAGGGTGAACTCAACAAGAGAACAATTTTCGGTTTCAACAATTTGGTGCGGTGAGCGAGGAAAGTGGTCAGCACAGAAAGCCTCCAGCGAGCTCAATGACTGGACGAGAAGGGCAAGGATCGGACAGGACCGACTCGCCACCCCCCTCCCCCTATCGCGACGATGGGGATGTTTGAGGACTTCAGGCAGGAGGTACTCGGCTTGGTTCGATTCACATTCGGCGCGCGTGCCGAGTGCTCGACTCCAGTTATCCATGTCCTCGCGGATCCGATACTCGACGAGGCCGTTCCCGCTCGGCGAGCATGGAAGAAAGTCGCCGAGGAATGCCAGGGTGCCGAGCTCCCCGAGCGAGTGCTTTTCCCAAGCTTGGGAGGCCGACACAGATTTGGCGAGTTGGGAGAGCGAGACCCTCCAGCTCGCCCAGTGGGGGGAGAGAGTCCCTTCAGCGAGCTGGTCACCTCTGGCCCAGTCCTAGATGGGTTCAGGGAGACCGACATATCCTACTACACCGGGAAGGGAGACCCGGCCCAACACATCCAATGGTTTGAGGATGTGGTCTCGATCCGGCAGATGTCGGATGGCTTCAAATGCAGGCTCTTTGCCATCACTCTAAAGGAGAAGGCCAGGGAGTGGTTTCACCAGCTACCGGCCAGTTCCATCTACAACTTCGAGGACCTCCATCGGGGGTTCATGCTAAGGTTCACGACCTTGAAGAAGAGGAAGAGGGAGTCAGAGTCCCTGTTCCGCATCAAATAGGGGGTGAATGATTCCCTGGGGAGCTACATCGATCGCTTCCAGGAGGAGGTCAACAAGGTTCAGGAGATGCCGGGCCACACTCTAATAATGTCCTTCACCTTGGGGCCGCAGCAGGGTTTCTTTCGAATGGAGTTGAAGAGGATTCCCCCCTCTCCTACGAGGAGTTGATGGAGAGGGCGGAGAGAAAAGTCAATGGGGAGGCGTCGAACCCGGAGTTTGCCCGTAGGTTGGCAAGGTGGGCTACGGAGGAGGAACGACCTAGAGGAGGCAGAGGATAGGAGGAAAGAAGAGCTGAGACCGGCAGATGGAGTAGCCACAGCAGCATCCCAGGTGGGAACGACAGGAGCCGAATAAGCGGCTGGGGTGGAGGCCCGAATGGCAGGAGCAGGGGGGAAGGAGAGGGTTCCGCGGAGGGGACAACCGCCAAGGAGTCCAGGGCCAGTTCTACCCTCCAGGTGGGAGGCAGAGCAAGAGGCCCCCCTCCTCGATCAAGAGTAGGTTATGGCCGTAGCCATGGGGGAGAGGAGAAGAGCAGCGTAGAGGAGAAGAAGGGAGGTTAGGGTGGAGTTACCCTACTGTGACTTCCATCAGGAGGAAGGGAACGCCACAGCCACATGCCCGGAGTTCCTCGAGATGAGAGGAAATAGGGAGCCGCTGTAGCAGCAGCAAGACTTCCAAGGGTTGCAGATTGAGGAGGTCCTGCCTCGGGCAGAGGAGGATAGGTGCGAAGACCGGGCTGATGTGGGAACCCGGGAGGGATCAGAGCGATTTATGAGGGGGGGGGGGGTGGGCGGGCATCGAGGCTTCCTGTAAGGCGAGCCTCCACAGCATGTTCCGACGAAGAGTTGGCTCGACATCCCAGACCCCTCCCCAAGAAGAAAGAATCACCTTCACGGTCAAGGACATGCTGGGTCATGAAGACCCCTTTTGCGATGCGCTGGTCATCCAGACGGCCATCGAGGATTTCACTGTCTCTCGGATCCTCATCGATAATGAGAGCTCAGTCAACGTCATCTTCAAGAAGGCATTTGATGCGATGAAGGTGGAGGCCAGGAGCATGTTGGCCTCAGATGGGCACCTGTTTGGCTTCTTGGGGGAAAGGAAGGAAGTCGAAGGAGGGGTAGGGCTCCAAGTCTCTCTGGGAGGGCAGTCCCGCAACTTCAAATTCATCATTATGGACGCCCCTAGCAACTACAACACCATCTTCGAGAGGCCCCTCATCAGCGCCTTCCGCTGCGTCCCCTCATCCTTTCACCAATGCATAAAGTTCAATGTCGAGGGGGTCCAGGTCCAGGTCCGCAGAGACCCTAAGATGGCAAGGGAATGCTATGTCACTACCGTAAACTCCATCTCATGGTAGGAGGGTGCTGAAGAGATGGGGCGGAGGATGGAGGAGGCAGGTCAGGGGGTTGGCCCGGAGGATATGGAGGTGGAGGATAGTTGCGCCGAGAAAGAGGAGGTGAAGAAAGTTTGGGAGCCGGCCGAGGTAATGGCCCTGGAAGAAGCCGAGGAAAAGGCCCTCGCCCTAGGAGGAGGGGATGTTGAGGAATGGGGGGAGCGACCTCGTCATGAGGCGGCCGAAGAGTTGGTGGAGATTGAGGTTCTTACCCTCGGAGGCAAGGTGGAGAAGGTCCGCATTAGCGGGGGTCTGGCCCAGAGGCCCAAGGCAAGATGTTGGAGTGCATTCAGAAGAACGTGGACATCTTCGCTTGGAGCGCTGCAGAGATGCCCGAGATCGACGCCGATGTGGCCTGCCACCGCCTCAACCTGGATCCGGAGGCTCTCCCCGTCCAACAGAAGAAGAGGCCCATAGCAGACAGGTTGGCCGAGACGTTTCGAGAGGAGGTTGCCAAGCTCCTTAAGGCCAGTTTTGTATCCGAAATCCAATACCCCGGCTGGGTCTCCAATGTTTTAATGGTTAAAAAGGAGATGGCCGGTGGCGTATGTGTGTTGATTTTTCTCTTCTTAGTAAATTATGCCCTAAGGATTGTTACCCCTTGCCTCGGATCGACGTGCTGGTTGACTCAGCCGTTGGTTTCCCTATAATGAGTTTTTTAGATGCATTTTCAGGTTATCACCAGATCAGGATGCACCATCCCGACATCAAGGATATCTCCTTCATCACCGGGGATGGGTGCTACTGCTATAAAATGATGACCTTCGGGCTAAAGAACTCAGGGGCAACTTTATCAAAAAATGATGGATAGGGTCTTCCGAGAGCAGAAGGGAAGAAACCTGAAAGTGTATGTTGACGACCCCATGATCAAGAGTCGAGATGGTGACTCTCACATCCAGGATCTAGAAGAAACATTCGCCACCCTACACGAGTATAAGATGAGGCTGAACCCCTTGAAGTGCATCTTCGGGGCCAGTAGGGGGAAGTTCCTGGGACATCTCCTCACCTCTGCCGGCGTAGAACCCAACCCGGACATGGTCCGAGCGATCATGGAACTAAGGTTGCCTCGGAATGCCAAACAGGTACATCGACTGACAGGGAAGCTGGAAGGGCTGAGCAGGTTCCTCTCCTGGGCCGGGGAGAAGTGCTCTCCCTTCTTCAAGACCTTGAGAGGATGTCGGAAGTTTGAGTCGACCTCGGAATATGAGGAGGCATTCCAAGTCTTGAAGAGGCAGGTGACTCAAGCCCCCCTGCTGCAGGGGACAAATGAAGGGGAGGACTTATTCATGTACTTAGGGGTCGAGGCGAAGGCCCTGAGCTCTATTTTAGTCAGGGAAGAGGGAAAGAAGTAGCTCCCGATTTATTATGTTAGTAGGGTGTAGAGGAAGGTCGAGCTCCGCTATCCTATTTTGGAGAAGCTGGCCTTCGGTATAATCATCTCGGCCTGGAGGCTCCGACCATACTTCCAGGCACATTCGAGCTGAGTGGTGACTAACCATACCCTCCGCAAAATCTTTGAGGGGGTGGAACATTCAGGAAAATTGGCTTAGTGGTCAGTGGAATTGAGCAAGTTCGACATCTCCTTCATTCCCCGCCTCTCGATCAAGGCCCAATCTATGGCCGAATTTTTGGCAGACTATGTGATCGAAGTGGCGGAGGAGGAACTCACTCGCCCGATTCCTTGGAAGTTCATGGTGGACGGTGCCTCAGGGAGGCATTCCATTGGGCTGGGGATTATCTTGGAAATCCCCTAGGGAACGAGGATAGAGCAGACAGTGGTGATCCACTTCCCCATCACTAACAATCAAGCCGAGTACGAGGATGTGATTGCGGGTTTACGCTTGGCCAAAGAACTAGGGGTGAATGATGTGGAGGTCCTCACTGACTCCATGGTGGTCGCTTCCCAGATTAACGGGGAGTTTGAGGCAAGGGAGCCGACTGTGCAGCTCTACTTGACAAAGGTAAAGGGAGTCATCGGCACCTTCCAGACCTTCTCCATTCAACACGTGCCTAGGGAAGAGAGAGAGAGCAGATATATCAGCTGGCAAAGCATGGCCCCTGGGTGGGGGGTACCCTCACAAATATCTTCCGCCCATCCATTGAAGAGGGGGAGCTGATGGAGGTGGAGCAGCACCCCTCGTGGATTGATCCCTTCTCGATGTACTTGTCCACTGGGGAGTATCCTGAAGGGATGGACAGGAAGAGGCTCAAGTACAATTCGGCATACTATATCATGCGAGATGGCCAGCTATACCGGAAGACCCTCTCCGGGATGTTGGCACGCTGCGTGGCCGAGGTGGAGGTCCCGAGGATCTTGGAGGAAATTAACTTCGGGGAGTGCCGGAGCCATTCTGGGAGTCAAACCTTGGAAGGCCGGATCATCAAGCAGGGATATTTTTGGTCGACCCTGAGCCGAGATGCGGCGAAGTTCACGAAGGAGTGTCATAAGTGCCAACTGTTCGCTCCCCTCTAGCTACAACCGGCCCAGCACTTTAGGAGTATCACAGCCCCCTGGCCATTTTCAATCCGGGGAATGGACTTTGTTGGGCCCTTCCCCCAGGCTAGCGGCAAAAGAAGGTTCCTTCTCGTGATGATTGATTATTTCTCTAAGTGGCTAGAAGTTAAGGCGTTGGCTAAGGTAACCTCCCAAGTCATAAGGAACTTCGTATAGGGCGATATTATCATCCATCACGGGTTGCCTCAGGCTATTGTCACAGATAACGACTTTCAGTTCGCTAGTGCCGAGTTCATTAGCTTATGCGGACAGCTCGGGATCGATCTTAGGTTCGCCTCAATTTATCACCCCAGGAGCAACGGACAGGTGGAGGCGGCGAACAAGATCATAATTAACCTCCTCAAAAAAAAGGTAGAGAACCTGAGAGGAAGCTGGGTGGAGCAGCTCCCTTCGGTCCTCCAGGCCCTGAGAACCACACCCAATACGGCGACCGGAGAGACTAATTTTAAACTCTCCCATGGGTACGAGGCGATACTTCCAATAGAGTTCGAGGTCTGAACCCCTCGGGTGGTCGAGGCTAGAGAGGGCAGAGAGGAATGGAGGGCCAAGATTGAGGAGGAGCTGCGGCTCTCACTCGACATGGTTGAGGAGCTGAGAGACCTCTCTGCCGTCAGGAAATAAGAAGCGAAGATAAGAATGGCCAAATACTTTGACAAGCATGTCAGGGTCAAATAATTCGCAGAAGGGGACTTGGTATTAAGAAAAGAGGATATCGCGGGGAGGTCAGCCACCGTGGGGAAGCTCAATCCCAACTGGGAGGGACCATACATTGTACATGAGGCATTGAAGTCGGGAGGGTACCGCCTCTAGAATGTGGAGGGCGAGGCCCTAAGTCTCACCTGGAGTGGTTATGAATTAAAACGTTTTTTCCCATGAGTCATGTAAATGTCGTTTCGCTTTCTAATTAAGCTTCTGTTGACGAACTTGTACCCTGATGATGAGAAGCGCAAACGCGAGTCTGACTTAGACCCCAAGCAGATCCCATTGTCAGGCTCCCATCAAGCTGGCAGGATTGGATGTCACTCGGGGGAGTCTTCCCCAGACCACCGAGCAGATCCCGCTGCCAGGCTCCCATCAAGCTGGCAGGGATGGATGTCACTTGGAGGAGTCTGCTTTAGACCCCAGGCAGATCACGCTTCCAGGCTCCCATCAAGCTGCCAGGGCTGGATGTCACTTGGAGGAGTCTACCTTAGACCGCGAGCAGATCCCCCTGTTATGCTTGAATAAAGCTGCATGGCTGGATGTCACTCGGAGGAGTCTTCCTTAGACCCCGAGCAGATCCCGCTGCCATGCTCTAATCAAGCTGGCAGGGCTAGATGTCACTCGGAGGAGTCTACCTTAGACCCCGAGCATATCCCGCTGTCAGGCTCCCATCAAGCTGGTAGGGCTAGATGTCACTCGGAGAAGTCTGGCTTATACCCCGAGCAGATCCCGCTGTAACACTCCAATCAAGCCGGCAGGGTTGGATGTCACTCGGAGGAGTGTCTACCTTAGACCACGAGCAGATCCAGCTGCCACGCTCTCATCAAGCTGGAAGGGCTGGATGTCACTCAGAGGTGTCTGCCTTAGACCCCGAGCAGATCCCACTGCTAGGCTCCCATCAAGCTGGCAGGGCCTGATGTCACTCGGAGGAGTCTGCCTTAGACCCCGAGCAGATCCCTCTACCAGGCTCCCATCAAGCTGGAAGGGCTGGATGTCACTCGCAGGAGTCTGCCTTAGACCCCGAGCAGATCCCACTATCAGGCTCCCATCAAGCTGGCTGGGCTAGATGTCACTCGGAGGAGTCTGTCTCGGACCCCGAGCAGACCCCGCTGCCAGGCTCTCATCGAGCTGGCAGGGCTAGATATCACTCGGACGAGTCAATCCCTATCCCTGAGCAGACCCCGAAAGCCCTACTCAGAACCCCATTGACCGATGTGGGTGGGGAAGCTCGGCAGGAGCAGCGTATAAGGTAAGGAGCTAGCCACCCTCGTCACGAATGGATCTACCGGTCAGCGAGGGGATCTCGGCACGATGTCGATACAGGAGAGCCGGCCCCGGCCTAGAGATCAGCGGGTCCCATGGAAAGGGGTTTAGGTGGCAAAGGGGCTAGCCTCCCTCGCCACGAATGGATCGGTGGGTTGACGAAGGGATCTATGCATGGTGGCGAGCCAAGAAAGTCGGCCCCGGCCTAGAGATCGGCGAGCCCCGAGGAAGGGGTCCAGGAGGCGACACCCCGGCCGTGCCAAGGCCCCATAAAGCCGGCCCGCATAAAGTCCAAACGCATGCCCAGGTTTCCTCGCCCACCCAATGACATGAATGGGTAGCGAGCCCGGATGGAGTAGGCGAGTCGCTCCCTCGCATCGCGACTATCCAACTTACCCCTCGCTCCTAAGCCTAAGTTTAGAGTCTAAAATGAGCGGACGACCTCACTCACTCGCTCACCGCCGCAACGTCTAAGAGAACATTCAAGGATAAAAGAAATTATAACAAGTGTGAGAATCAAGGTACGAATGTGAGAAATAACAATATTCGCATTTCAGATTAAAAAAGGGTTTTTGTACATTGGTGAAATCAAAATAGGTAAAACTATTACAAGAACTGGGCTCTGGCTCGCGTCACTGCTGCAGCAAAAGTAGGATGAATGCAAGCTCCCGGCGAGGAGAGCCCTGAGCGGAGGGCCCTTATATAGAGTGGTAGGGCCCGTCGCCTGGCTCTGGTACCGGAAGGAACAACTCTGGTACCACCTCACTCTCTAGAAGCTTGGCACCTTCATCCTTGATAAGTTTGGCCCTCTGCAATGTCTGGAAAGTATATTTCGCCGCACTGGCCGCATTCTTCTGTATCATCACTTCGATCTCATTATCTCTATAATGAGCGAGCTGGCAGCCGCTTGTAAATGGCGGCGGGGCGGCCGCTGCAGCCTCCAACGCATCCACTCACTTTTGAAGCGCCTACTTCTCCTGTAGGAGTGTGGCGATCTCAGTGCCTTGCCCGCTGGCAGTCGTCGCGTTCTGTGAAAAGGATAACAACTGAGTTAAGTTATGCGGGAGGGAGGAACGATTGAGGCAAGTCGAGAAACCTACCGCCCACCTAGGTACTGAGCGAGAGCGGCCTCAGCCGCTTCCGCTGTTCACTCATGCCCTCCTGAGCGAGTCGGCGAGCCGCCTCCTTCTCATCGACCAACTTTTGGAGGGTCGAGACGCTCTTATCCAGCCGAAGGCACTGCCGGCCGACCATATGAGCCAACTTAAGGCTACGAAATTGGGCTCGAGCGCTTTCATAGATCAGCACCTGCGTTGCCTCCTCGTCGTAAACGACGGCGTCCTCTCGCCCGTAGATGTCGAAGGCGAGATTGTAAGCATTCCTGCTACTTGAGTCGTCCTCAAACTAGCTCGGCAGCAACGAGAAGATGTAAACCCGGTTGGTCTCTTTGTCCCACTGAAGCAGATGGACTCAAGACTCGTCTGCGGGTCCCTCCCCATAACAAAAGTTACGGTGCCCCTGGGAATTGCCTTCCCGGCGGGCAGAACCTCCTATGGCGGCTGCGACGTGCCCGCCTCTCCGCCAGAAGATCTGACGACCGGAAAGGCCGCGGGGGAGGGAACTAAGGACGGCTGGCTCGCGGGGGCCTTACCCTTGTCGTGAGCTGGGGGAGGTGAGCCACCCGCCTTCTTCGATTTCTTGGGCCGTGGTGGGTCCTGAGGCCGCTCGCGGCTGGACTGCTTCACTAGAGCAGGGGTTGAGAGCTCGCGATTGGCGCCAGCAGCCGCTTCGGCTCGGGCGAGCTCGCCGGCAGTGAGTCGCGCACTCTCATAAGGCGGGTGGAGAGGGATGTCGTGCTCGCCTATGAAAGCATGAAACTTAGAAAATATTCGACGGAACTAAAAATTAGTAGAGGGGCGAATTGCTTACCCTCACCGGGCAGTACGGGGAAGAGGTCGTCCAGGTTTCGGCAGAGGTAGGCCACCTCGAAGTTCTTCCCAGCGAAGAACCCAAATAAACTCGCTACATTGCCCCCCAGGGTCGGGGGGCGGTAGCTCGCCTTGCTGAGTTTTACGGGCAAGAAGGGGACGTTGCCGAAGTCCCCCTTGACGAAAATGAACTTCTTGAGCTAGTTGTGGCTCTTGTTGACAGTCTGCCGCACCTTCACGTAGCTACTGGCGAAGCAGGCGATTCCGTGTTTATTCGCCCGAAAAGAGAACAGCTTGCGGTATACCGTGAGGCTGAACTCGACATTCTCCTCTCGCAGGAAGCAGGCGAACCCGACGATCATTGCAAAGGAGTTCAGGGTCATCTTCCCGGGGACCACCCCATAGTTCTTGAAGATCTGGCAGACTTCCGGCCATAAGGGTAGTCGGAGGCCCGCCTCGAAGTGGGCCCTGGGGAACGCGAGCTCGTTAGCGAAGAGTTCGTTTATCCATTCCTCCTTCCTGGGCTGCCTCACCTCGAAACTGGGCGGGACAAAGTGGCCGACTGTATCTACAAACTCTCTCTCCGTAAGGACGGCGAGGCAGAAATCGTGCTCGGAGAAGTTCCATGCACACTTGCTCCTCCCCTCCGCCTCGACACTCCCGCCTCCCATCCTGCAGAAGTCTTGCCCAGCGGGACAGGGGATTTCTGACAGAATCTAGGGGAAGGAGGAAGTATTAAATACGGTAGGTGAGGGAGGGTCGGTAGGGCCTATTTATAGAATGAGAAAGGGCGGGAAAATGGTCCTTTTGGCGGGAAGAGTGCGGATAGCAATATAGCCTTGGCATTTCGACTTCAGAACCCAATCCGATTCCTCGCCCACCCGTTATTCGGCCACGAAACGCCCACACTCGCGCCCGCATAATATAAGTGAGGCCACCATGCGGGCTGACTCTAACCCGCACGCGAGTCACTTATCGCGCGACCTACGAGCGGTCAGCTCGCCTTCGCCAGTACTAAATAATAATAGCTAAGCGAGGCGATCTAGCAAGGCCGAACCCTCCTGAAGGAAATCCGACCGAGCAAGAGCGTCTCGCCCACACCTCCCGCGGAGATCGAAACGTCTACACAGCCAAAAGAAAATCGCATCAAATACTCGCCCATGACAGGCGAGAGTGGTCCTGAATTATTACAAATGTTCACTGTCTGAAGCAAAGAAGTTAGCACTCTGAGTGTTTCGACCGCTGCGTGCGGAGGCGATTCGAACCCAGCGGATCACAACCTGCAAGGGGAGGGGAAAAACTCAATGTGGGATCCACTTCCACCTTCCTTTCCTTCCCGTGCTAGTTCGAGGCGGTACACGAGGGTAATGATACTCGTGGACCGCCGACAGCTCCTGCTGGGTCCGATCAATCTGCTCCGAGCCACGCCTGAGCCGCCCCTCGGTTCGTGAAATATGTACACCCTGAGAGGTCGCCTCGTCCTTGTCAGATGGAAATATCACTCCTTCCAAAGCCGCGAGTCACTCCTCTGTCTCGGGCTTATCTTTCTCCACTCTGTCGAAGAACTCCCGTAGCAGCAGCGTATGCTTTTGGAACAGTCTCTTTACTTGCTTCTTCATCTTCTCAGCATCAAACAGGTCTCCCAGGTATTCTGAAATACTGTCCGCGTTAGGGGGAGGCGAGTACCCTATGCTCATCTCAGCGTCAGAAGAAGTGATCGCATTATAGCCTGCAGAGATGAGGTTACAAGGTGCGATGACGGTAAGCGGGCCAAAGCCAGAGGATTTACCTGGTGTCGGTACGTCGCCCGCATCATTAGTAGGCCTAAAGGTGCCCGACCGACCCTTGAAGGGTTCCCCTCCAAGAGTGACGAAGGGTTTCCCCAGGTCGTGGGGCCTTGGTGACGGAGGCAGCGTAGGGGGAATAGGTATATGTGGCAAAGGACTAGTGGCCTGATCGACCGCCACCAGGGTGGAGCTCCAAGGTTCTCCCTCATTTTCCCTATCTCCCTGAGGCATCTCCTACCAAAGAGAAAGGAAAAGTCAGGAAGTAGGGCGGTGGATCAAACATGATAAACGTATATACCTCTAGGATGACCTCGACACTGCCAGCCGAGCTGGAGGCAGGGTCATCGGGCACTCGAGACTGCCGGACGACCTTTGCTTTATTTGGCTTGGAAAGAGGGCAGGGCGACCCGCGCGCCAGCCACGGGGCAGCTCCGAGAGCAAAATCCTGGGCACCCTCCCTCGCAGTCGCCAAGCGAGCCCGCATCTCCTCAGATATAGGCATCTTCCGACTATAGATCGCCGAAGCGGGAAACGAAGAGGAGTTATCCTAGAGGCCCGACAGCTTATTTATAGCGTGAAGGTGGGCCCTCACCGAAAAGATTCCTTCCAGCTCAGCAGGACGTTCGCCTAACACGTGGGCTTGGATGTTTCTTTCCGAGCCTTTCACAAAACTCACAAAGAGCGGGGATTATGTACAACCCCGTGTTCGCCGAAGGGGCTCGGGCAACCAGGCGGGTCGGCCTCCAAGGGTCGCCCAGGCAGGTCAGCCCCGACCCACCTCTCCTAGGAGGGTCGGCCTCCAAGGGTCGCCAAGGTGGGTAAGCCCCGTCCTGCTTATCCTAGGCGGGGCGGCCTCAAAGGGTCGCCCAGGAGGGTCAGCCTCGGCCCGCCTCTCCTAGGAGGGTCGGCCTCCAAGGGTTGCCAAGGCGGGTCATCCCCGGCCCGCCTCTCCTAGGCGGGTCGGCCTCCAAGGGTCGCCAGGGGGGTTAGACCCGGCCCGTCTCTTCTAGGCGGGCCACCCTCAGCTCGTGCCTTCCCAGGCAGGCCGCCTCCAACTCGCGTCCCCTAGGAGAGCCAGCCCCGGTCCGTGCCTCCTGCCGGGAAGAGGCATTGGAGGGCCACTCGCCCAGTCCCCAATTGTGGAAACTCCTTGCCATTCTGCCCCTGCAGGTCTGCCCCTAGCTACCTAGAACAACGGAGTTCGGCTATTGGCAAGGCAGCCCAAGGGGCTTTCAGTAATTTCAGGCCAACAGAGGTTGGTTATTTGCAGATCGTTTTCGGAAATCTATAAATAGGACCCAAGGGGGTACCTCATGTAAGACCCCCCCCCCCCCTCCCGGAACACAAGACATGGCACGAGAGGGGTCTTATTCCCGAAACAGTAGTCTTGGGGTAGCACTAACACTCGGGCTAGCCTGTACCACAAGACGCCTATTCTGCTGGCTACAACAAATATCAATATATATATGCCAACTCGATCAATATAATATAAGAATTCAAATCCACTCAAGCTATAAGTCCAAAAGCACAGTAATAGAGAAGCTAAACATGCTTCTACAAAATCAGAGTACAACTATAAAATTGCCCCGAATGGCTACAATAAACCGTCATATACTCACATTTGCAATAGATAGTAGTGACGGCACCGTCCCTTCAGGCCCGATCGTCCTGGCCTGGGTGATTGGCTCTACGACCTGCTGTACCATCTGCGGGATTTCCTCCTAAAAAGGAAGACGTAGCAACCGTTAGTCTTAAAGACTAAGTGGCCTCACATCCGCTCCCCTGGCGACTCCTCGGAGCCGGGCGGAGAAATAGAATACGTACAATATATGTATATAAGCAGGAGTATAAACAAGCAAGTGGTATAACATTTAGTAGGATAATCTAACATTTCTACCATCTATCATAACATATGAATATAGAGTTATAACAGAAAGTAACTCAACTTATATGGATGCCCACCTATACAAGCATATAAGTTCAGGATCGTTCAGCAGTCAGTAACTCATCGTATAGGAGCGCCCATAAAAACTTATACGATGAGGGTGTGATGTATGTAATGAGGTGCAATGTTATGTATGCGATGCAATGACTCACCCATGATCACGCACATGCAATTGCCATGTCGACAGATACTAGTAGTTCCCACTTTTCGAGAAGGTAGCTAACCTCTCAGGCGCCAACCGTCGTGGCCAGACGGTGACAGTAGAACAGGCACTTTTACTACTAAGTGGGTATCCACACTACTTCACTTAGGCCTCCGTACGCCTCAATGCTAAGAACACAACAGCAGAGCCCATGCATACTATGACCCAGTAGGTTCTCATGGGTAGATGTGCATAAAGATCCTTGCCTCGAACTGGCCTATGCGTGACACGAGATGAAACTCGGAAATAAGTACGAGGGTCAAGGCCAACCGTTCACTTGGTATTGATGGTGCCCCGAGACATGAACACCGAGGTACAAGACCAACTGCCCAATGTCTACTTGTCAACTTCCATCGGTGTGATGAGTGGCGATCCCGTAGACCTGCCACACTATCCTTAACATAGGATTACGACACCGCGTGTCGACTCACACAGCATGCAATTCCACAACACCGTGGCATTGAAGGAGCCTCGGAGAAAGCACGAGGACTAAGCCCAACCATCCACTTTGAACGGAAGGGGACCCGGGACATGAACACCGAGGGACAAGCCCAACCGTCCAACTTTACTCATCTCAACACCATCCCGACTAGTGACGCCCAACACCGCACTTACTAACTTCCACAATGCTACCCGTAGGGAGACGACTCTCTAAGAATTGGAGTACAAAATTTCATTCTATCAATTCAACATATATATGGCCATAGTTTATTCATCTATATGTCATACCGAATGATTTCAACATCATAAAACAAAATGCGCATAAATGATAATCTACTAATTTATATCAAGCCATTTCGTTTGATTCAAGCTTGCTTCAGAACTCGTTATACGAATTCAAATTTACAAACTTCAACCTTCATAACACTACGGTGGTTATCATAAAAGAGTTCATCAAAACCTCGAATTAGATTGCTACATTAATTCCACCGAATATAAATCCATGTAATACACTACCCAGAAATTTAGGTGCAGAACAAATCTGGACAACAACTTCATCCAAAGATTCCTGTAGCTACATGAATTCGGTGAGTGCGTGTAACCCGTCGATGGAAAGGTCTTTCCATTGTCTAAAACTTTCATGTTTAGCCTTCAACCCAGATCAGACTATAACCCACATGAAATTGGCTCCAAAGCCTGCAGCGTACAGAATATAATTTCTATGCGCCTAGCTTACATCCCTTAATTCGATCAGACATTCCCGTGGCTACTAGCTTCACCCTAAAGAGTGTAACCACTCGTTGGAAAGGTAATTTCAAGGGCTTCAACTTTCGTGTTTAGTCAAAAGCCCATATCGGACCATTTCTTGCCTTAAAATAGCTAAGAAGGTCACTGCGTTCAGAACACAGATTCTGCATGCATCTTGAAGCGGAATGAACGACATCGGTTCATCTTGCTCCTCAAGCCGATCACCCCAAATCGCAACCAGAAGTTCCTCCACCCTTATTCTCTCTCTCAAGGCAATTCCTCTTCACGAATCCACCCCCATCATCACTTTGAAGAATGGGAGGTTGAAGATGACTAGTCATTAGAATAAAAGTTCTAGATAGGCCTTCCTAAGAAACCTTCTTCTCACACATCAAGACTAATTTGAGTCAATGTTTCGACTAAGAATATCTAAGGATCTAGCACCAAGGGAGAGGGGTGGAAGCTCACCTCATTTCCAGCGGTACCACCATTTCCGGCCATGGATCTTGTCATCCTCCTCGGCGGAATCGCTTTTTCCTTGATGGCGGTGGCGTTTCTCCTCCTCCAAGGTTTGCTCCAGCAAGATCTCCTCCTCCAAGAATTTCTCTCAGAAAAAAAGGCTGGAATAAAGAGTGAAAATGTCTAGGGTTTTACTTCTCCTTTTTATACAGAAGTGACACAGGTAGGGACACGGCCGTGTCCTTACCCGTTTCAAGTTGACACGGCTGTGGTTGTGGCCGTGTCAATACCCGTGTCCTGTTCGGGACACTTATCGTCAACTTGGGCTTGCAACACACGGGTAAGGATATGCCCGTGTCGCTACCCGTATCATTTGCACACGGGTAGAGACACGGCCGTGTCTCTACCTGTGTCCTTTTCTGGCCAGACTCAATGCTACACAACCAAGGCATGGCACACGGGTAGGGACACGCCCGTGTCCCTACCCGTGTCCTACTCGGGACAAACCACTCAACTCCCTTTTATTACCACTCAACACTATGGACACTCAGCGCCACTGAACACGGGTAGGGACACGCCCGTGTCCCTACTCGTGTCATACTCAACACAGTTTTCAGCCTATTTCCTTGTTCCCCGTGAGTGCGTACCTAATCACATGCACCCCTTTGAGCCTACACTAGCTCTCCAGAAACCAAAAATACGCACAAGGGGCCTAGCACGAATCGGAACATTACAAATCCTTTAAACAAAATAAAATATTTCGTCCCCGAAATCAGGCTAAGGTAATGGGGAGTGAAGCATACAGAAAAACAAATTATGCTTTTAAATAAAATAACTTGGAGCAAACAACTCCGGGTACCGTCTTTGTATCAAATCCATTGGCTCCCACGTGAATTTCTCCTTCACTTGATTAGACCATAGCACTTTCAATAGGGGAACACTTTTGCGGCGTAAGGTTCTTATCTCGTTGTTTATAATTCGCACCTGCTCTAGTGCACAGACCTATCAGACGCCACAGGACCATCAGTTATGGGGATGTATTGATCGGGCCACAACAGTGCCTTTCGAAGCGACGAAACATGGAACATGTCATGGAGATTATCTAGCTCAGGCAGTAGATCCAAACGATAGGCTAATGGGCCAACCCTTTCCAGTATAGTATAAGGACCCACAAACCTCGGGCTGAGCTTCTTCACACCACGCACCCGCGACACTCCATGCATCGGCCGGATTTTCAGAAATACTTTATCACTCACTTGAAACTCCACCAGACGGTGGCTTGCATTATAATACTTCGCATGCCGACTTTGAGCCTCTAACATGTGATCTTGTATCAGTCTAACCACCGCATCAGCCATCTATATACTCAACTCCCAAAGTCTTCAGGTCTTTATATTGCACCCAAGACAAGGGGGTTCTACACCTCCTTCCATAAAGAGCTTCATGGGGCGCCATGCCAATGCTCGCTTGATGGTTGTTGTTGTAGGAGAATTCCACCAGGGGTAAGAGCCTTTCCCACAGCTCTCCCTATCCAACACACATAATCTCAACAGATCCTCCAATGTCCGGATGGTCCGCTCAGACTGCCCATCCGTCTGAGGATGGAACGCGGTGCTGAAGGTAAGGCGTGAGCCCAAATATGCCTATACCGCCTTCCACTCCTTGGAAGTAAAGCGACCATAACGGTTAGAAACTATCGTCTTAGGCATGCAATAATACCGTACAAACTGCTCCTCAAAGAGGCGTACCAAGACATCCACGTGAGTCTCCTTCTTCATAGGAACAAACTGGGAAACTTTCGTTATTCGATCAACGATCACCCATACTGAATCATTCCCTGAGCGTGAGCGAGGTAGCCCATGTACGAAGTCCATGGAAATATCCTCGAACTTCCACTCGGGGATGGGAAATGACTTTAACAAGCTGCTGGGACTCCTTCACTCCGCCTTCACCCTTTGACAGGCTTCGCAATGTGCAACAAAATATCGGCCATCCTTCTTCATTCCCGGCCAACACATTGTCTTCCATAAGCCGGCGTACATCTTTGCAATTCCTGGGTGCACTGAATACTAAGAGCAATGCGCCTCTCTCAAGATATGCTCCATGATTTTACCGCCCTTGGGAATGTAGAGAAGGCCGCGAAAATAAATGAGGCCGTCATTTAGTGTGTATTCGTCGGTAGTCCCGTCTTCGAATGACTTGATTATCGGGGCCAGAGCCGCAGCCACTCCTTGCTCCACCCGGATCCGGTCCTGGATATCACAAACTATGCTCATGCTGGCGAAGTACTTCGTATATTCTGTCGAAGGAGCCTTAAATATCAAAGTAATTTCCATCTCCTAAATCATCTGAGCCAACTCTATACTCATCAACCGGGACTCTGGCTCGACTCTGATATTTTTCTTACTCAATGCATCGGCTACCGAGTTTGCTTTTCCGGGGTGGTAGTTCAAGGTGAACTCATAGGCGCATAGAAATTCTAACCATCGTTGTTGTCTTAAGTTCAACTCCTTCTGAGTATGGACGTACTTCAAGTTTTTGTGGTCTAAAAAGATCTCGCAGTGGACGCCGTATAAATAATGACTTCAAACCTTAAAGGCAAACACCACTGCTCCCAGCTCCAAATCATGAATAAGGTAATTGATTTCGTGCTTCTTCAATTGTCTTGAAGCATAAGCAATCACGTGCCCATGCCGCATCAGTACCGCTCCCATCCCTTGATATGACGCGTCCGTGAAAACTTGAAATCCTTCCTTCCCAGATGGAAGGTCAAGGATGGGGGCGGAGGTAAGTCTATCCTTCAATTCTTGGAACGTAGCTTCACATTGGGGTGTCCACTCATACGGCACACCTTTCTTCGTTAGGGAAGTAAGAGGAAGAGAAATCTTTGAGAATCCCTTTATGAACTTGCGATAGTACCCGATAAGTCCAAGGAAACTCCGCACATCGGCCGCCGACTTCAAGGGTGACCACTCCCTTACGACACGCACTTTGGACGGATCCACAGCTAGCCCAGCTCAACTAATCACATGACCCAAGAAGGCAACCTCCTTAATCCAGAATTCGCACTTGCTAAATTTGGCGTATAAGGCATGCTCCTTTAATTTCTTCAATACTAAGGTCAGGTGCTCGCCATGCTCCTCCTCCATCCTTGAGTAGACTAGGATATTGTCGATAAAAACAATGACGAAGATGTCCAAATAGGTCTCAAATACCTTGTTCATCAGACTCTTGAAAGCCGAAGGGGCATTTGTGAGCCCAAACGGCATTACGGTGAACTCGTACAACCCATATCTAGAACTAAAAGTTGTTTTCTGGATGTCCCCCTCTTGTATTCTCAACTACTAATACCCCGAGCGCAAGTCTAGCTTAGAAAACCAATACGCTCCCAATAGTTGATCGAACAAATCGTCGATCCGAGGTAGCGGGTTAGTGTTCCACACCGTCAACCGATTGAGTTCCCGATAATCTATGCACAGATGCATGGTTTCGTCCTTCTTCTTCACGAACAATACCGGGGCTCCCCAGGGTAACGAACTGGGGTGAACGAACCCTGACTCCACCAGTTCTTGTAGTTGAACTCTAAACTCCGCGAGTTCTTTCGGGGCCATTCGGTAAGGGGCCTTGGATACAGGCTTGGCACCCAGTACGAGATAAATTTGGAAGTCCACCTCTCTGTGCGGGTGTAATCCCGGTAGTTTCTCAGGAAATACCTCGGGGAAGTCCCGCACAGCCGGTACGTCTTTTACGTCCAATGCTACTTCTTTCAACTCGAACCAGATCATAAAAACTTCATCCCCCTTCAAGTGTGCTTTTACAACCTGAACGGATGATAACATCAGACGGGGTGCGAAGTTAATACCTTGGAAGATGACGTCGGAGTCTCCATGTCTCAAATAGATCCGCTTCTCCGCGCAGTCGATCCATGCAAAGTGCCAGTCCAACCATGTCATGCCCAGAATGATGTCGAATTCTGGCATTTTCAAGACAGTGGCAGGCGTAATGAAATTCCTTCCCTCAATAAGTACCTCAAGCTCGCACTTAGCAGTTGCAACCATATCTGAGCTGTCCAGAAGGCGCACTAGTCGGGCTATTCCAATAAAATATTGCACCACCTGCCATGTCCTTAATGAAATTCTCGGACACAAAGGAGTGTGAGGCACCGGTATCGAACAGCGCATAGGCCGTCTTTCTGCCAATTATCACGATGTCTAAGTACCAATAAACAAAACTTATTGCTAGATTGCTAGTATGTCGTAAGCAACTTAAGTTTAACACAAAAAACTTGAAAGCTTACTGCACGTACCTGCAATAACATTCTGGGGATTCCGTTCTTGCGCCATGTCTAGCGCGTACACTTGATCCCGGCCAGGGCTGGGGTTACCTCCTCGCGGTCCTTGTCCTCGACCATGCATGTAACCCATCCCTCGAGGCGTCGCCGGAGGGAGAGCGGGAGGGGCGTTCCCAAACAATTGCGAGCAAAAGCGTCGAATGTGACCCTGTTTGTTACATTCAAAACACACCATCCCAGGACGCCTCTCGAGTTGCTGAATTTGCTGAGGCTGTAGCGGTGGAGGCAACGCGAAAGGTTGCGGAATCGGATGCTCCACCTTATAGTTTTGGTGGACACGCCCTCCCCCTCCTTGATATCCTCTTCCTCTTCTAAAGTCCTGTCTCCTTCTATTGCTTGGGCCAGCTTCCAAGACGCCCTCTACAGGTCTCTTACCACTACCCAAGTGATCCGCCTCCAATCTTTTTTCCATATCGATGATCTCTGCCAAGATAGCATCTGCTATAAACAAAAGGGTCTGCCTTAGGGGATCTCGCAGCCCTTTGTAGAAACGCTTGGCATAACCTCCATCATCCAACTCGTATGAGTCCGCGAAACTTGCGAGATGTTGGAACTCCAGCTGGTATTCCGTAACCGCCATCGATCCTTGTTTTAGTAGAAGGAACCTCTCCTCAAGTTAATCTCGAGCGGATGAAAGAATGAAGTGCTCCAAGAAAACATCCGAGAATTCTCTCAAACTTATCTCTGTATAGACTCGACCTTGTAAGGTGGAGCCCATGAGTGACTTCCACCACCTCTTAGCAAGTAGCTCAAAAGTTACCACGGCCAATGACACAACCATGTTGGATAGACAACGGATACCAGCCAATAACTCCTGTACTGTGTCAAGCCATTCCTCCGTGCGCATAGCTGAATCCATCCCAAGGTAAGTGGGAGGGGAGAGAGCCCAGAAGGCACTCAGCCAGTTAAAGCTCGAAGCCTGTTGTAGCGCCGGAGGCTGCTGTGCCATAAAAGCATCAAAGATGGTGGTGACCGTCGTCCCCAACTCGGACTATTGGAACTGAGTGGGTATGGAAGGGGCAGGAATGCCCCCAACGACTCAACATGCATGGGAATCTATACGAAGAATGCAAACTTACGGTCAAGTTGGCTGATCCTAAGGTCAGAGTTGGAGAAACTTAGTGTGAATTATGTATGGGCCCACCACTGCTTCCGCTAAGTCAGTTTGTCCCCAAACTGACTTGTCGAATGGGAGTGGCCCATTGTTGTTTGACTTCTTTAGGTAAGGATCGTGGAAAACTGATACCATTTGTAAGACCCCCCCTCCCGGAACAAAAGACACGACACGAGAGGGGTCTTATGCCCAGAACAACCGCCTTGGGGTAGCACGAACACTCGGGCAAGCCTGTACCACAAGATGCCTATTCTGCCGGCTACAACCAATATCAATATATATATGCCAACCAGACCAATATAATATAAGAAATCAAATCAACACAAGCTATAAGTCCAAAAGCACAGTAACAGAGAAGCTAAACATGCTTCTACAAAATCAGAGTACAACTATAAAATTTCCCCGAAGGGCTACAATAAACCCTCATATACTCACATCTGCAATAGACGGTAGTTACGACACCGTTCCTTTAGGCCCGGTCGTCCTATCCTAGCTGATCGGCTCCACGACCTGCTGTACCATCCGTGGGATTTCCGCCTATAAAGGAAGACGTAGCAACCGTTATTCATAAAGACTAAGTGTCTTCACATCCGCTCCCTCGACGACTCCTCGGCATCGGGCGGAGAAATAGACAGTGTACAATATATGTATATAAGCAAAAGTATAAACAAGCAAGTGGTATAACATGTAGTAAGATAATCTAACATTTCTACCATCTATCATAACATATGAATATAGAGTTATAACATAAAGTAACTCAACTTATATGGATGCCCATACAAGCATATAAGTTGTGGATCGTTCAGCAGTAATTAACTCATTGTATAGGAGTGCCCATAGAAACTTATATTGTAACATCCCATTTCCAACTAGACCCCTGGAAGTGGTTTCGTCATAACAGAACCTTAGGAAATCCAGGAATTGAAGTTTATCGACCAAGATTTCGAGTCAAGGGGTGGTCATGCCCGTGACCGACCCGTCACGCCCGTGACCTAGGGCGTGACCCATTCGACGATCGTCGACCTCAGAAAGACGATCGGCGAGCTTAGAAATTTCAACATGGGCCTGAAACGCCCGTGACCGATCTGTCATGCCCGTGACCTTGGAATGCTGTTGAGTGAGCTAAGCTCACTCAATGCCATGGTCTGGATGGCATTGAGTGAGCTTAGCTCACTCAAAGCCATAAGTGGGATGGCATTGAGTGCGTTGAGTACACTCAATGCCATAAGTTGAATGGCTTTTATTGCACTGACTGCACTCAACGCCATCTGGTGTCGTCTGGTTGGCGTTGAGTGAGCTGAGCTCACTCAACGCCGTAGACTGGATGGCGCTGAGTGAGCTTAGCTCACTCAACGTCGTGATTTGTCAGGCGGGATGGCGTTGAGTGCGTTGAGTGCACTCAATGCAATAAGTTGAACGGCGTTGAGTGCACTGACCGCACTCAACTCCATTTGAGGTTCTGTGGATGGCGTTGAGTGAGCAGAGCTCACTCAACGCCATAATCTGGATGGCGTTGAGTGAGCTAAGCTCACTCAACGCCATTATTTAAAAGGGCATATTCTGTATGGCGTTGAGTGAGCAGAGCTCACTCAACTCCATAATTCGGATGGCATTGAGTGAGTTGAGCTCACTCAATGCCATAGTCTGGGAGTCCATTCTAGACGGTGTTGAGTGAGCAGAGCTCACTCAACGCCATATCTTGGATGGTATTGAGTGAGCAGAGCTCACTCAATGTCGTATCTGGGATGGCGTTGAGTGAGCAGAGCTCACTCAACGCCGTAGCTTGGATGGCATTGAGTGAGCTGAGCTCACTCAATGCCATTGTACTTAGAATTTTTCTGGCATTTTATTTCTGGCTGTGTGCTGGTTCAGCTGAACCGGGCTGGTCTAGGGAGTTGGTCGTTTTCTCCTATTAAGACCTAATAAGTCTTACTTAAATTAAGTTGACCGGTCAAGCTTGACACGTGGACTGACGGTTTTGCAAAGAAGGTGGTTACGGCCATGGCCGAGAGCTTGCCTTCATGGCCAGTAATGGCACTTGATGTCGTGGCCTTCCCCCTCCCCTTTTACGGCTAGATCCAACTCCTCTAGGGAAGAGGAGGAGTTTCCAGCCGATAGCTTGATGGATTGAGCCGTTTCAGCCCCCCTCCACCATGGCCGACCCAAGCTTTAATGGACCAATAATGGCAATTGAAGCTTTGGCCATTCCCCCTCCTTGACCAAGCTTTTAAACACCCTCAAAGGCCTAAGAGGAGGTTTTCCGAGCTTTTACCTAAAGTTTTTGAGCCTCCCACTGTGCTATTGAGAATTCCGGCGACGCCACCACCGCACCAATGGCTTCCCGAAGGTCTGTACGCCTCTAGCCCACGAACAAGGTCCTCCTCTACTCCTTATTCTATGGTTAGATCATAGAAATTATTTAGGAGAGATATCGAGCTCAAAGGAGCAAGATTGAGTGAGCTTTTCCTTGGTTTTTCAAAAATAAATGGTGGTCGGGTTCGCAGGAAACCGCCACTACGGCGGCCGTGCCGCCGCCCGATGGTAGCCCTCACCTCAGCAGAGACGGTGGTGGTGGCCGGCTAGGGAGGTGGCTGGGTGGCCGGCGATGGGTCACGTAAGGGCTACAGGAAATGGCGTTTTAGAGTTGCTGGTTTCGGTTTGTTTTAAGAAGTTGAACAGTACGATTTTATATTATAAAAAGTATATATATTATATAGTTAAAAGTTAGCCTAAAAGAATACACATTTTTATGTTGCCAAATAAAGCCCTTAGAGGCCGATTTAGGAAATATGGCCAGTCACAAAAGTTATAGGCCTTTGAGTATACATTATTTTCAAATTAATTTCAACCCATTTGGGTAAGTAGTTTAACCACAACACCCGTTTTGGTGTGGGCTATACCTAGGGTTGAACATACACTAAATTGTGTGACCACTCTTCATCTCTTGTCCAAATGTCTTGAGATTTGGACAGGGAGCCACCATTAGATATACCTAGGGCCAGTCCAAAAATAGGAATTTTTGGAGATAGTTTTTCTATAGTTTTGGTAAACATTTAATAATCCATGCATGATTTAGTAAAGTGGTCAAATGACCTTCAAACCCTCACAAATTTTGGTGAGTGGTCCCTGGCATCATGGCATGACTCTGAACAAAATTTCACCTCATTTGAAGGTTTTTTGGTTAGGGAATGATCAAACTCTAGTTCTACCTTAAGGAAGGATTTTTAAGAAAAAGTGCACTTTTTATAACGGTCCAGGCCCGCCAACCCTGCGGGACCCAGCTGGCACCGCCGGCCTACCAGAAGTCCATACCCGGGCCCACTACTGGTAGTCAGCCTATCACATCAAGCCTGCAGGCCATGCACCCCAACCCTTCTCCGCGCCTATTTTTCAGCAGCGGTAGGTTGTTGACACTTGGGATCGAACCCAGGACCTTGATAAGAGACTCTTTACCACAGCTCTCATCACCAACTGAGCTGCAGAGGCTGATATTTTTACCACTAGCTTGGTATGATCATTATAACCCCCTTAGGGAATATGGGGTGGTTTAGGGTTAATTTACCCTAGAATCCAAACTCAAACCCTAAGGAAGGGCTTTTGAGGGTGGTGAAGGACATAGGGGCAAATGCCCTTGTATGGCCTTGTAAATTAGTAGAGAGGCAGTTAACTTATATTTAATCCTCTGGTTAGAATATTAGAGAAGTTAGAGGTAGGTAGATACCTCAAAATCGAAACCTTAGTTTTACGGTAGAAATACTATTCGGTCAAAACAGTCACTAATCATTATCTAAAAGTTGTGAAATTTGGGTAGAGTGAATTTTAGAGTAGATAAAACCCATGGATATTTTTATTGAAATTTTATGGAATACATTTTTAGTACTTCTTTTGGTAGATAGTAATTTGCCCAAAATAGTATTTGAAATAATTTGATCATTCTGTTCATTGGAATCTGATAAAACTTGGTCAGTAAAGGTTTTAGACCTAAATGAATGTCTCTGAATTTTATTATAAATTTTAGTGGACTTTATTTAATACTGCCTTCACAAATTTTATAAAGGTCAATTTTGGTGAATAATTAAGTTAGAGATAAATATACCTTCTAAAAATGTGAAACTTGGCAACTGATATTATTAGGGTGATGTTTACTTATATGAATTTATTCAGGATTTTTATAAGTATATTTACAGCACTTGATTCACGAGCATGTCAATTTAAGATTTTAGTATTTGATTTACCTAGAATTTAATGTCCGGTGAACAATTAAGAAACCTAGCCAGTGATATTTGTAAGATGGTATTAGTGTAATGTAATTAATTCATAATTTTTTTGATGACAATTTTTTTAGTTGATTCACAAATCATGGAAGATAGAATGTATTGCTAAAAAAGTTTTAAGGCCCCCAGATATTAGCAAAAATTATCAAACTTTGGATTTGTAGTTTTCAGATACCCTAATATTTATCGTTAATTTATGAAGCTGTAAACATGTTTGAAAAGTATACCTCATGTTCAAGTGATAGTCTTTGGATCCTTTTAAGAAATTATTTAATTATCAGATTAATTAAGAAAATTTTAATTCTATGCATTTAGGCTGTTTATGTCATGATAGGTCCCCGGTAAATAGTTTAGGACTTTTGGATGAAAACTCGAAGAACCTCCTATCATGACCACCATAAGGTATCTGTTGGTCTGCATTTAGTAAGTTGTTGAAATATCATTAGGAAATGATTTAGCATAGTTGGAGTTAGTCACCTTGCTGGATTTTGTAGATGTTGATGAGGCATCCTAGAAGTTTGGGTTGAGTAGTGAGATGTGAGTTGGTTAGTGTTAGGTGGTGCTTGGGTTCGACGAAGGGTCGTCTTCCCCGTAGAGTGAATGGTCAAAATCACCTTAGTTTTAGTCTACCGTAATATAAAAAGGGAATGGGTAAGGGAAATTAACCAATAATAATAAGTGCCTTGCGAAAGGGAACGGTGGGCTTCAGCTACCATCATAGTTCCTAGTGCCCTTTGAGAGCCCTTCACGGGGAATACCGGGGGCAGTCCTTGGCTAACGTAAAATGTATGAATAATAAATTAAAATAGCAACTAGAATATCTAGGGTTGCACATTCTCACACCCCGGTAGCTAGGGAGGTAGAATATGTTGGTTTTGTTGCCATTCAGACAGTAGCTCTGAAGGTAGATGCATGAATGGGACAGTCCGGGAGCCGAGGGCTCGAGGGTTTGAATATAGAATAAGGTGGTGGGTCTTCGGTACTTGATCGTTGTTCACACCGACATCGGTATGTTGACACGGCGGTGTGGGACACTTAGACAAAGAAAGTCTTGTGGATATACCAAGCACTAGTACGCGGATACTCTAGGTTGTCTTCTTCTAGGTGTGTACGGGAGGGCTAGGCCCAATAGTGTGGATACCCGCCTAGTAGTGGGGGGCCCGACCCACTGTCTCCATTTGCCACTACGGAGGTTCCTAGGAGTAAAGCTAGCTGCCTGAACAGGGGGAACTAAAGGTCTGTGCGCATAGAGTCGTGTGCGTGAGTTGCACTTGCATGAATCATGGCATAGCATATCACTACACTCATATTTGCATACAAACGACACCCCAACGTATAAATCGGTATGGGACGTTTTATACTATGGGAGTCTCGCATAAGACCCCTAAACTTATAAGTTTGTATGGGCATTCATATAAGTTTAGGTTACTTACTTATTTACTTACTTAAGGTTGCTTACTTGCTTACTTGTTCTACTTGTCTTCTTTTGTTATACTACTTACCACATGTCTATCTTATTGCTCATTACTGTAGAACTGCTAGATGTACTTTATTCTATATAGTTGTTTATACACCATGATTATTATTAGACTAGCTCCATTGTCACCTGCTTGATTATTCTCCACCATTGTAGCTTCCCTTTCCTCCTCTCCGCTCGGTGCTTAGGAGCCGTAGGGGGAGGGGTAGGGGATGATATGGCTTAGTCTTTATGACTAATGGTTTTCGAACCACAACATTATAGGAGCTCCGGATGGGAGACAGGGACCAGCAGTCCATGGACCAGCACCAGCGAAGTATGGTGCGCATGGAGGTGGGTCAGTCTATCACCAGTGCACCTGCGACCTGCTTCGTGAGTGATTAGTATTTTTATAGCTTCCGCGATGAGTGATTTGTAGTGAGGACTCTGATGTACCGGGCTCGAGCCCATTTCTTTATATTTCTTCTGAACTGATCTTTGCAGTACCTGTATTTTCTACTATTATCTATTGATGGTCTGGTTGTGACTTCTAGTCATACATATTTCTGTGGACTTGTTTACATTAAGTGTAATATTTACTTCTCTTTCTTTGTGATCGAAAAGGGCCGACAGAATTGGCGTTTTGTAGTGGCGGTCTTCCCGTGAGTCGGTGCCACCGCAAAGCGGCAATTCTGGGCTAAGACCCCGGTGTTCGAAAAATAAAAAAAAGGGGGTCTTACAAGTGGTATCAGAGCTGTCCTCGATCGGAAGAGAAGTAGTCCACAAAACCTTGGGCCACCCCCGTGCGAGCTTAGTTTGCGGACAAACTAGTAGCGGAAGCAGTGGTGTGCCCATAAGGGAAATCACATGTGAAATTCAATCCTACCCCTTCTTAAATTCCATTCATTCGCTCTCTAACAAATGGAATTCTTCCTTGTAGCCTGCGAAGAACCCTACATCACAGCAGGGGACACCTCAGTCTCCGAATGTGGTGCCACCTCCACGGGCTCCAGCTCCGTTCCAGGAGACAGAGATGGGGCAAACACTGACAGCCATTCTGGAGGCCTTCAGAGCTCAGCAAGCCCCGGCTCCACAGCCAAACCCCGGGGCCAATTGGATGACTGTCTTCCGGGGACTTCCCCTCCATTCTACCAGGAGACGGAGTCTGCAGTACGTACAGAGGAATGGTTGGATACCATTTACGAGACGCTTGCGGGGATTTGATGCCCCACTGAGGAGGCAGTTGCTTTGGCAGTCTCCTGCCTGGAGTCACACGGAAAGAGGTGGTGGAAATGTCAGCTGGACACAACCTTTGCGGGTATGGATTCCGCTGATATTACTTGGGAGGAGTTCAGAGCAGCACTCTTGGGACATTTTATACTTCAGTCGACGAGGGATGACCTGGAAGATAAGTTCCTGCGGTTGAGGCAAGGGAACAGGACGGTGCTGGAGTACTACCAGGAGTTTACTCACCTGGCCCGCTATGCGGACGCTTACCAGTTAGACGATGCGGGCTATGCTTGGAGGTTTTATAAGGGGCTGCAAGACGACATGAGACTGGCCCTCCTCTTTGTCTCAGAGGGGAGTCTTTCCAGGATTTTGGAGATGGCTAAGAAGAGGGAAGCGGATCTGCTTACAGTCAGGAGCCGGAAGAGTCCGACTGATTATACAGTGATTGGAGGTCGTAGAGACCATCCTCAGGGCCAGGTTATTGGGGAGAGAAGGAACGGGGAGCAGCCACGTCAGGAGATTGGGCAGGAGCAGAGGAGTCAGGGGGTATTAGCTCCCTAGCCTTTACAAATGCTGGATATGCCAAGGACAGAAAAGTAGGCACCAGTATGCTTGCAGTGCAATCAGCCGGGGCATATCAAGAGGAACTTCCCTATGAGGCGAGCACCCCCACCAGCACATCAGGGCGCTCTACCTCCCCGAAAGTTTGGCGGACGAGGACATGATCGAGGACGAGTATTTCAGGAACGAGGCCGCAGGCCAGAGAGGGAGCAGGTGTATGCTCTAGACCTGACACAGCCCCGGAACCTGGAGCAGGTTATCGTAGGTATGGCAGTACTTTCAAGTTTTTCTTCATATGAACTAGTTTTCTAGACATAACCTAGTTAGAAATTAAGAGAAGACAACTGCAACAAGAATACAAAGACACTTAATTACCCCAGGCATCATCTTCGTAAGCGGCAAGCCCGCTCACACTCTCTTTGACACTAGTGCTTCGCACTCGTTCGTGTCGGAGGATTTCGTGAAAGGACTGGCAGGTGTGGAGCTATTTATCAGAAAGATGATGAGGGTGCGCCTACTCAATGGATCAGAGCTAATGACCTCTGCTCATTGCAATATGGAAGCGAGGATCGGCGGGAAGGCGTTTGAGGAACCAGCGACGATTCTGAAGATGCCAGATTACGATCTGATTCTGGGCATGACTTGGCTGTGCTGGAACCATGCCCAAATTGACTGCGTGGCGGAGAGGATCACCGTGAGGCACGACGACTCGTTCATTGTCATCGAAGGTATTATACCAGCACCCCACACCTTATTATCACCTGTGCAGGCCGTTAAGGCCCATCTACAGGGGGACGAGGTTTATCAGGTCCTTTTTGAGGCGGTCGTGGCCAAGGACTCAATTTTAGATATTACAGTAGTGCGGGACATCGCCGACGTATTTCCGGAGAAGCTACCAGGGCTACCCCCGCACCGAGATAAGGATTTTCAAATTCAGCTCGTACAAGGGGCTAAATCGGTATCCAGAGCTCCCTATCGAATGGCCCCAAAGGAGTTGGTGGAATTTCGAAGCTAGCTTCAGGATTTAGTGGAGGTCAGGTTCGTTTGGCCTAGCTCTTCATCATGGGGAGCTCCGGTGTTATTCGTTAAGAAGAAGGACGGGACTCTTCGAGTGTGTATAGATTATCGGGCCCTGAATAGGCTGACGGTCCAGAATACTTACCCCTTACCAAGGATAGACGAGCTATTTGACCAGTTGGACGGAGCCCATTAGTTCTCAAAGATGGATCTGAGGTCGGGGTACAACCAGCTTCGCATTCAGGAGGAGTACATCCCGAAGACGGCCTTCAACAGCAGATATGGTTTGTACGAGTTTACCGTGATGCCTTTCGGGCTCACGAATGCACCCTCCGCATTCATGACCTTGATTAATCGGGTGTTCGAACAGTATTTGGATGTCTTTGTTATCGTATTCATCGACGACATCCTTATCTATTCAAGGACAGAGGAGGAGCACGCGAGACATCTTGCCTTGACCTTGGAGAAGCTGCGGGAGCATGAGATGTATTCCAAGAAAAGCAAGTTCTAGTTTTTGCTAAAGGAGGTGGCCTTTTTGTGCCATATCATCAGTGGAGCAGGTATGGCAGTGGATCCGGCGAAGGTCCAGGCAGTACGGGATTGGCCACCACTAAAGTCGGCCTCGGATGTTTGAAGTTTCTTGGGACTTGCCGGTTATTACCGGAAGTTCATAAAGGGGTTCTCGTAGATTGCCCTCTCTCTTACATCTCTGACAAAGAAGGAGTCCCCTTTTATTTGGACACCACGATGCAAATCTGCTTTCCAGGAGCTGAAGGACAGGCTTACCTCGGCTCCCATCCTTGCTCTTCTATCAGGGAAGGAAGGATTCCAGGTGTACACATATGCTTCCTATCAGGGGATGGGTGTCGTTCTGATACAGAACGGGCACGTAATTGCCTATACTTCCCGACAGTTGAAGCAGCATGATCAGAACTACACCATGCACGATTTGGAGAAGGGGGCAGTCGTTTTTTCTCTTAAGATCTGGCGACACTATCTCTACGGAGTACATTGCGATATCTTCTCTGACCATAAGAATCTGAAGTACGTCAACACCCAGAAGGAGTTAAACATCAGGCAGAGATGCTGGGTTGTGTTTCTGTCGGACTACCAGTATACTATGCACTACCATCCGGGGAAGGCGAACGTGGTCTCAAATGCTCTGAGCCGAAGAGCGAGTACGTCAGGAGTAGGCCCGTTGCTGATGGTCTTGGAGTTGGTTAAAGCATTCGAGGAGATACAGATATCACTAGTATCTGAGGATGACTAGGAGTTATATATGGAGTACCTGTGGTTGATGGTTACTACTGATGATATTCGGGACCGCATCAGAGATGGGAAGATGCTGGATTATAGAGCTGAGTCGATATTTTGAGCCTTGGAGGAAGGCACGATAGGAGATTACTCTTTGAGGGATGGTCTCCTATGTTTCCGAGGCAGAGTCTACATATCGGCAGGAGGCCAGATCCGGGAGGACATTATGACGGAAGCTCACTACAGCCGATACTCAGTACACCCGGGGATCACCAAGATGGTAAAAGATTTGAAGAGGACGATGCAATGGCCGAGTAGGAAGAAAGACATTACGTACTTTGTGACGCATTGCGAGGCCTGCCAAATCGTAAAGGCAGAGTGTAGGAACCCGGTAGGCTTGCTGCAGCCACTTCCGGTGCCGGAGTGGAAATTTGAGGATATAGCCATAGACTTCATACATGGGCTACCTCGATCCCGTACGGGAAATGACTCAATCTGGGTGATAGTGGACAGGCTAACAAAGGTGGCCCGATTCATTCCAGTGGAGAAGGATGCCTCAGTTAGTGTATTAGTACGGAGGTTCATTGAGCAGTTTGTGCGTTATCATGGGGTGCCTAAGACTATCGTTGCGGATCGGGATGGGAGGTTTACATCCAGGGAGTGGAGGTCAGTCCAGGCCCATCTGGGTTCTCGGTTGACATTCAGTACAGCTTTTAACCCTCAGACCGACGGGCAGACGGAGCGCACCAACCGTACACTGGAAGATATTTTGCGCCTGTGTATTTTGGACCGCGACGAGCCTTGGGAGAGATTGCTGCCACTGGTCGAGTTTTCTTACAACAACGCCCATCAGTCCAGCATAGGCATGGCTCCATACGAGGCATTGTATGGAAGGAGGTGCAGGACCCCACTATCATGGGTTCAGGATGAGGATCCGCAGGCACTAGGCTCGGAGTTTGTGGGGGATACAGATGCCCAGATTAGATTGATCCGGGACAGGATGTTTGAAGCCCATAGCAGGCAGACCAAATATTACGATGCGAGGCATCGTCAAGTGGAGTTCCAGGTGGGAGACCGAGTTTTCTTTAAGATATGCCCGATGCACGGTGTATCGCGGTTTCACGGGCGGAAGAAGCTCAGTCCGAGATATATGGGGCCTTACAGGATCCTGGAGCGGATTGGCACCTTGGCTATAGACTGGAGCTACCGCTAGAGTTAGCAGGACTGCACGACGTCTTCCACGTCTCCTCACTACGGAAGGCTCTGCTACGCACTGAGCAGCTGATTTCCACAGCATATAACCCGGTGGCCTCAGATCGGTAAGTCAACCTGGAGCCTATCAGGATCGATGACACGGCAGCACGGGTCTTGCGACATAAGAAGGTTCTGTTAGTCAAGGTCTTGTGGAACAATCATGGGCAGGAGGAGCATACATGGGAGCCCCAGGACTTGATGCGACAAAAATACCCGGAACTTTTAAGTCAGGTATACCTCACAACCCCTCTGGATAATCAATTTGCTTTCCTATTTTAAACCAATAGGACTGAAATTTCAAGAATAGGGGCTAATCTTTTGTTTATTGGGGTATATGGCTTGTCAATTGGACAAAATTGTCTTAGATTTGAAACTACACTTAGAAAACGTAACGTAGAGATGTAAATCTTTCAACTCTCATTGGATGTTACAAGCCTTTTTCTCACGATAGGAGCCCCAGTAGGCTTAACATGATTTCGGGGACGAAATCTTTGTTTTGTTTATTGGAATTTGTAACATCTCATTTCCAACTAGACCCCTGGAAGTGGTTTCGTCATAACAGAACCTTAGGAAATCCAGGAATTGAATTTTATCGACCAAGATTTCGAGTCAAGGGGTGGTCACGCCTGTGACCTAGGGCGTGACCCCTTCATCGATCATCGACCTAAGAAAGACGATCAGTGAGCTCAGAAATTTCAACATGGGCCTGACACGCCCGTGACCGATCTGTCACGCCCGTGACCTTGGAATGGCGTTGAGTGAGCTAAGCTCACTCAACGTCGTGGTCTGGATGGCGTTGAGTGAGCTTAGCTCACTCAAAGCCATAAGCGGGATGGCGTTGAGTGCGTTGAGTGCACTCAACGCCATAAGTTGAATGGTGCTGAGTGCACCTACTGCACTAAATGCCATCTGGTATCGTCTGGTTGGCGTTGAGTGAGGTGAGATCACTCAACGCCGCAGACTGGATGGCGTTGAGTGAGCTTAGCTCACTCAACGCCGTGATCTGTCAGGCGGGATGGCGTTGAGTGCGTTGAGTGCACTCAACGCCATAAGTTGAACGATGTTGAGTGCACTTACCGCACTCAATGCCATTTGAGGTTGTCTTGATGGCTTTTAGTGAGCAGAGCTCACTCAACGCCATAATCTGGACGGTGTTGAGTGAGCTAAGCTCACTCAAAGCCATTATTTAAAAGGGCATATTCTGGATGGCGTTGAGTGAGCAGAGCTCGCTCATCCCCATAATCCGGATGGCGTTGAGTGAGCTGAGCTCACTCAACGCCATAATCTGGGAGGCCATTTTGGATGGCGTTGAGTGAGCAGAGCTCACTCAATGCCGTATCTGGGATGGAATTAATTGAGCAGAGCTCACTCAATGCCGTATCTGGGATGGCGTTGACTGAGAAGAGCTCACTCAACGTCATAGCTTGGATGGCGTTGAGTGAGCGGAGCTCACTCAACGCCATTGTACTTAGAATTTTTCTGGCATTTTATTTCTGGCTGTGTACTGGTTCAGCTGAACAGGGCCGGTCTAGGGAGTGGGCCGTTTTCTCCTATTAAGACCTAATAAGTCTTACTTAAATTAATTTGACCGGTCATGCTTGACACGTGGACCGACGGTTTTGAAAAGAAGGAAGTTACGGCCATGGCCGAGAGCTTGCCTTCATTGCAAGTAATGGCACTTGATGTCGTGGCCTTCCCCCTCCCCTTTTACGGCCGGATCCAACTCCACTAGGGAAGTGGAGGAGTTTCCAGCCGTTAGCTTGGCTGGATTGAGCCGTTTCAGCCCCCCTCCACCATGGCCGACCCAAGCTTTAATGGACCAATAATGGCCTTTGAAGCTTTTGCTATTCCACCTCCTTGACCAAGCTTTTAAACACCCTCAGAGGCCCAAGAGGAGGTTTTCCCAGCTTTTACCTGAAGTTTTCGAGCCTCCCACTGTGCTATTGAGAATTAAGGAGACGCCACCACCGCACCAATGGCATCCCGACGGTCTGCACGCCTCCAGCCCGCGAACAAAGTCCTCCTCTACTCCTTCTTCTATGGTTAGATCTTAGAAATTATTTAGGAGAGATATCGACCTCAAAGGAGCAAGATTTAGTGAGCTTTTCCATGGTTTTTCAAAAATAAATGGTGGTCGGTTTCGCCTGAAACCGCCTCTCCAGCAGCCGTGCCACCGCCCGACGGTAGCCCTCACCTCAATAGAGGAGATGGTGGTTGTGGCCGGATTTAGTAAAGTGGTCAAATGACCTTCATACCCTCCCAAATAATTGTGAGTGGTCCCTGGCATCATGGTATGACTCTATACAAAATTTCACCTCATTTAAAGGTGTTTTGGTTAGGGAATGATCAAACCCTAGTTCTACCTTAAGGAAGGATTTTTAAGAAAAAGTGTACTTTTATAACGGTCCAGGCCCGCCAACCCTGCGGGACCCAGCTGGCACCTCCGGCCTACCAGAAGTACAGACTCGGGCCCACTACTGGTAGTCAGCCTATCACATCAAGCCTGCAGTCCATTCACCCCAACCCTTCTCCACGCTTGTTTTTCAGCTGTGGGAGGTTGTTTCAACTGGGAATGGAACCCAGGACCTTGATAAGAGACTCTTTACCACAGCTCTCATCACCAACTGAGCTGCAGCTCAGTTGGTGATGAGAGTTGTGGTAAAGAGTCTCTTATCAAGGTCCTAGGTTCGATTCCCAGTTGAAACAACCTACCGCTGCTGAAAACAAGCGCGGAGAAGGGTTGGGGTGAATGGCCTGCGGGCTTGATTTGATAGGCAGACTACCAGTAGTGGGCCCGGGTCTTGACTTCTGGTAGGCGGGCGGTGCCAGCTGGGTACTGCAGGGTTGGCGGGCCTGGACCATTATATATATGATGAGGGTCTTGTGTATGTAATGAGGTGCAATGTTATGTATGTGATGAAATGACTCACCCATGATCACGCACATGCAATTTCTATGTCGACACAAACTAGTAGTTCCCACTTTTCGAGCAGGTAGCTAACCTATCAGGCACCAACCGTCATGGCCAGATGATGACAATAGAACCAGCACTTCTACTACTAAGTGGGTATCCACACTACTTCACTAAGGCCTCCGTACGCCTCAATGCTAAGAACACAACAGCGGAGCCCATGCGTACTACGATTCAACGGGTTCTATTGGGTAGATGTGCACCAAGATCCTAGCCCCGAACTTGCCTATGCATGACACGGAAGGAACCTCGAAAATAAGCACGAGGGTCAAGCCAAACCGTTCACTTGGTACGGATGGCTCCCCGGGACATGAACACCGAGGTACAAGCCCAACCGCCCAAAGTCTATCTATCAACACCCATCGGTGTGACGAATGGCGAGCCCGTAAACCTGCCACACTATCCTTAACCCAGGATTACGACACTGCGTTTTGACTCACACCGCATGCAATTCCACAACACCGTGGCATGGAATGAGCCTCGGAGAAAGAATGAGGACAAAGCCCAACCATCCACTTGGCATGGAAGGGGCCCCGGGACATGAACACCGAGGGACAAGCCCAATTGTCCAACTTTACTCATCTCAACACCATCCCGACTAGTGATGGCCAACGCCGTACTTACTAACTTCCACAATGCTACCCGTAGGGAGACGACTCTCTAAATATTAGACTACCAAATTTCATTCTATCAATTCAACATACATATGCCCATAGTTTATTCATCTATATGTCATACTAAATGATTTCAACATCATAAAACAAAATACACATAAATGATAATCTACCAATTTATATCAAGCCATTTTGTTCGATTCAAGCTTGTTCACAACTCATTATATGAATTTAAATTAACAAACTTCAACCTTCGTAACACTGCGGTGGTTATCATAAAAGAGTTCACCCAAACCTCGAATTAGATTGCAACATTAATTCCACCAAATATAAATCCATGTTATACACTACTTAGAAATTTAGGTGCAGAACAAATCTGGACAGCAATTTCATCCGAAGATTCCCGTGGCTACAGGAATTCGGTGAGTGTGTGTAAAACCTTGATGGAAAGGTCTTTCCATTGGCTACAACTTTCATTTTCAGCTTATAACCCAGATCAGACTATAACCCACATGAAATTGGCTCCAAAGCCTACAGCGTACAAAATATAATTTATGTGCGCCTTGCTTACATCCCTTACTTCGATCAGACATTCCCGTGGCTACAGGCTTCACCCGAAGGCGTGTAACAACTCTTTGAAAAGTTAATTTCAAGGGCTTCAACTTTTGTGTTTAGCCGAAAGGCCAGATCGGACCATTTCTTGCCTGAAAATAGACAAGAAGGTCGCTGCGTGCAGAACACAGATTCTGCACGCATCTTAAAGCGAAATGAATGGCATCAGTTCATCTTCCTCCTCAAGCTGATCACCCCAAATCACAACCATAAGTTACTCCACCCTTATTCTCCCTCTCAAGACCATTCCTCTTCACGAATCCACCCCCATCATCACTTTGAAGAAGGGGAGGTTGAAGATGATTAGTCATTAGAAAAAAAAGATCTAGATAGGCCTTCCTAAGAAACCTTCTCCTCACACATCAAGACTCATTTGAGTCAATGTCTTGCCTAAGAATATATAAGGATCTAGCAATAAGGGAGAGGGGAGGAAGCTCACCTCATTTCCAGCGGTACCACCATTTTCGGCCATGGATCTTGTCATCCTCCTCGATGACATCTCTTTTTCCTTGACGGCGATGGCATTTCTCCTCCTCCAAGGTTTGCTCCAGCAAGATCTCCTCCTCTAGGAAGTTCTCTAAGGAAAAAGGGCTGGAATGAAGAGTGAAAATGGCTAGGGTTTTACTTTTCCTTTTTATACAGAAGTGACACGGGTAGGGACACAGCCGTATCCTTTACCGTGTCCACGTGACATGGCCGTGGTTGTGGCCGTGTTAATACTCGTGTCCTGGTCGGGACACTTCTCGTCGACCTGGGCTTGCAGCATACGGGTAGGGACACGCCCGTGTCGCTACCCGTGTCATTCGCACATGGGTAGAGACACGTCCGTGTCTCTACCCATGTCCTTTTCTGGCCAGACTCAACGCTACGCAGCCAAGGCATTGCACATGGGTAGGGACACGCCTGTTTCCCTACCCGTGTCCTACTCGGGACAAACCACTCAATGCCCTTTTATTACCACTCGACGCCATGGACACTCAGCGCCTCTGAACACGGGTAGGGTCACGCCCGTGCCCCTATCCGTGTCATACTCAACACAGTTTTCATCCTATTTCCTTGTTCCCGCGAGTGCGCACCTGATCACATGCACCCCCTTGAGCCTACCAAAGCTCTCCCGAAACAAAAAATACGCACAAGGGGCCTAGTGCGAATCAGAACGTTACACCTCAGGGGGCATACTTACTTATCTCCCAGTCTTCTAGCGCTTTATGAGGTACCTTAGCCCAACATTTGGCCAAAGAGGGGAAGATTTCAGTGATCTTTCGGGTTTTTGGGGTGGACCTCCGCGCTAGGACCTCTGTCTAGTCCTTTGCTCTTTCATTCCTTGGTTATTTTTTCTTGTAGGAGCGAAGTAGGTGCACGACTACCCCTTCCCCAATGGTGAACTCCAAAAGAGACCGATTTTCGGTTTCAACAATGAACATATTCTCTTCCCTTCCCGGATGACCGTGGTCGCGAAGACCGTGCCTATCATAATGGCTAGTCTTCGATCCCTCTGCCTCGTCACCACCCGTATGGGTTGGTTTGGATTTATTTATTCCCCTGAGAGGCGTGGACCACAGTTGGATGACAACGATGACGACGTGGTAGATCTTGACCTCGATGAGCCACTAATCCCCCCCAACCCAGTCCACATACACTCAAGGTGAGTCTTCTGCTACTCCTCCTCGAGTGCGTTCTCAGTTCTCGCGGGATTTCCAACACTTCTATGAGAACCAACTCTCATTGCGCCTTCAGCGTATAGAGGATTTGCATAAGCTGACTGAGGATGTTATACTTTAGATCAGGACTCACTTGGGGATCTCCAGCCCACCACTGGGAGCTCCTTGCTTGCCTTACTTCCCTAACGATCATGCTGACCCTCCAGCATATTTTTGACATGTATCTATTTATTGGACATGTATTTCAGCAGCCTTTATTTGTACCTGTATTATCCGATATTATATATGAAATCTTTCTTTTGCCCCTTTTTCATTCGTGTGCTCTTTTATTTTCATGATAGTCAGTTCTTTTTATGTTGGTGAAATTGCTCTCTCAGTTCTTTAGATTGCAATGAGGACATTGCAAATTTTACGTCTAGGGCTGGATGTTCTTAAAATTTCAAATTTCTGTGTTGGACATTATTATAATTGGTTATATTTTGCTATCATAGCACTCAAGGTTGTTATACACCCTACTAATTTTTTTTCTCCTTTAAGCTTTCATTAATTCACTCATTTGGGATTATAACTAACTAATTTACTTTCGCACGCTGATTAAAATGAATTGAAGTAGACTCAATGAGTGTACAAATTTGTTGATTAGTAATTATGTATTGAATTAATTAGCTTAATTTTTTCTATATAGTTTATTTTTAAGATTAGTCCTTTATATTATTAACTAACAATCACTCTATTTTAGACAATATAATTATCTATAATAAAGTTATTCGATGAGCGTAACATTTTGATAATTTTGTATTAGGGAATCAAAATAAAGAATACCCTCTATTGATGTTTAGAACTTACCCTCAAGACAATCCTCAAAACTTTTGCGTAGGACAATTTGTGAGGGTGGAAATGACTTAGGCCTCCTTTTGGATAGCTTGAGCCTTTCAATCCCAAAACCTTAAAAATGATACCCTTGCACACCTAATTTGTACCTAATTCCTATGCCTTTTGATACACTACTACTAAAATTCACGAAGGCCAAATACTTATCTATTAGCACACTTATCATTGAGATCTTCTTGCAATGAGTATATTCATAGTGATATGTGGCATGAGTGCATGTACACTTACACCCACTTGGAATGATCCCTACTATGAACCCTTGAAAAAAAAACATAATGATATGTCGCATGAGTGCATGTACACCTACACCCACTTGGAATGATCCATATTATGGACCCTTGGATAAGAAAAATTAACAAAAACATAGAGTATCCATCAAATATGTGGGAAGTATAATAATTGTAAAGTCTGGGGGTGCTTTAATAACGTTGATGTATCTTAAGGTATTTACAAAGCAAGAGGCTCAATCATTATCTAGGTGTGATATGAACCATCGAATTTATCATTGATTACCCCACCTTTAATCTTCTATCCTAAGACCAAAGGTTACAACATAATACAAGTCTTAAGCATCCAACCTTACTAATTCTAAGTAGTGTCGTGGAGAGGGTGTTAAAAGGTAAGCTCATGACTATCAATATTGGTACTTATAAGTTTTGAAATACAAATGATTATCTTATTGAGATTGTTATTTTCTTCTCACAATTATTATATATGACTATAAACCTATTTCTAAAAAAGTGTGAAAGATAGTTAACACATATATTGGAGGAATTTTAAGATAAAGTTATATTTAGAAAATTATGCTATACTATTTCCTATACAATTACAACATCAAATTTCTCTTTGAATTCATAGCAACCAGTGTGCGGAAGAAAAATTATTTATGGGTAACCCAAGTGTTTGAATTCGTTTTCTTAGGGACAAGCAAACATTTAAGTCTGGGGGTATTTGATGATTACAATTATGATAGGCTTTTTACTATCATAATTGTAATCATATCCACGATATTCTACCCCTCTATGTAGTAATTGCACAAGAATAGTTAAGAATTGGTATTATCATGAATAGAAGAGCACAGTTTGGAGTTTCTATTATTTCATGTATTGAGCTATTCATTTATTCATTCATTTTCTTAATGCATGTATTACAAACCAGTGGAACTAAAAGTCTTGGAGCAAACAGAGGAGTTCACGGATCCAACATGGCTGATGACTGGACAAGAATTCGGCGCACACGGGTAGGAACATGCCCGTGTCCCTACTCGTGTCCTATTCGGGATGGATCAGAAGATTTGGAAGAAAATGACAGATCACCACACGGGTTGGAACACGCCCGTGTCCTTTTCGGTATAAATTCAAGCTCTACTACAAACACACCCGTGTGCGAAGAACATGAAGAACAACATGGCCATGTCAGCTGTAACACCTCCCCTGTAAAGACCATATAATATGGGTCCGGCCGGGGCCCCACAACATATAGACGCCATAGCTTTAGTATTAAAAGATGATATGAAAACTACCCAATCTCAAAACTCCAGACAAACACAGCGGAAATAGAACATTAAACGACAGAAGTTATCCACTAACAGAAGAGTATCAAATTGCCTTAAGGCCTTACACAATATAAGTCCAAAAATAAAAAGTGCCAAGCACTCCTAGGCTACCTCGGCATGCAAGCCAGACATAAACATAACAAGAGTAGCAAACACAAAAGGAAAATCCAAGCACAGCAACACTTAATGAGGCTTAGGGCTTTTCGCCCGGCGCGCTAGCTCCTGCATGCGATCCTTGCCCTGTAAGGATTTGAAGTAACGTGGGTCAGCAAAGGCTGACCTCTACTGTGTAACAAACACATCTCCTCCCGGCCGTCCCTAACGGACCCCGGGGTACCACTCCACCTGCAAGTTAGCACTTCGTATACCAAAAGAGTTTATATATTAAAGCGGTAAAACAGGCTTGGGTGTCTCATACAGCATATATGTTTTCTATGTTTGGTACAAGGTGAAAGGGGCCTACTATGCAACCTAAATGCAACCCGGGTTTCACCCAAGGCACCCTAGCTCGTATGCATCTAGCACAACATCAAACACTGGGTACTTCCGTTACCCCATTGGCTTAAAGCCGCAAACAAAAGGGAACCACCATGTCCCTAACAGCACACACGCCGTCACACGGAACCTTGCAAAGGCCCCACCCGCACAAGGGTCATAACCCCAGGGCTTGCCCGCACAATCTGACTTCGCTCGTTAGGGTTCCGCCTCACACTGACCGATTCTAAGAAACCTTGTTGGACCCCACCCGCTCATGGCTACATTGCTCGGGCTTGCCCTCCGCTCGGCATTCTCGTCAGTCTCACACAAGGGGCTAGTCTCGCTGGGACACTTTCCCCACATGACTTACGCGTCACGGGATAGCCAGCCGACCACGGAGATATAGCCGCGCCTTAGCACAGCACAAACAAAGGTTTCCCCACCCCAATCGCCACTTGCACCGTGTCTTTCCCGTGCTCCAAGGAAACCATCTACCACACAAAGCGGAGCTAACCTCGTCCGGTTCCGACTACGAGTACTCACTCAAATATAAGGGGGAAAATGCATACATACAACGGCGTATTGCCACAACGGATTTCTACTGAATCCTCAAATCTCGCTATGCAACATCACAGGATCGGACTAACGGTCGCGACCACGGCTTCACCCATAATGCCTAATCCGCTAACGGAGCGAATCTCTAATGCAAAGCATGCCGGAATGAACATACTCAACCCGGAGGTTCCTCTTGAACCTAGGCTACACGAATCCCTCTCATTTGAGAGATTCGGTGCTCAAAATGCGAAAGGAAGGGGTTGTTATTCATGCATCCTAAATCCTAAAAACCGAGAGGAGAAGTGTCGTTACCTTCCGTCCCCTCTTCCTAGCCATGGAGAAGATTTGCTCGGTTGAAAACCACCACAACGCTCCCACCTTCATGGATCTGAACTCCGCTCGCGAAACGGACCTCTGAAGCTTCGCCGGCGGCCGAAACTTGGCCTTCTTCCTCCTCCTTGCTCTCCTTCTCTCTAGAATCAAGAGAGATAAAGCCAAATGGAAAATGAGGGTTTGAAACCCTATTCCCGGCCTTAAACCGCCCAGGGAAGCTCCCCACCGTTGGATATTCCAAAGAAAAGAACGAACGACCACGATCGGAACCCAAAATAGAAAATCTGGGCCGAACAAGGGTTGCAACATGGCCGTGTGCATGGCCGTGTTAGCCATTCGTCGTCTCGACCGATTCGAAAACCAGCACACGGCCTTTGACACGGCCATTGAAACGGCTTCAGACACGGCCGTGTCGCCGTTGACACGCCCGTGTCGAGGCCTGTGTCACTCCCCCTACCGACCAACATTCCCAGTCAGAGAAGGACATGGCCCAAGACACGGCCAAAGACACGGCCCTCGATACGCCCGTGTCAGCCCCGACACGGCCGTGTCGGGACCCGTGTCACACCTAGCAGAATAAATTCTACGAACAGCCCGAGAAGGACACGGCCAGGGACACGCCCGTGTCCAAGGCCGTGTGCCTTCTCGCCGATCGTCGATCAACACGGCTCGACGACCCAGGCGCAACACGGCTCGACGACCCAGGCGCAACATGGCTTGTGACACGGCCGTGTCACAGGCCGTGTGCCTACCCCCAAAACCCAAACTTGGCCAAAACGACGCTGTCGATTCCTCTTCCAAGTTTTGGGGTGTTACAATTCTCCCCCCCTTCAAAGAATTTCGTCCCGAAATTTAAAACATGGAAAGTACACAAATTCTAAACGGTACCTGAGGAGAAAAGCTCGGGGTACTCCTCCAGCATGGCCTGCTCTCGCTCCCATGAGAGTTCCTCGCAGCCACAGTTGTCCCAACGGACCTTTTCGAGTCTGACTTCCTTGTTCCGCAATTGCCGAACCTCTGAATCTTCTATCCCGATTGGATGAACTCGCGTCCTCAAGTCTTCCTCTACCGGCATCGCCGTCGGATCAATCACCACGCTGGCTTCTAACAAAGCTTTCCTCAAAAGGGAGACGTGAAAAACGTCATGCAATCCACTTAGCTCTGTGGACAATGCCAACCGGTACGCTGCCTCTCCCACTCGATCGATGACCTTGAATGGTCCCAAAAATCTCGGACTCAGCTTGTTGAGTCGGCATTTTCGTGAAACTCATTTGAACGGCTTGATCTTAAGGTACACCCAGTCGCCCACAGCGAATTCCACATGCATGTGGCGAGCATTGAAATACTTCGACTGCCGATCCAGAGCTACTTTCATGCGCTCTTGGTTGATCCGCACTAGCTCACTAGCATCGGCTACCACTTCTTTCCCCAAAAGCTTCGTGTCTCCCGCCTCTGTCCAAGACATCGGTGTTCGACAGCGCCTCCCATAAAGAGCTTCATATGGCGCCATCTTGATACTAGCTTGGTAGCTATTGTTATAAGCAAACTCCACCATGAAGAGGTGATCCTCCCACTTCTTGCCGAAGTCGAGAGTACACATCCTTAGCATATCTTCCAAAGTACGGTTCATTCTCTCAGTTTGCCCATAGGTTTGAGGGTGAAAGGCCGTACTAAACTTGAGTTTTGTGCCCAAGCTCTTCTACAACAACCGCCAATCCTTAGACGTGAAACTTCCATCCCGGTCACTGACAATACTCTTCGGAATCCCATGAAGTCGTAAAATATTGCGGACGTACAACTCCACCAACTTTTCCACACCGTCCTCCTTCCGATTTGGGATGAAATGTGCCACTTTGGTCAGGCGGTCCACAATCACCCAAATGGCATCATTACCCTACTGCGATCTAGGCAACCCATGCACAAAGTCCATGGAGATGTCATCAAATTTCCATTCGGGGATTGGAAGAGGCTTCAAGAACCCGCCCGGCTTCTGACACTCGGCCTTCACCAAGGCACAAGTTTGGCACCGACTCACACACAAAGCTACGTCCCGCTTCATCCCAGGCCACCAATAGGACTTCTTCAAATCGAAGTACATCTTTGTACTGCCCGGGTGAATGGAGTACTTAGTGAAGTGGGCCTCAAACATCAACTCCTCACGGAGCTTGCCGAACTGCGGTACACAAATCCTTCCGCCCTTCCTCAGAATTCCATCAACCATCCCCTAGGCGCTACCCTCGCCCTTTAGAGCTTCCTCCACGAAAGGTTGGAACTCCGCATCTACACCGGTCGCTTCCTAAATACGATCGCATAAGTCACTCTGCATCTCAATCCAATTTAGTCGAGCCACGCTAGACTCGCCTCTTGCCACATATTCCAAACCAAGGACTCCAGTCCCGCCTTAACCGCTCATCGTGAGCTTCAATTCAATTTCCTTGCCCCGAGTATTTCCTACTCAAAGCATCTGCCACCACATTGGCTTTCCATGGCGTGTACTGGATCTCCACCTCGTAGTCCCCAAGGAACTCGACCCACCTGCGCTGCCGCATATTTAGGTCCTTCTGATCTAGGAGATACTTCAGACTCTTGTGGTCCGTGAAGATCTCCTCCTTTGCCCCATAAACGTAGTGCCTCCACAACTTCAAAGCAAAAATTACCGCCGCCAACTCCAAATCATGGACGGGGTAATTTCTCTCGTGGTGCTTCAGCTGCCTCGACCCAAAGGCTATCACACTACCATGCTGCACCAATACGCACCCTAAACCGCATCCGGATGCGTCGCTGAAAATCTGGAATCCTTCGGTCCCCTTTGGTAGACTTAGGATCGGCGCCGTCATTAGCCTCTCCTTCAGGGTTTCAAATGCCTGATTGCACTCTTGAGTCCATACAAACTTCTGATCTTTGCGAGTTAGAGAGGTGAGGGGTAGAGCTATCCGCGAAAAGTTTTCCACAAACCTTCGGTAGTACCCGGCTAGTCCAAGAAAACTCCGGACTTCCGCCACGGTCCTCAAAACTGGCCACTCCCTGATGGCTTCTACTTTCGTTGGATCCACTGCCACCCCGTCCCCACTGATTACATGGCCCAAAAACGCCACCTTCTCCAACCAAAACTCGCATTTCGAGAACTTCGCATAGAGCTGGTTCTCTCTCAACACTTGTAACACTATCCGCAAGTGCGACTTGTGCTCCGCTTCCGACTTGGAATACACCAATATGTCATCGATAAAGACGACTACGAACCAGTCCAAATATTCGCGAAACACTCGGTTCATCAAGTCCGTGAACACGGACGGCGCGTTCGTCAGCCCGAACGGCATCACCGAGAACTCAAAATGACCATACCTCTTACCAAACGCGGTCTTGGGTATGTCTTCATCACGAATCCGCAACTGATAATACCCGGACTTCAGGTCCAACTTGGAGTACACCACCGACCCCACCAACTGGTCGAATAGATCGTCTATCCGAGGAATCGGATACTTATTCTTGACAGTCAATTTGTTCAACTCTCGGTACTCTATGCACAGACGCATACTACCGTCCTTCTTCTTTACAAATAACACCAGCGCACTCCACGGTGAAGAGCTGGGCCTGATATACCCTTGCTCCAAAAGCTCCTGCAACTGAACCTTGAGCTCGGCCAACTCCTTTGGTGCCATCCTGAAGGTGGATGTGACACTGGTCTAGCCTCGGGCACCAACTCAATGGAGAAATCAATCTCCCGCCGAGGAGGTGCTCCCGGTAACTCCTCGGGAAATACATCTCCAAACTCTGCCACCATGGGCACTTCTCCAAGAGACAGCCTGGAAAGGCTAACCTCCAACAACGCTACTAGACCTACACCTCCATGGTTAACAGCTCGCACTAACTGAAGTGCCGAAACTAGGGAACAGGCCACTCCATGCAGGCCTTCAAACTTGACTTCTGCTTGCCCCATGCCCCTCAGGGTTACCACCTTGGACAAACAGTCGATACTGGCACGCTGCTCCGCTGCCAATCCATCCTTAAAATCACATCGAACTCGGATAACGGCAATATCGCCGCTACCAATAAGAAGTCGACTCCCTCAAGACTCCAACAAATCCGGCCCCTAGCCCTGGTAGTCATAGATGACCCATTGGGTATGCGCACTTTCAACTCGGAGTCCGTTGAGAAAGACTCCACTCCGATCCTCTGGATAAAGCTTTCTGCAAGGAAGGAGTGCGACGCTCCCGTATCAAAGAGTACCCTAGCGGGGTACCCAGATACCATTACAAAGCCTACACACATGCAACAAACATAAAGGCTTGAAAGATAGGAATCTAAGGTGCAGGTTGAACTCTCATACCTATCACCACATCGGGTTGACGGATTGCTTCTTGTTGCCCAAGGTTGTAGGCCCTTGGCTGCACTAGTTGAAAACGAGAAGCACTCGACTCTGCCATCTTTCCTTTCTCTGCGGCACTGGGGCCGGAGCGCACAGTTTGCTCCTGCCTTGGCTCTTGCTCAGTGCCCCCTTGGGTACAAAATCTTGCTATGTGGCCCGGCTTGCCACAACTATAGCACGTCTGAGGGCCCTTAGAGCGTGACCCTCCGGATGTCCAATTACTTTTCTCGCCCGACTTATATGGGGAAGGCTTCTTCTTCCATCGGCTCCCTTCCGCCTTTCCATGGGACAGAGCAGGCTTCTTCTCCTCCCCCTGTTTGGGTGTGAAACCCTTGCGATGCTGGGATCGCTCCATGTCACTCTCCAAAATTCGGGCCTCCTCCACCAATTCATTGAAACCCACACGTTTCATCGATATGAGGGGTTGTCTTAGATTCTCCCTCAGTCCATGATAGAAGAGATTGTCCCTCTCTTCATCGTCTGTCATGGTCGTCCCTGCATAACAACCCAAGCGAGTAAATTCCTAAACATACTCATCCACTGAATTGTCTCGCTGCACCAGATGTAGGAACTGCCTCTGGAGGGCTAACCTCGTTGAGGCGGGTATGTACTTCTTCAGGAAGGCATTCCCAAACTCCTCGATGGACGGTGTGCGTCCCAGAAACTGCCGGCCACTGTGGCTTACCCACCATAACTTGGCATCTCCCTCCAACATAAAGGCTGCGAACTCTGCCTTTTTCTCGTCTGGCACCTCTGCCGCCCTCAGAAGCTCCTGAATTCTAGCCCACCAATCCTCTACATCTGTGGGTGTGCCGATTCCCTTGAAGGTTGGAGGGTGGAAACTCAGAAAGTACTTCATTTGCCAGTCCCCATGCCCGACAACCACTCTCTCGGCCTGCGACTCTGCCCGCCTGGCTTCCTCAACCGGCACGGTCGCTGCCGTGTCCGGGGTAGCAGGAGTTGCTACCTGAGCAACGAGATCTGCTACATGAGCTATCGCTGCAGCTTGGGCTGCCACCATCGCTTCTGCAAGCATACGGCAGAAGTCGGCCGGTGTGACCTCCATCCCTAGCGGACCTTGTGCAGTCGCACTACTTGCCGAGAGCTCTTCTCTTGGCCTCGAGGTCCCAGCCTCGTTGCTTGCACTCTAAACACAAGCAAGAAAACACAAATCAGTCTCTAATCGCAAGACCCGAACACAAGGACACTCATGGTCCTGCGATACTCCTATGTGGATAACTTATTATACGCGACTCGACTTATACTTTCGACCGCGAAACTTCTCACTGGAACGGGAACCTCCCTCTGATACCAAATTGTAACACCTCCTCTGTAAAGACCATATAATATGGGTCCGACCGGGGCCCCACAACATACGGATGCCACAGCTTTAGTATTAAAAGATGATATGAAACTACCCAATCTCAAAACTCCAGACAAACACAGCGGAAACAAAACATTAACCGACAGAAGTTATCCACTAACAGAAGAGTATCAAATGGCCTTAAGGCCTTACACAATATAAGTCCAAAAAAAAAAAGTGCCAAGCACTCCTAGGCTACCTTGGCATGCAAGCCGGACATAAACATAACAAGAGTAACAAACACAAAAGGAAAATCCAAGCACAGCAACACTTCATGAGGCTTAGGGCTTTTCGCCCGGCGCGCTAGCTCCTACAAGCGATCCTTGCCCTGTAAGGATTTGAAGTAACGTGGGTCAGCAAAGACTGACCTCTACTGTGTAACAAACACATCTCCTCCCGGCCGTCCCTAACGGACCCCGGGGTACCACTCCACCTGCAAGTTAGCACTTCGTATACCAAAAGAGTTTATATATTAAAGCGGTAAAACAGGCTTGGGTGTCTCATACAGCATATATGTTTTCTATGTTTTGTACAAGGTGAAAGGGGCCTACTATGCAACATGAATGCAACCCGGGTTTCACTCAAGGCACCCTAGCTCATATGCATCTAGCACAACATCAAACACTGGGTACTTCCGTTTCCCCATTGGCTTAAAGCCGCAAACAAAAGGTAACCACCATGTCCTTAATGACACACACGCCATCACACGGAACCTTGCAAAGGCCCCACCCGCACAAGGGTCATAACCCCAGGGTTTGCCTGCACAATCTGACTTCACTCGTCAGGGTTCCGCCTCACACTGACCGATTCTAAGAAACCTTGCTGGACCCCACCCGCTCATGGCTACATTGCCCGGGCTTGCCCTCCGCTCGGCATTCTCGTCAGTCTCACATAAGGGGCTAGTCTCGCCGGGACACTTTCCCCACATGACTTGCGCGTCACGGGATAGCCAGCTGACCACGGAGACATAGCCGCGCCTTAGCACAGCACAAACAAAGGTTTCCCCACCCCAATCGCCACTTGCACCGTGTCTTTCCCGTGCTCCAAGGAAACCATCTACCGCACAAAGCGGAGCTAACCTCGTCCGGTTCCGACTACGAGTACTCACTCAAATATAAGGGGGAAAACGCATACATACAACGGCGTATTGCCGCAACGGATTTCTACCGAATCCTCAAATCTCGCTATGCAACATCACCGGATCGGACTAATGGTCGCGACCACGGCTTCACCCACAATGCCTAATCCGCTAACTGAGCGGATCTTTAATGCAAAGCATGCCGGGATGAACATACTCAACCCGGAGGTTCCTCTTGAACGTAGGCTACACGAATCCCTCTCATTTGAGAGATTCAGTGCTCAAAATGCGAAAGGAAGGGGATGCTATTCATGCATCCTAAATCCTAAAAACCGAGAGGAGAAGTATCGTTACCTTCCGTCCCCTCTTCCTAGCCATGGAGAAGATTTGCTCGGTTGAAAACCACCGCAACGCTCCTAACTTCGCGGATCTGAACTCCGCTCGCGAAACGGACCTCCGAAGCTTTGCCGGCGGCCGGAACTTGGCCTTCTTCCTCCTCCTTGCTCTCCCTTCTCTCTTGAATCAAGAGAGATAAAGCCAAATGGAAAATGAGGGTTTGAAACCCTATTTCCGGCCTTAAACCGCCCAGGGAGGCTCCCCACCGTTGGATCTTCCAAAGAAAAGAACGAACGACCATGATCGGAACCCAAAATAGAAAATCTGGGCCGAACACGGGTTGCAACACGACCGTGTGCATGGCCGTGTTAGCCATTCGCCGTCTCGACCGATTCGAAAACCAGCACACGGCCTTTGACACGGCCTTTGACACGGCTTCCGACACGGCCGTGTCGCCGTTGACACGCCCGTGTCGAAGCCCGTGTCACTCCCCCTACCGACCAACATTCCCAGTCAGAGAAGGACACGACCCAAGACACGGCCAAAGACACGGCCCTCGACATGCCCGTGTCAGCCCCGACACGGCCGTGTCGTGAACCGTGTCATGCCTAGCAGAATAAATTCTGCGAACAGCCCGAGAAGGACACGGCCAGGGACACGCCCGTGTCCAAGGCCGTGTGCCTTCTCGCCGATCGTCGATCAACACGGCTCGACGCCCTAGGCGCAACATGGCTCGACGACCCAGGCGCAACACGGCCTGTGACACGGTCGTGTCACAGGCCATGTGCCTACCCCCAAAACCCAAACTTGGCCAAAACCACATCGTTTATTCATCTTCTAAGTTTTGGGGTGTTACATCAGCACCCGTGTTAGATGACCTGACCCATGACCAGACTTTATAGAAAGTGCGCAACCGCCTTTGAATCGTCCACACGGCCTGTGACACGGCCATGTTGGAACCCGTGTTCGGCCCGGTTTGTAAGGAGACTATAAAAACTTCTAGAAAAATTAGAATAGGAACTTTTGGATTAATTCATTTAGAGAACTTCTGGAGGACGAAAGTGGAGCATCCAAGGGAAGGAGGAATTGAAGGAGATTATTTGTATGCATTTAATCTTTCATGTATCTCTTTAAATCTTCCCTTTCTCTTGATGGATCTAACATTATTTATCATATATTTCACATGAATTTTATCTTTGAACAATTCAGTAATCATGTATGTTAATTTTTATATAAATTTGTTGTATTTTATTCGTATGTAGGCTTTAAACCAAAGAGATTCCTCCTATATGTGAATTTCTTATTTGTTTTACTTGAATTCCAAACTTCTTAGATTGAGAAATTGGAAGGTTGTGATGATGTTTATATGTTCGTATTTAGGTGTTATTTCTCTTTGTATTTCCAATTGAATGATCGATAGATATGTCGTTTGGATAATTGTGATACAAATAAATGGATTCATGGTATTTTAAATATAGGATTTCATGAATTTATGTATTAGATAGGGTACCTTATTTTAATGAATATTTGAGGTTTGTAAATTGTTCAAGAGAAAATTTACTCAACTTAGGTTTAGATTTTAATTGCTCAAGAGAGAATTTGATAAATGTTTAACCCTTACAATACAACGAATTTGATAATCTTATAATTATGTAATTACATAGAATTGAATTAATGAGCAATTATTTTCATGTGAATGCTCTTAGACTTTCGACTTTTTATCATCTTTAATCCTCCAATGTTGCTTTATCCAAGTAGTCATAGTTAGGTTAATATAGGTTAAAAATCAATTTTAATTATAGGCATGATAATAGAGTGAGGGTGAGTACGAGTATTTGAAAAGACCCTATGGCTTACGACACGAGATGTAGATTTCTCCTATACTATGATTGATAGGTGCACATGCCTGAAAGTTAAATCAATGTAGCTTTTTCCCATCTACATAGTTTATACTAGAGTGTAGAATGAATCCGCATCAAGTTATACTTTAAAACCATCAAGTTTTTGGCATCGTTGTTGGGGACTCATTTTTCATATTTTGAAAGCTTAAACTCTATTAATCTACATATTTTTGATTACTAACAAAAAATTGTAAATTTGTTTATAGTATAATTATATCGCTTTATCTCTGTTTTGTAGTCTATTGGTCTATGACCTGGGGAGAAATTTTGGGCTAGCACCATTTAATCTTGACACTAAATGAATTATTCACAACACTAACCAAAGGGATGTGGGAACTAATACCACAGATATTCCAAACGGAGTTTCAGAAGAGGAAACAGTAAACCATGGAGAGCATCATCCAGAAAATTTGGATAACATGGCAAACCAGATCGAGCAAACCATGTCTGACTTTGTTAGACCTAATCTCCAGGGAACTGGGTCAAGCATCGTTAGAACACCTATAGTCACCAATAATTTCGAATTGAAGACTAGTGTTATACAGATGGTTCAACAGTATGTCCAATATGATGGCCTGCAAGATAAAGATCCCAACATACACTTAGCCGGATTCTTGGAGATATGTGATACATTCAAGATCATTGGTGTTTCCAATCATGCCATTCGATTGAGGTTGTTTTCATTCTCACTAAGGCACAAAGCGAAGCAGTGTCTCAACTCATTACTCAGAGGGTCGATTACTACATCAGATGTGATGGTTGAGAAGTTTTTAATGAAGTATTTTCCACCGGCGAAGACAACAAAGATAAGGAATGACATCTCTACGTATGTTCAAATTGAATCTGCATCATTGCACGACACATGGGAACGATTCAAGGATCTAATAAGGAGATGTCCCCATCATGCACTACCTTCCTGGCTTCAGATTCAGTATTTCTACAATGGTCTCAATACAGCCACTAAACAGATGATCGATGGGGTTAGTGGGGGCACCTTTAACAATAAGACACCTAAGGCGGCTCAACAGTTGATAGAAGACATGACAATGAATAACTATTAATGGACTACCGTGAGACAAAAGCCTAATAAGCCTGCATGAATGTATGAAGTGGATGTTGCCACTGCCTTAGCTATTAAAGTGGAGAAGCTTCACCAAAAAGATGGATAACATTTCATTAGCATCACCCTCCATGGTACCTCAACAATGGGACCCTTCACTTAGGGGAATGCCTAGTGGTGAACCTCAAGTGCAAGAACATGTTGACTATATAGGTAGCAATACTAGACCTCCTTTTAACCCAGTAAACAACCCATATAGTTTTCATACAATCCTTGATGGAGGAAACACCCCAATTTCTCTTACGGAGGGCAAGGAAATCAATGCAAGCAACTTGTGTTTGGACAACTACAACAACCGGAGCAAAGGAAGCCAACATTGGAAGATGTACTTACCAAGTTCATACAAAATACTGATGTAGCTTTCCGGAATCAAGAGGGCTCAATTCGTAATTTGGAAAACAAGATTGGTCATCTCGCAAGGATGGTATCTGAAAGGCAACAAGGAACACATTCAGGTAATACTAAAACAAACCCAAAGGAGCATGCAAAAGCAATCTAGTTGGGGAACGGAATGGAGTTACAAGAACCAAGACTTACAAAGGAAGCACCCCAAGAGGAGTCTAGTTGCAAAGCACCGAACGACATCAACGTGAAATCAATGGATTATCAACAAGAAATACCATATCCAGCAAAGCTGAACAAGGAGCGCATGGATGCGCAATATGGTAAATTTTTATCTATGTTTAAACAATTACATGTTAATTTAACTTTTTAAGAAATCATTCAAATGCCTAAGTATGCTAAATTTCTCAAGGATTTAATTTCAAATAAAAAGAAAATAGAAGAACTTTCTTTAGTAACACTTAGTAAAGAGTGTTCCGCTATTTTGCAGAATAAATTACCACAAAAACTTAAGGATCCCAGTTCATTTTCAATTCCATGTTTAATCGGGGATTTATAAGTGAATAAAGCTTTAGCGGACTTAGGAGCTAGTATAAACTTAATGCCTTATAAACTATATTTGAAACTAGATCTAGGAGAACTTAGCCCTACTAGAATGAGTATTCAACTAGCAGATCTGTCGGTTAAGTATTCTAGAGGAATAGTAGAGGATTTATTGGTTAAGGTAGATAAGTTTATAATTCCTGCTGATTTTGTTATTCTAGATATGAACGAAAATATCAAAGTGCCACTCATACTAGTTCGTACATTTTTAGCCACATCAAGAGCTCTTATTGACGTTTTTGATGGTAAATTAGTTTTGTGAGTAGGGGAAGATGAAGTAACATTTCAAGTTGGCAATACTATGAAACAATCCTTAGATAATGTTTATTATTGTTATTTTTGTCATGGTGTTGATAATTTTTTTACTTCTACGAATTCTAATTTATATTATAGAGATCCTTTAGAAATAAGCATCACTAACTGTTATCTAGAAGAAGATAAAAACCAAGACATTGTTGAACATTTATATTTTCTAGATAACTCCATTTCAATGAATAAAATGACTAAGTCTAGTTTGATTACCGAAGGAAATCATGAAGTTCATAAGAATAATACTAAGGATCCACCATTACTAGAACTAAAAAAATTACCGGATCATCTTGAGTATGCATTCTTAGGAACTAATTCTTCTTACCTAGTTATTATTTCTTCTAATCTTTCTAATATTGAAAAAGCTAAATTAATAACTGTGCTGAAAAAATGTAAAGGTGCAATAGCATGGCAAATATTTTGTATAAATGTATTAACCATAGTTTTTGCACTCACAAAATCCTTTTGGAAGAAAACTATAAACCTTCTATTCAACCGCAACGTAGGCTAAACCCTATATTAAAGAGGTAGTTAAGGATGAGATTGTTAAGTTGTTAAATGCTGGTAAGATATACTCTATTTCGGATTGTTCATGGGTTAGTCTTATACAAGTCATTTCGAAGAATGGTGGTCTAATAGTGGTAGAAAACGATAAGAATGAATTAATTCCAACATGAATAGTAACAGGTTTGGCGTGTCTGTATTGAATATAGGTTGTTAAACGATGCTACTAGGAAAGCCCATTTCCCTCTTCCTTTCATTGACAAAATATTAGAACATTTATCAGGATATTCTTATTATTGTTTTCTAGATGGACTTTCTGGATATTTCCAAATTCCCGTAGCACTAGAGGACCAGGAGAAAACAACATTTACTTGCCAATTTGGTATATTTGCCTAAAGACGTATGTCATTAGGTTTATGTAACCCACCCGCTACTTTTCAAAGGTGCATGTTAGCCATCTTTAATGAATATGTTGAAGATATTATGGAAATGTTTATGTATGATTTCTCTATTTTTGAAGACTCATTTGATTTGTGTTTGAATAATTTAGAGAAAGTTCTTAGGAGGTGTGAGGAAACAAACCTAGTACTTAGTTGGGAGAAGTGTCATTTCATGGTACTAGAAGGGTTAGTACTTGGCCACAAGATCTCAAGCCAAGCAATTCAAGAAGATAGAGTGAAAATAGAAACAATAGAAAAGTTACCACCACCAACCTCCGTTAAGGCAGTGAGAAGTTTCTTAGGACATGCCGGATTTTACCACCGATTTATTAATTACTTCTCTAAAATCGCTAAACCACTTATTAGGCTTTTAGAAAAAGACTCACCTTTTATTTTTTAACAAGAGTGCCTATATGCCTTTGAGTTCTTAAAAGAAAGATTAATTAATTCTCCTATTATGATTGCACCAGATTTTACTCAGCCGTTCGAGATCAGGTGTGACTCTAGAAATTTTGCAGTAGGAGCAATTTTAGGAAAATGCCGAAAAAAACACTTTCACACAATATATTATGCTAGCAAAATACTTAATAATGCGCAGGAGAACTATACAACTACAAAAAAAGAACTTCTACCAGTGGTATTTGCCTTTGATTAATTTAGATCCTATTTAACATTGTCTAAGGTGGTAGCATTCACAGATAACTCTGCCCTTAGATATTTGCTAGCCAAAGCGGAAGCAAGCCTCGTTTAATCCGTTGGGTTCTTTAATTTTTTATAATTTGATTTAGAAATTAGGGATAAACGAGGATAAGAAAACTTAGCGGCAGTCCATCTCTCATGTTTAGAAAATCAACTACGAGCAATGTTAGATGAATCTGAGATTTGTGATACATTCCCCGAGGAATCGTTACTTGCCTTATCTACAAATATAAATCTTGATTATCCGTGGTTTGCTGATTATGCAAAATATCTTGTGGCTAAGGTCCTTCCAAAAGACTTTTCAAATCAACAGAAAAAGAAAATTTTCTCTGACTTGAAATATTACTTCTGGTAGGACCCCTTTCTTTTTTGGATATGTGCAGATTCCGTTATACATAGGTGTGTATCAGCGGAGGAGGATTGGAAAATCCTGGAGCAGTGTCATTCAGGTCATACTAGTGGTCACTATGGGGGCAAATCTCTCAGCCAAAAAGGTTCTTGATTTTGGTTTTTATTGGCCCCTTCTATTCAGGGATGCCCAAAGGTATGTGCTTTCATGTGATTCTTGTCAGAAATCAGGTAATATTTCTAAATTTCATGAAATGCCGCAAAAATTTATTCTTGATTGTGAAGTATTCAATGTGTGGGGAATTGACTTTATGGGACCATTTCAAGTTTCTTATGGGCATAAATATATCTTGATAGTTATCGATTATGTATCAAAGTGGGTAGAGGCACAAGCTTTGCCTACTAAAGATAGTAGAGTAGTGATTCAATTTTTGAAATCCGTATTCGCATAATTTGGCACACCACGTGCACTTATTAGCGATAGGGGTACACACTTTTGTAATCTACATCTAGATAAAGTATTACAAAAATATAGAGTTACACACAGGATAGCCACTCCTCATCATCCACAAACTAGTGGTCAAGTTGAAGTTTCAAATAGAGAACTTAATAGGATCATAGAAAAATCTATAGAAGGGAATAGAAAGCAATGGTCTAAGAAGCTAAATGATTGTTTGTGGGCATATAGGACCGCCTTCAAATTACCTATAGGGACCACTGTAAAGCCCCCGATTTTTTTTGCGATTATTTTAAACCTCGTTTGGCGTTACGTCGACGCATTTTCTTGGCTTGTGCCATCTGTGGAATGTGGTCTTAACTCCTTATAACTGGGTGCCCTATTTTGTAGCCTGTTGGCAAGACCTCCCTAGCAAGCCGAGTTGTTTTGGGTGACCCGGTGTGGCCTCTTGGGGGATGCTTGTGTTTTGGCTTCGGAAGGGTATAACTCGAGTTCTATTCGTCGAAAGTTAATTTCGACTTCGCCGTTGTGTTCGTAGCGTGGATATTTAGCTACGGTGCGAATATCTTCGAATTCCGAGGTAGTTCAGTTTTCGTGTCGTTTTGGGTGTGCCATTAGTAAAATCTAATTTGAAACCCTTTTAAATTAAGTGAACCGATGGCTTGGGAGGCAGTTAGGCTGAACCGTCATGTCTAAGCTTATATAAAAGCCTTAATTAGAATCAGCGTCCCATTCTCCTTCTTCCCGAGACCAGAAGAAACCGCTGCTCCTGTTCGCAAAAAATAGAGGAGAACCGCCGGACCTGCTTCTCCTTCGGACGGCAATTCTGGGAGTGTTCGTGGACGGATTTCGATTCTGAAAGCGGCTTTGTCTTGCTCTTGCTCAGATCTTCATTTCAACGGTAAGAGGTTTGTTTTTCGTGGAGTTTTAGGAGACTTGGATTTCTGGTTCTTGTGCTTTTCTGCCATTAAAGTGCGGGTTTGCTTGTTAGGTTCTGCTCCTTCTAGTGCAGAACGAAGAGGAGGGAAGGACGACCAAGCTTCGCCGGAAATCGAGGCAAGTGGTATTATTGCCCTTGCCATTGTTGTTATTTTGATATTCTAGAATGTTTCCCGGTTAGCCCTAGGGTAGAAACCAAGCATATTCTCTTTAATCTTGCTGAATTTAGGGCTTAGATTCGCCTATGAGCCCCCTCCTTATGCTGTTTTGCTCAACCCGATGGTTGTTTTAACCATTTAGACTCCATATTTGTAGTTCTAGTTGGGTGTTTTTGCGGGTGGAGCCGAGAGAGAGAGTGAGGGGGGTTGTTGTGGTAGGGCTCTGGTTAGAACCAGTCTTGGTAGACCCTCGGGTTTTGGTGTCGAGTGTGGTGCACACACTCAAAGCCAAAAGCCGGCCGGACTTGGCATTGAGTGTGGTGGACACACTCAAAGCCATAGTTCGGTTTGTTCTTTGCGGCTGAGTGGTGGGGTGATTGAGTGAGAATTTTCGTCTAAGTCAAAATCGACGAGAATTATCCTTGATTCCCGCCGATTTCGACGTGATTCCCACCGATCGGCGAGAATCATCCTTAATTCCCGCCGATTCGATGAGAATCATCCTTGATTCCCGCAGATTCGGAGAGAATCATACTTGATTCCCGCCGATCGTCGAGAATCCTTCTGGATTCTCGCCGATTCTGCGAGAATCATCTTGCATTCCCGCCGATTCGGCAAGAATCAGTCGGCATTCCCGCCGACCTCCTCTTGTTGGCATTGGCATAGGGTTTTCCCGCGGGAATGAACTTTGGCGTAGAGTGAGTTGACCTCACTCAACGCCAAAGCTACTTTGGCGTTGAGGGAGGTAGACTCACTCAACGCCACTGATGGGATTTGTGGTTTTGGCTGAAGGCGTTGAGGGAGTGGACCTCACTCAATGCCATAGCTGTTTTGGCATTGAGTGAGGTGAGCTCACTCAACGCCACTGCCTCTTTTGCTAAAGGTGTTGAGGGAGTGGACCTCACTCAATGCCATGGCTGTTTTGGCGTTGAGTGAGGATAGCTCACTCAACGCCAGAGCTGTTCTTGTGGAGGGCGTTGAGTGAGTGACTCTCACTCAACGCCATGGCTGTTCTAGGCGCTGACTGAGGCAAACTCACTCAACACCAAGGTCTGGTTAGGCACTGAGTGGGTTCCACTCAACGCCGAGCCGTGTTGAGTAACTTCAACACTATTTCTCTTTCCTCGATTTATATTCCCGAGTGAATTCCTTGATTATATTTGTAGTTTCCTTATCGGCCGTGTTTTTCTTTTCTAATGGCCGAATCGTGGGTCGTGGTTAGTGGTGGTTGTTTGAAGCTCTTCATAGGGGAGGTGTTGTGTAATTTAGCCAAGGCCTCCCTTATTCTTCTATCTTGCTCCAGGTACGGGCTGGGCAAGGGGGTGGAAGGTCCCTTGTGTTTTCACATGTAGACCCTTGAGCTTGTTTGCTTGAAAATGGTGGTTGGGGGACTGAGTTTGCCTCCAACCCGGATCCATGCTGTTTGTTTTTGCTACTACCATCTCCCACTACTTAGGGTGTTAGAAGTTTCTTCCTTGGTAGATTGCAGCACTTTGGGCTCTTGGTAGCCTAGTAGACCCTACAGGATGTAGTTTCTGGGTAGGGTTGGTGCTGTTTCCTCGCACGTAGTGCATTCCTTATTGTCTTGCCTTGGGCAGTTGTGACTTTTTCTGCTGTGTGTTTTCCTCTTTTATTTATTCCCTGGTTGACACTTTCATGCATTTTTTCCTTGTTTTGCTTGCTGAGGTATTCTTTCTTCTTTTGAATGCCTCGGGTTCTGAGCAGTAGCCAGTTTGGTGGCTAGGTTGCGATTGTGTTGCTGGTGGTCTCTTGGACTTTGGAGATCCTGTTGCTTGGTTAGTGAGGTAGTTTTTCAGTACTTTTCTAACAGACAAACATATTTGCCCGTGGGTTCGTGTCAGGTTGTTGGCGCCCACTAGTAGTTTTTACCTTTGTACTAGATATATTACTTTTGCTACTACCATTTTCTGGAGATAGTCTACTTGAGCTGGGGAGGATTTATGCTAGGTTGCTAGTTATTTTAAAACTACAACTGTTATTATTATAAGCACATCGTATGATCAACATGTTTTATAAAAGTAAATCATTATTTTCCAAACAACGTATAAAAATCGTTTTCTTATATATAATGTAAATTAAATGTAGAGTCTTGCGTAGCATAAGTGGTCCTCTTAGGGCTCTTATGCACCTCTTAGGATGTCAAACCTGAATAAAGTATTTTTCCGCAGCGCTTAAGTTTAGTTTTTAACTGTGGACTAAGTGATCCACTGAGCCGAGGTATAGGACATCTAATGTATAACTGATTTTCTAATCATTAAACTCATGAATTTCTTTCATAAAGTGTAATAGATGGTTTTGCCTGAGCGTCAACAGTTATCCCCTGCTTGACGTGGCATCTTGATGCGCGTTTTCTCATACTCTGATAATTCTTTAATTCCGAGAAAATGCGGGTTGTGACAGTTGGTATCAGAGGGAGGTTGCTTGACAAGTTAGTCGGGCAACCTTCCTTTGATTGCTTTAGTAGTTCAGCATCATGTCATTCATACACCAATATGTCATCAGCACGTCTTAGCAAAAGCACGAACACAACACTCATAGCATAACATAAAGTATACGGGGAATATTATGTAGTATGGGATGCATAATATGTGTTCGTATATGGATCCACCATAGGGGCAATATGTGAGGGTTATGTAGTATGGGATGCATAACGTCACCACATGGCTGCGACTAGCATGTTTTCTTTTCTTCGTTGCACGCAAATGTTATGTAGTATGGGATGCATAACATTTTCATGCGTACGCCGCTCATAACAATAATTAGGGCCTTTTTAGAATGCATAACACAAACATGCATAGCATAACATTGCATAAGAACAACGTGCCAAACTAAAGACTGGCAGGATGACATATGTACACACATAAGTTTTCGAGTCAAAAATAATATAAAATCATGCATTCCCGATCTAGGCACAAGAATTAGTATGGTGGTGGTTAACCATCCTAGGTTAGGGAATAACATCAATTTTTGTAAAAAGATAAACTCCTAGAGCAAGTTTAGCAGCTTTAAGTTCATATCTATATATGTATTGTCTGTACTTGTAGTTGGGCCTAGCCGTTGTATTAGGATCTAACTAGTGTTACTATGACTTTAGGATGGCGAGACGTCCTTCAACTAGATCGACTCCCCATTCTTAGGGTGAGTCATCTGGAGCTCAGAATGATGCAGTACTCGAAAGCTTGCGGCAGAGTAGCGATTACTTGAGCAGGCAGTTGGTGGAGGTGCGAGCCCAGATCCAGTCATTGGTAGTAGTTGTGGCAGGACAGACTCAGGGAGTGCAAGGCCCTACAGGGGGGATTGTTGTTCCTCCCCCTCCTGCACCCTTAAGACCTCCAGTGGTGGTGCCAGCGAAGATGGCCTTCATCTCGCAGTTTAAGCGGCTGAGCCCTCCCACATATGACAGGAAGGCAGATTTCATGGTGTTAGACGACTGGCTGATCTCCATGGAGGAGATGTTCTCGTACTCAGGGATTGTAGACGATCAAAGGGTGATGATAGCCTTCTATCAGCTTAACGGTTTGGATAAGAGTTGGTGGCTGAGAGAGAAGGAGAACTTGGTAGCTGGATGCTCTTGGGATGTGTTCAAGGAGATGTTATTGAGGAAGTTCTTACCCTCGTTCGAGCATGACCGCCTCATGAACGACTTCCTCCATCTGAAGTAAAGGCAACTCATGGTGGTGAGTATGAGATAGATTTCAGCAAGATGAGCCATTTTGACCCAAGATTGGTCAGCATTGAGGCTGATCGAGTTAAGCGATTTCTCGGTGGTTTGAGGACTGAGGTGCAGCAGTTGACCAGTTCTAATGGGTCAGAGACTTATATAGGAGTAGTGGAGGCTGCTCTGAAAGTGGAGGCTATTGAGACCGCGAAGAGCAGAGGACAGCAAAGTATGAAGGATACGAGGAAGTCTGTGGAGGAGAAGAAACCCCAGGTACCGGATGAAGTTTCGGGAAAGAAGAGCAAAGTGGTGTGCAGTTTCTGTGGCCGGTCAGGCCACCCTATCGAGAGATGTTTGAAGAGGGCAGCAGCTCAGAGGAAGGAGCAGGTTTATGCGATTCAGGGTGCTCCGAGGAGAGATGTCTCCTGTTCTGTTTGCAAGCGACCCGGGCATGATGCTGCCTAGTGCTGGTCCAAGGATAAGGTCTGTTTTCAGTGTGGGCAGAAGGGACACATCAAGTCTAGGTGTCCTCAAGTCCAGCCTGCCCTTCATGTAGTGCCTCTTCAGGCATTACCTCCACCTCAGCGTGTGGACAAAGGAAAGGGAAAGTTGAACGCGATCTCTTCCGAGGAGGCTGAAGCTTCGACTCAGGTCATCTCAGGTTAGTTATCTTTCCAGCCTGAATGTTTTGTTCGTGTCTTACTAGAATGTTTGTAGTATTGTTGTGGTAGTTCCTTAGTTTTATATGTTGCTATAGGGAAGTTTAAGGTGAAGAACCACTGGGCGTGTGTTCTGTTTGACTCCGGCGCTACCCACTCGTTCGTGGATAGAGCCTTTGTAGAGCGACATCGGTTGACTTTAGATCGAGTTCGGGATACCTTTCGTGTCAAGTTCCCCTCTAGTGAATCTGTGTTGTCAGATTTGGGCGTGTTAGATTGCCCTGTTTTGTTGGGGGACTTCCTTGCGAAGGCAGACCTGAAGATGATTTATCTGGAGGACTTCGATGTTATTTTGGGCATGGACAGGCTGTCTAGGTATGATGAAGTCATTCAGTGCAAAGGGAAGCGCTTGGACTTCATCAGGGACGACAGTCAGCCCGGAAGCGTGTATGCAAATCTGAGCCAGGATTCTCCTATCATCTCTGCAGTATGTGCTCAGAAGCTTTTTCTTTCAGACTGTTTTGCTTGTTTGGTCTCGGTGGTTGGGACCGCTGTTAGTGTACCGCGCTTAGAGGAGGTTCCAATTGTTAGTGATTTCGCCGATGTTTTTCCTGAAGACCTTCCTGGTCTTCCTCCCGAGCGGGATGTTGAGTTTGTGATCGATTTGGAGCCGGGTACGCGTCCTATTGCTAAGGCGCTGTACCGGATGGCCCCTCGAGAGCAAAAGGAGTTGGGAGTCCAGTTAAATGAGTTGTTGGCGAAAGGGTTTATCAGGCAGAGTTCGTCGCCTTGGGGTGCTCCTGTTCTATTTGTGAAGAAGAAAGATGGGTAAATGCGGCTTTGCATCGACTATAGGGAGCTGAACAAAGTCACAATTAAGAACAGGTACCCTCTGCCGAGGATCGATGATTTATTTGGCTAGTTGCGCGGTAGCACGGTCTTCTCCAAGATTGACCTTCGTTCAGGCTATCATCAGCTTAGGATCCGTGAGGCAGATATTCCACGGACTGCGTTTAGATCGAGGCATGGACATTTTGAGTTCTTTGTGATGTCATTTGGATTGACCAACGCTCCATCAGCGTTCATGGATATGATGAACCGGCTGTTCAAGGATTTCCTAGATAAGTTCGTGGTGGTCTTCATCGATGACGTGTTGGTTTACTCTCGCAGTGCTAAGGAGCATGAGCAGCATCTGCGCTTGGTTTTATCAGAGTTAAGGAACCATAAGTTATTCGCCAAGTTGAGCAAGTGCGAATTTTTGGTACCTCAGGTCTCGTTTCTGGGCCACGTGGTGAATAAGGATGGGATCTCGGTTGACCCGGAAAATATCGCAGCAGTGATGGATTGGAGTAGGTCGGGCACGCCCAAAGAGATCAGGAGCTTCCTAGGGTTGGCCGGCTACTACAGGAGGTTTATGGAGGGTTTCTCTACCCTAGCTGCACCTTTGACTAAGCTGACTCAGAAGAATGTGGCTTTTGTTTGGAGCGAGAAGTGCGAAGAAGCCTTCCTGGAGTTAAAGAGGAGATTGTGCACTGCTCCCGTTCTGACCCTGCCTACCGAGGGCGTGGATTATGATGTATACATGGAGGCTTCGCATGTGGGTCTGGGATGCGTATTAATGCAGGTTGGTAAGGTGATTGCTTATGGGTCAAGGCAACTGAAGACTCATGAGAAGAATTATCCTACGCATGACCTCGAGTTCGCAGCTGTTATTTATGCGTTGAAGCTGTGGAGACACCTTCTTTATAGGGCACAGTGCAAGATCTTCACCGACCATAAGAGCCTGAAGTACGTGTTCACGCAGAAGGAGTTAAATCTGCGCCAGCGTCGGTGGCTAGAGTATGTGGCCGATTATGATATAGAGATCCAGTATCATCCAGGCAAGGCCAATGTGGTGGCCGACGCCCTGAGTCGGAAGACGGGGAAAATCTTTAATCTCTCCGCCGACCGTTTAGTGGAAGAGTTCCTCCTTATGGATATATTAGTGGGATGCTGTGGCTTGCAGAGTTGTTTGTCAGTGGCAGAGCCGTCTTGGATTTCTTTGACCAGACTTCACCAGAAGGACGACCCAGATCTTCTACACTTATTCTTCAGGATTGAGAGAGGAGAGTTGCTGGATTATTCCATCGATGATGCGGGAACTTTGAAGTACCGCGGCAGATTTTGCATCCCCGCGATTGGGGACATTAGGGGTATGGTTTGCAGAGAGGCTCATGGATCCAGCGTTACCTACCATCCAGGATCTACAAAGATGTATCAGGACTTAATGCAAATTGCCTAGTGGTATGGCATGAAAGGAGATGTAGCCCGATTTGTTGCGGAGTGCCACACTTGCAAGTGGGTGAAGGCCAATCATAGAAGGCCTGGTGGCAAGTTGACTCCGTTAGAGATCCCGACTTGGAAGTGGGAAAGTATATCTATGGATTTCATCACGGGTTTACCGCGATCCGTGAGGGGATTTGATTTCATTTGGGTCATAGTGGTTAGACTGACGAAGTGTGCTCACTTCGTGCCATATAAGATAGATTACGCTATGAAGAAGATAGCAGAGTTGTACTTGAATGAAGTCATTCGACTGCACGGTGTGCCGGTTATCATCATTTCTGATCGAGACTCTCAGTTTACTTCTCGTTTTTGGCAGAGTCTGCAGGAGGGTTTGGGTACGGATCTGAGGTATTCTACTACGTACCACCCGCAGACTAATGGGCAGACGGAGCGGGTGAATCAAATAGTTGAGGATATGATCCGATTCTACATTTTAGACCACGGTGGTGCGTGGGACGAGCGGATGCGACTTATGGAATTTGCATACAACAATAGTTATCAGGAGAGCTTGTGATGGCTCCGTCTGGAGCCTTGTATGGGAGGCGCTGCAGAACTCCATTGTTTTGGGCTGAGGCTGGTTAGAGGCCATTGTTGGGTCCTGATGCGTTCGAAGAAATGGAAGTCGCAGTGAAGCTTGTTCGAGAGAAACTTCGTATAGCTCAGGATAGGTACGAGAAGAACGCCAATCAGCGTAGGTCTGCCTTGGAGTTTTCTGTGGGGGACCTTGTATTTCTTAAGGTTTCCCCGATGGTGGGTGTAAAGAGGTTTGGTATGAATCGGAAATTGGACCCGAGGTATGTGGGCCCGTTTAAGGTTTTGGAGCGGATTAGCGTGTCAGCTTACAGGTTGGATTTGCCAGCAAACTTCCCAGGTGTTCATAATGTTTTCCATGTTAGCCAATTGCGGATGTGCGTGCGCAGCAGTGGGTAAGTCTTGGACATTGTTCCCCAGTTGGAGCCCAACCTCTCTTTTTTTGAAGTGCCGGTCCATATTTTGGATACTCAGGAACAGGTGCTGCAAAAGAAGTCTATTCCGATGGTGAAAGTTCTTTGGAGGAATCAGGATTTGGAGAGCGCGACTTGGGAGTTAGAGTCGGCTATGAGGGAGGCTTACCCTCAGCTGTTTCCCTGATTAGTTTGGTTTGTTTTTCTTCTTGTAATGTTTGGATTATTACATTCCTTCTATAGTAGAAGTGTTGTGCGTAAAGTTTCGGGACGAAACTTTCTTTTAGGGGGAGTGACTGTAACGCACCAGATTTTTCTGTGATTATTTTAATCCTCGTTTGGCGTTACGTCGACGCGTTTTCTTGGCTTGTGCAATCTGTGGAGTGTGGTCTTAACTCCTTAGAACTGGGTGCCATATTTTGTAGCATGTTGGCAAGACCTCCCTAGCAAGCCGAGTCATTTTGGGTGACCCGGTGTGGCCTCTCGGGGGATGCTTGTGTTTTGGCTTCAGAAGGGTATAACTTGAGTTCTATTCGTTGAAAGTTAATTTTGACTTCGTCGTTGTGTTCGTAGCGTGGATATTTAGCTACGGTGCGAATTTCGTCAAATTCTGAGGTAGTTCGGTTTTCGTGTCGTTTTGGGTGTGCAATTAGTAAAATCTAATTAGAAACCCTTTTAAATTAAGTGAACCAGTGGCTTGGGAGGCAGTTAGGCTGAACCGTCATGGCTAAGCTTATATAAAAGCCTTAATTAGAATCAGCGGACCATTCTCCTTCTTCCCGAGACCAGAAGAAACCGCTGCTCCTGTTCGCGGAAAACAGAGGAGAACAACCGGACATGCTTCTCCTTCGGACGGCGATTCCGGGAGTGTTCGAGGACGGATTTCGATTCCGAAAGCGGCGTTGTCTTGCTCTTGCTCAGATCTTCATTTCGACGGTAAGAGGTTTGTTTTTCGTGGAGTTTTAGGAGACTTGGATTTCCGGTTCTTGTGCTTTTCCACCATTAAAGTGCGGGTTTGCTTGTTAGGTGCTGCTCCTTCTAGTGCAGAACGAAGAGGAGGGAAGGCCGACAAGGCTTCGCCGTAAATCGAGGCAAGTGATATTCTTGCCCTTGCCATTGTTGTTCTTTTGATATTCTAGAATGTTTCCCGGTTAGCCCTAGGGTAGAAACCAAGCATATTCTCTTTAATCTTGCTGAATTTAGGGCTTTGATTCGCCTATGAGCCCCCTCCTTGTGCTGTTTTGCTCAACCCGATGGTTGTTTTAACCATTTAGACTCCAGATTTGTAGTTCTAGTGGGGTGTTTTTGTGGGTGGAGCCGAGAGAGAGAGAGTGAGGGGGGTTATTGTGGTAGGTCTCTAGTTAGAACCAGTCTTAGTAGACCCTCGGGTTTTGGTGTCGAGTGTGGTGCACACACTCAAAGCCAAAAGCCGCTCGGACAATGCATTGAGTGTGGTGGACGCACTCAAAGCCAAAGTTCGGTTTATTCTTTGTGGCTGAGTGGCGGGGTGATTGAGTGAGAATTTTCGTCTGAGTCAAAATCGACGAGAATCATCCTTGATTCCCGCCGATTTCGACGTGATTCCCACCGATCGGCGAGAATCATCCTTGATTCCCGTCGATTCGGCGAGAATCATCCTTGATTCCCGCCGATCGTCGAGAATCCTTCTGGATTCTCGCCGATTCGGCGAGAATCATCCTGCATTCCTGCCGATTCGGCGAGAATCAGTCGGCATTCCCGCCGACCTCCTCTTGTTTGCGTTGGCATAGGGTTTTCCTGCGGGAATGAACTTTGGTGTAGAGTGAGTTGACCTCACTCAACGCCAAACATGCTTTGGCGTTGAGGGAGGTAGACTCACTCAACGCCACTGATGGGATTTGTGGTTTTGGCTGAAGGCGTTGAGGGAGTGGACCTCACTCAACGCCATAGCTGTCTTTGCGTTGAGTGAGGTTAGCTCACTCAACGCCGCTGCCTCTTTTGCTGAAGGCACTGAGGGAGTGGACCTCACTCAATGCCATGGCTGTTTTGGCGTTGAGTGAGGATAGCTCACTCAACGCCAGAGCTATTCTTGTGGAGGGCGTTGAGTGAGTGACTCTCACTCAACGCCATGGCTGTTCTAGGCACTGATTGAGGCTAACTCACTCAATGCCAAGGTCTGGTTAGGCGCTGAGTGGGTTCCACTCAACGCCGAGCCATGTTGAGTAACTTCAACACTATTTTTATTTCCTCGATTTACGTTCCCGAGTGAATTCCATGATTATATTTGTAGTTTCCTTGTCGGCCATATTTTTATTTTCTAATGGCTGAATCGTTGGTCGTGGTTAGTTGTGGTGGTTTGAAGCTCTTCATGGGGGAGGTGTTGTGTAATTTAGCAAAGACCACCCTTATTCTTCTATCTTGCTCACGATACGGGTTGGGCAAGGGGATGGAAGGTCCCTTGTGCTTTCACATGTAGACCCTTGAGCTTGTTGGCTTGGAAATGGTGGTTGGGGGACTGAGTTTGCCTCCAACCCAGATCCATGCTGTTTGTTTTTGCTACTACCATCTCCCACAGCTTAGGGTGTTAGAAGATTCTTCCTTGGTAGATTGCAGCACTTTGGGCTCTTGGTAGCCTAGTAGACCCTGCAAGATTTAGTTTCTGGGTAGGGTTGGTGCTGTTTCCCTGCACGTAGTGCATTCCTTGTTGTCTTTCCTTGGGCAGTTGTGACTTTTTCTGTTATGTGTTTTCCTCTTTTATTTATTCCCAGGTTGACACTTCCATGCAGTTTTTCCTTGTTTTGCTTGCTGAGGTATTCTTTCTTCTTTTGAATGCCTCAGGTTCTGAGCAGTAGCCAGTTTGGTGGCTAGGTTGCGGTGGTGTTACTGGTGGTCTCTTGGACTTTGGAGATCCAGTTGCTTTGTTAGTGAGGTAGTTTTTCAGTACTTTTCTTACATACAAACATATTTGCCCATGGGTTCGTGTCAGGTTGTTGGCGCCCACTGGTAGTTTTTACCTTTGTACTAGATATATTACTCTTGCTGCTACCATTTTCTGGAGATAGTCTACTTGCTCTGGGGAGGAATTATGCTAGGTTGCTAGTTATTTTAAAACTACAACTATTATTATTATAAGCACATCGCATGATCAGCATGTTTTATAAAAGTAAATCACTATTTTCCAAACAACGTATAAAGATCATTTTCTTATATATAATGTAAATTAAATGTAGAGTCTTGCATAGCATAAGTGGTCCTCTTAGGGCTCTTATGCACCTCTTAGGATGTCAAGCCTGAATAAAGTATTTTTCCGCAGCGCTTAAGTTTAGTTTTTAACTGTGGACTAAGTGATCCACTGAGCCGAGGGATACGGCCTCTAAAGTATAACTGATTTTCTAATCATTAAACTCATGAATTTCTTTCATAAAGTGTAGTAGATGGTTTTGCCTGAGCGTCAGCAGTTATCCCCTGCTTGACGTGGCATCATGACGCGCGTTTTCTCATACTCTGATAATTCTTTAATTCGGAGAAAATGCGAGTTGTGACAACCACCTCCTTTAGATTAGTCTATGGTAAATCTTGTCACTTGCAAAAGAATTAGAACACAAGTCATATTGGGCAATACGCTCTTTGAATTTTTATACTAATTCTATAGGGGAGAAATGGAAACTTTAGCTTAACGAATTAGATGAGTGGAGAACCACGGATTACGAGAACTCCCGGATTTATAAGGAGAAGACTAAACTATTCCATGATCATCACCTTCGCAAACCCAAGACATTCCCAAAAGGTGACCAAGTCCTCCTTTTTAATTCCAGACTGCGTTTATTCCAAGAGAAGATAAGCTCTAAGTTGTCCAGACCCTTCAAAGTTAAAGAAGTCTTTCCCTACGGCACCGTCGAGCTAACCCACCCTGAGAAGGGAGATTTTAAAGTCAACGGGCACTGACTAAAACTATACTATGGTGCCCTTCCTCAAGATTTCGCTCGTCAAGAAACATGCCTCCATCTAAACTAAGATTATGTAAAATGTAGTAATCTTTTTAAAGTTTATAAAATTTTTAGTAAAAGTCTAGTTAGATTTTAATGTAATTTTTTTTTAATGAAAATCACTTAGGAGGAATTTTTAATTTAGAGGAGCACACGGGTAACCACACGCCCGTGTGCTTGGCCGTATCCATAACATACACTTTACCCTAGCCGTATTCAATATGAAACCTAGAGTAGGAGACATTTATCCCAAGCACCACACAGGTTAACACACACACATGTGTGTTGCCGTGTCGTAAGCGCTCAATTTTCCCATAATCATCCATAGAAGGACACAGGTACACACACCTGTGTTAGTGCCCGTATGCCTATTCTGATTTTGACAAAGTTTGTTCCTGAGAAGGATACGAGTAGCCACCCAGCCGTGTGCTCCGCCGTGTCGCTAATAAATGATGTCCATCCCGAGAAGGACATGGCTTAACACCCGACCATGTTCTAACCCGTCTCACAGCTCGATTAATTTTTCTCGAGAAGGACACCGGTATCTATCCATCTATGTCTTTAGCCATGTGATTTTAATGCACTGTGCCAGAGCAGGACACGGGTCGATACACGCTTGTGTTATTGACAGTGTCCGCCTGACGCACTGCTTTCCCACGAAGTTTGACCACACATCTCATCGATACCCATTTTCCACGCGGTAAAGATTCCTTAATACGGGTGCACACACGGCCGTGTGTGAACACGTGTTCGTCTTCTTTATATATGGCCGTGTTCTGGTCATCTCCTTCTTCCTCCCCTGATTTCCAAACATCACCTCCTACACTACCTCTCTTTTAGAGTCGGTTGAGGTTTTGGCCTTTAACGTGCGTTGCTTCGCCTCCTCTCGTACCAATCTATACTCCTGGGTAAACATTTTTGGGATTACGTTCTTTTTTTTTCAACTTCCTCTTCTTCTACTCCACTCTCTTCCCCTTCTTCTTATTTCTTTCATCATTTTTCCTCCTCTTATTCCTTCTTCATGTCTTAAAAATCCTTACATTTTCCTCAGATCATGTCTTTAGCACGTTCCCAAGGCAGTCGATGATGTCGCCCGGATCTCCAAGCACTGTCAACAGAAAGGCGCGACACTGTTGAGCCGCTGGTATTCATAGATCCAGCGCACATCAATCGCTACAACCGCCTCCAGTCAAAAATGTATCAAGACGTTCGATCGATTGTCTAGAGCGTCCTAGAGGAAAAAAATTTAGCTGGAGATGTTAGGGAGTTGATCTCTGTAGTGGGGTGGCATCAATTTTTTGCTATCGAGGAGTTAGGATTTAAGGAACTCACATCAGAGTTCATGTCATCTTTTTATTTAAATCTTAGACCCGCCTTCTCTGAGCACACACTCGGGCATTAGGGGGTCATCTCATTTCGAGTAGCGGGAATTACTCATACACTCTCCCTTCTCCAATTCACCAAATACGTAGGGGTGTTTGAGGACTCATTCTTCTGTAGTGTCGCCTACCCCGATCTTAATTTTGATCTCCCCACTGGTGACCATGTAGCCAATATCTTGGGCCGACTTACTTTTGACCTTAATCCTTATGAGGCCAAGAGGTCTAAGGCCACTAAGTTATATACTCCCGACCTCCATTACATTAACCATCTACTTAGTCACACCTTGAGCGGACGGGGTTAATGCTCTAGAGTTGCTAGTCGGCAGGATGTCTTGTATCTATATAGCATGTCATCACGTTACCCCATCCATCTTGGTTATATGCTTGCACAATTCATCCTTCACCAGGCAAACAACTCATGCATAGGGTCTATTTGTGATGCACCCTACATTTCCCGCTGTGCGAAGAATATGAACATATTGTCTTCCCTTCCCCCGATGACCGTGGTCGCGAAGACCGTGCCTATCACTATGGCCAGTCTTCAATCCCTCCACCTCATCAGCGCCCGTCAGGGCCGGGGTGGCATTATTTATTCCCTTACGAGGCGTGGACTACAAGCGGATGACGATGATGACGATGCGGTAGATCCTGACCTCGATGAGTAATTGATCCCCCCAGACCAGTCCACTTACACTCAGGGTGAGTCTTCTGCTGCTCCTCCTCGAGCGTATTCTCGGTATTCGCGGGATTTCCATCACTTCTATGAGACCCAGCTCTTGTCACGCCTTCAGTATATATAGGATTTGCAAAAGCAAACTGAGGATGCTCTACTTCAAATCAGGACTCACTTAGGGATCTCCATCCCACTACAAGCAGCTCCTCACCCGCCTCACTTCCTAGACAATCATGCCGACCCTCCAGTATATTTTTGACATGTATCAGTTTATTGGAAAGGTATTTCAGCAGCATTTATTTGTACCTGAATTATCCGATATTATATATGAAATCTTTCTTTTGCTCCTTTTTCATTCATGTGCTCTTTTATTTTGATGATAATAAGTTATTTTTATGTTAGTGAAATTGATCTCTCAGTTCTTTACATTGCAATGAGGACATTGCAAATTTTAAGTATGGGGGTGGATGTTCTTCAAATTTCAAATTTCTGTGTTGGACATGATAACAAATGGTTATACTTTTGCTATCATTGTACTCAAGGTTGTTATACGCCACTACTAAATTTTTTATTTTACTCCTTTAAGCTTTCATTGATTCACTCATTTTGAATTATAACTAAATAATTTACTTTCGCACGCTGATTAAAATGAATTGAAGTAGATCATTGAGTGTACAAATTTGTTGATTAATAATTATGTATAGAAATTCATTAGCTTAATTTTCTCTATATAATTTATTTTTAAGATTAGTCCTCTATAATATTTACTTACAATAACTCTATTTTAGACAGTATAATTATCTATAATAAAGTGAGTCGATGAGTGTAATATTTTTATAATTTTGTATTAGGGAATCAAAATCAAGAATACTCTCTATTGATGTCTAGAAATTACCCTCTAGCAATCCTCAAAACCTTCGCATAGGTTTATTAGTGAGGGTGGAAATGACTTAGGTCTCCTTTTGGATAGCTTGAGCCTTGCAATCCCAAAACCTTAAACATGATACCCTTGCACACCCAATTTGAACCAAATCACTATGCCTTTTGATACTCTACTACATAAATTCACCAAGGCCAAATCCTTACCCATTAGCACACCTATCATTGAGATCTTCTTGGAATGAGTATGTTCATTATGATATGTGACCTGAGTGCGCGTACACTTGCACCCACTTGGAATGATCTGTACTATAAACCATTGGAAAAAAACATAGTGATATGTGGCCTGAGTGTGTGTACACCTACACCTACATGGAATGATCCATACTATGGACCCTTGGATAAGAAAAATTTACAAAAACATTGAGTATCCATCAAATATTTGGGAAGTATAAGAATTGTAAAGTCTGGGGGTGCTTTTATAACATTGATCAATGTTAAGGTATTGAAAAAGCAAGAGGCTCAATCATTATCTAGGTGTGATATGAACCATTGAATTTATCTTTGATTACCCCACCTATAATCTTCTATCCTATGCCAAAAGGTTACAACATAATACAAGTCCTAAGGATCCAACCTTACTAATTCTAACTAGTGTCGTGGAGAGGGTGTGAAAAGGTAAGCTCATGACTATCAATATTGGTACTTATAAGTTACAAATACTAATGCATATCTTATTGAGATTGTTATTTTCTCCTCACAATTATTATGGATGACTATAATCCTATTTCTAAGAAAGAGTGAAAGATAGTTAACACATATATTGGAGGAATTTTAAGATAAAGTTATATTTAGAAAAGTCTGCTATACTATTTCCAATACAATTACAACATCAAATTTCTCTTTGAATTCATAGCAAATAGTGTGCGGAAGAAAACTTATTTATTGGTAACCCAAGTGTTTGAATTAGTTTGCTTAGGGACAAGCAAATATTTAAGTCTGGGGGTATTTGATGAGTATAATTATGATAGGCTTTTTACTATCATAATTGTAAACATGTCCACTATTTTCTACCCCTCTATGTAGTAATTACGTGAGAATAGTTAAGAATTGGTATTATCATGAATAGAAGAGCACAATTTGATGTTTCAATTATTTCATGTATTGAGCTATTCGTTTATTCATTCATTTTCTTAATGCAGGTATTGCAAAACAGTAGAACTAAAAGACTTGGAGCAATAGAGGAGTTCACGGATCAAACATGACTGCTGAAAGGATATGAATTGGGCACACACGGGTAGAAACACGCCTGTATCCCTACCCATGTCTTATTCGAGATGGATTAGAAGATTTGGAAGAAAAAGACAGAGCACAACACAGGTGGGAACACTCCCGTGTGCCCACCCGTGTCCTTTTTGGGATAAATTCAAGCTCTGCTGCCAACGCACCAGTGTGTGTGAAAGTTAGGTGACAAGATCTAACAGCCTCTAGAGGGGGGGTGAATAGAGTAAGTTCAAATAAATTGATATATTTAAAACCTTTAGATTTGCTTAGTGTAGGTAGTGAGTGATGCAAACAGATAAATATATTTAAAGTAAAATCACACAGCACACAAGCAAGAAGAAAAGCAATCCACAGAAGACACAAGGAAATTTATAGTGGTTCCCCAAACTTGGGTAGTCCACTCTTCTATCACCCCTTGATAGGAATCCACTGCAGGATGCTTGATCAGGTGTCCTGGGCACCACCAGATTTTTTGATAAGGTGTCTTGCCACCACTGATTTTGACAAGGTCTCAGCTAACCAAAAGGTAACTTTTGAAGGGAGTTAAAACCCTGTACAGAAGAGGTAAAATAAAAAGGGTTGAGTTTGCTTCTCTGTCAACAATCAGAGAGAAGCTAGTGGATGTAGATGTTGTCAAAGCTCCCCCTGAGATATAGAAGTTCAGGTAGAAGAAGCTTTGCACAAGGGTGACAGGCTCTTCACTGCTTGTCCTTCTTCAGCAATAGATGACTCAGAAACTGAGTGTTTGATGTCTGAAGGTAGAAAGCTAATTGAGAAGAGTTGAATGCAGAGGCAGAAGAGGTTTCAGAGAATGTTGATCAAGATGTTTCTCTGAGTGTAGTTCTTCTCTGTAAATTCTCTGCAGACTGATTTCTTGAGAAAGAGATGAAGATTGATGTTCTCTGTGTTGTCAGAATGAATGAATTTCTTTCTGTTCTTCTTGTCTCTCTCGAATAGATCTCTGAGTAAATGGGATAGCCGTTGGCAGGGCATTTAATATATTCCATAACTGTCCATGCCTAGAAGGAAAGCCTTAATTGATTTCCATTGAAAATTCCTTGAGATATGGTGCAATTAAGTCTTGAAACGGCCATGGGATCTCTTGCAATAACTGCTTGAAAAATCTCTCATTTGAATTTCAAATGTTGACAGACGGGAGAACTTAAAACGTCGAACTCTTCCTGAAGCGTCGATCTGAGCTCGACTGACCGTTGATCAGAGAGTAAAATTGAAGCAGAGAGATACACGCCACAACGTCGAGCAGAACTCGACGTTACGTCGAACTGAGAACGACGCTGCGTCGAGCTGCGATCGACTGTGCGTCGAGCAGCAGTCGACTATGCGTCGAGCTGAGGACGACTCTACGTCGAGCTGGGGTCGACTCTCCGTCGAGCTGAGCAGAACTAAATCTCAAATAACCTAAGTTCTAAACTCACACTCAATGACCTATGCTATACAATTAGGTCAACATCCTTAGCATAGTTATCCTGACCCAAATATAAAAAGGGTGTTCCAACAATCTCCCCCTATTTGGATTAGGATTACTATTCACATGAATTTAAGGAAATTAAAAAAAAATGCATACAGACATTTGAAATACTGAAAATCAAGAACACAGATGGAAGCAGGAGCAGATAAGCAACTATCAAAGATGTTTATGGCAGTAGCATAGAAGATAAGCCATCTTACATTTACTTCTTCTTAGGCTCTTCTTCAAAGCCTTTCTTGAATTTGATTTCCCTTTGAGAGTTGGCAGTGTCTTTCTTTGATCTGTAATCTTCAGAAGTCCCCAATGAAGTTATGCTCTTTCCAGAGGGAGGAACAGCAGCAGGATGTAACTCCATGTATCTATCAGCATCAAAGAATTTGCTAGAATGATATTTGTTTAATTCCTGTCTTCTTTGGTCTGACATTGTGCTTATGTTGGATGTGTCCAGTCCCCTTTCTTTGTTCTTCTTAATTAGGTCTAGGGCAGCAAGCTCAGTCATCCTAGCCTTCCATGCAGTAGGGTTGTTAACTGGATCATCATATGGAATAGGAGGCTCATACTTATTACTTTGATCTGAAGGAATAGGTTTCTGCCTTACACCCTCATTGAGCTTAAAGGGAAAGGGACCAGTGGTTGAAGCAATGGTCTTTCCTTCCCTTTGATAAGATTGGGGTCTGGCATGACCTCTAGCTTGATTACCTCTAGAAGATCCTTTGGATTGATTTCCTCTTGATTGATAACCTCTAGATTGGCCACCTCCTTGTCCTCTCCTTGACTGATAAGTCTTGCCTTGGAAGGAGGATGTTGGAGGTTTGCTTACTAGGTTAGCACTGCCTCCTGCACCTGGAGAAGGAGGAGGTGGAGGAGGAGGAAAGTCAAACGACTTGGAATCTCCTTTCTTGAACTTCTTTTTCTCTCTCATTGCCTTGAGCTGATTTTTAGAGAACTGCATCCATGGCTCAGTAATCTTGCATTTGTGCTGTATGTAATAAGGAATGTCATGGTCAGTAGCCCTTTCCATTGGAACTCTCTTTAGAGCTTTGCTTCTAGCTTTCCTCTTTTTAGCAATAGTTGCAGAAGAGTCATCAGAGCTAGTTGCAAACTCATCAGAGGAGCTGCTTTGGATATGATCATAGGGATCATAATAATCATCTTTTGATGCACTTTCTGAAACAGGAAGAGGAGCATCTGCCAGTGTAGATGACTTATCTAGCACTGCAGGGAAAGAAATGGTTTCAGGAGCAGCAGGCACTGAATCAGCTAAGTCACTCAAGACTTCAGAAATCACAGCCTCAACAGAAATGGCTGGATAACTTTCACTAGCAGGAGCTGAGGCTACCACTGCATCAGAAACAGAAGAAACAAAAGAACTGGCAGGAGCAACAGCTACCACTGCCTCAGAAACAACAACTTCAGCAGGAGCAAGGGCTTCCACTGCATCAGAAGTGTTAAGAACCTTATCAACAGTCATGTCATCAATAATATCAACAGAATCAGAACAAATATGAGCAATAGACTCATTTGCAGGAGCATCAGCTACCACTGCATCATCTTCAAGAATCATCTTATCACAACCAACAACAGCAGCAGCAAAGGGAATGATGGCCCTGGACAGATCTTCAGCAAGCAGTAACTTGTGAGAGCTGAAGGATCTTCTGAAAAATGATGCTGGTACTGTCACAATAGAATCTTCAACTGGAGGTGGACTGAATTCTCTATCTGCAATCTGAACATCTGAAACAAGCATCTCTTCACAATCAACAGAAGGCAGCTCTTCTTCTACCAAAATCTCCCCCTGCCTAGATTCAGTAGCAACTGATTCTAGGCCCCTAGAAGAAGGGCCAGCCACAGCAGGAGAGAGGGAAGAGAGCTTTGAAGAAATAGAGTCCAAAGATCTTATTATTGGAGCTAGGGAAGCATCCAATAAGGAGGACAACCTTGGAGCCAAGAGCTCATAGAGCTTATTAGCCAAGGGAAGCAGATCTACTTGCTCAGACTGTTGAGCAGAGGTAGAGGGGAGAGAAACAGATGCAGCAGGAGAAGATGATGGTATAGAAGGAAGAGGAATGGAGGGTTGAATAATGGAGGACATGATGAGGTCTGAGAATGAGGGCTCAGCAATGTTATCATGTGAATTATCCAAGAAGGAATCATCTTGATTGATCTCAATGTCCATTGAAGGGAAGTAATGAAGAGGATCAAATACTTCAGAAGTGGTGGTAATGGATGGATGAAGAGAAGATGCAATAGTGTCAATGGATGATGTTTGCAAAGGGAATGAGAGCTGAGAAGTTGATGGAGAGAAGGTGGTTGGAAAGCTGAATGAAGGAGAGATGGTGATTGATGGCCTGGCTTCTTCTACTAGGTCAGTTGACTGAGGGTGAGTGGCCACAACAGCCCTTGTTTCAGTAGAGGATTTCATTGCTACAGCAGCCTTGGGATTTACAATCTTCCTGTCCCATTTTCCAATCAGGGCACAAGTCAACCTCTTTGAAGCATTAATGTGCTTGGAGGTTACCAGAAGCTGTGGGCAGACATGATGAAGCAACAATCCCAAAGTCCTTCCAAAATGAACATAGGTCTTATTGACCTTTTTCTTCACTAAATCAAACAGTAATTCTCCCCAATTTAGGTGCTTTTTATCTAGGAGGGCAGCCATGATGCAGAATTGTTGCCTGGTAATAGCATCATGTGCTGTCCTCTTAGCACAGATGACCTTGCCTACCACATCAGCTAAAAGCCTAAATTCAATGGCAAGATCCACTTTCAGCAATTTGGAGGCATTCTCAGAAGAATGACCCATTCTGTCTAGCATTGCAGCATACTCCTCATTTGACAATTCCAAGCTGTCATTTCCATTCTCTAATTCAAAAGCTTCAGTAAAAGTAGCAGGAGATATTGATACCTGAGTTCCAGAAATAGAACCAGTAATAGTGCTCTCATCTGTATTAGCTGCTGTATATATCCACTCCTTAATTTCAGTCTCTGCCATGGGCATTCTTGTTGACATAAACTTCACTAGTTTCTGTTCTTTAAATAGCTCCAGGATATCCAGAAAATTCTGTGAGGAACCTTCAAAGGAATCCAGGTCGATGTCGAAACCATAATCGAACTTCATTGCCGTCAATATGTTTGCTGGAATCGCCATTATCTGCAGAATACCTCTCAAGAACAAGTGTAAAAGCTTTGGAGGGAGAATGTAGTTGCAGGAAATACGAAAGCGCAAATGACATCGACGCCGAGAAGATGATTTTATACTAGGGTTCGACGCAGAAAAGGAAATAACGTCGAGCTTAGTTCGACGCTAAGAGGCTCTAGGGGAAACGAAGAGACTCGATGGTGTTCAGCTGAGTTCGACGTTTGCCGTTTTGAAGGTCGACGGTCGACGCTATTTGGGATGCTGAACGTCGAGCTCTGGTCGACGTCAATTAACGTCGTCGACCGAAACAGAACCTTAACAAACTCTAGACAGAGTCGATCTCTGGTCGACGCAAAAGATGAGGTCGACGGTCGACGCTATATAGCGGTCGACGGTCAGTCGATCTCCGGTCGACGTTTTCAAGTGAAAAGCGTCGAGCGTCGAGCAGAGTTCAGACAGAACCTCTAGATCTTTAAGGGAGAGATACATTTGCCTAGATTTTGTTATTTTTATGATTTCAAAATCTTGTAAATTAATTTATGCTATCTCCATCTATCATTCCCAACTGATTAAGGAAGAAGAAGTGTTTCTTTTCATCCAAAGGTTTGGTGAAAATATCTCCCCTTTGTAAATCAGTAGAAATATACTCTAGTGCTATTTTATTCTTTTCTACATTATCCCTTAAGAAATGATGTCTGATCTCTATGTGCTTTGTCCTACTATGGAGAACTGGATTTTGAGCAATACAAATTGCACTAGTATTATCACAAAGAATTTTTGACTTCTCTAAGTTGTAACCATAGTCTAGGAGCTGGTTTTGAATCCACAATATCTGTGAGCAGCAACTTCCTGCAGCCATGTATTCAGCTTCAGCAGTTGATGTAGACACAGATGTTTGCTTTTTGCAAAACCAGGAGACAAGTCTATCACCCAGGAATTGACAAGTTCCACTGGTGCTTTTCCTGTCTACTCTACATCCAGCATAATCAGCATCTGAAAATCCAGTGAGATCAAATCCTGAATCATGTGGATACCAGAGACCTAGATTTGGACAACTTTTTACATATCTAAGAATTCTCTTAACTAATGTGAGGTGTGACTCTCTAGGGCTCACTTGGAACCTAGCACATACACATGTAGCAAACATAATATCTGGTCTGCTAGCTGTAAGATATAAAAGAGAGCCAATGATTGCTCTAAAATTAGTCTGATCAACTGGTTTACCAGATTCATCAGCATCTAAGACAGCATTAGTAGGCATAGGTGTTTTCATAGAAGATGCATCTGACATACCAAATTTCTTAACCAATTCTTTTGCATACTTGGTTTGAGAGATGAATATGCCATCAGCATGTTGTTTGATTTGCAATCCTAAGAAAAAGGAAAGCTCACCCATGCTACTCATTTCAAACTTTGAGTGCATACGTTGTGAGAACTTTTTGCATAAGCTTGAATCAGTAGACCCAAATATTATATCATCTACATATATTTGTACTAGTAGGATATGGGACTTATGGGTTCTAATAAAAAGAGTTTGGTCTACTCTACCCCTTTTAAAATCATTTTCAAGCAAAAAGGAGGCTAAGGTCTCATACCATGCTCTTGGAGCTTGCTTGAGGCCATATAAAGCCTTATGTAATTTGAAAACATGTTCAGGAAGGGTTGAAGAGATAAAACCTGGAGGTTGCTTGACATAGACTTCTTCCTTGATGTCTCCATTGAGAAATGCACTTTTAACATCCATTTGGAAAACTTTGATCTTCTTGTGTGCAGCATAAGCAAGGAAAATTCTTATGGCCTCCAACCTTGCAACTGGTGCAAAGGTTTGGTCATAATCAATCCCTTCTTGTTGACAATAGCCTTGAGCAACAAGCCTTGCCTTGTTTCTCACAATGATCCCTTGATCATCTAGCTTATTCCTGAAAACCCACTTAGTTCCAACAATTTGATGGTTTCTTGGTTTTGGAACCAATTCCCATACTTTGTTCCTTTCAAACTGGTTTAGTTCCTCTTGCATTGCAATGATCCAGTTTGGATCTTGCTCTGCATCTTGAATAGTTTGAGGCTCTATTTGGGAGAGAAAACAGATGTGCATCAGATGTTGATTTATCTGATTTCTGGTTTGCACACCTTCTGAAATTTCTCCAATCACTTGGGAGATTGGATGATCTCTTATTGTTACTAAATCAACAGTGGGTGTTGATTGTTCACCAACCTGTGTTGTTGTTTCCTCTTGTGGAACAACAACTGGCTCTCCATTTGGTTCTGAAATTTGATCTGTATCTTCACTCTTATTGCTAGCAGCTTCTTGTTGAGTTGTTGAAGATAGATTTCCCTCATCCATGATGGTTAACTGATTAATATTTTCAGCTAATGATTGTACCTGTAAGTGATCTTTGGTAGAAGAATTCTTCTCCTTATAAGACATATTAGATTCATCAAAGGTAATATGCATGGACTCTTCAATTTTATGAGATGATTTGTTATACACCCTATAAGCTTTGCTGTTCAAAGAGTATCCCAGAAACACTCCTTCATCAGCCTTAGCTTCAAATTTTGCTAAATATCTCTTGTCATTATTGTGAATGAAACAAATGCAACCAAAAATTTTGAAAAAGCTAACTTTAGGTTTCTTCCCTTTGAGCAATTCATAAGGAGTCTTATCCTTTAGTTTATGTATCAGGCTTCTATTCAAAACATAATTGGAGGTGTTCACAGCCTCTGCCCAAAAGGTTAGAGGAAGATGAGCATCTGTCAATAATGTTGTGGCTGATTCAATTAAGGTTCTATTTTTCCTTTCAACTACCCCATTTTGTTGAGGAGTTCTAGGAGCTGAGAAAGTGTGCCTGATCCCTTCATTCTGACAGAACTCTTGCAAAAGAAGAGAATCAAACTCTGTCCCATGATCACTTCTGATCAGGGCTATATGAGTATTGAACTCAATCTGTATGCTCTTGAGAAAATCTGTCAAAATTTTGAAGTTATCAGACTTCTTTCTTAGGAAGAACACCCAAGTGAATCTTGAGAAGTCATCTACAATCACTAAGGCATAAGATTTCCCCCCTAGACTTTGTACTGTAGTAGGTCCAAAAAGGTCCATGTGCAACAGATACAAAACCCTAGGTGAATCACTCTTGTTAAGTGATTTGAAACTATTTTTAGTTTGCTTTCCTAGTTGGCAAGCCTTGCAGAGTCCTTCCTTCTTGTAGGGACCAGAAGGTAGTCCTCTAACAAGGTTGAGTTTAGACAACCTAGCAATAGTTCTAAGGTTAACATGTCCTAATCTTTTATGCCAAAGCTCATTTGGCTTACTAAGGGAATTAAAAAGGCATATGTCTACTTTAGAAGAATTAAAATCTACTAGGTATATGTTATCTTGCCTATTTCCAATCAACACAATATTATTATCTAGAGCAATATTACATACTAGATCAGTGAACCAAACCTGATAACCAGCATCACAAAGTTGACTGATGCTGATTAAGTTGTGCTTCAGTCCTTCCACATAGGCTACCTTCTTGATAGTGATTGAGCCTATTTTGACTTGACCATATCCCTTGGTTTGTCCAAAATTGGAGTCACCAAAGATTACTCTTGGTCCAAGCTTTGCTTTGAAGGATGAAAGATTGCTTTTGGTTCCTGTCATATGTTTGGAGCAACCACTATCCAGGTACCAATGCTGGTTCACCACTGGATAGCTCTTCATCTGCACATGTAACAGCTTAGTTGTTTTTCACCCAGTTCACCTTGGGTTGAGGTTGATAACCAATGAAATCAGAAATGAATGACATTTCAGGCTGACTCTTATAGCCTTCAGGATGATATCTCCTAGGAGGAATCACCCATTCAGCATAAGGGTTAGGCTGAGATGTAGGATACTTGATATTCAATTTAGATTTATCCTGTGCAGACAACCCAGAACTCTGAGCTCTGTTCGACGCACGTCGACCTAAGTTCGACGCTGAAGTTTCAGGACGTCGAGCTCCATTCGACGCTTGAACAGGCCTACTTTCAGGGACAACAGCAAGTCGACCTGAGTTCGACGTGTGTCGAGCTGAGTTCGACGCTTCGGCAAGGTGTTGCTGATTCTTGTTAGAACGGCGTCGAGCTCTGGTCGAAGAACGTCGAGCTCTGTTCGACGTTTTCTGTTGAACTTGAAGTTGCTTAGGTAGATCAGAATTTTTTCTGGCTACTACCATAATTCCTTTACCCTTGTTACTGGTAAATTTTATGGGAGTTGTTAGCACTATAGGTTGGCTTGGAGAGGCACCCAAACCTAGTGAACCACTCATTCTTGAGTTCACTGTGCTTGTGATGTCTATTAGCTTAAGGCTCCTCCCATTGAGAGTTTCCTCTAGCTGTTTAGCCTTGGATAGCTCACTCTTTAGTGAAGCTATCTCCTCCCTACAGCACTCTAACTCATCAGAGAGCTTGAGATTATTTGCACTTAATGTGCTGTAATCAGACAGTTGACTTCTAAGAGAATCATTTGTCTTCTCTGCTGTCAGCAAGTCTATGCACATTGATTTAAATCTAAACTTGAAATCATCAGAAGAAAAATCAAATGAGTCAAGTACCTGATCTTCACTCAATTCCTGATCAGTCATATATTCAGATTCATGCTCTGAATCTGAGCTGCTTTGTGATGCATTGATTGCCATCATGCAGAATCCTTTTTCTGTGGCATCATCCTCATCATCACTTGTGCTGGATGATTCTTCAGAATCTTCAGTATCACTCCAAGTTTCTGCAACAAATCCTTTCCTTGTATTTTTGGTGTTGCTGGAAGAGGATTTCTCATAATATTTCTTTGAATCTTTCTCTCTTCTCTTGTCTTTTCTTTCTCTCCTATCTTTCTTGTCTTTGCCTTGATTCTCAGGATAGTTTGGAGCAGTGTGTCCTGGTTTCCTGCAGCCATAGCAAATAATTTCTTTATTATTAGATCTATCATACCTTGGCTTGTCTTGGTCCTTAGAAGACCATTTTCTGAAATTCTTCCTAGCCATCTTGTTGAATCTTTTGGCTAGTAGGCTTAGAAGTTCTTCATTGACTATCTCCTTCTCTTTAGGTACTTCCTCTGAAGCTTTGAGAGCTATTGTCTTCTCCACTTTGGGTGCAGGAGAAGATGTGTTTTGCTCCCCTTCTCTTGTCTTGACAAATTGCTCATAGGACTTGAGCTTGCCTAAGAGAGCTTCAGTGGATAGCTCAATTTGACTTCTGCCATCTTTGATTGGCCAGATTCTTGAATTCCAAGTGCTAGGTAGGCACATGAGAATTTTATCATTTATCTCAGTGAGAGATATATCCTTGTCCAGAGTTTTCAATTCACTGACAATGAGACTGAATCTGTTGTACATGTCAACCACAGATTCAGCTGGAGCCATTTTGAAGTTCTCATACTGTGTTATCAGTTGAGCTCTTCTATCCTTTCTTTCATCAGCTGAACCTGAGACTATTTCAGTTAATTTGTCCCAGATTTCCTTGGCAGTATTGCATTCAGCAACTTTTTGGAATATGTCATCAGACATAGTTTGTGCCAATATGTTCATTGCTTTTGCATCAGCAGCTTTCCACTTCTTTATATCAGTGTCTGTTCCTGCTGGAGGTGGAACAGCTGAAGTACTTGTTGAAGTAGGAGGTCTTGGACATTCTGTTAAGACACAATTAAAGATATCTTCATCAAAAGAATTCATGTAAAGTTTTATCCTTGCTTTCCAGAGTCCAAACTTGGAAAGATTGCACACTGGAGGTCTTGTGCTTGCATACTCCTTGTTTTGTGCCATGAGTTTTATAAAAACAATTTATAACAAAACAAAATAAAGTAACCACTCTATAGGGTTTGATCTTATCAAAGATCTTTGTGGTCCAGGTGTTAGCCTGAAGTAAAGACCAACCTGCCTCTGATACCAATTGAAAGTTAGGTGACAAGATCTAACAGCCTCTAGAGGGGGGGTGAATAGAGTAAGTTCAAATAAATTGATATATTTAAAACCTTTAGATTTGCTTAGTGTAGGTAGTGAGTGATGCAAACAGATAAATATATTTAAAGTAAAATCACACAGCACACAAGCAAGAAGAAAAGCAATCCACAGAAGACACAAGGAAATTTATAGTGGTTCCCCAAACTTGGGTAGTCCACTCTTCTATCACCCCTTGATAGGAATCCACTGCAGGATGCTTGATCAGGTGTCCTGGGCACCACCAGATTTTTTGATAAGGTGTCTTGCCACCACTGATTTTGACAAGGTCTCAGCTAACCAAAAGGTAACTTTTGAAGGGAGTTAAAACCCTGTACAGAAGAGGTAAAATAAAAAGGGTTGAGTTTGCTTCTCTGTCAACAATCAGAGAGAAGCTAGTGGATGTAGATGTTGTCAAAGCTCCCCCTGAGATATAGAAGTTCAGGTAGAAGAAGCTTTGCACAAGGGTGACAGGCTCTTCACTGCTTGTCCTTCTTCAGCAATAGATGACTCAGAAACTGAGTGTTTGATGTCTGAAGGTAGAAAGCTAATTGAGAAGAGTTGAATGCAGAGGCAGAAGAGGTTTCAGAGAATGTTGATCAAGATGTTTCTCTGAGTGTAGTTCTTCTCTGTAAATTCTCTGCAGACTGATTTCTTGAGAAAGAGATGAAGATTGATGTTCTCTGTGTTGTCAGAATGAATGAATTTCTTTCTGTTCTTCTTGTCTCTCTCGAATAGATCTCTGAGTAAATGGGATAGCCGTTGGCAGGGCATTTAATATATTCCATAACTGTCCATGCCTAGAAGGAAAGCCTTAATTGATTTCCATTGAAAATTCCTTGAGATATGGTGCAATTAAGTCTTGAAACGGCCATGGGATCTCTTGCAATAACTGCTTGAAAAATCTCTCATTTGAATTTCAAATGTTGACAGACGGGAGAACTTAAAACGTCGAACTCTTCCTGAAGCGTCGATCTGAGCTCGACTGACCGTTGATCAGAGAGTAAAATTGAAGCAGAGAGATACACGCCACAACGTCGAGCAGAACTCGACGTTACGTCGAACTGAGAACGACGCTGCGTCGAGCTGCGATCGACTGTGCGTCGAGCAGCAGTCGACTATGCGTCGAGCTGAGGACGACTCTACGTCGAGCTGGGGTCGACTCTCCGTCGAGCTGAGCAGAACTAAATCTCAAATAACCTAAGTTCTAAACTCACACTCAATGACCTATGCTATACAATTAGGTCAACATCCTTAGCATAGTTATCCTGACCCAAATATAAAAAGGGTGTTCCAACAGTGTGTAGAACATGAAGAACAACACGTCCGTGTCAGTACCCGTGTCAGATGACACGGCCCACGGCAAGACTTGTCTGAAAGTATGTAACTGCCTTGAACCGTCCACACGGCATATGACACGGCTTTGTTGGAACCCGTGTCCGACCCTATTTGCAAGGAGATTATAAAAACCCGTAAAAAAATTAGAATAGGAACTTTTGGATCAATTCATTTGGAGAACTTCTGGAGGGCGAAAGTGGAGCATCCAAGGGAAGAAGGAATTGAAGGAGATTATTTATATGCTTTAAATCTTTCATGTATCTCTTTTAATCTTCCCTTTATTTTGATGGATCTAACTTTATTTATCTTATATTTCGCATGAATTTTATCTTTGAATAATTCAGTAATCATATATGTTAATTTTTAAATAAAATTTGTTCTATTTTATTCGTGTGTAGGCTTTAAACCAAAGAGATTCATCCTATATGTGAATTTATTATTTGTTTTACTTGAATTCCAAACTTCTAAAGTGAGAAATGGGAAGGTTGTGATGATGTTTAAATCTTCAAATTTAAGTGTTATTTCTCTTTGTATTTCAAATTCCTTGATCGAGAGATATGTCGTTTGGATTATTGTGATATGGATAAATTGATTCATGGTATTTTAAAGACAGGATTTCATGAATTTATATATTAGATAGGATACTTTATTTTAATGCAAATTTGAGGGTTGTAAATTGTTCGAGCGAAAATTCACTGAACTTAGATTTAAATTTTGAATTGCTCGAGAGAGAATTTGATAAATATTTAACCCTTACAGTACAACAAATTTGATAATCTTGTTATTACGTAATTACATAGAATTGAATTAATGAGCAATTATTTTCATGTTAATGCTCTTAGACTTTCGGCTTTTTATCATCTTTAATCCACCAATGTTTCTTTATCCAAGTAGTCATAGTTAGGTTAATCTAGGTTAAAAATCAATTTTAACTATAGGTATGATAATAGACTGAGGGTGAGTACGAGTATTTGAAAAGACCCTGGGGAATACGACATGAGATGTAGATTTCTCCTATACTATGATTGATTGGTGCACTTGCCTGAAAGTTTAATCAATCTAGCTTATTGCCATCTACATAGTTTATACTAGAGTGTGGAAAGAATCCTCATCAAGTTATACTTTGAAACCATTAATGACACCAATCTTCCACCTAGGAATTGGCATGTACCCGTGGTACTTTCCTGTCTTCCATGCAACCTGCAAAGTCTGCATCTAAAAAACTATTAGCAGAAAATATCTATTCCTAGGGTACCATAGACAAAGATCTGGTGTGCCCGTATGATATCGTAAAATTCTCTTTGCAGCTGAATAATGAGACTCTTTAAGGCATGTCTTGTGTCTAGCATAGACACATGCATCAAACATGATGTCTGGCCTACTTGCAATCAAGTATAGTTAGGAGCCAATTATCCCTCTATGCAAAGACTCATCTACAGGTTTCCCTACCACATCATTGCCTATAGGCATAGTTGACCCCATTGGAGTTTTCATGATGGAGGAAGTCTCCATGCCATATTTTTTAATCAACTCCCTGGTGAACTTAGATTGGGATATGGATAGGCCATCATTTGTCTGTCTTACTTGGATTCATAAGAAGAACTTTAGCTCACTCATGCTGCTCTTCTCAAACTTCCCTGACATAAGTTTGTCAAACTTCCTTCAAAGGTTGTTCTCAGTAGATCCAAAGATTATGTTATCAACATATATTTTGACTAGGATGATGTTGCCCTTTAATTCCCTTAGGAATAGGGTCTTGTCTATTTTCCCCCTTGAGAATTTTTTCTCAAGGAGGAAAGCAGATGATTTCTCATAGTATGCTCTAGGGGCTTGTTTTAACCCATATAGAGCTTTCTTAAGATTATAAACATGATCAGGAAAGTGAGGATCTACAAAACCTGATGGCTGATCCACATATACTTCCTCTTTTAGATCTCAATTCAGAAATGCTGACTTGACATCCATATGGAAGTCCTAGAATTCTTTATAGGCTACATAGGCAAGGAATAGTCTTATGGCTTCCAGCCATGCTACTGGGGCAAAGGTCTGGTCAAAGTCTATTCCTTCTTCCTGTCTGTAGCATTTAACCACCAATCTGTCCTTATTCTTGATAATAATGCCATTTTCATCTAACTTATTCCTATAGATCCACTTAGTCCCCATGACATTATGTCCCTTAGGTCTGGGAAACAGTTTTCAGACTTTGCATCTCTTAAATTGGTCTAGCTCTTCCTACATAACACCAATCCAGTATGAGTCTTGGATAGACTCTTCATACTTCTTTGGTTCCATTTGAGACAGGAAGATTGAACATAGTGCTGAGTTCAGGCTCTTTCTTTTGGTCATTACACCATGACTTGCATCACAAATGATTTGGTGAGCTGGATGGTCTCTTAAATGTCTCATAACTAGAGGCAATCTTTCTTCAGCTTGTTGTTCTTCATTTCCTTCAACTTGTTGATCCTCAATGTCTTCAGCCGGTTGTTCTTCATTCTCAGCTTGTAATTCTTGAGCTCCCCTAGGAAAACATCCATCATCTTCAATCTCTTAGCCTGCTAGTTTATCTTCTCTAATGGTTAGATTATTCATCTTATCCTTTAAACCCGCAGGACTAGGAGAAGTGTTTGACAGCTCACAGTTAATTAACTTAGACTCATCAAAGACAACATGGACAGATTCTTCTACAACTTGTGTAGTCAAGTTATAGAAACTATATGCCCTACTATTGTTGTTGTACCCAACAAATATCCCTTCTTGGGACTTGGCATCAAACTTAGTCAAATGCGACTTACCATTGTTAAGTACATAACACTTGCTACCAAAAATCATGAAATATGATAAATTAGGTTTTTTGCCTTTCAGAATCTTATAGGGAGTTTTTTTGTGGCTTTTGGTGATGGAAGCTCTATTGAGAACATGACAAGCATTATTTACTACCTCAGCACAGAAATATTCTGGGAGAGAAGTGTCATTTAACAAGGTCTTACATGCCTCAATTAGAGATCTGTTCTTCCTTTCAGCAATTCCATTTTGCTGGGGAGTTTTAGGTGAAGAGAATTCTTGATGAATCTCAAGTCCTTCATCGAAATTTGTCATGCATTCAGACTGAAACTCAGTCCCATAGTCACTTCTGATCTTCACCATAGAACTATTAAGTTCATTCTTAATTTGCCTTACAAAAGTTTGGAAGAAATCTGGGGTTTAAGATTTTCTCCTTTGGAAGAATACCCAAGCAAACCTGGAAAAGTCATCAACCACCACAAGGGTATAGAATTTCCTAACTAGACTATGAAATGGCATATGACCAAATAGATCCATTTTTAGGAGGTATAAACACCTCATTGAGTCTTTGGTATAAAGATTTTGGAAGGAATACCTGGTCTTCTTTCCCTTCTAACAAGTAGAGCAGATTCCCTCCTTAATGCACTTAACCTCAGGACCATTCCTCACTAACTCTTCACTAAAGAGTATTCCTATGGTCTTGTAGTTTAGGTGAGCTAGCCTCTTATGCCATTGGACACAATGAGAAACTTTCTCTTCTGCAAGTAGGCATATAGGAGAGTCCTCACTCTCATACTCAAAGTCTAGATAGTAAACATTTTATCTCCTAGTGCCTATCAAGATAACCCCTTGGTCACTTGACCTTCTAATTTGACACTCATTCTTGAGGAAAGAAATGTCATAGCCAAGATCACATAGTTGACTTATGCTTATAAGATTATGTTTCAAACCTTTTACATAAGCTACTTGTGTGATAGTGATTATGTCATTTGTTATTTTACCCAAACCTTTCGTTACCCATTTTTTGAGCCCCCAAAGATAACTTTGGGACTATTCTCAATAGGAGTGTATTCCTTTAGCATGCTCCTTATTCTAGTGTTGTGCCTGAAACATCCACTATCCAAATACCATGTAGCGGTATGGCCACTTGGACTTACCTATAGTAAATATATTATCTAACCTTAGGACCCCAAATTTTTTGGGTCCTAGGTGCAAGTTAGACTTAAACAGAACATGCCTACATGTATTTCTTCTGACAGGTAAGCCACCATTACTTCTTTGGACACTCTTATTATGCCAGCAATCAATGGCATAGTGGCCAACTTTTCCACAACTCCAACACTCATGAACATTGTACCTTTTTTTAAGAACTGGCTTATCAACAATGTTGTTTGTAGCTCTTAAACCAGCCACTACATCAGCTCTTTTCTTAAGTCTTTCAGCCAAGGATTCCTTAGGGACATGTCTGGCAACAGAAGTACTTTGGATATCTTGAACCCTATCTACAGCTGCCTTCTTTTCAGAATGCATACTCCTGATAGATTTAGATATTCCTAAGTCTTCTTTGTTAAGAGACTTTACCTTAGCATGATAATGAACTGGAAGACTTTGTGAGTCAGCTGCTACCTTGTCCTTGAATATTGGGGCTGGTACACCAAAAACAAATTGTCCATTATGGGCCCTTTTGTGTTTCCTCATGGACTGCCCAATAGGCACTAACACCCTTGCTATTTCTACTACCTTGCTCACAGTGACCATAAATATTATCATGGTCATACCTATTAGAAGGTTGAACCACTTTTTTAAAAGAAATAGGAGGCTTGGAAGCATGTGGCTGAACTGGAGCTTTGTCTTTCCTGTTGGAATTGGCAGCTCATGTTCTTCCTTTGAAACTGAATCCCTTATTACCCTTTTGGGAAGAGAAGGAATCTATCAAAGGTAACACAAAACTAGGTTTTGATAACTTAACCACTAGCTCCCTGGTGTCTACTAATCGTGAAGAAAATAAAAGCAACCGAACTAGCAATCCATCTAGGCAAGTATACCTATCGAATTGTAGCTAGGGGACACAAGTGTCGTATTGAAATCCAGGGACTGCTGAGTACACTTACTCACATGAAGACTATTATTTTATCGAATGAAAAACTTGAGGGTTAAAAAGTAAATTGCAATTTCGAAAGGAAATACAGTTAAAGCTGGAAAGAGAATTACTGCAGTAAGTTAAAGAGTTATTAGAAGCGATTACGATAAAGGGTTGAAACAATGGGATGAAAATGCACTCGATCAAGAATCACCTCGGCTAGAGTTAATAAAGAAATGCGATAATAACCTAAACTTAAAAGGGAAAAGTTTCTTGACCGCGGAGGTTCCTAAAGCTTAAACACGCTTCTCTCGAAGTCGTGCCCAACTGAGTTTAGGAAGGTCTGACCGACTTTCGTCTAAATCGGAGTCCTAAAGATCGCTTTAGGCGGTGAACCCCTCTATTAGATTTTACTCCAATCCGGGAGATTTGGATGACTGCCTCTCTCGAGGGGTGCATACAAATCCCTTTCCTCTTGAGTGCTCACTTCAAACTATCGGCCTCTCGGCTAGCCAAGCATGAAAGCTAAGGCGGAGAGTATATATCGATGATATGTCTCCAACCCGAAAGAAATCAAGAGTAATTCAAGGCTAAACCCTAAAAAGAAAAGGGAAAATTAAAGCATCATAACTTAATCACTCAAACCTCGGATCATCAAGATCGAGTACAAGGAGGATTTAGTTACTCATGGTATAGAAAATGAAAACCATATTAATAATATGAAAACTAACACCGAGCAGAAGGGAAAGAGAATAACGAACTATTTTATTTCTTAACGAAGAGGAATCACAAGTAGGGCACACAGATACTATAAGAACACCTTCTACGATGCTTACAAATACTGAAAAAAGGAAGTACAAAAATGCTGAAAGGGCTTGCATAAAAAAAACGTAATTACTTGAAATGAGAAAGGGGAAGAGAGAAGCTTAAGACATGAAAAACTAAAGTGGCAGCACTACTCCTCCTAAAATCTGCTCCCTGGGCTCAAGGAGAGGGGTTATATTTATAGAATTTTTTCGGCCGAGTCACGCCCTCCGTCATGCCCGTGTCGGGGGCGTGCCGGGTTAGGTACGAAAGCGATGCAATAACTCTGGCAGGAAACAGCTGCTGGAAGCTGTTTTTTCTCGGAACTTGGGGTGATACGCCCTCCGTCATGCCCGTGTCTGGGGCGTGTCGTCTGTGTCTTCCGGTAGAAAAGTCAAAGTTGATGCTGGCGCCAAAACTGTGAACTTTGTAGGTCACGCCCTCCGTACACGCCCGTGACTAGGAAGACATGCCCGTGACTTATTGGTGAAGGATGGAAATGCGCTTGCGGCGGAGAATTTTGCGGAAATGCGGGTCACGCCCTGTGTACACGCCCGTGTTGAATGTGACACGCCCGTGTCGGGGGCATGTCGGATGGAAATCTTTGTCTTCGGACCGTTTGCTTCATTCCACTGGGTTACACGCCCTAGGTACACGCCCTAGGAGGGCGTGACCATGGGGCGTGTAACAGCAAAACTTGTAAAAACCTGCAAAAAGAAGGAAAAACGTTAGTGACAATAATATATACAAAAAGGGGCCAAAATATAAGCATACAAGACGTGATTTGGAAATTAAAAACTAGAAAATACCATAATAGTTTAGGCTACAAAATGAACTATCAAATTCCCCCAAGCTTAAGCTTTGCTTGTCCCCAAGCAAAGATATAAAAACTAGCTAAAATAACAGGTGACTAATCAGGAGAATTCTAATTATGTCAGCACAAGTATCATGCGAAATTCGAAGTAGGGAGAACGTGAAACGTAAACCCTAAATAATTACTTAAACATGGTTTACAATTTATAGGCTTTACTAACGAAAATAAATCATCCACAATTTCAACAAAAATCCTTTAAGCAAATCAACCAACAAAAAACGCATTGAGTTGTTACTAGATCCAAGAGGCAAATTATAACCATATCAATCAAATAACAAAAATCTAAATTTAAATCCAAAACTTCACTAGTCTACTTTTCCTTTTTACTTAGCTAAAACAAAAAATAAAAAGCATGAATCAAGAGGACTTAATAGGACTGAAATGTTTGGTTTAGGATTATGATTAGAAGTGGAATTCTAAGATAAACAAGGAGGTTTAAAATCACACTAAACCAAAACAACGAGTTTCAAAAATTTAGAATGAACAAAAAAATTTTTCTCTTTTTTTTCTTTTTTCCCTTTTTTTTTCTCAAAAAAAACAAAACAAAGGCCATAATATTTTTATTTTCATTTGGAAATTGGCCATTTAAAGTCAAACACTTCTTTTGAGAATACTTCCCTTTTTTCTCAAAATTTTCTTCATGAATATCCCAACACAACCTATCATGATTATAAAATTTTTATTGAAACTCAAAAAGGTATAGTGCGATTAGATAGGTTGGAGAAGTTGGCTTTGGTAAAAATGAAATGGTAAGTGGAGCTATCAATTGAAAGTAGAAAAAAGGCTCAAAAGTGGCTTACTAAAAGTAAAAGAATTTTAGGTTGGCATGAAGGCTCAAACGAAAACAAAAATGGCCTAAATCATTTTCATGCTTTTTAAATTCATTTAAAGCATAGATTTGAAAATTTTCAAAAAGCCAGTCTTGGATAATAAAGAAAGATTTATGAAATTATCTTGAAAATAGAAATAAAAAGCGACTTGGATCGTTCATATCTACTACTCTAATCAGAGGTTGATATTACAAAAATTATGAAAAGGAAAATAGTGGATGACGAATTTTTGAGAAAGTCATGAAAATAAAGGATGAAAACCATAAAATAAAAAAAATTTAGAAAAAGCGTTTCAATATTAACATGCTACCGTGAATTAGAAACATAGCATGGCCAACATTTTACTTGTGAAACATAATTAAAAAAAACGATTCAGAAATGTTATAATTAGCTAAGTTGTTTATATGGGATTTTGGGAAAAACAAAACAAAAAGCGAGGGGTACTATTGCTTAAACTATTAAAGTAAAAAACAAATATATACACGAATGGCAAAATGAAGGAGGAAATCCCCCCCAAGCTTAAAATGGACATTGTCCTCAATGGAGAAAGGAGGTTAGAGAGAGAGAGAGAGTAAATGAAACATGAATGAAAGTACAGGATTGAAAACAGGAACTTCCCCGGATTTATGCGTCGCGAATGTTGATTGATGCTTCTCCCACATGCTTGCGCTTTGGAGCTGTTAGCAAAATCTTCTTCGGACTTTATTATAGATCCAACAGCGCTGGAGCGGGTGATTGCGGAGGCTTTGGCTTGTTTTAGTTGTCCGGGTAAACCAAAAAAGTGTAAAATAAAGAAAACAGAAAAAATCACTTGGGTTGCCTCCCAAGAGCGCCCTTTGTTTAAAGCGTCGTTTGAGCTCGACGCATCAAAAGAATATTGATGTCCCAATATATTTTGTCCAAAATAATAATGTTCAAAGTCTTAATGATAAAACAGAGTTTTTTTTTAAATGTTTGAGAATCTAGTCATGGAGGATAGAGTTAACACAGTTAGGACTGACATCACCACAGAAATATAGTTTAAGACGCTGACCATTTACTTTGAAATTACCCTTATCAGAGTGTGAAATCAAAACAGTTCCATACGGAAACACTTCTGAAACAGTAAAGGGCCCAGACCATCGTGATTTTAACTTGCCCAGAAATAAATGTAAACGAGAGTTGTATAAAAGAACTTGATCACCCGGCTTAAAGGTTTTTGGGTGCCTTAAGTGTTTGTCGTGAAAATGCTTCGTCCGCTCTTTATAAAATTTGTTATTTTCATATGCGTAAGAGCGCCACTCGTCGAGTTCATTAAGTTGAAATTTCCTAAAGTCACCGACAGAGTGGGGATCGAAGTTTAAAAATTTTAAGGCCCAAAAAGCGCGGTGTTCTAATTCTACGGGTAAATGTCACGATTTTCCATAGACCAACGGATACGGCGTACATCCAAGGGCAGTTTTGTACGCTGTTCGGTAGGCCCATAGAGCATCGTCTAGTTTGGTTGACCAGTCTTTCCTAGAAGTTGAAACAGTCTTTTCTAAAATTCTTTTAATTTCTCTATTTACTACTTCGACTTGTCCGTTACTTTGGGGGTGGTAGGCTGTAGAAATCTTATGCGTAACGCCGTATTTAGTAAGGATTTTAGAAAATTGTGTGTTGTAGAAATAAGAACCCCTATCACTAACGATGGCTCGCCGCGTACCGAATCGAGAAAATAATTTTTTTAAAAACATAACTACAACTCGGGAGTCGTTCGTAGGAAGTGCTTGGGCTTCTACCCATCGTGAAACATAATCAACGGCAACTAAAATATATTTATTTCCGAAGCTTGAAGGAAGTGGGCCAACAAAATCGATCCCCCAGAGGTCGAAAACTTCGCACTCAAGGAAATAATTTTGCGGCATTTCATTTTTATTAGAAATGTTGCCCGACCGTTGGCAACTATCACACCTACTCACAAAGGCTTGCGCGTCCTTAAATAGGCTAGGCCAGTAAAAACCCGCGATTAGCACTTTGTGAGCGGTGCGAGCAGCTTGATAGTGCCCACCTATCGGTCCTTCATGTAAATGTTTTAATATATCAGTTCCTTCTTCACAAGAAACACATCTCCTTATTATTTGATCTGCACAGACTCTAAAGAGATGCGGGTTTTCCCAAAAATAGTTCTTCAGCTCATAAAAGAATTTCTTCTTTTGCTGAGAGGAGAACTCTTTTGGGAGCACCCGAGCCACTAAATAGTTGGCGATGTGTGCGAACCAAGGAGAAGTAGATGCGTTAATTGAAAGCAGTTTCTCATCAGGAAAATAATCATTAAAAGATTTTTCATTTAATTTTTCTATAAAGGGATTGTCTAATCTGGACAGATGGTCGGCGGCCAAGTTCTCGGCTCCTCGCTTATCACGAATCTCTAAGTCAAACTCTTGGAGGAGTAAGACCCAGCGAATCAAGCGTGGCTTGGCATTTGTTTTGGCAAGAAGATATTTAAGGGCCGAGTGGTCCGTAAAGACGATGATTTTTGAAAGTATAATGTAGGGACGGAATTTATCAAAAGCAAAAACTACAGCTAGGAGCTCTTTCTCGGTCGTGGTGTAATTTTCCTGTGCAGATGTGAGCGTTTTACTAGCGTAATAGATGGGGTGGAAGTTTTTAGTTATGCGTTGACCTAATACGGCTCCTACTGCAAAACTACTTGCATCGCACATTATTTCAAATGGAAGGTCCCACACCGGAGCTATCATAATTGGTGCGTTAATCAATTTTTCTTTTATTAAATTGAAAGTAGTAAGGCAAAGATCATCAAAAATAAATGGGGCGTCTTTTTCTAACAGATGGGTAAGGGGCTTGGTGATCTTCGAGAAGTCCTTTATGAAGCGGCGATAGAATCCTGCATGGCCTAGGAAACTTCTTATAGCTTTTACATTTGTAGGCGGTGGCAGCTTCTCGATAACTTCTATCTTAGCAACGTCTACTTCAATACCTTTCGCAGAAATTTTATGACCCAAAACTAACCCTTCCCTCACCATAAAATGGCATTTTTCCCAATTGAGGGCGAGGTTAGTTTCTTCGCATCGTTCTAAGACTTTTTCTAGATTTTCTAAACAACTATCAAATGCATCACCGAACACGGAAAAGTCATCCATGAATACCTTCATAATGCTTTCTACGTACTTGTCAAATATATCGAGCATACATCGTTGGAATGTAGTTGGCGCATTGCACAATCCAAACAGCATTCTTCGGTATGCGAAGGTGCCAAAGGGACAAGTAAACGTTGTTTTTTCCTGGTCCTCGGGAGAAATGGGGATTTGAAAATACCCTGAGAGACCGTCGAGAAAACAATAAAAGCTATGGCCGGATAATCGTTCTAAAATCTGATCGATGAACGGCAAGGGAAAGTGATCCTTGCGGGTGGCATCATTCAATTTCCTATAATCTATACACATACGCAACCCGTCACCGTCCGTGTTAGGATTAATTCATTATTTTCATTACTAACTACCGTTATCCCTCCCTTCTTAGGTACTACCTGAACGGGGCTAACCCACTTACTGTTTGAAATAGGGTAGATAATTCCTGCGTCTAATAACTTTATAACCTCGCCCTTAACTACTTCTTTCATATTCGGGTTTATACGGTGCTGAGGTTGAATAGAGTTACATGAATTATCTTCCATTAGAATTTTATGGGTACAGAATGATGGGCTTATGCCCTTGATATCAGAAATTTGCCAAGCAATGGCTTGGCGATGCTTACGTAGAACTAGAAGAAGTTTCTCGTTTTGCGTATCCGTGAGGTAGGCTGAAACGATAACGGGTAACTTGGAATCTTTTTCTAAGAAAGCATATTTAAGGTGTTCAGGAAGTTCTTTAAGTTCCAGGGTAGGGGGTTCTTTATAAGAGGATTTAGAAATTCTTTCTTTTTCAAAAATAATATCTTCATAAAATTTTTTATAAGGAACATAATAAGGGGTGGGGCTAGTAGCTAAGACAGCTTCTTGTAGCAATTTAGTTGGAAGAAAAGAGGAAGAACAAAAATCTGCAAATTCTTTTTCAAATTCAAAAAGGCAATCAGAAGATTCATCGCTTCCTTGCAGCGATTCAGCGGGAAGAGGAGAGTAGGAAAAAAAATCAGAAAACTCTTTTTCGAAGTTGGAGAGGCAGTAGGAGGATTCATTACTTACGGTGTCTACGAAAAAACATGAGTCATCATTTGCTAACGTGTTCTTCATCGAAGGTGTGATAGAAAAAGTGACTTCGTCGTCGCCTACTCGAAGGAAGAGCTTACCATTGCTCACATCAATGATGGCTCTGGAGGTGACAAGGAAGGGTCGGCCAAGGATCAGGGGAACCTCAACGTCTTCTTCGATGTCCAAAATGACAAAATCCACCGGGAAGATGAACTTGTCGACTTTAACTAAAACGTCCTCCACAATCCCTAACGGGTACTTGACCGATCGGTCAGCTAGCTGGATACTCATCCGCGTGGGATTTAGGCTACCAATTCCAAGCTTTTTAAACAATGAGAGGGGCATCAGATTTATGCTTGCACCTAAGTCGTCTAATGCATGCTTGACAAATAGGTCACCGAAGACACACAGAATAGAAAAACTACCCGGATCACTGATCTTTTTCGGCAAACCGTTTGTCAAAACAGCAGAGCACTTGGCATTTAGCGTGACGTGCGAAAGGTTCTCTAACTTCTTCTTGTTGGTGAGGAGATATTTCAGATACTTGGCGTATTTCGGCATCTGGGAGATAGCTTCGTGAAAAGGCAGATTTATGTGGATCTGTTTGAACATCTCCAGGAAGCGGGAATACTGATCATCTTGACGTTGTTTATTAAGCTCAGAAGGGTACGGCGGGGTTGGATTATTTTTAAAGATGGCTGGTGGAGTGAGATCTTTTTCTAAAGCAGAGGGTGGATTTTTTGAAATGGGAGTTGAGCTTGCCTCGGGCTCTGTGCAAACCATGCCAGAACTTTGCTTCCCACTCCAAAGAGTCATAGCTTTCGCTTGCTCTCTTGGGTTGGGCTCGGTATTGGCAGGAAGAGACCCGGCGGGTCGCTCAGAGATAATTTTTGCGAGTTGTCCTACTTGATTTTCTAAACTTTTAACAGTCCCGACAAGGGTTCTTACTGTACCGTCATTTATATTCATGTATTTAGCAAACATTTCCTCCAAACTTTGAGGTTTTGGAAAATTTTGGGTAGGTGGTGGTGGAGGTGTAGAAAAATCAGTTTGTGGTGGCGGACGTATTACGTTGGAGGGATTACTCCACGAAAATTTCGGGTGATTACGTAAACCAGGATTATAGCTATTCGGAAAAGAAAAACCTGGAGCAGGATAAGTAGGAGCAGAAAAATTATGTAGAGTGTTTCTAGACATGTTGTAAACATAGCCCAATTGTTCGGGGGGAGGGGGAGTTGCAGATTCCCATACCTGAGCGGTGGAGGTAGCAGTCATCTCCGTTATCTTTTTGTTTAATATTTCAACTTGTAGGGCGAGCTGGGAGGCGTTTTCCACTTCAAAGATACCTGCAGGTTTGTTCGGGCGGGACCTAGGCACATTCCACTGATAAGTGTTCATGGCCATGTCCTCAAAAAGATCAAGAGCTGCTTCCGGGGTCTTATGGTTTAAAGTACCTCCAGAAGCTGCGTCTATCATTTGCTTTGTATTTTGATTTATCCCATTGTAGAACGTCTGCACTTGTAACCATATAGGTAGTGCGTGATGTGGGCATCGTCTTAATAATTCTTTGAATCTTTCCCAAGTCTCGTATAAGGTTTCAGAGTCGATTTGTCCAAAAGCGGAAATGTGGTTCCTAAGTTTTGCAGTTTTAGCCGGCGGGAAATACATCGCCAAAAATTTTTCAGTTAATTCATTCCAGGTTGTGATGCTATTTTTAGGTAGTGTATTTAGCCACTGCTTAGCCTTAGTTCTAAGAGAAAAAGGAAATAATCTTAGCCCAATAGCATCATTTGAGACACCATTAATTTTGAAGGTGTCACAGATCTCAAGAAAGCTAGCTATATGTGCGTTCGGATCTTCATCCTGAAGCCCGTCATATTGCACAAACTGCTGCACCATTTGAATTATGCTAGGCTTTAGTTCGAAGTTATTATTAGCAATAGCGGGGCGAACTATGCTAGATTCTGTACCCTCCAGGATTGGTCTTGCATAATGGGACATAGTCCTTTGCATGACTTCCTCTTGGTTAGGTAATTCCATTCTAAAGGTAGAATATAAATCGGAATGTTCAACCGGTATTTGGAGAGTAGGGCCTTGAAATCACAATCTTCTCCGAAGAGTACGCTCAATTTCGTGGTCCAAGTCCAAAATAACCGACGGACTTGCCCGGGTCATGCACTGGAAGAAGAAAGAGAGAAGTATTATTTTTTTTTTCTTCTTTTCTTTTATTATTATTAAAATATATATATTTTTTAGATGTTTTAGCTCCCAAACTTCCCAAGGACTACCCGATGAAGGGTTCGCAAGGTACTAGACAAGATAGCGGCACTTAAAGCTGCTTTGCCCTTTTTGAGAGAATTTGTTGGTGTAGGAAACTTGTGATGTGGGTTTCTATTAAGAACGGTAATAAATATATATATAGATATATATATTTTTTGAATTTTAAATTTGTAAGAACGAGGATAAAAGTAATAGATTCGTGTTTTCAATATATCAACAAAAGTTGAGTCCCCGGCAACGGCGCCAAAAACTTGGTGTCTACTAATCTTGAAGAAAATAAAAGCAACCGATCTAGCAATCCATCTAGGCAAGTATACCTATCGAATTGTAGCTAGGGGACACAAGTGTCGTATTGAAATCCAGGGACTGCTGAGTACACTTACTCACATGAAGACTATTATTTTATCGAATGAAAAACTTGAGGGTTAAAAAGTAAATTGCAATTTCGAAAGGAAATACAGTTAAAGCTGGAAAGAGAATTACTGCAGTAAGTTAAAGAGTTATTAGAAGCGATTACGATAAAGGGTTGAAACAATGGGATGAAAATGCACTCGATCAAGAATCACCTCTGCTAGAGTTAATAAAGAAATGCGATAACAACCTAAACTTAATAGGGAAAAGTTTCTTGACCGCGGAGGTTCCTAAAGCTTAAACACTCTTCTCTCGAAGTCATGCCCAACTGAGTTTAGGAAGGTCCGACCGACTTTCGTCTAAATCGGAGGCCTAAAGCTCGCTTTATGCGGTGAACCCCTCTATTAGATTTTACTCCAATCCGGGAGATTTGGATGACTGCCAAAAACTTGGTGTCTACTAATCGGGAAGAAAATAAAAGCAACCGAACTAGCAATCCATCTAGGCAAGTATACCTATCGAATTGTAGCTAGGGGACACAAGTGTCGTATTGAAATCCAGGGACTGCTGAGTACACTTACTCACATGAAGACTATTATTTTATCGAATGAAAAACTTGAGGGTTAAAAAGTAAATTGCAATATCGAAAGGAAATACAGTTAAAGCTGGAAAGAGAATTACTGCAGTAAGTTAAAGAGTTATTAGAAGCGATTACGATAAAGGGTTGAAAAAATGGGATGAAAATGCACTCGATCAAGAATCACCTCGGCTAGAGTTAATAAAGAAATGCGATAACAACCTAAACTTAATAGGGAAAAGTTTCTTGACCGCGGAGGTTCCTAAAGCTTAAACACGCTTCTCTCGAAGTCGTGCCCAACTGAGTTTAGGAGGTCCGACCGACTTTCGTCTAAATCGGAGGCCTAAAGCTCGCTTTACGCGGTGAACCCCTCTGTTAGATTTTAATCCAATCCGGGAGATTTGGATGACTGCCTCTCTCGAGGGGTGCATACAAATCCCTTTCCTCTTGAGTGCTCACTTCAAACTATCGGCCTCTCGGCTAGCCAAGCATGAAAGCTAAGGCGGAGAGTATATATCGATGATATGTCTCCAACCCAAAAGAAATCAAGAGTAATTCAAGGCTAAACCCTAAAAAGAAAAGGGAAAATTAAAGCATCATAACTTAATCACTCAAACCTCGGATAATCAAGATCGAGTACAAGGAGGATTTAGTTACTCATGGTATAGAAAATGAAAACCATATTAATAATATGAAAACTAACACCGAGCAGAAGGGAAAGAGAATAACGAACTATTTTATTTCTTAACAAAGAGGAATCACAAGTAGGGCACACAGATACTATAAGAACACCTTCTACGATGCTTACAAATACTGAAAAAAGGAAGTACAAAAATGCTGAAAGGGCTTGCATAAAAAAAACGTAATTACTTGAAATGAAAAAGGGGAAGAGAGAAGCTTAAGACATGAAAAACTAAAGTGGCAGCACTACTCCTCCTAAAATATGCTCCCTGGGCTCAAGGAGAGGGGTTCTATTTATAGAATTTTTTCGGCCGAGTCACGCCCTCCGTCACGCCCGTGTCGGGGACGTGTCGGGTTAGGTACGAAAGCGATGCAATAACTCTGGCAGGAAACAGCTGCTGGCAGCTGTTTTTCTCGGAACTTGGGGTGACACGCCCTCCGTCACGCCCGTGTCTGGGGCATGTCGTCTGTGTCTTCCGGTAGAAAAGTCAAAGTTGATGCTGGCGCCAAAACTGTGAACTTTGTTGGTCACGCCCTCCGTACACGCCTGTGACTAGGAAGACACGCCCGTGACTTATTGGTGAAGGATGGAAATGCGCTTGCGGCGGAGAATTTTGCGGAAATGCGGGTCACGCCCTGTGTACACGCCCGTGTTGAATGTGACACGCCCGTGTCGGGGGCATGTCGGATGGAAATCTTTGTCTTCAGACCGTTTGCTTCATTCCACTGGGTTACACGCCCTAGGTACACGCCCAAGGAGGGCGTGACAATGGGGCGTGTAACAGCAAAACTTTGTAAAACCTGCAAAAAGAAGGAAAAACGTTAGTGATAATAATATATACAAAAAGGGGCCAAAATATAAACATACAAGACGTGATTTGTAAATTGAAAACTAGAACATACCATAATAGTTTAGGCTACAAAACGAACTATCACTCCCCTCCTTTTGGAGTCTACTTTCAAGATTCCTAATGTGGTTATTCTTAAAAGTAATGGTATCCATCTGAATAATAGTTATGTTCATCAATTTACTAATCTCTTTTAACTTCAGATCCATCACTTTTGCTGAGTCTGAAACAGCCAACTTCAGAGTGACATTCTCCTTTTCCAGCTGTTTGGCTAGGAGGCTGCTTTCCTTAAAGGCTTGCAGGAGCTCTCCATAATAATAAATAAGTTTATTTATGTCTCCTTCATATTTAGATCCACCTTCATCTCTTGATGAAAATGATTCTGACTATGGGCTTGTAATATAATATGACACTGAAGGTGAAGATTATGCCTTACTAGGATAAGGCTGCTCCTGGGTGTGTCCATCCTTAGTTATGCCCATCAGCCCTATGCAATGGTTGTATTTTGCTTTATTGATATCATCCAACAACTACAAGAATCTATTTCTATAGAATCTTCCTTAGTTGAGAACAGCCCAATGTAGGCCTCAGTATCCTCTTCATTTTCTGACTCTGATGAAGAAGAGTCAGTCCAGCTTTTCTGCTTCTTGGCCATAAAGGATTTCTCCTTCTTGCCTTTATGCTGGTGTTTCTTTTTCTCACCAGACTCCTTTCTTTTGACAGGACTGTCTGCTATAACATGTAGTTGCTTGGTATAACAATAATAATCAATTTTAGACGAATTTTTTTACCAGGTTTAGGACCATACCTTTCCTCTTTAAAGGTTTTCTTCTTCCCTTATATTAGTCATCCTTGGAGTAAGAAGAAGAGTATGGCTTGCTCCTCCAGTTCTTTATCTTCAGGAATCTCCGGAATTGCATAGAAATGGCAGCAAAGTCCTCATCAGAGTTATAACAATCTGATGTGCTTGTGTCTGAACTTTCTAAATCATTATCAGCAACTATCGTTGGAGGAGGAGTATTTCTCCTGCCCTTTCTTGTAGCTTCAACTTTGAAAGCCACAGACTTATCTTTGACAAAAGACCTGCTGCTCTTCTCCTCTTCCTTTCTGGCAGTTAGCTGCATTTCATAAGACACCAATTTTCCAAACAAGGTTGGTGGAGGAGTATCTGAAAGTCCTACAACTTCTCTGATGTCACAAACCTTTGTATCTCAATCCTTGGTTATTGATCTGAGAAACTTGTCATTCAGTTCATAAGTGCTGAAGACTCTTCCATAAGTCATTAGCGCATTGACAATTCTGAAGAACTTTTCATAACACATAGGTATGCTATCTGTCTTGGCTTATTTGAAGCTTTCATACTCTTGATTGAGCATGGACTTTCTATCCTCTCTTACTTCTTCTGTCCCCTCCATGTAGATAATAAAAGTGTCCAACATTTTCTTTGAGGTTTTGTAGTGGACCAAATTCTAAAAGGTATCATCATCTATGGCACTAACAATTATGTTCTGTGCCCTCTTGTCTAAAGTTGCTAAGATGATCTCATCTTTTGTCATCTCAGAATTACTTTTTGGAATCTGTAGATTTGCATCAAGAACTGATATCATCATTGGGATGAAAGGACCTTTTAGAACTGTGATGTAGATTCTAGGATCAGATGCTTCCATAAATAATCAGACCCTCTATTTCCATATCCCAAATGTTTCTTTTCTACAAATGGGAAGTTTTATGGATCCATTTTCATTTTGATTTTCACCTGAACCCATCTTGTCTATCTTATTACTACATTGGAGATATACTCGGACTATTAAGTCTAATTTTTAACAACCTCCTGATGATGATTTTCTAGAAGTTAAATTACAACCAAACTAGAATCCCGAATAGGCAAGCGTACCTATCGAAATGCAGTATAGGAAGTGTCGTATTGCGATTCGGGGCCTGTTGAGTACTTGTACTCACAAGAAAGAGCTATTATTTTATCAAACGGAAAAGTTGGTTTGATTATACTAGATAATAAAACTACGACTGAAGCTAAAGAGAAATTCAAATATGAGAAAGCTAGCACTTGATCTAGAATTCCCTTAGACTAAAATAAATCTTCTTGGAAAATAATGAAATGCGAGTTCTTAATTATACTCACTCGACCGTGGAGGTTCCTAAAATATAGAAGCATCTCTCTCGAGCTCATGCTTCTAACTAACCTTAGGTTGATCGATTAAGACCTCTCGGCCAGTCAAAACCCCTAAGCTTGCTTTATGCGGTGAACCCCACTATTGGATTTGACTCCAATCCGGAAGATTTACGTCGTCCTTTCTCGAGGAGTGCATTCAACTCCTTTTATCTTTGAGTGATCTCCTCATATCCGCAACCTCTCGGTCATTTAGGATACGGATCTTAGATCGAAGATCATATCCGCGTAATATGAATTCGATGAAATAAAAATCAAAGATAAATCGTAGCGAGAACAATTAAGAACAAGACATTTAATAAGAAGGAGAAAGATCTATTTTATTCTAAGGTTCATCATGATCAAGTGCTAAAAGAAGATTAGCTACTCATCATGATTGGGGAAATACAAAATGAAGTAGGAAAAGACATGATTGAAATGGAAATAACTAAAATTAAAGTTACAACAAAGGTAAATCTAACTTAGAAATGAGAAAATACAGCAAAAGAAACAGAAAATTACAAGACTCCAACTCCCAAAATTCGACTCCTCAGCATCTGAAGCTGTCTGGAATTTATAGAAAAATTTCTGTTTGGTCACGCCCCTAGGTCACGCCCGTGACCTAGGGCGTGTCAGACTCGGAACCGTCGTCTTGAAAGCCCGGGAACGTTGGAGGAGAAACCGCCAAAATTGGTTAACTGACGGGTCACGCCCCTAGGTCACGCCCGTGACCTAGGGTGTGTCACGGCTGTTTCTGGAAACGGCGGGAAGCTGAAAACGGCAGGAGTAAAAGTGGTCTTCAAGAAGGTGTCATGCCCCCTAGTCACGCCTGTGACTAGGGGCATGTCTTGCTGTAACGGAAATCTGGCGGCAATGGCTGGAACGGCGCGCTAATGTCTGGTAACTTCCTTGACACGCCCTGGGTCACGCCCGTGACCCAGGCGTGTAATTTTAATCCGACGTGGCACGGTCAGCTGTTATGTCGCAGACCTTCACGCCCCGTGTAAAGGGTACACGAGCGTGTCACATTTCGACACGGGCATGTCTGGGCCGGTCGACGATCTTCAGGCGCGTCCGACGATTCGCTGCTGCGGACTTGAGATTTGTGTGTCATGCCCCTGTGTCACGCCCAAGTAGGGCGTGTCACAGGGCGTGTCTAGGCAGAAAATAGGAAAATACTTGTTTTGCTCCAAATAACCTGTAGATCAGCCCTGCAAGATTAAAAATGATTTTATTAGAATAAATAGATATAAATTATAGAAACAAGTTAAAATAAACTTAATATTATAAAATTAATATAAAATATCTAACTATTAATATAAAATAGTAAAATAAAAGATAGAAATAATTAGAGTTATCACCTCCCTCTGATACCACTTCAAAGAATTGATTTCAAGAATGTCTAAACACCTAGAGGGGGGGTGAATAAGTCCAATCCAATTCACTTAGGCAGTTAATAAACAAATCAAAACACAACTGTAAATTCTACTGCTACCATAATATACAATAATCCAATCACAACATACACATAGATTTATAGTGGTTCCCCAAATAATGAATACATCCACTTTCCCCCTTCACATATCTAATAGTATACTAGATTCGACCATACTTCCTTCCACCTTCTCAGATCCTTGGATCTTATAACTCAGAACCCAAATTGGTGTAATGCCCCGTTTTTTTTTTCAGCGATTATTTTTATTCTCGTTTGGCGTTACGATGACGCGTTTCCGTGGCTTGTGCCATGTGTGGAGTATGGTTTAGCTCCTTAGAACTGAGTGCCCTGTTTGGTAGCCTGTTGGCAAGATCTCCCTAGCAAACCGAGTCGTTTTGGTGACCGGTGTGGCCTCTCGGGGGGATGTTTGTGTTTGGCTTCGTTTGGGAGTAACTCGAGTTCTGTTCGTCGAAAGTTAATTTCGACTTCGCCGTTGTGTTCGTAGCGTGGATATTTAGCTACGATGCGAATTTCGTCGAATTCCGAGGTGAATCGGTTTTCGAGTCGATTTGGTGCTTTATGTAATTTTGTAATTAATAATATAATTATATAATTATATATATATATAGTATTAGAATGAGAGAGCCATCATCTTCTTCACGATAGAAAACCGTCGGCCCCTTGTACGAGAGAAATGAGTAACCGCCGAGCCTTCCCTTCGGACGCCGATTCCCGGAGCGTTTGTGGACGGAATTCGATTCCGAGAGTGGATACGGATTGCTCTCGTCGAGACCTTCATTCCTGCGGTAAGAAATTCGATTTTTGTGGAGTTTTGGAAGGATTGAAATTTTCGGTTTTGGAAGTTTTCCGCCATTAATGGCCAAATCTTTGTTCTAGGTGTTGCGGCCGTTTTGATCCGTGCGAAGAGGAGGAAAGCAGTCCAAAGCTTCGCAGAGATTAGAGGCAAGTGGTATTCTTGCCCTTGCCAAGTGTTTTCTTTGAATTTATTTGCTGAAATTGAAATCCCGGTTAGCCCAGGTTAGAGGCCTTGTTGTTCTCATTTTCTTGCTAACTATAGGGCTTAGTTCTTCCTACTGAAACCCCCCCTATGTTGTGATGTTTGGAATCCAAATTGTCGGCGTGGAGCCGTTGTTTTTCTTTATTTTTGAATGTTGCTCTGGTTCGGGTGTAGCCGAGAGGGAGAGTTAGGAGGGGGGGTGTGGTTGCCAATTTCCTTCGTTAAGATATTATTCGAAAGGTTAGGCATAGTTTGAATTGTAGTAGCGTGCGGCGTTGAGAGTTGTCTACTGCTACTGCAGTGGCGTGAGTCGTGTGCGCGTTCCGGTGTCGTTCGGGAAATTCCAAATGGTGCAGGTTGACCGCGCACGGTCATCAACCTTTAGGGCGCACGACCACTGGTCGTGTGCCTCTGTTCGTGCGCGTATAAACTTCAGTTTCCAATGTTCTGTCTCGGGCAATCGCACGAGCGCTGACATCAGTGCGCACGACCACTGATCGTGCGACACTGATCGTGCGCAGTTGCTAGGTTTTCTGTCAGGTTTTCCAGGTTCGCTTCGCACGATCATCAGCCGATGAGTGCGCACGACCACTGATCGTGCGACACTGATCGTGCGCTTTGTATATTTTCTGTTGATAAGCGAATTTAGATGGTTTCGAGTGCGGGAGTTTAGATACTCAAGTGGCAGGCAACTACTCGAGTTCTGGATCTTCTGCCTTGGTCGTTCGACTGTCGTCGAGCTCCACATTCTTTAGTGGGCTTGTGGGTAGTGGTATAATTTTGGCGGCGAGTGAGGCTAGTTCACTCAACGCCAAAGTTTAGGTAGGCGCTGAGTGCGTTTCACTCAACGCCTAGTCATGTTGGTTTATTTCAACACTCTTCCTTTACCTTGTATTTCATTTCCGAGTGGATTTCCAGTTGTATTTCTGGGTTTTCCTTGTCGGCCGTTTTCTTTATTTTCCTAAAGGCCGAATCGTGGGTCGTGGTTAGTAGTGGTGGTTGTAGCTCTTTATGGGGGTGGAGTTGAGTGATATAGCCAAGGCCACCCATGGATTTCTTGCTCCAGGTACGGGCTGGGCATGTCGGGTGGAAGGTCCCTTGTGTTTTCACGTGTTGACCCTCGAGCTTTTGACTTGGACATGGTGGATTGGGGGACTGCGTTTGCCTTCGATCCGGTTCCTCGTTGTTGTTTTTGCTACTATCACTTCCCGTAGTTTAGGGTGTTAGAAGTTTCTTCTTTGGTAGTCTGCAGCATTCTGGCTCTTGGTAGCCTAGTAGGCCCTGCAGGATGTAGTTCCTGGGCTGGGTCGTTGCTGTTTCTTTGCACGTTGTGCATTTCTTGTGGTCCTGTTGTGGATAGTTGTGACTCTTTCTACTGCATGTTTCCTGTTATTTTGTCCTTTTGGTTGACTCTTTCATGCAGTTTTACCTTGATTTTTGCTTGCTGAGGTATTCTGTTTTCTTTTGGAATACCCCAGGTTCTGAGCTGTAGCCAGTCTGGTGGCTAGTTGGAGGTGGTGTTGTTGGTGGACTTCCGGACCTTTGGAGTTCTGTTTACCTTGTTAGTGAGGTTGTTTTCAGTACTTTCTTACAGACATATATGTGTGCTGGTGGGTTCGTGTCAGGTTGTTGGCGCCCACTAGTAGTTTTTACCTTGTACTAGATATACACTATTGCTGCTACCATTTATTTTCTGGAGATAGTCTACTTGCTTTGAGAAGGTTTTATGCTAGGTTGCTAGTTATTTTTAAACTATAATTATTATTATAAATGAAGCTCATGATCAGCATGTTTTGTAACTTAATCACTATTTTCCAAATCACGTACGAAAACCGTTTTCTTATATATACTATATTAACTAAGTGTAGTGTCTTGCATAGCATGAGTGGTTCTCTTGGGACCCTTATGCGCTCTTTAGGGTGTAAAACCTAATCAAAGTATTTTTCCGCAGCGTTTGAATATAGTTTTCTTTTGTGGACTAGATGGTCCACTGAGCCGAGGGATACGGACTCTAAACATAACTGATTTTCTATTCATTAAGCACATGATTTCCTTGCATAAAGATTGTAGTTGGATTTGCCTGAGCGTCAGCAGTTATCCCCTGCTTGACGTGGCATCATGACGCGTGTTTTCTCTTACTCTGATAATTCTTAATTCGGAGAAAATGCGGGTTGTGACAGTTGGTATCAGAGGGAGGTTGCTTGACAAGTTAGTTGGGCAACCTTCCTTGGATGCTTTTAGTAGTTCAGCATCATGTCATTCACACACCGATATGTCATTAGCACGTCTTGGCAAAAGCACGAACACTACACTCATAGCATAACATGAAGTATACGGGGCATATTATGTAGTATGGGATGCATAATATGTGTTCGTATATGGATCCACCATAGGGGCTACATGTGAGGGTTATGTAGTATGGGATGCATTACCTCACCACATGACTGCGACTAGCATGTTTCTTTTTCGTTGCATGGAAATGTTATGTAGTATGGGATGCATAATATTTTCATGTGTACGCCGCTCATATCATGCATTAGGGCCTTTTTTTTAGAATGCATAGCACAATCATGCATATCATAACATTGCATAAGCACAACGCGCCGAGCTAAAGATTCGCAGGATGACATATGTACACACATAAATTTTCAAACTAACATAAGTTCATGCATCCGATCTAGGCACAAGAGTTAGTGAGGTGGTGGTTAACCATCCTAGGTTAGGGCATATCATCTAATTATTGTGAAGAAGATAAACTCTCAGAGCAAATTTAGCAGCTTTAAGTCTATATTTACATATGTATTGTCTGTACTGGTAGTCGGTTCTAGTCGTGGGATTGGGATCTGATTTGCGTTGTATTGATTTTTTAGGATGGCTAGGCGTCCTGCGACTCGATCGACTCCCCTGTCTAAGGGTGAATCTTCTGGAGCTCAGAACGATGCGGTGATCGAGGGTCTGCGTCAGAGTAGCGAAGCTATGGGTAGGCAGTTGGAGGAGGTGCAAGCCCAGATTCAGTCTTTGGTGGCAGTTATGGCAGGGCAGGCTCAGGGTGCGCAAGTTCCTGCAGGGGGGTTAGCTGTTCCTCCTCCTCCTGCACCCTTGAGGCCTCCAGTGGTGGTGCCAGCAGAGATGGCCTTCATCTCGCAGTTTCAGAGGCTGAGCCCTCCCACATATGATGGGAAGGCAGATTTCATGGTGATAGACGACTGGCTGATCTCCATGGAGGAGATGTTCTCATACTCAGGGATTTCAGATGATCAGAGGGTGATGATAGCCGCCTATCAGCTTAAAGGTTTGGCTAAGAGTTGGTGGCTGAGAGAGAAGGAGAGCCTGGTAGCCGGATGCTCTTGGGAAGTGTTCAAGGAGATACTGTTGAGGAAGTTCTTACCCTCGGTCGAGCGTGACCGCCTCATGAATGATTTCCTCTATCTGAAGCAAAGGCAGCTCACGGTGGGTGAGTATGAGATAGAGTTTAGTAAGTTGAGCCGTTTTGCCCCTGGATTGGTCAGTGTTGAGGCTGATCGAGTTAAGCGATTCCTCGGTGGTTTGAGGAGTGAGGTGCAGCAATTGGCCAGTGCTTATGGGTCAGTGTCTTATGTTGGAGTTGTAGAGGCTGCTCTTAAGGTTGAGGCCATTGAGACGGCGAAGAGCAGAGGCCAGCAGTTGAGGAAGGATAAGAGGAAGTTGGTAGAGGAGAAGAAACCCCTGGTACCCGATGCTATTCCGGGAAAGAGGAGCAGGGTGGTGTGCAGTTTTTGTGGCCGGTCAGGCCATCCTGTTGAGAGGTGTTTCAAGAAGGCGGCAGCTCAGAAGAAGGAGCAGGTTCATGCTATTCAGGGTGCTCCTGGGAGAGATGTCTCCTGTTCAGTTTGCAAGCGATCCGGGCATGATGCAGCCCAGTGTTGGTCCAGGGATAGAGTCTGCTATCAGTGTGGGCAGAAGGGTCACGTTAAGTCGAGGTGTCCTCAGGTCCAGTCAGCTCTTCCTGCAGTTCCACTGCAGGCATTACCTCTACCTCAGCGTGTGGACAAGGGAAAAGGGAAGCTGAACGTGATTTCTTCCGAGGAGGCTCAGACTTCGGCCCAGGTGATCTCAGGTTAGTAGTTTGTTGTTTTCTTTCTAGCCTGGTAGTTTAGTTGTTAGATTAATTGCGGTACTGTTGTGCTAGTTCCTTAGCTTTGTGCGTTCCTATAGGGAAATTTAAGGTGAAGAACCGCTGGGCGCGTGTTCTATTTGACTCCGGCGCTACCCACTCGTTCGTGGCTAGAGCCTTTGTGGAGCGTCATCGGTTGTCTCTAGATCGTGTTCGGGATTCCTTCCGTGTCAAGTTTCCCTCTGGTGAATCTGTGTTGTTAGATTTGGGTATTTTGGATTGCCCGGTTTTGTTGGGGGATTTTCTTGCGAAGGCGGATCTGAAGATGATTGATCTAGAGGACTTCGATGTCATTTTGGGCATGGACTGGCTCTCTCGGTATGATGCGGTCATTCAGTGCAAGGGAAAGCGCTTGGACTTCATCAGGGATGACGGTCAGCCCGGCAGCGCGTATGCTGACCCGTGTCAGGATTCTCCTGTTCTCTCTGCGGTATGTGTTCATAGATTATTTCTTTCTGATTGTTGTGTTTGTTTAGTTTCGGCGGTTGGAACCGTTGATAGCGTGCCACGCTTGGAGGAGATTCCTATTGTTCGTGGTTTCGCCGATGTTTTTCCTGATGATCTTCCTGGTATCCCTCCTGAGCGGGATGTGGAGTTTGTTATTGATTTGGAGCCGGGTACGCGTCCTATTGCTAAGGCGCCATACCGGATGGCCCCTCATGAGTTAGAGGAGTTGCGAATTCAGTTAGATGAGTTGTTGGCTAAAGGTTTTATCAGGCAGAGTTCGTCGCCTTGGGGTGCTCCTGTTTTGTTCGTAAAGAAGAAAGATGGGTCGATGCGGCTTTGCATCGACTATAGAGAGTTGAACAAGGTCACTATCAAGAACAGGTACCCTCTGCCGAGGATCGATGATTTATTTGACCAGTTGCGTGGTAGCACGGTGTTCTCCAAGATCGATCTTCGTTCGGGCTATAATCAGCTCAGGATCCGTGAGGCAGATATTCCACGGTCTGCGTTTAGGTCGAGGCATGGGCACTTTGTGTTTTTGGTGATGTCGTTTGGTCTGACCAACGCACCATCAGCCTTCATGGATATGATGAACAGGGTGTTCAAGGATTTCCTAGACAAGTTCGTTGTGGTCTTCATTGATGACGTGTTGGTTTATTCTCGCAGTGCTGAGGAGCACGAGCAGCATTTGCGTTTGGTCCTATCAGAGTTGAGGAACCACAAGTTATTCGCCAAGTTGAGCAAGTGCGAATTTTGGTTGCCTCAGGTTTCTTTTCTAGGCCACGTGGTGAACAAGGATGGGATCTCGGTTGACCCAGAAAAGATTGCAGCAGTGACGGATTGGAGTAGGCCGAATACTCCTAAGGAGATCAGAAGTTTCTTAGGGTTGGCTGGCTATTACAGGAGATTCGTGGAGGGTTTCTCTTCTCTAGCCGCACCGTTGACCAAGCTGACTCAGAAGAATGTGGCATTTGTTTGGAGCGAGAAGTGCGAAGAAGCTTTTCAGGAGTTAAAGAGGAGATTGTGTACTGCTCCCGTTCTGACCCTTCCTACTGAGGGCATGGATTATGATGTATATGTGGATGTTTCGCATATAGGACTGGGATGCGTATTAATGCATGATGGAAAAGTAATCGCTTATGGGTCAAAGCAGCTGAAGACTCATGAGAAGAATTATCCAACGCATGACCTTGAGTTTGCAGCGGTTATCTATGCGTTGAAGTTGTGGAGGCACTTACTTTATGGGGCTCAGTGCAAGATTTTTACTGACCATAAGAGCCTGAAGTACGTGTTCACGCAGAAGGAGTTGAATCTGCGTCAGCGGCGGTGGCTTGAGTATGTGGCGGATTATGATGTGGAAATCCAGTATCATCCGGGCAAGGCCAATGTGGTGGCCGACGCCCTGAGCCGAAAGACGGGAAAGATCTTTAACCTCTCCGCCGATCGATTAGTTGAGGAGTTCCTCCTTATGGATATTTTAGTGGGATGCTGTAGTTTGCAGAGTAGCTTATCAGTGGAAGAGCCGTCCTGGATTTCTTTGACTAGACTGCATCAGAAGGACGATCCGGATCTGTTGCACCTTTTTACCAGGACAGAGAAGGGAGAGTTGCCAGATTTTTCTATTGATGATGCGGGTACTTTGAAGTACCGCGGCAGGTTTTGCGTTCCTGCTGTTGGGGACATTAAGAGTATGATTTGCAGTGAGGCTCATGGTTCCAGCATTGCCTACCATCCAGGATCTACGAAGATGTACCGTGACTTAAGGCAAGTTGCCTGGTTGTATGGTATGAAAGGAGATATAGCCCGATATGTTGCTGAGTGTCACACTTGCAAGCGTGTGAAGGCCGATCATGGAAGGCCCGGTGGTAAGTTGACTCCGCTAGATATCCTGACTTGGAAGTGGGAGAGTATATCTATGGACTTCATTACGGGTTTGCCAAAATCCCCGAGAGGATTTGATTCTGTTTGGGTTATAGTGGATAGATTGACGAAGTGTGCTCACTTCGTGCCTTACAAGATTGATTACCCGATGAAGAAGATAGCGGAGTTGTACTTGAATGAAGTCATCCGACTCCACGGTGTGCTGGTTAGCATCATTTCTGATCGAGACTCCCGGTTTACTTCTCGTTTTTGGCAGAGTCTGCAGGAGGGTTTGGGTACGGATCTGAGGTATTCTACTGCGTACCACCCTCAGACCAATGGGCAGACGGAGCGGGTCAATCAGATTGTTGAGGATATGATCCGGTGCTATATTTTAGACCACGGTGGAGCGTGGGATGAGCGTCTGCGACTCATGGAATTTGCTTATAATAACAGTTATCAGGAAAGCTTGCAGATGGCTCCGTTCGAAGCTTTGTATGGGAGGCGCTGTAGGACTCCGTTGTTTTGGGCTGAGGCTGGTGAGAAGCCTTTGTTGGGTCCTGATGCTCTGGAAGAGATGGAAGTCGCCGTGAAGCTTATTCGGGAGAAGCTTCGTTTAGCCCAGGAGAGGTATGAAAAGAACGCCAATCGGCGTAGGTCTGCCTTGGAGTTTTTAGTAGGGGATCATGTATACCTCAAGGTTTCTCCAATGGTTGGTGTAAAGAGATTTGGTAAAAATCGGAAATTGGACCCAAGGTATGTGGGCCCGTTTGAGGTTTTGGAGCGGATTGGTGTGTCTGCATATAGATTGGATTTGCAAGCGAACTTCCCTGGTGTTCATAATGTTTTTCATGTTAGCCAATTGCGGAAGTGTGTGCGCAGCAGTGGGCAACTCTTGGATGTTGTGCCCCAGTTAGAGCCCAACCTCTCTTTCGTTGAGGTGCCAGTTCGTATTTTGGATACTCAGGAGCGTGTGCTGCGAAAGAAGTCCATACCGATGGTGAAAATTCTATGGAAAAATCAGGATTTTGAGAGCGTGACTTGGGAGCTAGAGTCGGCCATGAGGAGGGCGTACCCTCACCTATTTCTCTGATTTGATCGGTATGTTTCCCTTTGTAACTTCTGTTTGTTACCTTTCCTTCTTTTGTAGGAGGGTTGTGCGTAAAGTTTCGGGACGAAACTTTCTTTTAGGGGGAGTGACTGTAACGCCCCGTTTTTTTTTCAGCGATTATTTTTATTCTCGTTTGGCGTTACGATGACGCGTTTCCATGGCTTGTGCCATGTGTGGAGTATGGTTTAGCTCCTTAGAACTGAGTGCCCTGTTTGGTAGCCTGTTGGCAAGATCTCCCTAGCAAACCGAGTCGTTTTGGTGACCGGTGTGGCCTCTCGGGGGGATGTTTGTGTTTGGCTTCGTTTGGGTGTAACTCGAGTTCTGTTCGTCGAAAGTTAATTTCGACTTCGCCGTTGTATTCGTAGCGTGGATATTTAGCTACGGTGCGAATTTCGTCGAATTCCGAGGTGAATCGGTTTTCGAGTCGATTTGGTGCTTTATGTAATTTTGTAATTAATAATATAATTATATAATTATATATATATAGTATTAGAATGAGAGAGCCATCATCTTCTTCACGATAGAAAACCGCCGGCCCCTTGTACGAGAGAAACGAGTAACCGCCGAGCCTTCCCTTCGGACACCGATTCCCGGAGCGTTTGTGGACGGAATTCGATTCCGAGAGTGGATACGGATTGCTCTCGTCGAGACCTTCATTCCTGCGGTAAGAAATTCGATTTTCGTGGAGTTTTGGAAGGATTGGAATTTTCGGTTTTGGAAGTTTTCCGCCATTAATGGCCAAATCTTTATTCTAGGTGTTGCGGCCGTTTTGATCCGTGCGAAGAGGAGGAAAGCAGTCCAAAGCTTCGCTGAGATTAGAGGCAAGTGGTATTCTTGCCCTTGCCAAGTGTTTTCTTTGAATTTATTTGCTGAAATTGAAATCCCAGTTAGCCCAGGTTAGAGGCCTTGTTGTTCTCATTTTCTTGCTAACTATAGGGCTTAGTTCTTCCTACTGAAACCCCCCCCCCCTATGTTGTGATGTTTGGAATCCAAATTGTCGGCGTGGATCCGTTGTTTTCCTTTATTTTTGAATGTTGCTCTGGTTCGGGTGTAGCCGAGAGGGAGAGTTAGGAGGGGGGGGGGGTGTGGTTGCCAATTTCCTTCGTTAAGATATTATTCGAAAGGTTAGGCATAGTTTGAATGGTAGTAGCGTGCGGCGTTGAGAGTTGTCTACTGCTACTGCAGTGGCGTGAGTCGTGTGCGCGTTCCGGTGTCGTTCGGGAAATTCCAAACGGTGCAGGTTGACCGCGCACGGTCATCAACCTTTAGGGCGCACGACCACTGGTCGTGTGCCTCTGTTCGTGCGCGTATAAACTTCAGTTTCCAAAGTTCTGTCTCGGGCAATCGCACGAGCGCTGACATCAGTGCGCACGACCACTGATCGTGCGACATTGATCGTGCGCAGTTGCTAGGTTTTCTGTCAGGTTTTCCAGGTTCGCTTCGCACGATCATCAGCCGATGAGTGCGCACGACCACTGATCGTGCGACACTGATCGTGCGCTTTGTATATTTTCTGTTGATAAGCGAATTTAGATGGTTTCGAGTGCGGGAGTTTAGATACTCAAGTGGCAGGCAACTAATCGAGTTCTGGATCTTCTGCCTTGGTCGTTCGACTGTCGTCGAGCTCCACATTCTTTAGTGGGCTTGTGGGTAGTGGTATAATTTTGGCGGCGAGTGAGGCTAGCTAACTCAACGCCAAAGTTTAGGTAGGCGCTTAGTGCGTTTCACTCAACGCCTATTCGTGTTGGTTTATTTCAACACTCTTCCTTTACCTTGTATTTCATTTCCGAGTGGATTTCCAGTTGTATTTCTAGGTTTTCCTTGTCGGCCGTTTTCTTTATTTTCCTAAAGGCCGAATCGTGGGTCGTGGTTAGTAGTGGTGGTTGTAGCTCTTTATGGGGGTGGAGTTGAGTGATATAGCCAAGGCCACCCATGGATTTCTTGCTCCAGGTACGGGCTGGGCATGTCGGGTGGAAGGTCCCTTGTGTTTTCACGTGTTGACCCTCGAGCTTTTGACTTGGACATGGTGGATTGGGGGACTGCGTTAGCCTTCGATCCGGTTCCTCGTTGTTGTTTTTGCTACTATCACTTCCCGCAGTTTAGGGTGTTAGAAGTTTCTTCTTTGGTAGTCTGCAGCATTCTGGCTCTTGGTAGCCTAGTAGGCCCTGCAGGATGTGGTTCCTGGGCTGGGTCGTTGTTGTTTCTTTGCACGTTGTGCATTTCTTGTGGTCCTGTTGTGGACAGTTGTGGCTCTTTCTACTGCATGTTTCCTGTTATTTTGTCCTTTTGGTTGACTCTTTCATGCAGTTTTACCTTGATTTTTGCTTGCTGAGGTATTCTGTTTTCTTTTGGAATACCCCAGGTTCTGAGCTGTAGCCAGTCTGGTGGCTAGTTGGAGGTGGTGTTGTTGGTGGACTTCCGGACCTTTGGAGTTCTGTTTACCTTGTTAGTGAGGTTGATTTCAGTACTTTCTTACAGACATATATGTGTGCTGGTGGGTTCGTGTCAGGTTGTTGGCGCCCACTAGTAGTTTTTACCTTGTACTAGATATACACTATTGCTGCTACCATTTATTTTCTGGAGATAGTCTACTTGCTTTGAGAAGGTTTTATGCTAGGTTGCTTGTTATTTTTAAACTATAATTATTATTATAAATGAAGCTCATGATCAGCATGTTTTGTAACTTAATCACTATTTTCCAAATCACGTACGAAAACCGTTTTCTTATATATACTATATAAACTAAGTGTAGTGTCTTGCATAGCATGAGTGGTTCTCTTGGGACCCTTATGCGCTCTTTAGGGTGTAAAACCTAATCAAAGTATTTTTCCGCAGCGTTTAAATATAGTTTTCTTTTGTGGACTAGATGGTCCACTGAGCCGAGGGATACAGACTCTAAACATAACTGATTTTCTATTCATTAAGCACATGATTTCCTTGCATAAAGATTGTAGTTGGATTTGCCTGAGCGTCAGCAGTTATCCCCTGCTTGACGTGGCATCATGACGCGTGTTTTCTCTTACTTTGATAATTCTTAATTCGGAGAAAATGCGGGTTGTGACAATTGGTTCCTACAGCTCAGACTTCAACAAGTCCTACAACTTAGGCTCTTCCCAAGAACCCTACCTCAGATTGAATCTACACTCCTACAACTTAGGTAATCAAGCCCTACCTCAGCCCTTATCACCAGGCCTACTGCTCAGAGAACTTTATCTTCTACTTAAGGCAAACAACCCTACCTCAGCCTTTATAGTTACAGGCTTACAACTCAGAGATTGAAATCTCATACACTCTAATCTAAAAATAGATCTTCTAGAAAATTGATTAAAGAGTTTATTTCTTCCTTTACCCAGATAGAGAGATAGAGGGGTGAGGGAATCATGATCAGATCTTGATGGATCTACTTTCTCCTGACCTTTGTTGTAATGAATCTGATTCAACCTGACTTAGCTTATTCAAAGCTTCTTGAAAGAGAGAACCTAGTTTGAATCTTCTTGAGAAGTTGGGGTAGAACTAGCTTATTCCTCCGTGCAGATTTAAATCTGCAAACACTGATAGATCTGATGAGATGCTGTCTACTTCTCTTATTTTGAATCAGAATCTTCTTGTTATATAGAATTTTGTGAATTCTTCTTGGAGTGATTTCTCCTTCTTCTTATTTTCCCTTCTTTTTTTCTCTTTTTTTTTTATTTTGTGATAGATCAGCTCTCTTTTTATAGATCTCGTCAGTGGCAACCAACTGATCTGGTAGTTAACTGACATCTGACAGTTCTGACATATCTGACAGCGTTAACGATTTTAACAGATGTCAAGTCTTCAGTCTTGAGATCTGGCACTTAGAGTTATTTAACTCAGCTGAATGTGTTGAAAAATAAGTATAGTATGTGTCGACATTGATGAAGTATGTGTCGACGCAATTTTCAAGGTATTGACACAACTCCTTTGATGTTGTTGACAAACTTCAGAATCTGCCGACACGGTATTTGTAGAATGTGTTGACACAAGTCCTATGTGTCGACACAGCTTCTCCATTTATAACTGATGTTGACTCAAATTCTGTGTATCGACACAACTTCTTCTCCTAATATCAAGACTTCTAGTCTGAGTGTGTTGACTTTAGTCCTAAGTGTTGACACAGCAATTGTCGACTCAAATTCTGTGTGTCGACATAGCCTTGCTTCTAGTCTCACCGCTGCTCCTTCAAAGGTGTCGACACATTATAAGTGTCTCGAAACTTTTGTACTTAAAATATTTTCTGCATTCTTTAGCCTGCAAAAGTAAACTCAAAATGCCATCAAATACAAACTGATATATATCATTGAATTATGTGAGGCTTCTCCAAATCTTGAAAACAATTTTTAATGTACCCAACAAGGTCGAACATCTTTTTTTAGATCTTGTCATGGGAGCTTGTTTTACATAACAGAGCCTTCCCGATGACATCTGCCAAGAACTTACATTTCATGTTCAATTCCATCCTTAGAATTGATCAGGTGGAGTTCTTGGAAAACCCACACCATTTTAGGGTAGTCTTTACATAATCTTGCGACAGTTTGTCTTTGTCAACAGTCACGGAGAACTTCGTCAGTTTTAGGGCTTTGGTCAGCCTTCTTGGTGATATATTTACTTTTGTTCCACTAACAATCGTCTTGATTTTCCCAGCTGTCGCTTCTTCCTTGGAATTGGAGAATAACTTTATAATGTCCTGTTTCCATAGTAAACAGGGTTCCGACAGGATGAATTCTAGATCAGATGATCGGAGAAGATGAAGAACATATTTTACCTATTTAGGAGATCTTTGAATCCATTTCTCACCAATTTTGAACCCTCGAATAGGAAATCTTCTCCTTTGGGCGGCATTTCGCTTGAGAATTTTGCTACCTAGCGAGAATGGCTTTCTGTCGATTCGGTGAATACGGGCGGGAGAGGTCAAGGAATAGTTACTTTGCTTTATGCACAAGCTTTTCTATTTATAGTTAATTATAAAAAGAAGGCGATAAGACACTTACCTATTTGTTGATCAAATTTTGATTAACGACCAGGATTGAATCCCGTCACTCAGCTGCAGGTCGTATTTTCTACAATTTTTTTGTTGAGTAAGCTTATTTTCCTAAACCTCTGTTTTGTTTAGAAATTAGATTATATCTAGCCCATTAATTTGTTGGCCTAACCTGCAGGGGTATGATTGTACTGTAATACACATTATAATAGGTGTCCTAGTGGGGTGCAATTTGAACTAGCTTCAACATGCCCATATCAATTTTGAGGATGTTGATGCTAGCTATATCTTGTGGCATAGTGAACATGTCAGCCACTAACCTATTTATTGAGACAAGTTTTTAGACAATTCTCTTAGTTTTCTCATACTTTAATTTCAACTACATTATCTCTAAAATGCATAGCACTAGCAATTTAGTTGACATTTAATAGAATTAAGAGCTAGGTGAATTATACTTATCTCTATCTAGTAGACTAGGAGCAGATGTTGGATTCACTGCCTCTGAGCACACCAGCTTCCTTGCTCCTGAACTTTATCCATTGATGTGCATCTTGCTTTGTTTTGCAAGCTCCCCATAAACAATTGCACAAGTGTTAGGTATCTTATGCATGCTGGTCAATTCATCCAATCCTTGTACCAAGACTTAGGTCTTGTACAACTCTTCCAAAGGACCATAAATGGGTATGGCCATTTGAACTGTCCTGCAAAACATAATTTACCCAACCTGGACCTTTTTTATTTGGTGCCTCAGCCCCCTCATTCAAGAAAGTGGCAATGGCCTATTCAAAGACTCTTCCATAAAAAACTCAAACCAAAGGTAAGTCAGTCAGTGAGGCTACCTTGGATGTCCCTTAATCCATGAAAAACATTCCATCTATAAAGAAGGCTGTTGCTAATGATGTTCAGAGTAAGCCAAGTTCCTCTAATAGCAGACTCACTTTTGGTCAAGCTCTTACTGAAAGAAATAGGAAGGCCACAATTCTCCCCACTGACTTGGATGCTAGGTTTCAGTTACCATATGAATGCATATTTCTACCTACAAGAGTCCTGTCAGGAAGACACTACCTTTCCTTTGGAATACTGGGGTTGTGCAAACAATTTATGGCAAAGTGACCCACTTTGCAACAACACCAACATTCATGGATGTATCTCCTTTTCTGAACACACCTTGAAGTGTGCAAGCCACTTCTGGCTGACTGTTCAGTGGGGAGAACTATGGCCTTCTTCTTGTTTCTTTTAGTAAGAGCTTGACAAAATGTGAGTCTGCTAGTAGAGGAACTTATCTTACTCTGAACATCATTAGCAACAGCCTTTTTTGCAGATGGCATGTTCATCATGGATTCAGGGACAACCAAGGTAGCCTCACTTACTGACTTATCTTTGGTTTGAGTTCTTGCTGGAAGACTCTTAGGATAGACCATTTGCCTTTTCTTGAATGAGGGGGCTGGGGCACCAAATACAAAAGGTCCATGTTGGGCCTTTTGATCATCTACATGGGGAGCCTTCTGAGCACTCAATCCAATGACCTCTCTTCTTCCATTGTAAGGTACTTTTGTAATCTTACAAGAATGATTACAACATCTCTAGTGACCAAGCTTACAGTCTTGGACATACCTGTTGGACGGGAGAATTACCTTGTGATAGGTTGATTGAGGCCTGTCAGGAGCTTGGCCTCTCCTCTGAGATTGGATAACTTTACAAATCCACTCAAGTTCATATTTTCTCTTGATAACATCTATATTAGAGAAATAGGATACCACCCTCTTCTCTCATTCAAGTTTCTCTTCTAGATCATTGATAATAGAGTCCTTATATTTGATGGAATCAACATGGATATCTACCATGATCTTCAGATGAGCTACTTCCCTCACTTTTAGGTATAGAAAAGATGAATTCTCATCTTGTTGGGAAGAAGCCACGTGTAGGGAGGCAATTTCCTCTGCTTATTTCTTAATAGGAATCTTCCTTTTATTGAAAGCTTTTAGAAGTGCAACATGATTTTCAATCAATTGAGCGATATCATCTTCTGACATAGGACTCTCATCATCACTTGATGAGGATTCATCAGAGTCAGAGTCGGATTCATATCCAGACTCTGAGGATGAGCTAGAAGGGGAATATACCTGATTTTGTCCTCGCTGATCCAAACAAGATTCTTCTTCTGGTGTAGATATTAGCCCATTGTGTCAATATACACCTTCCTCAGTTTCATCAACCTCAGAGTCACTATCTGAATGTGAAAGAGGGGCCCTGATCTTTGCTCTTGTATTTGGATAGACTTTGTCTTCTGTAAGAGCTGTCAACAACTTAATGTTGTTCTTGTTCTCTCTGTATACTTGGAGCTCTATTGATCTCCACACCTTATGGTTCACTTTTGAACACATAATATTAAACCTTTTTAGCTAACCTTTGAGGTCTAACCAGACTGTTAGGTCTTTTTTGAGTAACCTCCCTCTAATACCACTTGAAAGTCTTTGATTTCAAGGATAGCTAAATCACCTAGAGGGGGGTGAATACGTTTTTTATTCCTTAGTGACTATCTTTTATTTTCCTTGGGTTGGATGATTTATTAGTTGATTAAGTTATGCTTTCAATACATGCAACCTACACAAAGAAAACACAAAAAAGGACACACAAATTTATAGTGGTTCCCCTTACAAGGGTACATCCACTTTCCCTCCCACCTATCCTACTATCTTGTTGGACAATGCACTTCTCCAAAACTCTATTCCAATGAGCTTACACCTAAGACTTGGATTCAAGTCCTATAGCTCAGACCCAAAGGTCTTACCCTCAGATTCTCAATAGAATCCTGCCTCAGAGCAAATTTTCTCCTACCACTTAGATCCAAAAGGATCCTACAAGATTGAAGTGAGATGGTGAGATGATTGAACACAAGAGAAATTTCTCTGTGCCAATCTACCTGTACTAAGAAAGACTTAGTCCAACTTTGACTCCAGGAATATATTTCCTGAGTCTACTTTTCCTTGAACTGAGATATACTCAGTCCTAACCTCTTTTTCTCAGCACTAGATACTTTCTGCTTGAACTGAGAAGTAACAGTAGCTAGTTGGTACTACCTGAGCTGAGAGAATCTCAGCTCAAACTTCTTCTCAGCAATAAGGATGTAAATCTTGCTTTGGCTTGTGCTGGAAGTAACATGCAGAAAATAGCTCTGCTTCTTCTTTTTTTCTGGGGCTGAGGAGATTCATCCATAACTTCTTCTTCATAGCCTCCATTAGATATTCTTCAGAGTTGTACAGCAGGATCTGTGAAGAACTTGCTGCTGCAGATAGAAAATGGCACCATCTATCCTTCTTTCTTTCCTTCAGATATTTTCTTTGATCTTCCTGATGTTGATGGAGAAGACAATCAGCTAACTTTCTAAGCCTTCAGACTTGCTATCTTGAGCTTCCTGTTCTTTAGTCACAGCAACAATGACGATGAAGAAGAACTACACCAATAGCTGTTTTTTCTGTTAAAAGCTTCTCCTTTTAGTGATTGCAACCCAATGACTCTTTTAGTAGAGGGCCCTACACCATTGACGGGCCACTGTAACTCTACTTTAACGTCAACTGTCGTACAGTAGCTCTGCAGTGCCTTTTGTCTTGAACTCTAGCTTTCCCGCTATCAATTTAAATAATGTTGACTGGTTGACTTGCTGACGTCACCAGCTGTGGATTTAGCTAAAAATCAAGCAACATTAGCATAGGCATTGAGTGAGTGAGCTTCACTCAATCTAAAAATACTTAAACAAAATTCTATCTTTCTAGGCGTTGGCAGCGTTGAGTGAGCAAGCCTACCTCAACGATTTTTTGACTTAGCTTATTTTTTCTGCATGATTGGCTTTGAAAGCATTGAGTGACCATGATTCACTGAATGCCTTATGTCTTTGCCAAGCTTTCTATAATTAAGGCGTTGAGAGCGTTGAGTGACTGATACTGAGAATCGCAAAAGTGGATGAGAGGGGTTTAAAGAGAAGAGAAGGTGGATGTAAAGGAAGTTGATAATATTCTCCGATTCTATATACGACAAAGGAAAGTGTACCTTATCGTTTTTAGTATAGGAAACTAAAGATTAATATCAAGGCCGTATTTACCTGGGGCGTAATGATTCTTCTACTTCGAGGAGATCGCTATTATTTTATTAAATGATTTTTTCGATAAATTTACTTAACTAAGAATAGGAACTAAATTACTAAGCTAAAAAGAAAACAAAAGTTCTTGCAGAATAAAAAGGTTTAGAGATAATGATAAATATTTAGTAATCAATCTAGAATAACTTTGAAATAAGAACATCAAAATGAAATAACAACTAATTCTAAATAAAGTAAAACACCTTGACTGTGGTGGTTCCCAAAGCATGAACATGCTTCTCTCGAAGTCGTGCCCACCAGAGTTTAGGAAGGTCCGACCGAACTCTCGTCCAAATCGAAGACCTAAAGCTCGCTTTATTATCTGAACTCCGTAATTTGATTTCACTCTAATCTGGGAGATTTAACGTCTGCATCTCTCGAGGGGTTCGTGCACCTCTCTTTAATCTTGGGGGATTGATTCAATCTATGAGCCTCTTGGCTAACTAAGAATGAAAACCCAAATAGAAACTATATCTTGGCAATATAGTCCCACTAAATAAAAAGCAAGAGTAAATCAAAGGTAATTACTTTAAGAAGAAAGAGAAAGCTAAAACATCATAACTTGATCGACTCATTCCCAGATCATCGCGATCGAGTATAAATGCGGATTAGTTAATCATGCTAAAAGGGAAAGAGAGGGGAAATAATAAAGGTGCATGAAAACTAAAGAGAGAGAGAGAGAAATAAAAAAGAGAACACTCACTAGAATTTAATTAAAAGCATAAAAGGGTTACAACTTATAATGGCGATTACAAGTGCATAAAAGGAAAGCTAACTACTAATATTACACTAATAAAAAGAGATTACAGGTAACTAAACTACAATGCATGAAAGTAAAGCTAGAAATGGAGGTAGAGAGAGCAAAAACATAATATAAAAATATAAAAGCCTAGGAATTAAACTAGCAGCACCTCCCCTCTCCCCAAAACTTTGTCTGGAATGCTTGGAATGGCCTGGTATTTATAGGCAAAAATTCGGTCTGGGTCATGCCCCCTATCATGCCCGGGGAGGGCGTGTCAGGGGGTTTGTCGAGTATGCAGTTGACCTTGGGACCTGGATTCTTGCGGAAATGGTGATTGCTTCTGTACGATGGTGGACACGCCCGTGTAGGGGGGCATGTAAGGCATGTCACGTCAAAATCCTTGGTCGGAAATCCGTCAGTCACAATAAAAAGAGCTACGCGCCCTAGGTCCACGCCCCTGTAAGGGGCATGTCACATACGAGTTAATGTGCATCGAGAAAAATGTTTAAATGAGGCAGCAGACTTCGGAATGAGGGTGACACGCTCTAGGATATGCCCGTGGAGGGCATGTCAGTGGGGCGTGCCAGCTATTTTGTTTTCTAGATTTGGCTTCTGGCAGCAAACTTCCTCGGGATCGGGTTACACACCCTGCGACATACCCAGGGAGGGCGCCAGAAGGGCATGTCAGGTCTTTTTTGGCTAAAAGCTGTGGAAACCTTCAAAAAGAGAAGAAAGGATTTGTTATATTATTTACATAAAAATAAACTAAAAGGAACCTTAAAATACTTAAAGAAAGAGATTTAAAACGAAAATAAATATATTTTTACCCTAATAAATTAAGCTAAAATATGCATCATCAAATTCCCCCATACATATTATTTTGCTTGTCCTCAAGCAAAGACTAAGAGTTAGAGAAAATAGAAAGGATTATTTGAAAAGTTTAAAAATGCTATAAATGAGAAAGACGGTAATTTAGAGGTAGATAAATTTTGAAAAAGAACTGAAAATTTCTACTTTAACTTATCACAGAATTTTATAAATTTCACTACATATAAAAACAAATCATCCCAAATTTTTACAGAATTAAAACTTAAAAAAGTAACGAGTAAAAAGTGCATTGATTCGCTACTAAAATATAAGAGACAAATTAAAATCATAGTCAATCAAGACAAAGTTCATTATTTCTATCAAAAAATTCTTACTCAATCTAGTTTCTAGCTACTATACTTATGAGTAAACATAGGAAGCATGAATCACTTGAGATTTAATTAGGTGTACAGTTTGGCTTAGGTTTTTATGGGTGCGATATTCAAAAGGTAAACATGAGGGGTATTTGCACATTTAAAACAAAAAGAAATGTGCTTTGCCAAAATAATGCTAGCCAAAATAAATACTTTTCACTTTTCTTTCTTTTATTTTACATTTTTCATCAAATATTTTTTTTTCAATTTCAATTTTTTAAATTTTTCATACTTAAATATTTCCACTTTTGTAGCAAAAGATAATATAATAATTTTTCATAGATATTTCAAAAAGACGCACATTAACAATTAAAGCTCAAAAATAAATTAAGGTGTGCATATAGGTAAGCTATTTTGTCGTGGTGAAATAAAAAGTGGGGCTACAAAAAGGAAAGGAAAAGGCACAAAAATTCCTAGCAACGATTATTGTTTGGCAGGGTGCAAAGGCTCTAATGTTTCAAAAGAATTGCCTAAATCATTTTCATGCTCCCTAAATTAACTCAAAATAAAGCTTTGAAATTTCAAAAGAAGATAAGCACAAAAATAGAAAATAGAGAATTTGCTTTCATGAAAATAATGATAATAAGCGTCTAGACCGGTTTGTGTCTACTACACTTATTACTAATTAATGTTTAAAAAGTTTCTAATAAGGAAAAATAAAGTATGATGGGTTTTATAAAAGTAAAAGAAATAAAAAATGGAGGCTAAGGAAAAGTGAAGAAAAATTCAAGAAATTTTTCAAAAATAGCATACTACCATAAATAAGAACACTACATGAGTCAACATACTACTCGCTTGATAAAATTAAACTGAAAAATTCATCTAATATATTCTAACTAACCAAGTAGACCCGAGCTTAAAAAAATAATAAAATGCAAAGAGGCGGGGTACTAATTGATTTGGCAAAAATTAACTCAATTTAATTTGGGATTTTTTTTCAAAAATTTATATATATATATTTTTGGATTTTTCAAAAAATTATATATATATATTTTAATTTCCTAAAATAAACTAACAAGGAAACATTCCACCATACTTAAAGTTAAACATTGTCCCCAATGTTTAAAGTTAAGTATAAAGAGAGTTGGGAAAAAAGAGAAAAAAGAAAAAGAAATACAAAGAAAAGGAAAAGATGCTTCCCTATCGCTTGATGCTCAGATGTTAAAATATGTGTCCCCTCGAACTTGAGCTAAAGAACGGCTTGAGTCCAAGTTAAGAGGCAAGAAGTGATACAAACACACGAGAGCTTATTCCTGCACAAAATAAAAAAAAACAACAAAAAATACGGATAAGCAAGGGGTGCCTCCCAAGTGCGCTCTTTGGTTATCATCATTGAGCTCGACGTTATTTGATAGCTAAATGGAAATTAAAAAGAGAAATGTAATGGCAGCTCGCGTAATATGCGTTGCGGCACGAGTGCAAAAACATTTTTTAAGAAAATAATATTTTTTTTTGTAATTTTTTATTTTTTAAATAAAACAAAAAGGAAAAAGATTTAGAAAAAGAAAATTAAAGCAGAAAGGAAAGAGGAATTTTTGCAAGGAGGGGGAAGAGAAGAAAAAGAAGAAAATGGCGTCGGTTGATCACAAGAAATTTTTTGGATAAAAATATCTGGTTGCTCCACTTGAATACATATCATTTTCATAGATTGGGAGCAAACCGGGATATCCAAAAAATCAATCTCCTCGGAAGATCGAACATAAGAAAGTTCATCTTCCTCAGAAACTTGAAAAAAAATCGGGATATTGTGGGATTAAAGGCACGGTGGAAAATCCGAAGATTCATCATTCGAAAGATAAATAGGAGGAGGAGGGGAAGAAAAAGTTGCGTCCTCAGAAGCTAAAGCGTCAAAAATCACTTTGAAATGAGGATTTATGCGTGCATCGAATGCTACAGAATCAAAAATGACTTCATTTTCACTAAAATCAAAAACAGGAGGCGCGCAAACTTGCGTAAAAAAGCTGAGACATCTTGAGATGGAATGGGTTGATGATCACCTTGGCCCCAAGAATGATAAGGGTGTTGCCACCCTGCGTAGTTTAAAGTAGGGATAGGATCAAAATGTCCATTCAAGAAATCTCCGAAAAAATTAAAATCAGAAAAATTCGGAGGAGAAGGGTAGGAAGGCATCTAAAACTCATCGTAACCCCATGAAAACAAATTCGCGGACGGATCAATTTGGACAAATTGATTCGATCCGGAAGGAATAAACTCATGGGTGGATGAAGAATATCCAACCCAACATTCTTTGCGAGAGTGACCAAACTCTCCACAAGAAAAACAAAGACTATCCATTAAAAAAAATCAACCGCGATAAAGGGGTAAGAGTGAGAAAGAAAAAAAAAGATGAGAAAATTAATAGCTATCCTTTTTTCAAAATATCAAAACTATCCCTGGCAACATCACCAAAAATTGGATACTGAGAATCACAAAGGTGGATGAGAGGGATTTAATGATAAGAGAAGGTGGATGTGGAAGAAGTTGATAATATTCTCCGATTTTATATCCGATAAAGGCAAGCATACCTTATCATTTATAGTATAGGATACTAAAGATTAATATTAATGTCGTATTTCCCTGGGGCATAATGATTACTTCTAATTCGAGGAGATCACTATTTTTTATCAAAGTATTTTTTCAAATAATTTACTTAACTAAAAACATGAACTAAATTACTAAGCTAAAATGAAAACTAAATTACTTGCAGAATAAAAAGGGTTAGAGATAATGATAAAGAATTAGTACTCAATCTAGAATCACCTTGAAATAAGAAAATCAAAATGAAATAACAACTAATTCTAAATAAAGTAAAACACCTTGATCGTCGAGGTTCCCGAAGCATTAACACACTTCTTTCAAAGTCGTGCCCACCTTAGTTTAGGAAGGTCCGACCTAACTCTCATCCAAATTGGAGACCTAAAGCTCTCTTTACGTGGTGAACCCCGCTATTGGATTTCACTCCAATCTGGGAGATTTAATGTCTGCCTCTCTCGAGGGGTGCGTGCAACTCTCTTTACTCTTGGGTGATCGATTTAATCTACGAGCCTCTAGGCTAACTAAGACTGAAAACCAAATTGAAACTATATACTGGCAATATAGTCCCACTAAATAAAAACTAAGAGTAAATCAAAGGTAATTACTTTAATAAGAAAGAGAAAGCTAAAACATCATAACTTGATTGACTCATTCTCAGATCATCGCGATCGAGTACAAATGAGGATTAGTTAATCATGGTAAAAGGGAAAGAGAGGGTAAATAATAAAGGTGCATGAAAACTAAAGAGAGAGAGAAATAAAGAAGAGAACACTAACTAGAATTTTATAAAAAGCATAAAAGGATTATAACTAGGAATGGAGATTACAAGTGCATAAAAAGAAAGCTAACTACTGATATTACACTAATAAACAGAGATTAGATGTAAGTAAATTACAATGCATGAAAGTAAATCTAGAAATGGAGGTAGAGAGAGTGAAAAACATAAGATATAAACATAAAAACCTAGGAATGAAACTAGCAGCACCTCCCCTCTCCCCAAAACTTGGTCTGGAATGCTTGGAATGGCCTAGTATTTATAAGCAAAAATTCTGTCTGAGACACGCCCACTGTCACGCCCGGGGACGGCGTGTTAGGGGTCGTGTCGAGTACGGAGTTGACCTAGGGCATTAGATTCTAGCGGGAATGATGATTTCTTCTGTACGATGGTGGACACGCCCTGGGCCGTATAGGGGGGCATGCAAGCCACGTCTCGTCAAAATCATTGGTCAGAAATCTATAAGTCGTCAGAAAAAGCGCTACACGCCCCAGGTCCATGCCTGTATCGGGTGTGTGTCACATACCGGTTGACGTGCAGCGATGGAAAATCTTTAAATGCTGCAGCAGACTTCAGAATGAGATTTATATGCCCTAGGATACGCCCAGGTAGGGCGTGTCAGTGGGGCGTGCCAGCTATTTTTTCTTAGGATTTGGTTTCTGGAAGCAAGCTTCCTCGGGATCGGGTTACACGCCCTTTGACATGCCAAGGGAGGGCGTGTTAGGAGGGCGTGTCAGGTCATTTTTGGCAGAAAGCTGTGGAAACCTTCAAAAAGAGAAGAAAATATTAGTTATATTATTTACATAAAAAGAAACTAAAAGGAACCTAAAAATACAAAAAGAAAGAGATTTAAAACGAAAATAAATATATTTTTACCATAATAAATTAAGCTAAAATATGCATCATCAGTGAACACACCTCACTCACTGCCTTAAGTCTTAGTCATTTTCCTGCTTCTTCAGCATCTTAAGCATTGAGAGCATTGAGTGAGCACATCTCACTCAACGCCTTTTGCTTTAGCCAGATTTTCTGAATCATGGCGTTGAGAGTGTTGAGTGAGCATGCCTCACTTAACGCTTTCTGCCTTAGCCATTGTTTTCTACATCTTAGCGTTGGGAGAGTAAGCTCCACTTAACGCATTTTAACTTAGCCAAATTTCGGTTTCAAAAAACATAGGTTCTGACTGAATGATATACAGTCAATGCTTTATCATGTGGTGTTTAGTGAGGTTGTCTCACTCAATGCCTGCGGACTTTGTTAAATATCAACATAGATTTTGTGTGGCTTTGTCCGACTGAGCTTGTCTCACAACCTTCTATCATATGCGGTTGAGTGAGTTGTCCACACTGAATGCTTGTTGTCTTAGATGGATTTACCAGTCTATCTTCTTTGGCTTAGCCTGACTCACCGTTTTTTTGTTGTATAGCGTTGAGTGAGTGGACATCACTCAATGCCTGTGGACTTAATTACTTTCTCAGATAGCCAATCCTTTGGCTTTGACTGTATAGGCTCCTCTCAGTGCTCTAAGTCATCTGGCGATGAGTGAGTAAGCTTCACTCAATGCCTATGGACTTAGACAGATTTCTATCTATCCACATCTTAGGTAAGTGTTTACCTGACTTAGCCACTTAGGCTACCTATCCCATCATTGTTACTAGGACATCCTGCAATCACTAAACTTGAGCACAAGTTAGATCACCGCATGTGTATACTTTGTTTGTGTTGGGTATTATATCCACAATAAACTAGATTTGTGTGAAATCACCCTTGAACTAAGATGATTTAAATTTGTATTTGATACTATCTTTTTGCTGAGTGCTTGCAGGTCAATATTGCTAAGTGTAGACCAATGTTAGTTTATAATGAGTCACTAAACACTGGACCATAAAATATAATCCCTCGTTGTGTGATCCATGGTGTTGACTCATGTATAACCTCTCTATTGTGGTGCACTTCATTTTCAAGTACTAAAAATGTAAGAATGGAAGGGTTGCTGGTTTCCAATAAAGAATAAAAGAAATTTTTTCCAAAAATTTCCTAAGTCCATTTCTGGAGAAAGTGAATACTATTTCTCGAGAAGTCTAAGTCTATTTCTCGAGAAAGCATAGTTGTTCTCGAGAAACCATAAGACTTATCAGGATATTGTTTGAAAATACTCTAAGTCTTTTTATCAAGAAATGTCCTGAAGATTTCTCGAGAAGCCAAGTTTTTGTTCTCGAGAAATGCAATGCAGTTCTCGAGAAGTCGAAATAATTTTCTCGAGAAGCTAAGTCTTTTTCTCGAGAAATTAATTCTTTCTCGAGAAATCAAATCTTCAGTTCACAGAATTTTGCGCTAAGTCAATTTCTCGAGAAGCCATATTATTTTACGAGAAAGCAATTCATTTCTTGAGAAATCATTTTCTTCTCGAGAAATCCTTCTTAAACTCTAAAAATATGCTAAGTCACTTTCTCGAGAAATAATATTATTCTCGAGAAATCTGTAATTTTCTTCATAGAAATTTATTCAAGTCTTATCTCGAGAAGCCAAGTCATTTCTCAAGAAAGCTTTTCATTTCTCGAGAAATATAATGTAATCTTCCATTTCACGCTAGACCCTCGCACGTGTTTTTCAGTCAAGGGAGTTGACTCGAGGTCGGGGTGCACCAAACTCGACAAGTAAAATTCATCGGATATTGTCATGGATATTTGACGAATTTGTCGAGTATGGCTTGTGAAGTTGAGACCAATACTGTTCATCGAAAATCGGACGAATTCGTCAAGTATAAGGACTTAGAAATTATTCTGGAAAGTTGGCATTGAGTGGACTCAACGCCACTCAACGTGACATTGAGTGCATTAAGTGCACTCAATGCCATTAGACGAAACAGGTTGAGGCGTTGAGTGTATTCAACGCCACTCAACGCAGCATTGAGTGCGTTGAGTGCACTCAATGCAATTTTACTTAGAATATATCTCGGATAACTTGCGTCGAGTGCGTTGAGTGCACTAAATTCCATTAAGTTGAAAGGCATTGAGTGCGTTGAGTGCACTCGACGCCACTCAACGCATTTTACTTATATTATTCTAAGAGCTATGGCGTCGAGTGTATTTAGTGCACTCGATGCCACTCGACGATTCGTCGAGTAAAGATGGTGCACTCGACGATTTTTACTTGGAAAGTGTTCTGCTTACATATGGCGGTGTCGATGAATCTCGATGATTCGTTGAGTTCGAGTATAATACTCGACGAGTCGTCGAGTAAGGATTGCTTACTCGACGAATCTGACTTAGCAAATTTTCTGGCAAAGTCTATTTCCTATCACTTGGTCGGTCTGAATCAGATTTTCGGGAATTGCGCCAAATTGACTTAAATATGCCGCGTCCTCTCAACAAGACTCATTTTAAGTGATATTAGGCGGTCCAATGGAAGGCCGACACGTGGCAAAGCAGTTAACCCTAATTTCTCATTATAAAATGGGACTTGCGGAAAACCCTAGCCGTTTCTTTACTAGTTTAGCGAGCAATTGTCCTGGCCGAGCCCGACGAAACAGAGAAGCTGCCAGAGTCGATCTCTAGAAGAAAATCTTCTCCTTCTTTCTTCCCATAAAGGACAATACTAGCAAGGAAGAAGATGCCGCCAAGGAGAGTGACGAGATCCATGGCCAGAAATGCCGGAACTGAGGTGTGCTTCCTACACTCTCCCTTGGTGATATATCTTTAGTTATTCCTAGGAGAGATATCAACTCAAAGGAGTCTTGATTTGTGAGAAGATGATTTTTTATGAAAGGGCCATGGTAGCACTTGAGTCATAAAGATTAGACGTCTTTAACCTCTCCTTTCTTCTATGTGAGGATGGGGCTAGTTTCGTGAAGAGAAGTGGCCCTATGAGGGTGAATAAGGGAGGAGGATTTTTGGATATGATTTGGGAATATTGATTAGAGGAGTAAGACGAACCGATGTTGTTCGTCTCTTTTTAAGATGTGCCCAGAAATCTATTTTCTGCGCGCAGCGAACTTTGAGGCCATTTTCTGACATGATGCAGCTAGATCTGGGATTTGACTAAACACAAAAGTCATAGCCCTAGCAAATACCTTTCTAATAAGTGGTTACATGCCTTCACCGGATTCCTGTAGCCTCGGGAATCCCCGATCGAATTTGTTGTACAATAATCTTTCCTATACATATAGTTCTCCGGTTTGTGTCGAATCAGTTTTGGATTTAGTAGAGTGAGACTGTGGTACAATGATGTTAACATTTTGGTGAATTTAGTGTATAAGTAATTGTGATAAAATATAATTAATGGCATTCGTTGGATAGATCCTTAATAAATAAATGGTTGAAATGTGTGAACCAATAAGGACGTACTTGATAGTGGTTATACGATGAATAATGCTGAGGTTGGCTTGAAGCTTTTTGTAGATAGTTGGTAATGATTGCGATGAAAAAAATGGTTGTGGCATTTAGTTGATAGATCCATATTTGCACGAATGGTTTGAACATGGTGAAGAGATTGTATCCAGTCGATGTTAAAGTTAAGTGACCATAGTCTATATGTAATTATGATAACCAAATGGTTGATGAATAGGTGAAGTACCATTATGTTATTATGAAGGACATGTGGAAGGGTTGGATGTACAGTGTGTTTCCGCACTAAAACGACATGCTGATAAGGGACTCGGTGTAGAACCCTTGCGTGTTGTTGAGCACGAGATGTGATTAAATAAAGGGATTCGAATTGGAGCACTTATATCTGAAATTGCATGCGGTGTGAGTTGACGCGCGGTGTCATAATCCTGGGTTAAGGATAGTGTGGCAGGTCTACAGGCTCACCATTCGTCACATCGACGGGAGTTGACAGATAGACTTTGCACGGTTGGGCCTTGTTCCTTAGTGTTTACTTTCTGAGGTACCCTCCGTGCTAGTGGATGGTTTGCCTTTGTCCTTTGGAAATATGTTCACAATGGCACCTTCTGTGCCATGATTATAGGCCAGTTTTGGCTGTGTTCTTAGTGTACATCTACCCAAGACCCCTATGATCCGTAGTACGTAGGTGAGATCCGTTGTTGTGTTCTTAGCGTTAAGGTGTACGGAGGCCTAGGCTCGGTAGTGTGGATGCCAGCCTAGTAATGGAGAAGCCCGCTTTACTATCACCGTCTGGCAATGACGGATGAAGCTTGAGAGGTTAGCTACCTTCTCGAAAAGTGGGAATTACAAGTCCGTGTCGACATAGAAGTTGTTTGTGCATGATCATGGGTGAGTCATTGCATTGCATTCATATCATTACATATATCATATACACAAGATCCTAATCGTATAAGTTTGTATGGGCACTCCTATACGATTTGTTACTTTACTGTTTAGCCGATACTTAACTTATATGTCTGTATGAGCATTCATATAAGTTAAGTTACTTACTATCGTAGATTTATACTTATATACTATTGTTGATGGTAACACTGCTAAGTAGGTTGATATACCTAAGTGTTGTAGTTCCTTGATATACACTATTGTTGATTAATTCTTTACCACATGTTTATACTACTGATTATATATGTAAGACCCCCTTTTTTTCTTTTTAAAACCTCGGGGTCTTAGGGCCAGAACCGCCGCTTTGCGGTGACACCTTCACACCTAGGAGGGTCGTCACAACAAAACGCTGATCCTGCAGGCCAAATCTATCACAGAAAAAGTAGTAAGAGAGTAAATGAAACAAAAAACTCTAACATCGGTCCACAGATATATATATAATGAATAATCTCCACGAAGGGAGAATCCACAGTAATAATAATAAAAGAATTACTGAAAATGGGACTCACGCCCGATATATCAATATCCTCACTACATATCACTCATCACAAAAGCTAAACTAAAATAACTACTAACGATCGGGACTCACAGTCCCAGCTGTCTGAACTATGGTACTCGACTGTCCCATCTCCAAGCGTGCCGACCTCCAGGGCTGCTCCTCCATGCTGGGCTCTACGGTCCCATAAAATGATGTGGTTCGAAAACTATTAGTCTAAACGACTATGTACTATCATCCTATACCCCTTCCCCCATGGCTCCTAGGCACCGAGAGGGGAGAAGGAAAGGAGAGGTAGTGAGGGTGGAGAATGAACATGAATAAGGTGACGGCATTACTAATCGAACAGTCCTTTAAGTATATGTGGCAGTAATAAAATTATGAAAAATTGAACAAGAAATAAGTAGCCTTAACTTATACGTAAACACATAAGCTAATGGATCTTCTACAAGGCTCCTATCGTATAACAAGTCCCATACCAATTTATACGATAGGGTGTCGGTTTTTAAGCAAGCATTATTTATATATTCACAAAATAAACCTTAACTTATAAGCACGTTCACAAGAGCTTATAAACCAAGGGGTCGTTTGGCAGGGCCTATTATATATAAAGTCTCATATGAATTTATAAAATAGTTGTCGAGGGTTAAATGCAGTGGTTATGCTATGACATGCAAGTGTTCTATAATGTGAATCATGCAAGTGCAAAACACCCACTTGAATCTGTACACACAGAGCTTTAGTTCCCCCTTTTTGGAGCCTAACCTCCCAGGATACCTCCGTAGTGGCAAACGGAAGCGGTGGGTTTGGCCTCGCCCACCTCTAAACCGGTAATTGCACTGCCAGTCAGAACTATCATACGCCTCGATGATGGTTCACTAAGCGGAGCTCCTGCGTACTCTTTGCTGCTAGTCCACCGGTCTTAATTTGGCGAATTGCAAATCCACACTTGCCGAGTCAACGTATTGGTGTCGGTGCATCGACACTCAAATACCGAAGACCCACCACCATATAATTTATGCACATGCAACCTTGATGTATCAACCACTAAGCCAAAGCTCCCCTTACTAACTGAAAGTTATCTAGTGTCAACTAACTTCACCTATGGGGGGATAGGTGATTTGCAATATTTTGCGGAAAAAAAATAACTTGCACAAGAAAACAACCACAACACAGAAAAGCACAAAAGCAATTATAGTGGTTCCCCGATTTGGGTACGTCCACTCTCCCCCTTCGACCTATCTCCCAACAAGGGACGACTCGGTCACTTCACCAAACGGATTGAAATTCAATCCTCACACTATGGAAGGAACCTTTCCACCCGAAGGAGTCACTACTCCTCCACCATGGGTTGCACCCAACCCTAACAACTAGGAATCACTATTCCTTTACAACAACACAAAAATTAGAATGTACAAAAATACAAACTTCAAGTATGGAGAACCCGATGTCCCTCTTCATTGGTTGAAGCATTCTTGATGAAGACGAAGAGTCCACGACCGGAGCACTCTCTTGGAGAGGATCTTCCCGAGATCGGAGGCGGCAAATGATTGCAGCGGCGATGCTCTGTAGATCCAAATGACTTGACGAGTCAAGCAAGGTCTACCAACGATCTCAATCGTATCAATCGCCTAAATCAATTCGGAACGAAGATCTAACTTCGTTCAACAAATCAAGAGACAAGGGATATCGAGAGAGAAGCAGGAGACGCACTACTGGGCCTCGGTTCTGTCGTCAGGAGATCACTCAAGGTCAGCGATCTGCAGCGGCGACTACTTTGCGAGAGGCGACGACTTGCGAGCGGCGACGGCGACGGGAGGAAGTCCACGATCGGCTAGGTCACGCTCGGCGGCCATAATCCTTTCTCGTTTTCTTCGCTTGATTGATACCTTCGTAACTTAAAAATAGGCGAGTATATATACTGTAGATCATCCTTACAATACCGTTGTGGGCCCCACAAGAAGAAACCCTAAGCCCGGTCTAATCAGCGCCTGTTATCTTGGTTCGGTTCAGCGAGCAGATAAAAATCGCCTAAGGCAAATTCAGCGGGAATCATTGGTGTTCCGGTCGAAGTCGGCGGGAATCACTCATGATTATCGTCGAATTATCCTTGGTAGAAATTTAGCTGAAAAGCTTGCCATCCGGAGGGAATCGGCGAGAATCAAGACCATTCTCGACGAATCGGCGAGAATGCAAAGTTTTCTCGACGATTCGGCGAGAATCAGTTAATTATTCTCGTCGATTTTGACATAGCAGAATTCTTGAAGGCGTACTGTCAGCCGGATGCAGTCGGTGGGAATCGGTGAGTGATTCTCGACGATTCAACGAGAATCACTAGTGATTCCCGTCGAATCGGCGAGAACCACTTAGTGATTCCCGTCGAATTTTCCTTAGAAGATTTTTCTTCTTTCTTCCCATGACTTGGTCTTTGACCATCTTGCTCCTCTTCTGCTCTTGATCTATCTCAACCCTGTACTTCAAAATAAGTACACTCCAATAGAGAGAGCACACATGAGTCAACAAACTGATCTGCTCAACGAGGGATTATGTTGCGCAGACCCGTGTATATTAACTCACTGCACCCTGACATTGGTGTGTACTTAGCATAGAATAGCTGCAAGCACAATCTTGAAGAAATGTCGCCAAACACATTGTGAATTCATCTTAGCTTGACCGGAGGCTTCTTCAAATCCAGGTAATTGTTGATACAATACCCAACAATCTCCCCCTATTTGAATAAGCAAAAATCCTACTAGCTAAGATGAATTACACCAACCCAAGTAATATACATAACAAAATAAGAGAGATAAGACACAAAATATTAAAAGCATACAGAACAATACTTGAGTCAACATGAGATCATATATATATATATATATTCAAAAAATTGTTCATATATAAATACATGAAGAGATATACATGCATAAAGAAAATGACAAGCCAAAATCCCAAGGCTATTTCTCCTTAGCTAGATCATCCTTCAGTTGTTAAGCCAAGAACTTCTTGCTTTGTCTCTCAAGATACTCCTTCGGCTTCGGATAGTACCTGGGGGTAGGAGCTTTATGTTCCACAGTGTTAGTCATAAAAAATATATTTCGTTTAGCATCATATTCTTTTTGTAGCTCCTACTTATATTGACTATATACTTCCTTTCGATTAATCTCCCCCCACTGTTGTAGCATAAAAGTGTCCAATATAATACTCCTCGAGATAGGAATCCATCGTTCATTTCACACTTCACTCTCCTTCAATCTTACTTTCTTCTCAGTTGGAGTCTCTTTGGACGTCCCTTCTTGGAGTTTTCTTTTTCCTTTCGCTATGGCTTTCTGGTCAAACATGGCACAGCGTGCAGCTTTGGCAGCAGCCCTAGCAGCCTTCTTAGCATCAACTTCACTAAGATGAACCTCCTCAACACTTGCAACCTCATCAGCAACAGTGGTAACCTTATCAGGAGAAGGAACCGGAATTGGAATTTCTATACTGGATGCCTGCTGAATCAGCCAGTGACAACTATCAAAAACATACTTATTTGACTGTTTGAAGTTGTTGACCATGTTTTGTTCTAGCCCTGCCATCTTAGCTGTATATTCATTCTCCCCCTTTTTGGCTTCGAGGGCAATGGAGTTTGCATAGGAATGCAATGACTCATCCATATGTTTTGTAGTCTTAGTGAACTCAGTTAGAAGGGAAGTCTGATTTACGTTGAGAGTCACCATGTTGGCATCGAATAGCTTAATGTTGTCGGCCACAACATGTGCATTTTGGTTCACTACTTCTAGATAGCCTTTGTTCTTCTGGAGTCCTTGCATTAGAAGATTTACTGCAGTGCCGGCCTCTGCATACATGGCATCAAACTTCTGTTCCATCAGATCCAGTTTATGATTTATTTCCATAGCATTCTTAAGCATTAGCTCCTCAGATTATTTAATTCGTTTTAACACTTTGTTGTGAGATTGTTCAAAAGAAGTTTTTAGTTCATCCACTATACCTTGAATGATATTCACGGTGTAATTTTCCAGGCTAGGTCCTAGCGGATGAACTTGATGAATGGCCTAGTCATGCTCAGGGGGGATAGGACTCTAGGAGTCAGGATTTTCATCTGCAGATACACTGGTGGAGCTGGATAGATTCATAGTCTCTTGAGGGGAGAATGGGGCAGCCTCTGTCGTTTTTTCGATACTCATCATCCCCTATCAGGAGGTCTCCCCCTCAATTGTTGCACCATATACATCAGGAACTGCTACCTGAACCTATTCCACAGAGGGAAGATCAACATCAATTTCCCTCAAGTCCATCTCAGTTTCAGCTTGGTCATTGTTCACATCATCAGTGGCCTCATTCTTCACATCATCCTCATCAGCAGCATCATCCTCCATGTCATACTCCACTTCCTCCTCGTCAGCTTAATCGGTAGCGAGGGTATCAACTGCATCCTTTGCAATCTGGGTAATGTCAGTGACTGCATTTGCATGATTTGAACCTGAGACTTCCGCCCAAAGGGCATCAGAAGGAATGTGTAACGACTCATCCTCATTTCCTGCATGCAGCAAATCAGGAACGTCACTTGGGTAATCCAAGGGACTTCGGTATTCTGGAGCTTTGTTATCTTCATCATCATGGGATTCAGCCACACCTGCTTGACCAATCCTCCTTTCCCATCTATCAAACACACTGGAGTCCATTTTCTTCAAGTAGTGGAGAGGAACTCCCTTACTCATGTCAAACCTGTCTCCATCCATCTAATTGAGGTACAGGCTGATGATCCTCCCAAAGTTAGGGGTTCAAAGAGTATCTTTAATCTTCTCAAACAGTATGGCCCCCTAGTTGTATCTTTTTCTACATACTACGGCCACCGGGACTTTGAACATATCACCAGAGAAATGATCGTGGGAGCCCGGTTTGCAGATCAGGACCTTCCCAATAATATCAGATAGAAGTTTTACTTCCTCATTCATTTTCTTGCTCTTGATAGACTTAGTCCCTCGAGCGAGTCCATAGAACAGGAGAGTCCTGGCACGATAATCTTCCTCCAGGTACTCCTCTTGTTCAAAACTGTTGAGCTACAAATGTCGTGACAATTTTCCTGCAGACACCTTGATCGTAGACCAGCAATCTTACTCTTAATCACGGTATCCTCATGTCGTAGCTTAGTGGTTGCAAAGAATTTAAGCACTTCTTTATCCAGAATCTTGCATGGGTGCTCAAGTATAAAGGAGAGCCCGGCTTCTTCAAGCATCAGGATAATGTTCCTGAACTCATCAGAGGCATGGGAGAAGCTGGTCCTAACCACCTCACTCCCAGTGAGGAGCCCAACCGTGGTTCGAGGAGCCATTGCAAACCTAAACAAGTAACGTCCAAGGGACTACACCCTATCAGAATCTCTAGTTTAGGAGCTACACTAGACAAGTTACAAACAAGTTCGATCAAAGAGGAATGAACGTTACCCTAGTGCATAGCAGAGTGAGACCCTAGTTGGCTTGCGTCGTGACCGTCGGTGACCGGAATGGGAGTTCGACGGGAGAGGGAAAACAGACAGTCAGTCATCACGTTCCTTGCATCCAGAGGATGTCGTTGATGAGAGCACGGAACCGACTGAGGGAGGACTGCGGTGGAGTCGATGGAAGGCGAGGAGTGACGGAGAACATAAGACGACATAAGAAAGGGAGCAACTTTCGCACGACTGACGGATTCGGCGAGATTTCTGGGAAGTCGACGGGACTTTCGCGAGTTCTGGAAGGTGAGGAGTCAAACCGATGGTTACTCTATTTAAAGTAACCGAACTCTGGGGTAGCCGCTTTTTCCACTATAAAGGACATATTTCTACTTTCAGTGTTGATTTTGAATCTTTGCCCCCTTTTCATTTCTTGGTTAGAAAACCTAGGTCGAGTTGAATGAATGTTTACCTTAGAAATAAGTACTGGGTAATTCTAGGTGAGTCAAAAGTATAGAATTTTTGTTATAGCTCCTGGTACACGCTCCTTGATTTTCATCGGACTGATTGACACCCATTGTTATACATTATCACTTGGATATGTATATAAAAAAAATTCATCAGATTTCCAACTAGGGATCATTGAGGTATTAGCCTTCGTGTCCTATCATCAGGTGTGTGAACATATATATATATATACATTTACTTTAGAAAGAGAATTTACACATTCGTTTGGATATATATATATACAAGCATCTATGTAATGCGACTCAAGTTTCGAAACTGAATGCGCGTACCTGAGATCATTAAGTTGATCATTCAGATCCTCTATTTGAAGTACACCAGGTATCCAGTTGGAGTAGGCCATTGTTGTTAGCACTATCTCTTATCCCATATACTTGTTCCATATCATTCTTGGAACATCTCATGTCTAGGTCCCATAAAATTCCCGGGAACCTAGACTATCCTGCAAAAACAAATTACCTTACCTTAGGAACAAAATATGTATTGGGTCCTAGGTTCTTGTCAGCAAAAAATACCGAATGCCTTCCTACAAGATTCCTGTCAGGAAGGCTATTTCTAGCCAAAGGAGGTTGACATACCCTTGCCCATGCCCTTGGCACAGAAGGATTGTGCCAACAATCTATGGCAAAGTGACCCACTTTGGCACAACACCAACACTCATGAATGTTGTATCTCCTTTTCTGACCAGATCTACTGACTGAGTTAGTCATGATCTTAGGTCTGACAGGGGCAGAGCAGGTTCTTCTAATAGATTTACCCTTTCCACTGAGAAACGAGGGAGGGTGGATGGAGAACATGTGGTGAGTGTCATGAGGCCTGGGAGGTGGTGCCTTCTTTTCAGTTAGCACACATCTGGGGGCCCCATGGGTACTAGCTACATGTTTCCCAACCCCCTTTCCCTGTGTCTTAGGGTGGTGAGAGTTACTGTGAGATCTAGTTCCTGCAATCTCATAAAGTGTTGAGGCTGAGGCAGAGAATACAAAAGGTTCATGATGGGCAAAATGCATTTTCTCATGGGTAGCCATAACAGCACTTGCACTATGGGTACTTCCACAAGAGGGTTGATCATTCTTGCAGTGACCATAGTTGTTCTTATGGTCATACCTGAAGGCATGATTTGTGCCCTTCCTACTCGGTGTGGGGGGGTCTTAAAACAGTTTCCCCATTTCTCTACGATTTTATGTTTCGTGAGATCCACCCATTTTCTCCCTTTCTCTTAATAGCATCTACCTTGGAAAAGTTAGATACTATTCTCTTCTTGGTCTCTAGTGAAAACTCTAGATCCGAGATTTTTGAGTCCTTCACCTTGATGGATTCCAATTGGAGATCCATCATGGTCCTCAACTGAGCAATTTCCATAGCTTGTTTCTCCACAAGCAAGTTGCTCTTCTGAATGGCACTACGAAGGGAATCAAGAGTTTCAATCCTTTGATTGAAGTTATCCATCACCCTTGCATCACTTGATGGACAACCCTCTGAACTACTCCTGTCTTCAGGAGATTTAAGAGGAAAGGAGCATGATGAGGAAGATACCTGATCCTGACTGTGATGATCAGGGGTAGCGTTAAGATCTTCAGAGACTGATGTGTCAGCTTCATCAAAACTGCATTCCTCAATCTCTTCTTCAGTCTCAGATAGAGACATGGGAGCCATGATATTGAGAGATTGGTCTTGAATTTCATCTTCAGAGATGAGGACCCCCACATATGCTTCATCCTCTTGCTGGCATCCAGTCCTAGCCGTCTCCGTTCCCTCCATGAGGTCAGAGATAGTTTGCCACATAGACTTTGAAGTCCTACACTTATCCAATCTTGAACGAGATGATCCAGACTAGACGTCAGTGATGATCTGACGAATCAGCTTGTCCAGGTTGATAAGTGAAAGCTCAGTCTCAGACATCTCTTCGGGACTCATGGGGATTTGGAGATCTTTTTCAGATACGGAAGCCTTCATGGTAATGTAGGGACCCTCTTCCATAATGAATGATGCGCGAGGGTACATGGCCTCTAGATGAAACATAACTCTCATCTTCTAGAGGGGATAATACTCCGTTGTGCAAGCAGGGAGTCTCAGAGGAGAGACATCAGAGTATAGCTCCATGCATGAGTCTTGTCTTCTTCTTGACACTAGAACCGGGATCTTACTCAAGGTGTTAACCTTATTGACGAGTAACCTCCCTCTAGTATCACTTGAAAGTTATCTAGTGTCAACTAACTTCACCTATGGGGGGGATAGGTGATTTGCAGTCTTTGCGGAATAAAAAAAACCTGCACAAGAAAACAACCACAACACAGAAGAGCACAAAAGCAATTATAGTGGTTCCCTGATTTGGGTACGTCCACTCTCCCCCTTCGACCTATCTCCAAACAAGGGACGACTCGGTCACTTCACCAAACGGATTGAAATCCAATCCTCACACTATGGAATGAACCATTCCTCCCGAATGAGTCACTACTCCTCCACCACGGGTTGCACCCAACCCTAACAACTAGGAATCACTATTCCTTTACAACAAAACAAAAATTAGAATGTACAAAAATACAAACTTCAAGTATGGAGAACCCGATGTCCCTCTTTGTTCGTTGAAGCGTTCTTGATGAAGATGAAGAGTCCATGACCGGAGCACTCTCCTGGAGAGGATCTTCCCGAGATCGGCGGCAGCAAATCATTGCGGCGGCGATACTATGTAGATTCAAACATCTTGACGAGTCAAGCAAGGTCTACCAACGATCTCAATCAGATAAGTAGTCTAAATTGATTCGGAACGAAGATCTAACTTCGTTCAACAAATCAAGAGACAAGGGATCTCGAGAGAGAAGCGCGAGATGCAATACTGGGCCTCAGTTCTATCATAGGGAGATCACTCAAGATCAGCGATCTGCAGCGGCAACTACTTTGCGAGCGACGACGGCTTGCGAGCGGCGACGACGACGGGAGGAAGTCCACGATTGGCTAGGTCACGCTCGGCGGCCGTAATCATTTCTCATTTTCTTCGCTTGATTGATACCTTCGTAACTTCAAAATAGGCGAGTATATATACTGTAGATCATCCCTATAAGACCGTTTTGGGCCCCACAAGAAGAAACCCTAAGCACGGTCTAATCAGCGCCTGTTATCTTGGTTCGGTCCAGCGAGCAGATAAAAATCGCCAAAGGCAAATTCGTCGGGAATCATTCGTGATCCCCATTCAAGTCGGCGGAAATCACTCATGATTCTCGTCGAATTATCCTTGGTAGAAATTCAGCTGAAAAGCTTGCCATCCGGAGGGAATCGGCGAGAATCAAGACCATTCTCGGCGAATCGGCGAGAATACAAAGTCATTCTCGACGATTCGGCGAGAATCAGTTAATGATTCTCGTCGATTCAGACAAAGCAAAATTCTTGAAGGCGTACTGTCAGCCGGATGCAGTCGGTGGGAATCGTCGAGTGATTCTCGACGATTCGACGAAATCTCTAGAGATTCCCGTCGAATCGGCGAGAATCACTTAGTGATTTCCCGTCGAATTTTCCTTAGAAGATTTTTCTTCTTTCTTCCCATGACTTGGTCTTTGACACATCCTTTCTCCTATTCTGCTCTTGATCTATCTCAACCATGTACTTTAAAATATGTACACTCCAATAGAGAGAGCACATATGAGTCAATACACTTATCTGCTCAACGAGGGATTACATTGCGCAGACCCGTGTATATTAACCCACTGCACCCTGACATTGGTGTGTATTTAGCATAGAATAGCTGCAAGTACAATCTTGAATAAATATCGTCAAATACATTGTGAATTCATCTTAGCTTTACCGGAGGCTTCTTCAAATCAATGTAATTGTGGATACAATACCCAACACTAACCCGTCCATCTCAACCAACAACCGAGCCAAAGCACCCGGACTAACCTGTTTGTCACAACCACAAATAGAGCCAAAGCTCGTCGGGCCAACCTGTCCATCACCAAATAAACTGAGCCTACTTGCCGAGTGAGCCAACCTAACATCTGAAGACATCTAGGTGAGTGAAAGTGAATCCTAGTTATATTAGTTACTCTTGCCGTTTATTTTTCCTATAGTTTAGATTAGCCCAGGACTTCCCAAGGCATACCCCGTGAAGGGTTCTCGAGGGCACTGGGAACTACGATGGGCTGAAGTCCAAAGCTCCCTTTTGCAAGGAACTTACTATTATTGGTTAATACCTGATTCCCGATCCCTTTTAATATTACTCTGGATCTAACCCTTGTGTGTTGACTCTCTCTCTCTCTTTCTCCATAGGAAAGACGATCTTCATCGATCCGAGCACCACCTAGTCTTAGGCAACCCAACATTCTACTCATCCCAACTTCCAATGATATACTATAATTCACATCACAAAAATTAGTAAACTAACAATCTCATCTCCCCACGACCATTCCACATGTTATCATAATTTCCGCAGTTTACATAATGAAGACCACCTTATGCTGTATGATGTGGATGATAAGAGGTACTTTAAATCCTCATCCAAACACCCTAAGATAATTAATGGAGACCTATCATGACATTTATAGCCTAAATCCATAAACTTTGAATTTTTCCGTATTTATCAGACCTTTTATTTATTTTCCCTAAAAATCCAAATGCCCTAGTTTTGAATATGAAGTGGCATTTACAGTCATGCAAAATGCTTCACAAAATTTTGATAAATACTAGGCAGCTAATTGACAGTAAATTCAAGTCTCCCAATTTTTTTGCAATGGTTAGGCCTCTGATCAAAAATTTCAAATATAAACTTATAGTTAACAATTAAAGAAACAAGTGCTGCAATTATGCTTCTAAAAATTTAGAAAAATCAAGCATGACTAATATGCCCTAAAAACACTCCTGACTAAGTTTCCAAACTTTCCACTGAATAATGAAATCTAATTTTAATTTTTAGCAATCATCTTCTTTCATAAAGTAATGAAACAACTACTGAAAATATTCATTTAAAAATTATGATAAAATTTCTTCATGAGCATACTGACCTAAGTACCCTTTTGCAAAAGTTTCACAATTTTCCAACAATCATTGAGCTCTGAATCTTTTTTTGAACATAATTTCATATTTATAAGCTTGTGAAGTAAGTACTATAAATATACATCTAAAATTTTAATAAAATTCAGGTATGAGTATAATGACCTAAAACCATTTGCCAAATTTTCATAATTTTCCAAAGACAGTGAGACATAATAAACAAATGACTATCAAGGGCAAATCCATGTATTATAAAGGAGGGACTAAAATATTGTTCCAAAATTTATATAAAATTACCAGAGGCTCATATTAACCCTATAACTACACTACCCAAGTTTCACAACTTTTCATTAAGTTTTGATGGCCTATATTACATGTATAAGGGTTGTGCCTAATAGGGTTAGGGTTTTGATGGTTTAACTATCTCTAAATCCACTAATATTTTTACCAGAGGAATTTAGCTACCATAGGGTCCTCTCCACAAATTTAAGGTCCATACAGGGCATTTGACCCATGCCCTTCTCAAATTCCAAGGTCCCAACTAGCGTTTGAACTTGGCCTAGGGCAATTCTACCCTAACCACCCATAATCCGTATCACGGTGTTAAATGTCATGTCCAATTAGTGGCCCAATTTCAACATCTGTTGAGGTGAATTGGCCACCCAAACCCACAAGGTGCACTTTTGACCTAAATACACCTTTTGGCAAGGCTAGGGTTTGCTCATTTCATAACTAAATCATCTGTAAATCGATTGAAAATTTATACAGAGGCTCCCGATGACCATAAGGACAACTCACCAAAATTTGGGAGGATTTGGAGGTCTTTAGGTCTCCTAATTAATTTACCCTAGGATTATGAAATAATTTCCAAAACTATAGAAAAATTGTCTCCAAAAATTCTCATTTTTATACATAACCTAGATGTAGTTATGACTAACTCCCTGTCAAAATTTCAGATTATTTGGACTTGTGGTGAAGTGGGGGCGCACTATTTAAACCTCTAACTATCCCTAAGTATAGACCCCAAGAAAATGAATGTTGTGGTCAAGCCACTTACCCAAATTGGTTGAAATTAATTTTATATTAAAGTAAACTCATAGATCTACAATTTTCATGTTGACCATTCTCTTAGTACAAGCCTCTAGGTATTTTTAATAAATAAAAACATTAATACCAATTTCTGTGACAGAATCAAATGAAATAAAATTAAATAATTCCTAAGATTTAAATCAAGCGAACGAATCTTGGCGCAGAATCAGACGGCATCACGTCATCGTCTACCTCTAACTGATGTCCAGGATCATACAAACCTGGAGCAACTTCCCAACCAAATTCCCAGCCATCTGGCCACCTCCCTGGCCAGCCACCGCCACCACCACCTCCTTCGAGGTGGTGGCTATCGCCAGGCGGCGGCATATCCGCCGGAGGGTCCTTTTCGGGCGATCCCGACAAGAAGAATTTTCCCGAAATTGAAAGCTTGGATCGGGCTCAATTGAGTCTGATCTTCATTCTAGCTGAAACCTAAGATCTACCCACAGAGTAAGGAGAGGAGGAGAACCTTATTGGTGGTCTGGAGATGAGCCGATCTCCGGGTTGCCATGGTGGTGCTGTCGTCGGCCGGGTGTCTGCAACTACACAATGGTGCGCCTTGTCTTTTTCAGGTAAAATGTGTAAACGACTCCCCTGAGTCCAGTGAAGCTTTAAAATACCCAATGGAGAAGAGAAAGGGTGTGGGCTGAATGGCCATTAAAGTCATTCTCGACATGGGGTGGGGGTGAATCTGCTTGGGGTGGCCAGGAAATGGCTAAGAAACTCCTCCTCTCTCTCCAGAGGAGTTGAATCCAGCCATTAAAGGTGTCCCTTGCCTCCCTAAGTCATTAATGGCTTCTTCCTCCCTCTTTCTCTCTCCTCCATTAAGGGTGAGGTGGAGCTCTCTCTCTCTCTCTGAGTCACCAAGGCTGACTTGGTTAACCCTTTAGGCTATTTGCAGCCTACTAAATCATATCATCACATAATTAATAGTTGGTTAGCCCAAATGAAAGAGGGCTTGAGCTTGGGTTAGCCCATTTGGGCTAAGTTGACCTAAACTAGAGTAGGGTTGACCTTGGTCCTTTTGACCTTTTGGGTTGACCCCAATGGGTCCTTGGTGACCCATTGGCTTCCCCTAGGGTTTAGGTAGGGTTGGGTAGGGTTATATTTGAACTTGGGGGTCACTTGACCATTAGGAAGGACACTTTGACAATGTTAGGGCTAGATTTGACTTTGGTCAACATGACCATTTGGGTTGACACCAAGGCATCTCTGGTGACCCCTTGGCTTACCTTAAGGTCTAGGAAGGGTTGTGTAGGGTTAAATTTTCACCTTGAAGGTCACTTGCCCCTTAGTTAGGGAACTTTTACAACTTTAGGGCTAGGGTTGACTTGGGTCAACTCAGGCTCTAGAGTTGACCCCATTGGATCTTTGGTGACCCATTGACCCCACTTTAGGTCTAGGAAGACCTTTGTAGGGTTTGTTGGGCTTATTAGGGGCACATTGCCTTTAGTTAGGGCACCTAGCCCAATTTAGGCATATGATGGTGTTTGGTCAACTTGGCCACCATAGGTTGACTCCAATGGACCCTTAGGGATCTAATGGACCTTCTAATAGATTTCTGAGGTTATTTAGAAATCTTGGTGTCATGGTGAAGCCCTATGATCATCCCAACCTAGTGTTTGGGAACCAACTATTTGCAGACCATAGTGATCTCTCTACATTCCTATGTCCACTTGGTCTTCCTAGGGTTTTATCATGACCTAGTCATGACAAAACCACTCCTAGGGCTAGTTTGCCTGAGGGATGTTTCAATATATATATATAAAATATATATATATATATATCTATTATATATATATATTATTATAGCCTTGTTTCCTTTCTCTGCCCGGTTTCGAGGAGTCGTCGGGGAGTGGATGTAATAGCCACTTAGTCTTTTATGACTAACGGTTGCTACGTCTTCCTTTTTAGGAGGAAACCCCGTAGACAGAGCAGCAGCAGGTTATGCAGCAGGGCAGTCGGTCCAGGATGATAGGGCCTGAAGTGACGGTGCCATCGCTACCGTTTGTGACAGATGTGAGTCTATGTGAGATTCATATTGTAGCCTTTTTTGCATGTACCCTAATATTGAAAATCCTTTGGATGTTTCTTTTATTTGATGTACTTTCTTTTGAACTATTTTACTTATGTGTGGATTTGACTACTATTTTATATTCTTGGTTGGGTGCATGGATGATATGTTTAGCCGGCATGATAGGCGTCTTGTAGTACAGGTTAGCTGTGTGCTAACGCTACTGCAAGGAAGCTGTTCTGGGCATAAGACTCCCCTCATGTCGTGTTTTGTGTTCCGAGAGGGGGGTCTTATAAATGGTATCAGCTTGCTACGATCCTGAACTAAAGAAGTCATTGAATAATGGAGCCAACCCCGCTCGATTACTTAGTTTGGGGACAAACTAACTTAGCGGAAGCAGTGGTGTGCCCATATGTAATTCACACTTAGTATGTCCAATCTTAACCTTACGTTTAGCCATCCAGACAATTGGTTTGTGCCTTACGTGTAGATCCCAGCACAAGAAGAGCTAGTAGGGGGGAACTCCCGCCCCTTCCATACATACTCATTTCAACATAAGAGTTGGGACAGACCACGGCCATTACGGCTGGACACCTTTAGTTCTCAAAAGGCCCAAGTGCAGCAACATGCTCTGGGCTCAAACCGGTTGAACACATTTCGAGATCTCTCCCCTCCTGCCTACCTCAGGACAGAGTCGGTCGTGTGTATAGAGTAATTGCTCGATACAGTGCAGGAGCTGATGGAAAGAATCCGTTTTCCAGCAAGCATGGTCGTAACATTAGCAGTGTCTGTCCTAGAACTGCACGCCAAGAGGTGGTGGAGGTCCATCATGGGCTCCACCTTCCTGGGCCGCGTTTATATGGAGATTAGTTAGACGGAGTTCACTGGTGTCTTCTTGGAACTTTTCATCCTGTCGATAGAGTACCAGCGAGAGTTTCATTATCTGGCTAGATTTGCTGACTCCTATGAGTTGGATGAAAGAGGATACACTAAATTGTTCTATAAAGGCCCCCTGAGGTAATATCTTTTGTTTATAGCGGACTCCAGCTTATCAGAGATAATTGATATGGCTAAGAGGCTAGAGGCAGACCACTTGGGAAGTGGTAAGAGACCTGATGAGGGTGTGATAGAAGCCTGTCCTAGTAAAAGAAGAAGGCATGATAACATAGGTGGAAGAGGATACCAGAGAGGTGGCGGGCATTTCCACCGGAATTTTAGAATGGAGCACCTGGTCCACAGCCGCCAGCATTTCCTCCACCTCAATAGTCTCAACAGTTCCAACAACCCGAAAGGCGGCATGAGCGATTATGCTTCCAATTATTCAACCAACCGGGCCACATCCTATAACACCCCAAAAAGGAGTTGGAGAGAGAGAAGGTTTAATGTCGAGTGCAGGTCAATGAAGATCGTTGAGGAGAGGTCGATGAAGAACGACGAAGATTATCGAGGGAAGGTCGATGAAGATCGTGAAGGGGAGGTCGATGAAGATCGTCGAGGGGAGGTCGACGAAGAACGTCAAGGGGAGGTCGACGAAGATCGTCGAGCGGAGGTCGACAAAGATCGTCAATCAGAGGTCGACGAAGATCGTCGAGTAGAGGTCTACAAAGATCTTCGAGCGGAGGTCAACGAAGATCGTTGAGCGGAGGTCGATGAAGATCGTCGAGCGGAGGTCGACGAAGATCATTGAGGGGAGCTCGACGAAGATCATCGAACGGAGGTTTACGAAGATCATCGAGCGTAGATAGACGAAGATCGTCGAGCGGAGGTCGACGAAGATCGTCGAGCCGAGGTAAACGGAGATCGTCGAGCAGATCTTGACGAAGATCGTCGAGCGGATCTTGATGAATATCATCGAGCGGAGCTCCACGAAGATCATTGAGCGGAGCTCAACGATGATCGTCGAACGGAACTCCATGAAGATCGTCGAGCGGATCTCCACGAAGATCATCGAGCGGAGCTCTACGAAGATCATCGAGCAGAGCTCGATGAAGATTGTCGAGCGGAGCTCCAAGAAGATCGTCGAGCGGAGCTCCACGAAGATCGTCGAGCGGAGCTCCACGATGATCGATGAGCGGAGCTTTATGAAGATCGTCAAGCATATCTCCACGAAGATCATTGAGCGGAGCTCCACGAAGATCGTCCAGCGGAGCTCCATGAAGATCGTCGAGCGGAGTATTCGACTAATTGTCGAAAATTGAGGATATGGCCGAACGGTGTCTCGTGCCAAAGACTGGCGAGCGGCCAGAAGGCGGTGGTTGACTTTTCAGATCAAACCCGAGCCATTGCTTTATCTTGATGAGAAGAAATCTTATGGCTCGGATAGAACCTGAGGCCTTATGTATAGAGGAATGGGATTCCGGAAATAATTATTTCCTTTTCTCTCTTTCTCTTCCTTGCTTCCCGAGTTCTGGAGTAGAGAACTCTTTGCTAGTGCTAGGGTTTGAGTGGATTTATTGAGTTGATTGAGAAGATCTTGTGAATCAAGAGTCGAAGCTATAATTGTGAAGGAGAAAGTGATGTGATCGTTTCCATCCGCGTAGAAAAGCTGTCTTGGCTCCAAAGAGAACGTCAAGGGTAACAATCTTTCTCTTTGGACATGTGTAGTCCTTATTTTGGCATATTGATGGATTTCCCCCACCAATAGGTGGAATGTTGAGGGATTTCCCTTGGGTTGATTCTTGAAATCCCCAAAAAGGTCTGCATATAGATTAAAAAATGTGCAGTACGGAATAGGCATGCTATTTGAAGCCCATCTGGACAGGTTGGTTTGGATTGGTGATGTTTTATTTTGTGCACCGGAGAAGACTCCGCATATAAATGAGTATTTTGTGGAGTCGGTGGGTTGTGCATATGAAGTGGAGTAACAGGAAGTACTGAAATGGAGTTCCAGGAAAATACACTCAGAAGTGGTGTGTTATATGTTGGCACTATACGATGATGTAGGGTTTGGGTTTAGTTTGGGTGTAGAAAGAGAGCTTTTGTTGACCTCGCCGACCGATCGTGAGAAATGCTGGCATTGACTGCCACTTTGATTGTAAAGCCGGTCCTTCGGGGACGTTGTGGCTATTATGAGGTATGCACTCTTAAAGGCTGGTGAGTCGAACGGACAAGGGGAAGCCGACCCGCATCAGTCTAGACATTGAATTGGCGATTTGAGCAACGGGAAAGGGTTGAACTGTATCCGCGTTATGGTTGTCTAACCTGAGTGCCTAAGTTATTGGCTTCGTTAGGATCACATAATGAGAGTCTTGGGTTGTTCTCCATAAAGACTAAAGTCTCCGGTCGTTGGCCGTGGAGCATGAATGCTCAAAGTTTACCATTGGGTTTGAGACCTGAGAATGGTGGTGGGACCCTAGTTTTCCGGTACACCGATAATGTTCCCTGAGTGCACGGAGTGTCGGACCGTGTGGTCGACGTTTGTGATATATTGATTGTGCGTGAGTGCACATCTTATGATATATTTGCTTGTGAAAATGTTATGACTGCAAGGAAGGAATACCACTGTCCCGGGAAAGGGGTAGGGTCGTTATAAATGGGTCAGCTGAATGCTCACTGTTGTCTTATTTACCACTATTGCGATGGATTGTCCCCATGCAGGTGCTGGGGATCCGAGCGGAAAATAGTGGGTTGAAACCCTTGTTGTTGTTGCTACTATGCTTGCCCTCGAAGGCCTAATGAAGAAAAGTTTAATGATTTCATGTTTTCCCGACCTGCGTGTCGATGTTTGTAATCCAGACTTGTGAAAATAAACTGTAAGGACATAAGGCCATAAATTTTGTATAAAGAGACATTCCTGTGATGTTATATATAAATGGTTGTTTATATATTGTGGACATTTAAATGAGTTGAGTTCAAATAACCTTTAAGCTTCCGTTAGCATGCTCTGAGTTAGGATCCGAATAGTTTTTGGTATTAACCTATAGCCTTTCCGCCTGTTTGTGGTCTATGGTGCGGGGCCCCGACCAGACCCTTTATTATATTTCATTTAATGGATGGAGTCATTACAATTTGGTATCAACTCCTTTTGGTCTTCCTCCTTCGAATTCGTCATCAAACTCTTTTGTAGGGTGGCGAGCACATTTATGATCGACCCGTTATAACATAAATGAACTCAAGAATCTCCAATAAGAAATGCAAATACACCTATTTGAGGAACCTGCGTGTTCCTTCTATATTGTTGTTGCTTTTGTATAGTCGCAAAAGTGTGTCTTTTACATGTATAGGTGACTCTAAATGGTGTGGGTCAATCTGAGCCCCGGCATTCTGATGAGAGTGCGGCACCAGCTGAGGTTCCTACACCTCCTCCTTCTGCAGATACAGTATGTTTAGTTGTTAAGGCACTGTTTGCAATGATTCATGAACAGCCTACTTGGCAGGCGCAGCCTGCAATGGTGCAAGAACAGGTTGGTGTGAGTCCAGAACCTGTTGAGGTTGGTGTTGATCCTCGAGCAGCTGAACGATAGTTGAAGTAGTTTTTGAGATTCAATCCTCCAACGTTTACGGGTATGGGATTGATGAAGGCTCACATGTTTGACACCAAATAAATCTACGGACTAGCACGAATACTTCTCCACAATCCAAATCCTATATTCACACAATCGCTCTACTCGACACCACGTTAATTAATTCTATCAATTATAAGCTAGTGTATGGGTAGCAATATTGATTAGGAACGAATAGAGGCGACATGCCATTATTCTTTTCGGCTAAAAGGACCTACCCGGTCCGAACGAACGGTGTTGTACCAAAAGAGATCTACCAAATAAAATATCATTCGAAAAATGTAGATCTTTCCCTACAAAAGAAAACAAAGGTTCGCCAAACCTTTCTCGAAATTAAAGGAAATAAAGAGGGACAACAAAAGCAATTGAAAGATCACCAAGATATTATTTTTATTTCTATCAAAAATTCAACGCTAAAAACCTTCCACCACAGGAATAAATCTAGGAAGAGAAACACACAATTGGTAGAAAGGATTTGTTACCCTATCGGAATTGATGATTCCGATTTCTCTACTTGGAACATTCTTCAACGGCTCTGTCGGAGTCACGCCGGTTTGAGATAAACTTGTCCGCCTTCGTCGCGTCACGCTGGAGTTGGAATCCACAAAGAAAATCTATTCCTTGGCCGATTTCTTACAAGGAGGTGGGTTGAATGGTTGCTTTGTTAGAGGTCGGTTTTGGGAGAGGATGATGGGGGAAGGTGGTCGAGCAACTAAGATGGAGGGAGAACGAGAGGGCCGGCGGCCAAGAAAGGGAGAGAAGTGAGGAGGCCGAATTTTGCCAAGGGGGGAAGGAAAGATCTATAAAGATTTTAGGGGGAATTATTTTCTTATTCTTCTTCTCTCTAATCAATCCTTCATAACATAGCTATATATAGCCTACACCACTCAATCTCCCTCCATTGAAAATTCAAAATTCAAAATTCAAAATTCAAATTGAAATATGACGGTTATATGCACCCATCATAGCACATGAAATGAAATAATTAAAACAACACATGATGGTTATAAGCAACCATCATTACAGATGAAATGACAATTAAAACATGAAATAAATACTTAAAATAAAATTGCTAAAATAATAAGATTTTTAAAATATAAAATTAAAATTATTTAATTTATAATTATATATTTTAATATAATGACGGCGAACGTCGATCTCATCCTCGAGCTTGCGGCAGCGATCGTCCCAATCGATGAACTCTCTTAGACGGGGATCAAAGGCGGGCATGTCAGCAATGTCTCCATCAATCCTCCCCCGCTCAAAACTACTCATCACCGATGAGTTTGTCTGAAAGTACCGGTGTAGGAGAGCATCATCCAAAAGAACCATGTAGTAGCAAGCAACACCACTTGGCGAGGAGAGCACTTCATCTTCGAGTATCCTGTCATGCAAAAAGGTGGTCCTGGAGAACCTTGTAAAAGCATTAGGCAATAAAGGAAAACAAGTTTCAACATCAACATCCAATGTACCTCCAGTGAAGACCGATGAAGAGAGCGATCCAGACACAAGCTCACTACCCAACCCATTAGAAAACAAAGTGGACCCAAACAGACAGGCAGATAATTTAAGTGGTGGAGAAACATATAGCATTAAATTAGAAACATTAAAAATAGGGGTAATATCCAAATTAGTGGATAAATTCAAATGATATGTGTATTCTCCTAATCTCATTAATATCCGAAAAAGGTCCAGTTTGTCAACTCGCCAACTTTATATAGTGCCTGAAGGCAACCGTTTAGGGACGAGATGCACCACAACTAAATCACAAATAATATAGTGAGATGCTCTTTTATGTAAGCTAGCATGAATTTGATAAGATATAATTTGTATGGCTAGTGTTTCACTAATGTGCTTATATAAAATGTGATCATGATGAGCATAAATATGTGCAAGCTTATTTAATATATTCGGTGGAGGTAACGGAACTAAATAAGGTGGCACCAATGGAACTAAATAAGGTGGCACCAGCGGAACTACATCAGGTGGCACCAATAGTATGAGATCAGGTGGTACCAATGGAATGAAATCAGGTGGCACAATTGACGGCCACATCACTAATGTATACTTAGAGATTTGGTTATTCTTAGAAAGTCGAGAGGATATAGAGCTATCAAAAATGATATCATGGCGAAACACAAATTCCGTCAACGCACTAAAACTTGTACAACGAGACATGTCCAATGAAGGGGCCCGCAGGGCTGGCAAAATAAAACGACTCAGATCAAACATACCAAACTCGTGTCCTAAAGGGTCCACTAAATGATTCAACGGATATGGTGGGAGAGTAGGTAAAACTAAAACTGGGAGAGAGTTAAAATCATATTCAATTTCATGCAACGGAGTTAGCATTAGGGGACGCTCATCCGGGCCAACTTCAATAACGTCTTCCAAAAGTATAACTCTCTCACATGGAAATTTTTCCAACACATTAGACACGGCTTCCAATTCAGAATCAGTAAAGTCCTTAGAAATTGGCAAAATCAAACCCGACATAAATTTTAACTCAAAGTGAACTTTAGATAATGGAGATAACAATAAAAAACTATCGTTCGGGTTCATACCGCTAAAATCATCCAAACATAAACTTCTCATATAAGGTGAGTATTCCCAATCAGTTGGAACATCCTTTAAGTCCGGGTCATCAATAATAATATTGAAATCCTCACTCACAAGCTCCTTAGATAACTCAGGTATATTCTCAGTAGGTGTAATCGTAGGCTCTAACACGGCAGAGATCGTAGTTTTGAGAGGGCTCCCAATACTAGGGTTATCAGCCACAATACTAGTAGGGCTAGTAATAGGCAATGTACTACTCTCATAGATCAAACTATCATCATCATCCCAAACATCATCTTCTAGATCACTAGGGATTCCCTCAGACTCAGACGCATCAGAATCGTCGGGCACTAATGAACATGTCAGAATACTCTCACCTACGAGGTCATCCTCAAAATCCAGAGATAGTATATCGATATCAGCATCTTCAAGGGTATTAGTCACTATCTCTAGGGGCTTAGATTTCGAGGCTAACGAAGGAAAAACCCTAGTGGTAATATCTATCGAGTCCACAGCAAAAAACCTATTAGGAGAGGTTTCTCTAATGAGGGGTGGTGGTCCTAATACGGCCTTTCCGATCTGACATGAGTGAGCTTTATTTCTAGGAATGTTGTGCTTCTCAATTTCTACTGCCGTAATAAAAGTGGTGTCTAGATCGATGTGAAAATAATGCAGTAATTAAACTTGGATGTAGGGGTTTAACCCCTTACGAAACCTAGAGAGGGTGATCTCTGGCAACTCCTTCACACCACTTCTAACCATTGTATCCTTAAAAGGACGAATATAATCCGAGACTAACTTATTCCCTTGTTTAAGGTTAGTCAAATCATTAGTTATCTATCGCTTGGTCTGGGCGTTTGGTTTATAATCATTCTTAATGGTAGGTATGGATCTAGTGCCAAAACTATACTCACTCATAGGCTTGGTGTTAGCAGGGCGAAGGTAGGCATGATCAAATTCATCCGAGAGTAGGCTATGGATGTGCGGCCAAGCGTAACGATAGCTGTTTACATGACACTCTTCATTTTTCTAAAACAATTGGCCTTGACCTACTAATGGCTCTCGGGAAAAGCTAACCTTTTTATGGTCATCGCATAAGTGACTATTAAAATAATGCTCTAATCCCTTCAGCCAATCTCTAAAAATTTGGAGACATCCTAAACCGTCATAATTAGGAAAAATGTGGTCTGCCCTAGGGGTGTGTTTAGTCATATCCTTAGCATACAAATAGTCTAACCAGGCAGCATATACGTCATATGCCATTTTAGTGAGAACCGGAGAGAAAATTCACCCGGAACTGGTGCACAAGTAATGAGAAATGAACTGGTCCTATTTAATTTTAAAAGATGGAATTGTTCCATTTAATAACTACGGCGATAAAAGATTTTTTTTAATTTGCTTGCAGGAAATAATATGAAAATTATTAAATAATTTTTTTTTTGGCTAAAAAAATAAAAATATAGGCCGCTATTTGCAGACCAAAATAAAAATTTTATAATGATTTAATAAAAATAATGACTAAATGAAATAATTTTTTTTTGAATTTCTTACTAAGAAAATGATGGAGAATTTCCAGAATTTTATTTTTTAAAATTTGAGAAAAATTTAAAATTATAGGCCGCTATTTGCATACCAAAAATTTAAAAATTGATTTATATATTGTGCAATGAAACGTGGAAAGTGCGTGTCGGTGTTCAAAGCAAAAGGGGGAGTGGGATAATTAGGAAATTGACGTGAACCTCCCTCCGATAGCAAATTGATGCAGGCTCACACGTTTGACACCAAATAGATCTACGGACTAGCATGAATACTTCTCCACATTCCAAATCCTATATTCGCACAGTCGCTTTACGCAACACCACGTTAATTAATTCTATCAATTATATTCTAGCGTACGGGTAGACAAACTAATAAGGATCGAATAGAGGCGATAAGCCAATATTCTTTCCGGCCAAAAGGACCTACCTAGTCCGAACGAGCGGTATTGTACCAAAAGAGAGCTACCAAATAAAATACGATTCTGAAAAGGTTGATCTCTCCCAACAAAAGAAAACGAAGGTTCACCAAACCTTTATCGAAATTAAAGATAATTAAGAGGGACAACAAAAGCAATTGAAAGATCACCACAATATAATTTTTATTGCTATCAAAAATTCAATGATAAGAACGTTCCACCACAGGAATTAATCAAGGAAGAGAAACAAACAATCGGTAGAAATGATTCGTTACCCTATCGGAATGGATGATTCTGATTCCTCTACTTGGATCATTCTTCAATGGCTCCGCCAGAGTCATGCCGGTTGGAGAGAAACTTGTCTGTCTTCGTCGCGTCATGCCAGAGTTAGAATCCTCAAAGGAAATCTTTGCCTTGGATGATTTCTTCAAGGAGGTGGGTTGAATGGTTGCTTTGTTGGTGGTTGGTTTTGGGAGATGATGATGCGGGAAGGTGGCCGAGCCACTAAGATGGGGGAGATAGAGAGGGCCGGCGGCCAAGAGAGGGAGAGGAGGGAGGAGGCTGAATTTGGCAAAGGGGGGAAGGAAAGATCTCAAAAGATTTTAGGGGGGATTATTTTCTAAATCTTCTTCTCTCTAATCAATCCTTCATAACATGGCTATATATAGCATACACCACTCAATCTCCCTCCATTGAAAATTCAAAATTCAAAATTCAAAATTAAAATTGAAAATATGATGGTTATATGCACCCATCATAACACATGAAATGAAATAATTAAAACAACACATGATGGTTATAAGCACCCATCATTACACATGAAATGAAAATTAAAACATTAAATAAATACTTAAAATAAAATTGCTAAAATAATAAAATTATTAAATATATATAATTATAATTATTTAATTTATTATTATATATTTCAATAAAATGGCGGCGGACGTCGATCCCATCCTCGAGCTTGCAGCAGTAATCGTCCCAATCGACAAACTCTCTCAGACGGGGATCAATGGCGGGCGTGTCAGCAACGTCTCCATCAGGGATCCCCAACGCAGGCAGAGGATTTGTTATCACGCGTCAAGAAAATATTGACGGTTATAAGGATGGAGGAAGAACAAAAAGTCACCTTAGACACCTTCTTGTTGGAAGGAAAAGCCTGGCTATGGTGGGATGAGATAGAGTTGCACCACTTAGTGGGCAGACAACTAAAGAAGTCTTGATCAAGTAGTTTTTGAGACTGTTCATGGCAAAGCATGTGCCATCAGCTCAGCGTATAGCCATAGAAAATGAATTCCACAGTCTAACTCAGGGAGAAAGTAGTGTTGACACCTACTTACATGAGTTTACCAGGTTGGGATGTTATGCGGGATCTATCTTTGCTGACGAAGGGCATAAAACAATAGGTTCTATGAAGGATTACGGGAGGAGCTGAGATTACTGCTCTCGAGTTCAGTGACCTGGGGTTTAAAGCGTTGGTTGATACGGCTCTTGCGTAAGAGAAGGATATGAAGTGTGTACAAGTAAAGATAGTCTTGGCTATGACAAAGCCTAAGTTCAAAGTGTCGTACCCAGGAAAAAAAACTATAGAAGGAAATTGGGTAAGAGATCCAAGTCTTCTAAACAGCCTCCCTCGAGTGTTGCATCTAGAGCAACTTCTAGGCAAGACCCTCGTGTTTGTTATACTTGTTGTAAGGTGGGTCATCTAGCCCATGAAAATTGGGTTGGTCCACCAAAGGTTGAAAAGAAGACATGAGCGACATATGCTAATAAGGGAAAGGCAGTGGTGGAGTCCTCTACATTCCAAGTGAAACCCTGAGTGTATAATCTTGGCCAATAGGAGGCCATAAAGCAAAGTGACGTCGTCACAGGTATGCGTTAAGATACTTTGCTATTACTTTTGATACTTCATACCTTGTATATAGATTGTGTATGATATGTTTGTCTTAGGCTTTGTCCTAATTCGGGACTATCTGGAGAGAGCACTGTTTGATACGGGTGCTTCACATTCATTTCTATCTGTGGACTTCGAGTCACGGATCGGAGTGCCGATTCGTATGACAGCAGATAGTGTGAAGGTGTTGTTACTAAATGGATGTGTGATGCATTTGGAAAAGTCTTGCTATGTGGAGGTACAAATAGGAAGTCGGTATTTAGGATTGGACGCATATGTGCTGTCGATATCGGAATTTGATGTGATCTTGGGTATGGACTTGCTCTCGGAGCAGCATGCCTTTATTGATTGCAATTCAAAGGAGATTACACTGGGACATAATTCTGAGTTTGAGACTAAATTCACCTGTATGTTGATGGTTAAAACTCCTAAGTTTGTTATTAATGAAATGAAAGTGGAGGTGGTTTTATTTATTTTATAAAAAAGGCGGGGTTTTATTTTGTTTTAAACCGAGTTTTAATGAAAGGGAGGCAAGTACACCTATCACGTGTAGTACATGATATTCCGGTGTGGAATATCGGGGTCGTATTGTTCTCGGGGTCTGCTTAGCTATTTCTACTCTTTCCCTGAAATACCTAATATTTTACCGATAATATTTTAGGTTTTGTTATAAAAATGAAAATGGCAAAAAAAACATAAAAAGTACATAATAATAAAGCATAATAATAAAAAGCATGAAATAAATGCAGCAAGAAATTAATAAAGTGCAGAAGGCCGATGAAGAACGTAGCGTGACGATACAAAAAGAGAAATGAACTAAAATGAACTTTTAATAAAAAGAGATCCTAAATTTCAAATTAATTAAGGCGGAGACTTGGTCGTGGAGGTTCCACAAAAATGAGCACACCTATGTCAAGGTAATATCACTCACCTAAACGCTAAGACTATTCGACCGATCGCTAGACCACCGAAGGATTCCTCTTTACGCCCGCATTACGCTAAGAACCCCGTTATTGGGTGGGGAGCCCAATCCGGTAGAGTTGCGCGCCTCTTCTCTCGAGGGTAAGTGCGGAACTCTCTTTAACCAAGGGTAATCGGTCCATACGCACGTCCTCTCAGCGTTGCGTATGGATAACAGAAATAGAGCCCGCACATCGATTATGCGGTCCTACGCGTCGTTAACCCGGGGCAAACCTTAAGAAATTTAATTAAACAGAAAAACAGGACCTTTAATTATTTAAAGCTACTTTATCTGTCCCAATGCTCTTCGATATTGAGGGATAAGAGCGGTTAGCCACTCATCGGAATGGGGACACTTACGCTATAAAGCGATAAAATAAAGTTGTAAAGAATGCAGTAAAGAAAGCAGTAAAGGAAAGCAAAAAATTACGACTTCCGGCTCAAGCGAGTGGGCGGGAGAAGAAAGCAGTAAATGCGAATCCCTGCTCAAATGAGTGGGCGGGGGTAAATTTTTCTCATACACACACGCACTTTACTTGAAAGTAATACACACCCACGCGCACAAAGTTTTCCTACTAAAGTGAGTAGGAAGAAAAATGAAAGCAATAAAAAGACAAGTCCCACTCAAACGAGTGGGCAGGAAAAGAAAGCAAAGCGCTATTTAACTCTTAACGAGTAGGCGGAAATAAATGCGCACACGCACACACACGTACAAAAATTGAAAGAAAGCTATAAAATCTAACTCATACACGCACGCACACTTGCAAAAATAAGAAAAAGCAAAGTGAGCAGAAAATTAAAACAACCGCATTTCTACCTCTAGAATGCAGTAGAAATGCATAAAAAGACAATAAAAATTAAACGGAACGAAAAGTTTTGCAAATAAACGCAAAATTGAAGTTGACGAAAAATTAAAACGACTATATTTTCATTCTTATATTTTTATAAAAGCTCCTAAAAAGTTAAAATAAAACTAAAAAGACGAAAAGTTTTACATTCCTAAAGAGCCTAAGTTAACTAAAATAAAAATAACACTTTTTTAAAACACTTTTATAAAGCCTTAAGAATGAAAATGAAGCTAAAAAGAGAAATCTAAGGCTAAACTGGTGCAGAGTATGAAAATAAAATTGACATTACAACGACGTAATGGCTAGAAATGCGGAAACTTTCCTAAGCTTAGCTAAGTTATGAAAGCTTTAAATGAAGAAAACATAAAAAGAACAAAAAAGGGAACGAAAAATCACTTAAGTTAGGGCGCTTAATTGAATTCCAAGTCATGCGAAGAGAGAAAAAACTAACATTTTATTTAATAAAAAGCTATTACATGATAAGCTAAAACAAACAACCTAATACAAACTAAGAGAGCGGGGGGGGGGGGGGGGGTTAAAATTCCCTTACATAACATTTGGAATTCACTTGGACAGCACCTCCCCTAAGCAAAGTGGTCAAAAAATGGACAAGAAAAGCTTTCTGAAAGCATTTATTTATAGACAAATTTTCGGGCTTGACACGCCCTAGGTCACGGGCGTGATAGGGGGCGTGTCAGTCAGAGCCGTGTTTGACTTGGCGAATTCTGGCGAGCTGGCTCGATCTGGAAGGTTCGGGAAGTGACATGTGTCTATCACGGGAATGACAGGTTTCAGACACGGGCGTGACGGGGGGCGTGACTGGGACAGCTTGCAGTTCTGATATCGGCAGCATCGAGTGTTGAAAAAGCATTGAGTGTCGACATCGATACGGGCGTGATGGGGGGCATGAATTGCTGGTTTCGGGTGTTAAACAGTAAAATCGTTGAGTGGCTTCTGTCTTGATGGCGTTGAGTGTCGACACGGGCATGTCGAGCCGGATGACACGGGCGTGTCAGGTCAATTTTTACCATTTTCTGAAATTTTCAGAAAAACATAAAAAGCTAAGTTAGAAAATATTTACAAAAAAGGAAGTATATTATTAAATAAAACAAACTAAAAATAACAAAACTAAACAAAAAAGACTTAAATAAAATAAAAAAATATAGGTATATTTACAACTCATCATATACGAGGAGCGAGAAAGATTTTGATGTCTCTTCTCCAAGTCATCAAAGCTATTCGGAAAGGCATTAAGTTGTTCTTCACTCTTATTCAGGCTATTGAGCCAAAAGCCAGTGTGACTGATGTTTCGTTTATTTCAGAGTTTGCTGATGTGTTTCCGAAGGAGCTTCCGAGGTTACCACCATAGCAGGAGATTGATTTCTGAATTAAGTTGGAGCCAGGTGCAAAACCTGTGACCCGCTCTCCATATCGTGTAGCGCCAAAGGAAATGTCTGAACTGAAAATTCAACTACAAGAGTTGCTGGAACAGGGATATATAAGCCCAAGTATGTCACCTTGGAGCGCACATGTTCTCATTGTGAAAAAGAAGGATGGTAGTTTGCGGTTATGCATCGACTATTGTGAATTGATCAAGCTGCCAGAGAAAAATAAGTATCTGATTCCACAGATATATGACTTTTTTGATCAGCTAGTGGGATAAACCGTCTATTATAAACTAGACTTAAAATCTGGTTACTACCAGTTGAGGATTCGGGAGGGTGACATTCCTAAGACAATGTTTAGAACACGCTACGGTCATTACGAGTTCACTATAATGTCATTTGGGTTATGTAATGCAATATCAGTGTTCATGGATCTAATGCACCAAACAATCTGAGAGTACATAGACTTATTTGTGATCGTCTTTTTGACAACATATTAGTGTACTATTAGTCTGAAGAATACCATGCGAACAATTTACCGATGGTGTTGCACAGCCTAAGGCGAAACAAACTCTACTCCAAGTTATCAAAGTGTGAGTTTTAGCAGTCGTTAGTGGCTTTTCATTGCCATATGGTGAGTGGACAGGGCATTACGGTGGATCTGTCAAGGATAAGAGCCATTCGGGAGTGGACGATGTTGTATTCTGATGACAAAGTCAGGAGTTTCCTTGGATTGGTGGGCTACTACTAACATTTCGTAGAAAACTTCTCACAGATCGCTTTACCTCTTACCACATTAATGAGGAAGGATCAAAAGTTCGTCTGGATGCCGGAGTGCGCGCGAGCTTTTGAAGAGATGAAAAGTCGCTTCACCACGACGCCAATCTTGACATTGCCATGTGGTTCGGATGACTTTGAAATCTATAGTGATACATCAGGGAGCGGCTAAGGCTACGTTATTCTTTAGTTTTGGAAAGTGATAGCTTATGGATCATGTTAGTTGAAAGTACATGAGCGGAACTATCTCGTCCACGACTTTGAGTTGGCGGTGATGATTTTTGCACTTAAACTGCGGCGTCACTATTTATATGACGTGAAACTAGATATATTCACGTACCATAAGAGCCTGAAGTACTTTTTGGATCAGAAGGATCTCAATATGCGACAACGAAGGTGGATGGCGTTCCTCGGGGACTATACCTTTGATTTTCATTACACTCCTGGGAAGGGAAACGTTGTCGCAGATGCCTTGAGTCGTAAGACTCCGACAAGGGCAAATTGGTTACAAATGCATGATGAGCTCCTGATCCAGGAGCTGGAAGCATTTGAGATTTCTTGAGTTGACAAGAATTCCACCGCAAGTGCGTACCTAAAGTGGACGGATGTACAATATGACCTTGCAGACAGGGTTCAGCGAGCAACGGAACTTGATGAAAGTTTGCAACGGTATGTAGTGGATGAGTCAAATGGCCAATTCTCCTCGGATGACGGCCTTTTGCGAAAAATGGTCATTTGTGCATCCCTAATATGGGTAAGCTAAGAGTTCAATTTATGTATGAAGCACATTTCAGAAAATATTCAATTTACCCACGGAGCACAGAAATGTACAAAGACATGAAAAAGCTATTCTGGTGGCCGGGTTTAAAGAAAGACATTGCACACTATGTGGCTAAATGTCAGACCTGTGCCTTAGTGAAAGCTGAATGCCAGAAGCTTGGAGGTTTCTTAAAGTCACTACCTATTCCAGAATGGAAGTTTGATGATATTTCAATGGATTTAGTGCACAGTTTGCAGAGATCTCAATGTGGTAACGATTCGATTTGGGTGATTGTACACTAGTTGAATAAAGTGGATCACTTCATTTCGAACAAGAGGGACGATTCAGCGGAAGTCTTGGCTAAGCTTTATGTTGAGCAAATAGTACGATTGCAAGAAGTGCCGCGTAGCATCGTAAGTGATCGAGACGGGCGCTTCACCTCGAATGATGGAGGCTAATCCATCAGTTGTTGGGGACAAAATTAACATTTAGTACGACCTTTTATCCCCAAACGGATTGCCAAAATATGAGTACCAACAGAACGACGGAGGGCATACTCTGAATGTACGCCTTTGATTTTGGGAAAGGATGAGAAGATCATCTCTATATGGTTTAGTTCGCCAACAATAATAGCTATCAAGCTAGCATAAATATGGCACCGTTTGAAGCTTTATACTGTAAGAAGTGTTGTACACTGTTAGTGTTGAAACCAAAAACTTGATCTCTATGGAGTTCGAGATCTGAAAAGAGGGGTGACCTGACACCTAGTATACTCGGGGGAACATCACAAACCAAAGGCTTGGTAAACTAGGAACAGACCCTCGGCTCTAGCGTGGAGATCCCACCACACACCCAGAAGGTCACAAGAGCACTTCTCCTCCCTCACCAATGGCTGAGCTAGGTATCTTGGAGAGCTCTCAAACTCTACCAAGAAGAAGAAACTAAGGGAGGAGGAAGACAAAAAACTCATCCCTTCAAAGGTACCCAAGGGGGTCTATTTATAGTTTTCCAAGCCTGGGGACCGAAATGTCCAAAATACCCCTAAGGCAAAAAGGCCTCGAGCCAATAGAAAAACTCCACACCGGGGGGAGAGACGTAATTCCCCCCCCCCCCCACCCCCAGGGCAAAACGATAAAAGAACGGCCCAAAGAGGTCCAAATGCAGGACAAGGCCAAGCCATACCCCCACCTCCCCAGGCACTCGAGACGAGTGGGCTAACCGCGCGGGCAAGACCCTGGCCACCGGCCGGTCTCACCCCGCGAGCTCAAAGCCCGGGCAAGACCCTGGCCGCTGGCCGGTTTCGCCCCGCAAGCTCAGCGCGTGGGAGATACCCTTGCCACCGGCCGGTCTTGCCCCGCGAGCTCACCGCGCGGGCGATACCGTGCCCGTCGGCCGGTCTCGCCCCGTTGGCTCACCGTGCGGGCGAGACCCTGGATGCCGGCCGGTCTCGCCCCGCAAGCTCACCGCGCGGGCGAGACCCTGGACGCCGCCGGTCTCGCCCCGCGAGCTCACGGCGCGGGCGAGACCCTGGCCGCTGGCCGGTCTCGCCCCGCGAACTAACCGTGCAGGGCGAGAGCCTAGCCGCAGGCCACTCTTGCCCCCGCGAGCTAACTGTGCGAGGCGAGAGCCTTGCCGCAGGACGCTCTCGCCCCCGCGAGCTGACCACCCGGCCAGTCTCGCCCTACCCAGGGCTAAGGTACAGTGGGAAGTATCCTGGCCTCCATCCGATCCTACTACTCCTACCTCGCACCTATCGAGCCGGGGGCTGGTGTGGGTTAACTCGAAGCACCCACTCCCGAAAAGGGCCAAAGGGGGAGGTAGATTTATCCTCCCCCTATTAGTATATTACAAGGGTTAGGACAAAATTGGCCACCAAGAGTGCAAAATCTCTCAAAAGCTTAAAAACTTATAGTTGGTCCTGCGCCTGCCGGGAGGGCCCTACTCTGCAAATTCGGGGTTGTACACAATACCCGCTCTTTTCGTGGTTTGCACAAGCTCGTAAATATACATCCAACCCAACTTATTCGCTGAGTCGCCTCTTCTCTCGGTTTGAAAGATTATAAGGTCTCTCCGAGGGGTCAACCTGTCATGCAACCTAATGGGAGCCTGGGTGACGAGATAGCCTCGGGATGAAAACACTAAGCCCCCCGAGGGGTCAACCTGTCATGCCAGCTAATGGGAGCCTGGGTGACAAGGCAGCCTCGCGGTGAAAACACTTAGACTCCCAAAGGGTCAACCAGTCTTGCCAGCTAATTGGAGCCTGGGCGACGAGACAACCTCAGGGTGAAAACACTTAGCCTCATGATGGGTCAACCTATCATGCAAGCTAATGGGAGCCTGGGTGACGAGACAGCCTCGGGGTGAAAACACTTAGCCTCCCAAGGGGTCAACCTATCATGCCAGCTAATGGGAGCCATGATGACGAGACAGCCTCGGGGTGGAAATACTTAACCTACCGAGGGGTCAACCTATCATGCCAGCTAATGGTAGCTTGGGTGACGAGATAGCCTCGGGGTAAAAATACTTAGCCTCCTGGGGGGTCAACCTTTCATGCCATCTAATGGGAGCCTGGGTGACGAGATAGCCTCGGGGTGAAAACACTTAGCCTCCCGAGGGGTCAACCTATCATGCCAGCTAATGGGTGCCAGGATGACAAGACAGCCTCGGGTGGGAACTAGGCATGTCACCTGAACTTTACCTAAATCCAACATCCTCCAAAGGGGAAAACATGATGGGTTACATGACCCCTCTGACTCAACTGATTGGGGGCTGAACTCATTACAACATAAGAAAAAAATATAAGACTCTGCCGAGGCGTGGCTTCTTCAGGGGGTCTTGGGATAATGGTCATCATCCTTCCCCTCGGATATCTCCATCTTGCTCAGGCTCTCCATGATCTTCTTCATCTCCTCTGCCTTCGCCAAACAAGAGATGGTGTTGACGGCTGTGACATAACATTGTCTTGCAATCTTGGAGTATCCCTTGAATCTAACCTGGATCCCCCCTCGAGCTGAACTTGAGGCATTGGTGGAAAGAAGATGGCACGCAATGGAAGGCGCGGATGAGGGGCATTCCGAAGATGGCATCTTAGCTGCTCGAAGCATCAACTATAACGAACCAGCAGTTTCTTGAAGTCCCTCCCAATTTTACATGGATTCCTACTACACCTTCAACCTCTTTCCTCTCCCCTGAAAATCCGAACAGGGGTCTGTTTGAGGCCAACACCCTCCTAGGCTCCACCTGTGACATCCTATTTCCAATTAGACCCCTTGAAGTGGTTTTGTCATAACATAACGCTAGGAAACCCAGGAATTGAAGTTTATCGACCAAGATTTCGAGTCAAGGGGTGGTCATGCCCGTGACCGCCCCGTCACGGCCGTGACCTAGGGCGTGACCCCTTCGACGATCGTCGACCTCAAAAAGACGATTGGCGAGCTCAGAAATTTCAACGTGGTCCTGGAACGACCGTAACCGATGTGTCACGCCCGTGACATTTGAATGGCGTTGAGTGAGCTGAGCTAACTCAACGCCGTAGTCTGGATGGCGTTGAGTGAGCTTAGCTCACTCAACGCCTTAAGCTAGATGGCGTTGAGTGCATAGACTGCTCTCAACGCCATCTGGTGTTGTCTGGATGGTGTTGAGTGAGTTGAGCTCACTCAACGCTGTAGACTGGATGGCGTTGAGTGAGCTTAGCTCACTCAATGCCATAAACTAGACAGCATTGAGTGTACGGACTGCACTCAACGTCGTCTGCTGAGGCCTGGAATGGCGTTGAGTGAGCTAAGCTGACTCAATGTCGTAGTTTGGATGGCATTGAGTGAGCTTACCTCACTCCACGCCATAAGCTAGACGGCGTTGAGTGCATAGACTGCACTCAACGCCACCTTGAGTAGGATGGATGGCGTTTAGTGAGCATAGCTCACTCAACGCCATAATCTGGAAGGCATTGAGTGAGCTGAGCTCACTCAATGCCATAGTCTGGGAGGGCCATTCTGGATGGCGTTGAGTGAGCAGAGCTCACTCAACGCCATATACGGGATGGTGTTGAGTTAGAAGAGCTCACTCAACGCTGCAGCATGGATGGTGTTGAGTGAGCAGAGCTCACTCAACGCCGTAGCTTGGTTGGCGTTGAGTGAGTTGAGCTCACTCAACGCCATTGTACTTAGAATTTTTTTTCTGGCAAGATTTTTGGCTGTGTGCTGGGTCAGTTGAATCGGGCCGGTCTATATGGTGGGCCCAAATGCATTATTAGGCCATTTCTTTTAATAAGACCCAATTAAGTCTTATTTTAAAAAGTGTTGACCGGTCATGCCACGTGGCTGTCGATTTCGAAAGCAAGGAGGAGCCACGGCCATGGCCGAGAACCTGCTCTCATGGCCATCAATGGCACTTGATGCCGTGGCCACTTCCACTCCTCTTTAAATGGCTGGATTCCAGTCCTCATAGGGAGAGGAGGAGTTTCCAGCCCTCCTCCAGCTGTTATAGAGCCATTTCTAGCCCCCACCACCATGGCCGAGCCAAGCTTTAATGGACCATTAATGGCCATCAGCAGTTAGACCTTTCCCCCTCCCTCCTTTTACTTGTTTAAAAAGGTTCCCTAGACACAGAGATGAAGTTTCCACCCTTACGCGACAGATTTGGAGCTTGTACTGTACTGTAGAAGAATTCCGGCGATGCCACCACCATGCCAATGGCATTCCGTCGATCAGCACGCCTCCAGCCCGCGAACAAGGTCCTCCCCTCCTCTCTCTACGGGTAGATCTTAGCCTTCTTTAAGATTAAGAATCGGGCTCAGCTGAGCCCGATCGGGAAGAGCTCCTCTTCCTAATTTTCCCGCAATATTAGTGCTCGGGTTCGCCGGATTCCTCCTCTCCGGCGGCCGCGCCGCCGCCCGTTGATTGCCACCACCTACACAGAGGTGGTGGTGGTGGTGGCCGGCTAGGGAGGAGGCTTGATGGCCGGCGGCAGCGGATGGAATGCACTCCAGGTCAGGCTAATCTCGGCCCTTGGCTGGAGGAAGAAGATGACCCAGCTCTGTTGGATCTGCTTCAAGATCTGTGCTGTTTATTTAACCTTTTTCTTTTATATGAATTTTCTTTATTCAAATAACAGCCACATTAGAAAATTTATGAAAAATACTTATGTACTTTGTATGAAGAAATGGTCAACATATAGTTTGTAGCCCTATGGGTATACTTTATTTTAAAATTTATTTGGGTGAATTTAGCCAACTGGTTTCACCAGGGCACCTCTTTTGGTGGGATCTATACCTAGAGTTAGGAAGAGACTAAAAAGTGTGCCCACCCTTCATCCCTTGACCAAAGGATCTGAAATTTGGGTAGGGAGTCTACCCTAGCTATACCTAGGGCCTGTCAAAAAATGGGAATTTTTGGAGAATGTTTTTATATAGTTTTTAGAATAATTTAATAATCTTAGGGTAAATTAAATAGATGTCTTAATGACTTCCAAACCCTCCCAAATTTTGTTGAGTGGTCCCGGGGTTCATCATAAGGCTCTGTATAATTTTTCACCTCAGTTGGAAATGTTTTAGATTTGAAATGGATAAACCAAACTTTGCCCTATTAAGGGGTTTTTAGGTCAAAAGTGCACTTTGAGATTTGAGTGGTAAAATCACCTCAACAGAGTCTGAGATTTTTACCACTGATGAGGCATGATGCCTAGCACCCTCTCATGGATTTTGAGGTGGATTGGGGTAAATTTGCCCTAGGACCCAAGGTCAAACCCTAAGGATGGTTCTTGGTAATTTGTGAAGGACAAGTAATCAAATGACCTGGTTATGGTCTGAAACTTTTTAGATATAATTCTAGGGTAGCTAGAATCTTCTTGTAGAAATCTAATTGGATTTTAAAGTAAATAAGTCCCTCAAAACACTAACCCTAGTTTAGGGCACAAAACTGGTAGAGATAGAAAATGTCACTGAAACTCATTGCATAGTGATGGCATTTGGGTAGAGTGGTTTTAAGGTTAGTACAAACCCTGGAGATTTTATTATGAATTTAGGATCATTATTTTGGATACCTCATTAACATTTTAGTAGTTTGTATTATTTGCTTAGAAATTTATTATGGAGAAAATACTTTCTTAAAATTGATGATCTTTAGGCAGAGGATTCTTTAATATATTTAAAGCTCTGTGAATTTTATGGGATTTTTAGAAGTTTAATTCTAAGGCTTGCTTCATTAAGTGTTATTTCCCATGAAAACTTAATTAAATCTATTTTGGTGTCTAGCAAACTTGTAAAATTATGATCTTTGCACAATGACCTTTTCTGTACCATATTAATATTCAGTAATTTTTCTATAATTTTATGATGAGTAATTTTAGTACTTCCTTCTTTACATAGGATTAAGGGGATTATAATGGATAAATTAATTAGAGGCTAAATACTTTCTGTAAAATCATGGAAATTAGTATTTGATGATACCTTGCTGTTATTTAGGGATCATAATTTTTGGGTGGCCATTACTTAAGAAGATGATACCTTGCTGTTATTCATATGTGTTTCTGTGGACCTGTTTACATTCAGTGTAATATTTACTTCTCTCTCTTTGTGATCGAAAAGGGCCTGCAGAATTGGTATTTTGTAGTGGCAGCCTTCCCGTGAGTCAGTACCACCGCAAAGCTGCAATTCTGGGCTAAGACCTGGGTGGTAAAAAAAGGGGTCTTACAAGTGGTATCAGAGGATACCTCGATCGGAAGAGAAGTAGTCCACAAAACCTTGGGCCACACCCGTGCGAGCTTAGTTTGCGGACAAACTAGAAGCAGAAGCAGTGGTGTGCCCATAAGGGAAATCACATGTGAAAGTCCATCCTACCCCTTTCTTATATTCCATTCATACATTCTCTAACAAATGAAATATTTCCTTGTAGCCTGCGACGAACCCTATATCACAGCAGGGGACACCTCAGGCTCCGAATGTGGTCCCACCTTCGCCGGCTCCAGCTCCGTTCCAGCAGACGGAGATAGGGCAAACACTGACGGCCATTCTGGAGGCCTTCAGAGCTCAGCAATCCCCGGCTCTACAGCCAAACCACGGGGCCAACTGGATGAGCGTCTTCCGGGGACTTTCCCCTCCATCCTACCTGGGGACTGAATCGGTAGTACGCACTGATGAGTGGTTCGATACCATTTATGAGATGCTTGTTGGGATCCGATGCCCCACTGAGGAGGCAATTGCTTTGGCAGTCTCCTGCCTGGAGTCACATGGAAAGAGGTGGTGGAAGTCACAGCTGGACACCACCTTTGCTGGTATGGATTGCGCAGATATTACGTGGGAGGAGTTCAGAGCAGCGCTCTTGGGAAATTTCGTACCTCAGTCGGCGAGGGACGAGATGGAGGAAAAGTTCCTGCAGTTGAGGAAGGGGAACAAGACTGTGGTGGAGTATTATCTGGAGTGTACTCACCTGGCCCGCTATGCGGACGCTTATAGATTGGACGACGTTGGCTATGCCCAGAGGTTTTACAAGGGGCTTCAAGACGATATGAGACAGGCCCTCCTTTTCATCTTAGAGGGGAGTTTTGCCAGGATTCTGGAGATGGCTAAGAAGAGGGAAGTGGATCAGCTTACAGTTAAGAGCCAGAAGAGACCGGCTGATGATACAGTGATTAGAGGTTGTAGAGACCGTCCTCGAGGCCAGGTTATTGGGGAGAGAAGGAACGAGGATCAACCTCGTAAGGAGATTGGGAAGGAGCAGAGGAGTCAGGGTGTATTGGCTCCCCAGCCTTTACAGATGCTGGAGATTCCAAGGACAGTAGAGCAGGCACCGGTATGCTTTCAGTGCACTTAGCCAGGGCATATCAAGAGGAACTGCCCTATGAGGCGAGCACCCCCACCAGCACATCAGGGCTCTCCACGTCCCCATCAGTTTGGCGGACGAGGACATGATCGAGGAAGAGGATTTCAGGACCAAGGCAAAAGGCCAGAGAGGGAGCAAGTGTATGCTCTAGACCTGACGCATCCCCGGAACCAGGAGCAGGTAATCGCCGGTATGGCAGTACTTTTAAGTTTCTTCCTATGAACTAGTTTTTTTTTGTTTTCTAGACATAACCTAGTTAGAAATTAAGAGAAGACAACTACAAGAATACTAAGACATTTAATTAAGTCAGGCATAGTCTTCATTAGCGGCAAGCCCGCTCACACGCTCTTCGACACCGGTGCTTCGCACTGATTTGTGTCGGAATATTTCGTGAAAGGATTGGCAGGCATGGAGCCGTTCACCGGAAAGATGATGAGGGTGCGCCTACCCGATGGATCAGAGCTAATGACCTCTGCTCATTGTAATATAGAAGCAGAGATAAGCTGGAAGGCGTTTGAGGCACCAGCGATTCTGAAAGTGCCTAATTACGATCTGATCCTGGGCATTAATTGGCTGTGCTGGAACCATGCCCAGATCGACTGCGTGGCGAAGAGGATCATCGTGAGGCATGGGGGCTCCTTATTGTTATCGAAGGTATTATACAAGAACCCCGCACCTTATTATCATTTATGCAGGCCGTTAAGGCCCATTTGCAGGGGAGGGGTAGGGGATGATAGGGCTTAGTCTTTATGACTAATGGTTTTCGAACCACAACATTACAGGAGCTCCGAATGGGAGACAGGGACCAGCAGCCTAGGGACTAGCACCAGCGGAGTACGATGCGCATGGAGGTGGGCCAGTCTAGCACCGGAGCACCTGTGACCAGCTCCGTAAGTGTTTAGTATTTTTATAGCTTCCGCAATGAGTGATTTGTAGTGAGGACTCTGATGTACCGGGCTCGAGCCCGTTTCTATATTTTATCTGAACTGTTCCTTTGCAGTACTTTCTTATACAATATTGATGGACTTGTTGTGATTTCTATTCATATGTGTTTCTGTGGACCTGTTTACATTCAGTGTAATATTTACTTCTCTCTCTTTGTGATCTAAAAGGGCTGGCAGAATTGGCGTTTTGTAGTGGCTGCCTTCCCGTGAGTCGGTACCACCGCAAAGCTGCAATTCTTGGCAAAGACCCCGGTGGTAAAAAAAAGGGGGGGGGGGTCTTACAAGTCAGGCCCCCCTCTTCATCTCAGAGGGGAGTTTGGCCAGGATTCTTAAGATGGCTAAGAAGAGGGAAGCGGATCAGCTTACAGTTAAGAGCCGGAAGAGACCGGCTGATGATACATTGATTGGAGGTCGTAGAGACCGTCCTCGAGGTCAGGTTATTGGGGAGTGAAGGAATGGGGATCAACCTCGTCAGGAGATTGGGCAGGACTAGAGGAGTCAAGGGGTATTGGCTCCCCAGCCTTTACAGATGATGGATATACCAAGGACAGCAGAGCAACCACCGGTATGCTTTCAGTGAAATAAGCTGGGGCATATCAAGAAAAACTGCCCTATGAGGCGAGCACCCTCACCAACACATCAGGGCACTCCACCTCCCCGACAGTTTGGCGGACGAGGACATGATCGAGGACGAGGATTTCAGGAGCAAGGCCACAGGCCAGAGAGGGAGCAAGTGTATGTTCTAGACCTGACACAGCCCCGAAACAAGGAGCAGGTTATCGCAGGTATGGCAGTACTTTTAAGTTTCTTCCTATGAACTAGTTTTTTTTTTAGACATAACCTAGTTAGAAATTTAGAGAAGACAACTATAACAAGAATACTAAGACATTTAATTACCTCAAGCATAGTCTTCATTAGCGGCAAGCCGGCTCACACGCTCTTCGACACCGGTGCTTCGCACTTATTTGTGTCGGAAGATTTCGTGAAAGGATTGGCAGGCGTGGAGCCGTTCACAAGAAAGATGATGAGGGTGCGCTTACCCGATGGATCAGAGCTAATGACCTCTGCTCATTGGAATATGGAAGCGGAGATCGGCGGGAAGGCGTTTGAGGCACCAACGACGATTCTGAAGATGCCAGATTATGATCTGATCCTGGGAATGACTTGGCTGTGCTGGAACAATGCCCAGATCGTCTACGTGGCGAAGAGGATCACTGTGAGGCACGAGGAATCCTTTATTAATATCGAAGGTATTATACCAGCACCTTGCACCTCATTATCATCTGTGCAGGCCATTAAGGCCCATCTGTAGGCGGAGGGGTAGGGGATGATAGGGCTTAGTCTTTATGTCTAATGGTTTTCGAACCACAACATTAACGGAGCTCTTGATGGGAGACAGGGACTAGCAGCCCAGGGACCAGCACCAGCAGAGTACGGTGTGCATGGAGGTGGGCCAGTCTAGCATCGGAGCACCTCTGACCAGCTCCGTGAGTGTTTAGTATTTTTATAGCTTCCGCAATGAGTGATTTGTAGTGAAGACTTTGATGTACCTGGCACGAGCCCGTTTCTATATTTTATCTGAACTGTTCCTTTGCAGTACATTCTTTTACTATATATTGATGGACTTGTTGTGATTTCTATTCATATGTGTTTCTGTGGACCTTTTTACATTCTCTTTAATATTTACTTCTCTATCTTTGAGATCGAAAAGGGACGGCAGAATTAGCATTTTGTAGTGGCGGCCTTCCGTGATTCGGTACCACAGCAAAGCGGCAATTCTAGGCTAAGACCCCGGTGGTAAAAAAATGGGTCTTACAAGTGGTATCAGAGGAGACCTCGTTCAGAAGAGAAGTAGTCCACAAAACCTTTGGCCACCCCCATGCGAGCTTAGTTGGCGGACAAACTAGCAGCGGAAGCAGTGGTGTGCCCATAAGGGAAATCACATGTGAAAGTCCATCCTACCCCTTTCTTATATTCCATTCATACGTTCTCTAACAAATACAATTTTTCCTTATAGCCTGTCACGAACCCTACATCACAGCAGGGGACACCTAAGGCTCCGAATGTGTTCCCACCTCCGCCGGCTCCAGCTCCGTTCCAGCAGACAGAGATGGGGCAAACACTGACAGCCATTCTGGAGGCTTTCAGAGCTAAGCAAGCCCGGCTCCACAACCAAACCTCGGGGCCAACTGGATGAGCGTATTCCGGGGACTTTCCCCTCTATCCTACCTGGGGACAGAATCTGCAGTACGCACTGAGGAGTGGTTAGATACCATTTACGAAATTCTTGCGGGGATCTGATGCCCCACTGAGGAGGCAATTGCTTTGGCGGTCTCCTGCCTGGAGTCACATGGAAAGAGGTGGTGGAAGTCACAGCTGGACACCACCTTTGCGGGTATGGATTACGCAGATACTACTTGGGAGGAGTTTAGAGCAGTGCTCTTGGGACATTTCATACCTCAGTCGGCGAGGGACGAGCTGGAGGATAGGTTCCTGTTGTTGAGGCAGGGGAACAGGACTGTGGTTGAGTATTATAAGGAGTTTACTCACCTGGCCCTCTATGCGGACGCTTATCAGTTGGACGACGCTGGCTATGCCTGGAGGTTTTACAAGGGGTTGTAAGACGACATGAGACAGGCCATCCTCTTCCTCTTAGAGGAGAGTTTGGTCAGGATTCTGTAGATGGCTAAGAAAGGGGAAGCGGATCATCTTACAGTTAAGAGCCGGAAGAGACCGACTGATGATACAGTTATTGGAGGTCATAGATACCGTCCTCGAGGCCAATTATTGGGGAGAGAAGGAACGGGGATCAACCTCGTCAGTAGATTGGGTAGGAGAAGAGGATTCAGGGGGTATTGGCTCCCCAGCCTTTACAGATGTTGGAGATTCCAAGGACAGCAGAGCAGGCACCGGTATGCTTTCAGTGCAATCAGCCGGGGCATATCAAGAGGAACTTCATATGAGGCGAGCACCCCCACAAGCACATCACGGCGCTCCACCTCCCCGACAGTTTGGCAGACGAGGACATGATCGAGGACGAGGATTTTAGGACCGAGGCCACAGGCCAGAGAGGGAGCAAGTGTATGCTCTAGACCTGACACAGCCCTAGAACCAGGAGCAGGTTATCGCAGCGGAAGCAGTGGTGTGCCCATAAGGGAAATCACATGTGAAATTCCATCCTAATCCTTTCTTATATTCCATTCATACGTTCTCTAACAAATGGAATTTTTCCTTATAGCCTGCGACGAACCCTATATCACAGCAGGGGGAAGAGATTTATCAGGTCCTTTTTGAGGCGGTCGTGGCCAAGGACTCCATTTCAGATATTACAGTAGTGCGAGACTTCGCCGAAGTATTTCCAGAGAAGCTAACAGGGCTACCCCCGCACTGAGAGAAGGACTTCAAGATTTAGCTCGTACCGGGGGATAAACCGGTATCAAAAGCTCCCTATCGAATTGCCCCAAAGGAGTTGGTGGAATTTCGAAGCCAGCTTCAGGAGTTAGTGGAGGCCAGGTTCGTTCGGCCTAGCTCTTCACCATGGGGAGCTCCGGTGTTATTTGTCAAGAAGAAGGACGGAACCCTTCGCTTTTGTATAGATTACCGGGCCCTGAACAAGTTAACAGTCTGGAATACTTATCCCTTGCCAAGGATAGATGAGCTATTTGACAAGCTTGAGGGAGCCCATTGGTTCTCAAAGCTGGATCTGAGATCGGGGTACTACCAGCTTCGCATTCGGGAGGAGGACATCCCGAAGACGGCCTTCAGCAGCAGATATGGTTTGTACGAGTTTACCGTGATGCCTTTCGGGCTCACGAATGCACCCTCCGCATTCATGACCTTGATGAACCGGGTGTTCGAAGAGTATCTGGATGTCTTCGTTATCGTATTCATCGACGACATCCTTATTTATTCAAGGACGGAGGAGGAGCACGCGTGATATCTGGCCTTGACCTTGGAGAAGCTGCGGGAGCATAAGATGTATGCCAAATATAGCAAGTGCAAGTTCTGGCTAAAGGAGGTGGCCTTTTTGGGCCATGTCATCAGTGGAGCATTCCTGGCAGTGGATCCGGAGAAGGTCCAGGCAGTACGGGATTGGCCATCACTAAAGTCGGCCTCGGATGTTCGAAGTTTCTTAGGACTTGTCAGTTATTACCCAAAGTTCGTAAAGGGGTTCTCTCAAATTTCCCTCCCTCTTACGTCTCTGACAAAGAAGGAGTCCCCTTTTATTTGGACACCACGATGCGAATCTGCTTTTCAGGAGCTGAAAGATCGTCTTACCTCAGCTTCCATCCTTGCTCTTCCGTCAGGGAAGGAAGGATTCCAAGTGTATACAGATGCTTCCTATCAGGGGATGGGTGCCGTTCTGATGCAGAACGGGCACTAATAGCCTATGCCTCCCGTCAGTATAAGCAGCTTGAGCAGAACTACCCCATGCACGATTTGGAGATGGGGGCAGTCGTTTTTGCTCTCAAGATCTGGCGACACTATCTCTACGGAGTACATTGCGATATCTTCTCAGACTACAAGAATTTGAAGTACGTAGACACCAAGAAGGTGTTAAACATCAGGAAGAGACGCTGGGTGGAGTTTCTGACGGACTACCAGTATACCATGCACTACCATCCAGGGAAGGCAAACGTGGTCGCAGACGCTTTGAGTTGGAGAGCGAGTACGTCAGGAGTAGGCCCGCAGCTGATTGCCTTGGAGTTGGTTAAATCATTCAAGGAGATGCAGATATCACTAGTGTCTGACGATGACCCGGAGTTATACATGGAGTACCTGGGGTCGATGGTTACTACTGATGACATTCGGGATCGCATCATAGATGGGAAGATGCTGGATGTGAGAGATGAGCCTATATTCTGAGCCTTGGAGGAAGGCGCGACAGGAGATTACTCTTTGAGGGATGGTCTCCTGTGTTTCAGAGGCAGAGTCTACATACCGGCAGGAGGCCATATCCGAGAGTACATTATGACGGAAGCTCACTACAGCCGATACTCGGTACACCCGGGGATCACCAAGATGGTAAAAGATTTGAAGAGGACAATGTACTGGCCGGGTATGAAGAAGGACATTACGTACTTTGTGACGCATTGCGAGGCCTGCCAACTCGTAAAGGCAAAGTGTAGGAACCCGGCAGGCTTGCTGCAGCCACTTCCGGTGCCGGAGTGGAAATATGAGGATATAGCCATGAACTTCATACATGGGCTACCCCGATCCCGTGCGGGGAATGACTCGATCTGGGTGATAGTGGACAGGCTAACTAAGGTGGCCAGATTCATTCCAGTGGGAAAAGACACCCTAGTTGGTGTATTAGTATGGAGGTTCATTGAGTAGTATGTGCGTTATCATGGCGTGCCCAAGACTATCGTTTCAGATCAGAATGGACGGTTTACATCCAGGGAGTGAACGTCAGTCCAGGCCCATCTGGGTTCTTGGTTGACATTCAGCAGAGCTTTTCACCCTCAGACCGACGGGCAGACGGAGCGCACCAACCGTACACTGGAAGATCTTTTACGCCTGTGTATTTTGGACCGCGGCGAGCCTTGGGAGAGATTGCTGCCACTGGTCGAGTTTTCGTACAACAACGCCCATTAGTCTAGCATAGGCATGGCTCCATACAAGGAATTGTATGGAAGGATGTGCAGGACCCCACAATCATGGGTTCAGGATGAGGATCCGCAGGCACTGGGCTCGGAGTTTGTGTGGGATACAGATGCTCAGATTAGATTGATCTGGGACAGGATGCTGGAAGCCCAGAGCAGGCAAGACAAATATTACGACGCGAGGCATTATCAGGTGGAGTTCCAAGTGGGAGACCAAGTTTTCTTGAAGATACAGCCGATGTACGTAGTCTCGCGGGTTCGCGGGCAGAAGAAGCTCAGTCCGAGATATATGGTGCCTTACAGGATCCTTGAGCGGATCGGCCCCTTGGCTTATAGACTGGAGCTACCGCCGGAGTTAGCCGGATTGCATGACGTCTTCTATGTCTACTCACTACGGAGGAATCTGCTACGCCCTGAACAACTGATTTTCTTAACAAACGGCCCGGTGGCCTCAAATTGGTCAGTCAACTTTGAGCCTATCATGATCGATGACACGGCAGTGCGGGTCTTACGACCTAAGAAGATTCCGTTAGTCAAGGTCCTGTGGAACAATCATTGTGTTGGAACACCCTATTACTAATTTGGGCATGGATCACTATGTCTCTCTTAGGAAACCAGGTTGACCTAGTTGTATAGTGTAAAGGTCAACATTAGAATGAGTCTAGGGCTTAGAACTTAGGTTTGATGCTGCCCCCAAGGACCATTCAAGCTCAGGATTTCAAGCTAAGTAAAGAGATAAAAATAGTCGAACGACGGTCGACTATCGTTGAGCTCAGGTCGACGATCGTCGAGCTTAGGTCGACTACTTATGTCCTCAGCCTTCTGCTTGTTGCTGGCTTCGGTCGACTATCGTCAAGCTTCAGTCCGACGATCGTCGAGCTTTGGTCGACGATCTCTGGCTGTGCTTGGGTCGACTATTTCTGGGAAAGTTCAGGTCGACGATCTCTGTTTGCTTCAGGTCGACGTTTTCTGTTGAAGTCTAGGTCAACGATCTCTGTCTTAATCAGATCGACTATTTCTGCCAGACCAAGAACTTCGATAGTCGATCTCAGATCGAAGTTTTCTGTCTACTGCTTATCTTCAATATCTCTGAGCTCAGGTCGACGATCTTCGAGCTCAGATCGACGTTTTCTGTCAGAATGATCTATTCCTTCTCTGAGCTCTGGTCGACGATCGTGGAGCTCAGATCGACGTTTATTTTGAGAGATCGACGTTCTCAAGGATTCAAATGCTGCCGGTCTTTGGAATGTTTTTTTTCTCAGCATTTAAATTCAAGAAGATTTGCCAGCCGTTTTCATTTATTCTGGAACAAGTTTCAAGGAATTATTCAGGAATGTTTCATTGGACTTTCCTCTAGAAGACAAATCCTTTATGGAAGGCATTTAATGTCTGATAACGGCTATCTTGGAAGAATTATATTCAGAGAATAAGATCGTCTTCTCCAACACTACTCTCCAAGAGAATTAATCTAGAGTCAATACACGATAGAATCAAGAGAAACACACTGTTACAGAAGAACAAGAAGAATTAAGCTGTGAAAGATAACCATCCTCTTGCTTACAGAAAAGTGATCAAAGCCTCATCTCAAAGAACTCCAAACACCTCATCTTTCAGCCTCTTTGCTGAAACAATTCTTTGCTGGAGATCTAAAGATCTGAAGACCTATCACCCTAGAGCAAAGCTTCCATTCCTGATTCATTCAACATCTCAGGGGGAGCCTTGACAACAAAAGATCCACTAGTCTTCTCTCATTTGATTTGAGAACAGAGAAGACAACCTCACCTCTTTACCTTTTTCTTTTTCCTGCTATAAAGGGTTCTTGAACTCCCTTCAAAAGTTCTGTCTGGTTCTGAGAGCCTTGTCAAAACTCAGTGGTGGCAAGACACCTTATCAAAAAATCCAGTTTTGGTTTTTGAGCACCTTATCAAAAGCTCATTGGTGTCAGGACACCTGATCAACTCATCCTGAGTGGATTCCTACCAAGGGTGGTAGAAGAGTGGATGTACCCAGGTTTTTGGTGAACCACTATATTTCCTTGTGTCTTCTGGTTTGTTTGTGTGATTTGTTTGTTGTGTGTTGTGCTCTTTACTTCTTGGTTTTTAACTTCTTACTAACACTTTACACTATCATAAATTGAATTTTATATGTGCTGTTTATTTCAACTGTGAAAAATTATTTTAAAACACTCTATTCACCCCCCCCCCTCTAGAGTTGAGATAGATCTTACACTCACATTCACATTGGCAGGAGGAGCATACATGGGAGCCACATGACTTGATGCGACAAAAGTATCCGAAGCTTTTCAGTCAGGTATACCTAACAACCCCTCTGGACAATCAATTTGCTTTCCTATTTTAAACCAATAGGACTGAAATTTTAAGAATAGGGGCTAATCATTTGTTTATTGGGGTATATACCTAGTCAATTGGACGAATTGGTCTTAGATTTGACTATCACCTTCAAACCACACATAGCAAACGTGGCGTAGAGATGTAAATCTTTCAACTCTCATGGGATGTTACAAGCTTATTTTCTCCCGATAGGAGCCCCCGTAGGCTTAACCTTGATTTCAGGGACGAAATCTTTGTTTTGTTTATTGGGATTTGTAACATCTCATTTCCAACTAGACCCCTAGAAGTGGTTTTCTCATAACAGAACCCTAGGAAACCAAGGAATTGAAGTTTATCAACCAATATTTCGAGCCATTGTACTTAGAATTTTTTTTCTTGCAGGAGTTTTGGCTGTGTACTGGGTCAGCTGAACCGGGCCAGTCTAGATGGTGGGCCAAAATGCATTATTAGGCTGTTTCTTTTAATAAGACCCAATTTAGTCTTATTTTAAAAAGTGTTGATCGGTCATGCCACGTGGTTGTCGGTTTTGAATGCAAGGAGGAGCTACGGCCACGGCCGAGAACCTGCTCTCATCGCCATCAATGGCGCTTGATGCTGTTGCCCCTTCCCCTCCTCTTTAAATGGCTGGATTCAAGTCCTCATAGGGAGAGGAGGAGTTTCCAGCCCTCCTCCAGTTGTTATAGAGCCGTTTCTAGCCCCCACCACCATGGCCGAGCCAAGCTTTAATGGACCATTAATGGCCACCAGTAGTTAGACCTTTCTCCCTCCCTCCTTTTACCGGTTTAAAAAGGTTCCCTAGACTCAGAGATGAATTTTCCACCCTTACCCGATGGATTTGGAGCTTGTACTGTGCTGTAGAAGAATTCTGGTGACGCCACCACCGCGCCAATGGCATTCCGCCGATCAGCACGCCTCTAGCCCGCGAATAAGGTCCTCCCCTCTTCTCTCTCTACGGGTAAATCTTAGCCTTCTTTAGAATTAAGAATCGGGCTCAACTGAGCCCGATCAGGAAGAGCTCCTCTTCCTAAATTTCCCGCAATATTAGTGCTCGGGTTCGCCGGATTCTGCCTCTCTGGCGGCCGTGCCACCGCCCGGCGATGGCCACCACCTCAACGGAAGTGGTGGTGGCGGTGGCCGGCTAGAGAGGAGGCTGGATGGCCGGAGGCAGTGGCTGGAATGCACTCCAGGTCGGGCTAATCTCGGCCCTTGGCTGGAGGAAGATGATGACCAAGCTCTGTTGGATCTGCTTCAAGATCTGTGTTGTTTATTTAACCTTTTTCTTTTATCTGAATTTTTTGTATTCAAATAACAGCCACTTTAGAAAATAAATGAAAAACACTTAAAGGCTTTATATGAAGAAATGGTCAACATATATTTTGAAGCCCTATGGGTCTACTTTATTTTAAAATTAATTTGGGTCAATTTGGTCAATCGGTTTCACCAGGGCACCTCTTTTGGTGGGATCTATACCTAGAGCTAGGCAGAGACTAAAAGGTGTGCCCACCCTTCATCCCTTGACCAAATGATCTGAAATTTGGGCAGGGAGTCTATCCTAGCTATACCTAGGGCCTGTCCAAAAATGAGAATATTTTGAGAATGTTTTTCTATAGTTTTTAGAATAATTTAATAATCTTAGGGTAAATTAAGTAGATGGCTTAATGACTTTCAAACCCTCCCAAAGTTTGGTTAGTGGTCCCTGGGTTCATCATGAGGCTCTGTATAATTTTTCACCTCAGTTGAAGATGTTTTAGATTAGAAATGGAAAAACTTAAGCTTTGCCCTATTACGGGGTTTTTAGGTCAAAAGTGCACATTGAGATTTGAGTGGTCAAATCACCTCAACAGAGGCTGAGATTTTTACCACTGACTAGGAATGATTCCTAGCACCATCTCATGGATTTTGAGGTGGATTGGGGTAAATTTGCCCTAGGACCCAAGGTCAAACCCTAAGGATTGTTCTTGGTAATTTGTGAAGGACAAGTGATCAAATGACCTGGTTATGATCTGAAACTTGGTAAATAGAATTCTAGGGTAGCTAGAATCATCTTATAGAAATCTAAATGGATTTTATAGTAAATAAGTCCATCAAAACCCTAACCCTAGTTTAGGGCACAAAACTGGTAGAGATAGAAAATGTCACTAAAACTCACTGAACAGTGATGGGATTTGGGTAGAGTGGTTTTTAAGGTTAGTACAAGCCCTGGAGATTTTATTATGAATTTAGGATCATTATTTTGGATACTTCATTAACATTTTAGTAGTTTGTATTATTTGCTTAGAAATTTATTATGGAGAAAATACTTTCTGAAAATTTTGATACTTTTTGGATACTTTTGATCAGCTAGTGGGATAAACCGTCTATTATAAACTAGACTTAAAATCTGGTTACTACCAGTTGAGGATTCGGGAGGGTGACATTCCTAAGAAAATGTTTAGAACACGCTACGGTCATTACGAGTTCACTGTAATGCCATTTGGGTTACATAATGCACTATCAGTGTTCATGGATCTAATGCACCGAACATTCTGAGAGTACATAGACTTATTTGTGATCGTCTTTTTTGACGACATATTAGTGTACTCTTAGTATGAAGAATACCATACGAACGATTTACGGATGGTGTTGCACAGCCTAAGGCGAAACAAACTCTACTCCAAGTTATCAAAGTGTGAGTTTTAGCAGTCGTTAGTGGCTTTTCATTGCCATATGGTGAGTGGAAGGGCATTACGGTGGATCTGTCAAGGATAAGAGCCATTCGGGAGTGGCCGGTGTTGTATTCTGTGGACAAAGTCAGGAGTTTCCTTGGATTGGTGGGCTACTACTAACATTTCGTAGAAAACTTCTCACAGATCGCTTTACCTCTTACCACATTAACGAGGAAGGATCAAAAGTTCGTCTGGACGATGGTTTGCGAGCGAGCTTTTGAAGAGATGAAAAGTCGCTTGACCACGACGCCAATCTTGACATTGCCATGTGGTTCGGATGAATTTGAAATCTATAGTGATGCATCAGGGAGCGGCTAAGGCTACGTTATTATTTAGTTTTGGAAAGTGATACCTTATGGATCATGTTAGTTGAAAGTACATGAGCGGAACTATCTCGTCCACGACTTTGAGTTGGCGGTGATGATTTTTGCACTGAAACTATGGCGTCACTATTTATATGGCGTTAAACTAGATATATTCACGTACCATAAGAGCCTGAAGTACTTTTGGGATCAGAAGGATCTCAATATGCGACAATGAAGGTGGATGGAGTTCCTCGAGGACTATACCTTTGATATTCATTACACTCTTGGGAAGGGAAACGTTGTCGCAGATGCCTTGAGTCATAAGACTCCAACAAGGGCAAATTGGTTGCAAATACATGATAAGCGCCTGTTCCAGGAGCTGGAAGCTTTGGAGATTTCTTGAGTTGACAAGAATTCCACTGCAAGTGCGTACCTAAAGTGGACGGAGGTACAATATGACCTTGGAGACAGGGTTCAGCGAGCAATGGAACTTGATGAAAGTTTGCAACGCTATGCAGTGGATGAGTCAAATAAGCAATTCTCCTCGGATGACGGCCTTTTGCGAAAAATGGTCATTTGTGCATCCCGAATATGGGTAAGCTAAGAGTTGAATTTATGTATGAAGCACACTTCAGAAAATATTCAATTTACCCACGGAGCACAGAAATGTACAAAGACATGAAAAAGATATTCTGGTGGCCGGGTTTAAAGAAAGACATTGCACACTATGTGGCTAAATGTCAGACCTGTGCCTTAGTGAAAGCTGAATGCCAGAAGCTTGGCGGTTTCCTAAAGTCACACTACCTATTCAAGAATAGAAGTTTGATGATATTTCAATGGATTTCGTACACAGTTTGCAGAGATCTCAATGTGGTAACGATTCGATTTGGGTGATCGTACACTGGTTGAATAAAGTGGCTCACTTCATTCTGAACAAGAGGGACGATTTAGTGGAAGTCCTGGCTAAGCTTTATGTTGAGCAAATAGTACGATTGCAAGAAGTGCCCCGTAGCATCGTAAGTGATCGAGACAGGCGCTTCACCTCGAATGATGGAGGCTAATCCATCAGTTGTTGGGGACAAAACTAACATTCAATACGACCTTTCATCCTCAAACGGATTGCCAAAATATGAGTACCAACAGAACGACGGAGGGCATGCTCTGAATGTGCGCCTTTGATTTTGGGAAAAGATGAGAAGATCATCTCTATATGGTTTAGTTCGCCAACAATAATAGCTATCAAGCTAGCATAAATATGGCACCGTTTGAAGATTTATACTGTAAGAAGTGTTGTACACCGTTACTGTTGAAACCAAAAACTTGATCTCTATGGAGTTCGGGGTTTCAAAAGAGGGGTGACCTGACACCTATTATACTCGGGGGAACATCACAGACCAAAGGCTTGGTAAACTAGGAACAGACCCTCGGCTCTAGCGTGGAGATCACTCCACACACCCGGAAGGTCACAAGAGCACTTCTCCTCCCTCACTAATGGCTGAGCTGGGTACCTTGGAGAGCTCTCAAACTCTACCAAGAAGAAGAAAGTAAGGGAGGAGGAAGCCAAAAAACTCATCCCTCCAAAGGTACCCAAGGGGGTCTATTTATAGTTTTTCCAAGCCTGGGGACCGAAATGTCCAAAATACCCCTAAGGCAAAAAGGCCTCGAGCCAATAGAAAAACTCCACACCGGGGGGTAAAGAGGTAATCCCCCCCAGGGAAAAACAATAAAAGAACGGCCCAAAGATGTCCAAATGCGGGACGAGGCCAAGCCATACCCCCATCTCCCCAGGCACTCAAGACGAGTGGGCTAACCGCGCGGGCAAGACCCTGGCCACCGGCCGGTCTCACCAAAGACTGAATCTGGGCTTGCACCTCCTCCAACTGCCTGCCCATAGCTTCGCTACTCTGACGCAGACTCTCGATCACCGCATCATTCTGAGCTCCAGAAGATTCACCCTCAGACAGGGGAGTCGATCGAGTCGCAGGACGCCTAGCCATCCTAAAAATCAATACAACGCAAATCAGATCCAAATCCAACGACTAGAACCGATTACCAGTACAGACAATACATATGTAGATATAGACTTAAAACTGCTAAACTTGCTCTGAGAGTTTATCTTCATCACAAAAAAATTAGATGATATGCCCTAACCTAGGATGGTTAACCACCACCTTACTAACTCTTGTGCCTAGATCGGATGCATGAATTTATGTTAATTTGAAAACTCATGTGTGTACATATGTCATCCTGCAAATCTTTAGCTCGGCACGTTGTGCTTATGCAATATTATGATATGCATGTTTGTGTTATGCATTCTAAAAAGGCCCTAATGCATGTTATGAGCGGCGTACACAATAAAATATTATGCATCCCATACTACATAACATTCTCATGCAACGAAAAAGAAACGTGCTAGTCGCAGTCATGTGGTGAGGTTATGCATCCCATACTACATAACCCTCACATGTAGCCCCTATGATGGATCCATATACGAACACATATTATGTATCCCATACTACATAATATGCCCCGTATACTTCATGTTATGCTATGAGTGTAGTGTTCGTGCTTTTGCCAAGACGTGTTGATGACATATCGGTGTGTGAATGACATGATGCTGAACTACTAATAAGCGAACAAAGGAAGGTTGCTCAACTAACTTGTCAAGCAACCTCCCTCTGATACCAACTGTCACAACCCGCATTTTCTCCGAATTAAGAATTATCAGAGAAAGAGAAAACACGCGTCGTGATGCCACGTCAAGCAGGGAATAAATGCTGACGCTCAGGCAAAACCAACTACCAACTTAATGAAAGAAAATCATGTGATTAATGATTAGAAAATCAGTTATATTTTAGAGACCGTATCCCTCGGCTCAGTGGATCACCTAGTCCACAAAAGAAAAACTATATTTATACGCTGCGGAAAAATACTTTATTTAGGTTTAACATCCTAGGGAGCGCATAAGGGTTCCAAGAGAACCACTCATGCTATGCAAGACCCTACATTTAATTTATATAATATATAAGAAAGCGGTCTTTATACGTGATTTGGAAAATAGTGAATACGTCTTATAAAACATGCTGATCATGAGCTTTATTTATAATAATAATTATAGTTTAAAAATAACTAGCAACCTAGCATAAAACCTTCTCAGAGCAAGTATACTATCTCCAGAAAATGGTAGCAGCAATAGTATATATGTAGTACAAGGTAAAAACTACCAGTGGGCGACAACAACCTGACACGAAACCACTAGCACAAATATATGTCTGTAAGAAAGTACTGAAAACAACCTCACTAACAAGGTAAACAGAACTCCAAAATCCAAGAGACCACCAACACCACCACTACAAACTAGCCACCCAACTGGCTACGGCTCAGAACCTGGGGTATTCCAAAAGAAAACAGAATACCTCAGCAAGCTAAACAAAGTAAAACTGCATGAAAGAGTCAACCAAAAGGGGAAAAGTACCTGAAAAACATGCAGTAGAAAGAGTCACAACTCTCCAAAACAGGACCACAAGAAAAGCACTACGTGCGAGAAAAACAGCAACAACCCGGACCAGGAACAACATCCTACAGGGCCTACTAGGCTACCAAGAGCCAAAAGTGCTGCAAACTACCAAGGAAGAAACTTCTAACACCCTAAACTGTGGGAAGTGATAGTAGCAAAAACAACAACGAGGAACCGGATCGAAGGCAAACGCAGTCCCCAATCCACCATGTCCAAGTCAAAAGCTCGAGGGTCAACACGTGAAAACACAAGGGATCTTCCACCCGACATGCCCAGCCCGTACCTAGAGCAAGAAAAAACATGGGTGGCCTTGGCTATATCACACAACTCCACCCCCATAAAGAGCTATAACCACCACTACTAACCACGACCCACGATTCGGCCTTCAGGAAAATAAAGAAAAATGGCCGACAAGGAAAACCCAGAAATACAACTGGAAATCCACTCGGAAACGAAAGACAAGGTAAAGGAAGAGTGTTGAAATAAACCAACACGACTAGGCGTTGAGTGAAACCCACTCAGTGCCTACCTAAACTTTGGCGTTGAGTGAGCTAGCCTCACTCGCCGCCAAAATAAAGTCACTACCCACAAACCCGCTAAAGAATACGGAGCTCGACGATAGTCGAACGACCAAGGCAGAAGATCCAGAACTCGAGTATTTGCCTGTCACTTGAGTATCTAAATTCCCGCACTCGAAACCAGCTAAATTCGCCTAACAAAAGAAAATATACAGAGCGCACGATCGGTGACGCACGATCAGTGGTCGTGCGCACTCATCGGCTGATGATCGTGCGAAGTGAACCTGGAAAACTTGAGAAAAACTTAGCGTCAGCGCACGATCAGTGACGCACGATCAGTGGTCGTGCGCACTGCTTGCCAGCGCTCGTACGATCTCCGAGAAAGAACTTTTGAAACTGAAAGTTATATGCGCACGAACAGAGGCACACGACCAGTGGTCGTGCGCCCTAACGGTTAACGACCGTGCGTGGCTAACCTGTACCGTTTGGAATTTCCCGAACGACACCGGAACGTGCACACGACTCACGCAACTGCAGTAGCAGTAGGAAACTACCAACGTCGCGCACCACTACTATACAAACTATGCCTAATCATTCGAGTAATACCTTAACAAAAATCGGCAACCACACCCCCCCCCCCCTCCTAACTCTCCCTCTCGGCTACACCCGAACCAGAGCAACAATCAGAGTAAAGGAAAACAACGGCTCCACGCCGACAATTTGGATTCCAATCATCACAAAAATAGGGGGGGTTTCAGTAGGAAGAACTAAGCCCTATAGTTAGCAAGAAAATGAGAACAACAAGGCCTCTAACCTGGGCTAACCGGGATTTCAATTTCAGCAAGTAAAATCGAAAAAAAAACTTGGCAAGGGCAAGAATACCACTTGCCTCAAATCACAGTGAAGCTTTGGACTGCTTTCCTCCTCTTCGTACGGATCAAAATGGCCGCTACACCTAAAACAAACACTCGGCCATTAATGGCGGAAAGCTCCAAAACCGAAAATTCCAATCCTCCCAAAACTCCACGATAATCGAATTTCTTACCGTAGGAATGAAGGTCTCGACGAGAGCAATCCGAATCCACTCTCGGAATCGAATTCCGTCCACAAACGCTCCGGGAATCGGACGTGGAAGGCAAGGCTCGGCGGTTTCTCCGTTTCCTCTCGTACAAGCGGCGGTTTCTTTTAATCGGAGAAGATGATCGTTCTTTTCATTCTATATATATATATATATTTTAATATATAATAATATAATTAATTACAAAATTACATAAAGCACCTAAACGACGCGAAAACCGAACTACCTCGGAATTTGACGAAATTCGTACCGTAACTAAATACCCACGCTACGAACACAACGGCGAAGTCGAAAATAACTTTCGATGAACAGAACTCGAGTTACACCCAAACAAAGCCAAACACAACATCCCCCCGAGAGGCCACACCGGGTCACCCAAAACGACTCGGCTTGCTAGGGAGATCTTGCCAACAGGCTACAGAATAGGGCACTCAGTTCTAAGGAGCTAAACCACACTCCACAAATGGCACAAGCCACGGAAACGCGTCATCGTAATGCCAAATGAAAATAAAAATAATCGCTGAAAAAAACGGGGCGTTATAGGCTGTGCTGTAACCATGCCCAGATCGACTGCGGGGCGAAGAGGATCACTGTGAGGCACGACGACTCCTTCATTATCATCGAAGGTATTATACCAGAACCTCGTACCTTATTATCGTCTATGCAGGCCGTTAAGGCCCACCTGCAGGGGGAGAAGTTTATCAGGTCCTTTTTGAGGCGGTCGTGGCCAAGGACTCCATTTTAGATATTCCAGTAGTGCGGGACTTCGCCGACGTGTTTCCGGAGAAGCTACCAGGGCTACCCCCGCACCGAGAGAAGGACTTTCAGATTCAGCTCATACCGGGGGCTAAGCCGGTATCCAGAGCTCCCTATCGAATGGCCCCAAAGGAGTTTGTGGAATTTTGAAGCCAGCTTCAGGAGTTAGTGGAGGCCGGGTTCGTTCGGCCTATCTCTTCACCATGGGGAGCTCCGGTGATGTATGTTAAGAAGAAGGACGGGACCCTTCGACTGTGCATAGATTACCGGGCCCTGAACTGGTTGACGGTCCGGAATACTTATCCCTTACCAAGGATAGACGAGCTATTTGACCAGCTGGAGGGAGCCCATTGGTTCTCAAAGCTGGATCTGAAGTCAGGGTACTACCAGCTTCGCATTCGGGAGGAGGACATCCCGAAGATGGCCTTCAGCAGCAGATATGGGTTGTACGAGTTTACCGTGATGCCGTTCGGGCTCACGAATGCACCCTCCACATTCATGGCCTTGATGAATCGGGTGTTCGAGGAGTATCTGGACGTCTTCATCATCGTATTCATCGACGACATCCTTATCTATTCAAGGACGGAGGAGGAGCACGCGAGACATCTGGCCTTGACCTTGGGGAAGTTGCGGGAGTATGAGATGTATGCCAAGTAAAGCAAGTGCCAGTTCTGGCTAAAGGAGGTGGCCTTTCTGTGCCATGTCATCAGTGGAGCAGGTCTGGCAGTGGATCCGACGAAGGTCCAGGCAGTACGGGATTGGCCACCACTAAAGTCGGCCTCGGATGTTCGAAGTTTCTTTGGACTTCCCGGTTACTACAAGAAGTTCGTAAAGGGGTTCTCTAAGATTTCCCTCCCTCTTACATCTCTGACGAAGAAGGAGTCCCCTTTTATCTGGACGCCTCGATGCGAATCTGCTTTTCAGGAGCTAAAGGATCGTATCACCTCGGCTCCCATCCTTGCTCTTCCGTCAGGGAAGGAGGGATTCCAGGTGTATACAGATGCTTCCTATCAGGGGATGGGTGCCGTTCTTATGCAGAACGGACACGTAATAGCCTATGCCTCCCGTTAGTTAAAGCAGCACGAGTAGAACTACCCCGTGAATGATTTGGAGATGGGGGCAGTTATTTTTGCTCTTAAGATCTGGCGACACTATCTCTATGGAGTACATTGCGATATCTTCTTCGACCACAAGAATCTAAAGTACGTCCACACCCAGAAGGAGTTAAACATCAGGCAGAGATGCTGGGTGGAATTTCTATCGGACTACAAGTACACCATGCACTACCATCCGGGGAAGGCGAACGTGGTCGTAGATGCTCTGAGCCGGAGAGCGAGTACGATAGGAGTAGGCCCGCAGCTGATGGCCTTGGAGTTTTTTAGATCGTTCGAGGAGATGCAGATTTCACTAGTGTCTGAGGATGACCTGGAGCTATACATGGAGTACCTGGGGTCGATGGTTACTACTGATGATATTCGAGACCGCATCAGAGATGGGCAGATGCTGGATGAGAGAGCTGAGCCGATATTCCGAGCCTTGGAGGAAGGAATGACAGGAGATTACTCTTTTAGGGATGGCCTCCTGTGTTTCCGAGGCAGAGTCTACATACTAGCAGGAGGACGGATCCGGGAGGACATTTTGACGGAAGCTCACTACAGCCGGTATTCGGTACACCCGGGGATCACCAAGATGGTAAAGGATTTGAAGAGGATGATGTACTGGACAGGTATGAAGAAAGATATTACCTACTTTGTGACGCATTGCGAGGCCTGCCAGCTCGTGAAGGCGGAGTGTAGGAACCCGACAGGCTTGCTGCAGCCGCTTCCATTGCCGGAGTGGAAATTTGAGGATATTGCCATGTACTTCATACATGGGCTACCTCGATCCCGTGCGGGGAATGACTCGATTTGGGTGATAGTGGACAGGCTAACGAAGGTGGCTAGATACATTCCAGTGGAGAAGGACGCACCAGTCAGTGTATTAGTACGGAGGTTCATTGAGCAGTTTGTTCGTTATCATGGGGTGCCCAAGACTATCGTTTCGGATTGGGATGGGCGGTTTACATCCAGGGAATGGAGGTCAGTCCAGGCCCATCTGGGTTCTCGGTTGACATTGAGCACAGCTTTTCACCCTCAGACTGACGGGCAGACAGAGCGCACCAATCGTACACTGGAAGATCTGTGGCGACTGTGTATTTTGGACCGTGGCATGCCTTGGGAGAGGTTGCTGCCACTGATCGAGTTTTTGTAAAATAACGCCTATCAGTCCAGTATAGGCATGGCTCCATACGAGGCGTTGTACGGAAGGAGGTGCAGGACCCCACTATCATGGGTTCAGGATGAGGATCTGCAGGCACTAGGCTCGGAGTTTGTGGGAGATACAGATGCTCAGATTAGATTGATCCGGAACAGGATGTTTGAAGCCCAGAGCAGACAGGCCAAATACTACGATGCGAGGCATCGTCAAGTGGAGTTCCAGGTGGGAGACCGAGTTTTCTTGAAGATACGGCCGATGCACGGAGTCTCACGGGTTTGCGGGCGGAAGAAGTTCAGCCCGAGATATATGGGGCCTTATAGGATCCTAGAGCGGATCGGCCTCTTAGCCTATAGACTAGAGCTACCACCAGAGTTAGCGGGATTGCATGACGTCTTCCACGTCTCCTCACTTTGGAGGGCTCTGCTATGCCCTGAGCAGCTTATTTCCTCGGCAGATGGCCCGGTGGCCTCGGATCGGTCAGTCAACTTGGAGTCTATCAGGATTGACGATACAGTAGTGCGGGTCTTACGATGGAAGAAGGTTCCATTAGTCAAGGTTCTGAGGAACAATCATGGGCAGGAGGAGCATACATGGGAGCCACAGGACTTGATGCGGAAAAAATACCCGGAACTTTTTCGTCAGGTATACCTCACAACCCCTCTGGACAATCAATTTGCCTTCCTGTTTAAAACCAATAGGACTGAAATTTCAAGAATAGGGGCTAATATTTTGTTTATTGGGGTGTATATACCTAGTTAATTGGGCGAATTAATCTTAGATTTGAAACCGCACAAAGCAAACATAACGTAGAGATGTAATATTTCAATTCTCATGGGATGTTACAAGCTTCTTTTTCCCGATTAGAGTCCCGTAGTCTTAACCTTGATTTCGGGGACGAAATCTTTGTTTTGTTTATTGGGATTTGTAATATCCCATTTCCGACTAGACCCTTAGGAGTCGGTTGGTCGTGACAGAACGTAAGGAAGCCCAAAAAATGAAATACGTCAACCGAGATTTCGGGTCACGGGTTGGTCACGCCCGTGACCGACCCGTCACGCCCGTGACCTAGGGCGTGACCACCCTTCGATGACCGTCGATCTCAGTTCGACAATCGTCGAACTCAGAATAGGCCACCCGGGCCTGTCATGCCCGTGACCTATCTGTCACGCCTATGACCATGGCCGAAACGTCAGCCAGACTGGAAATTTCGATAACCGACGTCATAATCAATTCTGATTATGGTAATGTACAGCATGAATATTTATGGGCCGTTTTCGTCTCTAATTATTTAATATAAAGAGAGAGTGAGGTCCAATAGAAAATCGCCACTTGGATCAGCCATTTCATCTTCCACCTTTTCCTCTTCCCTACATCATAACCGAAACGTTATTAAGGGAAACATTCATGGCCATGGATGTTTCATCCTTTCCCCTCCCCACTTGGAGATCTATAACAGCCTCCTAAGAGCAAGCGGAGAAGGTTACATGCTCGATGAAATGTGTTGGTACCCTAGTTTGATTTGAGTTTAGTCCTCTTCTTTGTGCCCTTGACCCAAGAATATCTATGGTCAATGGTTAGGAGTCTAGCTGTAGGGTCCTCGCTTTTCCAAATTGAGAATTTGGTTAAGTAGGTTTTTCGTTCGACTATAGTCGAACGCCGTTCGACTATCGTCAATCGGCTGATCGACGATCGTCTATCAGTTGGTCGACGCTTTGTCTGCGCTGATAGTTCGACTATCTGTTGATAGCTCGACTATCTGTTCTGCGCTGATAGTTCGACTATCTGTTGATAGCTCGACTATCTGTTCTGCGCTGATAGTTCGACTATCTGTTGATAGTTCGACTATCTGTTCTGCGCTGGTAGTTCGACTATCTGTTGATAGCTCGACTATCTGTTCTGCGCTGGTAGTTCGACTATCTGTTGATAGGTCGACTATCTGTTCTGCGCTGGTAGTTCGACTATCGGTTGATAGGTCGACTATCTGTTCTGCGCTGGTAGTTCGACTATCGGTTGATAGGTCGACTATCTGTTCTGCGCTGGTAGTTCGACTATCTGTTGATAGATCGACTATCTGGTTTGTTTTGATAGTTCGACTAGCTTTTGATAGATCGACTATCTGTTTTCTGAGGTAGGTCGACTATCTGCTTGATAGATCGACTATCTCTGTGCGCTTGATAGTTCGAAAATCTGTCCTAGATAGATCGACTATCTGATGGTTCGACTATCTGCTCTGATAGTTCGACTATCTGCCGGGGTAGTTCGACTATCTTCTTCGATAGTTCGACTATCTGGATCGTTCGACTATCTGTCCGATAGTTCGACGATCTCCGTGCGTCGTTCGACGATCTTCGAAGGTCGTTCGACGTTTTCTGTCTGCCTTTGTATTTTGTATTTATTTATTATATTTAATTATTTAATACATTTTCTGGCACTCTATTTTAAGATGTATAATAATATTTCCAGGCATTATTTGCTCTATTCTTTTTGCCTGAGTTCAAATCTTTTAAGATAAAGTAGTTTGTCTCATTAGCTGTCATTTTAATTTACTTTATCTATTGTCAGCCCTTTATAGCCGTTAGACTGAAAAGTCTTCTTTTGCTATAAAGAGATTGTTTCTGATGTGACTTTATTTAGTCCTTCTGTTATCTGATTTAAGCCTGCAGCTTCTTAGAAAGTGATTTATTCCCTTTATAGAATGTTTTGCTGCAGAGATATTTCTGTCTTCTTGATATTTACAGCCCAGGTCTCAAGGCTTAGAAGAAGACAAATAATTCAAATGGAAGAGAGCCGTTGCTTGCTGATAATATTTAAAGGACCTTTTGAAGAAGGATTGAAGCTAGTGTTACACACATATTCAAAAGCACTCAAGCCTTCATCAAGCTCAAGCTTCCTGCTCTCAGCAATCTCCATCTAACTGAGAAGTGTTAAGATCTTCATCTCTTCTTCACCTGAGTTCTCCTGCTTTCAGGAAGTTCAACTCAGAGTCTCTTTGAAGAAGAAGAAGAAGAAGATAGCTGCTTGAAGAACTTTGATTTTATTATTTACTTTCTTCTTGTAGCTCTTTCCTTCAGAACTTTCTGAAGAGTTTTCTCTGCACTGAAGCAAGACTTCACCTGGACATCTTTGAGCCAGGGGGAGCCTTGATTCTTTAGAGCATTCTAGCTCAGTGCAAGCTTTTGTGCTTCTCTAATCTATTGTAAAATAGAGAAGACATCTTAACCTTCTTCCCCCTCCTGTACAGGGTTATTACTCCCTTCAAAAGTATCCCTCGGTGGCAGGGCACCTGATCAAAAACCTGTGCTTGGTTTTTAGACACCTGATCAAAAGTCTAAAGGGTTTCTGGATCTACCTGAAGAAGATCCTGTTGGTGGCAGGGCACCTGATCAAAAACCTGTAGTGGATTCCTACCTTGGTGGTAGAAGAGTGGACGTACCCAAGTTGTTTGGGGAACCACTTAAATTCCTTGTGTCGTCTGGCTTGTTTATTATATTTCCTGTACTGTGGCTGTGAATAGATATAACTAGGTTGCTAGTTGCTGTTTAGGTTTTCCAAGCTTTAACTGTAATTACAGTTAGCTTGTGTTTGCACATCACTTGTGTTAGGCTTTAAGGTTAAATCAATATCTATAATCTCTTCATTTCGCACTTCACTCCAAGGGAGTTGGGTAGACAGTTAAGTTTTGTATTGTGCAAAATTTGATTACTCTATTCACCCCCCCTCTAGAGTAGTATCTATCCCTTCACTTTCAATTGGTATCAGAGGGAGGTTGACTGACTGTATAGGCTAACACCTAAGTCACAAGATCCTGATAGATACCAAGAGCTTATAGATATTCACTATCATGGCCCAGTCTAAGGATTATTCTAGCACCAGACCTCCAGCATGCAACTTAGCAAAGTTTGGCATCTGGAAGGCAAGGATTAAATTATATATGAACTCTATTGATGAGAGTATTTTTGCTTCTATTTTGTCAGGTCCCCCAAGAGCACCTGCTGCAGCCACTGCCTCATCATCTGATATGAGTGCAGTGCCTCCTCCAGACTATAATGATGAATACAAGAAGGCCAAAATTGTTGATGCCAAGGCAATGAACATACTGGCTCAGACAATGTCTGATGAGGTGTTCCAGAAGGTGGCTGACTGCTCCTCAGCTAAGGCCATGTGGGACACACTGAACCAGATTGTAGCTGGTTCAGCTGATGAAAGGAAGGACAGGAGGTCCAACCTTATCTCACAGTATGAGAACTTCAAGAAGACTGATGCTGAATCAGTTGAAGCTATGTACACCAGGCTCAGCTCAATCATCAATGAGCTGAGGACCCTGGACAAGGACATATCATTGACAAAGGTCAATGATAAGATTCTTATGTGCTTCCCTAGCACATGGGATCTAAGAATCTGGCCCATCAAAGAAGCCAGAAGTACCAATGAGATCTCAACTGAAGCTCTCCTCGGCAAGCTCAAGTCTTTTGAGCAAGTGCTGAAGACCAGAGAAGCAGAAGCTGAAGCCAAGACCCCCACTCCAACAAGAAAAGAGCAATCTCTAGCTCTTAAGGCTGCAGATGTTTCTGAAGGCAGCCAATCCAATGAGGAACTTATGGCACTGTTTGCCAAGAGGTTTCTCAAGATGGGGAGAAAGGAGTTCAGAGAAAGAAGTCTTCACGCTATGAAGACAAACCAAGGTATGATCGATCTCCTGCTAAAGAAATTATTTGCTATGGTTGCAGGAAGCCTGGACACATTTTGCCAGAGTGTCCAGAGGAGAAGAACAAGGAAAAGAGAAAAGACAAAGAACAACACAGGAAGCACTCCAAGCCATCCTCCTACAAAACAAGAAGAAGGAGAGAGGTTTCATTGCTGAAACCTGGAGTGATTCTGATGAAGAATCATCCTCATCAAGCTCCAGTGAAGATGAGGAAGAGAAGAAGGCCAAAGAAATTTGCCTAATGGCAATAGATGCCTGCAGCAACCACTCTGCTGCAGAGAGTTCTGATTCTGATGAAGAGATGCCTACTGAAGATGAGGTACTTTCATCTTATGATTTTACTTCAGAAGAGTTTAAGTTAGAATTTAAATCTTTATGTTTAGATTTAATTAGTTCAGAAAAAGAAATAAAAGAACTTAGAAATAGGTTAGCTGACTCAGATCAATAGCCTCTGAAAACATTAGGTTAAAGGAAGATCTCACTACTTGTAGTGAAGAAATTAAATTTCTTAAAATAGAATTAGCTAAGTCTAAGAGATTAGAAGAATCCCTTAATGGTAGAAGCCTTAAGCTGTTAGAAATTACCAGCATGACTAACACTAGGTCAGGTAATGATAAATTAGGCTTAGGAGCTTCTCCCAGTGAACCCCCAGTCCTCCTTAAAAATAACCTTTCAACTCCAGTGAACTTCATTTCAGCTAGTGGAAAGAAGAACACTGAGCAAGTAAACCTTGTAAATAAAACCCTAAATAAAGCTAAGAGAGAAAAGAGAAAGAAGTTTTTCAAAGAAATGCAAAGAGCGTCGAACGCCGCTCGACGATCGGATGCTCCATGGTCGAACGAAGCTCGACGATCTGAGCGCCCATCGTCGAACGTCGATCGACGATTTCAACATGATTTTCAAAATCATAATCAGTATCATAGAAACCTAAATGAAAATAGAAACCCTAGGTTTGTTGACCCATCATCTGCATGGAGAATCCCACCTAGGAGATCTCACCCACTAGGTTATCACCCTCAGCCTGCATTCTCTTATATTTCCAGTTTTTCTTATGTGAAAAACAAGGGACCCAAGGTTACCTGGGTCCACTCTGTCTAAATAGTTGTTTTGCAGGTGAAGGCCTATCCAATCACTCAAAATAAGTGGTATTTGGATAGTGGATGCTCTAAGCATATGACAGGAAACAAAGAGCTTCTGTCAAAGTACAAAGCTAAGCTCGGCCCAAAGGTTATCTTTGGAGACTCCAGCTGTGGTCAGACAGAAGGATATGGCAAGATCACGATTGGAGCTGTTACATTCAAGAGAGTTGCTTATGTCAATGGACTGAAGCATAATCTGATTTCAGTTAGCCAGCTATGTGATGCTGGCTACCAGGTTTCTTTTTCTAACTCCTCTTGCAATATTACTTTAAATAATAATGTTGTTTTAATAGGTAATAGAATAGGCAATATATATTTAGTAGATTTTAATTCATCTCACTCTGAAATCTGCCTGTTTAATGAATTAACCCTTAATAATAATTCTTTATGGCATAAAAGGCTTAGTCATGTAAACCTTAAGAATATCTCTAGGTTATCTAAGCACAACCTTGTTAGAGGTTTACCTTCTTGCCCCTACAAGAAGGAGAGTCTATGCAAGGCTTGTCAGCTAGGCAAGCAAACCAAGAATTCATTTAAATCTGTAAATAAAAGTGATTCTCCTAGAATCCTGTATTTATTACATTTGGACCTTTTTGGCCCAATAAATGTACAGAGTTTAGGAGGGAAGTATTACACTTAGTAATTGTAGATGACTTCTCTAGGTTCAGTTGGGTTTTCTTTTTGAGAACTAAGTCTGATAACTTCAAAGCCCTTACAGACTTTCTACTTTGTGTGCAGACTGAGTACTCTACTCATGTGGCCTTGATCAGAAGTGATCATGGTACTGAGTTTGACTCTCTTCTCATGCAAGAATTCTGTGAGAGAGAAGGTATCAAACATAGCTTCTCAGCTCCTAGAACTCCCCAACAAAATGGGGTAGTTGAAAGGAAGAATAGAACACTAATTGAAGCTGCTAGCACATTGTTGGCAGATGCTAACATGCCTCTATCCTTTGGGCAGAAGCTGTTAGTACAGCCAACTATGTCTTGAATAGAAGTTTGATACACAAACTTAAGTGTAAAACTCCTTATGAGTTGCTTAAAGGAAAGAAACCAAAAATTAATTACTTTAGAATTTTTGGCTGTACTGTTTATATTCATAACAATAATAAAGAATATATTAGAAAATTTGAAGCAAAAGCTTCAATGGGAATCATGCTTGGATATTCCCAAGTAAGCAAAGCTTATAGGGTTTATAACAAATCAACCTGTAAGATAGAAGAATCTGTGCATGTATCATTTGATGAGCATCAGATGTTTTACAAGGAGAAAGAAAATTCTCCTTCCTCCAGTTCTTTGCAGGTACATGATGCCCCTCAAGAAATCCTTCAACTTTCAACTCTTCAGATCACTGAATCAGACAGTGATGAAGACATTGCTGAAGCTGTTGAAGCTGTTGTTGTTCCACCAACAGTAGATCAAATTCCTCTGAGGAATTAATCCCAACTGTTGCTGAAGATCACATCCCACCTGCTGATATTGTCACACTTAAGAGATCACCCCACATCTCAAGTGATTGGAGACATATCAGCTGGTGTGCAAACAAGACATCAATTAAGACAGGATGTGATGCATGCTTGTTTCCTCTCACAGGTTGAGCCCCTCACCTTTAAAGATGCAGAGCTAGATCCCCACTGGATCATTGCAATGCAAGAGGAGCTCAATCAGTTTGAGAGATGTAAAGTTTGGACTTTGGTTCCAAGACCTAAAGGCCAACTGATCATAGGCACCAAGTGGGTGTATAGAAACAAGTTAGATGCAAATGGAATAATAGTAAGGAATAAAGCTAGGCTTGTAGCTCAGGGCTACAGACAGGAGGAAGGTATAGACTATGACCAAACCTTTGCTCCTGTTGCAAGGCTAGAAGCAATAAGGATCTTCTTGGCCTATGCAGCCTTCATGAAGTTTAAGGTGTTCCAAATGGATGTCAAAAGTGCATTCCTAAATGGTGAGCTTAAGGAAGAGGTGTTTGTTGAACAACCACCAGGGTTTGTTTCATCAACTCAGCCTTCTCATGTTTTTAAGTTGCAAAAAGCTCTTTATGGACTAAAGCAAGCTCCTAGGGCCTGGTATGAGACCTTAGCTAGTTTCCTGTTAGAGCACAACTTCACTAGGGGAGTAGTTGATAGAACCCTTTTCGTCAAGCATCACAAGGACACAATCCTGTTAGTTCAGGTGTATGTAGATGATATTATCTTTGGCTCCACTGATCCCAAACTATGCAAAAAGTTTTCCAACTTGATGCACTCTAAGTTTGAGATGAGTAGCATGGGTGTGCTGTCTTACTTTCTTGGTCTCCAAGTTAAGCAAGATGCTGATGGTATCTTCATCTCACAATCCAAATATGCCAAGGAATTGGTAAAGAAATTTGGGATGGCTGATGCTTCAGCAATGCCTACACCCATGGCTACTAATGTAGTTATTGATTCTGATGATCACGGCAAGCCAGTTGATCAAAAGATTATAGGGCCATTGTTGGTTCCCTATTATATCTAACTGCAAGTAGGCCAGATATAATGTTTGCTACATGCCTTTGTGCTAGATTCCAGGTCAACCCCAAGGAATCTCATCTGATTCTTCTAAAAAGAATCCTGAGATACCTGAAAGGATGTCCAAATCTAGGACTTTGGTACCCAGCTGAGTCAAGAGTTTGAATTAATTGGATATTCTGATTCTGACTATGCTGGTTGCAGAGTTGACAGGAAGAGCACCTCAGGAACTTGCCAGTTCCTGGGAGAGAGATTGGTCTCTTGGTTCTGTAAGAAGCAGGCTTCTGTCTCAACTTCAACTGCAGAGGCTGAATATATAGCAGCTGCCAGTTGTTGTTCACAGATCCTGTGGATTCAAAACCAGCTTGTGGATTATGGTTACTCACACAAGAACACCAAGATCATGTGTGATAGTACCAGTGCTATATTCTATTGCACAAAATCCAGTGCACCACTCTAGAACGAAGCACATTGAGATTAGGCACCATTTCCTGAGAGATTGTGTGGAAAAGAACAAGATCTGTCTTGAGTTCATATCCACTGAGTTTCAGAGAGGTGATATATTCACCAAGCCTTTAGATGAACAGAAGCATCTGTTCTTTTTAGTCCAACTAGGCATGATCAATGGACGAGACTAAGTGTGACGATATCTGCCTATGTTGAGGTCTGCTTGAAGATCGTCGAACGATGATCGAAGATCGTCGAACGGATTGAGCCTATCGTCGACCTCTGGTTAATGATAGCTTATCTGTTTGAAGATCGTCGATCGACGTTCGACCATCGTCGAACAGGCTGAGCTTATCGTCGATCTCTACTCGACGACAGCTTGTTGCTTGTGAAGCCAGAATTAGCCGAACGATGGTTCGACTATTCTGCTTCTGAGCCGATCGTCGAACGGCCGTTCGACTATCGGTTCAAGATCTTTTTAATAGATCGACTATTTCCGGTCCAATATAAAGCCGATAGTCGACCTAGGTTAAAAGATCGTGTGCTTTATCGTCGACGGAGCGTGCCCTTTCGCATTCTGCTTTCCCGCTTGCGATTTTCTGGCGCTTCGTCTTTCTCGTTCTCTCTCCAGCTTTCTCGTGCTTTCTCCGGCGAATCCATGGCGATTTCCCCAGCTGTTCTAGCCGTAGTAAAGTTTGATGCCGGATTCAGTGTGGATTTCGAAGCTTTCAGCAGTTGCGATGCCGGAATCGTGGAAGTTCTCCAGCTCTGCAGGGATCAAGGTTTAGAGAAGCTGATGTCTGAAAGGATCAAGATCAACATTCCAGAAATAAAAGAATGGGCTTTCACGTCGTCTTCCACAGACGAATCGATGATCGGTACCATCGGCGGAGTAGAAGTTATCCTGACTACGGCCGTTCCTTCTGATGTTTTTGGTTTAGTTATTGGTGACGAAGATTATGAGCAAGATGCTCAGGAGTTCGGAAGGATGCTTGTTGAGCTAGGACATGCCGAGGGCATTCCCACCAAGCTGCTCAAAGTAAACTTCCCCTTCAAGATCAAGTTCCTCGCTGAGGTAGTAGGAAAAGTGCTTCTGGGCAAGCACTCTGCCCATGATAACATAACAAGGCAGCAATTCGCACTTATGTGTGCAATTGTTAATCGAAAAGGATCGATTGGGCAGCTGTTCTGTTTGATTTAATCAGGAAGAAGACAGGAAAGAAGGAAGTCACCCTGGGAAGGGTTATTGGAATTTTCCTTAAGGAGAAATTCCCCCAGCTGCTGAGTTCTGCCGCAACTACAATCAACGCCAGCAAGAAGATGGATCCCCACTTGTTCTCTAAGTGGAAGAGGACATTTGTGAAATCTGCTCCAGCAACATCTGAGGGCACAAGGACTGCATCAGTCGCTCCTCAACCTGTTGAAGCTGGCTCAGCTCTCCCTTCCTCCTCCTCTGCATTGCCGTCTGCCTCAGTTGAAGTACCATCAACTTCAGCTGAGGTACGACCTTCTTCTTCTGCTGCACCTGAAACAACTATGGTTGTTCCTCTGTCTCCTCCAGCCTCTCCTCTACCTGCTCATCTGGCTAGGATATCTGCTCCTAGCTTTGATTTGTTAGGATCAGAGAGATTCCCTACTCCTCCTGTATCTCCAATTCATTCCCCAATAAATTCTCCTGCTCCATCTCCTGCTCGATCCCCTGTTCACACCATCCTCCATCCTAGCACATCTACCATATTTGCTGCAGCTCCATCCACCTCTCATCCATCATCTTTTGAAATCACTCCTGATTTCATCTCACGCATTGTGGAGCTGATTACCCCATCAATCAAAACCATGATTGAAGAGGCAATCGCTCCCCTTGCTGCCTCCATTGATCTCTTATCTGCTTCCATCAAATCCCTCTCCAAATCAGCTGAGCCATCTTCCTCTAGGGGCCTGGTTTCAGTACCCACTGAAATCAGGCAGGGGGAGATGTTCAATGAAGATGTCTCTGGCCTTCCTGCCTCTCCTCCAGTTGTGAAAGATTTAGTCTTGTCTGCCCAGCCAGAATCTGCTCAAGTTGAGCCAGAAGAAGTTCCAGATGTTGTTATGACTGTTCAGGAAGAGACAGCTCCAGCTGAGGAAGTGGTAACTCCAGCTGAGGAAGTGATAACTCCAGCTGAGGAAGAGATTGCTCCAGTTGAGCAAGTTGTAGCTCCAGTTTTGACTGAGAAGGAAATAGCAGATGGAATCCTGCTATCAGAAATTGCAGTGAAAGTATGCTTAGAGGATCTAACTACTCCTATGATTGCCAGATTCCTGGAAGGAATCATAACTCTTATCTGAATGAATCATGGGAAATGGTTAAATATGAAGGTAACTCTTTCATTCGTTTTGTTGATGAGTCGATTAATTTGATAGTTTGTGAATACCTTGAAGGAATGATTCAAGCTTATTTAGCAGATATGTATTCATAATTTTACAGATATTATTAAATAAGATTTAACTGCTCAAATCATAGCAGTAGTTTCTGAGGCTGACCCAAGTATTCCTGCTACTCAAGTAGACCCTGAGTTGGAATCCTTCTTAGATAATAAAGAAGATGAGTCTGAGAAAGAGGAAGTCAAAGTTGACTCTCCTATTCTGAGTTTGGAAGAAACTCAAGCAAGAGCAGCATGGAATTTAAGAGTTCAATCTTTAAAAGAGAAAGAGAAAGATTTGCAATTTGAAAAGTCATCCATTTGGGATGACTCTCCAGGTTTAGATTTAGACTCCCTTCTGGCTCTGGATGCCATGGAAGAGGAAAGGGAGAAATCTGCTTCAAAGCTTAAAGAAAAGGCTGTCTCAGAAGCCTATGATCCGTATGAGAACCCTCCATCATCCCATTCTGATGATGATGATGATTCTGATATCTCTGAAAAGTCAAAGAAAAAGAAATCTGCTGCAAAGAAAAGAAAAGCTGCTCCTCCTCCACCTCCAAATAAGGATAATGACATTCCCTATTATATTTTGAAGGGCATTGACCCCAAATCCAAGGATTTTAAGCATTGGATGTGGTTTTCGAAAAATCAGCAAAAAGAAAGGAAGAGAACTAAGAGGTATGACAGTCCAGTCTCCAGATGGACTCCCAAAGGTCCTCCTCCACCTCCAGGTGCAGGAGCCTCTGGGAATCTACCTGCTAATCAATCTGCCGCCTATGGAAAATCTGCGTCTGTTCAGCCCCAGCCTAGACAAGGTCATCAAAGTTCACAAAGCAAATCATCTTATGGTTCTCAAAGACAAATGAAGGAGGTTGTGGCCCAAAGACCAACTTTTTCCCCACCTCCTTCTCCAGTTCAATCTGAGAAAAGTGTTTCGAAAGGTAAATAGTTTACAGTGTTTTAAAACCTTCTAGCAAGTCCCTTTTGCTAAGTTTATTCTAATGTCTTATCTAGATAAAATAGCTGTTGCTGCTTCTCCTGAGCCCGTATATGAAAATCCTGAGCTCGATCCTAATTTTAGGATGGCTCGCTTTCAAGAGCTTGTAGGAGCAGCCCAAATAAGAAAAGCAAGAGCCGAAGGTAAAGATACAACTGGTTTTACTACCATGTCAGCTTATAGAAAGAAAGAATTTGAGAAATTCCAAGTCAATCCTGAGATTTTTGATCCAGCAAAGTACATGGAAAAAACATCCTGAAGCTGTTGTCCCCAGAGCTACAGAACTGAAGATTATTGGTGCTCAGGATCTAAAGATGTCAAAGAAAGAATCAGATGACCCGCTTCGAAAAATTTCTTTTGTCTCTAGTTCTTCTGATCCATTACCTGACCCTAAAGATTCTTAATAGTTTGATTAAACTGCTGTGATATATTTGATTATTTGTTTATCTGATTGATAATCTGCCAGTTTATTGATTAACTATTTGATGAATTATTTTGTTTGTTTATTGCTAGCTGTTTTAGTTTTGAGAGACTTAACTCAAATAGGGGGAGATTGTTGGTACCCTAGTTTGATTTGAGTTTAGTCCTCTTCTTTGTGCCCTTGACCCAAGAAATATCTATGGTCAATGGTTAGGAGTCTAGCTGTAGGGTCCTCGCTTTTCCAAATTGAGAATTTGGTTAAGTAGGTTTTTCGTTCGACTATAGTCGAACGCCGTTCGACTATCGTCTATCGGCTGATCGACGATCGTCTATCAGTTGGTCGACGCTTTGTCTGTGCTGATAGTTCGACTATCTGTTGATAGCTCGACTATCTGTTCTGCGCTGATAGTTCGACTATCTGTTGATAGCTCGACTATCTGTTCTGCGCTGATAGTTCGACTATCTGTTGATAGTTCGACTATCTGTTGATAGTTCGACTATCTGTTCTGCGCTGGTAGTTCGATTATCTGTTGATAGCTCGACTATCTGTTCTGCGCTGGTAGTTCGACTATCTGTTGATAGGTCGACTATCTGTTCTGCGCTGGTAGTTCGACTATCGGTTGATAGGTCGACTATCTGTTCTGCGCTGGTAGTTCGACTATCGGTTGATAGGTCGACTATCTGTTCTGCGCTGGTAGTTCGACTATCTGTTGATAGATCGACTATCTGGTTTGTTTTGATAGTTCGACTATCTTTTGATAGATCGACTATCTGTTTTCTGAGGTAGGTCGACTATCTGCTTGATAGATCGACTATCTCTGTGCGCTTGATAGTTCGACTATCTGTCCTAGATAGATCGACTATCTGATGGTTCGACTATCTGCTCTGATAGTTCGACTATCTGCCGGGGTAGTTCGACTATCTTCTTCGATAGTTCGACTATCTGGATCGTTCGACTATCTGCCCGATAGTTCGACGATCTCCGTGCGTCGTTCGACGATCTTCGAAGGTCGTTCGACGTTTTCTGTCTGCCTTTGTATTTTGTATTTATTTATTATATTTAATTATTTAATACATTTTCTGGCACTCTATTTTAAGATGTATAATAATATTTCCAGGCATTATTTGCTCTATTCTTTTTGCCTGAGTTCAAATCTTTTAAGATAAAGTTGTTTGTCTTATTAGCTGTCATTTTAATTTACTTTATCTATGTCAGCCCTTTATAGCCGTTAGACTGAAAAGTCTTCTTTTGCTATAAAGAGATTGTTTCTGATGTGACTTTATTTAGTCCTTCTGTTATCTGATTTAAGCCTGCAGCTTCTTAGAAAGTGATTTATTCCCTTTATTGAATGTTTTGCTGCAGAGATATTTCTGTCTTCTTGATATTTACAGCCCAGGTCTCAAGGCTTAGAAGAAGACAAATAATTCAAATGGAAGAGAGCCGTTGCTTGCTGATAATATTTAATGGACCTTTGAAGAAGGATTGAAGCTAGTGTTACACACATATTCAAAAGCACTCAAGCCTTCATCAAGCTCAAGCTTCCTGCTCTCAGCAACTCCATCTAACTGAGAAGTGTTAAGATCTTCATCTCTTCTTCACCTGAGTTCTCCTGCTTTCAGGAAGTTCAACTCAGAGTTCTTTGAAGAAGAAGAAGAAGAAGATAGCTGCTTGAAGAACTTTGATTTTATTATTTACTTTCTTCTTGTAGCTCTTTCCTTCAGAACTTTCTGAAGAGTTTTCTCTGCACTGAAGCAAGACTTCACCTGGACATCTTTGAGCCAGGGGGAGCCTTGATTCTTTAGAGCATTCTAGCTCAGTGCAAGCTTTTGTGCTTCTCTAATCTATTGTAAAATAGAGAAGACATCTTAACCTTCTTCCCCCTCCTGTACAGGGTTATTACTCCCTTCAAAAGTATCCCTTGGTGGCAGGGCACCTGATCAAAAACCTGTGCTTGGTTTTTAGACACCTGATCAAAAGTCTAAAGGGTTTCTGGATCTACCTGAAGAAGATCTGTTGGTGGCAGGGCACCTGATCAAAAACCTGTAGTGGATTCCTACCTTGGTGGTAGAAGAGTGGACGTACCCAAGTTGTTTGGGGAACCACTTAAATTCCTTGTGTCGTCTGGCTTGTTTATTATATTTCCTGTACTGTGGCTGTGAATAGATATAACTAGGTTGCTAGTTGCTGTTTAGGTTTTCCAAGCTTTAACTGTAATTACAGTTAGCTTGTGTTTGCACATCACTTGTGTTAGGCTTTAAGGTTAAATCAATATCTATAATCTCTTCATTCCGCACTTCACTCCAAGGGAGTTGGGTAGACAGTTAAGTTTTGTATTGTGCAAAATTTGATTACTCTATTCACCCCCCCTCTAGAGTAGTATCTATCCCTTCACTTTCAAAACGGATTCAGATTCCTCCCCTTGCTGTTAAAGAATTTCTGGCGACGCCGCCACCGCGTAAATGGCTTCCCGACACTCTGCATGCCTCCATCCCACAAACAAGGTCCTCCCCTCCCTTTTCTTCTGCGGATAGATCTTAGAAATCATTAGGAGAGATATCGGGCTCAAAAGTGCTGGATCGAGTGAGCGTTTCCATGGTTTTTCCAAAATTTCATGGTGGCGGGTTCGCCGAAAACTGCCTCTCCGGCGGCCGTGCCGCCGCCCGATGGTAGCCCTCACCTCAACAGAGGAGGTGGTTGATGGCCGCGGAACAGAGACCTACTGTGGTTGGTTCGAAATGGTCAGATTCCGCGGGCCGGTTAGAAGATCGAGTTTTCTAACGAAAGGAGGCAAGCGCACCTATCGCAAGTAGTACTTGGTATTCGGGAAAATACCGAGGTCGTATTATTATCGGGGACGCGTTGATTATATCTACTCTTCCAGGAACACTATTATCTTACTAACAGTAAGGTGGGATTTTTTAGTTTAATTAAAACGGAAAGAAAGATAACGGAATTTTGCTAAATTAGTTCGATGACGGGTTAACGCTCGGCATCGAATCGGATTAAGACTAAAATAATTCTTAACAATTATTAAACTTTGTTTTTAATTTAATAAAAGGCACTTGGCCGTGGAGGTTCCAAGAACATGAGCTCACCTTGGTCTAGGGATATCGCTCACCTGGGCGCTAAGGCTATTCGACCGAATGTTAGTCCGACGAAGGATTCCTCTTAACGCCCGCATTACGCTAAGAACCCCGCTATTGGGTGGGGAACCCAATCCGGCAGAACTACGTTTCTCCTCTTTCGAGGGGGCGTACGTAGCTCTCTTTACCAAAAGGGGATCTGTCCATACGTGCAGCCTCTCGGCGTCGCGTATGGATAACGGAAATAGAGCCCACACATCGATTATGTGGTCCTATGCGTCGTTAACCCGGGGTAAACCTTAAGTCCTTAAATTAAAATAAAAAAAAAGTTTTTTAATTATTTCAAATCATTTTATTTGTCCCAATGCTCTTCGATGCCGAAGGCTAAAAGAGATTAGCCACTCATCGGTATGGGACGGCTTTATGTTTTTAGGTGAAGCGTGAGTGTAAATTTAAGTTCTGAACAATTATAAGAGAAAACATAAAAAGGGCGATTAGATAAATTGAAGGCTAATTGATGCAGGCACTCACGCACACTTCAAAACCATAAAAAAAATCAAATAAAGCATGGCCTACTCAAATGAGTAGGCGGGAAATAAAAGCACGCCATTGAACTCTTAACGAGTAGGCGGAAATAAATGCACACACACACACACTCTTCTTAATTTGAAGAAAGCGATAAATAAAGCGTAAAAATTATCTCCTACACGCACGCACTCTACATAATTGAGAAAGCAATAAAATTTGCGAGTCCCGGCTCAAATGAGTGGGCGGGGTAAATTTATCTCATACACACACACACTCTACTTGAAGGTAAAACACACACACGCACTCTACAGAAAAGTAAACACACGCACCCTACAGAAAAGTAAACACACGCACACACACACTGTTTTCCTACTCAAGTGAGTAGGAAGAAAATGAAAGCAGGGAGCCATTTAACTCTTAACGAGTAGGCGGAAATAAATGCATACGCACACACGCACTCTACAGGAGTTGAAATAAAGCAGTAAAACCTAACTCATACACGCACGCACACTTGCAAAAATAAGAAAAACAAAGTTGCTGAAAAATTAAAACGACTGCATTTCTACCGCTAGAATGCTGTAGAAATGCATAAAAAGTGAAAATAAAAATTAACCAGACAAAAAGTTTTGCAAATAAACGCAAAATGAAAGTTGGCGAAAAATTAAAACGACTATATTTTCATTCTTATATTTTTATAAAAACTCCTAAAAAGTGTAAATAAAACAAAAAGGGACAAAAAGTTTTACAATCCTAAAGAGCCTAAGTTAAAGAAAAATGGAAATAACACTTTTAGATGAGTTTTTATAAAGCCTTATGAATGAAAAAATAGGAAAAAGGAGAAAAGCTAAATCTAGAAAAGTGCGGAAAATGAAAACTAAACGGACGGCGCAACGGCTAGAAATGCCGATAAATCCTAAATCTAACTAAGTTATCAAGGCTATAAAATTGAAAACATAAATGAAACACAAAAAGGGAACGAAAAAATTACTTAAGAAGGGCGCTTCCAATTGAACATTTCAACTTTGCAATAAAGAAAATCTACCATTTTATTGAATGAAAAGGCTATTACATGAAAAGCTAAAACAAACAACCTAATACAAACTAAGAAAGATAGGGAGAATTCTCCTTACAAAGCTTAGAAGCCAAACGGGCAGCACCTCCCCTAAGTAAGATGGACCAAAAAGTGGACAAAATAAGCTTCCTGGAAGCTCTTATTTATAGGCAAATTTTCGGGTTGGTCACGCCCCAGGTCATGGGCGTGACATGGGGGCGTGACCGGGGGAGCTGGCAGTTCGATGTCGGCAGCGTTGACAGGTTGACTAAGCTTGCGGGTCGGCCTCGACACGGGCGTGACAAGCATTGACACGGGCGTGACGTCGGGCGTGTCGGGTCGGGATTGATGATCGCCGATCGTCGAGCTGGCACCTGTGTTCGGCGATCGTCGGGGGGGCGTGACACGGGCGTGTCGGTCAATTGACACGGGCGTGTCAGTCAATTTTTTGACTTTTCTGGAATTTTTCTGGAATTTTATCTGGAATAAAAATAAAGCTAAGTTAGAAATAATATTTACAAAAACAAGCAATTTATTGAATAAAACTAATAAAAAAAGACAAAAAATAAACAATATTGACTTATATAAAATACGAAAATATAGGTATATTTACAACTCATCAAACACCCCCATACTTAAGCTTTTGCTATTCCAGAGCAAAAGTTTGAGGTGAACTTATAAGGAATAATGAAAAACCCTAAGTTCTGCTACCGCTAAATTAATTATAAGAGAGATCAAATAAAAATATACGGGGTATAAGAGTTAAGTCCTAAAATTATTTTGATGATTTAAACAGGGCAAAAGTTTTGGCCAAAAGACTTCTTGATGTAATCAAATAGAAAGCAATAATTGTATTGGTTAGATTAACAGAAAATAGTTTGGAGTTATACGAACTTTAGCTTATAGGAGTGTTATCGGAAATAATGCAATTTACGAATTATGCTCTCAAAAAGATTTTTGAATTAATTCTAGAGTCATGAAATTGGCTAAGGGGGGTTGATGTTGGTTTATGAAGATGCTTGGATTTTTGAGGCGAGGTTATTTTTTTTTCGAACCTCCATTTTTTTGATTTGGTTGTTAAAGGAAAACGAAATCTTATTTTCCTTAACATAAAATTTTTTCTTTCTTCATAAAAATAACCCAATGTACATGTGTTGGAGTAATGAATTTTATCCTCTTACTCCGTAACGTATAATCTTTTAATTTATTGGGTGCCTATGTTTACGGAATGAAATCTTATTCCCATTGAAATAAGATCTTTTTCTTTTTGGGGAAATAATTTTATCATACCAAGTAGGTAATGATAAGTAAGGGAAAAAAAAAGAACTAGATTTTAATTGAAAAATAATTGAGAGCAACCTTTATAATTGTACGTTCCAATTTTTCAGAAAGCTAAAAGCAAGCATAATTGAATTCTATAGTCGTTATTTTCTAACATGGTACACATGCTCCTATCTATGAAAAATTAGAAGTAGTGCCTAAAACGAGTCCCCTATTTTTAACAAAGTATAATAAATTCTTTAAAACTTAACCCCGGCTATTTAGATTTTTCAATCTATAATTAACAAACGTATAGTGAACAAAGAATTTGATCAAATTCGCATATAAATAAACTCAAAACGGAAGTTTTGGATAACAAGAAACTTAAGAATGAATTGTTTGATTTATTTGTTTCAAAACTTAAAAAAAAAATATTTTTTTGGTTTTTTTTTTTTTAAGTTATGCTCTTTTTTTGTAGTTTTGTAGTTATATCTTTAATATATACATGCTAAAAAGAAAGAAAAAATGCGAAAAAAAAGTTTTTTTTTTTGGATTTTTAAGTTTTGTGAATTTTTTTGTATTTTTAATGAAATTTTTATTCTATTTGCAAAATTTGGGAAAAAGAAAAAATATTTACAAGGATGAGAGGGAAAAAGGGAGAGGGGAAAGAGAAAGAATATTTAAAAAAGTATTTACAAAAATTATTTACAAAAATATTTACAAGAATATTTACAAAAATATTAACTAGGTAGCCGCGAGATGACTCGTTATGTGGATGGCTCGATGAGCCGGATCTCGCGGACCGAGTTATAAATAAGACAGTTTCAAAAATGAAACTTCAAAAATTTTTAATTAAATTTTTTTCTGAAATTTTTTTTTTGTTATAAATTTTTTTTGAAGTTTTGTTTTTTAAAATTTTTTGTTTTGTTTTGTTTTGTTTTTTTGTTTTTTTGTTTTTTTTTTGTAAGTGAAAAAGAAAGTACGAAAATATGAAAACACCCCCATACTTAGATCCAACATTGTCCCCAATGTTGTATGCTAAGCATGAGGAACAAGACAGCAGGTATATGTACAAAAAAAAAAGAGAGGGGGGCAGAAGATGTCCCTGATCCGCGCGCGGGGAAGCCCATTAGAAACCCTGCATTTATTAGAAAAATAGAAAACATAATAAATAAAGACGGAAAAAAGATAGACGTGGGGTGCCTCCCAGGAGCGCTTTGTTTATAGTCGCGTAGCTTGACTATAGTGGCGGGGTTATATATGGAGAAGGGTTATGGTTTCGCTCCTACTGATCACAGGATCGCCCGCTATATAAGACTTTAACCGATTACCGTTCACCTTAAAAGTGCCTTTTTCGGGGTGGGAGACGAGTACGGTCCCATATGGCCAAACCTCTTCAACCTTGAAGGGGCCGAACCATCGCGATTTTAGCTTACTCGGGAAAAGCCTAAGACGTGAATTGTAAAGAAGGACTAGATCGCCCGGAGAAAAGATTTTTGGGGTTTTAATTTTTCGATCGTGATAAAACTTAGAATGCTCCTTATAGAACTTATTGCTCTCGTAAGCGTTCGCACGCCATTCATCGAGCTCGTTTAGTTGCAGTTTTCTATTCTGAGCGGCTAAGTTAGAGTCGAGGTTTAAGAGTTTTAATGCCCAAAGTGCGCGGTGCTCCAGTTCTACGGGTAAATGGCACGCTTTGCCATAGACTAATCGAAACGGGGTACAACCGGTAGCGGTTTTGTACGCCGTACGATATGCCCATAACGCGTCGTCGAGCTTAGCGGACTAATCTTTCCTATTAAGTGAAACGGTCTTTTCTAATATGCGTTTTATCTCTCGATTTACTACCTCAACTTGGCCACTTGTTTGCGGGTGGTAGGGGGTGGCAAGCTTGTGCGTGACTCCGTATTTAGCTAACATCTTAGCCATTAGAGCGTTACAGAAATGCGTTCCCCTATCACTAACAATAGCGCGAGGCGTGCCGAAGCGAGAAAATAATTTCTTTAGAAATGTAACGACGACTCGCACATCGTTGGTGGGGAGAGCTTGCGCATCCGCCCACCGTGATACGTAGTCGACCGCCACTAAAATATACATATTTTTATAAGAAGGAGGTAGGGGGCCAACAAAATCTATGCCCCATAAATCGAAAACTTCGCATTCTAAAAACATATTTTGGGGCATCTCGTCGCGACGTGAGATGTTACCCGACCGCTGACAGCTATCGCATGCGCGCACAAAATTGTGCGCGTCTTTGAAGAGAGTGGGCCAAAAGTAGCCTGCCTCTAGCGCCTTCCTAGCGGTCCGGTTGGCTTGATAGTGCCCCCCGGCTGGACCCTCGTGGTAGTGCCTCAATATCTATGTGCACTCCACTCCCGCGACGCATCTTTGAACCGCTTGGTCTGCGCAGATACGGAAAAGAAAGGGGTCATCCCAAAAGAAATTTTTCAAGTCGGAAAAGAATTTCTTCTTTTGATGACTTGAAAAATCTTTTGGAAGTACCCGCGCGACTAAGTAGTTCGCAAAATCTGCGAACCAAGGCGAAGATGACAAAGACGAACGAATGGCGAGAAGGCGTTCCTTGGGGAATCTGTCATTTATTTCAGATTCGACGAGCGCTTCCGCACCCGAATTTTCTAAACGGGAGAGGTGGTCTGCCGCTAGATTCTCCGCGCCCTTCTTATCTCGGATCTCCAAGTCAAACTCTTGTAGGAGGAGAATCCATCGAAGAAGGCGGGGCTTCGCGTCGGCTTTAGCTAATAAATATTTAAGGGCGGAGTGATCGGTAAAAACGATAACTTTAGATAGCGTAAGATACGAAGCGAAACTTATCGAAAGCGAAAACGACGGCTAAGAGTTCCTTTTCCGTTGTCGTGTAATTCACTTGTGCGGAAGTGAGCGTCTTGCTAGCGTAATAAATTGGATGAAAATGTTTTTCTACGCGTTGACCAAGAACAGCGCCTAAGGCAATATCACAAGCGTCGCACATGATTTCGAACGGAAGAGACCAATTAGGGGCCACTAGAATCGGAGAATTGATAAGTTTTTGTTTTATAAAATTAAAAGCAGACTCGCAATCGCTACTAAAGACAAAAGGTGATTCCTTTTCCAAGAGGTGAGTAAGCGGCTTTGTTATTTTGAAAAAATCTTGAATGAAGCGCCTATAAAAGCCCGCGTGGCCTAAGAAACTCCTAATGGATTTTATGTTTGTCGGCTGAGGAAGTTTTTCTATGATTTCAACTTTGGCCTTATCGACCTCTATCCCCTTAATCGAAATCTTATGGTCGAGGACCAAACCTCCTCGAACCATAAAGTTACACTTTTCCCAATTTAAAACAAGATTCGTGTCCTCGCATCGCTGGAGGACACGATCAGATTACGAAGACAATCCGGGAATGAGCATCCGAATACAGAAAAGTCATCCATAAATATTTCCATAATCTCTTCTACTAGCTCACCAAAAATTGCTAGCATACATCTTTGGAATGTAGCCGGCGCATTGCAGAGGCCAAATGGCATTCTTCGATAGGCGAAGGTGCCAAAGGGGCAAGTTAAAGTTGTTTTCTCTTGGTCTTCGGGGGAAATGGGGATTTGGAAAAACCCCGATAAACCGTCGAGAAAACAATAAAAAGGATGACCGGAAAGACGCTCAAGAATTTGGTCAAGGAACGGTAGTGGAAAATGGTCTTTGCGGGTGGCATCATTAAGTTTGCGATAATCGATGACCCCACGCCAACCCGTAACAGTACGAGTTGGGACGAGCTCGTTGTGCTCATTCGCCACTACGGTTAAACCACCCTTCTTGGGCACGACATGAATGGGACTAACCCATGCACTATCAGAAATGGGATAAATAATCCCCGCATCTAATAATTTAATTATCTCAGCTTTCACGACGTCTTTCATGTTTGGGTTAAGACGCCACTGCGGCTGAATGGTTTTGCGGCAATTATCGTTTAAGAAAATTTTGTGAGTGCAGAAAGAAGGGTTAATCCCCTTTAGGTCAGAAATTTGCCACGCAATTGCGTGGCGATGTTTAAGCAAAACCTCCAATAAATCGGAGGTCTCCGAATCGCTTATATACGAAGAAATGATTACCGGGAGTGTATCATTTTTCCCCAAAAAGGCGTATTTTAGGGATTCGGGTAATGGTTTGAGTTCTAGGATGGGCGGTTCTTCTAGTGAGGTTTTAGTGCTAATGTCTTTTGAACCAATTGGTTCAAAAGGCATATTCGTAGACTCATCCTCATCGCAATAAAAATTTTCGAGTGAAAAAATATTTTCGTTTAAAAATTCGGACTCGAAAACCGGAGAAGAACTATCTCCATAAAAAGAATCTAACGAATAGCAGAAATCATCGCTCGGCGACGAGTCTTCCATATAGGAGTTAATAGAAAAAGTAACTTGGTCGTCTCCTACCCGAAGGAGAAGCTGACCATTACTTACATCAATTAACGCACGTGAGGTCGCGAGGAAAGGGCGACCTAGTATTATTGGTACGTTGGCGTCTTCCTCGATGTCCAAGATGACGAAGTCCACCGGGAAGGTGAACTTGTCTACTCGGACAAGGACATCCTCAATAACCCCGATGGGGAACCTAACCGAGCGATCCGCTAGTTGGATGCGCATATTGGTAGGAGCAGGAGTACCCAAACCTAAACGCAGAAGAGCGAGAACGGCATCAAATTAATGCTCGCGCCTAAGTCTGCCAAGGCGTATTTTACTAATACATCGCCAAAAAGGCACGGGATGGAGAACCTTCCCGGGTCGTTTTGTTTTATGGGCAATTTACTAGTAAGAGCCGCCGAGCAGACAGCGTTGAGAGATATATGCGAAATATCCTCGAGTTTGCGTTTATTAGAAAGTAGTTCTTTTAAAAATTTCGCATATTTAGGCATTTGCGAGATAGCCTCGCAAAAAGGAACATTAATATGAATTTGTTTAAGTAATAAAATAAATTTTTCATATTGCGCGTTTACTCGCTCATTATCTAACTTATGCGGGTAGGGCAACGCCTTGTTTAAAATAGTTTTATCGTTAAAAATCGGTAAGGGTTGCGTAGTCGAAGAAGAGGGATGAGGGGGCGGAGGTGAAATATGTACCTGAGGATCGATCCGTTTTGGATCGACCACCTCCTTACCGCTACAGAGGGTTATAGCGTTGGCGGTTTCCCTTGGATTGGGCTCCGTGTTCCCTGGCAGTGCCCCCATGGCGCGTTCTGACATAGTCGCGCTAGCTGTCCAACCTGGAGTTCTAAATTTTTTAGCGATCCGGTGATGTTCCGGATATTAGACTCGTTGGACGCGACATAACGATTAAAATTTTCCTCCACCGTGATGGCTTCATAGGAGGGGGAGGAGGAAACGTTGGCGCAAAAGGAGTGGGAGGGGGACGCTGCGCGTTGTTCGGGTTGCTCCAGGAGAAATTCGGATGGTTCCTCCAACCCGGATTATGGTGGCTACTATAAGGGTTGTTTTGAAATGAGGGACGCACCGGATTTCCCATGTAGTCCACGAATTCATCGACTACGCAGACGTTGGAGGGGGGAGAAAACAAGGCGGAGTGGAGGAGGCAACAGACATCTCCGTCACCTGCTTAGTTAGCCTTTCCACTTGGAGGGCTAGCTGAGCAGTGGCATCCACTTCAAAAATGCCCGCCTGCTTAGGGCGCGCCCGCGGGACATTCCACTGGTAGGCGTTCACCGCCATTTCCTCGAAAAGGGCCTGGGCGGCCTCGGGGGTCTTATTGTTTAGAGTGCCCCCGGCAGCCGCGTCAATCATTTGACGCGTCTGAATATTCAGTCCACTATAAAAAATTTGTTCCTGCAACCACGTTGGAAGAGCGTGGTGCGGGCACTGGCGGAGGAATTCCTTAAAGCGTTCCCAAGTCTCGTAAAGAGACTCGGAGTCATTTCGGACGAACGAAGATATGTCCGCCCGCAGTCTTGCAGTTTTCGCGGGCGGGAAATACTTCGTAATGAATTTCTCAGCCAATTCCGCCCAGGACATGATGGATCCCCGCGGGAGGGAGAGTAACCACGCCTTAGCCTTGGACTTAAGAGAGAAGGGAAAAAGGCGCAAACGAATGGCGTCATCAGTGACGCCATTAATTTTAAAAGTATCGCAAATTTCAAGAAAATTAGACAAGTGATTGTTGGGGTCCTCATCCGGCAGTCCGTCGAACTGCACGGCATTTTGGATCATTTGAATCACACTTGACTTAATTTCAAAATTATTGTTGGCCACAGCGGGCCGAACAATACTCGACCCCGTATCATCCAAGTTAGGCCGAGCGTAATAAGACATAGTACGCTCGGCCGGTTGGGCATTATTCGGGTCGGCCATAGAAGAAGAAGAGGGTTCTCCGATAGATTCTGCAGGGTCTAAAAAGGGAATTCGACGGAGAGATCGGATACGCGCAAGAGAGCGGTCGATCTCGGGGTCGAATTCAAGATTTTTAGAACTCGAAGGTTGTCCACGGGTCATGCACCCTTAAAAAAAACGAAAGGGGGAAGAATTTTTTTTGTATAAAATTTTTTATTTGAAAATGAAGTAAAATTAATAGAGTTCCGGATTCAATATAACAACCGTGATTCCCCGGCAACGGCGCCAAAAACTTGATGGCCGCGGAACAGAGACCTACTGTGGTTGGTTCGAAATGGTCAGATTCCGCGGGCCGGTTAGAAGATCGAGTTTTCTAATGAAAGGAGGCAAGCGCTCCTATCGCAAGTAGTACTCGGTATTCGGAAAAAATACCGAGGTCGTATTATTCTCGGGGACGCGTTGATTATATCTACTCTTCCAGGAACACTATTATCTTACTAACAGTAAGGTGAGATTTTTTAGTTTAATTAAAACGGAAAGAAAGAAAGCGGAATTTTGCTAAATTAGTTCGATGACGGGTTAACGCTCGGCATCGAATCGGATTAAGACTAAAAAAATTCTTAACAATTATTAAACTTTGTTTTTAATTTAATAAAAGGAACTTGGCCGTGGAGGTTCCAAGAACATGAGCTCACCTTGGTCTAGGGATATCGCTCACCTGGGCGCTAAGGCTATTCGACCGAACGTTAGTCCGACGAAGGATTCCCCTTAACGCCCGCATTACGCTAAGAATCCCGCTATTGGGTGGGGAACCCAATCCGGCAGAACTACGTTTCTCCTCTTTCGAGGGGGCGTACGCAGCTCTCTTTACCCAAGGGGGATCTATCCATACGTGCAGCCTCTCGGCATCGCGTATGGATAACGGAAATAGAGCCCACACATCGATTATGTGGTCCTATGCGTCGTTAACCCGGGGTAAACCTTAAGTCCTTAAATTAAAATTAAAATAAAGTTTTTTAATTATTTCAAATCATTTTATTTGTCCCAATGCTCTTTGATGCCGAAGGCTAAAAGAGATTAGCCACTCATCGGTTTGGGGACGGCTTTATGTTTTTAGGTGAAGCGTGAGTGTAAATTTAAGTTCTGAACAATTATAAGAGAAAACATAAAAAGGGCGATTAGATAAATTGAAGGCTAATTGATGCAGGCACTCACGCACACTTCAAAACCATAAAGAAAATCAAATAAAGCAAGGCCTACTCAAATGAGTAGGCGGGAAATAAAAGCACGCCATTGAACTCTTAACGAGTAGGCGGAAATAAATGCACACACACACACACTCTTCTTAATTTGAAGAAAGCGATAAATAAAGCGTAAAAATTATCTCCTACACGCACGCACTCTACATAATTGAGAAAGCAATAAAATTTGCGAGTCCCGGCTCAAATGAGTGGGCGGGGGTAAATTTATCTCATACACACACACACACTCTACTTGAAGGTAAAACACACACACGCACTCTACAGAAAAGTGAACACACGTACCCTACAGAAAAGTAAACACACGCACACACACACTGTTTTTCTACTCAAGTGAGTAGGAAGAAAATGAAAGCAGGGAGCCATTTAACTCTTAACGAGTCGGCGGAAATAAATGCATACGCACACACGCACTCTACAGGAGTTGAAATAAAGCAGTAAAACCTAACTCATACACGCACGCACACTTGCAAAAATAAGAAAAACAAAGTTGCTGAAAAATTAAAACGATTGCATTTCTACCGCTAGAATGTGGTAGAAATGCATAAAAAGTGAAAATAAAAATTAACCGGACAAAAAGTTTTGCAAATAAACGCAAAATGAAAGTTGACGAAAAATTAAAACGACTATATGTTCATTCTTATATTTTTATAAAAACTCCTAAAAAGTGTAAATAAAACAAAAAGGGACAAAAAGTTTTACAATCCTAAAGAGCCTAAGTTAAAGAAAAATGAAAATAACACTTTTAGATGAGTTTTTATAAAGCCTTATGAATGAAAAAATAGGAAAAAGGAGAAAAGCTAAATCTAGAAAAGTGCGGAAAATGAAAACTAAACGGACGGCGCAACGGCTAGAAATGCTGATAAATCCTAAATCTAAACTAAGTTATCAGGCTATAAAATTGAAAACATAAAAGAAAACACAAAAAGGGAACGAAAAAATACTTAAGAAGGGCGCTTCCAATTGAACATTTCAACTTTGTAATAAAGAAAATCTACCATTTTATTGAATGAAAAGGCTATTACATGAAAAGCTAAAACAAACAACCTAATACAAACTAAGAAAGATAGGGAGAAATTCTCCTTACATAGCTTAGAAGCCAAACGGGCAGCACCTCCCCTAAGTAAGATGGACCAAAAGTGGACAAAATAAGCTTCCTGGAAGCTCTTATTTATAGGCAAATTTTCGGGTTGGTCACGCCTAGGTCACGGGCGTGACAGGGGGGCGTGTCACTACTATTCATGAGCTGATCGGTTGACTTGACTGGAGCTTTGACTTCGGGGCGAAAACGTGGCGGTCACGCCCCAGGTCACGGGCGTGACATGGGGGCGTGACTGGGGGAGCTGGCAGTTCGATGTCGGCAGCGTTGACAGGTTGACTAAGCTTGCGGGTCGGCCTCGACACGGGCGTGACAAGCATTGACACGGGCGTGATGTCGGGCGTGTCGGGCCGGGATTGATGATCGCCGATCGTCGAGCTGGCACCTGTGTTCGGCGAATCGTCGGGGGGGGGGGGGGGGGGGGTGGGGCGTGACACGGGCGTGTCGGTCAATTTACACGGGCGTGTCAGTCAATTTTTTGACTTTTCTGGAATTTTTCTGGAATTTTTTCTGTAATAAAAATAAAGCTAAGTTAGAAATAATATTTACAAAAACAAGCAATTTATTGAATAAAACTAATAAAAAAAGACAAAAAATAAACAAAATTGACTTATATAAAATACGAAAATATAGGTATATTTACAACTCATCAGTGGTGGTGGTGGCCGGCCAGGGAGATGGCTGGGTGGCCAGGAAATGGCTTTAGAAAAGCTACAGGCTTCAAGCTTTTGTTTTTAGGTTGCTTGTTCGGGATAAAGAAGAAGGTGAACAGTAGCATTTTATTATATTATATATTGTATAATTAGGAATTAATTCTCTTTACTATGCACTAGGTTTAAACTGAAAATTATTGCCCGTAGGGGATGAAAAATAAAAAGTGTTTAACATAGAAAATGTAGCCCTTGAAGTCTAGTTTAATTCAAAATTGATTTCACTCGATTTGGAGCCTTGGTTAGACCACATCACACTTTTTGGTGAGGTCTATCCATAGGGCTGTCTTGACCTTAGAAAAATTCCCCACTCCAATCCAGTCATCAAAATGACTTGAAATTTGGGGTGTGTCCTAATCGTACCAATATCTAGGTGCTATCAAAAAATTAGGATTTTTGGAAAATGTTTTTCTATAGTTTTTAGAAAAAAATCAATAATCCTAGCGTAATTTAATAAGACAGCTAAATGACTTCCAAACCCTCCCAAATTTTGGTAAGTGGTCCATGGGTTTATCATAAGGTTTTGGTAAAAAAATTCATCTCATTTGGAGATGTTTTGATTAAGTTTTTATCCAACCCTAGGTTGGTCCTTATAGGATAATTTAGAATCAAACACCCCCTTGGTATTTGGGTGGTCATATCGGCTGAATAATAAAGAGTGGTTAACATAGAAAATGTATCCCTTGAAGTCTAGTTTAATTCAAAATTGATTTCACTCGATTTGGAGCCCTGGTTAGACCACGGCACACCTTTTGGTGAGGTCTATCCATAGGGCTGTCTTGACCTTATAAAAATTCCCCACTCCAATCCAGTCATCAAAATTACTTGAAATTTGGGGTGTGGCCTAATCTTACCTATATCTAGGTGCTATCCAAAAATTAGGATTTTTGGTAAATGTTTTTCTCTAGTTTTTAGAAAATATTCAACAATCCTAAAATAATTTAATAAGACGGCTAAATAACTTCCAAACCATCCCAAATTTTTGTGAGTTGTCCCTGGGTTTATCATAAGGTTCTGGTAAAAATTTCATCTCATTTGGAGATGTTTTGATTAAGTTTTTATCCAACCTGAAAGTTAGGTGATAAGATCTAACAGCCTCTAGAGGGGGGGTGAATAGAGTAAGTTCAAATAAATTGATATATTTAAAACCTTTAGATTTACTTAGTGTAGGTAGTGAGTGATGCAAACAGATAAATATATTTAAAGTAAAATCACACAGCACACAAGCAAGAAGAAAAGCAATCCACAGAAGACACAAGGAAATTTATAGTGGTTCCCCAAACTTGGGTAGTCCACTCTTCTATCACCCCTTGATAGGAATCCACTGCAGGATGCTTGATCAGGTGTCCTGGGCACCACCAGATTTTTTGATAAGGTGTCTTGCCACCACTGATTTTGACAAGGTCTCAGCTAACCAAAAGGTAACTTTTGAAGGGAGTTAAAACCCTGTACAGAAGAGGTAAGGTAAGAAGGGTTGAGTTTGCTTCTCTGTCAACAATCAGAGAGAAGCTAGTGGATGTAGATGTTGTCAAAGCTCCCCCTGAGATATAGAAGTTCAGGTAGAAGAAGCTTTGCACAAGGGTGACAGGCTCTTCACTGCTTGTCCTTCTTCAGCAATAGATGACTCAGAAACTGAGTGTTTGATGTCTGAAGGTAGAAAGCAATTGAGAAGAGTTGAATGCAGAGGCAGAAGAGGTTTCAGAGAATGTTGATCAAGATGTTTCTCTGAGTGTAGTTCTTCTCTGTAAATTCTCTGCAGACCGATTTCTTGAGAGAGAGATGAAGATAGATGTTCTCTGTGTTATCAGAATGAATGTTCTTCCTGTTCTCCTTGTCTCTCTCGAATAGATCTCTGAGTAATGGGATTATTACCTTTTTTTTGATTGATAGCCGTTGGCAGGGCATTTAATGTATTCCATAACTGTCCATGCCTAGAAGGAAAGCCTTAATTGATTTCCATTGAAAATTCCTTGAGATATGGAGCAATTAAGTCTTGAAACGGCCAGGGGATCTCTTGCAATAACTGCTTGAAAAATCTCTCATTTGAATTTCAAATGTCGACAGACGGGAGAACTTAAAACGTCGAACTCATCCTGAAGCGTCGATCTGAGCTCGACTGACCGTCGATCAGAGAGTAAAATTGAAGCAGAGAGATGCACGCCAAAACGTCGAGCAGAACTCGACGTTACGTCGAACTGAGAACGACGCTGCGTCGAGCTGCGATCGACTGTGCGTCGAGCAGCGGTCGACTATGCGTCGAGCTGAGGACGACTCTACGTCGAGCTGGGGTCGACTCTCCGTCGAGCTGAGCAGATCTAAATCTCAAATAACCTAAGTTCTAAACTCACACTCAATGACCTATGCTATACAATTAGGTCAACATCCTTAGCATAGTTATCCTGACCCAAATATAAAAAGGGTGTTCCAACAATCTCCCCTATTTGGATTAGGATTACTATTCACATGAATTTAAGGAAATTAAAAATGCATACAGACATTTGAAATACTGAAAATCAAGAACACAGATGGAAGCAGGAGCAGATAAGCAACTATCAAAGATGTTTATGGCAGTAGCATAGAAGATAAGCCATCTTACATTTACTTCTTCTTAGGCTCTTCTTCAAAGCCTTTTTGAATTTGATTTCCCTTTGAGGGTTGGCAATGTCTTTCTTTGATCTGTAATCTTCAGAAGTCCCCAATGAAGTTATGCTCTTTCCAGAGGGAGGAACAGCAGCAGGATGTAACTCCATGTATCTATCAGCATCAAAGAATTTGCTAGAATGATATTTGTCTAATTCCTGTCTTCTTTGGTCTGACATTGTGCTTATGTTGGATGTGTCCAGTCCCCTTTCTTTGTTCTTCTTAATTAGGTCTAGGGCAGCAAGCTCAGTCATCCTAGCCTTCCAAGCAGTAGGGTTGTTAACTGGATCATCATATGGAATAGGAGGCTCATACTTATTACTTTGATCTGAAGGAATAGGTTTCTGCCTTACACCCTCATTGAGCTTAAAGGGAAAGGGACCAGTGGTTGAAGCAATGGTCTTTCCTTCCCTTTGATAAGGTTGGGGTCTGGCTTGACCTCTAGCTTGATTACCTCTAGAAGATCCTTTGGATTGATTTCCTCTTGATTGATAACCTCTAGATTGGCCACCTCCTTGTCCTCTCCTTGACTGATAAGTCTTGCCTTGGAAGGAGGATGTTGGAGGTTTGCTTACGGGGTTAGCACTGCCTCCTGCACCTGGAGAAGGAGGAGGTGGAGGAGGAGGAAAGTCAAAAGACTTGGAATCTCCTTTCTTGAACTTCTTTTTCTTTCTCATTGCCTTGAGCTGATTTTTAGAGAACTGCATCCATGGCTCAGTAATCTTGCATTTGTGCTGTATGTAATAAGGGATGTCATGGTCAGTAGCCCTTTCCCTTGGAACTCTCTTTAGAGCTTTGCTTCTAGCTTTCCTCTTTTTAGCAATAGTTGCAGAAGAGTCATCAGAGCTAGTTGCAAACTCATCAGAGGAGCTGCTTTGGATATGATCATAGGGATCATAATAATCATCTTTTGATGCACTTTCTGAAACAGAAGGAGGAGCATCTGCCAGTGTAGATGACTTATCTAGCACTGCAGGGAAAGAAATGGTTTCAGGAGCAGCAGGCACTGAATCAGCTAAGTCACTCAAGACTTCAGAAATCACAGCCTCAACAGAAATGGCTGGATAACTTTCACTAGCAGGAGCTGAGGCTACCACTGCATCAGAAACAGAGGAAACAAAAGAACTGGCAGGAGCAACAGCTACCACTGCCTCAGAAACAACAACTTCAGCAGGAGCAAGGGCTTCCACTGCATCAGAAGTGTTAAGAACCTTATCAACAGTCATGTTATCAACAGACTGATCATCATCAATAATATCAACAGAATCAGAACAAATATGAGCAACAGACTCATTTGCAGGAGCATCAGCTACCACTGCATCATCTTCAAGAATCATCTTATCACAACCAACAACAGCAGCAGCAAAGGGAATGATGGCCCTGGACAGATCTTCAGCAAGCAGTAACTTGTGAGAGCTGAAGGATCTTCTGAAAAATGATGCTGGTACTGTCACAATAGAATCTTCAACTGGAGGTGGACTGAATTCTCTATCTGCAATCTGAACATCTGAAACAAGCATCTCTTCACAATCAACAGAAGGCAGCTCTTCTTCTACCAAAATCTCCCCCTGCCTAGATTCAGTAGCAACTGATTCTAGGCCCCTAGAAGAAGGGCCAGCCACAGCAGGAGAGAGGGAAGAGAGCTTTGAAGAAATAGAGTCCAAAGATCTGATTATTGGAGCTAGGGAAGCATCCAAAAGGGAGGACAACCTTGGAGCCAAGAGCTCATAGAGCTTATTAGCCAAGGGAAGCAGATCTACTTGCTCAGACTGTTGAGCAGAGGTAGAGGGGAGAGAAACAGATGCAGCAGGAGAAGATGATGGTATAGAAGGAAGAGGAATGGAGGGTTCAATAATGGAGGACATGATGAGGTCTGAGAATGAGGGCTCAGCAATGTTATCATGTGAATCATCCAAGAAGGAATCATCTTGATTGATCTCAATGTCCATTGGAGGGAAGTAATGAAGAGGATCAAATACTTCAGAAGTTGTGGTAATGGATGGACGAAGAGAAGATGCAATAGTGTCAATGGATGATGTTTGCAAAGGGGATGAGAGCTAAGAAGTTGATGGAGTGAAGGTGGTTGGAAAGCTGAATGAAGGAGAGATGGTGATTGATGGCCTGGCTTCTTCTACTAGGTCAGTTGACTGAGGGTGAGTGGCCACAACAGCCCTTGTTTCAGTAGAGGATTTCATTGCTGCAGCAGCCTTGGGATTTACAATCTTCCTGTCCCATTTTCCAATCAGGGCACAGGTCAACCTCTTTGAAGCATTAATGTGCTTGGAGGTTACCAGAAGCTGTGGGCAGACATGATGAAGCAACAATCCCAAAGTCCTTCCAAAATGAACATAGGTCTTATTGACCTTTTTCTTCACTAAATCAAACAGTAATTCTCCCCAATTTAGGTGCTTTTTATCTAGGAGGGCAGCCATGATGCAGAATTGTTGCCTGGTAATAGCATCATGTGCTGTCCTCTTAGCACAGATGACCTTGCCTACCACATCAGCTAAAAGCCTAAATTCAATGGCAAGATCCACTTTCAGCAATTTGGAGTCATTCTCAGAAGAATGACCCATTCTGTCTAGCATTGCAGCATACTCCTCATTTGACAATTCCAAGCTATCATTTCCATTCTCTAATTCAAAAGCTTCAGTAAAAGTAGCAGGAGATATTAATACCTGAGTTCCAGAAATAGAACCAGTAATAGTGCTCTCATCTGTATTAGCTGCTGTATATATCCACTCTTTAATTTCAGTCTCTGTCATGGGCATTCTTGTTGACATAAACTTCACTAGTTTCTGTTCTTTAAATAGCTCCAGGATATCCAGAAAATTCTGTGAGGAACCTTCAAAGGAATCCAAGTCGATGTCGAAACCATAATCGAACTTCATTGCCGTCAATATGTTTGCTGGAATCGCCATTATCTGCAGAATACCTCTCAAGAACAAGTGTAAAAGCTTTGGAGGGAGAATGTAGTTGCAGGAAATATGAAAGCGCAAATGACATCGACGCCGAGAAGATGATTTTATACTAGGGTTCGACGCAGAAAAGGAAATAACGTCGAGCTTAGTTCGACGCTAAGAGGCTCTAGGGGAAACGAAGAGACTCGATGGCGTTCAGCTGAGTTCGACGTTCGACGTTTTGAAGGTCGACGGTCGACGCTATTAGGGATGCTGAACGTCGAGCTCTGGTCGACGTCAATTAACGTCGTCGACCGAAACAGAAACTTAACAAACTCTAGACAGAGTCGATCTCTGGTCGACGCAAAAGATGAGGTCGACGGTCGACGCTATATAGCGGTCGACGGTCAGTCGATCTCCGGTCGACGTTTTCAAGTGAAAAGCGTCGAGCGTCGAGCAGAGTTCAGACAGAACCTCTAGATCTAACAGCCTCTAGATCCTTAAGGAAGAGATACATTTGCCTAGATTTTGTTATTTTTATGGGTTCAAAATCTTGTAAATTAATTTATGCTATCTCCATCTATCATTCCCAACTGATTAAGGAAGAAGAAGTGTTTCTTTTCATCCAAAGGTTTGGTGAAAATATCTCCCCTTTGTAAATCAGTAGAAATATACTCTAGTGCTATTTTATTCTTTTCTACATTATCCCTTAAGAAATGATGTCTGATCTCTATGTGCTTTGTCCTACTATGGAGAACTGGATTTTGAGCAATGCAAATTGCACTAGTATTATCACAAAGAATTTTTGACTTCTCTAAGTTGTAACCGTAGTCTAGGAGCTGGTTTTGAATCCACAATATCTGTGAGCAGCAACTTCCTGCAGCCATGTATTCAGCTTCAGCAGTTGATGTAGACACAGATGTTTGCTTTTTGCAAAACCAGGAGACAAGTCTATCACCCAGGAATTGACAAGTTCCACTGGTGCTTTTCCTGTCTACTCTACATCCAGCATAATCAGCATCTGAAAATCCAGTGAGATCAAATCCTGAATCATGTGGATACCAGAGACCTAGATTTGGACAACTTTTTACATATCTAAGAATTCTCTTAACTAATGTGAGGTGTGACTCTCTAGGGCTCACTTGGAACCTAGCACATACACATGTAGCAAACATAATATCTGGTCTGCTAGCTGTAAGATATAAAAGAGAGCCAATGATTGCTCTAAAATTAGTCTGATCAACTGGTTTACCAGATTCATCAGCATCTAAGACAGCATTAGTAGGCATAGGTGTTTTCATAGAAGATGCATCTGACATACCAAATTTCTTAACCAATTCTTTTGCATACTTGGTTTGAGAGATGAATATGCCATCAGCATGTTGTTTGATTTGCAATCCTAAGAAAAAGGAAAGCTCACCCATGCTACTCATTTCAAACTTTGAGTGCATAAGTTGTGAGAACTTTTTGCATAAGCTTGTATCAGTAGACCCAAATATTATATCATCTACATATATTTGTACTAGTAGGATATGGGACTTATGGGTTCTAATAAAAAGAGTTTGGTCTACTCTACCCCTTTTAAAATCATTCTCAAGCAAAAAGGAGGCTAAGGTCTCATACTATGCTCTTGGAGCTTGCTTGAGGCCATATAAAGCCTTATGTAATTTGAAAACATGTTCAGGAAGGGTTGAAGAGATAAAACCTGGAGGTTGCTTGACATAGACTTCTTCCTTGATGTCTCCATTGAGAAATGCACTTTTAACATCCATTTGGAAAACTTTGAACTTCTTGTGTGCAGCATAAGCAAGGAAAATTCTTATGGCCTCCAACCTTGCAACTGGTGCAAAGGTTTGGTCATAATCAATCCCTTCTTCTTGACAATAGCCTTGAGCAACAAGCCTTGCCTTGTTTCTCACAATGATCCCTTGATCATCTAGCTTATTCCTGAAAACCCACTTAGTTCCAACAATTTGATGGTTTCTTGGTTTTGGAACCAATTCCCATACTTTGTTCCTTTCAAACTGGTTTAGTTCCTCTTGCATTGCAATGATCCAGTTTGGATCTTGCTCTGCATCTTGAATAGTTTGAGGCTCTATTTGGGAGAGAAAACAGGTGTGCATCAGATGTTGATTTATCTGATTTCTGGTTTGCACACCTTCTGAAATTTCTCCAATCACTTGGGAGATTGGATGATCTCTTATTGTTACTAAATCAACAGTGGGTGTTGATTGTTCACCAACCTGTGTTGTTGTTTCCTCTTGTGGAACAACAACTGGCTCTCTATTTGGTTCTGAAATTTGATCTGTATCTTCACTCTTATTGCTAGCAGCTTCTTGTTGAGTTGTTGAAGATAGATTTCCCTCATCCATGATGGTTAACTGATTAATATTTTCAGCTAATGATTGTACCTGTAAGTGATCTATGGTAGAAGAATTCTTCTCCTTATAAGACATATTAGATTCATCAAAGGTAATATGCATGGACTCTTCAATTTTATGAGATGATTTGTTATACACCCTATAAGCTTTGCTGTTCAAAGAGTATCCCAGAAACACTCCTTCATCAGCCTTAGCTTCAAATTTTGCTAAATATCTCTTGTCATTATTGTGAATGAAACAAATGCAACCAAAAATTTTGAAAAAGCTAACTTTAGGTTTCTTCCCTTTGAGCAATTCATAAGGAGTCTTATCCTTTAGTTTATGTATCAGGCTTCTATTCAAAACATAATTGGAGGTGTTCACAGCCTCTGCCCAAAAGGTTAGAGGAAGATGAGCATCTGTCAATAATGTTGTGGCTGATTCAATTAAGGTTCTATTTTTCCTTTCAACTACCCCATTTTGTTGAGGAGTTCTAGGAGCTGAGAAAGTGTGCTTGATCCCTTCATTCTGACAGAACTCTTGCATAAGAAGAGAATCAAACTCTGTCCCATGATCACTTCTGATCAGGGCTATATGAGTATTGAACTCAATCTGTATGCTCTTGAGAAAATCTGTCAAAATTTTGAAGTTATCAGACTTCTTTCTTAGGAAGAACACCCAAGTGAATCTTGAGAAGTCATCTACAATCACTAAGGCATAAGATTTCCCCCCTAGACTTTGTACTGTAGTAGGTCCAAAAAGGTCCATGTGCAACAGATACAAAACCCTAGGTGAATCACTCTTGTTAAGTGATTTGAAACTATTTTTAGTTTGCTTTCCTAGTTGGCAAGCCTTGCAGAGTCCTTCCTTCTTGTAGGGACCAGAAGGTAGTCCTCTAACAAGGTTGAGTTTAGACAACCTAGCAATAGTTCTAAGGTTAACATGTCCTAATCTTTTATGCCAAAGCTCATTTGGCTTACTAAGGGAATTAAAAAGGCATATGTCTACTTTAGAAGAATTAAAATCTACTAGGTATATGTTATCTTGCCTATTTCCAATCAACACAATATTATTATCTAGAGCAATATTACATACTAGATCAGTGAACCAAACCTGATAACCAGCATCACAAAGTTGACTGATGCTGATTAAGTTGTGCTTCAGTCCTTCCACATAGGCTACCTTCTTGAAAGTGATTGAGCCTATTTTGACTTGACCATATCCCTTGGTTTGTCCAAAATTGGAGTCACCAAAGATTACTCTTGGTCCAAGCTTTGCTTTGAAGGATGAAAGATTGCTTTTGGTTCCTGTCATATGTTTGGAGCAACCACTATCCAGGTACCAATGCTGGTTCACCACTGGATAGCTCTTCATCTGCACATGTAACAGCTTAGTTGTTTTTCACCCAGTTCACCTTGGGTTGAGGTTGATAACCAATGAAATCAGAAATGAATGACATTTCAGGCTGACTCTTATAGCCTTCAGGATGATATCTCCTAGGAGGAATCACCCATTCAGCATAAGGGTTAGGCTGAGATGTAGGATACTTGATATTCAATTTAGATTTATCCTGTGCAGACAACCCAGAACTCTGAGCTCTGTTCGACGCACGTCGACCTAAGTTCGACGCTGAAGTTTCAGGACGTCGAGCTCCATTCGACGCTTGAACAGGCCTACTTTCAGGGACAACAGCAAGTCGACCTGAGTTCGACGTGTGTCGACCTGAGTTCGACGCTTCAGCAAGGTGTTGCTGATTCTTGTTAGAACGGCGTCGAGCTCTGGTCGAAGGACGTCGAGCTCTGTTCGACGTTTTCTGTTGAACTTGAAGTTGCTTAGGTAGATCAGAATTTTTTCTGGCTACTACCATAATTCCTTTACCCTTGTTACTGGTAAATTTTATGGGAGTTGTTAGCACTATAGGTTGGCTTGGAGAGGCACCCAAACCTAGTGAACCACTCATTCTTGAGTTCACTGTGCTTGTGATGTCTATTAGCTTGAGGCTCCTCCCATTGAGAGTTTCCTCTAGCTGTTTAGCCTTGGATAGCTCACTCTTTAGTGAAGCTATCTCCTCCCTACAGCACTCTAACTCATCAGAGAGCTTGAGATTATTTGCACTTAATGTGCTGTAATCAGACAGTTGACTTCTAAGAGAATCATTTGTCTTCTCTGCTGTCAGCAAGTCTATGCACATTGATTTAAATCTAAACTTGAAATCATCAGAAGAAAAATCAAATGAGTCAAGTACCTGATCTTCACTCAATTCCTGATCAGTCACATATTCAGATTCATGCTCTGAATCTGAGCTGCTTTGTGATGCATTGATTGCCATCATGCAGAATCCTTTTTCTGTGGCATCATCCTCATCATCACTTGTGCTGGATGATTCTTCAGAATCTTCAGTATCACTCCAAGTTTCTGCAACAAATCCTTTCCTTGTATTTTTGGTGTTGCTGGAAGAGGATTTCTCATAATATTTCTTTGAATCTTTCTCTCTTTTCTTGTCTTTTCTTTCTCTCTTATCTTTCTTGTCTTTGCCTTGATTCTCAGGACAGTTTGGTGCAATGTGTCCTGGTTTCCTGCAGCCATAGCAAATAATTTCTTTATTATTAGATCTATCATACCTTGGCTTGTCTTGGTCCTTAGAAGACCATTTTCTGAAATTCTTCCTAGCCATCTTGTTGAATCTTTTGGCTAGTAGGCTTAGAAGTTCTTCATTGACTATCTCCTTCTCTTTAGGTACTTCCTCTGACGCTTTGAGAGCTATTGTCTTCTCCACTTTGGGTGCAGGAGAAGATGTGTTTTGCTCCCCTTCTCTTGTCTTGACAAATTGCTCATAGGACTTGAGCTTGCCTAAGAGAGCTTCAGTGGATAGCTCAATTTGACTTCTGCCATCTTTGATTGGCCAGATTCTTGAATCCCAAGTGCTAGGTAGGCACATGAGAATTTTATCATTTATCTCAGTGAGAGATATATCCTTGTCCAGAGTTTTCAACTCACTGACAATGAGACTGAATCTGTTGTACATGTCAGCCACAGATTCAGCTGGAGCCATTTTGAAGTTCTCATACTGTGTTATCAGTTGAGCTCTTCTATCCTTTCTTTCATCAGCTGAACCTGAGACTATTTCAGTTAATTTGTCCCAGATTTCCTTGGCAGAATTGCATTCAGCAACTTTTTGGAATATGTCATCAGACATAGTTTGTGCCAATATGTTCATTGCTTTTGCATCAGCAACTTTCCACTTCTTTATATCAATGTCTGTTCCTGCAGGAGGTGGAACAGCTGAAGTACTTGTTGAAGTAGGAGGTCTTGGACATTCTGTTAAGACACAATTAAAGATATCTTCATCAAAAGAATTCATGTAAAGTTTTATCCTTGCTTTCCAGAGTCCAAACTTGGAAAGATTGCACACTGGAGGTCTTGTGCTTGCATACTCCTTGTTTTGTGCCATGAGTTTTATAAAAACAATTTATAACAAAACAAAATAAAGTAACCACTCTATAGGGTTTGATCTTATCAAAGATCTTTGTGGTCCAGGTGTTAGCCTGAAGTAAAGACCAACCTCGCTCTGATACCAATTGAAAGTTAGGTGATAAGATCTAACAGCCTCTAGAGGGGGGGTGAATAGAGTAAGTTCAAATAAATTGATATATTTAAAACCTTTAGATTTACTTAGTGTAGGTAGTGAGTGATGCAAACAGATAAATATATTTAAAGTAAAATCACACAGCACACAAGCAAGAAGAAAAGCAATCCACAGAAGACACAAGGAAATTTATAGTGGTTCCCCAAACTTGGGTAGTCCACTCTTCTATCACCCCTTGATAGGAATCCACTGCAGGATGCTTGATCAGGTGTCCTGGGCACCACCAGATTTTTTGATAAGGTGTCTTGCCACCACTGATTTTGACAAGGTCTCAGCTAACCAAAAGGTAACTTTTGAAGGGAGTTAAAACCCTGTACAGAAGAGGTAAGGTAAGAAGGGTTGAGTTTGCTTCTCTGTCAACAATCAGAGAGAAGCTAGTGGATGTAGATGTTGTCAAAGCTCCCCCTGAGATATAGAAGTTCAGGTAGAAGAAGCTTTGCACAAGGGTGACAGGCTCTTCACTGCTTGTCCTTCTTCAGCAATAGATGACTCAGAAACTGAGTGTTTGATGTCTGAAGGTAGAAAGCAAATTGAGAAGAGTTGAATGCAGAGGCAGAAGAGGTTTCAGAGAATGTTGATCAAGATGTTTCTCTGAGTGTAGTTCTTCTCTATAAATTCTCTGCAGACCGATTTCTTGAGAGAGAGATGAAGATAGATGTTCTCTGTGTTATCAGAATGAATGTTCTTCCTGTTCTCCTTGTCTCTCTCGAATAGATCTCTGAGTAATGGGATTATTACCTTTTTTTTTTTATTGATAGCCGTTGGCAGGGCATTTAATGTATTCCATAACTGTCCATGCCTAGAAGGAAAGCCTTAATTGATTTCCATTGAAAATTCCTTGAGATATGGAGCAATTAAGTCTTGAAACGGCCAGGGGATCTCTTGCAATAACTGCTTGAAAAATCTCTCATTTGAATTTCAAATGTCGACAGACGGGAGAACTTAAAACGTCGAACTCATCCTGAAGCGTCGATCTGAGCTCGACTGACCGTCGATCAGAGAGTAAAATTGAAGCAGAGAGATACATGCCAAAACGTCGAGCAGAACTCGACGTTACGTCGAACTGAGAACGACGCTGCGTCGAGCTGCGATCGACTGTGCGTCGAGCAGCGGTCGACTATGCGTCGAGCTGAGGACGACTCTACGTCGAGCTGGGGTCGACTCTCCGTCGAGCTGAGCAGAACTAAATCTCAAATAACCTAAGTTCTAAACTCACACTCAATGACCTATGCTATACAATTAGGTCAACATCCTTAGCATAGTTATCCTGACCCAAATATAAAAAGGGTGTTCCAACACAACCCTAGGTTGGTCCTTATAGGATAATTTAGGATCAAACACCCCCTTGGAATTTGGGTGGTCATATCACCTCAACAGAGGCTGATATTTTGTCCAAAGGCTGTTTAGGGCATGACACACCCTCCAAGGGAGTTTGGGGTGGTTTCATGTTGGGTAGCCCTAGAACCGTAGGGAAAATCCCATAATGGTGGTTTTTGGGGTTGTGAAGGTCATGAGGTCAAATGACCTTGGACTGACTTAAAATTTGGTGGAGAGAACCATAGGGCCAGTATAGTTCTCTGGACAAAAGTTTAGGGTATTTGGAGACAGCTAGGCCACCTAAAATCCTAACCCTAGTTTAGGTCACCAACCTTAAATTGAATTATTAAGCTGTCAAATGAACTTTAAATCAAGTAAAATTGGAGTAGCGTGATTTTCTAATCTAAATAGCCATGTTATAATTTTGTTGAGATTTTTGGGTTAATTTATACAGTACTTCATTTACAACACTAATTGTGCCCTAGATATTTATCTTGATGATATTGGAATTTCTATGAACTGGAATGTTATGAAACCTTGGATTAGGGCATCTTATAGCATGTTATACCTTCTGTATTTTTCTTGGAAGTTTGATCTGATTATTTTGAGTACTTTATTCTTTAATGTACTAATTGTGACATGGAGTCAAAAAAACAAATAATGTCCAATTACTGTCTGAAAAATTATGAAATTTGGTCAGTGGGTGTTTAAAGTTATACTAGTCACCCTGTAATTTTCTATGGAATTTTAGATTATTAAAAATAGCATCTCCTTCTCTAAGCTAGGAAAGTCGGTATTTTACATTAAAATAGTTTCAGAGCCCAAATGTTTGATAAAATTTTTGGTACTTGGATTCTGATGGTTTTAGGTCACCATAAAGCTTATATAATTTTCTTGGTATTTTTGGATACATACTTACAGTTCTTCCTTCATAATATAGTAGAAATGACCTAAAATGATAAATTAGAAAATATAGGCCTAAACACCTATGGAATTTCTCAAAACTTGGAATTGCTGTTTAAATGCCTCATAGGATTTTTACTGATTTTATGATGATTTATTGTTGGCTCATTAGTGCACTTCATGTTCATACTAGGGCATTTGGAATCTTATAATAAATAAATTAACTTCCCGATAAATAGGAAAATTTGGAAATCTTGGTTTTAGCTATATTATGTCACGATAGACCTCCAGTAAATATTGTAGGAGATTCGGAAGACAATTTGGAGTACCTCCCCTTATACTCGTCACGTATCTTAGGATGGTCTGCATATAGTAAAACCACGGAAACTGAACTAGAGCGGATAATGAACTTTGGGACATGGAATTTTGGTAGTTTCTGGTTGGTTAATGCATGCTAGGTTTAAGTCCATTATTGGGGTCAGGATAGGTAGAGTGCGAGACTGGTTAAGGATAAGGGCGTACGGGAACGACGAAAGATCGTCCACCCCAAGTAGTAGTGGAAGAGTCTTAATACGCTAGGGCCAGATCTAAAGTAACTTAAAAAGGGATCGAGTAATGGGTATCAACCAATAACAATAAGTGCCTTGCGAAAGGGAACGGTTGGCTTCAGCTACCATCATTGTTCCTAGTGCCCTTTGAGAGCCCTTCACGGGGAATACTGGGGGCAGTCCTGGGCTAATGTAAAATGTAGAATTAATAATCTAAAGAGCAACTAGTATAATTAGGGTTGCACACACATACACCCCGATAGCTAGGAAGGTAGAACGATTGGTTTGGTTGCCATTCAGACGGTAGCTCTGAAGGTAGATGCACGGACGGGGCAGTCCGGGGAGCCGAGGGCTTGAGGGTTGGAGTACAGAATAAAGGTGGTGGGTCTTCGAAATTTGATTGTCGTTCACACCGGCATCGGTACGTTGACTCGGCGGTGTGGGATACTTAGCCAAAGAAAGTCTGGTGGGTATAGCCAGCAGTAGTACGCGGATACTCTAGGTTGTGTTCTTCTAGGGGCGTACGGAAGGGCTAGGCCCGGTAGTGTGGATACCCGCCTAGGAGTGGGGGCCCGACCAACTGTCTCCGTTTGCCACTACGGAGGTTCTTGGGAGTGAAGCTAGCTGCCCGAACAGGGGGAACTAAAGGTCTGTGCGCATAGAGTCTTGTGCGTGTGTTGCACTTGCATGAATCAAGGCATAGCATATCACTACACTCATATTTGTATACAACCGAAACCCCAACGTATAAATCGGTATGGGAATTTTTATACGATGGGATCCTTGTAGAAGACCCCTTAACTTATAAGTTTGTATGGGCATTCATATAAGTTAAGGTTCCCTACTTATTTACTTGCTTGTTTACTTACTGTTCTCTAGCTGCCTTTTTATACAATTGCTACTTACTACTTCTCTTCTTTACGACTTACTACCAGAGGATTGCTAGTTGTACTTTGTTCTAGATAGTTGTTAGAATAACTCCCCTGTCACCTGCTTGATTATTCTCCACCTTTGTAGCTTCCCTTTCCTCCTCTCCGCTCGGTGCTTAGGAGACGTAGGGGGAGGGGTAGGGGATGATAGGGATTAGTCTTTATGACTAATGGTTTTCGAACCACAACATTACAGGAGCTCCGGATGGGAGACAGGGACCAGCAGTCCAGGGACCAGCACCAGCGGAGTACGGTGCGCAAGGAGGTGGGTCAGTCTAGCACCAGTGCACCTGCGACCAGCTCCGTGAGTGATTAGTAATTTTATAGTTTCTATGATGAGTGATTTGTAGTGAGGACTCTGATGTGCCGGGCTAGAGCTCGTTTATTTATATTTTATCTGAACTGTATCTTTGCAGTACTTCTGTTATCTATTTCCTGTTATTATCTACTGATGGACCGAATGTGATTTCGCTTTTTTTTACATGTTTCTGTGGACTTGTTTACATTTATGTATAATTGCTTCTCTCTCTTGTGATCGAAAAGGGCCGGCAGAATTGGCGCTTTGTAGTGGCGGTCTTCCTTGTGAGTCGGTGCCACCGCAAAGCGGGAGTTCTGGGCTAAGACCCCGGTGTCGAAAAAGAAAAAAAAACGGGGGTCTTACACCTGTCACGCCCGTAACCTACGTGTCACACCCGTGACCTAGGGCGTGACCCCCTTTGACGATCGTCGATCTCAGGAAGACAATCGCGAACGTAGAATTTTTATCCCGGGCCTATCACGCCCGTGAACGACACGTCACGCCCGTGACCTAGAGCGTGACCCCCTTCGACAATAGTCGATCTCAAGAAGACGATCGGCGAGTGCAGAATTTTAATCCAGGGCTTGTCACGCCCGTGACCTATGTGTCATGCTCGTGACTTAGGGTGTGACCCCCTTCGACGATCGTCGATCTCAGGAAGACGATCGGCGAGCAATGAATTTGCAATCCGAGCCTATCACACCCGTGCCCGACGTTTCACGCCCGTGACCTAGGGCGTGACCACCCTTCGACGATTGTCGATCTCAGGAAGACGATCGTGGAACTCATAATTTTCCACCTCGGTCCTGTCACGCTCATGACCTACGTATCACGCCCGTGACAAAGGCCGAAACATCAGCCAGGCTGGAAATTTCTATAACACAAGCCACAATTAACTCTGAATATAGGAAGTTACACCAGGAGTATTTATTGGCTATTTCCTTCTCTAATTACTTATTAAAATGAGGAAGAGTTGACCCAATAGGAAATCGCAACCTGGATCAGTCATTTCACCTTCCACCTTTTCCTCTCCCTCCACCATAACCGAAATATTATTAAGAGAGAGAGAGCATTCATGGTCATGAATGCTTCACTCTTTCCCATCCCCACATGGAGATCTATAAAAGCCCCCTTAGAGCAAGAGGAGAAGGTTACACTCTTGACCAAAGGATTCAGATTACTATTCTTGCTGTAGGAGAAGTTCGGGAATGCCACCACCGCGCCATGACAATCTGACGTTCATCTCGCCTCCAAACTGCGAACAAGGTCCTCCTCTCATTCTTCTCTTATGGGTAGATATTAGGATCTTAGAAATGAAGTTCGTGCTCAACGGAGCCGAACTTATCTCGCATTTTCATGGAGAAACCATGAAAAATATATTTTTGGGTACGTCGGAAACCGCCACCTCCGGCGGCCAAACCACCGCCGACTGATAGCCATCGCCTCGACGGAGGTGGTGGTGGTGGTGGCTTGCCAGGGAAGTGACCGGACGGCCGGCGACGGATCGCGGAAGATCTACAGGAAAAATATGTTTCTGAGTCCAGTTTACGGGTTCTGTTTTGTATGGGAGATGAACAGTAATATTCTATTATTATTCATTTATTAATTATAATGAATTATTATCTCCTTTTTAACACACCTTTTGATATTACCAAACGAGGCACTTAGAGGCCGATTTAGGAAAAATGGCAAGTCACTAAAGTTGTATCCCTTCGAGTCTAGATTAATTTAAAATTTATTTCAACTCGTTTGAGTAAGCGGTTTGACCGCAACACCCGTTTTAGTGGGGGTTGTACCTAGAGTTGGGCAGGAACTAAAATGAATGCCCACTCTTCGTCCCTTGTCCAAATGTCTTGAAATTTGGGCAGGGGGTTACCCCTAGCCATATCTAAAGGCTGTCCAAAAATGGGAATTTTTTGAGATACTTTGCCTATAGTTTTTTTTTTAATTTAATAAAGTTACAGTAATTTATCTAAGTGGTCAAATGACCTTTAAACCATCCCAACTTTTTATGAGTGGTCCCTGGCTAAAAAACCTAGTTCTGTACAAAATTCCAACTAATTTGGATGAGTTTTGGGTAGGAAATCACCTATCCTTAAGTAGACTTTAATGAGGCGTTTTTGAGTAAAAAGTGCACTAAGAGGTTGGAACGGTCGAATAACCTCAATAGAGGCTGATATTTTGAACACTGACTTAGAAAGGTTATTACAACCCGCTTGGGGAAAATGGTGTACTTTAGGGTTTATTTACCCTAGGATCCAAGCTCATACCCTAAATGGAGGGTTTTGAGGGTTGTGAAGGACATGGGGGAAAATGCCCTTGTATTGCCTTGAAATTCAGTAAGGTCGATGTTAGCATAATGTAAATCATCTGGATAGAATCTTAGAGTATTTGGAAATAGGTAGGTACCTCAAAACCAAATCCTTAGCTTTAGGGTAAAATACTAAATAAGTAAAATATGTCACTAAACATTATCTAAAAGCTGTGAAACTCGGGTAGAGTGAGTTTTGGAGTGGGTAGAATCTATAGAAATTTTACTGGAATTTTATGATGTCTATTTTCAGCATTTCATTTGTAACGTTTGTTATAGGTCTAATTGATGTTTTAATTATTTAGATCTTTCAGGTTAATTGAAACCCCATGCAATCTTGGAAGTAAATTTTTTAGGTCGGAATGATTGCTCCTGAATTTTTGTATAATTTTTAGTTGAGTAAATCTAGTTCTTCCTTCACAAATGTTAAAAAGGGCTTTTATGGTTTAAAAATTAATTATGGATGATATTTCTGTTGAAAATTATGAGTCTTAGGATTTGAGACTTTCAGGCCATTATATGTTTGTAGACAATTATTTATGATTTTTTTTGAATTGTAGTTACGGCACTTTCTTTACAAGATCACGTTAAGGAGACATTTGGTAATTAATTTATTCAGAGATTAATACTTGCTGAAAAATTATGAAACTGGGCCAATACTATTTTTAATGTTGTATCTGCATAGTATAATTAATTTATTATTTTTGGATGGATATTCTCTGTACTTGATTCACAAAATAGTTTTATTGCCCTTTTGATGATAGAAAATTGTGATACTTAGGATTTACCATATTGAGATTACATAATATTTAGTATAATTTTGTTGGACATCTTGCATGACTACTTAGGGTAGTTCACTTTCAAACCGGTAGCCCTTGGTATTTTTGAGGAAATTAATTAAATGCCAGATAAATTAGGAAAATTACCATTTTCTGGATTTAGGCTAATTACATCATGATAAGTCTCCAGTAAATAATTTAGGGCATTTGGATGAGTATTGGATCATTGCATAACCGGTTCGACATATAGTCTAGGTAGGTCTGCATATAACAAGTTGTTAAATTGCAATAGGACATGATCTGGGATAGTTGTTGGAGTTAGTCATTTTGTCTGGGTGGACAGTTGTGGATGATATCGCAATAGAATGATATGTAGAGTAGTGAGAAGTGAGGTGAGCTAGAAGTTAAGAGGAGCTCGGGTTCGATGAAAGATCATCTTTCCCGAAGAGAGGAAGGTTAAAAATCACACTAGGTTAGTCTATCTTAATATGAGAAGGGACTGGGTAAAGGGAATCAACAAATAACAATATGTGCCTTGCGAAAGGGAATGATGGGCTTCAGCTACAATCATAGTTCCTAGTGCCCTTTGAGAGCCCTTCATAGGGAATACCGGGGGCAGTCCTAGGCTAACGTAAACTGTATTAACAAACTGACAAGTGTAACTTAGTAATTTGGGTTGTACTTTTGACAAACACCGTTACCACAGGAAGAAGGTTGGGAGCTTCGGCTCGGTTGGTTAAGAGACGGACAGAATGGTCCGGGGAGCTTCGGCTCGGTTGGTTAAGAGACGGACGTTTTGGTCCGAGGAGCTTCGGCTCGGTTTTTGTTGATTACGATTAAATTTACATGTGCATAAAAGGAAGAAAATTAAGGTGGTGGGTCTTCGGTATTGGAGGGTCGATGCACCGATGCCAATACGCTGACTCGACAAGTGTGGTTAGCACTTCGCCAATAGAATTCTGGTGTGCCAGCCGACAAGAGTATGCCGGAGTCCGCTTAGTGCACCAAGCATTGAGGCGTACGATAGGTCTGACCGGTAGTGCTTTACTGGTTTAGAGGTCGGCGAGGCCCAACCCACCGCTTCCATCTGCCACTACGGAGGTATCTGTACGAATAGAAAAATAGAAACCGGAAGGTGGAGTAATGCAATTTTTATTATCCAAAAAACTGAGTATTACAAAGGTATAGCCTCCCTTATATAGAATGGAGGAGATGGGAGAGAATACAAATACCCAATGTGGGACTAAATACACAAAAACATCATCTACAAAGCTAACCGCCAATCCGCCCAGGAGACCGCCTAACCGTGCGGTTAGTAGGCACTAACCGCCCGGTCACCATCAGAGAACACGCAACCGACCACCGAGATCCCAGAGATTAGCCGACAGACCACCCGGCTACCAAACCGCCAGTCTTAGCCGCCTGTCCGCCAAGGTCTATACAGCAACACAGAGATTAGCCGGTCTGACCGCCCGGCTACCAAACCGCCAGTCTTAGCCGCCTGTCCGCCCAGGTCTATACAACAACACTCCCCCTCAAGCTGGAGCATAGATGTCAATCATGCCTAGCTTGCTGCAAATGTGGAAGAAAGAGGCGGACACAGGTTTTGTGAATATATCTGCCAGCTCTTTCTCCGAGGTAACAAACGGAGTGCAAATCTTGTTCTTTAACACTTCTTCTCGAATGAAGTGACAATCAACCTCTATGTGCTTTGTTCGCTCATGGAAGACCGGATTTTTAGAAATGTAGATCGCAGCTTTGTTGTCGCAGAACATGGGAAGTGGATAGTTGTAGACCTCTCCTAGATCCAGCATGAGAGCCCACAACCATTTTAACTCACACGTGGTTGATGCCATGCTACGATATTCTGCTTCCGCACTAGACCTGGAGATGACTGACTGCTTCTTGCTCTTCCAGCTAACCAAGTTTCCTCCAACAAACGTGCAAAATTCGGAAGTCGACTTGCGATCCCCTTTGTCGTCCGCATAGCTAGCGTCGGAGTACGCTTCGACTCTTAGGTGACCATTTTTCTGAAAGAGAAGACCTTTCCTAGGTGCGGACTTCACATACTCCAATATCCTTAGAGCGGATTGAAGATGACATTCCCTAGGCGACTGCATAAACTGGCTGACCTTTCCCACTACATAGGAGATGTATGGTCTGGTCACCGTAAGGTAGATGAGTTTGCCAACAAGACGCCGATACCTCGTAGTATCCAATAGATGTGGTGATTCGTCTGTCCATGTCTTGTCTTCTCCAGGAGCCATGGGACACCGGGTAGGTTTAGCACCCGTCAATCCTGCCTCTTTCAACAAATCAAGAGCATACTTCCGTTGGGAGAGAACCAAGGAACCCGGTTTCTGAGAGATTTCAATTCCCAAAAAGTATTTTGGAGAGCCCATATCCTTCGTGACTAGGTGTTGGCGGAGATGGACCTTCGTCAAGGCTACACCAGCTTGATCGTCGCCAGTAAGAAGAATATCGTCCACATAAACAGCTAGCACAACCAGACCCGAAGATGTCTTGCGAATGAACAAGGAGTGATCAGCCGAACTCCTGGTGAAACCGATAGCCCCAAGGATGCTACTGAACTTATCGAACCACGCCCTGGGACTTTGCTTTAGGCCATAGATGGCCTTCTTCAACCGACATACTTGAGTCTCCCCTGAGCAACATACCCAGGAGGTTGCTCCATGTAGACGTCCTCGTGAAGGTCACCATAGAGGAAGGCATTCTTGACGTCCAACTACGAAATAGGCCAATCCTTGTTGACCGCCACCGATAAAAGGACTCGAATGGTGCTGAGGCGAGCAACTAGCGAGAACGTGTCAAAGTAATCAACACCATAGGTCTGAGTAAACCCTTTTGCAACAAGACGGGCTTTGTACCGGTCCACACTGCCATCAGGACGGAACTTGACGACAAACACCCAGCGACAACCAACCACATCCGTGCCAAAAGGAGGAGGCACAAGGGTCCAAGTGCCCCGGTCAGAGAGAGTAACAATCTCGTCATCCATGGCAGCCTTCCAGTGAGGAATATCAAGGGCTTCCTGGTAGGTGCGAGGTGTGGTAGTCGTGGAGATGGCTAGGGCGAAGTCCCTGCGAGAAGGTGTTAGCCGATCATAAGAAATAACAGCTGCCAGCGAGTGCTGGGTGCACGTCCAAACCCCTTTGCGAAGGGCAATGGGCAGCTCCAGGTCCGCGAGTTCCTCAGTCGCCGGTGCATCCGTGGCGGAGATAGCTGGCCCGGTAGAAGAGAGAGACGGCCGAGGGGATGAGGGAGAAGGATCATGATCAAGAGAAGGAGCGGCTGGTGGAGGTGGTGATGGAGGAAGCTCAAGAGGAGTGGATGTGGTGGAGAGAATGGGTGGAGAGGTCGAGTCGGTAGGAGAAAGAGGGAGGTTCGATCCATCGACCTGTGGGAGATCAGAAGAGAAGTAGGCGGCATTCTCAAAGAATGTCACATCCGCCGAGACAAACTGCTTGCGATGAACAGGGTCAAAGCAGCAGTGACCTTTTTGAGTTGTGGAGTAACGCAAAAAGATACACTTCGTAGCACGAGGGGACAATTTGTCGCGAGTTGCGTCAGGGCTATGAACAAAGGCAGTGCACCCAAAAATGCGGAGTGGTAAGGGAAAGGGGTCCTTGAAGGGATAGAGGATGGAAAAAGGGGTTTTGCCTTTGAGGACGGTAGAGGGAATGCGATTGATGAGGTAGCAGGAGATGAGGACCGCGTAGCCCCAATAGCTACGAGGAACCTGCATCTGCGTCATGAGAGTGCGAGCGACATCGAGGAGGTGACGGTTTTTACGTTCCGCCACCCCATTTTGCTGGGAGGTATAGACGCAACTAGTTTGATGAATGATGCCATGTTGCATACAAAAAGAAGCGAAATCACTACTCAGATACTCTTTTGCATTATCAGAGCGAAAAATTTTGACAGAAGCATCAAATTGATTTCTAATCATATAATAAAATGACGTCCATACAGAAAAAAGTTCAGAGTGATCCTTTAATAGATACACCCACGTACAGCGAGAATAATCATCAATAAAGGTTACAAAATAGGAACTTCCACGCCCGATGGTGAGGGTAGGGGAAGGTCCCCAAACATCAGAGTGAATAAGGTCGAACAGCTTGGAAGAGCCACGACCTTTCTTAGGAGGAAAGGGGGAACGGTGATGCTTGCCCAGTTGACATGCATCACAGTTGATAGGAGAGTCCTGCTGAGGTAGGTGAGGAAACAGTTGGTGGATGAGACGCGAGGGAGGATGCCCCAGGCGAAGGTGCCACTGAAGAAGATCTGTAGAAGCGGGAGAGAAAACGGTAAGAGCAGATACATCATCAAGGAAGTAGAGACCTCCCCTCTCAGTCCCAGTAGCAATCGTCCGCTTGGAGTCCGGGTCCTGAAACGAACAAGAAGGAGTAAATGTTACCGAACACTGAAGTTGCTTGCAAAGAGAAGTAACCGACAATAAATTGCACGGAAACTTGGGCACATAAAGAGTATCCGCCAAGCGAAGGGACGGAGTAACTTGAACCATGCCCGTTCCATGCACCGGAGAGGGAGAACCATCCGCAATGAGAACAGGGGGCAACCGATCATGTGTTTCTAGGAGAGAAAAGCACTGAGGATTGCCCGTAATATGATTAGTGGCGCCAGAGTTGATTAGCCATTTACCTTGGGTAACCACGTGGGCACTACCTGAAGTCGTGGCCACGGAGGCAGATGGCTTGGAAGAAGTAGGAGTATCACCAGCGGGATGAAGATGCGGATGCTTGGTCCAGCAGTGGTCAACCAAGTGTCCTGGGCGGCCACAATGAGTACAGAGGTAGCGAGAAGGGCCACGCCCGCCAGAGTGGTTACCACGAGCACTAAATCCACCACGATGAGCCTGGTGGGCATAGGCATCCGGAGCCGGAGGAGCGGCAAGCAAGGGGCGTTGGAGCAGAGAGGTAATAGCGGCAATGCGGGCAGCAGTAGCATCAAGGGTAGGAGACTCAGCCTCTCCAAGAATTTGCTGTCGGATTATATCGTATGAGTCCGGAAGCCGCAGAAGGTAACAGACCACTAGGAGTTCCTGGAAGTGCTTCAGCTGAGTGGCCACATCTGCCGAGAGAGGACGATTTTGTAGAATCTCAGCTCCAAGGGCTTGGACTTGTTGGTAAGCTGCAGGAGGGGACATGGACTGGCGAGCAAAGAGATCCGCATAGAGAGTATAGATGCGAGATGTTTGTCCCCCCTTGGAGTAGAGAGCGGCCAAGTGATTCCAAGCTTGTTTTACCGTCTCATCGTGATGGATGACAGGAAGACATTCATCGGACAGGCTGTTCGCCAGCCAAGTACGAACCAGCGCATCATTCGCATCCCAGTCAGTAAACTGGACAGAGTCCGCAGGCGGAGGGTCATCGGTAAGATGATGACGCTTGCGCTGAGAGCGGAGAAGAAAAGTGAATGAGACACTCCAGTCGGGATAATTGGGCCCCAGAAGCTTAGAGACGGTGCCAAGATTCCCGGAAGCAGGAGGAGGAGGAGGAGGAGGCGGTGGGACAACGACAGTAGACGAGGTGGAGCCATCAGAATTGGTCATCCTGGAAGAGAGGTCGCGCGGTTAAGAGGAGAGACCGGGCGAGCAAAGGAGGGAAGAGTTCGCAGCGGTCATAATTAGACCAGCGGCAAGCAATGCCACGACCAAGCTGCGAAGCACAAGAAGAGAAGCCGCACGGTTAACAAGGGAAACCGGGCGGGAAGAAGAAGAAGAAGCTGCGTGGATAGAGAGAGCGAGAAGACCGCGCGAACAAAAAGCAAACCGCGGCGGGCAGAGAGAAGAAGCTGCAACTGTCACGGTGTCAGCACACTAGCGGCAAGAAGGGCAGAGAGGCCGCCTAAACAAGGCAGAACTCGCGCGAACAGAGAGAAATCGCGCGGATAGGAAGAAAAAGATCTGCAGTGGTCACGATGGCAGACACCAGCGGCCAGAGAAGCCACGACCAAGCCGCAGAACCAAATAGAGGGAGAGAAGTCGGGCGGCTAGCAGACAGACCGCGCGAACAAAAGAGGAGGATAGAAGAATCCACAGGAGAAGAGAGCTCGCACGAGCTGAAAGACAGGCCGCGGCGAGTAGGCAGAGGTCGCACGGACAGAAGAAAACGCAATCAGGAGGACTAGATCGGGTCCTCTGATACCATGTGCGAATAGAAAAATAGAAACCGGAAGGTGGAGTAATGCAATTTTTATTATCCAAAAAACTGAGTATTACAAAGGTATAGCCTCCCTTATATAGAATGGAGGAGATGGGAGAGAATACAAATACCTAATGTGGGACTAAATACACAAAAACATCATCTACAAAGCTAACCGCCAATCCGCCCAGGAGACCGCCTAACAGTGCGGTTAGTAGGCACTAACCGCCCGGTCACCATCAGAGAACATGCAGCCGACCACCGAGATCCCAGAGATTAGCCGACAGACCGCCCGGCTACCAAACCGCCAGTCTTAGCCACCTGTCCGCCAAGGTCTATACAGCAACACAGAGATTAGCCGGTCTGACCGCCCGGCTACCAAACCGCCAGTCTTAGCCGCCTGTCCGCCCAGGTCTATACAACAACAGTATCCTAGGAGGTAACGGCTCCAAATAGGGGAACTAAAGGTCTGTGTGAACAGAGTCGGGTGTGTGTGTTGCACTTACATGTTCCCTCATACCCACTTGTATGTCATAGCATAATCGATTCATTTAACCCCTGACACCTAATGTATAAGTGGAATGGGACACTTATACAATAGGCCTTGCAAAACAACCCCTTGGTCTATAAGCTTGTGTGGGCAATTTTATAAATTAAGGTTAAATTCAATATATATATGCTACTGTTTGATAACCGACACCCCAATGTGTAAGTGGTATGGGACACTTTATACGATGGGAGCCTTACAGAAGATCCCTTGGCTTAGGTGCTTCCGCACATAAGTTAAGGTTACATTTCCTACTTTCTGTTATTGTCATTATTTATTATAGAATTGCTAGATTAGTTCCGCTACCACATGTTTTCTTTTGATTTAATCTCCACCTTCATGTCCTTCCCTTTCTTCCTCTCCGCTTGGTACCTAGGATCCTTGGGGGAAGGGGTAGCGGATGATAGGGCTTAGTCTTTATGACTAACGGTTTTCAAATTGCATCATTTTAGGGGATCGTGGAGCCTAGCACGGGGGAGCAGCCCCAGAGACCGGTGCGCTTGTAGATGTGGCAGTCTAGCTCCAGAGTTCATACAATCAGAACTGTGAGTCTCGACCTTGAGTAGATGTTTTGTTTTTTCTTCCACATGAGTGACCTGTAGTGAGGATTATGATGTACCGGGCATAAGCCCGTATTTTAGTACTCTTATATGTTATTATGTGGACACTCCCTTCGTGGAGATTTTATTACTTTTTTATATATGTGATTTTTCAGTGGACTTGCTTTTACTACTTCATTTTACAACTTTTCTGTGATCGAATTGGCAGGCAGAATCGGCGCTTTGTAGTGATGACCCTTCAGCGCGTGATGGAGTCACCGCAAAGTGGCAGTTCTGGGCCTAAGACCCCGGTGTTTTAAAAGAAAAAAAGGGGGTATTACATTGTGCCTCGCCCACCTCTAAACCACTAAAGAACTACCGGTCAGACCTATCATACACCTCAACGCTTGGTGCACGAAGCGGACTCCTGCGTACTCTTGCCGGCTGGCGCACAAGACTTCTGTTGTCGAAGTACTAACCACACTTGCCGAGTCAGCGTATTTGTGTCAGTGCATCGACCCTCCAATACTGAAGACCCACCACCTTAATTTTCTTTTCCTTTTATGCACATGCAAATTTAACGTATTCAGAATAAAAACCGTGTCGAAGCTCCCCAGAGTAAAATGCCCGTCTCAAACAATCGAGCCGAAACTCCCCGGACCAAAACGTCCGTCTCTTAACAAATCGAGCCAAAGCTCCCAACAATCATCTTGTGCTAACAGTGTTTGTGAAATGTGAGACCCTAATTACTAGGTTACTTTTTTCAGCTTGTTAATACAATTTACGTTAACCCGGGACTGCCCCCGGTATACCCCGTGAAGGGCTCTCAAAGGGAACTAGGAACTATGATGGTAGCGGAAGCCCATCATTCCCTTTCGCAAGGAACTTATTGTTATTGGTTGATTCCCTTTACCGATTCCCTTCCCATATTACGATAGACTAACCTAGTGTGATTTTTAACCTTCCTCTCTTCGGGAAAGACGATCTTTCGTCAAACCCGAGCACCTCTTAACTCTAGCCAACACCACTTCTCACTAACCTTCCTATCCTTATATGGTGAACACTTTCACATCCATCCAATTCAGCAGATTAACTAACTCCAACGCTGTGCCCCATCATATCCTATGACTGTTAACACAATTTGCTAATTGCAGACTATCCTATGCTATAAGTCGAACCGGATAGGAAATTATCCAATACTCATCCAAATGCCCTAACTTATTTACTGGAGTTAAATCTTGATATTATTAGCCAATAATTAGAAAATTATATTTTTTCCTAATTATCTGGCATTTAATAAATTTCCTCAAAAACTCCAAGGGCTACCAGTTTTAACATGAACTACCCTAAGTACTCATGCAAGATGTCCAACAAAATTATAACAAATATTATGTTATCTAAATATGGTAAATGCAAAGAATCACAATTTTTCTATCATCAAAAGGGCACTAAAACTATTTTAGCAATATTTTCTATCTTTCGTTATTTATGAATCAAGTACAGAGAATATCCATCCAAAAATTATAACTTAATTATACTATGTAGATACAACCTTAAAAATAACATTGGCCAAGTTTCATAATTTTTTAGCAAATATTAATCTCTGAATAAATTAATTATAAAAAAAATCTATAAGGTGGAATTGTAAAGAAAGTACCGTAACTAAAATTATAAAAATCAGGAATAAATGTCTACAAGCATATAAAGGCCTGAAATTTTCAATTCCTAAGCCTCATAATTTTTCAACAGCAATATCATCCATAATTAATTTTTAAACTATAAAACTCCTTTTTAACATTTTTGAATGAAGTAATAGATTTACTCAACTAAAAATTATACAAAACTTCAGGAGCAACCACTCAGACCTAAAATATTTAATTCCAAGATTTCATGGGGGTTTCAATGAACAGAAAGATCAAAATAATTAAAACTTCAATTAGGGCTAAAACAAACTTTACAAATGAAGTGCTAGAGATAAACATCATAAAATTCCAGTAATATTGCTATAGGTTCTACCCATTTCAAAACTCACTCTACCTGAGTTTCACAGCTTTTAGATAATGTTTAGTGACTGGTTTTACTTATTTGAGATTTTACCCCTAAACTAAGGTTAGGGTTTTGAGGTATCTACCTATCTTCAAATCCTACGAGATTCCATCCAGATGATTTATATTATGCTAACGTTGACTCTACTGAATTTCAAGGCAATACGAGGGCATTTGCCCCCATGTCCTTCACAACCATCAAAACCCTCCCTTTAGGGTTTGAGTTTTGATCCTCGGGTAAATCAACCCTAAACCACACCATTTTTCTCCAAGTGGGTTATAATAACCCTTCTAAGTCAGTGGTAAAAATATCAGCCTCTGTTGAGGTGATTTGACCATTCCAAGCTCTTAGTGCACTTTTTACTCAAAAACGCCTCATTAATGTCTAGTTAAGGATAGGTGATTTCCTACACAAAACTCATCTAAATGAGTTGGAATTTTGTACAGTGCTAGGTTTTATAGCCAGGGACCACTCTTAAAGATTTGGGAGGGTTTGGAGATCATTTGACCACTTAAATAAATTACTCTAACTTTATTAAATTAAAACAAAAACCTTAGGCAATGTATCTCCAAAAATTCCATTTTTAAACAGCCTCTAGGTATAGCTAAGGGTAACCCCCTGCCAAAATTTCAGGTCGTTTGGACAAGGGACGAAGACTGGGCATTCATTTTAGTTTCTGCCACACTCTAGGTACAGCCCCCACAAAAACGGATGTTGCGGTCCAACCACCTAGCCAAATGAGTTGAAATTTATTTTAAATTAATCTAGACTCGAAGGGCTATAATTTTTGTGACTGGCAATTTTTCCTAAATCGGCTTCTACGTGCCTCATTTTGCTGCATCAAAATGCGCTCATTTAATATATCTTTTTCTTATATACTATATACATAATTTTTATATTATAAAAGTGTTCTTACGATGGATATCGGTCGGCGGTGGTTTGGCCGCCGGAGGTGGCGGTTTTTCGGCGGACCCGAAAATATATTTTTCATGGTTTTTCCATGAAAACGCGAGATAGGTCTGGGTCCGTTGAGCACGAACTTCTTTTCTAAGATCCTAAGATCAACCCATACAAGAAGAAGTAGAGGAGGACCTTATTCGCGGTTTGGAGGCGAGATGAACATCGGGTTGCCATGGTGCGTTGGTGGCGTTGCCGAACATCTCCTACAGCAAGAACAACAACTCTAATCCATTTGGTCAAGACTGTAAACTTTTCATCTTGCTCTAAGGTGGCTTTTATAGATCACTAAGTGGGGAGGGGAAAGGGTAAAGCATTTAAGGCCATGAAGGCTCTCCTCTTAATAGTATTTTGGTTATGGTGGAGGGAGAGGAAAAGGTGGAAGATGAAAAGATGCGTCCAAGTGGCGATTTCCTATTGGACCAACTCTTCCTCAATTTATTAAGCAATTAGAGAAGGAAACGACCCATAAATATTCCTGGTGTAACTTCCCATAATCAGAGTTAATTATGGCATGTGTTAAAGAAATTTCCAGCCTTGAACAGCCTTGAAAACCCCTTTAACTTCTCCTATTTAAGCAAGAGATATGAATCCATTCTTTGGAAATGAAGGGAGAAGTCCCTTGGCCTCCCTTGGGCATGAATGACTCTCTTTCTCACTTTCTCTCTCCTCCATTAAAGGGCACATGGAGTTTTCTCTCTCCTCGTCATCATGGACGAATTTGTTAATCTCCCTAGCCTATTGTCAGCCCATAAAATAATTATTATCAATTAAAATAAAGTTAGCCCAAGTGGGGGAAAATGGGCTTGAGCTTGGGTTAACCCATTTGGGCTAATTTGACTTAACCTTACGGTAGAGTTGACCTTGGTCAACATGACAATTAGGGTTGACTCCAATGGGTCCTTGATGACTCATTGGCCTCCCCTAAGGTCTATGTAGGGTTGGGTAGGGTTAACTTGGCACCTTGGAGGTCACTTGACCCTTAGTAAGAGCACTTTGACCACTTTTGGGCTAGAGTTGACTTTGGTCAACTTGGCCTCTAGGGCTGACCCTAATGGGTCCTTGATGACCCATTGACACCACTTTAGGTCTAGGGAGACCTTGGCAAGGTTGGTTGCGCACATTTGAGGCCAACTGCCTTTAGTTAGGGCACCTTGCCCAATCTAGGCCCATGGTGGTCCTAGGTAAAATTGACCACTTTGGGTCGACTCTAATGGACCCTTAAGGCTCTAGTGGACCCTCTAATAGGTTAGTGATGTTGTGGTGGGGGTCATGGAGTCATGGTGAAGCACTAAGGTCAATCCTTAGGTTTGGTGATGAGGTTGTGCCATAGGCAGACCAAGGTGATTCTCACCTTGACCTCCGATCACTTGGCCCTTTTTAGCTTCCTAGGGCTTTGTCATGACCTAGTCATGACCAAAACCACTCTTAGGTGTCTAGTTGGAAATGGGATGTTACACGAGCGCTGCCGCCCATGCGTGAACAAAACGCACGATTAACTATAGATCACTAGAAAGCTTGGCAAAAGGTGCAGGCCGTGCGATTTCTTCTTGCATAGTTTGGATGAATCCATGCGGGAACAAATCACATGGGTAGAAACAGATGCCCCCAGGAATGCTATGTGAAATACACGATTGCACTGAAACCGTGCGCGAAGAAATGGCACGACCGTGCATTTTATATAGAACTGAAAATGGAATTCGGGACGTCCCGACTACCTGCATAGCAATAAAAACAAACTGGAGCACGTGCTCCCAGCACCGAAATAGAAACAACAACAACAACAAAAATAAACATTGGGAGCACCATGTGCTTGCCCCCAACAAAAGAATGCGCAATTGCAATCCCTCGGGCCCAAAATAGTGCACAATGAGGTCAAAGACCGGATAATGCAAATATAACCAAATACCGGTTGAAATGCAGTGCACGTGTGAGAAAATAACCCCAGATGAGTCCGAAAAACACTATAAATATCGGACTCATCACACCTCAGCTTAATCCAATTGAGATTCACTATAGAATGACGGCGACGTTAATGTCGATTTGCAACGAATCTGAAATTGTTTTACTTTATTGACTTTGCTGACATCAGTATCATTCTGGACTTAGCCAAAATAAACTATCTTTGCAAAAGTTCTGCGTTCGACGAACTCCAAGCTCAGTTTGACAAACCCTGAGCTCAACTCGGTGAAATAGTGAAAGAGATGAAAGCTGCGTTTGACGAATTCTAAACTCCGTTCGACGAAAGCAAAGCTTAGCTCGACGAAGAGTGTATAAGCTGAGTTCGACAATTTTGAAGGCTGAGTTCTTCTTATAGATGATAGCTGAGTTTGACGAATTCTGAACTCCGTTCGACGAAATCAAATCTTAGCTCGACGAATAGTGGATAAGCTGAGTTTGACGATTTTAGACTTGAAAATTTTTTCCATCTCTGCTAGGCGTTGAGTGTGTTGACCTCACTCAATGCTATTTCCCATTAGCCCATTCTCCAGCAATCTGCCTGATGGCATTGAGAGCATTGAGTGTATATGCCTCACTCAATTCTATTTGCCTTAGCCATATTCTTCTGCTTTCCTTTCTGTTAAAAACCGTTGAGAACATTGAGTGAGCTCACCTATAAGACCCCCTTTTTTGTTCTTTTAAAACACCGGGGTCTTAGGCCCAGAATCGCCTCTTTGCGGTGAAACCTTCACATCCTGAAGGGTCATCACCACAAGGCGCCGATTCTGCCGACCAATTTGATCACAGAAAGGTAGCACAAAATGAAGTAAGTAAAAGCAAGTCCACTAGATAAACCACATATATAGAAATTAAACTCCACGAAGGGAGTGTCCACAGAATAATAATAATCAGAGTACTATAAATGCGGGCTTATGCCCGGTACAACATGTCCACACTACAAATCACTCATGCGGAAGCAAAATGAAACATGTACTCAAGGTCGAGATTCACGGTCCCGGCTGTATGAACTCCAGAGCTGGACTGCCCTATCTCCAAGCGCACCGGTCTTTGGGGCTGCTCCTCCATGCTGGGCTCCACGATCCCCTAAATGATGCGGTTCGAAATTCGTTAGTCATAAAGACTATGCCCTATCATCCCCTGCCCCTTCCCCCGTGGCTCCTAGGTACCGAGCGAAGAGGAAGAAAGGGAAGGACATGAAGGTTGAGAATGAATCAAAAGAAACAAGTGGCAGCGGAACGAATCTAGTAATTCTATAATAGATATGACAGAAACAGAAAGTAGGAAAAGTAACCTTAACTTATGTGCGGAAGCACATAAGCCAAGGGATCTTTTGCAAGGCTCCAATCGTATAACGTGTCCCATACCACTTATATGTTGGGGTGTTGGTTATCATACAACAGCAAATATATATTGAATTTAACCTTAATTTATAAACTTGCCCACACAAGCTTATAGGCCAAGGGGTCGTTTTGCAGATCCTAATGTATAAGCGTCCTATACCACTTATATTTTAGGTGTCAGGGTTAAAAGAATCAATTATGCTATGACATGCAAGTGGGTATGATGAAACATGCAAGTGCAACTCACACACCCGACTTTGTGCACACATACCTTTAGTTCCCCCTTTCGGAGCCGTTACCTACTAGGATACCTTCGTAGTGGTAGACGGAAGCGGTGGGTTGGGCCTCGCCCACCTCTAAACCAGTAAAGCACTACCGGTCAGACCTATCGCATGCCTCAATGATTGGTGCACTAAGCGGACTCCTGCGTACTCTTGTCGGCTGGCGCACCGGACTTCTGTTGGCGAAGTGCTAACCACATTTGCCGAGTCAGCGTATTGGCGTCGGTGTATCGACCCTCCAATACTGAATACCCACCACCTTAATTTTCATTCCTTCTATGCACATGCAAATTTAATCGTAATCACACAAAATCGAGCCGAAGCTCCCCGGACCAAAACGTCTGTCTCTTAACCAACCTAGCCGAAGCTCCCCGGACCATTCCGTCCGTCTCTTAACCAATTGAGCCGAGGCTCCCAACAATCTTCCTGTGCTAACGGTGTTTGTGAAAAGTGCAGCCCTAATTACTATGTTACTCTTGTCAGTTTGTTAATGCAGTTTACGTTAACCCAGGACTGCCCCCGGTATTCCCCGTGAAGGGCTCTAGAAGGGCACTAGGAACTATGATGGTAGCTGAACCCCATCGTTCCCTTTCACAAGGCAATTATTGTTATTGATAGAATTCCCTTACCCATTCCCTTCTCATGTAACGATTGACTAACCTAGTGTGATTTTTAATCTTCATCTCTCGGGAAAGACGATCTTTCGTCGAACCCGAGCACCTCTTAACTCTTGCTATCACCACTTCCCACTACTCCTCATATCATTCTATTGTGATATACTCCACATCTATCCACCCAGACAAAATGGCTAACTCCAACACTATCCCATGTCATGTCCTATTGCAATTTAACAATTTACTATATGTAGACCAACCTAGACTATATGTCGAATAGGTTAGGCAATGATCCAATACTCATCCAAATGCCCTAAATTATTTACTGGAGACTTATCATGATATAATTAGCCTAAATACAGAAAATGGTAAATTTCCTAATTTATCTGGCATTTAATTAATTTCCTCAAAAATTCCAAGGGCTACCGGTTTGAACATGAACTACCCTAAGTTCTCATGCAAGATGTCCAACAAAATTATAATAAATAGTATGTTATCTCAATATGGTAAATCCAATGTATCATAATTTTCTATCATCAAAAGGGCACTAAAACCATTTTAGTAATATCTTCTATATTTCGTATTTGTGAATCAATTACAGAGAATATTCATCCAAAAATTATAAATTAATTACAGTATGCAGGTACAGCCTTAAAAATAGTATTGACAAAGTTTCATAATTTTTCAGTAATAATATCATCAAAAATTAATTTTCAAAGCGTAAAACCCCTTTTTAACATTTGTGAAGGAAGTTCTAAATTTACTCAACTAACAATTATACAAAAATTCAGGGGTAACTATTCTGTCCTAAAACATTTACTTCCAAGATTTCATGAGATTTCAATGATCAGAAAGATACAATTAATTAAATCATCAATTGGGGCTATAACAATCGTTACAAATGAAGTGCTGGAAATAGACATCATAAAATTCCAATAAAATTGTTATAGGTTCTACCCGCCCATAAAACTTTCTCTACCCGAGTTTCATAGCTTTTAGATAATGTTTAGTTACAGATTTTACTTAATTAGTATTTTACCCTAAAGCTAAGATTAGGGTTTTAAGGTATCTACTTGTCTTCAAATCCTCCATGATTCCATCCTGATGATTCTTATCATGCTAATGTCAACTCTACAGAGTTTCAAGGCAATATGAGAGCAATTGCCCCCATGTCCTTCACAACCCTCAAAACCCTCCATTTAGGGTTTGAGTTTGGAACCTAAGGTAAACCAACCCTAGTTCACACAATTTTTTACAAGTGGGTTATAATAACCCCTCTAAGTCAGTGGTCAAAATATAAGCCCATGTTAAGGTGATGTGACTGTTCTAACCTCTTGTGCACTTTTTACTCAAAAATGCCTCATTATTGCCTAGTTAAGAATAGGTGACTTCCTATCCAAAACTCATCAAAATTAGTTGAACTTCTGTACAGAGCTAGGTTTTATAGCCAGGGACCACTCACCAAAATTTGGAAGGGTTTGGAGGTCATTTGGCCACTTAAATAAATTCCTCTAACTTAATTAAATTAAAACAAAAACTTTAAGGAAAGTGTCTCCAAAAATTCCCATTTTTGGACTGCCTCTAGGTATGGCTAAGGTTAACCCCCTGCCTAAATTTCAGGTCATTTGGACGAGGGACGAAGCGTGGGCATTCATTTTAGTTCCTGCCCAACTCTAGGTACAACCCTTACTAAAACGGGCGCTGCGGTCAAACCGCTTACCCAAACGAGTTGAAATCAATTTTTAATTAATGCAGACTCGAATGGCTACAACTTTCTTGACTGGTCATGATTCCTAAAACGGCCTCTAAGTGCCTAGTTTTGCAGCATCAAAATATGCCTATTTTATGTATATTTACCTTATATATTATAAATTTAATTTTAAATTATAATAATGTTTTACTGTTCATCTCCCCTACCAAACAAAACCCGAAACATAAACTAAGAAAACCATATTTCCTGTAACCTTTCCGTGATCTGACGTCGGCTGTCCGATAACTTCCCTGGCTAGACACCACCACCACCACCTCCGTCGAGGCAATGGCTATCGGTCGGCGGTGGTTTGGCCGCCGGAGGTGGCGGTTTCCGGCGTACCCGAAAAATATATTTTTCATGGTTTTTCATGAAAACGAGATAGGTTCGGGTCCGTTGAGCGCAAACTTCATTTCTAAGATCCTAAGATCTACCCATAAGAGAAGAAGCAGAGGAGGACCTTGTTCGTGGTTTGGAGGCGAGATGAACGTCGGATTGTCATGGCGCAGTGGTGGCGTTCCCGAACTTCTCCTACAGCAAGAGTAGAAATCTGAATTCATTTGGTCAAGAGTGTTACCTTCTCCTCTTGCTCTAAGGGCTTTTATAGATCTCCAAATGGGGAGGGGAAAGGGTGAAGCATTCATGGCCATGAAAGATCCCTTAACAAATGGCTTTTCGGTTATGGTGGAGAAAAGGAAACATTGGAATAAGGAGAGGCGTTTACCAGGTGGCGATTTCCAATTAGACCACACTCTCTCATTTTACTAAGTAATTAGATAAAGAAACGGCCCATAAATACTCCTGCTGTAAATTCCCATAATCAGAATTGATTATGACTTTGGTTACATAAATTTCCAGCTAGGCTGACATTTCGTCCTTTGTCACAGGCGTGACACGTAGGTCACGTGCGTGATAGGCCTAATTGGAAATTCTGAGTTCGACGATCCTCGTCCTGAGATGGACGATTGTCGAAGAGTGGTAACGCCCTAGGTCATGGGCATGACATGTGGGTCACGTGCGTGATAGGGCCATGATGCAAATTTTGCGCTCGACGATCATCTCGCTGAGATCGATGATCGTCGAAGGAGTCACGCCCTAGGTCACGGGCGTGACACATAGGTCACGGGCGTGACAGGGCCATGAAGCAAATTCTGCGCTCGACGATCGTCTCGCAGAGATAGACGATCGTTGAAGGGGTCACGCCTTAGGTCACGGGCGTGACACATAGGTCACGGGCGTGATAGGCCCGGGTTGCCAATTTTGCGCTCGATGATCATCTCACTGAGATCGACGATCGTCGAAGGGGTCACACCCTAGGTCACGGGCGTGGCGGGTCGGTCACGGGCGTGACCAACCCGTGACTCAAAGTCTTGGTCGATGGACTTAAATTTTTTTGGGTTTCCTAGGGTTCTTTCATGACAAACCGACTCTTAGGGGTCTAGCCGGAAATGGGATGTTACATCACCTCACTCAATGATTCTGGACATAGCTGTAATCTGGTTTCTTCATAGAACAAATAGACTCAAAGCCTTTTAACTTGGCGTTGAGTGAGTGAGCTTCACTCAACGCTTTTGTAATAAGTCGACTTTTTTGTCTCATTATACATTGGCGTTGAAAGACTTAGCATGGCATTGAGTGATGAAGCTTCACTCAACACTTCTGGACTTAAACAATTTTTTGGCTTCCACTGCTTAGGCTTTGACATGATAACCTTGAATCAACAATTCTGGCCATATAAAGTTGAATGAGTTATGGTCACTCAACGCCTATATACTTAGCCATATTCCTACCTTTGCAATACTGTAAGCGTTGACTGCCCGCCTTCTCTCAACATTATTAGTTGTATGGCGTTGAGTGAGCTTGCCTCACTTAACGCTTCTGGACTTAGGCATTTTTTAAATTTCCAGACTCACCTTGACTCCACCTGTCATTATCTCTTGAACTATATGTCCAATCATAGTAACAAAGACCAACCTGTATGCATGAACTTAAACATACATCAAATACAACTATGTCTATCTCATTGACCTATTTGATATCATCAAATCAGGGCCATTGGATTCAATGGATCCAACACTTGTCTTTTAGCTTATAGTTATTGAAGACCCTCCCAAAGGTCCTCAGCTCATTCACCACTCTAAATAATTTTTCATAGAATTCAGCTATGTGGTCTTTCTTGGTCTGCCTGATGTCTTCATACTCTTTATTAAGAAGGGATTTCCTGTCATCCCAGACTTCTTCAGTGACTTCCATACAGACAACCAGAGTGTCCTACATTTCCTTGTACATCTTGTAGTGTACAAGATTCTGGAATGTAGAATCATCAATGGCACTAACAATTATGTTTTGTGCCCTTTTGTCCAAGGTAGCCAGAATGATCTCATCCTTGGTCATCTCAGAATATTTGTTAGGTGTTTGGACAGTGGAATCAGGAACAAAAACCTCCATGGGGATGATGGGTCCTTCATGTACAGTGATGAAAATCCTGGGATTTGATGTCTCCTTAAATAATCTGACCCTTTCCTTCCAATACCAAAGTTCTCCTTTCTGTAGATTGTAAGCTGTATGGAGCCCAACTCCTAATGGTTCTCGATCTCCTGAACCCATAAGAATATTATTAGCTACTTTTGGAGATCAACTCAGACTGTTAAGTCCTTTTTGAGTAACCTCCCTCTGATATCACTTGAAAGTATTTAGTCTCAAGAATAGCTAATCACCAGAGTGGTGGTGGGGGGGGGGTGAATTGGTTTTTAGGTCTTTTTAAGCTTTCTCTATTATTTGGTGTGTTGTGATTTATTTTAAGTAAGCTTTCAAGATTGAATAATGAGCACCAAAGCAATTTATAGTGGTTCCCCAGATTATGGGTACATCCACTTTCCCTCCCACCTCTCGAACAGATTGTTCGATAAGGCAACTTCTTTAACATTGGCTCAAGGTGCTTATAAATCAGATTTGTCAGGATCTTTAGACTCCTCCAAGTCCTACCTCAGGCCTAAGGCCCTACCACTCAGAGCAAGCAATGCTCCTACATCTTAGTGATCCATAGATCACCTACCTTAGAGTTTTCTCAAAGTCCTACAGCTCAGGCAAGGAGTATATCACTACAACTCAAAGAGAATGACTCTCCTACCTCAGATCTTAACAAGATCGTAAAACTCAGGCACAATGGCCCTAAATCTCAGATCCACAGAAGGATCCTACCTCAGGCATACAGGGCCTACAACTCAGCCTTTATGATTTAGGCTTACAACTCAGATCTGTTAAGATCTTACTAAATGAAATGGTTGTTGTTGATGTATGACACTCGAGAAATAAACTCGGTGTCTTTCTCATCCTGAACTGAGATAGCTTAGTCCTTCTTTCTTTACAGCTCCAGGAATGTATCTTCAGGAGTAGTTAAGCTTGGGCTATGAAGACACTACAGCTAGAGTTTTCCTGTGTTGGAACTTCTAACTCAGATAGAAAGCTCTATGAAGTTTGTGTTGAAGATTAGAATATCAACAACTATCTTTCTTGAACTTTCAGATCATAAGAATGAACTACTTCTCAAAGCTCTACAACTCAGTCGAGAGGAAGAAGATGAAGTTCAGCTAATTCCAAATGTTAATTTCTCCTTCATTGATCTCGTCTTTTCTATCCCGCCGTCCAACGGCTCTCTAAGCATTGGGCCCACTTAGAGTTGGTAGCTATAGGTATACTTTTGCATTAAATGTTGTACAACAGGCAAGCAGCGTCATTTTTCGTGTACTCACCTTTTGCAATAAATTACAAGATTTTCAAAAGCTAAAAACAGACCAAGATTAGGCTAAAAACTCACCTTTTTTGTGTCTGTAGGATAGTTTTCTGACTCTGAACTACGCTCGACGTTTTCCCCAGAAAGCATCGAACGGAGCTCGACGTTTTCCCAGAAAGCGTCGAACGGAGATCGACGTTTTCGCAAAAACGTCGACCTGAGTTCAGAGCATGTCAGATAGTTGTACACTATCTCTTTCGGGCCTTCGATCGTCGACCTGAGCTCGACGTTCTCCCTAGATCGTCGAACTGAGATCTACGATATTGAAGCCCTTGCAGCTTCCATCAGGAGTCCTGATCGTCGAACGGAGATCGACGATCCTTCCTTTTTCGCGTCGAACCCTAATATAAAATCATTTTTTGGCCGCCGCTCGCCATTTACGCTTTCATACTCTCTGCAACTCTTTCCCTCCAAACCTTCTACACTTGGTTGTGTTTGTTTCATTGCAGGTACAGATGGCTGTGTCAAGTGCTGCTATTTCAAAGATGAAATTCGATACAGGTTTTGACATTGATATGAATTCTTTCGATGGAAGTGATCAGAGATTCAAGGATATTCTTAACCTTTTCTGAGAACAGCAACTGTTTCAGATCATGTCCACACGAATGAAGATTGTAGCAAAAGAGATAAAGGAATGGTGTTTTACCGCCACGAATGAGAATGAGAATTCTGTAATCGGCTCAATCAAAGGGACTCAGGTACCGTTGTCTGCAGCCCTTCTAACAGAGGTTTTCCTCCTTAGTACTGGAGATGACTCCATAGATTTGTCTGGAGAAGAGTATGATTCTATGCTGGATAGAATGGGTCACACTGCTGTGAACCCTAACAAACTGCTGAAAAAGAACCTTTCCATTGAATTCCAATTTCTGGTTGATGTGATTGGAAAAGTGCTTCTGGCAAAGCACTCAGCCCATGATACAATATCAAGATACTAATTCTATTTAATGGGAGCTTTGGTTGACAAGAAACATTTAGATTGGGGATCCATCTTTTTCAATCTGAACAAGAAGAAACTTACAAAAACGGTGTAAGCTATGGGAGGATATTAGGGGTTTACCTGCACTCCAGGTGCCCTGAGCTGCTAACCTCTAGTGGGATGTACATCAATGCATCCAAGAGGCTAACCTGTGCCATCTTCAGCAGATGGGACAGGAAGATCATCAACCCCAGCAGGGCTGCTGCAGCACCACTTGCTTCAGGCACCAGGATTATATCAGTCACTCCTCCTCAGGTATCTGCTCCAGCAGACGAATTGCATGTTTCTTCTTCTCCTCCTCCAGCTGTTTCTATCCCAGTCACCACCTCAACTTCTTCACCAATCTCAACCCCTATCATATCATCCCCCATTACAATCTCTTCACCAATTTCACCTCCCCCAGCCTCTACATCAGAACAGTTCCACCCTTTGTTCTCTTATCCATCTTTCACCACTCCATCATTTTCTCTTATAGATGACTCCTTCATGGATGATTCTCCTCCTGAGCTTCCCTCTACATCCTCTTACCAACAACTTCTTCAAGAAATCCTTTCTCAACCATCCTTCACCCCATCCTTTGCCTCTTCCATCTCATCCATCACCACCTCAGTAACATCTATCTCCACTATTCCTCATTCAGAGCCATCCATCCCTACACCTCCTATCTCCACACTCTCCATTACTTCAGCTCCAGCCACCCTCATTCCAGTCTCTTCAACTCCTACCTCTGCTCAAGCCAATCTTGAGCATGTAGATCTTTCAGCCCTGGTAGACAAGTTGTATGTGTTGTTAGCCCCCAGACTAACCTCACTGCTGGAGACCTCCTTGGCTCCACTCCTGAAACATGTTCAGGAGCTGTCTACCAAGTTTTCTTCCTTCCTCTCCTCCCAGGCAATCCCTTCATCTGGGTGCCTTGATTAAGTTTCCATTGAACCCAGGCAGGGGGAGATGCCTTATGAAGCATTGGATGTGCCTGAGGCTGCTGAAGGTTCAACTCCTGCTCCTGTTTTTGCAGTGGACCTTCAGAGTCTGCTTTCAGTATTTGATTCAGTGTATTTCAGTTCTCTGCCAGTGTAACAAGTTGAAGACCTCACTAAGGCCATTGTGCCTATCTCAGTATGTAATCCCAGCCTAATTGCCTCATATGTCCATTCTTTCAAGGCTGTGGATGTTGTTGCTTCCATCTCTGCTGTTGCTACTATTACAATAATTGTATCAGAAGATATTGACATGATTTCTGTTGTTGAGGATACTGCTGCTAAAGAACTTGCTACATATCTGGAAGAATCTGCTTCTACTGCTGCTCCAACTTCTGTTTCTGCTATTGCTCAAATTTCTGCTGCTGCTACTGCTCCTGCTCTGACCCCTGATCAAGTAAAACAACAAGAAAAGTATATAAAGAGTATTGATAACTTATATGATAGACCTCAAAGTTCAGATAGTGATCAGTTTCACACTGAATCTGATGACTCTTCCAATACTATTGCCAAGAAATGGAAGGCCAGAAGCAAGGCCATGATGAAGGTTCCTCCTACTCAAGCTAAAGATTCAAATGACATTCCATACTATATTTTGCATGATTGCCAAATTACTGAACATTGGATACAATATCCTAAAAATCAACTAAAGGCCTTGAGAAAGAAAAGAAAGCTTGAAAAGTATGAGAAAGGTTCATCTCAATTTCAGCCTCCTCCTCCTCCTCCTCCAGATTCAGGATCAGGTGGAGGCTCAGCTTCTCAAACCCCAGCTTCAATGCATAGTTCCTCCCAGTCCTCACAAAGATATTATCCCAGGGGACAACACCAAAGGGGTTCTCAGTCCATAAGTGGACAGTATAGAGGAAGTCAAAGAGAACATAGATTTCATGCAAGGGAAGGACAAAGACACATGGACTCTGCTCAAGGTCCTTTCCCTTATAAACTCAGAGAAAAAGTTGAGTCTAGAACTCCTATTGCTTCAGAAACTGTTAACAGATATGAGCCTGCAGTGCCTTTTGAAGATCTAGAGAATAACCCATTGTCATGGACTGCAAGGATGAAAGAACTGGCTGCCTTAGATCAGTTGAAGAAAGCCAGAGAACAAGGGAAAGACACCTCCAATATCACTACTCTATCAGACCAAAGGAAAGCTGAACTAGAATGGTATTCTTCAAGAAAATTCTGTGACCCAGTGGACTACATGAAGTTGCATCTTGAGGCTGTGGTTCCCAGGCCAAGAGCTCAAACCTCCTTAGGTGCAGATGATGATAGAAGGTCAAAGAAGGAAGCCCTTAATCCTAACAGAGAAATTATATTTAAGAAAGGAAGTGAAAAGAAGTAATTTCTGTAAGCAGACAGCACAATCTCTCTGAACATTTGCTGAAATTTCATTTGATTGCTGCTATGATTGCTTGCTCTGCTATTTTGTTTTAGTTTATTGCTCTTCTATATGTTGATTGTAGTTTTTATTTCTGAAATATGTAAATAGTAATCCTAACCCAAATAGGGGGAGGTTGTTGGAACACCCTATTACTAATTTGGGCAAGGATCACTATGTTTGTCTTAGGAATCCAGTTTGACCTAGATGTATAGTTAAAAAGGTCAACATTAGAATGTGTCTAGGGCTTAGAATTTAGGTTTAAAGCTGCCCCCAGGACCTTCCAAGGAATCAGACTTAAAGCTGAGGCAAAGACAATTATCGTCGAGCTTAGGTCGACGAAACGTCGAACTCCGTTCGACGCTCTCTGAGCTCAACTTTGCTAAATCGTCGAGCTCCGGTCGACGATCGTCTAGCTCAGATCGACGATCTGTCTTCGGCTTATTCTTCAGGTCGCTGAGCTCCGGTCGACGATCTTCGAGCTCAGGCCGACGCTTTCTGTCTGATCGTCTTTCCTATCTCTGAGCTCAGGTCCACGATCGTAGAGCTCAGATTGACGTTTTTCTTGAGAGATCGACGATTTTAAGGATTCAAATTCAGTCAGACTTTGGAATGTTTTTCAAATTCTCTCAGCATTTATGTCAAGAGATCTACCAGCCGTTTTCATTTATTCTGGAGCAAGTTTCAAGGAATTCTTTTTGAGAATGTTTTATTGGACTTTCCTCTAGAAGACAAAATTTTATGGAAGGCATTTAATGTCTGTTAACGGCTATCTTGGACATAGAATCTTCAGAGAATAAAAACTGCTTCTCTTCTTTTCTCTAACACAAACAGATTTAGATACACATACATAGACAGAGACAGAGATAGTGATATACATAGATAAGAAAGAAAAAGAACAAGTGATTCTCAGGACAATCTAATCAATACAAGAAAACTCAAGTAATCAACCCTGGAGAATCAGTTGAACACTTTGGCATACTGAAAAAGTGATCTTAGCTTCATCTCAAGGACTCGAGACAACTCATCTTTCAGCATCTGCTGAAACCATCTTCTGCTGGAGATCTGAAGCTTCTGAAGACCTATCACCCTGAAGCAAAGCTTCCACTCCTGAACTAGTCAACATCTCAGGTGGAGCTTTGACAACACAAATCCACTTGTGCTTCTCTCTTTGATTGAGACAGGGAAGACAACTTCACTCTTTTTCTTTTCCCTTTCCCTCTGTAAAAGGGTTTTCAAAACTCCCTTCAAAAGTTTTGATTCTGGTTCTGAGAACCTTGTCAAAACTCAGTGGTGGCAAGACACGTGATCAAAAAATCTAGTTTATTTTTTGAGCACCTTATCAAAAGCTCATTGGTGCCAGGACACCTGATCAACCCTTCCTGCAGTGTATTCCTACCAAGGGTGGTAGAAGAGTGGATGTACCCAGGTTTTTGGGGACCACTATAGCTCCTTGTGTTTTCTGGTTTGCTTGTGTGTTTTCTTTGCTGTGTGCTGTGCTCTTCTTTTTACTGTCTTGTTAATTCTATAGCAGACACCTTACACCTATATATAAGTTAAATCTTAAAAGTTTTGCTAGTTTAAAAATGTGAATTTACTTTAAATAAACTCTATTCACCCCCTCTAGAGTTGAGATAGATCTTGTTCCCACTTTCACACTCCAATAAAGAGAGTGCACGTAAGCCAACACACTGATCTGCTCAACGAGGGATTACATTTCACAGACCCGTGTATATTGACCTACTGTACCCTGACATTGGTGTGTACTTAGCGTGGATTAACTGCAAGCACAACTTGAAGAAAATTGATCAAATACATTGTGAATTCTTCTTAGCATGACTGGGGCTTCCTCAAATCCAAGTAATTATGGATACAATACCCAACAGTTGCCTCCTATAAAAGATCACGCAATGATGGTGATCGTCATAAAAAAGGCTCAAGCAGCCACGTCAGGTATGGTTCTAAACCGAATAAACATTATTCGACTGACATTGTTTGTTATTGCTCTAATAAGCCAGGTCACGTCATTGTGGATTGCCCCAACAAGAAGAAAGAGGGTGGCAAAAGAGAAGAGAAGAATTCCTATAGTAAAAAGAGGACAGAAAAGTGTCTGTTGGCTCAGAAGGGAAAAACCCTCAGTGACTCCGACTCATCTGAGTCGAGTGCAGAAGAGGAAGAAGCCTACTTTGGGTTATTGGCTCTAACTGATGATGAACAAGTCCCCCAGTTCACTAGGAAGGTAAAATCTCACACCCCTCTTTCAGAATTTGATGATGATAATGAGCAAGAGGACTATCACTCTGAGGATGAATCTAAACTCATGGGACAATATAAGGAGTTACTCGAGGCTTATGAAAAATGTTGCCGAGTCGTGAAAACTCAAGCTAAAGAGATAAAGTCTCTAAAAGCTACAGAAAGCACCTTAAGAGAAGAAGTATCAAAGACTGACTCTCTCATGGAAGACTTCAATTAATCTATTGAAGAATATAACAAGGCTCTTGAGCACCTTGACCTTAAGGAGAAAATCATCAAGGAGTTTGAAGAATAACTCTCGGCTGAAAAGAAACTTGTAGAAGGTTTCTCTAAGCCTAAGACTGTACTTCCCCTGATTGCTGAACTATCAGCTAAGGCCAAGGGTGCTGGTCTAGGCCACAAAGTTGCTCCAAGTAATTCCTCTAGGAGAAGGAAGGCCATGAGAAAGAATAAGGATGCCAGGAAGGCCTTGGCCGAGGAAAAGGAAAAGCTCCATTTGAGCCAGTCTCGTTTAAGAAAGTTATCTTTCCTGCGAATGAATTCGACTATGAGTCCACTTATGGACACTTCACTAGGCCGATCCCGGAGAAGCCTAAGTCAAGGTACCAAGGTTGGACTCTCCCTCGTAACTTTGGCGAGAGTGTCTTCAAGGCACCTTATGAAGAGAATCAACTTCAGAGCTATGGAACTTATGCTCATGGTCATAACATCAAGAAGGCACCAAAGGTAAAAGCTATTGTGGAAACGCCTATGAAGGAGAAGACTTCATGTAGTTTCCATCATCATGAAGCTTCTTCCTCCAAGGATGCTACCCCTGCTGGACCTCTCAAGAAGGTCAAGCAGGAGATTATAAGACAAAGATACAACAGATTCGACTGTTGGTGCTGTGATAGAGTTGGTCACTTTGCCATAGATTGTTGGTTAAATCCTAAAAATGCTGCAACTCCTCAAGTTAGCAACGTAAGAATGACCATTCATGAGGCAAATACTAGTAGGGGGAGTATTCTAACTCGAGACTGTTAGGTTTCTTTATGAGGATGACACAACGCTTGTGCACGCAGCGGAAGGAATAAAACATCAAGACAACCCAAAAGAGATGGGATCAGGCCATGAAAATTGAATCAAGAAGTTAACAAATAACTAGGCAAAAATTACCTTAGCGGCGTTGAGTCACAACTTAACGGAGATGCTCCATGCTTCGTGTCCTCGTCGGTGGGGAGTTCTACATGGAATAACGTCCACGTCTCGTAAGAAATCCACACGAGCGGGAGAACCCCGAGCTTTGTCGCACGAAGGGTCGGGAGGAAGATCAACCGCACCTTTACACTTCCCACGGACTGCTAGGTCCGCGATATGGAAAGCAAGATCGGCGACGGTCGCTGGAGATGAGGTCGACGGCGGAGCGAACATGCAGCGGTGGAATGATTCCGTCTGACGGGGTCGGGATTCGGCGGATCGGGGATCGGCGTAACTCTTTCCGTCGGCTCGATTCGTCTACAGGAGAATCCCGATGAATAATAATCTCATAATCCCAAAAACCCTAAGTACCCTATTTATACCAAAGGCATAATTAGTCCAAAGAACACCGCTATCCACAGACCACCCAAGTTAGGGTTTCAGAGTCATCCGGCGAGAATCAGCACAGGTTCGGCGAGAATCAGATCCAGATTCGGCGAGAATCAACAGACAGATTCGGCGAGAATCATCTGTCGATTTATCAAGAATCAAGGATAGAATTGTCGAGTATCACCAATCGCCGGGAATCAAACACTTTTGATTCTCGACGAATTCGTCGAGAGTCGTCGAGTATCACTCGGTGATTCTCAATGAATCATTCGCGATGAATGATTCTTGACGAACTCGTCGAGAATCGTCAAGTCATACTCGACGATTCTCGACGAATCATTCTCGACGAACTCGTCGAGAGTCGTCGAGTCATACTCGACGATTCTCGACGAATTTGCCTTAGCAACATTTGCCTGACTCCCCATACTGTATGGTGATTGGTAACCCTTACCAACACAGTCCATCTTCCAATTTCTCCACATGCACTTATGTGCGACCCTACAAGCTCATATCGCGTTGGCAGTGAGATAACATGTTTGACCACTTCTATATCACCATGGTAACTCCAACAGTCTCCCACTTGATCTTGAAAGTATAAAACCAAAAACCTCACAAACAATGAGCGGCATCTAGCAATGCATCATTGCTCCCCAAGCAATAAGAGTTCATAACTCATAAGCCTTTATGAACAATGTCCCAGCGTTGTCTTTGTCCCTTTGTCCCTTATATCCGGAAAGAACTAGAGGCATGGACCGTGTCACCCTCATAATAGCTCAATACAAGTTTCTTGATCAAGAAGGGACTTCCAGAGAATGGTGAGTCCAATATCACATATTGACTCAACCAAGCATGGTCATCCATTTCTCAGTCCAGTTCTATCAAGGGGCCCATGGATGCAACTCCTGTCATATATGAGGACAAATCCCATATCTGCTCACACCCAAACACCCAAATGATTCGTAACGTGCCCAACAACCACCCTTATCATCAACCTTTCTCAAGGAAGACTTTAGATTGCATCAAAGCACGCTCTTCCTCACTTAATGAATGCTGTGACTTCAGGTCAAAGGACCACAACACCATTGTCAATTGAGACCTACTCGTGACACGATTAGATAACAATGCACAGAGTAGTCTCAGGTTGGGTCTGTCCAGTACAACTTGTTCATTAACAAGTACCCACATGATGACTTGATATCACAATATAATGAACTGTGAGAACTGGTCATCAGTCAACGCACGTGCTAGTCTTAAGGTATCATCATCACCCTAAGCTTCTATGATGATACAACGACCATGGACATTTTAAGAATGAAGCTTCAAATAAATCATAGGCTCTCACATTGAAGTCACGTACTTGATGTCCTATGGAAGCGAACATTTTAAGGGTATTTATTATTATAACATTTAACTATCGCATAGAGAAAACATAATAAAATAACATACAATTAATTGTAAAAGAAAAATCTAGGTATATAATTCATCATATGAATAAACAATAAATAGCCAACAGAATATATATTTACATGCCACCCACAAGGCTCTCACTAGAGTTGATCATTTAGGTATCGTATACCCATTGATCTAGTATGACCATCATGCTTTCTCTACGCGAGAGGCTTTGTCAGTGGATCCGCAATAATCTCCTCAGTCGGCACTCTACAAATGTTCACATCTCCTTTTTCGACAATCTCACGAATAAGATGGAACTGCCGAAGTATATGCTTGGAGTGATGATGAGATCTAGGTTCCTTAGATTGTGCAATTGCACCATTGTTATCACAGTAGAGAACTATGGGACCAATAATGCTAGGAACTACATCAAGCTCGCTGATGAATTTCCTAATCGATACAGCCTCCTTCGCTGTGTTAGCTGCAGCGATATACTCGACCTCTGTTGTAGAATCAGCAACTGTCTCTTGCTTGGAACTCTTCCAGCTCACAGCTCCTCCATTAAGGCAAAACACAAAACCTGACTGAGACTTTGAGTCGTCCCTATCAATTTGGAAGCTAGCATCCGTGTAACCACTTACAACGAGCTCTTCAACTCCACCATACACAAAGAACACATCCTTTATCCTTCTTAAGTACTTCAGGATATTCTTGACTGCAATCCAGTGACACTCACCGGGGTCTGACTGATGCCTGCTAGTCATCCTCAAAGCAAAGGAGACATCGGGTCGAGTATATAACATTGCATACATGATTGATCCAATTACCGAAGCATATGGAATCAACATCATGCGGTCCTTATCTTCACAAGATTTTGGACACTGGTCCTTAGAGAGATTCACACCATGAGACATGGGTAAAAATCCTTTCTTGGACTCAAGCATGTTGAACCGTTTCAACACCTTCTCAATGTATGTACTCTGGGTCAAACCCAGCAACTTCTTCGATCTATCTCTATAGATCTTAATACTGAGTATGTAAGTCACTTCACCCAAGTCCTTCATAGAAAAGAAGTTCCCTAGGTTGTTCTTAACAACTTTCAGGGTAGGAATGTCATTCCCAATCAACAGTATGTCATCTACATACAATATCAGGAAGAAAACAATGCTCCCACTGATTCGCTTGTAAACACAAGGCTCATCTTCATTTTTGATGAAACCAAACTCTTTGATTTTCTCATCAAAACGAAGATTCCAACTTCGAGAGGCCTGCTTCAGTCCATAAATGGACCTGTTCAGCTTGCTTATTTTCGTGGCTTCATTTGGGGATACAAAACCCTCGGGTTGTGTCATGTACACTTCCTCAAGGAGGTTTCCATTAAGGAAAGCCATTTTTACATCCATCTGCCAGATCTCGTAGTCATAATACGCAGCAATAACAAGTAATATCCTTATTGACTTTACAATGACAACAGGGGAAAAGGTCTCATCATAGTCAATACCATTAATTTGCTTGAAACCCTTAGCCACCAGTCGCCCTTTGAATGTCTGTACATTCCCATATATGTCGGTCTTCTTCTTGAAGACCCACTTGCACCCTATGGGTCGTACCTTTTCAGGTGGTTCCACCAAGTTCCAAACTTGGTTTTCATACATGGAGTACATTTCGGATTTCATAGCCTCAAGCCATTTGTCAGAGTCCAGTACATTCATAGCCTCTTGGTAGGTTACTGGTTCATCATCATGATCCATAAGCAACACATTACCTATTTGAGACTTGAGAAATCCATATCTCTCAGGCTCAAATCTAGGTCTACCAGATCTACGTAGGACCTATGTTTCTTGAGCAGGTTCTTTAGCTACAACATCTTGTAGTACTGTCTCAGAATCAAATTTCAGTTCATTCACTACTTGTGGTTCTTGAACTTCTTCAAGTTCTACCTTTTCAGTCTTTCTTGATAAGAACTCTTTCTCCAAGAAGACGTCAGTCCTTGCGACAAACACTTTGCCCTCAGACAGTAGGTAAAAGTAATACCCTTTCATTTCCTTAGGATATCCCACCAGATAACATTTATCCGATTTGGTTTTTAGCTTGTCAGGCATTTGACGTCGCACGTATGCCTCACAGCCCCAAATTTTAATGAACTACATACTAGGACGCTTCCTAGTCCATATCTCATATGGTGTCTTCAGAACCGTTTTCGTTGGAGCGCGATTCAGTGTAATTGCAGAAGTCTCTAAAGCAAAACCCCAAAAGGAAACAGGCATGTCTGCATGCCTCATCATCGAACGTACCATGTCTAACAAAGTACGAATTCTCCTCTTAGACACACCATTATGCTGTGGTGTTCTAGGTGGAGTGAGCTGTGATATAATACCACACTCTTTCAGATGATCACGGAACTCATGACTTAGGTATTTGCCACCTCGATCAGATCAGAGTGCTTTAACCCTTTTACCGAACTGTTTTTCTACTTCATTCTTGAACTCTTTGAACTTTTCAAAGGTCTCGGATTTGCACTTCATAAGATACACATATCCGTATCTACTGAATTCATAGTAAATGTAACGAAGTAGAAATACCCACCTCTATCCATGGAGCTCATGGGTCCGCATACATCACTATGTACAACACCAAAGAGATCCTCAGCCCTCTCAGTATAACTAGTGAAAGGGGCTTTAGTCATCTTGCCTAACAAACAAGATTCGCATCGCTCAAACTATTCAAAATCAAATGAGTCCAAAAGTCCTTCTTTATGGAGCTTGGATATGCGCTTCTCGTTTATATGGCCCAAATGACAATGCCAGAGATATGTAGGGTTTGAGTCATTCGTTCTTAGTCTTTTATTATTTTCTACATTATAGATCTGATGGTCCAAGTTTAAAACATAAAGACCATTAAACAATTGGGCTACCACATAACAAACATCATTCTTAAATATAGAACAACAGTTGTTCTTAATTATAAAAGAAAATCCAATCATGTCCAAGCATGAAATGGATATAATGTTTCTAGTTATGGCCGGAACAAAATACAGGTTATCTAGTTCTATTACAAGCCCACTGGGCAAAGAACGTCCCCTACGACTACAGCAGCAACTCTTGCTCCATTGCCGACGCGCAGGTCCACCTCCCCTTTTCTCAGCAATCTTCTCCTTTCCAATTCCTACACATTTGTACAAATGTGTGAACCACATCCGGTATCCAATACCCAAGATGAAGGAGCAGAAAGGTTTATCTCTATAACGTAAATATTCGAAACGGAAGTCATACCTCCCTTCATTTTCTGCAGACCCTCAATATAAGAAGGACAGTTCCTCTTCCATTGAACAGCCTTGCCACAGTGGTGGCATTTCCGTTCCTTCACCGTGCTCTTCTTTTTCATCAGTGCAGAAGACTTGGGCTCGAGATGTGACTTAGGTCCCACCTTCGTCTTCTTAGAGCCCTTAGCCTTGCCCTTTCTGTTATGCACCATCAGTATGGGGCTGGCAGGCTTGGCCTTCTTTATATTGATCTCGGTAGTTCTCAACATGCCTAGGAGCTCGGGCAGTGTCTGGTCTATTTCATTCATATTGTAGTTCAAGACAAACTGCTCGTAACAGTCCGACAACGATTGCAGGATCAGATCTGTGGCCAACTCTTGACCCAGAGGAAAACCTAGCCTTTCAATGTTCTCTATATACCCAATCATCTTGAGTACGTGAGTCCCTACTGAGTCTCGAACTCCCATCTTGCACTGAAACAACGCTTTTGTGACGTCAAACCTCTCTTGACGAGCTTTCCCTTGAAACAATTTCTTGAGATGCTCGTCAATCTCCTTGCACCCAATGTTCTAATGTTTCTTCTGAAGCTCAGAGTTCATGGTGGCAAGCATAAGGCATTCGACGTCAAAGCCGTCATCAGTATACTTCATATAAGTATCTTTATCAGCACGGGAAGAATTCCCGATCGGCACCTCGGGGGCTTCTTCTTCCAAGACATAGAGCTTTCGCACTTGCCTGGGAACAATTCTCAGGTTCCTGTACCAGTCCATGTAGTTAGTCCCACTGAGCTTATCCTTCTCAAGGATAGCTCTCAGAGACAGAGTGGAGTGTGAACCACTTGTCATGGAATTCTACAAGAATTCATGCAGAATAATATCAGTACCAAAATTTCAAATACAATTTATTTTAATTTGGAGTTCAATTAAAACTCCCACTATTTTATTCGAAATAATTGCCCTCACTATCAATTCAGAGAGTTCATGCGAGCTACTCTCTTAGTGGACAAGATCCGTATTTCACCAACACAATCAGTCAGCTTTGGCTTTCCTCTCACAATGCAGTTATTTAGGTAGGCAACGCTTGTCAATTGCATCCTCATGCAATTCTTGTATGGTTGGTGAATAACTCCTTATTCGCATCCATCATATGGTGCATGCCAATCCTATGCCTCTAGGCACTCAACCTTTGAGGTCACCTAGTTAAGTTATACCCGATGTCGATAGTGGGATATCACAATTATCCGCTCGCACCCTTACCAAGATAGATTAATGCACCTTGCTTTGGCAAGCCCACACTTCATCGATCGAGGCAGGAAGAGTGTCATCCATCGGAAGGCATCCGAACACTTAGTATTAAATTAAGGGATTTTGATTATGGGTTAACAATTAACCATGATCAACATTTGATCATTGTGAACATCCACAGAAAAACAATTTCTAAAATCCACATGCATCCCTTATGTGCACAACCTAACACTATCAACATTTGATAGAAAGGAAGGGATAAATCTGAACATCCGGACTCTTCCAAATCTTCAGATTTACATGCATTGGACAAAAGCAAAGACAACTCAACTTAATGCAGTAGACAAGCTCGTCTCTCATTGTTGGATTCAAAATCCAAAACAATACACTGATTCACTAACCATTCGAGGGACGTTTACTGCTAAGGAGACAATAATTTCTAACAATTAGAAATTACCACAAAATTCCAGACGTTCCTGGCGGGGTTCAAAGGTGCAGAGCCCCTAACCTGTGGGTTATGAGCCCACCGATTTCCCTTGGAAAAACTATTAATAATTGATGTACCAGGAATAAATCTAGACATTTAGAACACTTCTAAATCCCTAGGTTTACACGCACTAGAATTGTAAGACCCCCCTTTTTTTTCTTTTAAAACCCGGGGTCTTAGGCCCAGAGTCGCCGCTTTGCGGTGACACCTTCACATCCTGAAGGGTCATCACCACAAGGCGCCGATTCTGCCGGCCAATTCGATCACAGAAAGGTAGCACAATATTTGAAGTAAGAGCAATGCAGTGCACAATAATAAATCACATGTATATAAACTCCACGAAGGGAGTGTCCACAGAAAACATCAGAGTACAACGATACTAGAAATATAAGGGCTCATGCCCGGTACATCAAGTCCTCACTACAAAATCACTCAATACGGAAGCAAAACTAAAACTCTACTGAAGGTCAGGACTCACGGTCCCTGCATTCTGGACTCCAGTGCTAGACTGCCCCATCTCTAAGCGTACCGGCCTCCTGAGCTGCTCCTCCATGCTGGGCTCCGCGATCCCCTAATATGATATGGTTCGAAAACCGTTAGTCATAAAGACTAAGCCCTATCATCCCCTACCCCTTCCCCCATGGCTCCTAAGTACCGAGAGAGAGGAAGAAAGGGAAGGACATGAAGGTGGAGATTTAATCAAGATACAAATGGCAGCGGAACTAATCTAGCAATTCTATAATAATATGACAGAAACAGAAAGTAAGAAAGGTAACCTTAACTTATGTGCGAAAGCACATAAGCCAAGGGATCTTCTGCAAGCTCCCATCGAATAGAGTGTCCCATACCACTTATACGTTGGGGTGTCGGTTATCAAACAACAGCATGTATATATATTGAAATTAACCTTTGATTTATAAACTTGCCCACACAAGCTTATAGACCAAGGGGTCGTTTTGCGAGTCCTAATGTATAAGCGTCCCATACCACTTATACTTTAGGTGTTATGGTTAAATGAATCGATTATGCTATGACATGCTAGATGGTATGATGAAACATGCAAGTGCAACCCACACACCCGACTCTGTGCACACAGACCTTTAGTTCCCCCTTTCGGAGCCGTTACCTCCCAGGATACCTCCATAGTGGCAGACGGAAGCGGTGGGTTGGGCCTTGCCCACCTCTAAACCAGTAAAGCACTACCGGTCAGACCTATCGTACGCCTCAATGCTTGGTGCACTAAGAGGACGCCTGCGTACTCTTGCCGGCTGGCGCACCGGACTTCTGTTGGCAAAGTGCTAACCACACTTTTCGAGTCAGCGTATTGGCGTCGGTGCATCGACCCTCCAATACCGAAGACCCACCACCTTAATTTCCATTCTTTTTTATGCACATTCAAGTTTAATCGTAAACACACGAAAGCCGAGCCGAAGCTCCCCGGACCAAAACGCCCGTCTCCAAACCAACCGAGCTGAAGCTCCCCGGAACATCCCGTCCGTCTCTTAACCAACCGAGCCGAAGCTCTCATCAATCTTCCTGTGCCAACAGTGTTGTGAAAGGTGCAGCCCTAGTTACTAACTTACTCTTGTCGGTTTGTTATTATAGTTTACGTTAGCCCAGGACTACCCCCGGTATTCCCCGTGAAGGGCTCTCAAGGGGCACTAGGAACCAAGATGGCGGCATTACGGCCCGAAGTTCCCTTTCGCAAGGCACTTATTATTATTGGTTGATCCCTTTACCCATTCCCTTCTCATATTACGATAGACTATCCTAGGGTGATTTTAAACCTTCCACTCTTCGGGGAAGACGATCTTTCGTCGAACCCGAGCACCTCTTAACTCTAGCTATCACCACTTCTCACCACTCCTCATATCATCCTACTGTGATATCATTCACAATTATCCACCCAGACAAAATGATTAACTTCAATGACTTTCTCGGATCATGTCCTATTTCAATTCACAAATTTGCTATGTGCAGTCCAACCTAGAATATATGTCGAACCGGTTAGGCAACGATCTCAAACACATCCAAACGCCCTAAATTATTTACTAGAGACTTATCATGATATAAATGACCTAAATCCAGAAAATGGTAATTTTCCTAATTTATTTGGCATTTAATTAATTTCCTCGAAAATCCCAAGGGCTACCGGTTTGAACATAAACTACCCTAAGTTCTCATGCAAGATGTCCAACAAATTTATGATAAATATTAGGTTATCTCAACAGGTTAAATCCAAAGTATCATAATTTTTCTATCATCAAAAGATCACTAAAACTATTTTAGAAATAATCTCTATCTTTTGTTATTTATGAATCAAGTACAGAAAATATCCATCCAAAAATTGTAAATTAATTATACTAAGCAGACAAGACATTCAAAATAACATTGGCCAGGTTTCATAATTTTCCAACAAGTATATCATCCATAATTAATTTTTAAACCATAAAACCCTTTTCTAACATCTGTGAATGAAGTTCTAGAAGTACTCAACTAAAATTCATACAAAAATTCAGGGGCAACTATTCTGACCTAAAACATTTACCTCGAAGATTTCATGAGGTTTCGATGAACAGAAATTAGTAAACAATTAAAACATCTTTTAAGGCCATAGCAAGCTTTACAAATGAAGTGCTAGCAATAATCAACATAAAATTCCAGAAAAATTGCTATAAGTTCTACCTGATCCAAAACTTACTCTACCCGAAATTCACATCTTTTAAGTAAGGTTTAGTGACTAGTTTTACTTATTTGATATTTTACCCTAAAACTAAGGTTAGGGTTTAAAGGTATCTACTTGTCTCCAAATTCTCCAAGATTCCAACCAGACGATTCTTATCAAGCTTTTGTCAACTCTAAAGAGTTTCAAGGCAATACAAGAGCAATTGCCCCCATGTCCTTCACAACCCTCAAAACCCTTCATTTAGGGTTTGAGCTTGGAAACTAGGGTAAATCAATCCTAAACTTCACCATTTTTCTCCAAGCAGGTTATAACACCCTTCTAAGTCAGAGGTTAGAAAATCAGCCTCTGTTGAGTTTGACCTTTCCAAAGACTTAGTGCACTTTTTACTAAAAGATGTCTCGCTAATGCCTAGTTAAGGGTAGAAGATTTCCTAGCCAAGACTCCTCCAATCTAGTTGGAATTTTGTACAGATCTTGGTTTTATAGCCAGGGACGACTCACCAAAATTTGGGAGGATTTGTAGGTCATTTGACCACTTAAATAAATTTCTCTAACTTAATTAAATGGAAAAAAAAACTTTAGGCAAAGTATCTCCAAAAATTCCCATTTTTGGTTTTCCTCTAGGTATAGCAAAGGTTAACCCCCTGCCCAAATGTCAGGTCATTTGGACAAGGGACGAAGAGTGGGCATCCATTTTAATTTCTGCCCAACTCTTGGTATAGTCCCCACAAAAACGGGGTCTGCGGTCAAACCGCTTACCCAAACGAGTTGAAATCATTTTTAAATTAAACTAGACTCAAAGGGCTACAACTTTCATGACTGGTCACTTTTCCTAAAATGGCCTCTAAGTGCCTCATTTTGCAGCCTCAAAATATACTCAGATAATATATCTTTCCATTATGTATTATATACATAATTTATATATTATAAAATTGATTTTACTGTTCATCTTCTACATGAACCGAAAACAGAACTCAGAAAACCATTTTTCCTGTAACATTTCCGTGATCCGTCGCCGGCCGTCCGGTCACTTCCCTGGCCAGCCACCACCACCACCACCTCCGTCGAGGCGATGGCTAGCAGTCGGCGGTGGTTTGGCCGCCGGAGGTGGCGGTTTCCGGCAAACTCAAAAATACATTTTCATGGTTTTCCATGAAAATGAGAGATCGTTGAGCACGAACTTCCTTTCTAAGAATCCTAAGATCTACCATGAAAGAAGAAGCAGAGGAGGACCTTGTTCGCGGTTTGGAGGCGAGATGAACGATGGGGTGCCATGGCGCGGTGGTGGCGTTGCTGAACTTCTCCTATAGCAAGGTACAAAGATCTGAGTCCGTTTGGTCAAGAGTGTAACCTTCTCATCTTGCTCTAAGGGGTCTTTTATAAGTCAGTAAGTGGGGAGGTGAAAGGGTAAAGCCTTAATGGTCATAAAGGCTCCTCTTAATAACCTTTCGGTTACAGTGAAGGGATAAGAAACGGGGAAGATAAAAGGTATGTCCAGTTGGCGGTTTCCTATTGGACCACATCTCGTTATTTTATTAAGAAATTACAGTAGGAAACGGCCCATAATTACTCCTGGTGTAACTTCCCACACCAGCATTTATTACCACGCGTGTTAGAATATTTTCGGGCCTGAACCGTCGTTTCGGTCAATATCACGGGCATGACACATAGGTCACGGGCGTGACAGGCCCAAGTGGCCAATTCTGGGGTCAACGATCGTCGAACTGCGATCGACGGTCGTCGAAGGGTGGTCACGCCCTAGGTCACGGGCGTGACACCTTGGTTACGGGCGTGACATGCCCGAATGGCAAATTCTGAGGTCGACGACCGTCGAACTGAGATCGACGGTCGTCGAAGGGTGGTCACGCCCTAAGTCACGGGCGTGACACCTTGGTCACGGGCATGACAGGGTCATGAGAAAAATTCCGTGCTCGGCGATCGTCGCGCTGAGATCAACGATCACCGAAGGGGGGGGGGGGTCACGCCCTTGGTCACGGGCGTGACACCTGGGTCACGGGCGTGACATGCCCGAATGGCAAATTCTGAGGTCGACGACCGTCGAACTGAGATCGACGGTCGTCGAAGGGTGGTCTCGCCCTAGGTCACGGGCGTGACACCTTGGTCACGAGCGTGACAGGGCCGGGTCGAAAATTCTGCGCCCGACGATCGTCTCTCTGAGATCGACGATCGTCGAAGGAGTCACGCCCTAGGTCACGGGCGTGACAGGTCGGTCACGGGCGTGACCAACCCGTGACCCGAAATCTTGGTCGATTCATTTCAATTTTTTGGGCTTCCTAGGGTTCTGTGACGACCAACCGACTCCTAGGGGTCTAGCAGGAAATGGGATGTTACAAATCCCAATAAACAAAACAAAAATTTCATCCCCGAAATTGAGGTTGAGCCTACGGGGATTTCTATCGGAATAAATTAAACTTGTAACATCCCATACGATTTTTTTCTATTGGGTTCAAGCGACTACTTGTTTGATAAACAAAGGCAATCTCCACAATAAACAAAAGATTATCCCCTACTTTCCCGCGCATGCCTAGGTTCTCAATTTTCCTTATCTAATCTTACTGGTTTTGTACAAGAAGGTAAATTATAGTATAACAAGAGGTGGTGAGGTATACCTGACTGAACAACTCTGGGTATTTTTGCCTCATCAGGTCCTGCGGTTCCTAGGTGTGCTCCTCCTGACCGTGGTTTCTCCACAGAACCTTGACTAAGGGGATCTTCTTGCGGCGCAAGATCCGTACTCCTTTGTCGTCGATCCGGACCGGCTCCAAGTGAACAGATCGGTCTGAAGCTACTGGCCCTTCGGTGGTCAAAATCTGCTGCTCCGGGCATAGTAGAGCCCTTCTCAGCGAAGAAATGTGGAAGACGTCGTGTAGAGCTGCCAGCTCTGGTGGCAACTCTAGCCTGTAGGCTAGGGGTCCGATTCGCTCCAGGATCCGGTAAGGGCCCATATACCTAGGGCTGAGCTTCTTCCTCCGACCGCGCACCCGTGAGACTCCGTGCATGGGCCGGATCTTCACGAACACTCGATCCCCTACCCGAAACTCCACCTGACGATGCCGGGCGTCATAGTATTTAGCCTGTCTGCTCTGCGCCTCCAACATCCTATCTCTGATCAGTCTCACCTGAGCCTCGGTGTCTTCAACAAAATATGATCCCAACACCTTCGGATCCTCGCCTTGAACCCAAGAAAGCGGGGTCCTACATTTTCTTCCATACAAGGCTTCATAAGGCGCCATCCTGATGCTGGACTGGTAGCTATTATTATAGGAGAACTCGACCAACGGTAACATCTTCTCCCACGGCTCCCCTCGGTCCAGTATACACAGTCGTAGTAAATCCTCCAAGGTCCGGTTGGTGCGCTCTGTCTGCCCGTCCGTCTGAGGGTGGAAGGCCGTGCTAAGAGTCAATCGGGTGCCCAAATATGCCTGCACTGACCGTAACTCCCTGGATATAAACCGTCCATCGCAGTCCGACACTATCGTCCGGGGCACGCCATGATATCGGACATATTGCTCCACGAACTTCCGTACCAGCACTCCCACCGAGTCATCTTTCTTGATTGGTATAAAGCGGGCCACCTTTGTCAACCGATCAACAATCACCCAGATCGAGTCGTTCCCCGTCCGAGACCGGGGAAGACCATGTATAAAATCCATAGCTATATCGTCAAACTTCCACTCCGGCACCGGGAGTGGCTGCAATAATCCTACGGGGTTCCTGCACTCCACCTTCACCAACTGATACGCCTCGCAATGGGTCACGAAGTACGTAATGTCCTTCTTCATGCCCGGCCAAAACATCGTCTTCTTCAGATCAGCGGTCATCTTTGTGATCCCCGGGTGCACAGAGTACCGGCTGCAATGCGCCTCCGTCATAATATCCTCTCGGATCTGGCCTCCTGCGGGTATATATACTCTGCCTCTAAAATGTAGCAATCCATCTCTCAGAGAATAATCTCCTGTCGAACCCTCCTCCAAGGCTCGGAACATCGGCTCTGCCCACGCATCTGTCCTCTGTCCATCCCGAATGCGATCCCAAATATCGTTTATGGCCACCATCGATGTCAGATACTCCCTATACAGCTCTGGATCATCCTCGGACACTAGGGATATCTACATATCTCTGAATGACCAGACTAGCTCCATGGACATAACCTGGGGCCCAGCTTCGGAAGTGGCAGCTCGCTGGCTCAACACGTCGGCCACCACGTTTGCCTTCCCTGGATGGTAGTGCATCTCATACTGATAGTCTGCTAAAACCCCCACCCAGCGCCTCTGCCTGATATTCAGCTCCTTCTGAGTGTCCACGTATTTCAGGTTCTTGTGGTCAGAGTAGATGTCGTAGTGGACTCCATAAAGATAATGGCGCCACACCTTCAGAGCAAAAACGACCGCTCCCATCTCAAGGTCGTGCACTGGGTAGTTCTTCTCATGGGTCTTCAACTAGAGGGAGGCATATGCTATGACGTGTCCGTTCTGCATCAGCACTGCTCCCATCCCCTGGTATGATGCGTCGGTATACACCTGGAATCCTTCCTTTCCAGATGGAAGGGCCAGAATAGGGGCTGAGATGAGTCGGTCCTTTAGTTCCTGGAAAGCCGCCTGGCACTGCGGGGTCCAAACGAAAGGTGCCTCCTTCTTCGTCAAAGATGTGAGGGGGAGGGCAATCTGAGAGAACCCTTCCACGAACTTCCGGTAGTAACCGGCAAGTCCCAAGAAACTTCGTACATCGGTGGCTATCTTCAACTGCGGCCAATCTCGAACTGCCTGAATCTTTGCCGAATCCTCTGCCAACCCGGCTCTGCTGATAATGTGGCCTAAGAAGGCCACCTCCTTCAACAAAAACTGCCACTTACTGAATTTTGCATAAAGGCGATGCTCCCACAACCTCTCCAGAGTGAGTGCCAGATGCCGAGTGTGCTCCTCCTCCGTCCTAGAGTAGATCAGGATGTCGTCTATGAACACTATGACGAACACATCCAAGTAGGCATCGAAAACCCGGTTCATGAGGCTCATGAATGCCGACGGTGCATTCGTGAGCCCGAAGGGCATCACGGTGAACTCATACAGGCCATATCTGCTACTGAAGGCCGTCTTTGGGATATCCTCCTCCTGGATCCGCAGCTAGTAGTATCCTGATCTCAAGTCCAGCTTCGAGAAATAATGGGCCCCCTCCAGCTAATCGACAATTCGTCTATACGTGGGAGCGGATAGGTATTCCAGACGGTCAGCCTATTTAGTGCTCGATAATCGATGCACAGGCGGAGTGTCCCATCCTTCTTCTTCACGAATAGGACCGGTGCTCCCCATGGCGAGGAACTCGGTCTAACAAATCCTGTCTCAACCAATTCCTGCAACTATGTCCGAAACTCTGCCAACTCCTACGGGGCCATTCGATAAGGGGCCCTAGATGCCGGCTTGGCTCCCGGCACAAGTTGTATCTGAAAGTCATGCTCTCGGTGTGGAGGTAGTCCTGGCAGTTTCTCTGGAAAGATGTCAGCAAAATCTCGCATCAACGGGATGTCAGTCACCGACTCCTTAACTTCCGCCATCCCAAATAGAATCTTATAGACCTCCTCTCCCTGCAGATGGGCCTTAACGGCCTGTACCGAAGATAAGAATATACGAGAGACAGGTCTTATACCTTCGATGGTAATGAAAGAGTCCCCGTGTCTCACGGTGATCCGCTTCGCCTGGCAGTCAATCTGGGCATGGTTCCAGGGCATCCATACCATGCCCAGGATCAGGTCGTAGTCCATCAGCTTCAAAATTATCGCTGGAGCCTCGAACGCTTTTCCACCAATTTCTGCCTCCATATTACAGTGATCCGTGGTAAGGAGCTCAGATCCATCCGGTAGTCGCACCCTTACCCTCGAGCCCGTGAATCGCTCACCGCCTTTCAGTCCTTCTACGAACGTCTCCGACACAAAGGAGTGAGTAGCTCTAGTATCAAAAAGCGTGCGGGCAGGCTTGCCGCTGATGAAGACTATACCTGCTATGACCTGCTCCGGATTCCGAGGCTGCGCAAGGTCCAAAGTATATTCCTGCTCTCTTCCCTGTCTGCGGTCTCCCTCCTAGTATCCACGACCGCGGCTGCATCCTCGGCCACCATAATGCTGAGCTGGTGGGCCACCCTGTGGTGCTGGAGGTGGTGCCCCCCTCATGGGGCAGTTCCTCCGAATGTGCCCAATCTGATGACAAAGGAAGCACTCTGGTGGGGGATATGCCATTCCCCCGGGTCTCGGCATTTCCTGCATCCGAAGAGGTTGTGGTGCCAATATCACCTGTTCCCCCGGCTCCTGCCTCACGACCTTGGTCACGGGCGTGACATGCCCGAATGGCAAATTCTAAGGTCGACGACCGTCGAACTGAGATCGACGGTCGTCGAAGGCTGGTCACGCCCTAAGTCACGGGCGTGACAGGGTCATGAGACAAATTCCGCGCTCAGCGATCGTCGCGCTGAGATCAACGATCATCGAAGGGGGGGGGGGGGTCACGCCCTTGGTCACGGGCGTGACACCTGGGTTACGGGCGTGACATGCCCGAATGGCAAATTCTGAGGTCGACGACCATCGAACTGAGATCGATGGTCGTCGAAGGGTGGTCACGCCCTAGGTCACGGGCGTGACACCTTGGTTACGGGTGTGACAGGGCCGGGTCGAAAATTCTGCGCCCGACGATCATCTCTCTGAGATCGACGATCGTCGAAGGAGTCACGCCCTAGGTCACGGGTGTGACGGGTTGGTCACGGGCGTGACCAACCCGTGACCCGAAATCTTGGTCGATTCATTTCAATTTTTGGGCTTCCTAGGGTTCTGTCACGACCAACCGACTCCTAGGGGTCTAGTCGGAAATGGAATGTTACAAATCACAATAAACAAAACAAAAATTTCGTCCCCGAAATTGAGGTTGAGCCTACGGGGATTTCTATCGGAATAAATTAAACTTGTAACATCCCATACGATTTTTTTCTATTGGATTCAAGCGACTACTTGTTTGATAAACGAAGTCAATCTCCCCAATATACAAAAGATTAGCCCCTACTTTCCCGCGCATGCCTAGGTTCTCAATTTTCCTTATCTAATCTTACCGGTTTTGTACAAGAAGGTAATTTATAGTATACCAAGAGGTGGTGAGGTATACCTGACTGAACAACTCCGGGTATTTTTGCCTCATCAGGTCCTGCTGTTCCCAGGTGTGCTCCTCCTGACCGTGGTTTCTCCACAGAACATTGACTAAGGGGATCTTCTTGCGGCGCAAGATCCGTACTCCTTTGTCGTCGATCCGGACCGGCTCCAAGTGAACAGATCGGTCTGAAGCTACCAGCCCTTCGGTGGTCAAAATCTGCTGCTCTGGGCGTAGTAAAGCCCTTCTCAGAGAAGAAATGTGGAAGACGTCGTGTAGAGCTGCCAGCTCTGGTGGCAACTCTAGCCTGTAGGCTAGGGGTTCGATCCGCTCCAGGATCCGGTAAGGGCCCATATACCTAGGGCTGAGCTTCTTCCTCCGACCGCGCACCCGTGAGACTCCGTGCATGGGCCGGATCTTTAAGAACACTCGATCCCCTACCCGAAACTCCACCTGACGATGCCGGGTGTCATATTATTTAGCCTGCCTGCTCTATGCCTCCAACATCCTATCTCTGATCAGTCTCACCTGAGCCTCGGTGTCTTCAACAAAATCCGATCCCAACACCTTCGGATCCTCGTCTTGAACCCAAGAAAGCGGGGTCCTACATTTTCTTCCATACAAGGCTTCATAAGGCGCCATCCTGATGCTGGAATGGTAGTTATTGTTATAGGAGAACTCGACCAACGGTAACATCTTCTCCCACGGCTCCCCTCGGTCCAGTATACACAGTCGTAGTAAATCCTCCAAGGTCCGGTTGGTGCGCTCTGTATGCCCGTCCGTCTGAGGGTGGAAGGTCGTGCTAAAAGTCAATCGGGTGCCCAAATATGCCTGCACTGACCACCACTCCCTGGATGTAAACCGTCCATCACGGTCCGACACTATCATCCGGGGCAAGCCATGATATCAGACATACTGCTCCACGAACTTCCGTACCAGCACTCCCACCGAGTAATCTTTCTTGATTGGTATAAAGCGGGCCACCTTCGTCAACCGATCAACAATCACCCAGATCGAGTCGTTCCCCGTCCGAGGCCGGGGAAGACCATGTATAAAATCCCTAGCTATATTATCAAACTTCCACTCCGGCACCGGGAGTGGCTGCAACAATCCTGCGGGGTTCCTGCACTCCGCCTTCACCAACTGACATGCCTCGCAATGGGTCACGAAGTACGTAATGTCCTTCTTCATGCCCGGCCAAAACATCATCTTCTTCAGATCAGCGGTCATCTTTGTGATCCCCGGGTGCACAGAGTACCGGCTGCAATGCGCCTCCGTCATAATATCCTCTCGGATCTGGCCTCCTGCGGGTATATATACTCTGCTTCTGAAATGTAGCAATCCATCTCTCAGGGAATAATCTCCCGTCGATCCCTCCTCCAAGGCTCGGAACATCGGCTCTGCCCACGCATCTGTCCTCTGTCCGTCCCGAATGCGATCCTGAATATCGTCTATGGCCACCATCGATGCCAGATACTCCCTATATAGCTCTGGATCATCCTCGGATACTAGGGATATCTGCATATCTCTGAATGACCGGACTAGCTCCTTGGACATAACCTGGGGCCCAGCTTCGGAAGTGGCAGCTTGCCGGCTCAACGCGTCGGCCACCACGTTTTCCTTCCCTGGATGGTAGTGCATCTCATACTGATTGTCTGCTAAAAACTCCACCCAGCGCCTCTGCCTGATATTCAACTCCTTCTGAGTGTCCACGTATTTCAGGTTCTTGTGGTCGGAGTAGATGTCGCAGTGGACTCCATAAAGATAATGGCGCCAGACCTTCAGAGCAAAAACGACCGCTCCCATCTCAAGGTCGTGCACTGGGTAGTTCTTCTGATGGGTCTTCAACTGGAGGGAGGCATATGCTATGAAGTGTCCGTTCTGCATCAGCACTGCTCCCATCCCCTGGTATGATGCGTCGGTATACACCTGGAATCCTTCCTTTCCAGATGGAAGGGCTAGAATAGGGGCTGAGATGAGTCGGTCCTTCAGTTCCTGGAAAGCCGCCTGGCACTGCGGGGTCCAAACGAAAGGTGCCTTCTTCTTCGTCAAAGATGTGAGGGGGAGGGCAATCTGAGAGAACCCTCTACGAACTTCTGATAGTAACCGACAAGTCCCAAGAAAATTCGTACATCGGTGGCTGTCTTCAACTGCGGCCAATCTCGAACTGCCTGAATCTTTGCCGGATCCACTGCCAACCCGGCTCCGCTGATAATGTGGCCTAAGAAGGCCACCTCCTTCAACCAAAACAGACACTTGCTGAATTTTGCATAAAGGCGATGCTCCCGCAACCTCTCCAGAGTGAGTGCCAGATGCCGAGTGTGCTCCTCCTCCGTCCTAGAGTAGATCAGGATGTCGTCTATGAATACTATGACGAACACATCCAAGTAGGCATCGAAAACCCGGTTCATGAGGCTCATGAACGCCGACGGTGCATTCGTGAGCCCGAAGTGCATCACGGTGAACTCATACAGGCCATATCTGCTACTGAAGGACGTCTTTGGGATATCCTCCTCCTGGATCCGCAGCTGGTAGTATCCTGATCTCAAGTCCAGCTTAGAGAAATAATGGGCCCCCTCCAGCTGATCGACAATTCGTCTATCCGTGTGAGCAGATAGGTATTCCGGACGGTCAGCGTGTTTAGTTCTCGATAATCGATGCACAGGCGGAGTGTCCCATCCTTCTTCTTCACGAATAGGACCGGTGCTCACCATGGCGAGGAACTCGGTCTAACAAATCCTGCCTCAACCAATTCCTGCAACTGAGTCCGAAACTCTGCCAACTCCTTCGGGGCCATTCGATAAGGGGCCCTAGATGCCGGCTTGCCTCCCGGCACAAGCTGTATCTGAAAGTCCTGCATTCGGTGTGGAGGTAGTCCCGACAGTTTCTCTGGAAAGATGTCAGCGAAATCTCGCACCACCGGGATGTCAGTCACCGACTCCTTAACTTCCGCCATCCCAAATAGAATCTGATAGACCTCCTCTCCCTGCAGATGGGCCTTAACGACCTGTACCGAAGATAAGAGTATACGAGAGACAGGTCTTATACCTTCGATGGTAATAAAAGAGTCCCCGTGTCTCACGGTGATCCTCTTCGCCTGGCAGTCAATCTGGGCATGGTTCCAGTGCAGCCATACCATGCCCAGGATCAGGTCGTAGTCCGTCAGCTTCAAAATCGTCGCTGGAGCCTCGAACGCTTTTCCACCAATTTCTGCCTCCATATTACAGTGATCCGTGGTAAGGAGCTCAGATCCATCCGGTAGTCGCACCCTCATCCTCGAGCCCGTGAATCGCTCACCGCCTTTCAGTCCTTCTACGAACGTCTCCGACACAAAGGAGTGAGTAGCTCCAGTATCAAAAAGCGTGCGGGCAGGCTTGCCGCTGATGAAGACTATACCTACTATGACCTGCTCCGGATTCCGAGGCTGCGCAAGGTCCAAAGCATATACCTGCTCTCTTCCCTGTCTACGGTCTCCCTCCTAGTATCCACGACCGCGGCTGCGTCCTCAGCCTCCATAATGCTGAGCTGGTGGGCCACCCTGTGGTGCTGGAGGTGGTGCCCCCCTCATGGGGCAGTTCCTCCGAATGTGCCCAATCTGATGACAAAGGAAGCACTCTGGTGGGGGATACTCCATTCCCCTGGGTCTCGGCATTTCCTGCATCCGAAGAGGTTGAGGGGCCAATATCACCTATTCCCTCGGCTCCTGCCTCACGTCCTGACGAGGCTGGTCCTCTGTCCTCCTCCCCTCTGGTACAACACCTCGCCGCTGGTCATTTCTGCCTCTCCGTCCTTGATCTTCTACTGGCCGCTTCCGGCCCCGGGTGGCGTGCCAATCTGCCTCAATCCTTTTTGCCATCTCCAAAATCCGGGAGATGGGCCCGTCAGATACAAACAAAAAAGCCTCCTTCAAGTCCTCCCGCAGGCCCTTATAGAACCTCCTGATATACCCTACTTCGTCCAGCTGGTAGGAATCTGCATATCGAGCCAGATGGTCGAACTCTCGATGGTACTCCACCACGGTCTGGGTGCCCTGCTTCAGCTGTAAGAACCGCTCCTCCAAATCATCCCTGTCCGACTGCGGAACGAAATGCTCCAGCAGTGCGGTCCTAAACTCCTCCCAGATAACCTCCGCAACCTCCCTATCGGCAAATGTCATGTCCAACAGCGTCTTCCACCACCTCTTTGCATGGGACTCCAGGCAAGAGACAACCAGATCCACCCTCTCCTCCCAAGGACACCGTATCCCGGTCAGCATCTCGTACATGATATCCAGCCACTCTTCCGTCCGAACTGCTGACTCTGTCCCCAAGTAGGACGGGGAGACAGTCCTCGGAAGATGCTTAGCCAGTTGGCCCCCGGATTTGGCTGCGGGGCCGGAACCTGCTGGGCCCTGAAGGCCTCTAGGATGGCAGTCAAAGTCTGTCCCATGTCTGACTGAAGGAAAGGAGTGGGGACCGGTGGAGGTGGTGCAACACCCTGAGCCTGCTGAACTCCGCCTTGTGGCGTAGGCTGTGCTGGAGGCTGCATAACAAAAACCCATACTGAGAAAACGTTCAATCTTAAATAAAAGTGGTCAATTTATATGTGATCCCCATTTGGGCACACCACTGCTTCCGCTGCTTAGTTTGTCCCCAAACTAAACTCGCGCGGGGGTGACCCAGGGTTTGTGGACTGCTACTTTCTTCTGATCAATGTTTTTTTTTCCTCTGATACCACTTGTAAGACCCCCCCCCCTTTTTTTTCTTTTAAAACCCTGGGTCTTAGGCCCAGAGTCGCCGCTTTGCGGTGACACCTTCACGTCCTGAAGGGTCATCACCACAAGGCGCCGATTCTGCCGGCCAATTCGATCACAGAAAGGTAGCACAATAATTGAAGTAAGAGCAATGCAGTCCACAATAATAAATCACATGTATATAAACTCCACGAAGGGAGTGTCCACAGAAAACATCAGAGTACAACGATACTAGAAATATAAGGGCTCATGCCCGGTACATCAAGTCCTCACTACAAAATCACTCAACGCAGAAGAAAAACTAAAACTCTACTGAAGGTCAGGACTCACGATCCCTGCATTCTGGACTCCAGTGCTAGACTGCCCCATCTCCAAGTGTACCGGCCTCCTGAGCTGCTCCTCCATGCTGGGCTCCGCGATCCCATAATATGATATGGTTCGAAAACCGTTAGTCATAAAGACTAAGCCCTATCATCCCCTACCCCTTCCCCCATGGCTCCTAAGTACCGAGCGAGAGGAAGAAAGGGATGGACATGAAGATGGAGATTTAATCAAGATACAAATGTCAGCGGAACTAATCTAGCAATTCTATAATAATATGACAGAAACAGAAAGTAAGAAAGGTAACCTTAACTTATGTGCGAAAGCGCATAATAAAAGGGATCTTCTTCAAGGCTCCCATCGTATAGAGTGTCCCATACCACTTATACGTTGGGGTGTCGGTTATCAAACAATAGTATGTATATATATTGAAATTAACCTTTGATTTATAAACTTGCCCACACAAGCTTATAGACCAAGGGGTCGTTTTGCGAGTCCTAATGTATAAGCATCCCATACCACTTATAATTTAGGTGTCGGGGTTAAATGAATCGATTATGCTATGACATGCTAGTGGGTATGATGAAACATGCAAGTGCAACCCACACACCCGAGTCTGTGCACACAGACCTTTAGTTCTCCCTTTCGGAGCCGTTACCTCCCAGGATACCTCCGTAGTGGCAAACGGAAGCGGTGGGATGGGCCTTGCCCACCTCTAAACCAGTAAAGCACTACCGGTTAGACCTATCGTACGCCTCAATGCTTGGTGCACTAAGCGGACGCCTGCGTACTCTTGCCGGCTGGCGCACCAGACTTCTATTGGCAAAGTGCTAACCACACTTGCCGAGTCAGCGTATTGGCATCGGTGCATCGACCCTCCAATACCGAAGACCCACCACCTTAATTTACATTCCTTTTTATGCACATGCAAGTTTAATCGTAAACACACAAAAGCTGAGCCGAAGCTCCCCGGACCAAAACGTCCGTCTCCAAACCAACCGAGCCAATGCTCCCCGGACCATCCCGTCCGTCTCTTAACCAACCGAGCCAAAGCTCTCATCAATCTTCCTGTACCAACAGTGTTGTGAAAGGTGCAGCCCTAGTTACTAAGTTACTCTTGTCAGTTTGTTATTACAGTTTACGTTAGCCCAGGACTGCCCCCGGTATTCCCCGTGAAGGGCTCTCAAGGGGCACTAGGAACCAAGACGGCGGCATTACAGCCCGAAGTTCCCTTTCGCAAGGCACTTATTGTTATTGGTTGATCCCCTTTACCCATTCCCTTCTCATATTACGATAGACTATCCTAGGGTGATTTTAAACCTTCCACTCTTCGGGGAAGACGATCTTTCGTCGAACCCGAGCACCTCTTAACTCTAGCTATCACCACTTCTCACCACTCCTCATATCATCCTACTGTGATATCATGCACAATTGTCCACCCAGACAAAATGATTAACTCCAATGACTTTCTCGGATCATGTCCTATTTCAATTCACAAATTTGTTATGTGCAGTCCAACCTAGACTATATGTCGAACCGGTTAGGCAATGATCTCAAACACATCCAAACGCCCTAAATTATTTACTGGAGACTTATCATGATATAAATAAGCTAAATCCAGAAAATGGTAATTTTCCTATTTTATTTGGCATTTAATTAATTTCCTCGAAAATCCCAAGGGCTACCGGTTTGAACATGAACTACCCTAAGTTCTCATGCAAGATGTCCAGCAAATTTATGATAAATAGTAGGTTATCTCAACAGGTTAAATCTAAAGTATCATAATTTTTCTATCATCAAAAGGGCACTAAAACTATTTTAGAAATAATCTCTATCTTTTGTTATTTATGAATCAAGTACAGAAAATATCCATCCAAAAATTGTAAATTAATTATACTAAGCAGACAAGACATTCAAAATAACATTGGCCAGGTTTCATAATTTTCCAACAAGTATATCATCCATAATTAATTTTTAAACCATAAAACCCTTTTCTAACACCTGTGAATGAAGTTCTAGAAGTACTCAACTAAAAATCATACAAAAATTCAGGGGCAACTACTCTGACCTAAAACATTTACCTCGAAGATTTCATGAGGTTTCGATGAACAGAAATTACTATGGCCTTAAAACATCTTTTAAGGCCATAGCAAGCTTTACAAATGAAGTGCTAGTAATAATCAACATAAAATTCCAGAAAAATTGCTATAAGTTCTACCTGATCCAAAACTTACTCTACCCGAATTTCATAGCTTTTAAGTAAGGTTTAGTGACTAGTTTTACTTATTTGATATTTTACCCTAAAACTAAGGTTAGGGTTTTAAGGTATCTACTTGTCTCCAAATTCTCCAAGATTCCAACCAGACGATTCTTATCAAGCTTTTGTCAACTCTAAAGAGTTTCAAGGCAATACAAGAGCAATTGCCCCCATGTCCTTCACAACCCTCAAAAGCCTTCATTTAGGGTTTGAGCTTGGAAACTAGGGTAAATCAACCCTATACTTCACCATTTTTCTCCAAGCAGGTTATAACACCCTTCTAAGTCAGAGGTCAGAAAATCAGCCTCTATTGAGGTGATTTGACCTTTCCAAACTCTTAGTGCACTTTTTACTAAAAGATGTCTCGCTAATGCCTAGTTAAGGGTAGAAGATTTCCTACCCAAGACTCCTCCAATCTAGTTGGAATTTTGTACAGATCTTGGTTTTATAGCCAGGGACCACTCACCAAAATTTGGGAGGGTTTGGAGGTCATTTGACCACTTAAATAAATTTCTCTAACTTAATTAAATTGAAACAAAAACTTTAGGCAAAGTATCTCCAAAAATTACCATTTTTTGTCTGCCTCTAGGTATAGCGAAGGTTAACCCCCTGCCCAAATGTCAGGTCATTTGGACAAGGGACGAAGAGTGGGCATCCATTTTAATTTCTGCCCAACTCTTGGTACAGTCCCCACTAAAACTGGTTCTGCGGTCAAACTGCTTACCCAAATGAGTTGAAATTAATTTTAAATTAAATTAGACTTAAAGGGCTACAACTTTCACGACTGGTCATTTTTCCTAAAACGGCCTCTAAGTGCCTCATTTTGCAGCCTCAAAATATACTCAGATAATATATCTTTCCATTATGTATTATATACATAATTTATATATTATAAAATTGATTTTACTGTTCATCTTCTACAAGAATCGAAAACAGAACTCAGAAAACCATTTTTCCTGTAACATTTCCGTGATCCGTCGCCGGCCGTCCGGTCACTTCCCTGGCCAGCCACCACCACCACCACCTCCGTCGAGGCAATGGCTAGCGGTCGGCGGTGGTTTGGCCGCCGGAGGTGGCGGTTTCCGGCGAACTCAAAAATACATTTTCATGGTTTTCCATGAAAACGAGAGATTGGTCCGGCTCCGTTGAGCACGAACTTCCTTTCTAAGAATCCTAAGATCTACCATGAAAGAAGAAGCACAGGAGGACCTTGTTCGCGGTTTGGAGGCGAGATGAACGACGGGGTGCCATGGCGCGGTGGTGGCGTTGCTGAACTTCTCCTGCAGTAAGGTACAAAGATCTGAGTCTGTTTGGTTAAGAGTGTAACCTTCTCTTCTTACTCTAAGGGGTCTTTTATAAGTCAGTAAGTGGGGAGGTGAAAGGGTAAAGCCTTAATGGTCATGAAGGCTCCTCTTATTAACCTTTCGGTTACAGTGAAGGGATAAGAAACGGGGGAAGATAAAAAGGTATGTCCAGTTGGCGGTTTCCTATTGGACCACATCTCCTTATTTTATTAAGAAATTACAGTAGGAAACGACCCATAATTACTCCTGGTGTAACTTCCCACACCAGCATTTATTACCACGCGTGTTAGAATATTTTCGGGCCTGAACCGTCGTTTCGGTCAATGTCACGGGCGTGACACATAGGTCACGGGCGTGACAGGCCCGGTGGCCAATTCTGGGGTCGACGATCGTCGAACTGCGATCGACGGTCGTCGAAGGGTGGTCACGCCCTAGGTCACGGGCGTGACACCTTGGTCACGAGCATGACATGCCCGAATGGCAAATTCTGAGGTCGACGACCGTCGAACTGAGATCGACGATCGTCGAAGGGTGGTCACGCCCTAAGTCACGGGCGTGACACCTTGGTCACGGGCGTGACAGGTTCATGAGACAAATTCCGCGCTCGGCGATCGTCGCGCTGAGATCAACGATCACTGAAGGGGGGGGGGTCACGCCCTTGGTCACGGGCGTGACACCTGGGTCACGGGCATGACATGCCCGAATGGCAAATTATGAGGTCGACGACCGTCGAACTGAGATCGACAGTCGTCGAATGGTGGTCACGCCCTAGGTCACGTGCGTGACACCTTGGTCACGGGCGTGACAGGGCCGGGTCGAAAATTCTGCGCCCGACGATCATCTCTCTGAGATCGACGATCGTCGAAGGATTCACGCCCTAGGTCACGGGCATGACGAGTCGGTCACGGGCGTGACCAACCCGTGAACCGAAATCTTGGTCGATTCATTTCAATTTTTGGGCTTCCTTGGGTTCTTTCACGACCAACCGACTCCTAGGGGTCTAGCCGGAAATGGGATGTTACAAGAATAACCTAACTTCCAAAACAACGCAACAATCATGGCCGAAACCTCCCTCTGATACCAATGTTGGGTTTCTCTATGAGGATGGCACAATGCTTGTGCACGCAGCAGAAGGAATAAAACATCAAGACAACCCAAAAGAGATGGGATCGGGCCATGAAAATTGAATCAAGAAGTTAACAAATAACTAGGCAAAAATTACCTTAGCGGCGTTTAGTCACAACTCAACGGAGATGCTCCAAGCTTTGTGTCCTCGTCGGTGGGGAGTTCTACGTGGAATAACGTCCACGTCTCTACAGAAATCCACACGAGCGGGAGAACCCCGAGCTTCGTCGCATGAAGGGTCGGGAGGAAGATCAACCGCACCTTTGCACTTCCCACGGACTGCTAGGTCCGCGCCAGGGAAAGCAAGATCGGCGACAGTTGGCGGAGATGAGGTCTACGGCGGAGAGAACAGGCATCGGCGGAACGGTTTCGTCCGGCGGGGTTGTGATTCAGCGGATCGGGGATCAGTGGAACTCTTTCCGTCGACTCGATTCGTCTACAGGAGAATACCGATGAATAATAATCACATAATCCCCAAAACACTAAGTCCCCTATTTATACCAAAGGCATAAACAGTCCAAAGAACACCGCTATCCGCAGACCACCCAAGTTAGGGTTTCAGAGTCATCCGGCGAAAATCAGCACAGGTTCGGCGAGAATCAGCAGACAGATTCGGCGAGAATCATCTGCCGATTCGTCAAGAATCACGGATAGAATCGTCGAGTATCACCAATCGCCGGGAATCAAACACTTTTGATTCTCGACGAATTCGTCGAGAGTCGTCGAGTATCACTCGACGATTCTCGACGAATCATTCGCGATGAATGATTCACGACGAACTCGTCGAGAGTCATCGATTCATACTCGACGATTCTCGACGATTCATTCTCGACGAACTCGTCGAGAGTCGTCGGGTCATAATCGACGATTCTCGACGAATTTGCCTTAGCAACATTTGCCTGACTCCCCATACTGTATGGTGATTGGTAACCCTTACCAACACAGTCAATCTTCTAATTTCTCCACATGCTCTTATGTGCGACCCTGCAGGCTCATATCGCGTTGGCAGTGAGATTACATGTTTGACCACTTCTAGATCACGATGGTAACTCCAACAGAGACCAAGGACCCAAACGTGTTTGGATTCCTAAGGCTAAGTGATAATAATTGCAGGTACGTCCAAAGGCCATTAAAACGCCAATCTGGTATTTGGACAGTGGATGTTCTCGACATATGACTGGGACAAGGAGCCTACTCCAGATCTTTTCACCGGTGTTGAACGGACCAAAGGTCATCTTTGGAGGTTCAGACCGAGGAATTAGCAAAGGCTACGGTATGATTACTAACGGTAACGTATCCTTTTCAAATGTATCCTATGTTGAAGGATTGGAACACAATCTCATCAGCATAAGCCAACTTTGCAACAAAGGATACGTGGTTGAATTCCATGCTGACAAGTGTTTGATAAAATCGGTTGACAACATGGAAACTATTTTATCAGGCACTCGAAGCAGAAATATTTTCTGTTTAAATTTCATCTGTATTGACTCCTCTACACCAGTATGTCTTTTAGCAAAAAGTAGTGCATCTCTTGCTGACCAATGACACAAGAGACTAGCACATAATAATTTCAAAACTATTATAAAACTATTCTCTCAGAACTTAGTACGTGATGCCCCTAATGTCAAGTACGTTAAGGATAGCCCTTGTCATGCTTGTATAAAAGGCAATCAAACAAGGAGTTCATTTAAAAGCATTATAGGCAAGGATTCTAATAGAAGCTTACAGCTTCTTCATATGGACTTGTTCGGCCCACTGCAAGTTAGAAGTTTGGGAGGTAAGGAATATATGTTGGTTATTGTGGATGATTACTCGCGCTTTGCGTTGGTGTTCTTTCTTAAACACAAGTCAGATACCTTCAATACTTTCACTAATTTTGTTAGGAAAGTCTAGAATGAATACAACTGCTCCGTAGTCAAAATCAGAAGTGATAATGGAATAGAATTATAGTCTGGGGCCATGCAGAATACTGTGAAAGTCAAGGTATCTTTCATGAGTTTTCTTCTCCTCGCACTCCACAGCAAAATGGAGTAGCTGAGAGAAGGAACAGAACACTCATAGAGGCTTGCAGGACTATGTTGAGTGATGCCTCACTTCCAGAGTACTTCTGGGCTGAAGTCATCAACACCGCTTGTCACGTGCAAAATCGAGCACTCATCAACAAGAACCATGATAAGACTCCTTACGAACTTCTAAAAGGCAGGAAACCAACCATTTCATATTTTAAAATCTTTGGCTGTAAGTGCTTCGTACTTAACAACGGTAAGTATCACACTACCAAGTTTAGCGAGAAAAGCTTTGAAGGTATTTTTGTAGGTTATAGTAGCCATAGTAAGGCCTAAAGAGTATTTAATAGAAAAACTCTAGTGGTAGAAGAATCGATACATATTGTATTTGATGAGACGAGTTTGCTACAAAGCAACTCTTCTAGTGTGCTTATTGAAGATGCAGGTACAAAGAAAAAGGAACTCAGCCTGGATGAACATAGTGAAGATAAAGATGAAAAGTTCATCAAGATCACCTTTACAACCCCGATTGGAGAGGTAGATGATCAAGATGAAGAATTCATCCCAGCTGAAGATGCAACTCCAGTGGCTAAAGAGATCCCAGATGCAAGGACTCTAGAGCTCAGACACCTTAAGGATCATCCCCTGGACCAAATCATAGGAGATCCCCGGGATGGTTTCAGAACTCATCGAGGTACAACTAATGAGAATTTATTCTTAAGTTTTCTATCACAGGTTGAACCTAATAAATTCGAGGAAGCAAACTCGGATGCATCCTGGATTCTAGCCATGGAAGAAGAGTAAAATAAGTTCAAATGTTGCAAAGTTTGGACACTTGTTCCTAGACCAAAGAGTAAGAACGTCATCTGGACAAAATGGGTCTACCGAAACAAGATGGACGAAGATGGAACTATTGTAAAGAACAAAGCTAGACTCGTTGCCAAGGGCTATCGTCATGAAGAAGGAATCGACTTCGATCAAACGTATTCTCCAGTGGCAAGACTGGAGGCAATCAGGTTATTCCTTGCTTATGCTGTACTTAAGGGCTTTACCACATATCAGATGGATGTAAAATCCGCCTTCCTGAATGGTGACATAAAGGAAGAAGTTTATGTAGAGAAATTACCATGTTTTGTTGACTCAACTTTTCCTAATCATGTTTATTTATTGCAGAAAGCATTATATGGTTTTAAACAAACTCTTCGAGCTTTGTATGAGATGCTGTCTAGCTTTCTTATTGAGAACAAGTTCACAAGAGGAAAGATAGATAAGACATTATTTCTTAGGGAAATAAATGGCAAGATTTTGCTAGTGCAAATCTATGTCGATGACATTTTTTTGGCTCTACGGATAACAACCTCTACAAGAAGTTTTCTAAACTTATGAAAGAGAAGTTTGAAATGAGCAGTATGAGAGAGCTAAAGTAGTTCTTAGGGATTCAGGTGAAACAATCTAAGGATGGAATTTTCATCTCACAGACCAAGTTCACCAAAGAGCTACTTAAGAAATTTGGAATGGAGAATGCAACCTCTATGAGGACTCCAATGGCCTCAGCTATGACTCTGGACAAGGATGAGAAAGGGAAACCTTTTGATGAAACCAAGTACAGAAGTATAATTGGGTCCTTGCTCTACCTTACCGCAAGTAGACCAGATATAATGTTCTCAACATGTGTATGCGCTAGATTCCAGGTGAACTCTAAGGAATCTCACTATATTGCTGCGAAGCGAATTTTGAGATACCTTAAAGGTACACCAAATCTTGGCTTATGGTACCCAAGAAGTAATGATAGTGAACTGATTGGATTTTCAGATGAAGATTTTACAGGAAGCAAAGACGATAGGAAAAGCACTTCTGGGACTTGCCAATTCCTAGGAAGAAGGCTTATCTCTTGGCGCAACAAAAAGCAAAACTGTGTCGTAATTTCAACGGCCAAGTCAGAATACATTTCTGCCAGTAGTTGTTGTGCACAGTTGCTTTGGCTAAAGAACCAGCTAGAGTATTACAATATAAAGATCAAGGAAATTACATTGTCTTGTGACTCCTCCAGCGCAATCGCAATCGCAAACAACCCAGTCTCATACAGCCGGACAAAGTACATCGAGCTAAGATACCACTTCACCTGGGAGCATGTGGAGCAAGGGGATGTGGATCTGCAGTACGTGCCAATAGATCGACAGGTTGTAGATATTTTCACAAAGTTGCTAGACGAGACAAAGTTCAATTTCTTCAAAACTGAACTTTGGCTACTGAACAAGGAAGATTAGGCCAAGGTGATCAGTTCAAAGGCTCAAGAATCGAGGAATCTCCAAAGAGGTCAGAATTTCTCAAGTAGAAGGATAGCTCTCGAGAACAATAACCTACCTCTCGAGAACTATCTGCCAGTTCTCGAGAACTAAAGCTAGCCTCTCGAGAACTAACTGCCAGTTCTCGAGAACTAAAGCTTGCCTCTCAAGAACTATCTGTAAGTTCTCGAGAACTAAATCTTGCTTCTAGAGAACAATCTTGCCACTTGAGAAATGGCCAATCATTTTGACGATTTCTACTAACTCTTCTATTTCGAAAACCTCTTAATTTCTGTCCTAATCCAAGGTTTATTTGACTCATAATTGACATTACTAGGGCTCTGTATATATATAATATTTTAGAAATCTTAAATCAACCGCCATTTCAAAATCATTTCTCTCAAAACTCTTGGTCTTCCGCCGTAAGAAACCCCTGTCTTCGCTGTAGTCGCGCGCTCAGTCCGTCGCCACCGTTAGCTTTCCTGGTGCAGGTTTCCAAGATTGGAGTCGGCAGCGAACTGGTAGTCGCAGGAATTACAGAGATTTCAGACGATTTCCAGAACCTTCTCATTCTTCTTGAAACCGCCGGCCTCATGTTTTTTTTGACAGAACCATGCAAGATTCTTTTTCCTGATGTCGAGGAGTTCTTCAAGAATGCTAAGGTGAAAAGTAATGGTAAGATTGTGAAAACTGAAGTCAGAGGGATCAAGATAAAGTTGAACAATACGAGAGTTTCCCAGCTTCTGAGAATGCCCGTTGTAGATGAGGAAGATGACCTAACTTTGGAATACTATGATAACACCTACTCCTTCTGTGGAGTATCTGAGGAATTTCACTCCTTCAGGAGAAACCTTTTCAATGATGTAGGTAAATTTATTATAGACTTTATTGGAAAAATCCTTTTGTGCAAAATAGGTTCAATTAGTTTCATTACTAATGATTTATTTGGAGTAATGACAGTCATTGTCTCAAGGAAGAAATTTTAGTTTGGCATGATGGTGTTTGAGTTGATTAGGGACAGCATCCAAGCTCCCAAATTTGTAAGGATAATCTCATTGATTTTGCGAGAGATTGATCCTGTTACCTTCAAAACCTCCAAAGGTACAACGATTCACCACCTTAAGAAGATTTCCTTAGCCTCCATCTAGAGATGGGAGTTAAAGCTGAAGAACCCAAGGAAGATAACTAAAGAAGTTGTAGCTTCTATCTCAGAGGTGAGGACCCTATCTCCTCCTCTACATCATGTTGCTGAACCATCTAGTGTAGCAACTGAGTGGGAGTCTGCACACTCTGCCTCAGGTATCAGAATTCCTACTCCTCCAGCTAGATCTCCTCTGAGAAGCCAAGTGATATCTTCAGTTAGGAGCCCCTTGGCAGTCTCTCCAGTGCCAAACCAAACAGATTTTCCAGCCCAAGATATTCTCAAAGACACAGATGAAGCTATAGATAAGATGATAGAAGAGCTCACCTCAGAAGAACCTCCTTCCCCCCTTTCCAAAGATCTCCCTGAAGACCCGTCTAGAGATCCCTCACCCCAAGCTACTCCTTCTCCCTCTCCAAGAAAATAATCAACTCCACTAGAGACCACCCTTCTATCTGTAGAGGATGTGCAAGCCCCTGAAGAGGTCGAAGCCCCTCTCAGAAATCTTGATTTCTCCCTTCCTAAATTTGTTGATGAGGAGGGAGATACAGTTTTTCATACTATAAGAGCCAAGAGCTCTGTAATACTGGAAGAAATTCCCCCATGGGAAGCTCCTCCACCACCTCAGATTGATTCTACCACCCCTGCTCCTGCTGCTGCTGCTGCTGTAATTGTAAATTAAGATATTTTTTCAAATATTGAAGAAATGTTAGCAAACCAGAGGAAATATTTTGATGAATCTCTTCAGACTATCCAAGATCAGGTAACTGCCCTTGAGAAAGAAATGAGTAGAGGCTTCGCAGAGATTCAAGCCAACACTTATTCTCTCAAAGGATTGTTTAGAATTGGAGGAAAAGCCATAGATCACACCATCACAAGCATTGGTCAAGTCATGGACCAATGTATCACCCTGGCAAATAATCAAATTCAGGTTGACAAGAGAGCTGAAGAGAATGTCATGAAGGTATGTAATGAAGTTAGTACTTTCAAAGAAGACTCCATAGACCAGCTATCTTTAGAAATCAGAAAGGGGGAGACCATAGTGAAAGAATAGGTAGAAATGCTTACTGCAAATGCCAAAACTATCTGGGATGAGAAACAAACTGCAATCAGTAACGATGTCTTAGAACAGATTCAATCACTAAAATTCCATTCATATGATTCAGCTGTCTGGATGCACAACCAGATCTTCCCAGATTTTAGGCTGACCCCAACATTATTCCTCATCACTTAAATCCTCTTGCTCAAGGTGAATCCAGCCAAGTGCCTCAACCTCAAATTCCTACATTCTCTCCTAGACCAGAAGATCAGGCACCTCCTCCATCTTCCTATTCCCAAGTTTGGGATGACATTATTCCTCAAGATCTATCAGAGGTTCACATCCCCAAGAAAAGGAAGTGTGGGGAAGGTCCTTCTACTGGCAGATCTGTTCCCCAGCCAGAGGCAGAAAGAAGAAAAGAAAAGGAATTTGCTGAAGTTTGGAGCTCTACTTCCAAAGCTCTAATTCTTGAAACTCTTATACTAGTCATGGACTTTAATGATAATAGACATCTTCACTACAGCTCTGTTGAGTGGGAATCTTATGGAAAGTCCATGACCAAAAGGAGGATATACGTTAAAGATTCATTATGTACCCTGGAAAGACAACGCAGTTACGGATGCGTTGAGTCGCAGGGCTCCCGCCCAAGCAAACTAGTTGTCGGTTCATGATGAGAGATTGATTTGGGAGTTGGAGACGTTAACTATCTCGGATTTCATATAAACTGTAGAGTTTGGAGTTTTGCCTGAGCTCCTATAGTTACCCCCTGCATGACGTGGCATCACGGTGCGTATTTTCTCTTACTCTTATATAACTTAAATGTTAAGAAAATGCTGGTTGTGACACTCAATGCCAAAGAAGAAGGCATCGATAGATCAATGATCAGTAAAAGCCTAAAGGGAGATAGACAGAAAAATTTGTCTAAGTTCAGATGCGTTGAGTGAGGACTGCTCACTCAATGCAAGCTGATCAAGAAAATAGGTTAATTATATAAGCATTAAGTGAAGGCAGTTAACTCAATGCCTCATCAATAAGAAGCCAGGAAAATGCAGAAGCGTTGAGTGATGAAGGCTCACTCAATGTATTTATAAAGAAAGTTGCGGCTAAGTAGAGAAGCACTGAGTGAAGCCAATTCACTCATTACCTCAGCAAGAAGACAGGCGTCCAGAGATGCAGCTAAGTCTAAGGGCATTACTTGATGAAGGTTCAGTCAATGCACTCAACGCTTGGCAGTGCAGAATAAATTGGCCAAGTACAAAAGCGTTGAATGATGGCTATTCACTAAACGCCTAATCAGCAGAAAGATTGTCTAAGGACAAAAGCATTGGGTGAAGGCTATTCACTCAACGCACTCAATGCCTGAGATGAAATTGAGAATTTGGCTAAGTCCACTGATGATGACGTCAGCATGAGTCAGCAAAGTTTAAAAATATGGCGGGAATGCTACAATAGATGACAATTGGTGTCGTAGGCCTACAGTTTGAAATTTGCAGATAAAGATAAGTTGCAGCTATCAACTACAGTGGGGCTTACGGGTGTAATAGTCATTGATGGCGGAAGATAAAAAGGATAAGTTCAGTGGATGCAAATACAACTTTTAGGGTTTATCATTTCACAAAGAGGCGGAACTTCATCGTCTTCTTCCTCGCCATTATTGCATAGCTTGAAGCTGAAGTTTCAAACCCATTGAGCTAAAAGTTCTTACCGTTAGCTGTAGATGTTTTCATCAGCTACAACAAGTTCAAAAAAGATATCTGAGAAAGAAGACTGAGCAGAAAATTCAACTTTCTACAGTCACGATTAGCTGTTTGAAGAGCATATAGAACTGTTAAATCATTGTCTTTAACAACAAGTTTAGAGACTTAGTTTCTTAGTTAATTCCTGCACAAGTAGTAGTTTTTTGAAGATCTTTATCCTTGTTATTGAAAAGAAGTTAGGGCTTGAATTTGCTCAGCTCAGGAAGCAGTAGACTCATAGAACTTCTCTGGAGTCAAATCAACACCAACCAAAACTCTTTCTTCTGTAGGATCTTAACATATCTGAGTTGTAAGCCTATTTTATAAAGTCTAAAGTAAGATCCTGTGTGGATCTGAGTTGTAGGGACATTGTGCCTGAGGTAGGGTTGTTTTCTTGATGTAGGAGAGTCATTTTCTTTGAGTGTAGGACCTTTGGTTCTGAGGTAGCATCCATTTTTGGATCCGAGGTAGGGCCTTTGTGCCCGAGCTGTAGGGGAGTCATTCTCTCTAAGGTAGGGCTATCCACCTATCCTTAGTATAGGACATCTTGTGTGCATGAGGTAGGTGATCTACTGATCACTGAGTTGTAGGAGCAAGCTTGCTTTGAGGTAGGGCTTTGTGCCTGAGGTAAGTCTTGGAGGAGACCGAGAGATCCTGATAGATCTGTGTTGTAAGCTCTAAGGAGCTGAGATTTGGAGAGGTGCCTTATCTAACACACTGCTATAGAGGTGGGAGGGATATTGGATGTACCCACAATTTGGGGAACCACTATAAACCTTTTGTCTGCTTTTTGGTGTATCTTGAAAGATGATAGTAACTAACTCATAACTCACGTAAAAGAAGGAAATCTCAAAAGTGACCAAAAACCTATTCACCCCCCCCCCCCCTCTAGGTGTTTAGCTGGCATTGAAAACTAAAGACTTTCAGCCACATTGATTTTATTCAATGTGTGCGTGGATTATATAACTTATGTATACGTTTACTAACAAAATTATTGATACCCTATTTTTTCGATGTTTCATCCATTATTCTCCAAACTCTTCATCTTCCCTGCTGTATTTTCTTTTTACTCTTTCTCTGTGTTCTTTCTTGTAATACTTGTAGGTATCTTGAAAATACTCATCAAACAATCTCAATGATGACTGAAAATAATTATTTGAGGTTCTTGTTCAAGCCTTAAAAACATTTGTTATTGAATTTACAAAGGAATTCTTCATTTTTATAGATGAATGCATTGGTAACTTCTAATACTCCAAAATCAGATAAATTAGATAACTACCTATGTACAACTTCTTTATCAACAAGTTGATCAGATTTAATCCCTGTCGAAGTTTAACCATTCTTTAAAGATTTAAAGAAGGGGGAGAAAAATTGAGGCTGGGATGGAAGTATTGAAAACTCATATTGTGTTGAAACTAGTAATAAAAATATTGAAGAGATTTCATAAATACCAAATGAAGATTAAGTTTCAAAAATGGACTATGAAAATGAAGAAGTTACTGAAAAACTAGATATGACTATTGTTCAAAATATAAGGGTATTGGATAATATTGTTTTAACTTCGGAATCCGAGATGGTTAAGAAGTCTATTTTATAGGAAAAGAATTTATCTGCTCTATTAAAATAGATGGCTGATATATTGGGGAAGAGTCCATCATCAGACTTAATAAAAAAAATGCAAGGACGGAAAATGCCAAAAGGTAGTGAGCTAGAAATTTTTTTTTGAAGAAATAAGAGAAAGAGATGAAGCTGAGTTCAAAGCATCTGAAGATGACCTAGCTTGCAAGAAAAGTATTTATATTGAAAAGGTAAAAGCTAAAGGTTCGGGGAAAAGGAGTGCATCTAATTTACCAATTACACTTCCAGAAACAATCTTTAATTATAGTGAAGATACCAAGAAATATTCTAATGCTCAGATTGTGAACATTACTTGACATAGTCACAGAAAAATTCTGGAATGGGTTATAATTAGGATACATATATTCCTAATGAGAGAGGAAATCAAGGAATTGTAAGCTGTAATGCCCCAGATTTTTCGATGATTTTATTTGATTTGGTATCGTCGTATTTATGACGTCGTGAAGTTACTTTTAACGTCGAGTTGACTGTGCATCACTGTTAAGGCATTTTTGCTTCCGTGCGGTCAAGTCAGCCAAATTCTTGTTGTTATTGGAAAATTTTGCATTTGGAATTCAAGTTGAATAATTTTGGACTTACTCGTCAAGTTTCGTCGCAATTCGAGCGATATTCGGGCCTCGACGATTTTCTAAAGTTTTGTGTAAATTATGTTCATTGTATACTTTAAAAATATATATATCGGGAATATCTCATCGGATTTAGATTTTGAATTCTCCGTTAGGTTCGTAGCGTCAGCATTCTCCTACGGTATGGTTTCATTTAATTCGGAGCTTGTTTGGCCCCCGTTTTGAACTCGTGTTTTCTTATTCAAAAATATATAAATATGAATAATTTAATATTAAAGTACTATTCAAAAATGAAAACTACTATTCACTCTTATAGTTTGATCAAAAGGGTATATTTGCAGAAATTTGTTTTTCATGCAAAACTTTACTCGAGTGAAGTTCTGCTCTCGTGTAAGTTATTATTTCTGCAATATTTCACTCGAGTAAATCTACTGTTCCCGCAATTTTCTCTCGAGTGAATTTCCCTGCTTCTCGAGTAGGTCTACTGTTCACGCAAAATTTCTCTCGAGTGTTGTCTATTCTACTCGTGTGAGGTACTGTTCATGCAATTTTACTCGAGTGATTTTTTTTCCTCTCGAGTGATTTAATTTTGCCTCTCGAGTGAATGATCTCGTTCTCAAGTAGTAAATTTTAGTACTCGAGTAGCCTGTTTTCTACCTGTCGAGTACCTGTATTCTCGCCTCGAGTATTGTTTATTCATCCCGAGTAGTCCCCTGCTATTTACGTTTCGGTGCCTTTTTTAGAGTCAAAACAGTGTCCTATGAAAAATTAGTTAACATCAAATTTGTTCGCCTCGACGAGATATACAACTTTCGTGTTGGGTACTTTTTGATTTGAAGCCATCCTCGGCCTCTATTTTCGATTTCTGCGAATCGACTCATAAATAATACGTTTTTTATATATTTAGACAAAATATTTTATAAGTACTTATATATATATATATACTCTTATACTTAGGTTATTAGAAAAGAATAAACACTTCATCTTCTCTAATTTCCTCCTGAACCAGAGCGGCGTGAGTGAGAGAGAAAAATATTTTCATGAATCTTCAGGTGGCCTCCGATTGTGCTCCGGTGCTCAAAATCTTCGATCGAGTATAGATCTGGAAAGCTCTCAACGAGGTCTTCATCATCGTGGTAAAATCTTCCTCATTCCTTGATTTTTATCGCTAGGGTTTTCGTCCCTAACTCCTACTTTTGGCCATTCTTTTTAGATTTCGATTTCTCTCATCTTTCTCGGTCCCGATCTACGCCGAGGTGCGATTTGGTGATATTCTCCGGTAAAACAAAGGCAAGTGGTGGTTTACCATCTTTTCTTATTGTCAGATTTGATGGTAATGAATAAGCTTTTGTTCCTTAATTTTTACTGTGTTCTTTTTTCTGTCTTTCCAAGTCATAGAAATGTATAACCCTTATTTGAAGTTTACCCAAATTTATGAGTTCTTGTCATGAAGAGAAAACTTAACCTTGTAGCGTTGTAGTGATTGATGAGATGTTATATCGTTAGATTTAATTGCCCCTAACCATTATCACAGGATGCGTTAGAGTTTATCTAGGATTGTAAATCGTTTCTAAAGGTTGATCAACCGTGTCTTTAATCTAGGAAATGTTGAGTAGAATCCGATGTGCCAAGTCATGAGATTAATTTCATGGTGTTGCTTTATTATAGGTGTTAGTGGGCAAATCCACTGACTGCATGGTTTGTTTCCTTTATTAGTACCTCGTGGAACTCTGTATGGTTTTGGGAATCTATAGTGATTGGTGTACTGTGCAAGTCTCCCCCACAAATTAGACGGATTTTAACATCTGTGAGGGGTGTATCTAGAGACGTGACCACCCTGCCTGTGTTTATGGGTAGAGTTGACCACAGGTGGCAAATAAAGTTTTGGAGTATTCTTTTTTATGATTTAATCATGCTCTCCACTTGCTTTGGGTATCCGGCATGATTTAATGTATGTGACGATTCACGTAAGTTCTTTTCTTCTGATTTATTTCTTGAGTTTTATTTATGTACATTACTTCAACACATTTGGTCTTGGGTTGGTACCCCTTTTGACCCTTGTTTATTTTGGCTTATTTTTCTGCCACCATCTGTATCTTCTTGCTGAGGTGTTCTATTTTTGGAATGCCTCAGGTTCAGAGCAGTAGCAGGTAATAGAGCTAGTTTTTGGACTCTTTGAGCGGTAGTTTTGGCTGTGGTTTTTCTCCTCGCCGTAGCGAGGAAGTTTGTTGTTTTAATTTTCTTTCTTAGTTCAGACATACTTTGTACTGTGGGTTCGTGTCAGGTTGTTGACGCCCACAGGATTGTTGATTTTTGATACTTGCTTGCCGTTGATGTCTCTTTTCTGCTTGATTAATATTACTTGTTCTCTTGGATGATTTATTGCTAGGATTGCATGTTAGATATTTTTTTAACCTATAAAACCCAACTATTAGTAAATCATACATGTCATCTCTTTCAAAACTATATCACTACTTTCTGTTTAGCGTAAACACTTTTTCTATCTTTATTATAAATCTAGAGTTTTCATAGTACGAGTTGTTCCTCGGGGACATTTATATTCATGTAGGATGTAAGAGTCAATTTAAACAAGTATCTTATGCAAGCGTATAATTATATTTTGAATCGTGGACTAGTTGATCCAATAAGCCGAGGGATACGACTATCTTCTAAACTTAAACTTAATTTCAATCATAACAATATATATTCTCCTTTTTAACTGTCGAGTTTGGAGTCTTGCCTGAGCACCTGCAGTTATCCCCTGCATGCAAACACCCAAATGGCTCGTAACGTACCTAATTATGACCTTATCATCCAACTATCTCAAGACTAGACTTTTTATGGCATTAAAGCACGTTATTCCTCACTTAGTGAGTGCTGTGACTTAAGGTCAAAGGACTATAAACACCATTGCCACTTGAGCCATACTTGTGACATGTTTATATAAATATCCACAATGTATTCTCATGGTGGGTCTGTCCAATACAACTTGTTCATAACAAGTACACATGTGCTGACTTGATATAATAATATCATTACCTGTGAGGACGGGTCATCAGTCAATGCACATACTAGTATTAATGGTATTATCATCGCACTTAGCTTCTAAGATGATACAACAACCAAGGACTCTTTAAGAATGAAGCTTCTGGGATCATAGGTTCTCACATCAAGTCACTACTTGACCTATGGAAGCAAACATTCTAAGGGCATTTATTTTTAGTTAACTATTCTATCACAATAAAAATAATAACACAATAAACAAACTTGCCAAATATATAAAATGAAATGTATACAGTACTTTTATTAATCAAATGAAAATTTAGCAGCAAACAAACATATAATCCACAAGACTCAAACTAGAGTTGATCATTCGGGTATCGTATACCCATAAATCTAACCTGACCATCATGCTTTCTCTATGCTAGAGGCTTCGTAAGTGGATCCATAATGTTTTTTTAGGTCAGCACTCTGTATATGCTCACATCTGCTCAATCAACAATCTCTCGAATTAGATGGTACCACCAGAGTATGTTCTTAGAGCGCTGATGAGATCTAGGTTCCGAAGTAAGTTCTATTGCACCGTTGTTGTCACAATAGAGATCTACGGGACAAATAATGCTAGGAACTACATCTAACTCACTGATTGTTGGGTCCATTGTTCCCAATGTCCCTGATTTGTGAGAAGTCAAGTAGGTCAATGTCACAAACATCCACTGTATTTTATGAGTATTTGAGGTCTTGAGTGCAGGTTGTCTATATGACATTGATTGGACATGTGGACATAATAAGTAGTTGCTGGACAAAGAAAAAATCGACTAATTCAACAGGCATTGAGTATAACAAGCTCACTCAACGCTAGAGGTCTGATTCAATTTTGTCTAGTAGAAATTTGCCTAAGTCCACAGGCGTTGAGTGAGGATAGCTCACTCAACGCCATATAACATATAGCATTGAGTATATCACATCTTAACTGAAATATGGCTGAAAATTTTGCTAAGTCCACAGACGTTGAGTGTGGATTAATCACTCAACGCCATACAGCTTTTAGCGTTGAGTGTTGTTGTGCTAGTCAACTCCACAAAAAAGTTGGGCAAAATTTTGACTAAGTCCACAGGCGTTGAGTGTAGCTTACTCACTCAACGCCAGATAATATAAAAATTCTATTAAAGAGTTTGGCGTTGAGTTGAGCTTACTCTCTAAATGCCAGGGCGCAAAAATATTTGCTAAGGCAAATAGCGTTGTGTGAGGAAAGCTCACTCAACCCTCTCAACGCCTTGAAGCAAAAATTCTGCTAAGTCCAAATGAGTGGACTACTTGGCTTTCGTCGAGCTCAACTTCGTCTAACTGAGCTCAACATTCGTTGAACTGAGCCTGGAGTTCGTCAAACTGTGTTTGTCCTTTCGTCGTACTAAGTCTACAGTTTATTGAACTGAACTTGTGCTTTCGTCGAGCTGAGCTAATCATTCGTCGAACGGAGCTCGGCGTTCTTCGAGCTCAATACTTAGATGGACAGAATTTTGTCTAAGTGTGGTGGCGTTGAGTGATACCTACTAACTCAACTCCTTTACTTCTAATGATTGTATTTTGTCCAAGTCCATAGATATCGAGTCATGCTGACGTCAGCAAAGTCAAATAGTCAACAAAAATTTAAATGTTTCGGAAATACTGCCAAAGATGTTGGTTGCCAACTGTTATCATCCTCTGCACTTTCCAAGAAATATTTCCATCATAAAGTGTTGGGGCCCACACAAAGCAAGGAGCCGTTAAATCAAGATTAAAAGGAAAGCATGCGCTAAATGGCTTAATCTCAGCCATCAATCCTGGTGGTGGGACTCACTACTCAATTGGCATTCATAGAATAAAAAGAAGCAAATCGGCTAGTGCAATCAATCGAATCAATTACTTGTCTAAGTTTTCTGAAAATGAAAAGTGCGGCCGAACTTCATCTTCTTCCTCGCAATTTTTCGTCAAGCCTGAAGAAATTGTTCTACACAAAGAACCTTGCTGGGAAAGAGATAGCTGAAGCAATTACCATCTGCAACAGCAAGTTCAAAAGCAATTCTGATGAAGCAGATCAATAAGATCTATATAGAAAAGAAAGTTGTTTAAAGAAAGATTCTACTTCCTACTTCGTTGTCTTCAACAGTAATAGCAAGGACTGATATCTTCTCAGTCCAGGAAGAAGAAGACAAGGAGTTCTTGCTCTGGTGTCTAATAATACAACCTTTCTTGTTCTTTTGTTTATATTCCTTGTGATTCTGGAGTTGTATGCCTATATAATAAAGGATAAGGTCTTTGTGACTCGTGTTTGGCTTTGTGTCGCTTGAAAGGTCTTTGTGACCTTGGTTTGGCCTAGTGCCTTTGTTTTAGGTCTGTGTGACCTGTGTTTTCCCGCGGGATCTATGGTGTAAGAGATTAAGTAGCTGAGTTATGGAGGGAGAGCCGAATCTAACACACTAATAGATAGGCATAGAGGGACAGTGGATGCACCCAAGATTGGAGAACCACTATAAAACCGAAGTGTTGTCTGTGAATGTTCTTGAAAGCTGATAACTAACCTAATCACAGACACTAAAATTTGATCACAAGGTAGAAAAGTTAAATAGAGACAAAAACCTATTCACCCCCCATCTAGGTGTTTAGCTAACCTTGAAAACAAGACTTTCAAGTGGTATCAGTGGGAGGTTACTCTTTAAAGGCTTAACAGTCTTAGTAGATCACAAAGGTTAGCTCAAAGTCTTTCTCCATGGGTTCACGAATGACCAATAGGGATTTGAGTGCTGTGATACTTCCAATCTTTTAGAATGAAGATTTTGGCATCTGGAAAGCAAGGGTGATGTAGTTAATAGATGCTGCTGACATTAGGATGTATATTAAGGTTGAAGAGGAACCATACATCCCAATGAAGGTCTCTGCTGTAACGTCCGAATTCGCGCTAGGCCCCTCGCACGTGTTCTGAGTCAAGAGACTCAACTCGGGCTCGGGGTGCACCGACGCGAGGTGTCAGGTGCATAGAATAAGTGTAGGGTTGGGTTCAAGGTTACCCCAACCAGTAGCCGAGATGAGGGAACTCGGCTAAGTAAAAGTCGTCAAGAATGGAGGTTGATGCTCGTCGATCGTCGAGAATGGAGGACTGATTCTCGCCGATTCGACGGGTATCGGTGGTCGATACCCGCCGGACACAGAGCTGCAAGTAGACTAAGGGAAATTCGGCGAGAATGCTCGGCGATTCTCGCCGATCGTCGAGAATCCCCTGTTATACCCACCGATCGTTGAGTATCGCCGAGAATACTCAACGCAATCAACGCAGGATGTCCAGTAAAAAGGCAAAGGAAAATCATCGGGAATCATTGTTGATTCCCGACGAATTCATCGAGAATGACCTGAAGGTTCTCACCGATCGTCGAGAATGACCTGACGATTCTCGCCGATCGGCGAGAATGGCGACTGATTTCCGCCGAATTTTACTTGGGCGTTTTCTTCGCCCAGGCAGATTCGCCGGCTTGTATAGGCGGACTGAACCGGACTTCGGGATTCGTGCTGAAAGATCCTTGGACCGGTCACTTCAAATGAAACCTAATTTGGGCGGTCCAATTAGAGAGTGACACGTGGCGGAAGGGATTTAGCCTAATATGTAATATAAAAGGGAGTAAACCAAACCCTAGCCGATCGTTCTTGCCGAGCCGTCACCGTGCAAACCGACGGGAGCGGAAGAGGAGATATCACGGGTCGCCGGAGCCGGATTCTGGAGGAAAAGCTCCGTCGTTTCCGTGGAAGAACACTGCTAACGAAGCCAAGGATGCCGCCACGGAGAATAACGCGATCCATGGCCGGCAACGGAGGAAATGCCGGAAATGAAGTGAGTTTCCTCCCCTCTCCCTTGGTGTTAGATCTATAGTTATTCTTAGGCGAGACATCGACTCAAACGAGTCTTGATGTGTGAGATGAAGCTTTCTAGGAAGGCCATGCTAGAGCTTGTGCTCTAAAGCTTAGTCGTCTTCAACCTCCCCTCGCTTCAAAGTGATGATAGGGGTGGTCTCGTGAAGAGGAAATGGCCTCAAGAGGGAGAATAAGGGTGGAGGAACTTTTGGTTGTGATTTGGGGAAAATCGCTTAAGGAGGAAGATGAACGGATGCCGTTCACTTCACTTCAAGATGCGTGCAGAATCTGTATTCTGCGCGCAGCGATCTTCATGGCTATTTTTAAGCAAGAAAGGGGCAGATCTGGGCTTTCGACTAAACACAAAAGTTGTAGCCCTTGAAATTACCTTTCCAACGAGTGGTGGCACGTTTTTGGGCGATACCTGTAGCCACAGGAATCCTCAGTCAAAGTTGCTGACCAGTTTACGCATAATTCTAGATGATTATAATATGAACTTGGATTCGATGGAATAGAGGTTGCAATTCATCTCGAGGTTGGGTGAATTATTTTGTGTTGTAATGTGAAGGTTGATGTTTGAGGACTTGAATTCCTATGTCGGGATGTGAATCAAGCCTAAGTGAATGAAAGGCTTTGTTATATTTGTTTGATCAACATTATGCGCATTATCTATAATATGTTGAATTCATTTGGAAGGATTTGTAAATGGTTAAAACTATGGCCCGGATGTGTAATGGATTGATGGAAGGGAATGGATAGTCCAATGCTTCGAGGGTCGTCTCCCCACGGGTAACATTGTGAAAGTTAACAAGTGCGGTGTTGACCGTCACTAATGGGAATGAGGTTAAGTTGCATAAAATCGGACGGTTGGGCTTGGTCCTCGGTGTTCACGTCCCGAGGCTCCTTCCGTATTTGATGGATGGTTGGGCTTGGTCCTCGTGCTTTCTCCGAGGCTCCTTCCATGCCACGGAATTGTGGAATTGCATGTGGTGTGAGTCGACACGCGGTGTCGTAATCCCGGGTTAAGGATAGTGTGGCAGGTCTACGGGCTCGCCAATCGTCATACCGATGGGAGTTGACAGTTAGACCTTGGGCGGTTGGGCTTGGTCCTCGGTGTTCACATCCCGAGGCTCCTTCCGTGCCAGGTGAATGGTTGGGCTTGGTCCTCGTGCTCATTTCCGAGGCTCCTTCCGTGTCATACCATAGGCCAGTCAGGGGCTAGGATCTTGGTGCTTATTTACCCGAGAGAACCCGCTGAGCCGTAGTATGCATGTGAGCACCGCTGTTATGTCCTAGCGTGGAGGCGTACGGAGGCCTAGGCCAGGTAGTGTGGAGACCAGCCTAGTAGTGGAGATGCCCGCTCCACTGTCACCGTTTGGCCACGACGGTTGATGCCTGAGAGGTTAGCTACCTGCTCGAATAGTGGGAACTATAAGTCTGTGTTGACATAGCGATTGCATGTGATTGAGCATGGGTGTGTCATTGCATTGCATACATAGCATTGCACTTCATTATATACACAAGACCCTCATCGTATAAGTTTGTATGGGCACTCCTATACGATGAGTTACTTTCTGCTGAACGACCCTCAACTTATATGCTTGTATGGGCATCCATATAAGTTGAGTTACTTACTGTTCTAGTTATATACTCTCTTGCTGCTGTAGTTCGTAGATTTGAAATAAGAGATTGTTTATTATACACTGCTGATGTTGCTGCTTATAATATCTATACTCATTTCACCTGTTGTACTACTGTTATTTATATTTTGTTCCTATTCATTTGTCCCGCCCGGTGCCGAGGAGTCGCCAGGGGAGCGGATGTGAAACCACTTAGTCTTTTTGACTAACGGTTGCTATGTCTTCCTTTTTAGGAGGAAACCCCGCAGGTGGAGCAGCAGGCTATGCAGACGGACAGCCAGGCCAGGGTGATAGGGCCTGAAGGGACGGTACCGTCGCTACCGTCGGTTACCGATGTGAGTGAGAGAGAGATTTTGTTGTAGTCCTTCGGGGCAATTCTGGTTACGTACTCTGATATTAGAAGCTTGTTGTAGCTTCTTTATTTATGATTTTATGAACATATGCTTGGTATGGATTTGACTTTCATTTTTTTATGGTTGGGTTGGCATTTATCGGTTGATATTGTTGGTAGCCGGCAGAATAGGCGTCTTGTGGTACAGGCTAGCCTGAGTGCTAGTGTTACCGCAAGGCGGCTGTTCTGGGCATAACACCCCTCTCGTGTCGTGTCTTGTGTTCCGGGAGGGGGGTCTTACATCTGCACTGGATGCTAATGTCAAGACCCCTAAGACATGTGAAGATATGACAAGGGATGAGTTTGCCCTTGCCTAATTAGATAAGAGGGCAAAGAATATCATAATGGGTGTTGTTGATGACTCTACACTTTAGAATCTGATTCATTATAAAACAACAAAGGAAATGTGGGAAACACTTGTGATCTACAAGGAGGGGACAGATAAAGTTAGAGATGATAGGAAGTCCAACTCAACCAAGAGTATAAGGCTTTCAGGAAATCCAAGGGGGACAACATAACCACTTGTTATGAAAAGTTCTTTAGGATTGTGAATGAGCTAAAGACTTATGGAAGAGTGTTCAGTAACTATGAACTGAATGACAAGTTCCTTAGATCTCTCGCTAGAGAGTGGGACCCTAAATTCTATGCCATAAGAGAGGTGGCAAAGCTTAGTGACACTGCTCCTCTCACCCTATTTGGGAAGCTTCTATCATATGAAATGCAGCTGGCTGCAAGGAAAGAAGAGTAGAACAACAAAAAGTCTACAAGACTGTAGCTTTCAAAGCTGAAGAATCCAGCAAAAGCAGAAGAAAGTCTCCCTCTCCACTAATGAGATATGTTGAATCTGATTCTGGAAAATTAGAGAACATGACATCAGACTGCCAATGGTTTGATGATGATTTTGCTTCCTTCACTAGGCAATTCCAGAAGTTCTTAAAGAAGAAGCACTAGTGCGGTAGGCCTTCCAACTCCTCTTATCCCAAGGATGACTACTACAAGGGTAGAAGAAAATTCTCTAAGGAGGACAAGTATGGTTCCAAAACTAGTAAACATGTTTCATCTAACATGACTTGTTATCATTGCTGAAAACCTAGGCATCTGATACCTGACTGCCCAGTCAAAAAAAAGGAATATAGTGAGAAAAAGGACCACTAGCTAAAAGGCAAGAAGGAGAAATCCCTCATTGAAAAGAAGCAAAAAAGTCGGACTGACTCCTCCTTATCAAAGTCAGAAGAAGAAGAAGCTTGCATTGGGCTGTACTCTATTAAAGATGGAGCTGTTGAAGCAGACTGCTTCAAAAGGCTGGCTGCTTTAGAAGAAGAAGCTGAGAAGGTTACTCCTTCTATCAGTATTGAAGATAAGGCCCCTCTATCACCATCTCATGATGATTCAGAGGTGGATTCTGAAGAAGACATATGCTGCCTTAGGCTGATGGCTAAGTTAGATGAAGAAATCATCAATGATCAGCCTGGTCCAAGCAAGGTAATTTCTATTACTAGCTCTGCCTATTCAGATTATGAATCAGTTTAAGATTCTTATGATTCCGCATCATGTGATTATGATGGCCAAACAACAGGCTAAGGAAATTATTTCTTTAAAGCTTGCTGCTTCAAAATCAACAAAATTGTTGAATCTTAAGATTCAAGAAGTTAGCAAATTGAAGAATGTAACAATCATTAAACTGAGCACCATAAACTTCAAGAATAACCATATAAGGAATCTTTAAGTAAAGATCCAAAAGGAGAGGGAACTAGTGGCTAGATACACCAAGCCTAGCAGTGTTTCCCTTAATAGACTCATTCTACTCCCAAAACAGAATGAAAGTTTGTAGATTCGAGGGAAGGACAAGAGCTGATAATCCCAAGTGAAAGGGAAATGCTCAAGTAGAGCCACTAGCCTCTAAGCCTCCTATAAAATTTGTTACAGTGCAATTTCCTTCCAATAGACATGAACATGAGAGTATTTGTGGTCACTAGAATTATGCTAGACCATCTTGTGTGACAAATATGTTCCACAATATGGTGGAAGTTACAGCAAAGGTGCAAGTTCCTATGAGAAAATACTAATGGCCCATCCTGTACCATTTGTATTTTGTGCAACAGCCCCTTTAGTCAAGGGTAAAGCTGCTGATTGTTCTTAAATACCTCCAGCCCACTCTAAGACAAAGGCAAAGGATGTAAGTAGACAAGACATGGGCATCTATGAGTCCATCAAAGGTATGCTTTATGAAAATAAAGCAGCTGCTAGAAGGGCTCAAGAAATCCCAAGCAGTTCTACTGCAAGACCCACCACTTATCAGCCTAGGGCTAGAAAACCATGGAACGGGATTACTACAACTCCTTCTAGACCCAGTACTGCAATTAACTTTACCACAAGACCTGTTCCAAAAAGAAGGTATAACATCCACGAGTGTTGGTTATGTGTCAAGGTAGGCCACTTTGCCGTTGATTGTTGGCACAATCACAGTGTGCAGAGAGCAAATGTCAGCTGGCCTGTCAGAAAAGCTGCAGGCAGGTAGAGATATTTTCAACCTAACATGCACCAAGGACCAAATAAAAATTGGGTTCCTAAGGTTAACTGATTTATGTTTTGCATGTTAGTCCAAGTGCCCATACCCATATATGGTACTTGGACAGTGGATGTTTCAGGCACATGACTAGGACAACGACCATGACGAAGGATTATGACCTAGTAAAGAATGTACCAAAGGTTACCTTTGGTGGATTAGAAAAAGGGGTGACTAGAGGTTATAGTAAGATCTCTAATTGCAATGTCATTATAACTAGAGTAGCCTATGTGGAAGGGTTGCAACCAAACCTGATAAGCATTAGCCAACTATGTGATCTTTGCTATGAAATAGTATTCCACAAGGATGAGTGCCAAATTAGGAGGTTAAGTGACCAAGAGGTCATCTTAACAGGCACTAGGAGTGGAAATGTGTATTGTTTAGATTTCCTATGCTCTAGCAAAGACTCACTTGTATGCCTTGTTGCAGATGAGAAAGCCTCTTCAAGTGTCCAGTAGCACAAGAGGCTAGCCCAATATTATAGGACCATAGGCAAGCTGTTCAGCAATGAGCTTGTTAGGAATGGGCCTAAGTCTATATAAACTAAGGAGGGTATCTGCTCTGCATGCCAAAAGGGCAAACAGACTAAGACCTCCTTCAAGAGCATTGGCACCAAAGACTCAGTGAGGTGCTTATACCTCTTGTATATGGATCTTTTTGGTCCTATGCAAATTAAAAGTCTAGGTAGGAAAGTCTACACCCTTGTGGTTATTGATGACTTTTTCAGATTTTCCTGGGTGTTCTTTCTAAGAAAGAAATCTGAAACCCCTGATGTCATTCAGACATTTGTGAAGCAAATTCAGAATGAATTCAACAACAATATAGTTAAAATCAGAAGTGACCATGACACTGAGTTTCAGTCTTAATGCATGATAAGGTTCTGTGAAGAGCTAGGGATTCATCAAGAATTTTCCTCTCCTAGAACACCCTAACAAAAAGGAATTGTTAAGAGGAAAAATAGGACTCTCACAGAGGCTGGTAGAACCTTACTAAGTGACTTATCCCTCCTAGAATATTTTAGGGCTGAGGAAGTTAACAGTACATGCTCTATCCTTAAGAGGGCTTCTATCACCAAGAGCCACAAGAAGACTCCCTATGAGATCTTGAAGGGAAGAAAACCAAACCTGAGCTATTTCAGGATCTTTAGTTACAAGTGCTATGTGCTCAACAATGAAAAAGTCCATTTAACTAAGTATGTTGCCAAGTCCCATGAAGGGATCTTTGTTGGGTACAATACTCAGAGTAAGGCATATAGAATCTACAACTTAACTACCCAAGGTATAGAAGAGTCAATGCATGTTGTTTTTGATGAATCCAATATAGTTAATGGTGAGCTGCCAAGCTCCTCCTCTTATAGTATTACAGGTACGGAGCAGATGATGGACAAGCTGACAATCAAGGGAGCTACCCCCACAGTCAAAGAAAATGATGATGGACTGCGTATTCCAAGAGAAGGAGAAAACATACCTGAAGAAAATGAAGACTAGCTAGCTAGAAACCCTGAAGATCAACCAGCTGTAGCTAGATTGCCTCCAGTTCCTAGGAATCTAAGAGACCATCCAGTACACTAAATTATTTGTAATGCAAATCATGGAGTCCAGACCAGAAGCAGGAGCATGAATACAGCTCTCTACTCAAGCTTCTTGTCTCAAGTAGAGCAAAAGAAGTTTGAATAAGCAATCAAGGACTAGTTCTGGATTGGAGCAATGTAAGAAGAACTGGACCAATTTAAGAGATGTAAGGAATGGAAGTTGGTCCCTAGACCACAAGGTGAAAGTAAGACCTAAACCTTGTTCTAGATATTTTTCATACACAGCACAACATAATTAATTAAACAAGGAAACCAGACGACACAAGATATTAAAGTGGTTCCCCAAACACCGGGTACATCCACTCTTCTACCCAAACGGTAGGAATCCACTACAGGTTTTTGCTAAGGTGCCCTGCCACCAATGATCTGATTCAGGTAGATCAAACAGACCCTTTAGACTTTTGATCAGGTGTCTAAAAACCAAGCACAGGTTTTTGATCAGGTGCCCTGCCACCAAGGGATACTTTTGAAGGGAGTAATAACCCTGTACAGGAGGGGGAAGAAGGTTAAGATGTCTTCTCTATTTTACAATAGATTAGAGAAGCACAAGAGTCTCTTCAGAACTTCTGACAGAATACTGTCTTGAAGTTCTGAAGGAATAAAGCTAAGAAGAAGATAATAGAATATAAAATAAAAGGATCTTCTTCAGCAGCTTCCTTCTTCTTCTTCTTCTTCAATATCTCTGAGTGTAATCTTCCTGGAACAGGAGCACTCAGGTTGAAGAAGAGCAGAAGAAATAACTTCTCAGTTGAATGAAGATTGCTGAGAGCAGCTGTGCTGTAAGCTGGTTCTTTCTCTGTATGTTGTACAGGTTGAACTCCTTCACTCTTATTCCTATAGCTGCTGTGTTGTTCTTTCAAGAGAACTCTTTTAAATAGGAGCAGCAGCAACGGCTCTATTATTTGAGATGAGCTTTTGTCTTTATCTGGAATCTTGAATCTGGGCTGCAATTATCACAAAGACAAAACAAGTCTTGCAGATATATATTTCTATATAAAGATAAAGCTACAGCAGCTGTAATATTAAATCTGATAAATAATGTCACATCAGATAACTCTTTAAAGCCAACGGCTATAAAGGACAGCTTGCAAAAGTAAAGTCAGATAATAAGACAAAAGATATGTCAGAAAGGAATTGACTTATGCATAAAGGTATAAGCATCTTTATCTTTTAGATATATGCATAAGATCAATTAAATAATCTATAATAAAGATATGCTAGGAATATAGGAAATAAAACAAAGAATAAAACACATATAATATTACATATGCAGACCAAAAGATAGTCGAACGATCCACGACGATCGTTGACCGACCTACTGAGATCGTCGAGCTATCAGTCAGATAGTCGACCGACTCAAACAAAACAGAAAGCGTCGAGCGATCCTTAGAGATCGTCGAACGGCCCACTGAGATAGTCGAGCTATCAGGAAGATAGTCGACCGACTCGGGCACGACAGAAAACGTCGAACTATCAAGAGATAGTCGACCGGAGCTCGACGATCTAGCAGAACGTCGAGCTGGCAAGAGACAGACGATCGTCGACCGGCTGATCGACGATAGTCGATCGGCGTTCGACGATAGTCGAACCCGAAAAAGACTTAGCCAGAATTTTACTGGAAAAGAGAATACTCAACAACTAGACTTTGACCATAGATAAATCTTGGGTCAAGGACTAAAAGGAAAGACTTAACTCAAATCCAAACTAGGGTACCAACAATCTCCCCCTATTTGGGTTAAGTCTTTCACAAATACTAAAAACAAATAAACTAAACTCAAACAACTTAATAGTGATCCTAACCCAAATCAGAACTAGGGTTCCAACAATCTCCCCCTATTTGGGTGAGGATCCTATTAGCAAAATAATATAAATAAATGCAAAGCATAAAATATATAAAGAAAAACTTTGTTAAGCTGGCTGCTTGCTGGCATTTGCAATCTCCCCCTATGTTGATGCAGTACATGTGATTGAAGAAGGCTGAGATGACTTTGAATTTTGATTGAGTCATCCAGCTAACTCTTGTAAGTAGTACCTGCAGAAAGCTATGGTAGAGATTGCTCTCTCCTTGAAAAAGGGTATGTTAGCAGCAAAAATGATATTTTGTCCAGCAAATTTGATTAAGATTCTGGATCTGAAAAACAAAAATCAGATATCTTCCTTCCTATAGAATTTCTTTTCATTAGACAAGATTCAAACTCAGCTGATTAATGCAACTAGAGTAGAGGACTCAATCTAAATGAAATTAGAAAAGGATCTATAAGAAATAGAGTTATCTGACAGAGAATTTCTTTATACAGAAATCTGAATGAAATATTTGAACATAACATCAATCAGATATAATCAGCTATAAGAGAAGAAGATGCATCCTAATAAATCTGTTCCTAATAATAAAAGGATTTGAAAATATTTAACTATGAGTATAAAACAGATTTATGAAATAGCAAACTGAGATTGAAAGATTTGTAGAGTTTGACCCTGTTCTTGATCATCTCTTCATGTTGGAAATTTTGAGTCTGTAATCCTGCAAGACAGAAAACAGATCAAGTGCAAAGGGAACAAGAAGAGATGCAGTTTTTGCTTTTGTGCATGAACAAATGAATGAAGCAAATCTTGAAGAAAAAAAAAAAAATGAGTTGAAGAAAATCTTTAAAATCAGAAAGGCACTGTCTGATAATTCCCTTCCTATAGAATCACTTTATCACAAATAAAAACTTCAACACAGTGTGATGATCCACTGGATCAAGTCTGTGTTGAGTTTTAGTGTAGGTAATTTTATGAAAAATCTGTAAGGATGTAGAATTATCTTACTATGCCTCTTTGAGATCTAAGATTCATCAAAAAAAAAAGAAAATTTTCAGACCATAAATGTAATGAGGTTTTATTGGTTTATTAAATAAATTTTTCAAAAAATATTTCATGTATGTTTGAAAAATTTGAGAAAACTTTTGAAAAACAAAATCAATGTTGTTGAATTTTCTTAATATTTCTCTTGAAGGTTTTCTTATTGTTTCCTTAAAATGAATGTGGTCTGCATGTGGATTGATGACGAATGGGAGTAGACTTTTAAGGAAATTCATATTTTCTTTAGGTTTAGTTACATCCAAGTTAGAAAGTGATTTAGGATATTTTGAAATGTAGTTAGTATGGGATATCACCTGATTTTTTCTAGGTTCTGATTCAGGCTTTTCCTTGTTGTTTGATGCATTTATGGCCTTTAAGCAGAAGGCTACTTCATCAGCATCATCTTCTTCATCACTTAAATAAGATGAGTCATATTGTGGTTCATCTGTGTTTGATTTTGGTGAAGATTCAGATGCTGATTCTTCTTCACTTGATTCTGCAGCCATCTTGATGAGGGATTGCCATAGCTCCTTGGCTGTGGTGCAGTGCATCAGATCTTCAAAGATGTCATCTGGCATGGATTGTGCCAAGATGTTCATTGCTCTAGCATCAGCATCCTTAAGTAACTTTTGTACATCTTTGTTTGATGCTGTGGGTGCTATAGGACCTGTCATTATAACATTAAAAATGCTTTCATCAAATAACTTCATATAACATTTTATCTTTGACTGCCATAGTGCAAATGTATTGAGGTTGCACATAGGAAGTTTTGCCATGAGTAAAAAAAAATTCTAGAGTGAAGTAAGGTCTGTTGGATCTTTTTGGTTCAGGTGTTAGCCTGTGGTTTTAACCAACCTCCCTCTGATACCAATTGAAAGTAAGACCTAAACCTTGTTCTAGATATTTTTCATACACAGCACAACATAATTAATTAAACAAGGAAACCAGACGACACAAGATATTAAAGTGGTTCCCCAAACACCGGGTACATCCACTCTTCTACCCAAACGGTAGGAATCCACTACAGGTTTTTGCTAAGGTGCCCTGCCACCAATGATCTGATTCAGGTAGATCAAACAGACCCTTTAGACTTTTGATCAGGTGTCTAAAAACCAAGCACAGGTTTTTGATCAGGTGCCCTGCCACCAAGGGATACTTTTGAAGGGAGTAATAACCCTGTACAGGAGGGGAAGAAGGTTAAGATGTCTTCTCTATTTTACAATAGATTAGAGAAGCACAAGAGTCTCTTCAGAACTTCTGACAGAATACTGTCTTGAAGTTCTGAAGGAATAAAGCTAAGAAGAAGATAATAGAATATAAAATAAAAGGATCTTCTTCAGCAGCTTCCTTCTTCTTCTTCTTCTTCAATATCTCTGAGTGTAATCTTCCTGGAACAGGAGCACTCAGGTTGAAGAAGAGCAGAAGAAATAACTTCTCAGTTGAATGAAGATTGCTGAGAGCAGCTGTGCTGTAAGCTGGTTCTTTCTCTGTATGTTGTACAGGTTGAACTCCTTCACTCTTATTCCTATAGCTGCTGTGTTGTTCTTTCAAGAGAACTCTTTTAAATAGGAGCAGCAGCAACGGCTCTATTATTTGAGATGAGCTTTTGTCTTTATCTGGAATCTTGAATCTGGGCTGCAATTATCACAAAGACAAAACAAGTCTTGTAGATATATATTTCTATATAAAGATAAAGCTACAGCAGCTGTAATATTAAATCTGATAAATAATGTCACATCAGATAACTCTTTAAAGCCAACGGCTATAAAGGACAGCTTGCAAAAGTAAAGTCAGATAATAAGACAAAAGATATGTCAGAAAGGAATTGACTTATGCATAAAGGTATAAGCATCTTTATCTTTTAGATATATGCATAAGATCAATTAAATAATCTATAATAAAGATATGCTAGGAATATAGGAAATAAAACAAAGAATAAAACACATATAATATTACATATGCAGACCAAAAGATAGTCGAACGATCCACGACGATCGTCGACCGACCTACTGAGATCGTCGAGCTATCAGTCAGATAGTCGACCGACTCAAACAAAACAGAAAGCGTCGAGCGATCCTTAGAGATCGTCGAACGGCCCACTGAGATAGTCGAGCTATCAGGAAGATAGTCGACCGACTCGGGCACGACAGAAAACGTCGAACTATCAAGAGATAGTCGACCGGAGCTCGACGATCTAGCAGAACGTCGAGCTGGCAAGAGACAGACGATCGTCGACCGGCTGATCGACGATAGTCGATCGGCGTTCGACGATAGTCGAACCCGAAAAAGACTTAGCCAGAATTTTACTGGAAAAGAGAATACTCAACAACTAGACTTTGACCATAGATAAATCTTGGGTCAAGGACTAAAAGGAAAGACTTAACTCAAATCCAAACTAGGGTACCAACACAAGGACAAAATGTACTAGGGGCTAAGTGGATCTACATGGACAAGTTGGATCAAGATGGCATTATTATCAAGAATAAGGCTAGACTGATGGCTAAAGGCTATATGCAAGAAAAGGGCATAGACTTTGACCAGACCATTGCCCTAGTAGCCAGATTGGAAGCCATAAGGATATTCCTTGCATTTGCTGCCTATCAAGGATTCATAGTCTACCAGATGGATGTCAAGTCAGTATTCTTGAATGGGGACCTAAAAGAGGAAGTATATGTGGATCAGCCACTAGATACAGATTTTGCAGGTTGTAAAGAAGATATGAAAAGCACTACTAGAACCTGTCAGTTCTTAGGAAGAAGGCTAGTTTCTTAGAGAAGCAATAAGCAAACTAGTGTGGCTATATCAACTCCTTATTCAGAATATATATCGGCAGACAGCTGCTATGCTCAGCTGTTGTCGATCCCACATCAGCTATAGGATTACAACCTTCTTGTATGTATAACTCCTCTCTACTGTGATTCTATAAGTGTTATTTCTATTGCTAATAATCTTGTCTCATATAGTAAGACTAATCATATAGAAATAAGATATAATTTTATTAGGGAGCATGTGGAGAAGGAAGACATTAGTCTTGAGTTTGTCACCACAGACAAGCAAGTGGCTTATATCTTCACTAAGCAATTAGATGAAGCAAAGTTCAACACCTTCAAATTTATGTTGGGTATGTTGAACTCTGCATAGCTTCAGGCACTCTCTTTTGCATTTTTTTGGTGCTGGTATTGTTCCTCTTACTAGACATACAGACTCCCCAGTAGTATCAATTCACTGATACTTCTACTGAGGGGGAGTAAGTTACTTTGGAAAGAAGAGAAAAGGTCAGCCAAGGAAGGGACATCCACCATCTACCTATTTAAAAGAAGTCAAAAAGGGGGAGAGATGAGAGGAGGTCCTAGCAAGGGGGAGACTTAGCATGTGGGAGAGATGGCAAAGGGGAAAGAAAGACATTTGGCACTCAAGTAAGGACAAACACCTTGGAGCAAAATAGGGTGAGTAAGTGATGCTCACCATACATGCAAGAAATGAGGTATATTTTCTTATAGCTTATTAGAATTTCAATATTTATTTTGCTGTGTAGGTTGTGTGTATAATTGACCAAGGAAAGAAAACATTTTTGATAAAGTTTAATAAGGGTTTTGACTTCTTCAAATAGTGGGAGATTGTTGGGTCAATTGTTCCCAATGTCCCTTATTTGTGAGAAGTCAAACCGTTCAATGTCATACACATCCACTATATTTGATGTGCATTTGAGGGCTTGAGTGCAGGGATTCCATATCACATTGATTGGACATGTGGATACAATAAGTGGTTGCTGGACATCGCAAAAATCGACTAAGTCCATAGGCGTTGAGTGGAGCAAGCTCACTCAATGCCAGAGGTATGGATTCAATATTGTCTAGTACAAATTTTCTTAAGTCCACAGGCATTGAGTGAGGACAGCTCACTCAATGCCATATAACATATAGCATTGAGTCTATCCCAGATTAACTGAAAGATGGCTGAGAAATGTGGCTAAGTACACAGTAGTTGAGTGTGGTCTACTCACTCAAAGCATTACATCTTTTAGCATTGAGTATTGCTGTGCCAGTCAACTCCACAAAAGAGTTGGGGAAAATTTTGACTAAGTCCACAGACATTGAGTGTAGCTTACTCACTCAACGCTCGATAACAAAAAAATTCTGTTAAGTAGTTTTGCGTTGAGTGGAGCTTACTCTCTCAACACCAAGGTGCAGAAATATTTGCCAAGGAAAATAGTGTTGAGTGAGGCAAGCTCACTCAATGCTCTCGACGCTCTCAATGCCTTGAAGAGGAAATTTGGCTAAGTCCAAATGAGTGGACTGCTTGGCTTTCATCGAGCTCAGGTCGAACTGAGCTCAGCGTTTGTCGAACTGAGCCTGGAGTTCGTTGAATTGAGTTTGGCCTTTCGTCGTACTAAGTCTACAGTTCGACGAATTGAACTTGTTCTTTCATCTAGCTTTGCTTGTCATTATTTGAATGGAGCTCAGCATTCGTCGAGCTCAATACTTAGATAGACAGAATTTTGTCTAAGTGTTGTGGCGTTGAGTGATACTTATTCACTCAATGCCTTTAGTTCTGATAATTGAATTTTGTCCAAGTCGAAAGATGTTGAGTCATGTTGACGTCAGCAAAGTCAAATAGTCAACCAAAATTCAAATGTTGTGGAAATGATGCCAGAGACGTTTGCTTCCAACTGTTATCATCCTCTACACTTTTTAAGAAATATTTTAATCATAAAGTGTTGGGGCCCGCACACAGCAAGGAGCCGTTGAATCAAGATTAAATGGAAAGCATGCAATTAATGGATGAATCTCAGCTATCAATCCTGGTGGTGGGACCTACTGCTAAATTGGCTTTTAGAGAATAAAAAGAAGCAAATCAGCCAGAGCAATCAATCGAATCATTTCCTTGTCTAGGTTTTCTAAAAACGAAAAGTGTGGTAAAACTTCATCTTCTTCCTCACCATTTTCATCGAGCCTAAAGAAGTTTTTCTACAGAGTGAACCTTGTTGGGAAAGAGATAGCTAAAGCAATTACCATCTACAACAGCAGGTTCCAAAGCGATTCTGAGGAAGTAGATCAACAAGTTTTGTAGAGAAAATAAAGTTGTTTGAAGAAAGATTCTACTTCCTACGTCATTGTCTTAAACAACAATAGCTAGGAATGATATATGCTCAGTCCAGGAAGAAGAAGACACAGAGTTCTTTCTCTAGTGTCGAATCATACAACCTTTCTTATTCTTTTGTCTAGATTCCTTATGAGTCCGGAGTTGTATGCCTGTATTATAAAGGCTAAGGTCCATGTGACCTGTGTTTGGCTTAGTGTCGTGTGAAAGGTCTTTATGACCTGGGTTTTGCTTAGTGCCTAGGTGTTAGGTGTGTGTGACCTATGTGGTCTTGCGAGATCTGTGTTGTAAGCTATTACATAGCTGAGTTATGGAGGAAGAGCCAAGATTGGGGAACCACTTAATTTTGTTGTGTCGTCCGTGAATGTTCATGAAAGCTGATAACTAACCTAATCACAGGCACTGAAATTTGATCACAAGTTAGAAAAGTTTAATAGAGACAAAAACCTATTCACCCCCCTCTAGGTGTTTAGCTAGCCTTAAAAACAAGACTTTCAACTATGAATTTCCTAATCCATACAGCCTCCTTCGCTGCATTTCCAGTAGCGATATACTCAGCCTCAGTTGTAGAATCGGCAACTGTATCCTGCTTGGAAATCTTCCAGCTAACAGTACCTCCATTAAGGCAAAACAAAAAACCTGACTGAGACTTTGAATAATCCCTATCAGTTTGGAAGATAGCATCCGTGTAACCACTTACAAAGAGCTCTTCCTCTCTGCCGAATACCAAGAATGTATCCTTAGTCCATCTCAAGTACTTGAGGATATTCTTGACGGCTATCTTGTGAACTTCACCTGGATCAGACTGATACCTTCTAGTCATTCTTAATGCATAAGAGACATCAGGTCTAGTACATATCATTGTATACATGATTGACCCAATTGCCGAATCATATGGAATCAACTTCATGCGGTCCTTATCTTCACAAGACATATGACAATAGTCCTTAGAGAGACTCATACCATGAGACATGGGAAAGAATCCATTCTTGGACTCAAGCATGCTGAACCATTTGAACACCTTCTCAATGTACGTACTTTGTGTCAGACCCAGCAACTTCTTCGATCTATCTCTATAGATCTTAATACCAAGTATATAAGTCGCTTCCCCTAAGTCCTTCATCGAAAAGCAGTCCCCTAGGTTGTTGATAAGTTGTAAATATACGTATTTTATAGTACATTATTTAAGTCATTTTAGTTTATTTTTGTTAATTTTTTTTTATTCCATAAATTGCTTCTTTTTGTAAATATTTCTCTAACATAAGTTTATTCTATTTTCTGAAATTTTTAAGGAAAGGACAAAAAACCAAAGTACACGCCCGTATTGTGATGCAACACGCCCGGGTCAATCCCGTATCGATACTCGATGCTTCCAGCTCGACGTTCAACAGTCGACATTCGTCGAACTACCCAACAAGCCCATGTCCCAAGCCCGACACACCCATGTCATGCCACCAGTTCAAGATCAGTTGCTGCTGATATCAAAGTGCAAGGTGTCCTGTCATGCCCCCCACACGCCCCACAACATGCCCGTGGCCCATTCCCAACACGCACGTGTCACCCCCTCTTTTTTTGTCTATAAATAAAAGTTTTCTATAAGAACCAATGTTCTCTTTTTTGGACCATTTTTCTTAGGGTAGGTGTTGCATTGGTGGATTCCATGCTTTGTAAGGAGACTTTCTCCCCCTCTCTTTAAGTGTTTTTTAGCTTTTGTAACCTTGTTTTTGAATTAATAAAATGTTTAGATTTTTGTCTTCCTACCTTGTTATGAAAATCCATTTGAATGCCCAACTTTGAGTAATCTTTTATATCTTATTTTAATTTGTGTGTGTGAGTGTATGAGTTAAACTTTTATGTTTTCCTTTATGTTTTCATACTTTTGTTTTACTTAGTTTTAGTTTTAGTTTTTCTTCTTATAGTTAGTTGATATGATAGCTTTAGTGTTTTGATTAAGTGTTTTTTTTCATTCTTATAGATTTATAAAAATGTTTTTAAAGTGGTTTTTATTTTCTTTTAACTTAGTTTATTTTTAGGTTGTAAAACTTTTTGTTCCTTTTAGTTTTATTTAAACTTTTTAAGCATTTTTATGAAATTATTAGAATGAAAATGTTATCGTTTTAATTTTTTGAGCACTTTGTTTTTGCTTTTTGTTTTCCCACTTTTTGCTCGTTTAATTTTTATTTTCTCTTTTTATGCATTTCTACCACGTTCTAGCGGTAGAAATGCAGTTGTTTTAATTTTTCAGTCACTTTGTTTTTCTTATTTTCATTTGTAAGGGTGATTGTATGAGTTAGCTTTTTATTGTTTTTATTCTTCAAGTAGTGTGTGTGTGTGTGTGTGTGTGTGTGTGTGTGTGTTTAGTTTTGTAGAGTGTGTGCATGTGTTTAATTTCCGTAGAGTGTGTGTGTATATGAGATAGCTTTTTCAACATTAATTTCCGGCAAACTCGTTTGAGTAGGTCTCACAACTTTACAGCTTTCATTTCCCGCATACTCGTTTGAGTATGACTCGCACTTTTACTGCTTTCATTTTCAGCTTTCTTTATTGCTTTAATTTCCCGCCTACTCGTTTAAGTAGGACATGCATTTCAATTATGCATTTTCTTTTTTCAATAGCCGTCCCCATTCCGATGAGTGTCTAATCGCTCTTAGCCCTCAGTATCGAAGAGCATTGGGATAGATAAAATTGCTTTAAATAAATAAAGGTCACATTTTTCGCTTTAATTAAAGCACTTAAGGCTAGCCCCGGGTATACAACGCGTAGGACCACATATCGATGTGTGGGCTTTATTCTTGTTGTCCATACGCTAGCTTGCCGAGAGACCGCGATCACCCTTGGGTAAAGAGAATTGCGTGCATAACCTCGAGATAGGAGTAGCGTAATTCTCTCGGATGGGTTTCCTACCCAATAGCGAGGTTCTTAGCGTAATGAGGGCATTAAGAGGAATCCTTCGTCAGACTAGCGTTCTGTCGAATAGTCTTAATATTCAGGTGAGGAATATCCCTAGAGATAGGTGAGCTCATTCTTTTGGAGCCTCCACGGCCAAGTTGCCCTTTAATTAATTTGAAATTTAGGATCTCTAGTTATTAAAAGTCGTTTTCGTTCAAATTCCTTCTGTACAGTTACTTTATTTCTTCATCGGCAATTTCTGCATTTTTATATTTATACTCCTTAATTAAACAACACCGACCCAAATATCATCGGTAAAATAATAGTCCCTCCAGCGAAAGAGTAGAAATATTCAACCCAACCCCGAGAACAATAATGACCCTGATATTCCCCACTAGAATATCCTTTACTACACGCAATAGGTGCAATTTCCACCTTTTGTTAAAATGAAAAATTCATCGCAAGCTCCGTCCACTTATATCTAAATAAATAAAAACCATTCTCTTCTTCTCTATCTGTAAAGCTAAATTAAAACACAAGTCGCTCGCGGCGCGAATCAAGTTTTTTGCGCCGTTGCCGCGAAGTTTTCGAGTTGTTATTTTGAATCTCTGGAAAACTATTACTTTTACCTATTTATATTTATATTTATAAAAAAACTAAAAAAATGGCAAACAACAAAAAATGAATGATAATAATAATAATAATAATGAAAAAAACTTAAAAAAAACTAAATCTAAAAATCTTTAAAATTATTTATACAAATTTTATTATTATTATTATTAATATTTCATATATATATTTATTTATCTTAAAAATATGTTTATTTTATGCTTATTATTTCATATATATTTACCTATATAAAAAAATGAAATGACATCGTTTCCAAAAACTATAAAACTAAAATTTGAAAACACTAAAAACCAAAAAAAATCTACAAACAAAAAAATCTAAAAACTACAAAAAAAACTAAAAAAAACTAAAAACAAAAAATATATATATATAAAAAAAACTAAAAACCAAAAAAAAAATAAAAAAAACAATATTTATTTTATCGCTTCTGCATACCTCACCTTATTTTAGGCGCTAGGGGAACGCATTTCTATTGTACTTATATAGCTAAGACGTTAGCTACTTCTGAGTCACCCACACTTGCAACCCCTACCACTTGAAACCATAGCGAAGTCGAGTTAGTAAATCTATAAATCAGTCGCATAGTACAAGTAAAAACCTCGCGCCACCAAATAAATTCCATATAACGGAATTAATTTTTTTTTCTTTCCTTTTTTTGTAAATAATGTAGGGTTTCCAAACGGGCCTCCCCGACCTCGTCTTAGGGAAGTTTCTACACTCCATCTTTGTTTTTGTAATTACTATATTTAATCTATTTTTGTTTCTCATGCTTATCTTGCAACATTGCAGACAATATTGGAATTAAGTTTGGGGGTGTTTTCGTTCCTCGCATTTTTTTTTTCACATTTAAATTTTCTGCACCCAATAAAAAATAACAAAAAAATTGCAAAAATTTAAAACTTCAAAAACATTTTGCATGTTTTTATAAAAAAAACTTTAAAAAAAATTCATAAAACACAAAAAAATAACAATTTTATTAAAAAACAAAATTCATAAAATATTTTGTTTTATATTGTAAATCTTTTTGTAAAAATAATCTTTCTCTTTCCCCCCTCTCTTCTTTGTAAATAACGCTTCTTTCTCGCCCATTTCTTGTAAATAACATAAAAAGTAATAATAATAAATTTTAAATCCAAACCCCCCCCCCCCCAAAAAGAGAATAACTCTAAAAATCCAAAAAAGATAATAATCAAAAACACAAAAAAAGATAAAAACCCTAAAATCCCAAAAAATTTGTTTATTATGAAACAAAAAAATCGAATATCTCATTCTTAACTCTTTTTCGCTCTCCAAAAATTTTGTTGCGAGTTTATTTATAAGCGAATTTTATTAATCCTTTATTTACTATTCATTTATTAATAGGAAATCGATAAATTTAGTATCACTGGTTAAGTTTTAAAAAATTTCTTATGCTTTATATTTTTTATTTAGATAAGGGACTTATTTTTCAGCAATACTTCTTTTCATCTAAATAATTGCACGCGTATTTTGTTAAAACATAACAACCTTAGACTTCAAAAATGATTACCCCATGATTTTTTTTGAAATATAGGAACGTTCAATTTATAAAGGTTTCTCTCAAATTGTTTTTATTAAAATTTAGTTTTCTTCTTGAAAAAATAAACCCATCTCCAATTTTTTTTCATGTCTTAATCGGCATGATTTATCCCCTCTTATCCTTAAAAAAACCTCTGTCAATGGAAATAAGATTACATTCCATAAACATAGGCATCCAATATTTTAAAAAGATTATATGTTATGGAGTAAGATGATAAAATTCATTAGTCCTATACATATACATTGGGTTATATGAAGTTCATTCAAAAAAAATTATTATGTTAGGAAAATATGATTTCATTTTCCTTAACATTCATTCAAAAAAAATCATTAGAGGTTTGAAAATATATATCTCGCCTCTATACCAAAGCCCTCTTCATAAACCAAAAAAACCCTTAGCCAATTTCGACGATTCTAGACTTAATTTAAAAACTTTTTGAGAACATAATTTTTAAATTGCATTATTTCCTTTAATTCTTACAAGCTAAAGTTCGTATAATTCCATTCTATTTTTGTTAACCAAACAAATACAAATTTTGCTTTCTATTTGATATATCAAAAAGTTTTTAGCTGAAACTCTTCTTATATTTAAATTTTTATCATAATTCAGGACTTAAATCTTATACCCTGGATAGTTATTTTGATCTTTCTTTCAATTAATTCAAGCGGTAGCTAAACTTAGGATTTCTTTAATTCATTATAATTATATCTCAAATTTTTGCTCTGGAATATCAAAAGCTTAAGTATGGGGGTATTTGATAAGTTGTAAATATACGTAATTTATAGTACTTTATTTAAGTCATTTTAGTTTATTTTTGTTATTTTTATTTATTTTTGTTCAATAAATTGTTTCTTTTTGTAAATATTTCTCTTACATAAGTTTATTTGATTTTCTGAAATTTTTCAGGAAAAGCAAAAAAACCAAAGTACATGCCCATGTCCCGATTCGACACGCCCGTGTAAATCCCTTCTCGACACTTCTAGCTCGACATTCGACAGTTGACGTTCGTCAAACTGCCCAACACGCCCGTGTCCCAAGCCCGACACGCCCGTATCACGCCACTAGTTCAAGATTAGTTGCTACCGACATCAAATTACAAGGTGTCCTGTCACGCCCCCGACATGCCCAACGACACACTCGTGTCCCATGCCCGACATGCCTGTGTCACCCCCTCTTTTTTTGTCTATAAATAAAAGTTTTCTATAAGCACCAATGTTCTCTTTTTTGGACCATTTTGCTTAGGGTAGGTGTTGCCTTGGTGGATTCCATGCATTGTAAGGAGACTTTCTCCCCCTCTTTTAAAGTGTTTGTTTTAGCTTTTATAACCTTGTTTTTGAATTAATAAAATGTTTAGATTTCTGCCTTCCTACCTTGTTTTGTAAATCCATTTGAGTGCCCCACTTTGAGTAATCTTTTATCTCTTATTTTCATTTGTGTGTGTGAGTGTATGAGTTTAACATTCATGTTTTCTTTTATGTTTTCATACTTTTATTTTACTTAGTTTTAGTTTTAGTTTTTCTTCTTATAGTTAGGTTCTGTGATAGCTTTAGTGTTTTGCTTAAGTGTTTTATTTCATTCTTATAGATTTATTAAAACGTTTAAAAAGTGGTTTTTATTTTCTTTTTACTTAGTTTATTTTTAGGTTGTAAAAAGTTTTGTTCCTTTTAGTTTTATTTCAACTTTTTATGCATTTTTATGAAATTATAAGAATGAATATATTATCGTTTTAATTTTTCGAGCACTTTGTTTTTGCTTTTATTTTTCCAACTTTTTGGTCATTTAATTTTTATTTTCTCTTTTTATACATTTCTACCACGTTATAGAAGTAGAAATGTAGTTGTTTTAAATTTTCAATCACTTTGTTTTTCTTATTTTCATTTGTGTGGATGAGTATATAAGTTAGCTTTTTATTGTTTTCATTCTTCAAGTAGAGTGCGAGTGTGTGTTTTATTTATTTAGAGTGTGTCCGTGTGTTTTATTTCTGTAGAGTGTGTGTGTATATGAGAAAGCTTTTTCAGCTTTAATTTCCCTCCTACTCGTTTGAGTAGGACTCACAATTTTACAGCTTTCATTTCCTGCCTACTCGTTTGAGTAGGGCTCGCACTTTTACAGATTTCATTTTCAGCTTTCTTTACTGTTTTAATTTCCCGCCTACTCGTTTGAGTAGGACTTGCATTTCAATTATGCATTTTCTTTTTTAAATCGCCTTCCCCATTCCGATTAGTGGCTAATCGCTCTTAGCCCTCAGTATGGAAGAGCATTGGGACAGATAAAATTGCTTTAAATAATTAAATGTCTCATTTTTGGCTTTAATTAATGCACTTAAGGTTTGCCCCGGGTATACGACCCATAGGACCACATATCGATGTGTGCGCTCTATTTCTGTTGTCGATACTCTAGCTTACCAAGAGGACGTGCGTATGGACCGATCGCCCTTGGGTAAAGAGAATTGCGTGCATAATCTCGAGAGAGGAGAAGCATAATTCTTCTGTATTGGGTTCACCACCCAATAACGGGGTTCTTAGGGTAATGCGAGCATTAAGAGGAATCCTTCGTCGGACTAGCCTTCATTCGAATAGTCTTAGTGTTCAGGTAAGTGATATACCTATATATAGGTGAGCTCATTCTTTTGGAGCCTCCGTAGCTAAGTCGCCATTTAATTAATTTGAAATTTAGGATCTCTAGTTATTAAAAGTCGTTCTCGTTCAAATTCCTTTTGTACCGTTGCGCTATTTCTTCATCAGCATTTTCTGCTTTTATTTTCTTCATTTTTATATTTATCCACCTGAATTAAACAACACCGACCAAAATATCATCGGTAAAATAAAAGTACCTCTAGGGAAAGAGTATAAAAAATCAACCCGGCACCGAGAACAATACGACCCCGATATTCCCCACCGGAATATCCTGTACTACACGCGATAGGTGCACTTGCCTACATTTATGTTTTCAGTTGTTCTTAAAAACTTGTAGGGTCTGTTTGTCATTCCCGATCAATATTATGTCATCTGCATACAAAATCGTGAAGACAAATATGCTCTTCTAATCCATTTGTAAAAACACGGTTCATCCTCGTTCTTGATAAAACCAAACTCTTTGATCTTTTCATCAAAATGAAGATTCCATCTTCGAGAAGCCTGTTTCAATCCATAAATGGATCTTTGTTGCTTGCATATTTTATTGGCTTTAACTAGAGATACAAAACCCTCGGGTTGTGTCATATACACTTGCTCAAGAAGTTTCCCATTAAGGAAAGTCGTCTTGATATTTATCTGCCAGATCTCATAGTCATAATACGCAGCAATAGCAAGCAGAATTCTGTTGGACTTAACCATGGCAACAAGGGAAAAGGTCTCATCATAGTCAATAACATGAATTTTCTTGAAACCCTTAACAACCAGTCACCCTTTGAATGTCTGTACATTCCCATCCATGTCGGCCTTCTTATTGAAGACCCACTTGCACCCTATCGGTCTTACCCCATCAGGTGGTTCCACCAAAGTCCATACTTTGTTTTCATACATAGAGTCCATCTCATATTCCATGGCTTCAAGCCACTTCTCGGAGTTCGGTCTACACATAGCTTCATGGTAGGTTGCATGCTCAATACTATGATCCATAAGCAACACATTACCAGATATACGTGGAACTTGTGTTTCCTGAGCAGTTTCTCCAACTACAACAACTTGTAGTCCTGACTTAGGTTCCAATACCGGTTCTTTTACTGTTTGTGCTTCTTGAACTTCTTCAAGTTCTACCATGGTTGTCTTTCTACTTAAGAACACTTTCTTAAGAAAGACTCTAGTACTTAAGACAAACACTTTGCCCTCGGACGGTAGGTAGAAGTAGTAACCTTTTGTTTCCCTAAGATACCCCAAAAGATAAAACTTATCTGATTTTGGTTCCAGCTTATCAGGCATTAGACGTCTCAGGTATGCCTCACATCACCAAACCATTATGAACGGCATACTGGGATGCTTCCCAGTCTATATCTCATATGGTGTCTTAAGAACCGCTATCATTGGAGCACGATTTAGTGTTAAAGAAGCAGTTTCGATAGTAAAGCCCCAAAAGGAAACAGGCAGATCTTAATGACTCATCATCGACTGCAATATGCCAAACAATAAACGATTCCTTCGCTAAGAAACACCATTATGATGTGGTGTTCTAGGTGGAGTGAGCTGTAATATAATACCACATTCTTTCAGATGATCACAGAACTAATGACTTAGGTATTCGACACCTCGATCAGATCAAAGTGCTTTAACCTTCTTACCCAGCTGGTTCTCTACTTTTTTTAAACGCTTTGAACTTTTCAAAGGTTTCGGATTTGCACTTCATAAGATACACGTATCCGTATCTACTGAAATCATCAGTAAATGTAACAAAGTAGAAAAACCCACCTCTAGCCATAGAACTCATGGGTCCACATACATCACTATATATGATTCCCAAGAGATCATCACCCCTCTCATTGAAGCAAGTGAAAGGGACTTTAGTCATCTTTCCTAACAAACAAGATTCACATCTCTCAAATGATTCATAATCAAATGAGTCCAATTGTCCATCTCTATGGAGCTTGGATATTCATTTCTCATTTATATTACCGAAATGACAATGCCAAAGATACATAGTGTTCGAGTCATTTGTTCTCAGTCTTTTAGTATTTTCAATATTATAGATCTGATGGTCTAAGTTCAAAACATACAGACCATTAAACATTTGGGCTACACCATAACAACCATCATTCTTAAATATTGAACAACAATTATTCTTAAAAATAAAAGAAAAACCCATCATGTCCAAATATGAAATGGATATAATGTTTCTTGTTATGGAAGGAACAAAATAACAATTATCTAGTTCTAGTACAAGCACACTAGGAAAAGCAAGACGATAAACTCCCATTGCAATAGCAGCAACCCTTGCTCCATATCCTACATGGAGGTCCACCTCTCCTTTACTCAGCAATCTTCTCCTTCCCAGTTCCTGCACATTTATACAAATGTGAGAACCACATCCGGTATCCAATACCCAGGATGAAAGAGAAGAAAGGTTTATCTCTATAATATAAATACATGAAGTAGAAGTCATACCTCCCCTCATCTTGTGCGGACCCTCCACATAAGGACAATTCCTCCTCTAGTGACAAGCTTTGCCACAATATTGGAACTTTCCCTCTTTCATCAAGCCTTTCTTTTTATGTGCTGAAGACTTGGGCTCCAATTCAGACTTAGGTCCAACCTTTGTCTTCTTGAATCCCTTGGCCTTGCCCTTGCCTTTATGCACCATCAATATGGGGATAGCAGGCTTGGACTTATTCATGTTGATCTCGGCAGTTCTTAACATGCCTAGGAGCTCCGGTAGTGTCTTGTCTATTTCATTCTGCTATAGTTTAAGACAAACTGCTCATAACTGTCCGGCAATGATTGCAGGATTAGGTCTATGACCAACTCTTGGCCCAGAGGGAACCCTGGTCTTTCAAGGTTCTCGATATACCCAATCATCTTAATTACGTGAGTCCCTACTAGGTCCCGAGCTCCCATCTAAAACTGGAACAATACCTTTGTGATGTCGAATCTCTCTTTACGAGCTTGCCCTTAAAACATTTTCATGAGATGCTCGTCAATGTCCTTGCAACCCATATTCTCATGTTGCTTCTGAAGCTCAGAGTTCATGGCCACTAATATGAGACATTCGACATCTACGGATTCATCGAGATACATCTTATAAACATCTTTATTAGTACGGGGTGCATTCCTGGAAAGCTCATCAGGGGATTCCTCTTCCAAAACATGGAGCTTGCGCTCTTGCCTGAGAACAATTCTCAGTTTCCTGTACCAGTCCAAATAATTTGTACCACTCAGCTTCTCTTTCTCAAGGATCACTCTGAGGGATAGGGTGGAGTGTGAACTCCTTTACATGGAAATTCTACAAGGATACAAGTAATGCAAATTAGTACCACATTTCAAAATGCAATTTATCTTTCAGTTAGGACTTTAATCAAAAGCTCCAACTATTTTTATAAAACTGATAACTCTCGATATATATTCGAAGATTTTGTCGAGTAACTCTCTTAGTGGACAAGATCCATACTTCACTAACACAATGAGTCAGCTTTATCTTTTCTCTCACAATAGCTATTGAGTTAGGCAACACTTGCAAATTGCATTACTATGCAATTCTTGTATGGCTGGTGAATAACTCTTTATTCGCATCCATCATATGGTGCATGCCAACCCCATGCCTCTTAAAACACAACTTTGAGGTGACCCAGTGAAGCTTTACCCGATGTTGGCAGTGGGATATCACAATTATCCGCTCGCACCCTTACTAAGATAGATTAATGCACCTTGTTTGGCAAGCCCACATTTCATCGTTCGAAGAAGGATGAGTATCATCCATCAGAAGGAATCCGAATACTTAATATTCCTTAAGCGATTTTTAATTCTTGATTAACTCAGTAATCATGGTTAACATTTAACCAGCGTGCACATCAAGCAAGATAAAATTCAGCAATAATAATCCAAATGCAACCCAGATGTACAAAAGAAGATCATCAACACTTGATGAGCCGGGCTAAATTTGAACATCTAAGACACTTCTTAATCTTGAGATTTACATGCATAGGACATGAGCAACACCAACTCCACTTACATAGTAGACAAGCTTGTCACTTCTTGTGAGATTCAAAATCTAACACATGCTTAGTTTCTCAAACCAACAAAGTGACGGTTACTATTAAGGAGTAAACTCAAGGAAATCACAAGAATTCTTGGAATGATCCAAGGCGAGGTTTGGGCATTTAGAACACTTCTAAATCTCCAAATATACAATCCATGGTTTAAGCAACTTCTGAAACAATGAATATTGGCCGCAACCTCCCTCTGATACCACTATTGGGTTTTTTGGGATGGCACAACACTTGTGCACACAGCGACAATGAGAGCAAGAAAAAACCCAAACGAGTTCGGATCTAACAACATTCGGATCAAGAAGTAAACCATGATGTAATACAAATTACCTATGAGGGATTGTGTCTCAACTCAACCTAGATGCTCCAAAAGGATACTGCCGGCCACACAGTGGCTGGAGTCTTGAGCACAGAAAGTATATACGCGCCTCTACAGTAATCCACAAAATCTGGAGAACCCACCGCAACATGTCGCACAAGCTCTAGGTCGGGAGAGTACACTCAGCGTCTCTACAGACTGCTAGGTCTGTTCAAGGAGAGGCGGCGGCAACACTCGCCAGGATCGACATCACAATCGACATCGGGATTGACAAAATGCTTTCGTCGAGTTTCTCAGGTTATCTTCTTATCGCACAGTATCAGCTCATGTACTTAGACAGAAAGAAAAGGAACCGTCAATAATAAATACAAAAGCTTCCTATTTATACTCTAGGAGATAAATAGAACAGCTCCCGTCGTTATCTGCAGACCCAAAGCTTTTATTCAAGAATTCAGTAAGTCAATATTGGACTCAGTATGGGCATTCATCGAACTAAGCTCGACGAACTAAGCTCGATGAACTCTGCGCTAAAGGCTAGAACGTCGAACATAATTCATTGTACTCATCTCGTTGAACTCTGCGCCAAATGCTAGAATGTCAAACTCAGCTCGACGAACTCTGCGACAAAGGATAGAATATCGAACATCATTCATCGAACTCAGCTCGACAAACTCTGCGCCAAAGGCCTGAACGTTAAACGTCATTTCTGGAACTCAGCTCGACGAACTCTGCGGTAAAGTCCAGCATTCAACAAATGTCATTCGTCAAAGTCAGCTCGATGAACTATGCGCCAAAGGATAGAATATCGAACGTCATTCGTCGATCGACTTATGAAATCTGCGCCCTGGCGTTGAGTGAGCTTAACTCTGTCAACGCTTTCTGTGCTAAAGCATTGAGTGAGCTTAACTCTATCAAGGCTTTCAACGCCAAAGCATTGAGTGAGCTTAACACTATCATCGCACCTGCGATATGGCATTGAGTGAGCTTAACACACTCAACGCAAAATGCCTTTGAATTTTTTAAGCCCCTTCAACTCATCATATTAGCTAAACTATAAAGATCAAATCTCCCAATTTCTCCACAATCTTATGTGGGACCTTGATAGGCTTATACTGAGTTTGCAGTGAGGTTACATGGTTGATCACTTTCAGATCACAATTGTAATACCAACAGAATTTTCCCTGAGTACACGGAATTTTTTATCACTAAGGCACTCATTTGTGATATTTTGAATGGTGGTAGATTGAGCCTTCTTGTGATATATTTGTTGTGTTAATGATATGAATGAAGGGAAGGAATACCGCTGCCCTGGAAATGGGGTAGGGTCATTATAAATTGGTCAGCCGAAAGCTGACCTTTGCCTTATTGCCACCATTTGCTGTAATGTCCCTGTGCAGGTGCTGGATAGCCGAGTGGGAAATAGGGGGATGTAGCCCTGAAGCTAAGCCGGCCCTCGAAGGCTAAACAAAGTTTTATTGCTTTCATATGTGGCCGGTCTGCATGCCGATGTCTGTAAACCACACTTCTAAAGAATAATTGTAAGTCCTTAATGATGTAACAGTTTGGCCACTATTGACTGTCGCCGAGCGATAATGACTATAGATGGTGATAGTATCTTTTGTGTATTTTGTAAGAACATTCTAGTGTGTATATAGAGGACTCTGCTATACTACTTGAGTTCAAAAAGTTAACCCTTAAATCTTCCGCAAGAATGTTCTTAGTTAATATTCGTTTAGTATTTGATATTAATACGTAACTCCAGCGACTATCTGTGGAATATAACATGGGGCCCCGACCGGACCCTCTGTTATATTTCGTGTGACGGATGGAGGTGTTAGACTTTTGGTATCAGCTTGTCTTGATCTTCCTTCTGTGAATTTGTGGTCGAATTCTTTTGAGCGGTGGTGAGCACATGTATATGCTTACAATTATAACAAAAATGAACTCAAGAATGTCCACTTAGGAATGAAAATACACATGTTTAAGCAACCTACACATTCCTAATACTCTTTGTTTGTTTTTTTCGTAGTCGAAAAATTGTGTATTTTACACTTATAGGTGACTAGAAGTTGTGCGGGGCAGTTTGAACCCCAATGTTGTGTTGAGAGTATGGCACCTGCTGATTTGCCCGTACCTCCTCCTACTGCGGAAAAATATGCTTAGTCGTTGAGTCAGTGTTTGTAATGATGAATGCACAACCGACTGAGCAGGTGCGACTTACAATGGCGCCAGTATAGGTTGGTGTAGCCGAGCCTATGGCTACTAGGCAAGCGCCTACTGAGGCTATGGTCGATAAGCGAACAACTGAATGGAAGCTAAAACACTTCATGAGCTTTAGTCCTCCTACGTTTACGTGTGTAGGATCCCCAATGCAGGCAGATGACTAGCTTTATCGAGTCAAGAGGATATTGATAGCAACAGAGACATAGTAGGGATAGAAGGTCACCTTGGCAACTTTTCTGTTGGAAGGAGAGGCTCATATTTGGTGTGATGAGTTGAAGTTACAGCACTTTGTGGGCAGAAGACTATCAGAGGTCTCGATGGAGGAGTTTTCGAGACTGTTCTTTGCAAAGCATAAGCCATCATCGCAGCGATTTGTCATGGAAAATGAGTTCCAACAATTAACTCAAGGCGAGGGTAGTGTGGATGTCTACATGCATAAGTTTACCAGGTTTGGACGATATGCGGGTTCTACTTTTGCTGACGAAGAGCATAAGAACAATAGGTTCTACGAGGGACTATGGGAAGAGCTGAGGTTACTGCTCTCAGGTCCAATGAACCAAGAGTTTTAAGTGATGGGTAATACAACTAGTTTGTTTGAGAAGGACATGAGGAGGGTACATGACAAGAAGGACTTGGCTATGATAAAGCTTGATTTCAATGTGTTGACTTCTTCAAAACCGAGCTATAAGAATTGGAATAAAAGTCCTAGTATTCTGGACAGGCTCCTTCTACTAGTACTTCTAGAGAAACATCAGGGAGAGGCTCGCTCACATGGTATACTTGTGGCAAGCCAGAACATTTTGCCCGTGAGTGTGGGTGATGCCCACCAAAGAAGGAGAAAAAGGCAGGAGCAATATATGCTGAGAAGGGAAAGACGGTGGAGTCTACTGCATCCAAATATGCTCCATCTCAACCAAGGGTGTACAATCTTGGATAATAGGAGGCCATCAAACAGGCAAATGTCATCACAGGTACAAGTAGTATATAGTTTTTATACTTAATATAATTTATACGTTGTGAATTGCTTATGTATACCATCATAAATATAAGCTTTGTCCTTATTTGGGACTATCCGTCAAGAGCACTATTCGAGATAGGTGCATCTCTTTGGTTTCTATCCGAGGACTTCATATTGCGGATCGAAGTGCCTACTCTTGGGTCGATAGATAGACTAAAGGTGGAGTTACCTAACGGATGCTTGATGCGTACAGATAGGTCTTGCTGTGTTGAGGTGCGTATAGGAAGTAAGGATTTTGGATTAGAAGCGTCTGTACTACCGATATCTGAGTTCGATGTAATCTTTTGTATGAACTGGCACTCAGAGCTGCGTGCCTGTATAAATTGTAACTCAAAAGAAGTCACACTATGATAGAACACCGAGCCAGAGACTAAATTTGCTGGTATGCGAGGATCGAGCAAGATATTGATGTCTGCACTCCAGGTAGTCAAGGTTGTTCGGAAGGGCGCATAGTTGTTCTTTACATTGTTAGAGGATATTGAGTCGAATTGAAGTACAGTTTGAGTGATGTTCCTATCGTATTGGAGTATGCATATGTATTTCCTAAGGATCTCCCTAGGCTTCCACCCCAAAGGGCGATTGACTTTGCTATAGATTTAGTGACAGGTGAAAAACCTGTGGCTCGCTCGCCGTACCATTTTGCGCCAAAGGAGATGGCAGAACTAAAGGTTCAATTGAAAGAATTGCTAGATCAAGGCAATCTACGTCGAATTATGTCATCTTGGAGTGCACCGGTCCTCTTTGTGAAGATGAAGGATGGAAGATTGCGTCTATGCATTGACTATCAGGAGCTGAATAAGCTGACGGAAAAGAACAAGTATCTGATACCACAGATTGACAACTTGTTCGATCAGCCAGGGGTCAACTGTCTACTCGAAGCTAGATTTGAAGTCTGGCTACTATCAGTTAATGATTCGTGAACGTGACATTCCCAATACGACGTTCAATACACACTACGGTCATTTTGAGTTCACTGTAATGCCATTTGGGCTAAAAAATGCGCCATCGGTATTCATGGAATTGATGCATCGAACGTTAAGAGAGTACCTGGACCTATTTGTGATCTTCTTCATTGAAGACATATTAGTGTACTCTCAATCCGAAGAAGATCATGCAAATCATTTAAGGATGGTTTTGCACACACTGAGGAGAAACAAACTCTATGCCATGTTCTCAAAGTGCGAGTTTTGGCTATCATCAATGACTTTTCTTAGCAATGTGGTTAGAGGAGAAGGCATTGCGGTGGTTCCGGCGAACATATTTATGATATAACAGTTGCATGTATTGTCTACTGTAGCTGAAATCTGGAGTTTCATTGGACTTGATGGCAACTACAGGCGCTTCGTAAAGAACTTTTTGCGGATAGCCTTATATCTCACCACACTAATAAGCAAATTTCAGATGTTTGTTTGGATGCCTAAGTGCGCACGGGCTTTTGAACAGTTAAATAGTCGTTAGACCACGGCTCCTATCTTGTTTTCGCCATGTAGTACCGACGGCTATGAGATTTATAGCGATGCTTTATGGAGCAGCTTAGGCTTTGTTCTTCTTCAGTTCAGAATTGTTAATGCTTATGGCTAAGGCAAGTTTAATGTGCTGAATCAGAATTATCCTATCCACGACTTGGAGTTGGTGGATGTGATCTTTGCACTTAAGCTGTGGCGTCACTACTTATATGGCGTGAAAGTTGATATATTCACGGACCATAGGAGCCTTAAGTACTTACTAGATCATAATGATCTAAATATGCGGCAACGGAGGTGGATGGAGTTCCTTGGGGACTACACCTTCAATATACACTATACTCCCTGGAAGGGAAATGTAGTTGCAAATTCCATGAGTCATAGGACTCCGGTACGGGCAAGTTGGTTGCAGAAGAATGATGAGCGTCTGATCCAGGAGTAGAGGCCTTAGAGATTTCTTATGTTGATAAGAAATCTACTACAAATGCATACCTGAACTAGACGGAGGTATAGTATGACATTGTGTATAGGGTTCGCCGAGAAACGGAACACGATGTGAGTATGAAACACTATGTAGTGGATGGGTCAAATTCCCAATTCTTTTTTGATAACGGCCTTTTGAAAAAAGACGGTCGTTTGTGAATCCTGAATGTGGGTGAACTACGAGAGGAATTTATGTATGAGACACACTTCATGAAGTACTCAATTCACCCAGAGAGCACAAAGATGTACAAGGACATGAAAAATAGGTTCTGGTGGCCGAGTTTGAAGAAAGACATAGCTCTTTAATTGGCAAATGTCATACTTGTGCCTTTGTGAAAGCAGAATGTCAGAAGCCTGACGGTTTCCTGTATGGAGTCATCGAGATACTTCATATAAGCATTTAAGGAGTCATCGAGAAACTTCATATAAGCATCTTTATCGGCACGGGGTGCATTCCCGACAGGCTCATCAAGGGATTCCTCTTCCAAAACATAGAGCTTGCGCTCTTGCCTGAGAACAATTCTCAGGTTCCTGTACCCGTCCAAAAAATTTGTACCATTCAGCTTCTCCTTCTCAAGGATCACTCTGAGGGACGGGGTGGAGTGTGAACCACTTGCCCAAGAAATTCTACAAGAATACAAGTAAAGAAAATTAGTACCACATTTCAAAATGCAAATTATCTTTCAGTTAGGACTTTAATCAACAGCTTCCACTATTTTTATCAAACTGATAACCCTCTATATATATTCGAAGAATTTTGCGAGTAACTTTCTTAGTGGACAAGATCCATATTTCACTAACACTATGAGTCAGCTTTGCATTTTCTCTCAGAATGTAGCTATTTAGGTAGAAAATGCTTGCAAATTGAATCACTATGCAATTCCTGTATGGCTGGTGAATAACTCTTTATTTCCATTAATCATATGGTGCATGCCAACCCCATGACCCTAGGCACTCAACCTTTGAGGTCACCAAGTTAAGCTTAACCCGATGTCGACAGTGGGATATCATAATTATCCGCTCGCACCATAACCAAGATAGATTAATGCACCTTGCTTGGGAAAGCCAACACTTCATCGATCGAGGCAGGAAGAGTGTCATCCATCTAAAGGAATCCGAATACTTAATATTGCTTAAGGGATTTTTAATTCTTTATTAACTCTTTAATCACAGTTAACATTTAACCTGTGTGCACATCAAGCAAAATAAAATTCTGCAATCATAATCCAAATGCATCCCAAATGTGCATAAGAAGATGATCAACACTTGATGAGCCAGGCTAAATCTGAACATCTAAGAGACTTCTTAATCTTCAGATTTACATGCATAGAACATGAGCAACACAACCTCCACTTACATAGTAGACAAGCTTCTCACTTCATTTGAGATTGAAAATCTAACACATGCTTAGTTTCTCAAACCAATAAAGTGACGATTACTGTTAAGGAATAAACTCAAGGAAATCACAAGCATTATTGGAAAGATCCAAGACTAGATTTGGGCATTTAGAACACTTCTAAATCTCCAAAACTACATGCCATTGTTTTAGCAACTTCTGAAGCAATAAATATTTCCTGCAACCTCCCTCTGATAACACTGTTGGGTTTTTGGGGATGGCACAACACTTGTGCACGCAGTGATAATAAGAACAAGAAAAAAACCAAATGAGTTCGGATCAAACAATATTCATGAATAAGGAAGTAAACCATGTTGTAATACAAATTACCTTTAAGGGATTGAGTCTTAAATCAACCTAGATGCTCCAAAAGGATAAGGCCGGTCACACAGTGGCTGGAGTCTTGAGAACAGAAAGTAAATCCGCACCTCTATAGTAATCCATACGATCTGGAGAACCCGCAGCAAATTGTCGCACAAGGTCTAGGTCGGGTAAGTACATTCAGTGTCTCTACAAACTATTAGGTCTGTTCAAGGAGAGGCGGCAGCAACACTGGCCGGGATCGTGATCAGAATCAGCGATGGGATTGATGGAATGCTTCCGTCGAGATTCTTGGGTTATCTTCTTATCGCACAGTATCGGCTCATTTGCTTAGACAGAAAGAAAAGGAACCATCAACAGTAAAACTTAAAACTTCCTATTTATACTCCAGGAGTTAAATAGAACGGCTCCCATCGCTATCCGCAGACCCAAAGCATTCATTCCAGATTTTAGCAAGTCAACATTTGACTCATTTATTCATTTGTCAAACTCAGCTCGACGAACTCTGCGCTAAAGTCCAAAACGTCGAATGTCATTCGTTGTACTCAGCTTGACGAACTCTGCGCAAAAGGCCAGAACGTCAAATGTCACTCGTCGAACTAAGGTCGACGAACTCTGTGCCAATGTCCAGAACGTCGAACGTCATTCGTCGAACTCAGCTCGACGAACTCTGTGTCAAAGGCCAGAACGTCGAACGTCATTCGTCAAACTCAGATCGACGAACTCTGTGCCAAAGGCCAACATTCATCGAACGTCATTCGTCGAACTCAGCTCGACAAACTCTGCGCCAAAAGCCAGAATATCAAATGTCATTCGTCAAACAATGTATCACAGCTGTGCCCTGGCATTGAGTGAGCTTAACTCTGTCAACGCTTTCTGCGCCAAAGCGTTTAGTGAGCTTAACTCTATCAACAAACTTGCGCCATGGAGTTGAGTGAGCTTAACATACTTAACGCCAAATGCCTTATAATATTTTTAGCCCCTTAAACTTATCATTGAGCTAAACTATACAGATCCAATCTCCCAATTTCTCCACAATCTAATATGTGACCCTGATAGGCTCATACTGAGTTGGCAGTGAGGCTACATGCTTGGTCACTTACAGATCAGAATGGTAATACCAATAGAATATTCCCTGAGTACATAGAATGTTTGGCCGCTAAGGCACTCGTTTGTGATATATTTAAGGGTTCTTGAGTGTGCCTTCTTGTGATATATCTGTTGTGTTATTACTATGCCTGAAGGGAAGGAATACCGCTGCCCCGGGAATGGGGTAGGGTCATTATAAATTGGTTAGTCGAAAGCTGACCGTTGCCTTGTTTGGTACCATCTGGTGTAATGTCCCTGTGGAGGAGCTGGATAGCCGAGTGGAAAATAGCGGGTTGCAGCCCTGAAGCTATAACGGCCCTTGAAGGCCAAAAAAAGTTTTATTGCTTTCATATGTGGCCGGCCTGCATGCCGATATCTGTAAACAACACTTCTAAAGAATAATTGTAAGTCCTTAAGGATGTAATAGTTTGTTCACTATTGACTGTCGTCGGGCAATAATGACTATAGCTGGTGATAGTATCTTTTGTGCTTTTTGTAAGAACATTCCGGTGTGTATTTAGAAGACTTTGCTTTGCTATTTGAGTTCAAAAAGTTTACCCTTAAAGCTTCCGCAAGAATGTTCAGAGTTAGGATTCATTTAGTCTTTGATATTAATACGTAACTCCACCGACTATCTTTGGAATATAGCGTGGGGCCCCGACAAGACCCTCTATTATATTTAATGTGACGGATGGAGGTTTTACAATTTGTGTATCAGCTTTTCATGGTCTTCCTTCTGCGAATTCATGGTCAAATTCCTTTGAGGGGTGGCGAGCACGTGTATATTCTTACCATTATAACAAAATCAAAATCAAGAATGTCCACATAGGAAAGAAAATACACAAGTTTAAGGAACCTACGCATTCCTAATAGCCTTGGTTTGCCTTTTTCGTAGTCTCTAAATTTTGTATTTTACACCTATAGGTGACTAGAAGTGGTGAAGGGCATTCTTAACCCCAACGTTCTGTTGAGAGTATGACACCGGCAGATGTGCCTGCACCTCCTCCTACTGCGGAAACAGTATTCTTAGTTGTTGAGTTAGTGTTTGCAAAGATGAATGCACAACCGACCAGGCAGGTGCGACCTGCGATGGCGCCGGTACAGGTTTGTGTATCGAGCCTATGGCTACTAGGCAAGTGCCTTCTGAGGCTATGGTTGATAAGCGAAAAATTGATTGGACGCTAAAACACTTCATGAGCTTTAGTCCTCCTACGTTTACGGGTGTAGGATCCCCAATGTAGGCAGATGACTAGCTTTATCCAGTCAAGAGGATATTGACGGCAACAGAGACATAGGATGGACAGAAGGTCACCTTGGCCACTTTTCTGTTGGAAGGAGAGGCTCGGATTTGGTGTGATGAGTTGAAGTTATAGCACTTTGTAGGCAGAAGACTATCGGAGGTTTCGATGGAGGAGTTTTCGAGACTGTTCTTTGCAAAGCATCAGCCATCATCGCAGCGGATTGCCATTGAAAATGAGTTCCAACAATTGAATACGGGCGAGGGTACTGTGGACGACTACCTGCACTAGTTTACCAGGTTGGGACGATATGCGGGTTCTACTTTTGTTGACGAAGAGCATAAGACCAATAGGTTCTACGAGGGACTACAGCAAGAGCTGAGGTTACTGCTCTCAGGTCCAATGAACCAAGAGTTTTAAGTGTTGGTTAATACGTCTTGTTTGTTTGAGAAGGACATGAGGAGGGTACATGATACGAAGGACTTGGCTATGATTAAGCTCGAGTTGAAAGTGTCGACTTCTTCAAAACTGCGCTATAAGAAATGGAATAAAAAGTCCAAGTCTTCTAGAAAGGATCCTTCTACTGGTACTTCTAGAGAAACATCAGGGCGAGGCCCGCTCACATATTATACTTATGGAAAGCAAGAACATTTTTCCCATGAGTGTAGGAGTGGCCCTCCAAAGACGGAGAAAAAGGCAGGAGGAACATATACTGCGATGGGAAAGATGGTGGAGTCTACTTCATCCCAATATGATCCATCTCAACCAAGGGTGTACAGTCTTGGCCAACAGGAGGCCATCAAACAGGCGGATGTCGTCACAGGTACGAGTAGTATATAATTTTCATACTTTATATAATTTATACCTTGTGAATTTCATGTGTATAATATGATAAGTATAGGCTTTACCCTTATTTGGGCCTATCTGGCGAGAGCCCTGTTCGATACAGGTGCTTCTCTTTCGTTTCTATCTGAGGACTTCATATTGCGGATCAGAGTGCCAACTCTTGGGTCAACAGATAGAGTAAAGGTGGAGTTACCTAACGGATGCTTTATGCATGCAGATAGGTCTTGCTGTGTTGAGGTGCGGATAGGAAGTCAGGATTTTTGATTGGAAGCGTCTGTAATGCCGATATCTGAGTTCGATGTAATATTTTGTATGAACTGGCTCTCAGAGTTATGTGGATTTATAGTTTGTAACTCTAAATAAGTCACACTAGGATAGAATACCGAGCTAGATACTAAAATTACTGGTATGCGAGGATCGAGCAAGATATTGATGTCTGCACTCCAAGTAGTCAAGGCTGTTCGGAAGGGCGCGTAGTTGTTCTTTACGCTGCTGGAGGATATTGAGCCAAAGTCCAGTTTGAGTGAAGCTCCTATCATATCGGAGTATGCATATCTGCTTCCTAAGGATCTCCCTAGGCTTCCACCCAAACGGGAGATTGACTTCGCTATAGAGTTTGTGTAGGGTACGAAACCTGTGCCAGCTCGTCGCACCGTTTTGCGCTAAATGAGATGGCAATACTAAAGGTTCAATTGCAAGAATTGCTAGAGCAAGGAAATATACATCCAAGTATGTCACCTTGGAGTGCACCAGTCCTCTTCTTGAAGATGATGGACGGAATATTGCGTCTATGCATTGACTATCAGGAGCTGAATAAGTTGACGGAAAAGAACAAGTATCTGATACCACAAATTGATTACTTGTTAGATCAGCCATGGGGTCAACTATTTACTCAAAGCGGGATTTGAAGTCTGTCTATTACCAGTTAAGGATTCGTTAATGTGACCTTCCCAATACAGCGTTCGGTACATGCTACGATCACTATTAGTTCAATGTTATGCTGTTTGGGCTAACAAATGCGCCATCTGTATTCATGGACTTGATGCATCGAACGTTAAGAGAGTACCTGGACTAATTTGTGATCGTCTTCATTGATGAAATATTGGTGTACTCTCAATCCGAAGAAGATCATGCAAATCATTTACGGATGGTTTTGCACACCCTGAGGAGAAACAAACTTTATGCCAAGTTCTCAAAGTGCAAGTTTTGGCTATCATCAGTGGCATTTATTAGCCTTGTGGTTAGAGGAGAAGGCATTGCGGTGGATCCGGAGAACATATTTGTGATACAAGAGTGGCCTATATTGTCTATTATAGCTGAAGTAAGGAGTTTCATTAGACTTGAGGGAAACTACAGGCGCTTCATAAAGAACTTTTCACTGATAGCCTTACATCCCACCACACTAATGAGGAAAGTTCAAAAGTTCGTTTGGACTCCTGAGTTCGCACACACTTTTGAAGAGTTAAAGATTCGTTTGACAATGACCCCTATCTTTATTTTGCCATGTAGTACAGAAGGCTATGAGATTTATAACGATGCTTCAGGGAGCAGCTTAGGACTTGTTTTTCTTCATTTCGGAATGGTTATTGCATATGGCTCACTCCAATTTAAAGTGCATGAGCAAAATTATTGAGTCCACGACTTGGAGTTGGTGGTTGTGATCATTACACTTAAGCTGTGACGTCACTACTTATATGGCGTAAAAGTTGATATATTCACAGAACATAAGAGCCTTAAGTACTTAATAGATAGGAGTGATCTAAATATGCGGCAATGGAGGTGGATGGAGTTCCTCGGGGACTACACCTTCGAGATACACTATACTCCCGGGAAGGGTAGTGGGCCCATAACCCACAGGTCGGAGGATCGAAACCTCCCTCTAATACCAAAATGTAATGACCCCATCCGTTACATGACTTATAGTAGAAGGTCCGGCCGGGGCCCCACACTATATGCCACAAACAGACGGTGAGGTCATAGGATAATACCAAACCATACACGTATCCTAACTCAGAGCATGCTAGCGGAAGCTTTAAGTTGTAAATTGAACTCTAACCAGGAATGTCCAATATATAAACCACAGTTATATATACAGCCACGGAATGTACAACAAAGGTGAAGGGTTGGCCTTAAGGCCTTACAGTTCCTCTTTCCACACATCATGGATTACAAACATCGGCGCGCAGGCCGGCCATACATGAGTGAAAACAAAACAAACAAAACCATTCGCATAGCCTTCAAGGGCTTAGCCGCAGCAGCAGCAGCAACAGCAGCAAGGGCTTCAGCCCTTCATTTACCACTCGGCTCTCCAGTACCTGCATAGGGACAATCCACCCAAACGGTGGCAAACACGACAACGGTCAGCATTCAGCTGACCCAATTATAACAATCCTACCCCTTTCTCGGGGTAGTAGCATTCCTTCCCTGCACAGCATGGTATCAAAAATAGCAAATATGTGCTCGCAGGCACATTCAAGCCATCACAACCGTCGGCCACACGGCCCGACAGTCCGTGCACTCAGGGCACATTCTTGGTGCACCGGAAAACCAGGGTCAACACCACCGTTTACACGGTATTGAGCATTCTAGTCTTTTTGGCCTGCGGGCCTAAGACTCTCATTATGCGCTCCAACGAAACCTATAATAAGGCTTACCAGTCGGACGGACATAACGCAGGTACGGATCAGCCACCCCCCGTTGCTCAAGTCGCCGTGCCACCTCGAATACGGAAGTATCCATGGCAAATATATAGGCGCGGGTCGGTTTCACCTTTCCTATTTGGCAATCTGCCTTTTCATCGAGTTGCAGCCCAACGGCTCAACCGCACACAAAGTGGCAACACACGGCCACAAGAGTTACATCCAACCCTCTTCATTTCCTGGACTTCATCCAGTACTTCCTACAGCACCAAGCAACAGGTAGGCACAAGGCAAACAAGCCATAACCACGGAGTCTTCTCCGATATGCAAACAAGCATCACCAATCCAGACCAACATGTCCAGATGGGCTTCACACAGCATGCCTAGATCCGTACTCCAATTCCGGACTATAACAAGGGGGACTTCACATATCTACCCCAAGGGATGCCACAACACACCGCACACTCGCGGGGAAGGGTTTTCCCTATGCAATGCAGAAAAGAAGGACTTCACATGTCCAAGAAGGGAGATCGTTACCCTTGACGATCTCTTGGGAGCCATCAAATCTAGCCGGTGAGAAAGCACCGCAGCAGCTTTGCCTTCACAGCGCTGGCCTCGGATCTCGAATCGGAACACGGGAGCTCCGCCGGTGGCTTGATCTCCTCCTCCTTCTTCTTACTCCTCTCTCTTTCTCTCTTCACTTAGCCAAATGAAGAATGATCTCTTCATCAAGCCTCTGGTGTTTTAATCCAGCAAGGAATCACCTGAGCCTTTGGATCCAAATAGAGAAAAGGAACGGCCACGATTTTCCCAAAATTCCATTTTTTTTTGGATGACACGGCCTGTGAAACTCCCGTGTCACAGGCCGTGTACCCTTAAGCGGCACACGCGGCACTCGCACCGACTGAAATCTACCAGAACACGGGCATCGACACGCCCGTGTCGAACCTGACACGCCCGTGTCGGTCATATGACACGCCCATGCCACCCCTGCCTCAACGAGCTCCAAAACCAACAGAGCAGTACACAGGTAGGCACACGCCCTCGGACACGCCCATGTCAAATCTGACACGGCCGTGTTCAAGGCTTGTTTCCAGGCCGTGTACTTCTCTGACTCAGTCCGCCCATTTCTTGAGTGACACGCCCTGGGACATGCCCGTGTCCAAGGCCGTGTCCCAGGCTCGACTATAGTCGACCACAGATCGTCGACCATCCAGAACACGCCCTGGGACACGCCCGTGTCCCAGGCCTTGTACCCCCGACACGCCCTGGGACACGCCCGTATCCCAAGCCGTGTCAAACAGCCTGCACCTCAAATCCAGTTTTGAGATTTTTGGGGTGTTACAGGAAATATAGTTATAGATTCCTTGATTCGTAGGACTCCGGTACAGGCAAGTTGGTTGCAGATGCATGATGAGCGTCTGCTAGGAGTAGAGGCCTTAAATATTTCTTCTATTGATAAGAATTCTACTACAAATGCATGCCTGAATTGGATGGAGGTACAGTATGACCTTGAAGATAGGGTTTGCCGAGAAACGGAACACGATGAAAGTATGAAACGCTATGTAGTAGATGGGTCAAATTCCCAATTCTCCTTGGATGACAGCCTTTTGAAAAAAGACAATCATTTGTGCGTCCCGAATATGGGTGAACTATGGATGGAATTGATGTATGAGACACACTTCACGAAGTACTCAATTCACCCAGAGAGCACAAAGATGTACAAAGACATGTAAAATATGTTCTTGTCATGAGATCACACAGCGGAAATGATGTCGTGTGGGTGACCGTTTAATGATTAACAAAGGTATCACACTTCATACCAAACAAGAAGGACGATTCAGTGGAAAAGTTGGCTAAGTTGTATGTGCACAACATAATATGATTGTACGTTGCGCCCTGTAGCATCGTTTGTGACCGATATGGGCACTTTACTTCAAATGATTGGAGGCTAATCCACTAGTTGTTATGTACTCAACTGAAGTTCAGTACGGCCTTTCATACGCAAGTGGATGGTCAGACAAAGAGGACCAACTGGAAAATGGAGGATAAGCTCCGGATGTGCTCCTTAGATTTCAGGAAGAGGTGGGAGAACCATCTCTATATAATCAAGTTCGCCTATAATATTAGGTATCAAGCTAGGATTCTAATGGCGACCATTAAATATTTATACGGTAGCAAGTGTCGTGCACCTTTATCTTTGGAGGAAACATGCAAATCGAAGTTGTATATGCATAAGGAGGTCAAAGAAGCAAATTTGACTATACGCTTGATACGTGAGCGACTATTGGTAGCGCAGGATAGGAAGGCAAAATACTACAACACCAAGCACTGAAACATGGAATTTTCAGTGGCGATTAGGTATATTTGAAAATCAATCCCTTCAAAGGAGTGTCCAGGATTTAGCGCTTAAAAATGTTTAGTCCAAGGTATTATGGTCCATTTGAAGTGGTTGAACAGATTCAAGAAGCTGCCTATCGGTTAGCTCTTTTGGAGGAGCTAAGTGGTTTGCACGATGTGTTTCATATATTGGTGGTGTAGAAAGCTTGGAAATATCCTACGCAAGTGGTAGTTGCTGATCAATTACCGGTCACTAATTTGCTAACGATGAAGGTTATGTCCATTCATATCGAGGACACAGAGGTCAGTAAACAACGAAACAAAGCGATCGGGATGGTCAAAGTCCTTTGGGACAATTATGGCTGTGAAGAACTCACATGGGAGCGTAAGCAAACCATGCATGATGAGTCTCTCGATTTGTTTGTAAAATAATGTTATAACATATTTGTTGCTATTTTTGTGTACCTACAGATGAATAAAATTTCCGGACAAAGTTTCTGTAAGGAGGGGAGGTCTATAACACCACAAAAATGAGAAAACAGAACTTAAAGATGGCTATTGCCGGGCGATAATGGGTATCGATGGAGATAACACTAGATGCCTTCAGCAAAGCATTGAGTAGACTTGATGCACTCGAAGTCTTCAACAAAGCATTGAGTAAACTCAGCGAATACTATCACGTGGTGATCGTGAGTATCACTGGTGATCGCAATAGCACTCGACACACTCAACACCTTCATCGAAGCATTGAGTAGAATCAACGCACTCGATGCTCTCAACGCACTACACGATGCTTGAGTGAGCTATCAGAGTGGCGATAGTGGGTATCGCTGGACGATACTGCCATGTATGGTTGGACATGTGTCGGATGGCCGGAAGGAGGCCAATGAGTGGTGGTTGATTGGGGTCAAAGTGGCTACCGACGATATCGCTCAGGCAATACCAGATATTGTAAGGCGGTAACGTTAATTTTAACTTATAAACTAAAATTGTAGAATTTACTGGTGGGTATTGCATCCACAATAACCTAGATTTGCATGAAGTCACCCTTGAACTAAGATGAATTAAGTTGTATTTAATATCATTGTTTAGTTGTGTGTTTGCAGACCATCATTGCTAAGTGTAGACCAATGTCAGTCTACAGTGGGTCATGAATACAGGACCATAATGTGTAATCCCTCACTATGTGATCCAAGGTGTTGACTCATGTGTAGCCTCTCTATTGGGACACACATCATATTCAAGCACTTCGACCATGGAATGAAAATTGGATTCTTGAAGAGAAAAATTTCTAAGATTAAAATTTTTTCTAAGTCCACTTCTCGAGAAGTCTGGTATAGATCTCGAGAAGTAGAGTTAGCAGACTCGAGATGTTCACTTGGTTCTCGAGAAGCCTAGACTAGTTCTCGAGTAACATCATTAAAGTTATTGAGAAGCTTAGACATGTTCTAGACAAGTCACCTCTTGTATTTCTTGAGTAGCTAGAGACAGCCGCAAAAAATTTCTAAGTCCATCTCTCGAGAAGCTTGTTATAGGTCTCGAGAACTTAGATTTTAGTTCTCGAGAAGTCATCTTAGTTTTCGAGTTCATGTTTTAGCTCTCGAGTAATGTTTTTTTAGTTCTCGAGAAGCAAAATTTAGTTGTTGAGTTGACTCAACGCTTATCTCTCGAGTACTATCTTAAGTCCAGAAAGTATAGCTCTCGAGAAATCAGCTTTATTCTCGAGAACTTATTCATACTTCTCGAGAACAGCAGTTTATTTTTCAGAAAATTTACTTAAGTCCAGATCGATGGGATTTTCAAATGACATGACGCTATTGGTCCACATGTCGTCATTAATGTCAATTCTAACCGTTTGGGGAAATCCTATATAATGTCTTTTTATTAAGACTAACCCTAAGTGGTGAATCGTACTTTTTCTAAATTTCTGATCGATCATCTCTCTCCAATAACGAATTTACAGAAGCTGGCGCCGACGCTCAGTTTGATGATCTACATGACTGTTTTCGATCAAGTTATACTTGCTATTCAAGGAATCTTCATCTTCTCCTTGATCGAGTAGGTCCTAAGTTTCTCATGTAAGATCTACAGAGAGTCTTCTTCAACATTCCTGAAAAAGCCGCAAAGTTCAGAAGAAGACCTAGATATAGATTTTTCCAGATCGGAGAAAAATCTTTGTTTGTACTTCATATCTCTTTGTAATTTTGTAGGAGATTATTCTCCGAGTGTAAGAGCGTTGTTCTCCGAGTTGTAGGAATTTTTCATCTTCCGAGTGTAGATCCCTTTGGATCAAGATTGTAGGAACTTGTTTCCGAGACGTATGATTGGTTTTCAATCCAAGATAGTGGAGTAGCCGAGTCTAGTGATTTACTAGATCAATGAGGGAAAGAGGACGTACCCAAGGTTGGGGAACCACTATAAATCTTCTTGTTGTCTATGATTGCTTGATTATTTTTGTGCTTGTTCGTTAAATTTTTTATTCCGCAAATAGACGCACAATTCATCTATTCACACCCCTCTAGGTGATTTAGGTAGACCACTTAACACTTTCAATTGATATCAGAGCGAGGTTGGTCGTTAAAAGGTTAACACCTTGATCAATTTCCTCTCTAAGTTGGCTCTTGAGAATTTTCAAGCAATGGACAAGGCTAAAGATTTTGCCAAGCTTCCCATGTGCACAAAGAACAATTTTCCCATGTAGAAAGAGAGAACTAAATTTTTCATGGAAGCTGAGGATCCCCGGATCTTCATGATTTTCTAAGAAGGTCCCCACATTCCTATGACTATCTCAACTACAGATCCAACAAATAAAGTCCTAAAGAAGCTGATGGATCTAGATAAAGACGAGATTGCACTTGTCTCCTTGGACAAGAAAGCTAAAAATATAATTGCAAGTGCAGTCGATGACTCTATGCTACGAAACCTGATCCACTGCAAGTCTGCGAAGTAGATGTGGCAGTCCCTCGTCACCTTGATGGAAGGTACAGAAAAAGTAAGGGATGACAGAAGATTTCTTTTGAATCAGAAATATGACGCCTTACGACAAGGGCACAAAGATACCATTGCAGATACCTTTGAGAACTTTTTAAAGATAGTTAATGGCCTCAGAGTATATGGCTAAGTCTTCACCAATAGAGAATTGAATGATAAGTTCCTAAGATCCTTAACCAAGGAATGGGACAACAAGGTCTGTACCATCAAGGAATTTGGAAAGCTAGCTTAGACAGATCCTCAGAATCTCTTCGGAAAGCTGATGTCGTATGAGCTTCAACTCAACACAAGGAAAGCTGAAGAAGAGAAGAGCAGGTTTGCATCCAAAGAGAAGTATGTTGCTTTAAAGGCAGACACCTCCAGGAAGTCAAAGGCTACCTCTCCAACCCCAGCACAAGAAGTTAGTGAAGAAGAAAACTCGGAGCCAAGTACCTCGGGATCTGAACTATCTGAAGGAGAGTTCTTCTTACTCTCACGGAAGTTCAAGAAATTCTTGAACATGAAAAAGCAATGGAAGGGCAAGGATGCCTCTCATAGAAGATCACAACATGACGGTTATCGACACAGAAAAGGCTCAAGCAGCAACGACAGTTATGGTTCTAAACAGAACAAACATATTTCGACTGACAAATTTTGCTATTGTTGTAACAAACTAGGCCACGTCATAGCTGACTGCCCCTACAAGAAGAAGGAGGGTGGCAGGAGAGAAGAAAAGAAGTCCTCGTACAACAAGAAGAGCACAAAGAAGAGCCTGATAGCCAAGAAGGGCAAGACTCTTAGAGACTCTGACTCATCTGAGTCAAGTGAAGAAGAGGAAGCCTACTTTGGGCTTATGGCTCAATCAGATGATGAACAAGAGCCCCAGTTCACTGGGGAGGTAAAATCTCACACCCCTCTTTCAGAATCTGAAGTTTTTGAGCATGATCATGAGGACAGCTCCTCTGACGATGAGTCTTAACTCATGACCCAGTATAAGGAGTTGATCATGGCTTACGACAAATGTTGAAAGGTTGTGAAAACTCAGACAAAAGAGATTAAGTCTCTAAAGGCCATTAAAGCTCTCTGAGAAAGGAAGTCATTAAAATGGACTCACTCAGAGAAGGCTTAGATACTGTTGTTAATGATTTCAACAAGGCTATCAAGCACCTTGATCTGAAGGATGAAATCATCAAGGGGTTGGAAGACTTATTAGAAGCCGAAAAGAAACATGTTGAATGTTTCTCTAAGCCCAAGGTAATTCTTCCTCTTGTTGCTGAGTTCTCTACTCAGTCCTAGGGTGCTGGGCTAGGACATGTTGAAGCTCATAGTAAATATTCTAAGAGGAATAAGGATCGGAGAAGGAATAATGCAGCCAAGAAGGCCTTGGCCAAAGCAAAGGGGAAAGCCCCTCAAGATCATACTGTCTTTAAAAAGTCATATTTCCAACTAATGAGTTTGATCTTGACTCATCCTACGGCCACTTGACTCGGCCTACTTATATAGAGCCAAAGTCTCGTTACCAAGGATGGACACGCTCCAGAAACTTTGGTGAGAGTGTCTTTAAGATACCTTATGAAGAAGTCATTCTTCAGGACTATGGTCCTTATGATCAGGGTCATAACTTCAAGAAAGCACCAAAAGTAAAATCCATTGTAGAAAAGCCTGTGATGGAGAAGAAATCATGTGATTACAATCATCATGAAGCTTCTTCCTCGAAAAATACTACCCCTGCAAGACCAGTATCCCAGAAGGTCAAGCAGGATTACCTAAGGCAAAGATACAACAGGTTCGACTGTTGGTGCTGTGGAAAAATTGGTCATTTTGCCATCGATTGTTGGTTTAATCCAAGAAATGTATAAACTCCTAATGTTATAAACATGAGAATGACCACGCATGATGCTAATCCTTGTAGGGGGAGTGTTCTAACAAGTGACCAAGGACCCAAACATGTTTGGATTCCTAAGGTAAACTGATTATGATTGCAGGGATGTCCAAAGGCAACAAAAATGCCAATCTGGTATTTGGACAGTGGATGCTCTCGGCACATGACCGGGACAAGAAGCCTACTTCAAAATTATTCTCAAGTGTTGAGCGGACCAAAGGTCATCTTTGGAGGCTCAGACAGAGGGATAACCAAAGGATACGGTTTGATCACTAACGGTAGTGTATCCTTTTCGGATGTAGCTTATGTTGAGGGATTAGAACACAATCTTATAAGCATAAGCGAACTATACGACAAAGGATATATAGTTGAATTCAACGCTGACAAGTTCCAGATAAAGTCTGTTTACAATATGGAAACGATTCTATCTGGAACTCGAAGCAGGAATATATTTTGTTTAAATTTCATTTGTATAGATTCTTCTACAAAAGTGTGCTTTTTAGCAAAAGATAGTGTGTCTCTTGGTTACCAATGGTACAAGAGATTAACACATATTAACTTTAAAACTATTAATAATTTATTCTCCCTGAACTTAGTTCGTGAGGCCCTGAATGTCAAGTATGTCAAAGATAAAACTTGTCATGCATGCGTAAAAGGCAAGCAAACATGCAAGGGCTACCTTTAAAAGCATTATTGACAAAAATTCAAGTTGATGTCTCCATCTACTTCATATGGACTTGTTCGGTCCACTGCAAATTAGAAGCTTGGGAGGTAAGGAATATACATTGGTTATTGTTGATGACTATTTGCGCTTTGTGTGGGCGTTACGACATCTTTATTAATTTTGTCAAGCAGGTCCAGAATGAACACAACTGTTCCGTAGTCAAAATAAGAAGTGACAATGGAATAGAGTTCAAGTCTGGGGCCATGAAAGAATTCTGTGAAAGCCTAGGTATCTTTCATGTATTTTCCTCTCCTCGCACTCTACAGCAAAATGGAGTAGCTGAGAGAAGGAATAGGACACTCATAGAGGCCTGCAGAACTATGTTGAGTGATGCTTCACTACCAGAGTATTTCTTGGCTGAAGCCGTCAATACTGCATGCCACGTGCAAAATCGAGCACTCATCAATAATAATCATGATAAGACACCTTACGAATTTATAAAAGGAAGGAAACCAACTATTTCTTATTTTAGAATTTTTGGCTGTAAATGCTTCGTGCTTAACAATGGTAAGTATCATACTACCAAGTTTAGTGAGAAAAGTTTTGAAGTTATTTTTGTAGGTTATAGTTGCCATAGTAAGGCATACAAGATTTTTAATAGAAAAACTTTGGTTGTAGAGGAATCCATACATGTTGTATTTGATGAGACGAGCTTGATGTAAAGCAAATGATCTAGTGTGGTTGTTGAAGATGCAGGTACAAGGCTGAAATAAATCAACTTGGATAAACTGACTGAAAGGGAAAATTAAAAGTTCATCAAGATCACTACTCTAACCCACATTAGAGAGGTAGACGATCAAGATGAAGAAACCATCCAAGCATATTAAGTCACTCCAGTGGCTAAAGAAGCTCCAGATGCTAGGAACCTAGAGCTCAGACATCTGAAGGATCATCAATTGGATAAGATCATAGGAGATCCCCGAGATGGTGTCATAACTCGTCGAGGTACAACTAACAAAAAATTATATTTAAGTTTTCTCTCACAGGTTGAACCAAAGAAGTTTGAGGAAGCAAACTCAGACGCATCATGGATCTTAGCCATTGAAGAAGAACTGAACAAGTTCAAGCGCTGCAAAGTTTGGAATCTAGTTCCAAGACCCAAAGGTAAGAATGTCATCAGGATGAAGTGGGTCTACAGGAACAAATTGGACGAGGATGGGACAATCATAAAGAACAAGGCCAGAATCATCGCCAAAGGATACCGTCAAGAAGAAGGAATCGACTTCGACAAAACATACACTCCAGTGGCAAGGCTGGAGGCCATTAGACTATTCCTGGCTTATGCTGAACTGAAGGGCTTCACTGTCTATCAAATGGACGTGAATTCCGCCTTCCTTAATGGTGACATAAAGGAAGAAGTTTACGTAGAACAACCCCCAGGTTTTGTTGATCCTAACTTTCCTGACTATGTTTATTTATTATCGAAAGCTCTGTACGGTTTGAAACAAGCTCCTCGAGCTTGGTACGAAACACTATCTACCTTTCTCCTCGAGAACAAGTTCACAAGGGGAAAGATTGATAAGACCTTATTTCTTAGGGAAAATAAAGGCAAGATTTTGCTAGTGCAAATCTATGTTGACGACATTATTTTTTGTTCTACAGACGACAACCTCTGAAAAAAGTTTTCTAAACTTATACAAGGGAAGTTTTAATTGAGTAGTATGAGAGAGCTGAAGTATTTCCTAGGACTTCAGGTGAAACAATCTGAAGATGGAATTTTCATCTCACAAACGAAGTTCAACACGGAGTTGATTAAGAAATTCGGAATGGAGAGTGCAACATCTATAAGGACTCCAATGGCCTCAGCTATATCTCTGGACAAGGATGAGAAAGGGAAACCTTTTGATGAAACCAAGTACAGAAGCATAGTTGGATTATTGCTCTACCTTACTGCCAGTAGACCATACATAATGTTCTCTACATGTGTCTCTGAGATTCCAAGTGAACTTTAAGGAATCTCTCTATGCTGCTGCAAAGCGGATCTTGAGATACCTTAAAGATACAACGAATCTTGTCTTATGGTACCCAAGAAGTAATGACAACGAACTAATTTGTTTTTTAGATGCAGACTTTGCAGGTAGAAAATATGACATAAAAAGCACTTCCGGGACATTTCAGTTCCTTGGAAGAAGGCTTATCTCATGGAGACCCAAAAAGCAAAATTGCGTCGCAATCTTAACGGTCAAGTAAGAATATATTTCTACCGGCAGTTGTTGTGCACAATTGCTTTGGCTAAAGAACCAGCTAGAAGATTACAACATGAAGGTTAAAGACATTCCATTGTTTTGTGACTCCTCCAATGCAGTAGCAATTTCCAATAACCCAGTCTCACACAGCCGGACAAATCACATAGAGCTCAGATATCACTTCATTCGAGAGCATGTGGAGCAAGGGGATGTGGATCTGCAGTACGTGCCAACAGATCGGCAAGTTGTAGATATTTTCACAAAGCTGCTGGACGAGACCAAGTACAATTTCTTCAAAACTGAACTTAGGATGCTGAACAGAGAAGGATAGACCAAAATGGATCATCTCAAAGCTCAGGAATCGAGGATACTACAAAAAGGTAAGAAATTTCTCAAGTGGAAGGCAGTTCTCGAGAAATATAGTTACTTCTTTAAAACTACATAACTAGTTCTCGAAAACATAAGTCCACTTCTTGAGAACTAAATATCTGTCTCTCGTGAAGTACAATAAGTTCTCAAAAAAAAGAAATACACTTCTCGAGAACTATAACCATGTCTCTCGAGAACTAACCCTACCTTTCGAGAAATGCCCCGTCTATTTTCGATTTCTGTTCATTTCCTCTATTTCGAAAACCGATCGATTTTTACTTTAATCCAAAGGGTTATTTTAGATTAATTAGATACCTAATCAACATTACTAGGGTTATATATATATAAAACTTTAGAAATCTCAAATCAACTTACATTTCAAAATCCATTCTCTCGAAAACTCTTCCCCTTCCGCTGACCAGATCTTCGACACCGCCGCTTTCTCGCACTCCGTCCATCGTTGTCGTTAGTTTCAATGGCTCAGCAGTCCAGAATCGGAGTCTGCCGTGAACTTGTGGTCGCTGGGATTGCAGATATTTCACATGATTTCAAGAATTTGCTTCTTCTGCTAGAAACCACAGGTTTGAACTTTGTTCTTTCAGAACCTTGTAAGATTCTATTTCTAGAAGTAGAAGAGTTCTATAGAAATTTCATGATAAGGAGGAATAGCACTGTACTTAAATCTAAGGTCAAGGGAGTTAAGATTAAGTTAAGCCTGACCATAGTGTCCAGACTTCTAAGATTGCCTACTGTAGATGATGAAGAGGAACTTACTCAAGAAGATAATGACAGAACTTGTTATTTCTGTGGAGTTCTAGTGGACACTACCTCTCTAAGGAGAACTGCTCTGAATGATGTTAGAAAACTTCTAGTGGATATAGTTGGGAAAATTCTTTGGTGCAGCACAAGGTATATAGGTTTCATAACCAATGACCTATTCAATGTCATGACAGCCATAGTCTGTATGAAGAAATTTCCATATGGTTTGATGATATTTGACATGATCAGGGATATCATTAAAGAACCAAAGTTTGCTAGGATAATCTCCTTGATGTTGCAATTGATTGATCTAGTGGTCTTCAAGACATCAAAAGGTACACCAATTCATCACTTGAATAAGATCTCCTTAGCTTCCATTTAAAGGTGGGAGTTAAAACTGAAGAATCCAAAGCAGATAGCAAAAGAGCTTGCAGCCCCTACTTCAGAGGTCAGGACCCCATCTCCCTCCTCTCATGAAGTTGCTGAACCATCTGGTGCAACAATTGTGGGGTGCGCCTGCTTCCTCTGTTCTAGTTGACAGAATTCCCTCTCCTCCTCCAGCCAGATCTCCAGCTAGATCTCTAACAAAAGTACAGTCAGTTCAAAAGCTAGATCACTAGTGATAAGTCAAGTCAGAAGTCCAATCAGGATTCCTATTCGATCTTCAGTTAGGTCCCTAGTGGCAGACTTATCAGATGAGACATTCTAAGATGAGCAAGCTCAGAAAACCATCAACTCTAATGCAGCAAATATAGAAGACATGATAAAAGAGCTCACCTCTGATTAACCTCTTCCTCCCCTCCACACAGAAAATGCTGAAGAACTTTCAAAGGATCCATCTCCAGCTCCTTCTCCATCTCCAGTACCTTCCCCCAAAGCAACACCTTCTCCTTTTCACAGAAAAGTCTCACCTCAACCAGACACCATCCTTCTATCAGAAGAGGATGAGCCAGAACCTGAGGCAGTTGAAGCTCCTTTAAGGAAACATTATTTCTCTATTCTTAACATCCTTGATGAAGAAGGAGATATAGTCATTCATACTACCAGAGCTAAAAGCTCTGTAGTTATTGAAGAGATCCCTCAATGGGCAGTTCCACCTCCACCTCATATTGTTGTTCCTACTACTCCTGTTGTTCCTGCTGCTACTACCCCTGTAAGTTCTGATATACTAAGTAAGATTGAAGTTATGTTGGCTGAATAAAGGAAACATTTTGATGAATCCCTCAAAGTAGTCCAAGACAAAGTCACTGCTCTAGAGAAAGAGATGAGTTGATGATTTGCAGAAATTCAGCACAATACTGACTCACTCAAAGAGTTGTTTCAGATTTGTGGTAAAGCTATAGACCACACTATCAATAGTGTTGGTCAGGTCATGGATCAAATAATAACTCTTGCTAACAATCAAATTTTTTTTGAGAAGAACGCCCACGAAAACCTCATGAAAATATGTGAAGAGGTTGGTACCTTTAAAGAGGATGCTATGACTACAATATCTGTAGAATTAAGAAAGGGGGAGAGCTTGGTTAATGAACATGTGGAAAAGCCTGTGGACAAGTTTATTGCTTCTGCAAACACAGTTTTGTCTGACAAGATATCTGAAATTAATAAGAATGTTTTAGAACAAATCCAATCTATTAAGTTCCATAACTATGGCACTATAGTCTGGATGTATAACCAGATATTCCCTGAATTTCAGGTTGATCTTAATGTCATTCCTCAAAACCTAAACCCTCTTACTGAAGGTAAGTCAAGTCAGATGCAACCTCAGATGCCATGCTTCTCTCCAAGTCCAGAAGATCAAAATCCTCCTCCTCCTTCTTATGACCAAGTATGGGATGATGTTGTTCCTCAATATCTACCTGAAATTAACACTTCCAAGAAGAGGAAGTATGGGGAAGGCCGCTCTGCTAGCAAAAGTATTCCTAAGCCAAACACAGAGAAAAGAAAAGCACAGGAATTTACTGAAGTCTGGAGTCCTACCTCTAAAGCATTAATTCTTGATACTCTCAAATTAGTAATGGACTAAAATGAAAATAGGAATCTCCACTACAGCTCTTCTGAGTGGGAACTCTATGAGAAGTCCTTGACTAAAAGGAGAATCTATGACAGAGAGTATGGCAATAACAATCCTAAGTCTCCTCCAAAACCTCCAAGGTACTACCAAAAGCCTTTCAGCAACTAGAGGAGAGAACAAGAAAAGTATGACAGGAGACATCAGAGCAAGGAATGACTTTCTATTGATAACTGTTTTGAGATTATGGATGAAATGGATGTTGATTGGAAATTTAAAACATTATATATATATAATTTCTTGTTCTACTAATTCTGTGTTTAATTTTTTATTTCTTGCATTTCAATCTTTTCTTCATATACAGTTCTTTCTTTATTTGTATAATTCACCTTAGTGTAGAGGGTTCTGACTTCTAAAAATATGTGGAGATTGTTGGGTATTTCATCCCCAATAACCTAGATTTGCATGAAGTCACCCTTGAACTAAGATGAATTAAGTTCTATTTAATATCTTTGTTTAATTGTGTGTTTGCAGACCATCATTGCTAAGTGTAGACCAATGTCAATCTACAGTGGGTCATGAACACAGGACCATACAGTGTAATCCCTCACTGTGTGATCCAATGTGTTGACTCATGTGTAGCCTCTCTATTGGGACACACTTCATATTAAAGCACATGGACCATGGAATGAAAATTGGATTCTTGAAGAGAAAAAGTTTCTAAGATTAAATTTTTTTCTTAGTCCACTTCTCGAGAAGTCTGGTATAGTTCTCGAGAAGTAGAGTTAGCAGACTCAAGAAGTTCACTTGGTTCTTGAGAAGCCTAGAATTGTTCTCGAGTAACATCATTAAAGTTCTAGAGAAGCTTAGCCTAGTTCTCGAGAAGTCACCTCTAATATTTCTCGAGTAGCCAGAGGCAGCCGTGAAAATTTTCAAAGTCCATCTCACGAGAAGCTGGTTATAGTTCTCGAGAACTTAGCTTTTAGTTCTCGAGAAGTCAGCTTAGTTTTCGAGTACAAGTTTTAGCTATTGAGTAATGTTATTTTTGTTCTCGAGAAGCGAAATTTAGTTCTTGAGTTGATTCAATGCTTATCACTTGGGTACTATATTAAGTCCAGAAAGTATAGCTCTCGAGAAATCAGCCTTGTTCTTGAGAACTTATTTATACTTCTCGAGAACAACAGTTCATTTTTAAGAAAATTTACTTAAGTCCAGATCTACGGGATTTTTAAAAGAGTTGACGTGATTGGTCCACGTGTCATCATTAATGTCAATTCTAACTGTTAGGGGAAATCCTATATAATGTCTTTTCATTAAGACTAACCCTAAGCAGTGAACCATACTTTTTCTAAATTTCTGATCGGCCGTCTCTCTCCAAGAAAGAATTTACAGAAGCCGCCACCGCCGCTCAGTTTGAAGTTCTACATGACTATTTTCGATCAAGTTAGACTTGTTGTTCAAGGCTTCTTTTTTTCCTTTATTGATTAGGTCTTAAGTTTCTCAGGTCAGATCTACAGAGAGTCTTATTCAACATTCCAGAAAAAGCCGCAAAGTTCAGAAGAAGACCTAGAGATAAATTTTTCCAGATCTGAGACAAATCTCTTTTAGTACTTCATATCTCTTTGTAATTTTGTAAGAGATAATTCTCCTAGTGTAGGAGCATTGTTCTCCGAGTTGTAGGAAGTTTCATCTTCCGAGTGTAGATCCCTTTGGATCAAGATTGTAGGAACTTGGTTCCGAGACGTAGGATTGGTTTTCAATCCGAGATAGTGGAGTAGCAGAGTCTAGTGATTTAATAGATCGGTGAGGGAAAGTGGACGTACCCAAGGTTGCAGAACCATTATAAATCTTCTTGTCTTCTGTGATTGCTTGATTGTTTTGTGCTAGTTCGTTAAATTTTTTATTCTACAAATTGACGCACAATTCACCTATTCACCCCCCTCTAGTGATTTAGGTAGACAACTTAACACTTTCATTTACTTTATTTTGATGAGAGGATCGTATGGCTGTGTTTATTCCCGAGCCTGCTTAACCAGAGAAGAGGTGGTGAGAAGATTCATTTCTCTTCTCTCACTCTCTCTCATTCTTCTCATAAAGTTCTTGGAAGAAAGGAAGAAGAAGGCTGAGGCTAATCTTTGCTAGCTTAGTGGAGGAGATCCCGTAGTCGGAATCAAGAACTAAGTCAAGATCCATGAAGAGGAAAGCGAGACGCTCCTTTCCAGCCAGATAAAAAGTATGCTAATGGCTCCAAAAATATCTATATTGGTAACGATCTTCCTTCTTGGATAAGTGAAGTCCTTCTTTTGCGTATGCATGGAATCCCCAACTAAAAGGTGGAGAATCAAGGAGATTCCGATGGGTCGATATGTAGTATCCCCGGGTTGGTTTTGCATATTGAATCCAGAAATTGCAGTACGGAATAGGAATGCTTTGTGAAGCCCATCTAAATAGGTTTGTCTGTACCTATGAAATAAGAATAGCAGGAAGTACTGGAGGCGTGCTCCAGGAAAATACCCAGAAAATATCACAGTTTACATAACTGTTGGATATCGTCGGGAGACAGCGAGAATCGCTGGAGATAGCTCTTGATGAGCTATGATTGTTGTTAAAGACCAGTTTTCTGGCATTGTAGGATGCTGTAGGGTTTTGGCTGGAAAGTTGTTCCAGTTATGGCTGAGTCTAGAGATAGCTCCAGAGAGCATTTAGATATTGCGAAACCTATGTCCATGAGACAAGGTCTGTAGCATGAGAAGATGTGAGCCTAGAGGCCCAGCTTTTGGCCATGAGTGTCATGATTGATCATTGCCAGCTCATGTCCTTGGGACATGTGAGTTGCAGGTTATACTAAGAGGCTATTGTGGCTAGCCATAAAGGCTAGTGAGCCAAACATGCAAGGGGAGGCTGACCTGTGTATTGTGATTCACCATGATGTCTATGACCGTCGGCATTGACCTGATATTTTGAGCTATGGGATTTAGCTGAACCATACCCACGTTATGTCGTTCGGACTAGATTGCCTAAAGTAATTGGCTTTTGTCGTTGGAATTATGAGTGTCTTAGGCACCATGTAGGAAATACTAGAATTCTCAAAGTTGACCATTAAGTTTGGGACCTCTGAATGGTGTTGGGACCCGGGGAAATCTGGTGGACCGAGAATGTGCCCTAAGTACAAGGAACGTTTGGCCGCTGAGGCACTCGTTTGTGATATGTTGAATGGTGCTTGAGTGTGACTTCTTGTGATATATCTGTTGTGTTAATGCTATGCTTGCTGGGAAGGAATAGCGCTACCCAATGAATGGTGTAGGGTCCTTATAAATTGGTCAGTCGAAAGTTGACCGTTGCCTTGTTTGCCACCATATGGTGAAATGTCCCTGTGTTGGTGCTGGAGAGCCGAGTGGGAAATAACGGGTTGCAGTTGTGAAGCTATGTCGGCCCTTGAAGGCCAAGTAAAGTTTTATTGCTTTCATGTGTTATCGTCCTGCGCGCCGATGTCTGTAAACAACACTTCTAAAGAATAATTGTAAGGCCTAAAGGCTGTAACAGTTTGTCTACTATTGACTATCGTCGGGAGAGGGTGTCTATCGCTGGCGATAGTATCTTTTGAGTATTGTGTAAGAACATTACAGTATGTATATAGTGGACATTGCTGTTCTACTTGAGTTCAAAAAGTTAACCCTTAATGCTTCCGCTAGAATGCTCTGAGTTAGGATTCGTTTAGTCTTTGATATTAATACGTAACTGCACCGAATGTCTTAGGAATATGGAGTGGGGCCCCGAACGGACCCTCTATTATATTTCATGTGACAGTTGGAGGTGTTACAGTACCTGTGTATAAGACATAAGGAAACTACTACTGCTGATCACATGGAAACTCAATATTCATCAGATTTTGATGTGGCTGACTCAGTTATAAGAGAAGATCTGAGGCTAGAGCAATAACCAGTTTGTGATGAAGGCACATTCCATTAAGCTGATCACATGTCAGGCACCTTCCTAGCACAGCTAAATGTATTATTGGATGACCAGAGAAGGAAGCTGGAGAATTTTGTTGATGACTCAGTCAAGAACCTCAGGAATGAGCTATAAATAGAGAAAAATCCATTAGATGTGAGGTTAATCTGCTAAAGGTCTAGTTTGTAAAATTCTTCTTGAGAGCAGCTCATACAATTTACTTTACTCAGGACAAGTTGGATAAGCTCGACACTCTTCATAATACACTTATATAAAATAAGAATATTCTCTCTAGAAACCTGCAGGCAGTCCACAATACAGAGAAAACACTGTTGGAAATGCACAAGATAATTCTTTAAAGAAGAATAGATGCTTGTGCTCAAGTTCTAGATGATCATCTACTTAAAGTCAATAATCATGTCACCCTTGGCATTGACCATCTGGATAGTCAGTTGACTAAGGCCAACACCTCCCCCGCTCAGAATATATATGAAGAAGTCAAAAAAGGGGAGAAGGGTGTAATAAAGGGCAATAATGAAAATACAGTTTTGATCACCAATGTTATTAGAGGCTCCTTAGGTCTTGAGCGATTATCTTATGAAAACATTGACACTGCTCATATTCCTATAAAAATATATGTTGGTTACTATATAAATCAATATGATGGCCAATACTATTATTAGAATGCATAACAGTATGATACCCAAGCTGATGCTCACTATTACATCCTAGATGGTACATAGTGGACTTATCCATCTATAGCTGCTGACATTTCTTCAATTCCAACATTCAGCACTAATGATGACCAAGTGATAAGGGCCAGAGGAAAATCTATTACTGAGGATGAGGAAGAGGTCAGGATGAGCAAGAAAAGATATAGGGAAGAGATGGAAGCAAGGCCTAATTTTGAACAGTAGAGTCCTCAGTCCAGGACAATCCTTCTATCTGCCTAGGATCTTATAAAAAACAAGAACACTGAAAGGTGAAAGCTGTATAGCTCCCTAGAGTGGACAAAGCTTGAAAAGAATGAAAGAGATAGAAGGAATTTCAAGAGGATAAGTTGCTAGGCACTTTACCACCAAATGTTTTGGAGCCTATCAAATACCTCCCAAAGACATACTGCTACTTCCAAAGGCAGAAAGAAAAGAAGACAGAGGAAAAAGCAGAGAAAGAAGCCAAGAAGCCAAGCAGGGGCATAATGATAAGATAACCTGAAACATAAAAGTGTTTCATGTTTGTCTTAAGGGATATAGGGATTGTATTTTGTCTTATGCATATAAAAAAATAATCATTCCTTCTGATTAATGAAAATCATATGTGTGAATGTGCTTCCTATTATCTATGTCTTCAGAAATGTTAAATATCTTGTTTATGTGTTATTGTACATCATTGTCTTAGGTTTTAACTTCTTCAAATAGGGAGAGATTGTTGGGTCCATTAATCACAATGCCTCAGATTTGAAGACGGCCTATAGGACAATGGTATACACATATTTGTATTTTATGCATACCCTAAGTTTTATGTATGTAGGTAGTTACTTGTCATACCTATTACACGGGTTGTTTAATTAATAATGACAGGTGGACATATGTAAGAATGCTGAAGAGACAAAAATCATTCTAAGTCCACAGGCGTTGAGTGAAGACCGTTCACTCAACGCCAGATAGCCGTAAACATTGAGTAAAGACTAGACAGTCAAAGTCTCAGCATTGCCAAGGAAAAATATTTGTTAAGTCCAGATGTATTGAGTGAAGGTAGTACACTCAACGTCTAGAGTTAGAAACGTTGAGTAAGCTCAAACAGTCAAAGCCGCAGAAGAATCTACCAAGAGTTCTAGCTAAGTTTAGAAGCGTCAAGTGAGGATATCTCACTCGATGACAGATGAGCAAGGCATTGAGTGGAGCTCATGATGTCAAAGCCACAGAAGATGTAGATAGAAAATCTGTCTAAGTCCAGAAGCATTGAGTGAAGGTAGTTCACTCAACGCCTCAACAAGATGGCAGGCTAAGACAAAAAGTGTTGAGTGAAGACAACTCACTCAAAACCTTCTTACAGAGAAAATCAACTAAGTCCAAACGAGTTGAGTGATGAAGATTCACTCAACGCCTAATCAGTTAGACCACAAAAGTCTATATTCATTGATTAATGTCAACTCACTCGACGCCTGGTGTTTATAGTAAACTGACTAAGTGATTTGGCATTGAGTGACAAGCCTTCCCTGAACACCTATGTTGAATTGTCTGAATTGGACTAAGTTCATAGGTGTTAACATCAGAAGAAATCCAAATGTTACGTGGAGTCTACAATACACGACAAATGGCGCCGCTTGCCTGTTGTACGACATTTAATGCAAAAGTGGACCTTTAGCTACCAAATCCATGTGGGTCGGATGCTCAAAGAGTCGTTGGATGGTAGAATAGAAAAGGATTACGATCAAGGAAATTAAACTTTACATCTGGAAAGATCTGAAATTCATCTTCTTCCTCTTGACTAAGTTGCAGAAATTTAAGAAGTTGTTCAAGTCACCGATATGAAAGTGCAAACAATTAGCTATTGATCTTCAACAACATGTTCAGAGTAAATATTCTGAGGAAGAAGTTGAAACAAAGGAAAACCCTAGCTACAGTGATTTCACAGCTCAATATGAACTTTCCTGAAGAACCATTCATGGAGCTGTAAAGGGAGTGGACAGAGTTAACCACTGTTCAGAAGGAAAAAACACAAAGACCCTAGATCTGGTGTCAAACTTCATCAACCAACTACTATTCTTCTGTAGGATCATTTTGATCTGAGTGTAAGCCTAAACTTATAAAGGCTTATTGTAGGATCTTTAAGTAGATCTGAGTTGTAGGATTCAAGTGGTGAATCTGAGGTAGGATCCAGGTTTGGATCTAAGTTGTAGGAATTTGAGATAAAGTTTGAGGTAGGGCCTATGGGGCCTGAGTGGTAGGAGATTATATCTCTAAGTTGTAGGGCTTTGTGATGTAGTTGTAGGACTTGGAGATGTTTGAGAGATCCTGAGGGATCTGAGTTGTAAGCTCTTTTGAGCCGAGTTGGAGAAGTTGCCTTGTCTAACAAAATGTTATAAAGGTGTGAGGGATATTGTATGTACCCATAATTTGGGGAACCACTATAATTTTCTTGTGTGTTGTTATTGATTGTCTTGAAAGCTAAGGTTAAATAAATCACAACTCACCTAAAATAAAAAAAGAACAAAAAGACTTAAAACCTATTCACCCCATCTAGGTGTTTAGCCACTCTTGAAACTAAAGACTTTCATCACCATTTCGATAAGCTCTCAGAGATGTCAATCCATTGGGAAACAAGGTGAACCCATTCGAGCTCGTTCTGTGCCCTTAGAACTCATAGATTCAACTCAGTTTAAAATTTATCCCAGCATTTTCCGTTCGTCAATTTCATCTGAATGGATAAGATAGTTGTTGGAACCCATTGTCCGTATCTCATTGGTTTGACAATATCAAATCCCAAGTTGTATTTTATTATACTTGTGTTGGGTTAAGTGTGCATGGTTACATGCATGAAGAGCGGGATTTTTTATCTTTTTGACCAATCGCCGGGTGTTCGATCTATCGCTGACACTAGCGACCTAGGATTATAGTGGCCATGCAATTATGGCTCTTTGTGTCCTACTGCAAGATGCTAGTCCTACCGTTGTGTGCTAGCCATATCTATGACTGTCGAGTCAATTGCGTCAATAAGAAATGCTACTGTCGGGCACTAGCCTTCCACACCACGATATCCAAATATAGCGAGAATATTTTAGGATATTTTTCTTAATTTGATGGAAAGCCAGCGACACTGCGTAAAAAGACCTACTGTCGAGCGGTAGATCTACCGTCGGTGGTATCTTATTTATAAAGAGACTATAAAAGCACCCATTTCTTTTTTTGAGTAGAAAAAGAAGAGAATTACAAGCCTAGGGTTCGGCCACCGCCTCTAATATTGCCACCACCATCTCCGTGCAAGAAAAAGCAAAATCTCTCCCTCCTATTCGTGATCGAAGAACTCCGAAGAGCGAAGTCTCCAACATCCATCAACAACTGATCAAGTTCGAGAAAAATGACATTGAGAAACATCGATCATGCACTATTCTACAGAAGAATTCTTTTTGATGGAGCAATAGTTTAAAACTTTTTAACATTATTTGTACTTTTTATCTTATTTAATCATTTTGTGTGTGAGGAAAATCAATCAGGGAGGTTGTAGGAATCCGTGGAGGATTCCGTAGGAAATCATCCTTAGAGGAAGTATAGATCTAGGAGATCAAGTGGGCTCAAGACACTTCCTACGAGGAAGGTGGGGAACCAACTTGTCAATCTTCTTAGGAAGAAAAGAGAGAGCCAATCGGTCCTTGTTGAGAGTCGGTATAGAAACCAAAAGAGAATTGTTTGATTCATCGCATCCGATCTCCGGTTTCACAGAGATCTAGTTGTTTTATTGTAAACCCTTTTTAGTTTTGAATAAAATTATATTTTTTTTTCTTCTTGAATTCTTGGTTGCATGTTGCTAGGGTTCAAAGGAGTATGTGGAATTTCTTAAAACAAACTTCATAGGGAAAAGAGGTTTTGTGATCTACCATCGCGCGGTAGTAGTCTACCGCCCCGCGATAGCTTACAAAATAGTTTGCCCTACCAAACTTGTGTTTTTTATGACCTACCGCTTTGCGGTTGTAGCCTGCCGCCCCACGATAACTATTAGAATTGGTTGCTCTGGTTAAATTCTTTTTAGTTCTTTATTTTAATTGAAAACTTTTTTCACACCCTCTAAGGTTTGTCACCATATCCAATAAGAGGTATCAGATATAGGTTATTCCATAATAGTTTCACCACCAAGAATAATGACCAACCCTATTCTCAAATCGATTAGTGGGAATGGAACTTTGTACACAAAAAAATCACTAGCACCTCCTCTGTTTACTGGTGTGAACTATAATAAGTGGAAAATTTGAAGGATAAAATTCCTTATTGTATTGGATATAAAAGTGTAAAATATGACTATTGTCAATCCCCGAAATAATTTAAAAAGGAATGATTTTTTTTAAATGCTAAAGCTATGAATAGTCTATTTTGTGGGCTTGGATAGGAGATTTTCAAACTAATCTACACTTTACCTACTGCCTATGATATATGGAAATATCTCGAGAATACACATTGTTTTCCTTCTGTAGATAATGAATATGAGCAATTCCTTTTGGATCCAAGTGAAGAATCAAATCAAGACTTACTCTTGGAAGAAGACATGATAACCATATCAAGGGAAAGGGAAGATTAATTCTCAACTACGGATTAGGAATCACATGAAGAAGTCAAAGAAATTCTATGTTTCACTTTTGCCTCATCCAAATATGTTGTATGAAAATCAAATTCCCTTCTTGTTTGTAATTCTAATTTATACCTTGCATGTGCTAGATGTGGCTAAATGTATAATTAAGAAATAAAAAAATATCAATTCAAAATTTAGTTTAAAAAATAAAAAATTAAAAGCACATTTTCATGAAAAATCTATTATTGATGTGTCTAGTTCTCTTACTTGCTCTTTAGTTAACATTTCTACACCTTGTATAGATTGTAAATAATTAAAAGAAACATATAAGGTTTTTAAAAAGGAGTTTCTCTTTGCAAAAGAACAAAATGAGAAATTATGTTTGGAAAATTCATCAATGAAAAGTGATTGTGCTAGATGCAATAATTATAAAATTGAGATTAAGGAGATGAATGAGACTTTTGGAGAATTAAGAAGTAAGTATGAAGCTCATTTTGAATCTATAGTCTCCACTCTTAAAAATAGCGCAATCACGTGCAATAAAGCTAGACATAATGTCGAAATTAAAAATAAAGAATTAGTTACAAAAAACATCATGCTTAGGAAAATTATGATAAAAAACTCACAAAACACAACTCCAAAATTTCAAGCAAACCCGAAAGTATGTAATCATGAACTTTCATACAATTACTTAGCTAATCAAAGTGAGTAGAAAACTTCAAGGTAGTGTAATTGAAATTCCAAAACATAAAAATCACCTTCATTTGCAAAATCAAATATCTCCCAATTAAAATTCAAATAAACGTAAATTTTCTTTAAAGAATAACTACGCTATGAGTCTTAATGTTAAGTGACATCGTTCTAACTTAGAAAATAATCTAAATATATCTAAATCTCCAGCACAATATTGTTCAATTGAAGATCATCACATAAAGACTCTTAAAAATCATAATGGAAATTTGCAACAAAAAAATGATATTAAACCAAATTTTAAATGGAGACCCATTAATAAAAATGACACACCAATTCCAACAGAAATGGCTCATTCATTCTTTGCTCTCCACAAGCCAACAAGAAGTATTGGGGTACCCAAAGGAACCGCCTCACACGGTCTCACTTGGAAACCTAAAAATCTTATCAATTAGTATCCTCCTATTCCATGAAGTATAATCTAATCAAAACCAAATTACTCAACCATCTACCTCCCGATGTGCTTTATGTTCTTTTTTTTACGTTGCTCTTTCTTTTGTTTTTGTTTTTTTAGCCATCATGTCATGGACACTTTACATATATTTTAGCTATATGACTTACACATATTTAGTTTAATGATCAATCCAACTGAATCTATTTGAATATAAGTCAACACTTTAAGTGACCTACTTGTCTCTCTATCCTATTATCAACTATAATGAAGTTTATCACATCAAGGGACTAGTAATATAGTTTTTGTCCCCTTAAAAATCAATTTCTAGCAAATATCATATTATGTTATGAAAAATTAATTAAACGATGAATTTCAGAAATGATATTATAAAGACTAATAAATCATTTTCAAGATGGATTTGAAAATGTGTTATTAGGGGTCATAGACTAAAAATATTGAATACATAATTTTTTTTTCTATTTTACTAATTATGCTACACTAGATGGCCCTAAATATGCATAATCATAATATAGAAAAATCGGAATATTAAAATCTCATAAACCATACATGGTGCATGAAATTTCAAGTTACTATTGATATCACCGGGCATTAAAATATGTCACCGACAATAGCTATTCTGTCTGAAAAATTATGAGTGTTTCTAAAAGATAATTTTTGAAATATCTTGTATTCTGTTTCACTAAAATCTGTATGTATCTCATTTGTGTGTAAACATTAGAATCAACTATATGTTTATTAATATAAATCACTAAACTAAATCATACATCTATAAGTAAAAGAGCATTGAGTTAAGAACCCCATCTTGGGTGCAAGCAAATCAACCATATATTTGTTAAACCTTACGTAGTAGTGCTCATGGAATTCTAACTTATCATTTTAGTATCGTCTCTTTCTGAAGAAAAACTTCATCGTCATTCTAGTTCTATCATGCCATGCTATGCTAAAGTAAAATTGAATGATATCCATATAATAATTTAGCAAAGCTGAATATGAGAATCTCATATACTAAGATAAGTTATTCTAGTTAACTGATATCCTAAGATCAAATTCTATCTAGTTTTGTAGCATAATTCCTGAAGTAGTGAAAACTAATCCTATGTCGACTAATTATATCACTATTAGGAATTATAAATCATATGATTGATAATTAAACTATAATATCATACTCTGCTTGATATATTGTGTTTGTGAGGTAATTCACTAGTGTTTGCATGTAGTTTTTTTCGAATATAGAACCTAGAATTAATAGTGCGCCAATCAACAACAAGTTACATAATTTTTATCACATCTGTTAAGTTCTATGTATTGAAACTTTATTTGAATACATGCAATAAGTATCACTCATTAGACTTTTGGTATCAATTCAAACTCATAATTCTAGCATTATCATCAACTTCATTCTATTTCTCATTCTAGCTTTCTCATATTGCCAAGATAAGGTAAATTAAAAAAATGATAATAAGGTTTGAAATTCATGATATTTATTTAACTGAGTTCTTGAATTCAAATTCTAAATGAATTTAAAATCACCAATCCACAAATACTATAATTAATTGAAGCAGTTATCATGCATTAGTACCATAACATATATGTTTGTTTATAAGATTAAATGCTTAAGTATGTCAACGATCAAACACTCATGGTTAATTTCTCACAATAACGGGGCCAGAGGGTTGTGCGCATTGAGATGCTAAATTGAAAACCATGTCTTCTCCTTAACCGAGGAGGGTTCTAGTCGGGCCTAGAGAGGAATTGGGGGAAAGAGTGTTAGGTTGAGCGAGTTCTTTTGTATGTATATGGGATTAACACCTAATCTTATGGCATATGTGCTATTCCTCATGCCCATCCATCACTTACTATGGGGCTAGGGTGTAAACATATTGCTTGGGTAGTTTTTGTCTCGGGCATCCTCATATTTTATCAACTGTATGACTTTTACTTCACTCACCATGATTATTTTTTTCATGCAAATCTCATTTGGGAGAACATGTAAATCTTATGTGTGAATACCTTATCTTTTTGAGCTCTCATGATAATTGACATATACAAGAGACTTTTTATACAAACTTTTTTACACATTAGACTAAATTAATTAATAAGCAACTTTTTTTGTATTTCTTGATGTTTTTTACTGCATTATATAATGGTTACATTGAATACTCATTTTCCAAGAAGTTGCGAGCGAAAAATAGCGAAAAATTGGCTTAGATCTAAAAAAATTCAACTCTCTGTTTGATATCGCGAGGCGATAGGGCTATTCCAGATGATAGGTCTATTGCCGGCGATAGTGATTTCTGCATGAAAATTTTCGATTTTTTGGGATGTTGTTTTTACTTTCTTTTTGTGCAATTAAGCTTTTTGTTCTTGTTTTTTTGTGTAATTTAAGATATCTATTAATTTTTAAAAAAAACATAAAATTCACAAAAATATGTATTTACTTTACTCGTGAATTTTTTTATTCTTAAACTAAAATTTTAAATTAAAAAAACAAAACTCTTTTGCCAAGTATTCTTGTTTGTTTATTACAACACTGCAATAATTTGGTATGATATTTATTAGGACATGCGTGACTAGAACTAAAAGCATAGAAATTACATGCAATTTTTAATTTAGGATTGCTAAAGTCTATTTAACATTGTATGTTTATGTAATATTGTGTCTTATTTATTGGTACTTAGCTACTGAGTGTGACTAAATAGGATAGTGTATGTTTAACATGCCTCTAGGTATGTGTTAGGATTTAGATAGTATAATGACTTTTCATTAATAACACACCCCTAGAAAATGAACTCTTTTAGAAATTGAAAGTTTATAAGTTATAACTCGTGATATTGTGTCTAACGTGCTAGGAATGACTTGAAATATCAATGTAGCAATGTTAATATTTCTTATATAGAGTTTAAACATTGGGAAAAAATTACAATAGTAAGGTCTTTGTATATAAATTAAAGTGTATCTATCTATGTGGGTAGATTTTGATTGATTTGGGGACCTTGAACTAAACAAAAAATATATAAAATTTATACTGAAAAAACTGAAATGAAAAAAATATTTGTGTGCATTATATCTATGCTATCAAATTATGTGTCAAGGACACCCCCCAAACACTACTCATTTCTTCTGATAAGCCTCCATGAGCAATGTAAGGATGAGCACCTTGGTCTTTAGAATCGTTTCGATCTTATGAAAAGATAGTATATTGAGTTAAGCCATCTTTGTTCTACTATTGGTTTATTATAGATAGAATAGTGACACAATTTTTCACCTCATCACTCTTGTGTTAGCATAATGTTTTTGTGAGATAAAACATTTATTAATGATAATTTCTACCTAATGTTTTTTTCTTTGATGCGACATGTATACCTGTAATTATTCTATCTAACTCTTCCATGAAGAAGAATTGAACTTAAATTTCACTTCCTATTTATTGCATGATTGTACTACTACGCGACAACTATTCATAACACTTACAATATTACACTGTATTAACTCTATAAATCACAAGACATTGTACTCCAAATCTTGTGTATTTAGATTCACATACTTTGTCCAAAATTTCTTATGCTCTGCCAAAAATTTAAATCAAATGTTTTTCTCATGTTGGCTAGGTCTGTAATCATTGTTCCCAACTCGTATTTAGTTCCTCCCATATTATTGTGTTTGCTTTGGCAAACCTTCATCTATGTGCTTAATCTTAAGACATTACTGTTGATTCCCTTCCCTTTTGTTAATATCAAATGGGGGAGATTAGATTGTTTATAAGTAAGCCATACGTTAGTCACCTAGGGGAAGATCAAGTGTAGGGGGAGCACACATGTAGGGGGAGCACACATGTAGGAGGGAGAACACATGTATGGGGAGCACACAAGTAGGGGGAGTCATACTTTGGTCATACTATGCTATCTTATTTAGTAAACATCATTATATTTCATGTTTGTTATTGGATTAAACTATACCAGGCTACTAATGATTTATATCTCATGAACGAGATTTTATATTATCAAAAGTGGGAGTTTGTTGCAACCCATAGTCTGCATCTCTTACAATATAAAATCCCAAGCTGTATTTCATCATACTTGTGCTGGGTATAGTGTGCAGGTATATATGTATGAAGAATGAGTTTTTCAGTCTCTACGATAGACTGTCGGGAGATAACTCTTTTACTAGCGCTAGCAACGTTGGATTAAAGTGATTGCACAATGATGTCTCTCTGTGACCTATTGCTGGGTGGTAGCCCTACCACTGGGCACTAGCAATCTCGATGACTGTCGAGTCAATTGTGTTGAGATGAAATGCTACCGCCGGGTGTAAGCCTTACTGGGCTGTAGTATCCAAAAGTGGTGAGAATATTTTAGGATATTTTTCCTAATTTGATGGATTGCTGGAGACACTGCGTAAAAAGACCTACTATTGGGTGCTAGCTCTACCGTAGATAGTAGCCTATTTATAAAGAGACAACAAAAGAGCACATTTCTTTTTCTGAGTAGAAAAAGAGGAGAATTATAAGCCAAGGGTTCGGCCATCACCTCTGTTGTTGAAAACCAACATCTAGGTGCAAGAAAAAGCGAAATATTTCCCTCCAGTTAGTGATCGAAGAACTCTTAAGTGTGAAGTCTACAATGACCATCAACAGCTGATCGAGTGCAAGAAAAATGACATTCGGAAGCATCGTTCGCACACTGTACTACATAAGAATTCTTTTTAAAGGAGAAATAATTTAAATATTCTTTATCTTGATTTGTACTTTTATCTTATCTAATCATTTTGACTGTTAGGAAAATCGACTAGGGTGGTCATCATAATCCGAGGAGGATTCCGTAGAAAATCATCCTGGGAGGATGTCTAGATCTGAGAGATCTGGTGGGATCTAAGACCGTTCCTCGGAGGAAGGTGAGGAGATGGCTCGTTAATCTTCTTGGGAAGAAGAGAGAGAGCCAACTGGTCCTGGTTGAGGGTCTGTATAGAAAACAAAAGAGAATTGTTTGATTCATCGCTTCCGATCTCCGGTGTCATAGAGATCTAGTTGTATTGTTGTAAACCCTTTTTTGTTTTAATTAAAATTATATATTTTTTTATTTTTTCTCGAATTCGTGGTTACATGATGCTAGGGTTCTGTGGGGTGTGTGGAGTTTTATAAAACAAACTTTCGTAGGGAAAAGTGGTTTTGTGACCTACCACCGCGGGGTAGAAGTCTACCTCCCCGTGGTAGCTTCTAGAAGAGGTTCAACCCCTACAAAACTTGTATTTTCAATGACCTACCGTGGCATGGTAGTAGGCTACCGCCCCTCGTTAAAATCAAGAATTGGTTCCCTTGGTGAAATTCTTTTTAATTCTGAATTTTAATTAAAAACCTTATTCACCACCCCCTCCCCTTCTAAGGTTGGCAAATAGATCCAATAATAGCAAAGGATCCGGGAAAAACTTCCAAGGATACAGTAATGGCCGCGATAAATCTTCACACTCACGCAGGGAATTTTCTGCCACTTCCCCATTTCGAAGATCATGCGTAGAGGTGGTGTTATGGAGAACCAGCTATGGCCACACATAAATATTTATGCTTCCAAAATTGCTTAATCCAAATGGAAACAGAGCTCGCTTAAATAAAATGTTCCTGACTATTCCAACCTATTCAATCATACAAGCACTAGAGTACCAACTCCAATCAGAACTTCACATTTAAGCATGCTTGGGCGAGAGTAGTGCTGGGATGGGTGACCTCCTAGGAAGTCCTCGTGTTGCACCCATTTTTGTCCGCTCGAGTGCATGAACGCGAATTTTTAACTTTGGCGAACGCACTCTCTCTTCAATCGAGGGCCTGAGGTTACTGTCCGTATGGACTTGGCAGAGTTTTCAGAATCAATAGAACGGGCACAGGGCCTTAACATCCTATGCAGAAGATGTGTGGGAAATAAAAAGAGAGGTTTGACTAAGTTTCCTAAATCAAAACATTTCAAACGGCCAAAACTTTGGATCCGACCGTCCTACTTTCGGCCACAATACCATTTCAAAAATCTCTCAGAGATGTCCATCTACTTGCAAATGGGGTGTACCCTTCGAGCTCATTTCATACTCTTAAATCTCACAGATTTAAATCCGTTTATAAGTTATTCCAGCATTTTCCTTTCATGAATTAATTTCTAATGAATGTACGAGAGAAGGCTTCGGGAAACACTTCCAAGGATATAGTTATAGCGACGACATAACTTTACCCTTACGTGAGGAAATCACCTACACTTCTCCATTTTGGAGATCCCACGTAGAGGATGCCACGTGGCGACCTAGCCATTATCGCATATATAAATTTGAGTCGCCAAAATTGCATATTCCAAATGGAAAAGGAGCCAGCATTTTGGAAGATCGCGTGTCGAGGAGCTTGGCTTTAATAAAATGTGCAAGACATTTCCAATATGTTCTACCAAACAAGCACTAGAGCACCAGATTCTATCAGAACTCTACAGTTAAGTGTGATTGGGAGAGAGTAGTACTGGGATGGGTGACCTTCTGGGAATTCCATATGTTATACCAATTTTTTGCTGCTCGGTTAAATGAATTGGAATTTTTAACTACAGCGAATGCGCACTCTCTACAAATGCGGGCCCGAGGTTACCGCCCATGTGGATTGGGCAAAATTTTGGGAATCAATATAACGGTCACATGGCCTTAAAATCCCATGTAATAGATAAGAAGGAAATCAAAAGAAAGGCGTGACTTAGTTTCCAAATGCAAGGCAGTTAAATCAGCAAAAACTTTTGATCTGACCGTCCGATTTTTGCACAAAATTACATTCTATAGGGCTCTCAGAGATGTCCATCCACTGGAAAGTAGGGTCAACCCATCCAAGCTCATTTCGTGCCCTCAGATCTCGTAGATTCAACTCCATTTAAAAGTTATCCTTGCATTTTCTTTTCATCAATTTTGTCCTATTGGATATGCCAATAAAGTCTTTAAGAAACACTTCCAAGCATACAGTAATGGCCACGTCATAACTTCGTGCTCTTGAGGGGAAATCGCCACCACTTTCCCATTTTAGAGATCGCGCGTAGAGGCGGTGGTGTGGCGACCCGGCCATTGCCACACGTAAAAATTTGAGCAGCCAAAATTACGTAATCCGGATGGAAACGAAGCTCACAATCCGGAAGATCGCGGATCGGGGAGCTTGGCAAAAATAAAATATGTTGGAATATTCCAATGTGTGCGGCCATACCAGCACTAGAGCTCCAGATCCCATCAAAACTCTGCAGTTAAGTGTGCTTGGGCGATAGTAGTATTGGGATAGGAGACTGATTTGGAAGTCCTCGTGTTGCACCCATTTTTTGCCACTCAGGTGTATGAAAGCCCATTTTCACTTACAATAAACACACTATGTCTACGAATGCGGGCCAAAGGGAAACACCTATCTGGACTGGGTGAAGTTTTCAAAATCAACAGAATGGACACATGGCCTTAACATCTTTTGCAGGTGATGTACAGGAAATCAAAAGAAAAGCGTGACGTAGTTTCCAAATTAAATGTAGTTCAAACGGCCATAACCTTTTTATCTTATCGTCAGATTTTCGGGTACAATACCATATCCAAAAGCTCTCGGAGATGTCCATACACTCGGAAATGGGGTGAACCCATTTGATCTTGCTATGCACCCTCAGATCTTGTGGATTAAACTCTATTTAAAAGTTATCCCAGTATTTTCCTTTCATCAATTTTGTCCTAATGGATATGACTGTGAAGGATTCGATAAACACATCCAAGGATATAATTATGGATGCAATATAAATTCGCCCTCATGCAAGGAAATCGACGCCACTTACCCATTTCGGAGATCCCGTATAGAGACGGCGGCGTAGCGACCATGCCTTTATCGCAAACAAAAATTTTATCTACAAAAATTTCATAATATGAAAGCTAACAGAGCTCGAAATCTGGAAGATCGCGCGTCGGGGATCTTGTCTTAAATAAAATGTGACGGTCTATTCAAACGTATGCAACCATACCAGCAAGAGAGCACCAGATCCCATCAGAACTTTGAAGTTAAGTGTGCTTGTGCGAGAGTAGTACTTGGATGGGTGACCTCCTGGGAAGTCCACGTGTTGCACCCGTTATTTACTGCTTGGATGCATGAATGCCCAATTGTATATGCAAAGAACGATCTTTCTATACACATATTGGCCCGAGGTTACCGCCCATGTGGAGTAGGAGAATTTTCAAAATCAACAGAACAGGCATGTGGCCTTAACATCCTGTACAAGTGATGATCAGGAAATAAAAAAAGCGTGACATAATTTCCAAATGCAAGGCACTTCAAACGGCCATAACTTTTGATCCGACTATATAAGTTTCGCACACAATATAATTTTGGAAAATCTCGGAGATGTCCATCCACTTGTAAATGGGGTCGACCTGTTCGAGCTCATTTTACGCCCTCATATCTCACAGATTACACTCCATCTAATAGTTATCCCAGCATTTTCCTTTCGTTAATTTGGTCCAAATGGATAATACAGCGAAGGCTTCGCGAAATACTTCCAAGGATATAGTAATAGGCACAACATAACTTCGCACTCATACTGGGAAATCTCCTCCACTTCCCCATTTTGGAGATCTCGCGTAGAGGCGGCAGAAAATCGACCAGACCATTGTTGCACGCAAAATATTTATGCCGCCAAATTTTCCTTATCCGAATGGAAATGGAGCCTGTAATTCGGAAGATTTCATGTTAGGGGGCTTGGATTAAATAAAATGTGCCAGATAATTCCAACGTGTGAAACCATACAAGCACTAGAGCACTATATCCCATAAGAACTCTATGTTTAAGCATGCTTGGGAGAGAGTAGTACTGGGATGGTGACCTCCTGGGATATCCTTGTGATGCACACATTTTTTATCGCTCTTATGCATGAATGCCCATTTTTACCAGTAATGAACTCTCTCTCTACAAACACGGGCCCGAGGGTACCGCCCATATGGACATGGCAGAATTTTCTAAATCAATAGAATGGGAACGCGGCTTTAACATCTTGTGCATAAGATGAGCAGGAAATAAAATGAAAGGTGTGACTTAGTTTACAAATACAAGGCACTTCAAACGGTCATAACTTGTTCTCGCTCTCGCCTTTCAGGAATTGTCGACCCTCCGATTTTCATGCACAATACAATTTTGGAAAGCTCTCGGAGATGTCCATCCACTAGCAAATAGGGGAAACCCATTTGTACATGTTTTGAGGCCTTTAATCTCGCAGATTCAACTCCATTTATAAGTTATCCCAACATTTTCCTTTCTTCAACTTAATCTTATTGGATATCACAGTGAAGGCTTCGGGAAAAACTTCCAAGGATAATGTAATGGTCGCGACAAAACTTTGTGCTCATGCGATGAAATTGCCGACACTTCCCCAATTCGGAGATCCCACATAGAGACGGCGACGTGGTGACCCTACTGTTTCCGCACGCAAAAATTAGAGCCGCCAAAATTTCTTAATTCGAATGGAAATGAAGCCCGCAACCTGGAAGTTTGCTCGTCAGGGAGCTTCATTTAAATAAAATATGCCAGAAGATTCAACGTGTGCTACCAAACCAATAGTAGAGCATTGGATCCCTTTAGAACACTGTAGTTAAGCGTGCTTGGGCGAGAGTAGTACTGATATGGGTTACCTCCTAGGAAGTCCTTGTATTGCACCATTTTTTTGCTGCTCAGGAATAAGAATGCCCATTTTTAACTACGACGAATGTGCTCCCTCTACGAACGTGGGCCCGATGATACCACCTATGTGGATTGGGCGGAATATTTGGAATCAATAGAATTGACATGCGGCCTTTCCTTCTTATGTAACAGATGAGCAAGAAATCAAAATAAAGGAGAGAATTTGTTTCCAAATGCAAGGGACTTCAAACGGCCATAATTTTTGATCCAACAATTTTTTCCGCTCAGGTGCATGAACGCCCATTTTACCTGCGGCGAACACTCTCTCTCTATGAACTCGGGCTCGAGGGTACCCCCCTTATAGACTAGGCAAAATTTTCAAAATCAAAAGAACGGACACGTGGCCTTAACATCCTTTGTAAGAGATGAGAAGGAAATCGAAAGAAAGGCCTGACTTAGTTTCCAATTGAATGGAACTTGAAACAACCATAATATTTGATCCAGCCATCATATTTTTGAACTCAATTCCATTTCAAAAATCTCATGGATATATCGATCCACTAGCAAACAGGGTGAACCCATTCGAGCTCATTTCACACCCTCAGATCTCACAGATTCAACTACAATTAAAAGTTTTGCCATCATTTTCCTTTTGTCAATTTCATCCTTATGGATTTGAGAGTGATGGCATTAGAAAACACTTCCAAGGATATAGTAATGGTTGTGAAAAAACATCGCGCTCACACAGGTAAATCACTACCACTTCAAAATTTCGGAGATCCTGCGTAGAGGCGGCGACGCGGTGACCCGATTGTTGCTGTACGTAAAAATTTGTGCAGCCAAAATTGCTTATTCTGAATGAAAATGGAGCTGGCGATCCGAAAGATCATGCGTTGGAGAGCTTGGCTCAAATAAAATGTCCCAGACTATTCCAATGTATGCAACCATACCAGTACTAGAGCACCAAATCCCATCAGAACTTTACAGTTAAGATTTCTTGGGTGAGAGTAGTACTTGGATGGGTGACCTCCTTGGAATTCCTCGTATTGCACACATTTGTTGCCGCTCTGGTGCATGAACGTCCATTTTTACCTTTGTTGAACACACTCTCTCAACGAATGCTGGCCTGAGGTTATCGCCCATATGGACTAGGCTGAATTTTAAGAATCTATAAAATGGACATAAGGCCTTAACATCCTGTGCATGAGATGAGAAGGAAATTAAAAGAAAGGCGTGACTTTTTTTCTAAATGCATGTCACTTCAAACGACCATAAGTTTTGGTTCGACCTTCTAATTTTCACACACAATACCATTTCAGAAAGCTCTCAAAGATGCCCATCCACTAGATAATGAGTTGAACCCATTCGAGCTTGTTTTGCTCCCTCAAATTGCACAAATTAAACTTCATTTTTAATTCATCTTAGCATTTTCCTTTCGTATATTTCATCCTAATGGATATGCCAGCGATGTCTTCGGGAAACACTTACAAGGATATAGTAATTACTACGATATAACAACATGTTCATGACGGGAAAGTCCTCGTATTTCACATATTTTTTGCCGCTCGGGTGCATGAACGTCCATTTTAACCTATGGAAAATAAGCTCTCTCTATGAATGCTAACACGAGGTTACCGCCCATGTGGACTGGGTGGAATTTTCGGAATTAACAGAATTGATACGTGGACTTGACATCCTTTACAGGAGATGAGCAGGAAATTAAAAGACAGGTGTGACTTATTTTCCAAATACAAGGAACTTCAAACGACCATAAGTTTTTTTTTCCGACCTTCCGAATTAAGCGCACAATAACATTACAAAAAGCTCTCGAAGATGTCCATCCACCAAAAAATGGGGAAAACATGTTCGAGCCCTTTTTGCGCCCTCAAATTGTGCAAAAAGAACTTTATTTAAAATTTATCCCAGCATTTTCCTTTTCGTCAATTTCGTTGCGATGGATATGCCAGCAAAGGCTTCAAAAAAACTTCTAAGGATACAGTAAATACTGTGACATAACTTCAAGCTCACGCAGGGAAATCACCGCCACTTCCTCATTTAGGAGATCCTGTATAGAGGAGGTGGCGTGGCGACCTATTCGTTGTTGCACGAAAAAATTTTAGCCACCAAAATTTCTTAATCATAATAGAAATTGAGCCCGTAAAACGGAAGATCGCGCGTCGGGGAGGTTTGCTTAAATAAAATATGCTAGACTACTCCAACGTGTGCAACCATACAAGTATAAGAGCACCGGTATAACATCCCAATTCGTACAAGATCCCATGTGAGTATCGTGTATCATCAGGAGTTGACTCGGATTAAGGTGTGGTTCTAGGACCTTGAGATGATCTTTGTCGATTCATGTTCAACATGAGCGCGTGATGAAAAATATGGGTTAGGATGAAATGAAACAAATTTTACTGTTTATAAAAGAGGAATTTCAATAGGGTAAGTGGGAAAATCTCAAATTAGGAATAATTTGGATTACACGAGTGTGATACTCATTTGACACGGGTGTAACATATTAAGTATCAAAAAAATTATAACATGGTTTGTAAATAACATAATTATGCAAAATAGTGTAATCTAGCTAAAATGCAAAATTGTGTAATCGAGCAAAACTGCCTTGGAGTTGACGTAAATTAGTTTTATCAGACTCGTGATGATAATACGAGTCCAATGGAGTCATCCTTTTGAAATTCCAACATCATTTATGTGGTTCAAGGTTTAATTATAGTGAGCTGCAAATACTTCGGAGAGCATAAAAGAACAATCAAACTCTAAATGTATTACTACCAATCTCAATACGTGTATATCAACAAGACTGTTGTAAAAAGCCTTTCAGGGACAATTTTTGAGTTTTCTAGGATGAGATATGGGCATTTGAGTGAGATTAGTTAAGTTTTGTTAATAATTTAAATAAAAATAATGATAATAATAATTATATTGGTATAATATATATAAGTGTATTTATGTGAGTTTGGTTTAGAAAATCTTTCTAGTGGCCTCTTCATCCCCAATCTTGCGGCGTAAAACAACTCTAAGCTTTCTCCCTATACACTCTTCATGACCGAACCTCCACTTCTATTCTCCTAATCTGGCGAGCTCCTCTATGTCCAAAGGCCAAGCTCCTTATGTCCAAAGGCTGAGATCCTCCATGTCTAACGTCGACACTCAAACCATCTCCCATTTCAGATCCAACTACAGCGAGGTGCCCCACCTAGATTCAACACCCAAGGCTGAGATCTCCTCCATCTAGGCTCTAGATTTACTAAAATTTGTACATTCGTGTCTACTGCTTCTACAACATGTTTTGACTTCCACCTAGATAAAGATCCAAGACACCTCTATGGTTCTCTAGTTGTAGATCCAAGCTTTACTCGAGCTTCTCTCAAAGCTCCATGAACAGCACACTCAAATAGGAGACATCCTCTTCAATGAATTTTGACGAGGTCCAAATCGGCGAGATCTAAGGTCGACTCATTCGACAAACATTATAAAAGGGAAAATAGGCAAGATTATACCATGGACTAAAGCAACGCACAAATGCCGCATACGTGGCTATTGGGTAACATGCATGGACACTCGGTGAGCTTTCACCAGTCTCCTTTTGTGCTATTTTTATTGATCTGATTAGTTGAGACATCGAGCTCAAATTAGCTTGATTTGATAGGAAGCCATGGTGGAATTGCCAAATCTATGTTCTAATTTGTTGTTCCGGCCATCTTCGACCACCGATTTTCTGGCCGGCGATGCATCTTATGTACGAGTACGGGGCGATGGTGTTGGTTGGTCGGACGGGAAAATATGGTGGCCGATGGGAAAGCTTTTATTACGCTCCAAGCTGGGCAAATACCAGCCCCAGGCTGGAGGAAGAAGATGACAAGATGTCGTCCGTTAAGGTTTTAGATCCATACATATTTTAATATAAATAATGTTGGAAAATTTTTTCTAATGCGTGGGACTAGATTCAAGCAACTTTTTAGTCATGTTCTAGCAAGATTTGGACTTCGGGATTAGCATGAAAGTTTTATCACTTGGAAATTCCTTTTCTTAGAGTGGTTCTGAATATTTTGGAGATCCCTATAGCACCCTAAAATCCAAATCAAAAATTTTGTAATGCCCCTTATTTTCGAAGGTTTATTTAAAATCCCTTTACTGATGTATTTTGATGTCAGGGTGTTACGTTGACGCGTACTTGGTGGGTACCATTGTCGGAGCATTAATTTTGCTCGTTGGTATCCGAGGTTTTGGTTTGGGAGTATTAACTTGGCTGATTTCTCCTGTGTTTTTATATTCCCTTGCGAGCCAGTGTTTGTTTTGGAGCATGGTGGAGTGTTTTTGAGATATTTGGTATTCTTACTGTGGAGGGTGTTTACCCAAGTTTTGTTTGTCAAATTTTGATTTCGACTTCGCTGTTGGATTCATAGCATCAATATTTAGTGACAGTGCGATTTTCGTAGAAATCTGAGTTAGTGCGATTTTTTATCATTTGGACGTTTTAATTATATTAATAATATATTATTTTATATTGTTTAATCCATATAAATAGCTTTGCGATAAGACGGAAACCCTATTCATCGCCTTTTTTAAAATTGTTTGACTGATTTGCCGGAGAACGAAAGAGATGGTCCTTGCAAAGCCTTCGACCATGGATTGTAGGAGCTCTGGTGCACAAAATTGTCGTCGGAGAGTAGGTCAGGATAGGTCTCACCAAGATCTACGTTTGTGCGGTAAGGTTTTTCCCTTTTCGTGAAATTTTTGGTGTTAGGAATTTTGTTTTGACCCTCCTTCGCCGAGAAAAGTTTTAAGAATTGTTGCATAGGTGTTCTTGCGGCCAGATCCGTGAAGAGGAGTGGTTGTGCGGCCGAAATTTGTCACGATCGAGGAAAGTGGTAGTTTCTTCCCCTTGACAAGCTTTTATTCCTTGCTTTCTCCGTTATTTTCCTTTCCCTTCTTAAAATATTGGAATAGGTTAGGATTAGGTCATGGCCTACCTGCTATATAGGGTAGATGATTCAGGCTCAAACATTGACACCGAGAAGATCTACGAACACACACGAATGCTTCTCTATGATCCAATTCTAAACTTGCACAAAACACCCAACGTGGCACACACGCTAAGCAATTATATCAATTAAATGCTAACGTAACGGTAGTGAAACCGATTAGGATTGAATATTGGCTATATGCCAATATTCATTCCGGCTAAAAGGACACACCCGATCCGATCGAGCGAAGGTTGTAGCAAAAGAGATCTACCAAAATTTACGATTCAAAAACGGTAGATCTCTCCCAAAAAAAAGTAAATAAGGTTCGCCAATCCTCTCGAAAAATAAATCAATTAAGATAGACAGAAAATCGATCGAAGAAAACCATGATTAATTTAAGGCTATAAAGAATCAACACTATAATTTACCACCACAAGAAGAACCTAGGAAAAAGAAAGCACACGAAGGTAGAAGTTCTCATTACCCAATCAGAATGGATGATCCCGATGTCACTATCTTGGATTGCTCTTCAATGCCTCCACTGGAGTTATGCGAGATGGAGAGAAACTCGTCCGCCTTCATCGCTTCACGCCGGAGTTAGATTGTCAAGGAAGAATCTCTTTGCCTTGGCTGAATTTCACCAAATGGGTATGGGGTGGTCGGCTTTTAAAGTAAGGTGAGTGATCGGTTTTCTTGTGAGGGTTATGATGGTCGGGTTTTGTTAGGGTGATGGTGGTTGGCAACTAGGGTTTGGCCAAACTTGATGATGCAAGGAGGGTGTCGATTTTTCCTTAGAGATGAAAGGAGAGGGAGGAGGTGGTAGAGAGGAGGACGAATAGAGGGAGGGTAAGAGAGATGGTTGGCGGCCAAAGAGAGTGGAGGAGGATAGGAGAAGCAAAATTCTCGAGAGGGAGAGAGGGTAAATAGGGGGAAACGATCTCAAGAAAAGATTTAGAGATTCAAATTCTTATCATTCATTCTTAAATCAAAATGAAAGCAGTACATGGCAATATATATCCTACACGACTCAATATCCACCTTTGAAAATTAAAACACTCATGATTATTATATGCACCCATCATGAAATAAATAAAATAGTGCTTGCATGAAAAAATACTAGATGGTTATAATCACCCACCATACAAGAATTAAACTACATTAATTAAATGCAATAAAATAAAATGTATGAAATAAAATTGCTTAAAATAACATCTAATAAAATAATAATAATTTGATAAAATATAAAATTATAATTATTTAATTTCTAATTTTATATTTTATTTAATAGTGACGACGGCGTTGGCGTCGTGGTAGAGTCTCATCCTCGAGCTTGCGGCATCAATCGTCCCAATCCACGAATTCTCTTAGACGGGGTTAAATGGCTGCCGCATCAGCAACATCTCCATCAATTCTCCCCTGCTCAAAAGTAATCATCTCCGATGAGTTGATCTGAATGTACCGGTGCAGGAGAGTATATCCATAAGAGCCACCTCTGAATCAAGAAACCAAGACTCTTCGGAGGCCGGACGATCACGCCATCGAATCAAGTATCGACAAACATCACCACGTTGGGATGAGATCACTTCATCTTGGAGTATCCTGTCATGCAAAAAGGTGGTCCTTGGGAACCTTGGAAAAGAATTTGGCAATAAAGGAGAAAAAGTTTCTACATCAACAACCAACGTACCTCTAGTGAAGACCGATGAAGAGAGCGATCTAAAAACAAACTCACCCCACAACCCATTAGAAAATGTTACAGAACTAAATGGACATGTGATAATATGTTTTCTAGCCTAAACTATTATCGTATTTTCTAGTTTTGAAGGCACTAATCGTCTCTTATTAGCTTAATTTTTATCTTTCTTATATAAATATTATTGCCACTAACATTTTCTTAATTTTTTGTAGATTTCTAGAATTTTGGCAAAAAAGACATGACACTCCCACCTATCATGCCCTCCCTGGGCGTGTCACAAGGCATGTCACCCGATCCCAAGGAAGTCAGCCACCAGTGGAAATTCCAGAGTTCATCCCAAGTAGGACCCGACCTTAAACACGGCTGTGTCGCTAGCCGTGTCAAGGTGGCGTGTCACTAGAGACCATGTAACAGGAAAAATGGCTATCACGCCCCCACAATATGCCCTCCTTAGGCGTGTCCAAGGGCGTGACACGGGGCATGTAACCCACTGCCTGAAGTCTACCACCACATTAAATGCATTTTCGCCTCCGCACGCCAATCATACTTGTCACGCCCCCCATCACGGGCGTGACCCAGGGCATGTTTGCCCCCTTTTCTAAGATTAACGAATTTCTTACCAATGATTGAGACATGACGTACGTGTCACGCCCCCCTATACAGGCATGACCCAGGGCATGTCAGCAAAGGTATATAAGAAATCATCCTTCCCGCCAGAATGCAGAACTCGAGGTAAACCCCGTACGTGTCATGCCCCCTGACACGCCCTCCTCGGGCGTGACCTAAGGCGTGACCAACCCGTGGAAAAATATAGAAATTCAGATGTCCCCCCTTCCATTTCAGAACAAGTTTGGGTTGAGAGGTGGAGGTGCTGCCCCTTTGTTCCTTGGTTTTTTAGTGTTTTTTTTCATGCTTTCTTCCCTCTCTCTCTTTCTTATGTTGTATTTTTCTTAACCCTAGCCTAGTGTAATCTTTTATAATAGCTTTGTAATTGCTCTAGTTGCTAATTTAGGGCTAGAATAGGATTTTCATTCCATGCAATTGTATTTTCCATTTCGAGTGTAGTTTTCTTTAATATTTATAAAAGTGCTCTTTTCTTATACTTGTGTTTTATGCTTTACTTCTCATCCCCCCTCCTCCACTTCCCTATGATTAACTAATCCTCCATGTACTCGATCTTGATGTTCCGAGCTTCGAGTGATTAAGTTATGATGCTTTGATTTTACCTTTTCTTTTTAGGGTTTAGGCCTTCGAATTACTCTTGATTTTTCTCATTTTGAATTATATTGTCGATATATAATTCCCAATAAAGCTTTCATTCTTGGCTAGCTGAGAGGGCGATAGTTTGAAGTGAGCATTCAAGAGTAAATAGAGTTGTACGCACCCCTCGAGAGAGGCAGATTTCCAAATCTCTCGGATTAGAGTATAATCCAATAGTGGGATCACCGCGTAAAGAGAGCTTTAGGCCTCCGATTTAGACGAGAGTTGGTCGGACCTTCCTAAACTCAGTTGGGCACGACTTCGAGAGAAGCGTGTTGAAGCTTTAGGAACCTCCATGGTCAAGTACCATTAACCCTATTAAGTTTAGGTTTATTAATTGTGTTTTTATTGGACTTTAGCTGAGGTGATTCTCGATCTAGTGCATTTCCATTTCATCGTTCTAACCCTTTATCGTAATCATTTCTTTTATGCTCTCTTTATTTTAGTGCAATTTGTTCTGTTTTACTGCAATATTTCCTATCTTTAGTGCATTTAGATTTCTCTTTAACCCTAAAGATTTCCGTCGATAAAATAATAGTCTTCGTGTGAGTAAGTGTACTCAACGTTTCCCTTATTTCAATAGGACACTGGTGTATCCTAGCTACAGTTCGATAGGTATACATGCGAAATTAGATTGCTAGTTCGGCTCTCTTTTCTTAAGGGGAAAGAAATAACCAACAGGCAGATAATTAAGGTGGTGGAGAAACACATGATGTTAAATCAGAAACATTAAAAATAGGGGAAATACCCCAATCAGTGGTTAACTTCAAAATATATGCATTTTCTCCTAATTTAATATCTTAAAAGGCCTAGCATGCCGATTCGCCAACTTTTCTATAGTTCCTGAAGGCATCCGTTCAGGGATGAGACGCACCAAAACTAAATTGCCAACCTTAAAGTGAGACGATCTTTTATGTCTGTTAGCATGAAATTGATAAGATGTATAATGTGTGGTTAGCACTTCACTAATGTGCTTATATAAATTTGAACAAGAGAGGCAAAATCTTGTGCGAATTTACTTGAACTATAATATGGCGATAACGAAATCAAGTCAACATGCATTGGTGTTTTATATCCGGGCACGATCTCATTCGGTGATAAGCTTGCATGTAAGAAATAGGATGCAAATTGAGTGATTAATTTTTTAAATGTGCGCCAAAGTATCTTACTACCATGAGGAGTGAACCCATGTGCTACATGACTTAACAAAAATACGGAGGATAAAGGGGTTAAGTCAGGGGGCACGGGAGCCTTATAATCAAGGATGTTTTTCATAGGCTCAAAATTCGCAGTTTTAATTTTATATTTTATATTTTCATGCTTGGCATGAGGATATGCCATGAAAGTGAGGGGATAAGTTGTAAACTACTCTAGAGGGGGGGTGAATAGAGTATTCAAAATTTTATGAACACTTAGTCAGCTCCCTTGTAGTTTATTTGCGGAATAAAAAATCTGATACTTGAACCCAAAGAGCCTAACACAGTAAAGTGCACAAGTGGAGAAGTTGACTGAAATTTCAGTTAACTACAAGCCTATCACAGCAACTAGCAACCCTAGGTAGTTCTAACACAGCCACAGAATAAAATGAATAATCAAGATAACCAGATGGACACAGGATATATAGTGGTTCCCTTTAAATAGGTACATCCACTCTTCTACCACCCTGGTAGGAATCCACTACAGGTTTTTGCTAAGGTGCCCTGCCACCAATGATCTGATTCAGGTAGATCAAACAGACCCTTTGAGCTTTTGATAAGGATGCTCAACCACAGGTTGTTGATAAGGTGCCCTGTCACCAACGTTCACTTTTGAAGAGGTGTGAACAAACTCTTTTTATAAAGGGGTTGAGAGGGTTAGATTATCTTCTATGTTTTAAATACAGATTAGAGAAGATTTGTGGATTCTCTAAAGAATCAAAGTCTCCCCCTGGCTCAGTAGAAGTCCAGGGAAAGCCTTTGCTTCAGGATGAAGGAGTTTCAGATAAACTGAAACTAAATCCTCAGAGATCTGAAGACTGATTTTTATCAGGTCTTAAGATTCTGGAGCACTTGAAGCAGAACTGGAGCTCTTTCTGATGTCTTGAAAACTCTAAGCAAATGCTCAGGAGACTTGAGAATGAAAGATGATTGCTCTGGGCTTTTGCTTCAGGAAAAACTTTTCTTCTTCTTGTTGTGAGATTGTGAAGAGCTGCTCTGATGATGCTTGAGCGGATGAATAATCTTTCTCTGTGTCTGTAACTTCTTCTTTTCTGAGAGCAGAATCTCTTTTAAATATGTCTTCACGTTTTTCCTTTGGAACGGCTCTATTGATTTGAATTCTCGAGCCCTGCAACAGATTATCTCAAAAATAGAATATAGCAATAGGAATAGAATGGCCTATTAACTTTCTGTCAGTCCCAATAAGGAATAAAATAAGCGGGAAAAATATCTCAGCATAAAGACGTACCATTCTTGGAAATAGTACATAGTACCAACGGCTAGAAAACAGGCTGGAAAGATAAAGTCAACGCAATTTGTATAATAGGACAAAATGCTTTATCAAGAATACTGAATCCCGTGATTTATGCTTGACAAAAATTGTAATCAATTTATTTGAATTAAAACCATAAATTTAGCAACAATAATATCAGAGAATCAATCTAACCACCAACTAAAACACTTGGAAATAAACCAAGGAATAGAATAAATACAAAAAGATAAAAGGCAGACAGAAATCGTCGAACAGGGGTTCGAAGATCGTCGACCTACTAACAGATCGTCGACTAAAAACAGAAGTCTGTCGAAACAGAAATCGTCGAACGGAAATCGTCGACCAGCTCAAACTATCGTCGACTGAAAACAGAAAGCTGTCGAGACAGAAAACGTCGACCAGAAATCGTCGACAACTAAGGCAACAATCTGTCGACACAGAAATCGTGAAGCAAGAACACGATCGTCGATCTGTTGATGACAGATCGTCGACCAACCTTCAGAGCGTAGTAAGCTTGCTCTGAGATCGTCGACCAACGGTCGACGATAATTGTCTTGACTTCAACGATTCAATAGCCCTGCTATCGTCGACCAATGATCGACGATCGCGAGGCCTCGTTCGACGATAGTCGAACGGAAAAAGCCTTAACCAAAACACATTCTAAAACTACTAGCCTAAACTCTAGGTCAGTTATATACTGCCCTAGGGAGACTAAGCAAAGTCTAAACATGATCATATATCTTTATATGGATCAAGAGGGGCTGGAAAGGGATTACATAAGCCAAATCACATCTAGGGTACCAACAATCTCCCCCTATTTGGGTTATGTTATCCAATCCAGTTTAAAGGCTAAAGCAGACAACAACAAATCTAAAGATTAACCAGAATGATAAAACACAGGCAATACACAGAAAATATAACAAGCATAAATCGGCAGAAATGGAATGTATCAAGCAGATTTATCAGCATGTTTAGCATCAGATGAGTTTTTGGGTATTGCAGCTGGTTTGAAAATAATTTCTCTGTTAGGGTTTGCTGCTTGTCTCTTGGATAGCATTAGATCATGTTCACCAATGATTTTCTTTTCAGCATAACTTGGTAGAACTGCAGCAGGATGTAGTCTCATGTATTCTTCAGTGTCAAAGGCTTCTGGATTGACTTGAATTCTGCTGAGTTCCTTTTCTCTGAATTCTGACATTGTTGAGTAAGCTGTAGGATCTAATCCTTGAGATTTGGCTCTCTCCATCATGCTTAGTGCAATAGACTCTTTGAATCTTGCCATAGAGGCAATCCTTTCAGCTTCAGTTTTATCTGATGGAGAGGGAGGTCTATCAGTATCTGTATGAGCTGCAATCTCTATGTTTCTTTGAAGAGCTGTAGCAAGTTTGCTTGAATCAAGAGGAATCTGCACAGCCTTCTTAGGATCAGTTTGAGCATATAGAGATTTTGGAGGTGCAAGCTCAATGAACTTTTTGTGGGATTTTTCTGAAAAGACCACTCTTTTTCCTTTTGATTCAGTTGTCTCAGCAGCAGCAGGTTTTCTTGAAGAAGAGGATGGACCTTTCCTGTGAGGAGAAGGAGGAGGAGAGAATGTAGGTTGCTGAAAAGTCATCTCCTTTATTTGTTCCACGAGAGCATTGTCATTTCTTTTTCTTCCCTGTCCTGAAACATCTTGGCCTCCCTGGCTTTGATTACTCCTTCTTTGGTAGGTCTGAGAAGAGTTAGAATGGGCTGACCTTGCAGAGGGGGCAAAAGAGAGATTCCCAGAGGCTCCAGCACCAGGAGGTGGAGGAGGACCTCTGGGGGGGAATTTCTGAACAGGAGTGTCATATCTCTTTGTCCTCTTCTTCTCTTTAGTCTGATTCTTTGACAGTCTCATCCATGGCTGAAATTCCTTGCTCTTAGGATCTATTCCCTTCAGAATGTAATAGGGAACATCCTTGTTAGGATTGGCAGTAGGAGGAGCAGGAGCTTTTCTTTTCTTGGAAGCAGCTCTTTTCCTTTTCTTAGTGGAGTCAGAATCATCAGAATCATCATCATCATCATCAGAATGAGATGAGTCTTTCCCAGCATAATCATCAAAGTCAAGTTCAGAAGGATCCTTGACAGCAGGTTCAGCTTTGTCTTTCTTTTCTCTTTCTTCTTTCTCTTTAGCTTCCTCAATGGCATCTTGCCTAAGGAGGGCATCAAGATCCACATTTGGAGACCTCTTCCAGAGTTCTGATTCTGGATACAACTCAGGAACTGTCTTGGGGACCAGTTCTGCAATAGAAGGAATGGATAGAGGATAGGTAAGGATAGGTGGAGAAAAGATGACGATATCTGCAGGGGCAGATGCTTTCTCTAGAGAGATGGCTAGGGAATCCAGATGATAATTAGCCATCCCTTCAATGTACTCAGAGGCAATGTTCTCAGCCACAAAGGCTATAAATTGTTCTAGGTTTAGAGTACCTGAGCTTGAGTCCATTTCAGTCATCTTGGGAGCATTGTCTGCCCTATCTTGCACATCTTCAATTTCTTCAGCAGCAGCATCAGCAGGGATGTTGATGTTTTCAGCAGCAGCAGCATCTATGGTTGTGCCTGCATGCAAAGAAAGATAGGTTAACAACCAAGTGGGAATAAAATATTCCCCCCAAGGTGAACAAACAACAGGTAATAGATAGGATTACCTGAAGATCTACACAGGATACCACTTTGCATCTAGGAAGGAGGTTATAATTCCTTCTAGATGTTCAGTGACATCAGGGATAGACACCTCTGCAAGGCACAAGAGGAGTGCCATACAGGAAAAGAAAAGAGTATCCTTGACCAAGGGGTCATCAAGGTACTCAGGTCTATAAGGGACCATTTTCTCTTGAAGAGAGGGAACAAGAGGAGTAGATGTGAGTGAGGACTCACAGTCTAGGTTAAGATAGGATTCTAAATCTTTATCAGAATCAAGGGACTTAGCAGCATCAACTTGCAATACTGATGTAAGATCATCAGCAGCTGTGATGGAAAGGAAGGAATAAGAAATTAACTCAAAGTTGGAGTTTGAATTAATTAGAATCTTAAATAAAGCTATACCATCAGGTTGAGCAGCATCATTCTCACAAACGTCCATGGGGACTTCCTCATTTTCTTTTTCAGGAACTTCTTCCTCAGAAGCTAGATTCACTGGGGAGTGAATGTCTTTGTTAGATACAAATATCAAATTGAAGTCCTGATTATAACCTTTGGAGGAAGAGTTTTAAGGTTTACCTTCTGGTTCTTTCTCTGGACTCTCTTGAGGTTCTTCTACAGTTTCTTGAAGGGGAAGAGAGGAATTGTCCTGAAGGGTCAGGGCATCACCTGAGACCACTTCAACAGACATCTCCCCCTGCATGACTTCAGTGGGGACTGGAGTCATGCATCTTACAGAAGGGGGCTCAGCAGAAGATGAGATGGATTTGATGGCATCAGTGAGAGAATTGATGGAGGCAATGAGAGGGGCATTGGCAGCCTCAATCATTTTTTGGATGGAGGGAGTGATGAGCCTTACAAGGTGTGCAAGCATTTCAGGGGATATCTGAAATGCTGATGATGTGGAGGTGGATGGAATGGAAGCAGGATGATCTGCCACATGATCAAATGAGTCATGTGGAGATAGGTGGTCATCAACATGAGTGTGGGATTCATGTTGAGAAAGGTTTGTGAGGATGGTAGCAGTCACCATGTCAACACTGGCTGAAGCTGCCAGATGTTGTGGTGTTGGTGACTGGTGTGGAGATGCAGGTGGAATGAAGGATGCATGTTGTGGTGGCACTGCAGGTGTTGTAGAAAGTAATGCAGGAGATGAGGATGCAGGGGTAAAGAGGGAGGATGAAGGGATTGCTGAGCCTTCCCCAGTAAGCGGGAGAGCGGCCGAATCAGCCCTTGTGTCTGAAGGAGGGTTAGGATCAACCCTGGCTGACTTCTTGATAATCCTCTGGGATTTCTTGAATAGAGAAGGATCCAACCTCTTGCTAGCGTTGACTGCGGACGGTGCAGAAACCAGCAGCAGGGGTGCTTTCACATATAGAAACACACCCAGTACCCTGGCAAGATTTACCTCTTTCTGATTGTTCTTTCTCCTTATTAGTTCAAACAGAACTTTTCCCCAGGCAATCTGTGCCTTATTCACCAAAGCGGACATCAGGGCAAACTGTTGCCGGTTGATATTGTCATGAGCAGAATGTTTTCCCAAAACGACCTTGCCCACCAGGTCGGCCAGAAACTTGTATTCTGGAGACAAGTTTATCTTCAGCAGCTTAGCCGGAATCCCTTCGGCATGGCCCATCACAGTGAGCATGCGGCCATATTCCTCTGTGCTTTGCTCATATTCCTCAGTTCCTGTTGGCAGTCCAAACAACTCAGTCAATACTTCAGGAGTCAGAGTGACCTCCTCGCCATTTATCTTTCCTGACATCGCTTCGTCGCTGGAGGACGAGGTGTATACCCATTCACGAATTTCTGGTATATGAATCTTAGGAGAGAACGACATAAATTTCTTGAGGCCTTGGTCTTCACACAGCTGCAGGATATCTTGGATTGGTTGATCGCATCGGCTGAAAGAATCGAAGTCGACACAGAAGCCAGTGTCGAACTTCATTCCGAAGAGAACAGCAGAAGGAATCGCCATAGGATTTGAGAGAAGATGGCGAATCGAGAAGCAAAACAGGGGAGAAGAGAATCGCGCGGGATTAGAGTTCGAGAGCGAATTCTAAGCCAGAAGAAGGAATATGAAAAGACGGAGCGGAAGGACGACGATCTTCAGACCTAAATCGACTATTAGAAACAAATCTGCGATCGTCGAACCCGGAATAAAATCGGTCGTCGAACACAGACCGACGATAGTCAATGTTTGACTAATCGGTAAACATCGACCGACTACAAGCAATTACCACGATCGTCGATCATATATGATGGTCGACGATTCTCCACACAGCACAGAAAATCTGTCGTCGACCATTGGTCGACGATAGATACCTAAGGAGAGATCGTTGACCAGTTGGTCGACGATTTCTGCCTTACTACAGAACGAGCTGTCGTCGACCATTGGTCGACGATAGTTCTGACCTGGTCGAAGATCGTCGAGCAGTCGTTCGACGATTTTAGACAGAAAACAAAACTAACCAAATTTTCACTACTCTGAACCATTAATCATGCCAAGCTGGTTCAGGAAGAACAAATGCTTTTGTTCATCAAGGGGCTTAGTGAAAATATCTCCTCTCTGCAGGTCTGTGGATATAAATTCCATTACTATCTTGTTCTTTTCCACATTATCTCTCAGAAAATGATGTCTAATCTCAATGTGCTTGGTTCTGGAATGGTGCACAGAGGGGGGGTGAATAGAGTATTCAAAATTTTATGAACACTTAGTCAGCTCCCTTGGAGTTTATTTGCGGAATAAAAAATCTGATACTTGAACCCTAAGAGCCTAACACAGTGAGGTGCACAAGATTTTGAGCAATTGATATTGCACTGGTACTGTCACACAGAATTTTTGTGTTTGAGTGTGTGTACCCATAATCCACTAGCTGATTTTGAATCCACAGGATCTGTGAACAACAGCTAGCTGCTGCTATATATTCAGCCTCAGCAGTTGAAGTAGACACAGATGCCTGTTTCTTGCAAAACCAAGAGACAAGTCTCTCTCCCAGGAACTGACAAGTCCCTGAGGTGCTTTTCCTGTCAACTCTACAACCAGCATAATCAGCATCTGAATATCCAATTAATTCAAATCCTGACTCAGCTGGGTACCACAGTCCTAAGTTAGGGCATCCCTTAAGGTATCTCAAGATCCTCTTGAGGAGAGTTAAGTGAGATTCCTTTGGGTTGACCTGAAACCTAGCACATAGGCATGTAGCAAACATTATGTCAGGCCTACTTGCAGTCAAATACAGCAGGGAACCAACAATGGCTCTATAATTCTTTTGATCAACAGGCTTGCCATTGACATCAGAATCAATAACTGCATTTGAGGCCATAGGTGTGCTCATTGATGAAGCATCAGACATTCCAAATCTTTTAACCAGCTCCCTGGCATATTTTGATTGAGAAATGAAAATGCCATCAACACTCTGTTTCACTTGGAGACCAAGGAAATAGGATAACTCACCCATGCTGCTCATCTCAAACTTAGAGTGCATTAGTTCAGAGAACCTCTTGCATAGTTTGGGATCAGTAGAGCCAAATATAATGTCATCTACATAGATTTGAACTAACAGTTGTGAGTCCTTATGATGTCTAATGAATAGGGTTCTATCTACTACACCTCTCACAAACTTGTGTTCTTGAAGAAAATTTGCTAAGGTCTCATACCAAGCTCTAGGAGCTTGCTTAAGTCCATATAGAGCCTTTTGGAGTTTGAACACATGAGTGAGTAAGGTTGATGAAACAAACCCTGGTGGTTGTTCAACAAACACTTCTTCCTTTAAATCTCCATTGAGGAAGGCACTCTTCACATCCATTTGGAAGACCTTAAATCTTTTATAGGCAGCATAGGCTAGGAAAATCCTAATGGCTTCTAGTCTGGCTACAGGGCAAAAGTCTGATCATAATCTATGCCTTCCTCCTGTCTATAGCCTTGAGCTACTAGCCTAGCCTTATTTCTAACTACTATGCCTTGGGCATCAAGCTTGTTTCTAAACACCCACTTGGTGCCTATGATCCGTTGGCCTCTTGGTCTTGGAACCAAGGTCCAAACTTTACATCTTTCAAACTGGTTAAGCTCCTCTTGCATTGCTATAATCCAGTGGGGATCAAGCTCAGCATCTTTAATGGTTAGGGGCTCAACCTGAGAAAGGAAACAAGCAAACATCACATTTTGTTGAGTTGATGTCTTGTCTGGACTCCTGCTGAAATGTCTCCAATCACTTGAGATACAGGGTGATCTCTAAGTGTGACAAGATCAGTAGGTTCAACAATGATCTGATCTTCAACAGTTTCAAGATTTAATTCCTCATGTGGAATTTGATCAACTGTTGGAGCAGGTGCTTTAACTTGAAAAAGTTCTACATCAGATTCAGAATCTGAAGAAGCAGCCTGAGGAGTTTGTTGGGGATGATTCTCCTGTGTGAGTCTCAAACCTTCCAAATCCTTACTTACTCCTAGGACTTGCACTGTACTATTAGAGGAAGAATCCTTCTCCTTATAATACATGACTGTCTCATCAAAAGAGACATGTGCAGACTCTTCTATCTTAAGAGAGGATTTATTAAGGACCCTATAGGCTTTGCTTACTTGAGAGTATCCTAGAAAAACTCCCATTGATGCTTTTGCCTCAAATTTTCTATGGTATTCTTTGTTATTGTTATGAACAAAAGCAACATAGCCAAATACTCTAAAATAGTCTATTTTAGGTTTCACTTGCTTAAGTAATTCATAGGGAGTCTTACCCTTAAGTTTATGTATCAGACTTCTGTTCAATACATAGTTAGCTGTGCTAACTGCTTCAGCCCAAAAGGACAGAGGCATGTTAGCATCTGCCAACAATGTACTTGCAGCTTCAATTAGGGTTCTGTTTTTCCTTTCAACTACCCCATTTTGTTGAGGAGTTCTAGGAGCAGAGAAGCTATGTTTGATACCTTCCTTCTCACAGAATTCTTGCATAAGAAGAGACTCAAACTCAGTACCATGATCACTTCTGATCAAGGCAATCTGAGTAGAATACTCACTCTGTATACACTTTAGAAAATCTGTAAGAACCTTGAAGTTATCAGCCTTAGTTCTCAAGAAGAATACCCAAGTGAACCTAGAGAAGTCATCTACAATTACTAAAGTGTAAGACTTTCCTCCAAGACTCTGTACAGCAATAGGACCAAATAAATCCAAATGTAGCAAGTACAGAATCCTGGGAGAATAACTTTTATTAACTGATTTAAAGCTATTTCTTGTTTGCTTACCTAATTGACAAGCTTTGCAAAGGCCTTCCTTCTTGTAGGGGCAAGAAGGTAATCCTCTTACAAGATTGTATTTAGCCAACCTAGAGATGTTTTTCAAGTTTACATGACTAAGTCTCTTATGTCAAAGGGTATTATTACTGGTTACTTCATTAAATAAGCATATTTCAGATTTGGAGGAATTAAAATCTACAACATAAACATTTCCAATTCTAATACCTACTAACACCACAGTATTATTTAAAGAAATATTGCAAGCAGTGTCAGTAAACCATACCTTGTACCCAGCATCACACATTTGACTTACAGAGATTAGGTTGTGCTTTAGTCCTGAGACATAAGCAACCTTCTTGAAGGTTACAGCTCCTATGGTGAAGCTGCCATACCCTTCAGTCTGTCCACAGCTGGAATCCCCAAATACAACTTTTGGTCCCAGCTTGGCTTTGAAACCTGACAGGTTCTTCTTCTTTCCTGTCATATGCTTTGAGCATCCACTATCCAGATACCATTTGTCATGTATGACTGGATAGGTCTTCACCTGCAGAAAGAACAGTTATACATTGTGGACCCAGGTTACCTTCGGTCCAGTATTCTTCACAAAAGAAAAACTAGATATAAAAGATTTTGCAGGCTTAGATTTATATCCTAAAGGGTGTGATCTCCTAGGTGGGATAATCCATTCAGTTGAAGGATTAAACAACCTGGGGTGGTGATTAGGATTTGAAGTTCTGGAAGTTTGATTTTTATTTTCCAGCTTAAGTCCAGATCGTCGATCACTGGTCGACGATCGCAAGCCATATCGTCGATCATTTATGGTAGAACGATGTTCTGGATTCCACGATCGTCGATCACTGGTCGACGACTCAAGATGAGATCGTCGACCTCCTGCACCAAAGCTATTATACTCAGTGTAGGTGTTCAGCGATCGTCGATAGTCGTTCGACGATTGGTTTGACGATCGTCGATTAATGTTCGACGATTTTTGTAAAGCTAGAAATTTTTTCTTCCTATTCTCTTTCTTAATCTTGTTCTGAATTTTCTTGCATTTTTCAATTTCCTCAGTATTCTTTATTCCTGATTCAGAAACAAATTTTACTGGAGTGCTAAATCTCTCCTTTGTGAGGAGGATGGGTTCACTAGGTGTAGCACCTAAGCCTAGTTTATCATTACCAACCCTAGTGTTTGCTATACAGGTTATTTCAGATAATTTAAGGCTTCTGCCATTTAATTGTTCTTCTAACCTCTTAGATTTAGCTAGTTCTAATTTTAGGAATGTTACTTCTTCTTTTGAGCTCTCTAATTCCTTTTCTAATCTGATTATTTCAATACCTTCCATGTCTAGTTCCATTATTATTAATCTAAGTGACTTAATTTCTTTTTCAGATAATAGTAAATCTAAACATAGAGTTTTAAATTTTAGTTTGAACTCAGGAGATGAGAAATCAAATGAGTCGATTACCTGGTCCTCCATAAAGGAATCTTCTTCATTGTCTCCTTCTTCTTCAGAATTCTCTGCAGCTGACAGAGAGCTGCAGGCATCAATGGCCATGAGGCAGACCTCTTTGGCTTTCTTCTCTTCTTCTTCTTCTGAATCACTGGAGCTAGAGGAGCAGGTATCCTCTTCTGTTTCACTCCAGGTAGTAGCCACAAATCCCTTGTCCTTCTTCTTGTATTTGTGTTATGAGGACTTGGAGTGGTGCTTCCTGTATTCTTTCTCATGTTTCTTCTCCTTATGTTTCTTCTCTGGACAATCTGGAGCAATGTGTCCAGGCTTGCTGCAAACATAACAAATGATTTCTTTAGATGGAGTCTTGTCATACCTTGGCTTGTCCTCATGCTTGGAGAACTTCTTTCTGAGGTCTCTTCTTCCCATGTTGAAGAATCTCTTGGCAATGAGTGCCAGTAACTCCTCATTTGATTGACTTCCTTCAGAAGTCTCAGCAGCCTTAAGAGCTAGAGAATGCTCTTTCTTTATTGGTGTTGGAGTCTTCACTTCAGTTACAGCAGCTCTACTCTTTAAGGTTTGCTCATATGACCTGAGCTTTCCCAACAGAGCTTCTGTGGAGAGTTCCATAGTGTTTCTTCCATCCTTGATGGGCCATATCCTTGAGTCCCATGAGATGGGAAGGCACATCAGGATCTTGTCATTGACTTCTGACAAGGTTATCTCCTTGTCTAAAGACCTCAGTTCACTTATTATTGAACTGAGTCTTGTGTACATGGTGTCAATGTCTTCAGCATCATCCTTCTTGAAATTTTCATACTGAGAGGTGAGATTGGATCTCCTGTCCTTACTCTCATCAGCTGAGCCAACAACTATGTGGTTGAGGGAATCCCACATAGCTTTGGCTGAGGTACATTCAGCCAGCTTCTGGAATATCTCATCAGACATTGTCTGAGCTAGGATATTCATTGCTTTAGCATCAGCTGCTTTTGCCTTCTTGTAAGTTTCATTGTAGTCAGGTGGTGGCACAGCACTGAGATCAGCAGAAGTGGAAGCAGCAGCAGGCCTAGCAGGTGGTCCTGTCAAAATAGAAGAAAAAATATCTTCATCAATAGAATTCATGTATAGTCTTATCCTGGCCTTCCATATGCCAAACTTGGACAAGTTGCATACAGGAGGTCTGGTGCTTGAATAATCCTTAGACTGGGCCATGTGTGAAAGTGTTTGTGAATGGTACCAGAAAACAACTTATCACAGGATCTTTTAACTCAGGTGTTAGCCTGTACGAACAGCTAACCTCCCTCTGATACCAATTGAAAGTGAGGGGATAAGTTGTAAACTACTCTAGAGGGGGGTGAATAGAGTATTCAAAATTTATGAACACTTAGTCAGCTCCCTTGTAGTTTATTTGCGGAATAAAAAATCTGATACTTGAACCCTAAGAGCCTAACACAGTGAAGTGCACAAGTGGAGAAGTTGACTGAAATTTCAGTTAACTACAAGCCTATCACAGCAACTAGCAACCCTAGGTAGTTCTAACACAGCCACAGAATAAAATGAATAATCAAGATAACCAGATGGACACAGGATATATAGTGGTTCCCTTTAAATAGGTACATCCACTCTTCTACCACCCTGGTAGGAATCCACTACAGGTTTTTGCTAAGGTGCCCTGCCACCAATGATCTGATTCAGGTAGATCAAACAGACCCTTTGAGCTTTTGATAAGGATGCTCAACCACAGGTTGTTGATAAGGTGCCCTGTCACCAACGTTCACTTTTGAAGAGGTGTGAACAAACTCTTTTTACAAAGGGGTTGAGAGGGTTAGATTATCTTCTCTGTTTTAAATACAGATTAGAGAAGATTTGTGGATTCTCTAAAGAATCAAAGTCTCCCCCTGGCTCAGTGGAAGTCCAGGGAAAGCCTTTGCTTCAGGATGAAGGAGTTTCAGATAAACTGAAACTAAATCCTCAGAGATCTGAAGACTGATTTTTATCAGGTCTTAAGATTCTGGAGCACTCTAAGCAGAACTGGAGCTCTTTCTGAAGTCTTGAAAACTCTAAGCAAATGCTCAGGAGACTTGAGAATGAAAGATGATTGCTCTAGGCTTTTGCTTCAGGAAAAACTTTTCTTCTTCTTGTTGTGAGATTGTGAAGAGCTGCTCTGATGATGCTTGAGCGGATGAATAATCTTTCTCTGTGTCTGTAACTTCTTCTTTTCTGAGAGCAGAATCTCTTTTAAATATGTCTTCACGTTTTTCCTTTGGAACGGCTCTATTGATTTGAATTCTCGAGCCCTGCAACAGATTATCTCAAAAAATAGAATATAGCAATAGGAATAGAATGGCCTATTAACTTTCTGTCAGTCCCAATAAGGAATAAAATAAGCGGGAAAAATATCTCAGCATAAAGACGTACCATTCTTGGAAATAGTACATAGTACCAACGGCTAGAAAACAGGCTGGAAAGATAAAGTCAACGCAATTTGTATAATAGGACAAAATGCTTTATCAAGAATACTGAATCCCGTGATTTATGCTTGACAAAATTTGTAATCAATTTATTTGAATTTAAACCATAAATTTAGCAACAATAATATCAGAGAATCAATCTAACCACCAACTAAAACACTTGGAAATAAACCAAGGAATAGAATAAATACAAAAAGATAAAAGGCAGACAGAAATCGTCGAACAGGGGTTCGAAGATCGTCGACCTACTAACAGATCGTCGACTAAAAACAGAAGTCTGTCGAAACAGAAATCGTCGAACGGAAATCGTCGACCAGCTCAAACTATCGTCGACTGAAAACAGAAAGCTGTCGAGACAGAAAACGTCGACCAGAAATCGTCGACAACTAAGGCAACAATCTGTCGACACAGAAATCGTGAAGCAAGAACACGATCGTCGATCTGTTGATGACAGATCGTCGACCAACCTTCAGAGCGTAGTAAGCTTGCTCTGAGATCGTCGACCAACGGTCGACGATAATTGTCTTGACTTCAACGATTCAATAGCCCTGCTATCGTCGACCAATGATCGACGATCGCGAGGCCTCGTTCGACGATAGTCGAACGGAAAAAGCCTTAACCAAAACACATTCTAAAACTACTAGCCTAAACTCTAGGTCAGTTATATACTGCCCTAGGGAGACTAAGCAAAGTCTAAACATGATCATATATCTTTATATGGATCAAGAGGGGCTGGAAAGGGATTACATAAGCCAAATCACATCTAGGGTACCAACATGCCAAGGAGAACTACTTATCATAAATAATTGAGTTGGATGCTACTGTCTATTAAAAGATGTGCGAGCGATACAACTCAAGGGGCCTGAGTGTGGTCACTAACGTGTAGAAATGAGGGTCTTCATAAGGCGGTGGGTAAATGCGTGCAACCGGGTGTGGTATATAAGTATATCTAGGGGACACCACATCAAGAGGCACAATTGCAAAAGAATCAGAATAAGTCATAGTCGAGGACAGACCCGTAGACGTACATGCATAATACTGAACAGTCAAATACGATACGTTAACAGATCGACGGGGTGCGATGTATAGTCCAAATACCACTGCGCTCATCTTAGTAATATCTATACGATGAGACAACGCCAATGTAGGAACTAATAAAGTGGGCGTGACATAAAAATTCAGACTAAGACTACCTGTTCCATGTCCTAGTAAGTGAACTAATGTGGGCAAATAATCAGGAGGAAGGGTCAGCAAAATCAAACTCGGGATAACATACAAATCAGTATAAATTTCACCCAATGGTGAAGACATCAAAGAATTCTCATTCGGGTTTAAAACCAAAGAATCAACCAAAATTATTACTTCCTCGCTTGGAATTTCTTCAAACACACTAGAAACAACATCCGAATCAGAGTTAGTAAAAGTCTCAGAAATTTGCAAAATCGAACTTGACAAAATTTTTTATTCAATTTGAGCTTTAGGAACCGGTGATAACATCACAGAAATAGTTTTCAGGTTCTCAACGCTAAAATCATCCAAAAAAATCCGTCCCTTAGAAGCTAATTCATCCACAATAATACTTGGGACATCCTCACTTTCAGGCTCCACATATAACTAAGATATAATCTCAGTAGGTGTAATCGTAGGCTTTAACATGACGGGGATCATAGCCTGGAGAGGGCTCTCAATACTAGGGTGATCAAACATAATGCTAGTAGGGCAAGAAATAGGCAACATAATACTCTCACAAATAAGACTATCATCATCGCATACATCGTATTCTAAGTCACTAGTTATTCCCTCAATTTCAGACTCCTATGAATCGTCGGGCACTAACGTACATGACGAAATACTCTTACCTACATGGTCATCCTTAGGATCAAGAGATATTACATCTACATCTGCATCCTCATGGGTATCAATTTCTATCTCAAGGGACTTAGATGTCGAGGCTAAAGGAGGAATAACCCTAGTAGTAACATCTTTCGAGTCCACGACATATGACATATTAGGACTGGTTTCCCTAACATTGGGCAGTGGTCCTAAGACGTACTTTCCCGTCAGAAACGAGGCAGTCATATTCTCAGGAATGTTGTGCTTCTCAATATCCAAGGCAGTATTAAATGTGGTGTTTAGGTCGGTGTGAACATAACACAGTAATTTACCCTGGATGTCGGGGTTTAACCCCTTACGAAACCTAGAGAGGGTGATCTATGACATCTCCTTAGCACCACACCTAACCATCATATCCTTAAGAAGACTCATATACTCAGAGACCGACTTATTCCCTTATTTAAGGGTAGTCAAATCATCAAACATTTGTCGCTCGGTCTGGTCGATTGGTTTATAATCATTCCTAAAAGTAGGTATGGGACTAGCGCCATAACGATACCCACTCGCAAGCTTTGTTTTAGTAGTGCAGAGATAGGCGGGATCAAATTTATCTAAGAGTAGGCATCGCATGTGCGGCCAAACATATGGACAGTTACCAGGACTACGCTCTTCGTTCAGCCAAAACACTAGGGCTTGACCTACTAAACTCTCTCGGGCTATGGCAAACTTATAGTAGTCACTATATACGTGACAATCAAAATAAGCTTCTATCCCCTTAATCCAGTCCCTAAAACATTGATAATTTCTAGAACCATCAAACATTGGTATCTCACTCCTAGTTCGAGGAATAGGTTGGATACGGTTGGAATTCCTAGGGAAGGATGGCAAGGCTGGGATATGTTTAGACATGTATTTATCATACATATAATCTAAATGAGAAGCATAAATATCATATTCAATAATAGTGAGAACCGGAGAGAAAACTCACCAAGAACTGTTGCACACGTAAAAATATAAAGAATCAGACCCACTAAATTCTAGGAAATACGGAATTTTTCCCGCTTAGCAACTAGTGTAATAAGTAAATGAATTTGATTATCTTGCTGGAAATATTATGATGATTATTAATTAATTTCTTTTTATGATTTTACAGAAAAAATAAAAATATAGGCCGATATTTGCAGACCAAAAATTAATTTTTATAACGACTTAATAAAAATAAGGACTTAATAAAAAATAAAATATTTTTTGGAATTCTTTCTTTGAAAACGATGGAGAATTTCCAGAATTTTAATTTTTTGAATTTGGAAAAAAATATAGAATTTTAGGCTGCTATTTGCAGACCAAAAATTCAAAATTTGTTTTATATGTTGTGGAATGAAACGTGCCAGTTGTCAAATCCCTAGCTGGATTTTTGCTAGGTTCACTAAATTTGGTTAAGTCTAACCCACCTTGTATAGCCAGGGTCAAGTCAAGTAGTCCTAGAGTTTAGGCTAAATCTTTAGGTTCAACCTTCATGGACCAGCCAACGGAGGACCTCAGCAGACTCAAACTTAGAAGATTCAGAGAACAGATTGTTCAGTTCGATGTTCTTCGAACTCATCTCGATGATTGTCGATCTCAGATCGACAAACTCAGTGTTATTTCTCTGAGCGGAGTTCGATGATATTCAAGCTCAGGTCGACGATTAGTTTTCTTCACACAGATTCTCAGCTCAACGAACTCAGAGTGCAGATTTAGCAGGCCATTCTAAATACGAAGTTCGCAGAGCTCAGGTCGATGAACTGGAATTCTCAGGTTGACGATCTTTGATCTCAGGTCAACGAATACCATTCTGAGGTCGACGATTTCTGTCCCACTCCAGAATGAGAAGTTTTCTTCCTGCAAAAATATTCCTTAGTAATTAATGCTCATATTCCTTTGAATATAGTCATTATTGGCAACATTAATTATGGTATTCATCAGTATAATGATTTTCTTATTTTATTAGAGACAGTTGGGGAAACTCTTTTAAGACTTAGTCCAGTCGTATGTATTCTCCATATCAGCCACCAATTAATGCCAGAATTAAAAATTCAAAGGATAAATTGACTGCATAATATAAAAGAGATTCTCTCTTTTCAGTAAAGACAATACACATAGAATAACAGAGAATAATATACACATATAGCATCACAGAGAAGAAAATCAAGAGCACTAAATGAGATCCTGATCATTCAAAACTTTCTTCTCTGTGCTGAAAACATTTTTGTTCTTTTCCATGTCAATCCTAAAATCCGAAGAAGAACATTCATCACAAATTAAGATTCTTCTTCATCTTCAGAGTCTGGAATCTTCAGAGACATCCATTCAACATCAGTCTATTGGATTCATGGACATTGACAGAACAAGGCTGAAGACCTACACCCTGAAGCAAAGCTCAAGTCTTCCTAAACCATTCAACATCTTAGGGTGAGCTTTGTCAACATTAAAGATCCACTAGTCTTCTCAGTTGATCAGATAAAGAGAAGACACCATCACTTCCTCTCACCTCCTGTAAAAGGGTTTTAACTCCCTTCAAAAGTTAACCACTTAGTTGTTAAGTCTCTTGATCAAAAGACTTGGTTCGTTTTTAGGCACCTGATCAAAAGCCTAAAGGGTTGCAATATCTCTTTGTAAATAGATATTGTGGTGGCAGTCACTTGATCAATACATGCTTGTGGATTTCTACCAGGGTGGTAGAAGAGTGGATGTACCCAGTTGGGGAACAACTATAAAATTCTTGTGTTGTCTGGTTGTGCTCATTTTCTATTTTGTTCTTGTTGTGGCTGTGATAGATATAATAACTTAGCCTGTTTTTCTTTTCTTTATATATTATTGGTATCACCTACTTTCACTCTGATATAAAAGTTTAAAACAACCAAAAATTTTAATACTCTATTCACCCCCCCCTCTAGTGTAAGTCAGATCTAACCCCGCCTTTCAATTAGTATAAGAGGGTTGTTCTCTTGGTTGAACAAGGTACCACTTGAACCAACACATCCTTCGTATATCTAAATTTCTCTAGCTTATTTCTTATAGCATGGCACAGAACAAAGATTATGCAAGCACCAGGCCTCTAGTGTGCAACTTAAATAAGTTTGCCTTCTAGAAGGCAAGAATCAAGCTTTACATGAATTCTATTGATGAAGAAATTTTGAATTCTATTTTGACAGGACCCCCTCAACCTACAACAGAGACTGCATCCACATATACTTCAAGCACTCATAAAGTTCTACCACCTGAGAGGACTGATGCTTAGAAGAAAGACAAGATGCTGATGCAAAAGCTATGAATATACTGCTCAAACCATGTCTAATGATATCTTCCAAAAGGTGGCTGAATGCACATAAGCAAAGCAGATCTAGGACTCTCTAAAACAAATGTTGGAAGGTTTAGCTGATGAGAGAAAGGATAGAAGATCCAACCTCATCTCACAGTATGAGAACTTTAAAAAGAAAGAATCTTAATCAGTGGCTGATATGTATAACAGACAAAGTGGTATCATCAGTTAGCTAAAATCCCTGGATAAATACATCTCATTGACTGAGATAAATGACAAAATTCTAATGTGCTTCCCCAGCACTTGGGACTCTAGGATATGGCCAATCAAGGAGGCCAGAAGTTTAAATGAGATTTCCACTAAATCTCTCTTTGGCAAGCTCAAGTATTATGAGAAGTTGATCAAATCCAAAGAGGCTGCTAAACATAAGACTTCCACACCCTTAAGTAAGGAGCATAGCATAGCCTTCAAGGCAAATTAAGAATCAGAAGCCATAATAATAATGAAGAATTCATTTGTCTCTTAGCCAAGAGATTCTACAAGATGGGTAAGAAAGATTTCAGAAGAAAGTCATCAAGGCAAGATTACAAGCCCAGGTATGACAAAACACCAACTTAAGAAGTAGTTTGTTTGGCTGCAGGAAGCCTAGACACTTCATCTCTGAGTGTCCAGAGAACCAAAATAAGGAGAGGAGAAGAGAAAAGAAAACTAGGAAACAACATAACAACAAGCCCTCCTCTAGCAAACACAAAAGGAAGGAGAAAGGTTTCATTGCTGAAACCTTGAGTGACACTGATGAAGAATCTTCATCTTCCAGCTCCAGTGAAGATGAAGAGGAAGACAATGCCAAGTAAAGATGCTTGATGGGCATTGATGCATCAAGCACCCATTTTGAAGCTGACCAATTAGACACTAAAGAACCTATATCTGAAGAGGATCAGGTATTATCCTCTTTTGATTTTGATTCAGATGAATTTCAAATTGAATTTAAATTTTTATGTCTTGATTTAATTAACAATGAAAAAGTAATTAAACAACTTAGAGAGAAAGTAAATGAACAAGAAAACCTGCTATCAAAAAATAATAAATTAAAGGATGAAATCACCCTAGCTAATGAACAAATCATTAATTTTAAGACTTAATTGCCTCGAGGCAAGGCAACTTGAAGAATCCTTGAAGGGGGAAGTATCAAGTTGATGAACATCACAAGAAGAGTGAATGTAAGACTTAATGGCAAGCTGGGCTTAGGAGCTTCATCAAGCCAACCCCCACTTATTCAGAAAAACACTTTATCCACCCTGATAAAATTTGTTTCTGAAAAGGGTAAAGAGAAAATAGAAGATAATCATGTTAAACAAATAGTATTAAAAAAAAGAATAAGAAAAGAAAAAAGAATAAGAAAAATCTTAACCATAACAAAGTTCAGCAGATTTCATCGAACTCAGATCGACGAAATGTGTACAGTTTGTCGAGCTTAAGTAGACGAACTACAAACGCAAACTTCTACTATAACTATTCTCTAAACTGCGATCGACGAAACTAGTATAGTTTGTCGACCAGAGATCGACAAAATTGGGGCCCAGAAAATGAATACCTTCATTATCTGAGTGGAGTTCGACGAACTCATCCCCGTTCGTCGACCTCAAATCGACGAACGTACAAGAATTTATCGACCCCGGTTTATAATAACAGAAATTTAAATTCCAATAGGATTTTTAATCAACCTAGACAGAACATTAATCCTTTTAACCAATGGATAATTCCACCAAGAAAATAACATCCCTTAGGTTACAAAAGTCAACCTGAATATTCATATATTACCAGCTTTAGTTATGTTAATGAACAAGGACACAAGGTAACCTTGGTCAAGAATATCTAATCTATTTTTGTGTAGGTGAAAGACTATCCTACCATAGAGGAACAGTGGTATCTGGATAGTGGTTATTAAAAACACATGATTAGAAGCAAGGACAATCGATACAACTACAAGTCCAAGCTAGTTCCTAAAGTTGTTTTTGGTGACTCCAACTTTGGCCAGACTAAAGGCTGTGGAGATGTAAAGATTGGAGTTGTCACATTCAAGAAAGTAGCTTATGTAAGTGGATAAAAGCACAACCTGATTTCCATTAGTAAACACTGTGATGAAGGGTTTCAGGTGAAAGAAAAAGGGGGGTGAAAAACTCTGAATAACTCTATGGGGGGGGGAATAGAGTTAAAAAAAATTTTTTTACAGAAAAGATAAATGCAAAGAAACTAAGCTAATCAAACCACAACACAATCACACAAGAACAAAGAAAGCACAACCAGACAACACAAGAATTTTATAGTGGTTCCCCAACTGGGTACATCCACTTTCTTATCACCCTTGGTAGGAATCCACTACAGGTTTTGATTAGGTGACTGCCACCAATGAGCATTTGACCAGGTGCCCAAAAACCAACCCTCAGTCTTTTGGAAGGAGACTTGTGAACCAGAATAAATTTGAAGGCAATTAAAACCCTGTACATAGGTAGGGATGAGGGAGTGATTTTGTCTTCTCTTTCTCAAGGTAAAACTGAGAAGACTTTTGTGGATTCAAAGGTGTTGTCAAAGCTCCCCCTGAAATGTATGAGGGTTCATGCTGGGAAGCTTTGCATAGGGTGAGTAGGTCTTCTACTAAGACTTGATCCAGGAGCTTTAGACAGATGGTGATTGAATGTCTTAGCAATGGTCCTGGAAGAGAAGAACAAGAAGATTCTTGATTTGTAAAAGTTGTTCTTCTTGCTTCTTCTTTAGAGCACTGACAGAATGAGAAAATTGATGAAGATCTGCTCCAGAATGTTTCTAGGATGTTAGCAGGAACTATTTTCTATCATTCTCTGAGTGTCTCTATGTAAATCTATCTTGGCAAAAGAAACCGAAAAACTACTGCCTTCTTCTCTGAATAAAAAATAAGAATAATTCCTTGACTTGAATTTCAAAAGCATTCCTTTAAATATTCTACAGGAATCTAGGAGTGGAAATGACTAATATATCTGCTATAAATGATTTACTCAACTGTCTTTGGCATATAAGTCATAGTAATAACTCTATGAAAACCTGTAGTTAATGCTGAACTGGAAATGGCTATAAGCCTTTAAAATATCAGCATTTACTACTAGAGATTTGATTCCATAAATAGCCTTGATAAAATAAGAATGAAATCTTAAAGATAGTTGCGCAGTAATGTAGTAGAACACAGATAAAAAATAATCACAGAGCTGATATAAGAGATTGTCGAGCTGAGACTAGAAATCATCGATATGAGTTCTGAGATCGTCGGGCAAAGCTCAGAGATTTTACCTCTGCGATCATCGACCGGAGATCGACGATTTTCGAGCTGAGTTCGACGAAAGTTGAACTAATATCAGATCCAGTGATGACTTCTGAGTATTGGTCTTGAAATGAAGTCCAATGATGGTCTATATGAGATCTTCTCTACTAAGACTAACTTGTACATAAAATTTGACCCTAGCTATACAAGTGGGTCAAACCACCTAGGAGTGAACCTAGCCGAAATCAAACATATGGTTCCAACAATATCCCCCTATTTGGGTGAGGTCACTCAACATAAAAGAAACAACAAAAATTACAATACAATGTTATAGCTATCTGATATGGTATTGAAATAAAAATCACCAGATATAGTATAGCATGTAGTTCACATATAATCTAGATAGAGCCAACAAAAAAAGGATAAACAAAAAAAAGAGTTCAAAGAACTTAGGGTTTATCAGAAGGAGGAGCAGAAGAGGGTTTAGAAAATATTATCTTCCTGGAAGGATCTTCTTCTTCTTTCTTTGGCATCTTCATATCTTGATCTCCTAGAGACTTTTAAGATACTGCTCTAGGAACAACAGCCTCAGGATGAAGAGTCATATACTCTGCTGGATTAAATTCTTTCTTGCTAACCTGCAATCTTTTAAGCTCTTTCTCTCTATATGATGAAATAGTAGTGAATTGAAAGGGGTCCTGACCTTCTTTCCTGGCTTTATTCATTTGAGATAGCCCAACTAATTCATTCAACCATGCCATTTTTAAGTTGGGGTCAAGCTCAGGATCAAGAGTTGTAGAGGGAGGTCTCTCTTAACTAGCTTCCTAAACTGACTTCTGAGATGGAATTCTGAACTGAGTAGATTGAGCCTGGAAATTTGTAGCCACTGTGTTCTGCTGCTTCTGACTGGAGTACAAAGATCTGGGAGGACGAACTTCACTAAGATTTTCTTTAGGCTTTGCAGAAGAAATAGGCCATTGAGAAGAAGAATGTTTGTCTGAAGATCCAGGTGGAGGATGATGAGGGTTTGAAGATCTGTCCTACCTCTGATAGGTCTGGGTAATAGGAGTAGACCTTTGAGCTGCTAAACAAGAGGCTCCTGCTACTGGAGGGGGATGAGGAGGAGGACCTCTCCTGGACCATTGAGGAGGAGGAGGATAATACCTTCTACTTTTCTTTCTAGCTTTCTGCTCATTTTTAGATAGCCACATCCAATGAGGTATACCTAGATAAGGTGTAATCTTCTAGAGAATGTAATAGGGAGTGTCATTCTGAGGATTTAGCTTTGAGACTGCTTTAGATGGTGCTTTCCTTTTCTTGGACACTATCCTTTTGCTGTTATTAGAATCAGAATTTTCTACTTGATCATCATCAGATGATCCTTGAGGAATATCATAAAGAGCATCAATCTCTCTAATTACATCCTTTAGAGTTTCTTTATTAGCTGGAGGAGGGATAACTTTAGCAAGGGTTGCTTTAGTTTCCATAGTAATATCTTGAGCAAGGATGTCATCAATACTGGGAATGGGGCCGTCATCCATAATATAGGATGGCCCAGGAGATCTTGACATCTGGTCATCAGACTATTCTACTGGAGGAACTACAAAGCTTTCCTTTAGTTGTCTAACAACTTCAGGACTTAAGGAGAGAGTGCAACACACAATAGCCAAAGAGGATTGCTTCCAAATTGGAAGACAATCTAGAAATAGTGTGCAGAAAGTACTCAACAACTCAAAGATATCCACTATGGGATTTATGCAAAAATCACCAAATGTCAAAGGTTCTTGAAGAACTGTTTCTTCTGAATCTGTAACAATATCAATAACTTCTATGTCTAGAGCCATTTGATCATCTGAAGAGACGTCCTCCTACATATCTGCTGAAACTGCTGCTGCTAAAGAAATCAGAGGAGCTTCTTCATTGAATATCTCCCCCTACCTGGCTGTAGATGTAACTGTAGGTAGGCCACAAGAAAAAGGGACATATGATAGAGAAGCAACTATCTAAGTAAGAGTGTTGATGGAGGCAGTTAGAGGAGCTAGAGCTTGTGCTATAAGAAGCTCTAGGGAAGGAGAGATGAATTGCAGAAGATCTTTGGCTATATCTGACAAGTTTAGGTATAGGGGTTCAGGATCAGAGGCTGTGTATGGAGTTTGATGTCCACAGTTTGAGCAAACTGAGAAAGCAGAAGGAAAATCTGTGTGAGTGTACTCAGTAAAAGTTGAAGATGGAGGGACAGCAGAGGGAAAAGATGTTAATGGAACATCCTATTTGATGGGGTAAGAGGGAATCCGAGAGGACAAGGATGGATAAATTATGGGGGAAGTAATGTGCTGAGAAGAGACATGATGATCGTCAGGATGATCTTCATGAGGAGAAGCAGGATTATCTATATGAGAAGAAGCAGAAAGATCGGTATGAGTAGATATAAGATTATCTGCATTGGTCTTGATGAGTTTGGGTGAGGTAGGAGGTGGAGGTGAAGGAACTGGTGAAGATTGGTTTTGGGAGGCAGGGACATAGGGAATTGAGGGTGAGATAGAGAGAGGAATATCTTTTAGGGTTAGGGAAGTAGTTGCATCAGCTCTGGTTTCCTCAGAAGTCCTGGAGGCTCTAGAAGGCTTAGGAATTGTCCTCTCCCACTTACAAAACAAATAGGAGTCAAACCTCTTACTGGCATTGATGAATTGTGTCTGGGAGATCAACAATTCAGGAGCTTTTGCTTGGAGAACGATTCCCAAAATTCTCCTTTAGCAAAACTCTTTCTTAGAGCATTTCCTTCTAAACATTTCAAAGAATAAATCAGACCAGTTGATAGATTTATGATTAACCATAGCAGACATATAGCAAACTGCTACCTGTTAATGTTATCATGGGCAGAGTGCTTTCCTAACAGCACTTTCCCGACAATATCAGCCAAGAACTTATATTAAAAAGATAGGTTCTTCTTCTGCAGCTTTGCTTGCACTTCATCAGGATGACCCATCTTTCCCAACATAGTTCTATATTCAAAAATGTCTTGATCCAAACTATCATCTCCATTCACCAAGTCAAATAATTCAGAAATAATGACTAGAGAAAGAACAACCTGATTTCCAGAAATACTTCCAACCATGGTTGATTCATCTAGACATGATGAAGAGTAAACCCATTCTTTTATCTCTGCAGTTGGTAGCTTGATTCTCTTTGTCATAAACTTCCTCAGACCTTGAACTTCACATAACTACAGTATATCCTTGAATATCGGATAGCAATGGCTGAAGGAATCAAAATTGATGTCGAACCCTACATCAAATTTCATTGCTAACAGGATAACCGTTGGAATTGCCATTAGAAACCTTCAAAGTTAAACACAAGATCAAGTGAAAGTGGGGAAATTGGAAAACATGGGATAGAGCACGACGATAAACCCTTAATATAGCTTTTTTGGAATGTGAAGAGTCGACGATAGATTTTAAATTAAATATTATCGTCGGTCTCAGATTGAAGAGGGAAAATAGTCATCAATCATAGATCGACGATATATCTTCTGAAGTAAAGGCGTCGAACTTTGGTCGATGATTTTTTACTTCATAGAGCTGTCATCGATCTAAGGTCGATGATTTAGCTCAAGATCAGTTCGAAGATTGTCGATCTCTGTTCGACGATTTTGGAACAGATCCAAAACCTAAGACAGAAAAATCAAATTAATCTTTCCCATTGATCATTCCAAGCAGATTCAGGAAGAAAAGGTGCTTCTTTTCATCCAGGGGTTTGGTGAAAATGTCTGATCTTTGAAAATCAGTGGAGTTAAAGTCAAGATAAATTTTATTTTTGTCTACATTATCTCTAATGAAATGATGTCTTATATCTATATGTTTTGTTCTAGAATGATGCACTGGATTATGTACTATAGATATAACACTTGTACTATCACAGAAAAATGTTGAATTATTTAGATTGAAACCATAATCTAAGAGTTGGTTTTGTATCCACAAAATCTATGAACAAGAACTGCCAGCAGCCATATATTCAGCTTCAACAATTGATGTTGATAAAGAGGTTGGCTTCTTGCAAAACCAGGACACAAGTCTATCACCCAGGAACTGGCAAGTTCCTGAAGTGCTCTTTCTGTCCACTCTACATCCAACATAGTCAGCATCTGAAAATACAGTCAACTCAAGTACTGACTTTGTTGGATACCAGAGTCCTAGATTTGGACAACCCTTTATATATCTTAAAATCCTTTTTATGAAAATAAGATGGAATTCTTTAGGGTTCACTTGGAACCTAGCACATAAACATGTAGCAAACATGATATCTTATCTGCTTACTATTAGATATAGTAGGGATCCAACAATTGCCCTATACCTGGTCTGATCAAAAGTTTTTCCATGTTCATCAGAGTCTAATACAGCATTGGCAGCCATGGGAGTCTTCATAGGGGAGGCATCAGCCATCCGGAGCTTTTTAATAAGCTCATTAACATATTTAGATTGGTAAATGAAGATTCCATAAGGAGATTGTTTCACTTGGAGATAAAGGAAATAAGATAGCTCTCCCTTGCTAATCATCTCAAATTTGGAATGCATTAGATCAAAAAATCTTTTGCATAATTTGGGATCAGTAGAACCAGATATAATGTCATCTATATATATTTGTACTACTAAAATTTTATCATGTTGCAATTTTGGAAAAAGAGTTCTATCTACCATGCCTCTGGATAAACCATGCTCTAAAAGAAAACTGGCTAAGGTCTCATACCAAGCTCTTGGACCTTGCTTTAAACCATAGATAGCCTTATGCAATTTGAAAACAAAGGAGGGATGAGTTGGAGAAACAAAACCTGGAGGTTGTTCAACACAAACCTCTTATTTAAGTTCTCTATTTAAGAATGCACCCTTGACATCCATTTGGTAGACTTTGAACTTCTTGAATGCATCATAAGCAAGAAATATCCTTATAGCTTCTAGCCTGACAACAGGATCAAATGTTTGATCATAGTCAATGCCTTCATCTTGCCTATATCCTTGAGCAACAAGCCTAGCCTTGTTCCTCACAATCAAACCTTGAACATAAAGCTTAATCTTGAAAACCCACTTAGTTCCAATTACTCGATAGTCTTTAGGCCTTGGACCCAAGTCCCAAACTCTACATCTCTCAAATTGATTGATTTCTTATTGCATTGCAATGATCCAATGGGGATCTTGCTCAGCATCAGTTATGGATTGATGCTTGATTTGAGAGAGAAAACAAGCATGCATCACATCATGGATGAGTTGATGCCTTGTCTGTACACCTACTGACATGTGTACAATTACTTGGGATCTAGGATGATCCCTAAGTGTGACAAAATCAAATGGTGGAGTTTGTTCAGTAACAACAATTAGAGTGAATTCTTCTTGTGGAATTACATCTGTTGTTGGGGCAAGTTTAGCTGCTTCAATAGTTTCTTCTTCACTTTCTTCATTAGCTTGTGGAGAATGATGTGATACAACTATTGGAGTAAGGTTTAAGTCATCCAATTTCTAACATAAGTGAGGTACCTACAAAGTGTTATTTGTAGAAATTTCTTTCTCCTTATAAAATATGTTAGCTTCATCAAATGAAACATGCATAGATTCTTCAATTTATAAGATAGATTTATTAAACACCCTATAAGCTTTGCTGACTTGGGAATATTCTAAAAAGATTCCCACTGCAGCCTTTGCTTCAAATTTTCTAGTGTACTTCTTGTCGAATATAACATATGCAAACAAACATTTTAATATAGGTAATTATTGGTTTCTTCCCATTGAGTAATTCATAGGGAGTCTTATGCTTAAGTTTATGTATCAAACTTCTATTCAGGACATAGTTTGCTGTGCTCTCTGCCTCTGCCCAAAAGGATATAGACATGTAAGAATCTGCAAGTAATGTACCTGCAGCTTCAATGAGTGTTCTATTTTTCCTTTCAGCTACCCTATTTTGTTGAGGAGTTCTAGGAGCTGAGAAATAGTGCCTGATACCTTCCTTCTCACAGAACTCATGCATAAGAAGAGCGTCAAACTCAGTGCCATGATCACTTCTGATCAATGCAACTTGAGTAGAGTACTCAATCTATATGGTCTAGAGAAAATCTGTAAGAACCTTAAAGGTATCTTTCTTAGATCTCAAAAAGAATACCCAAGTGAATCTTAAGAAGTCATCTACAATAACTAAAGTATATGATTTCTCTCCTAGGATTTGTACAGCAATAGGACCAAAAAGGTTCATGTATAGCAGGTACAAGATCCTAGGTGAATCACTCTTATTAATTGACTTAAAACTAGATTTAGTTTGCTTGCCTAGTTGATAAGCCCTATAGAGGCCTTCCTTCTTATAGGGACCAGAAGATAAAACTCTCACTAGGTTTTATTTAGATAGTTAGGAAAGTTTTTCAGATTAACATGTCCTAGAATTGTATGACATAAAATACTTTGATTACTAACTATATTAAGTCGGCATATGTCAGACGATGCAGAATGAAAATTTACTAAGTAAATATTTCCTTGTCTATTGCCAATTAAAATCGGTTTATTTTCTTTAGATGAAATAATATAAGAGCTAGATTTTAAGGTTACCTAATAACCTTCATTAAAGGATTGACTTATTGAGATGAGGATATGCTTCAAACCACTTACATAAGCAACCTTTTTGAAGGTCATTGCTCCAATCTTGACTTTACCATAGCCTTTGGTCTGGCCACAGTTTGAATCACCAATCATAACCTTTGGTCCCAGCTTAGACTTGTAATCACTTAAGATGTCCTTGCTGCATGTCATATGCATGGAGCAACCACTGTCCAGATACCATTGTTTATTAAATACTGGACAGCTCTTTACCTGCAAGGATGATAGTTTGTTGTTCTTGACTAAGGTAACCTTGGGTCCTTATTGATTTACATAACTGTAATTGGAAATGTATGAACATTCAGGTTGATTTTTTAACCTTTGGGATGATATCTTCTTGGTGGTATTATCCATTGATTAAAAGGATTAATATTTCTATTAGAATTTAGGTTTTTGTTGTGAGGATCTGGGTTCGACGATTCTGGTTGGATCGTCGAACTGAGCTCGACGATGTTGGATTAGATCTTCGATCTCTGCTCGAAGAATGAAGATATTCATTCTTGGGGCACCAAAATCATCAATCTTTGGTCGATGAACCATACTAGTATCGTCAATCGTAGATTGAAGATTGATTATTACTAAAATTTTCGTTCAGAGATCGTCATTCTGAGTTCGACGATCTGTTCATATATCATCGATCTGAGTTCGACGATAACTGCTGAACATTGTTACTTTTATTTTTCATCTGGTTCTTAAGTTTGTTTTTAGTTTCAATTTGTTCAAGAAATTCATTAACCTTATTAACCTATTCAGTGTTATTCTTTCGTTTATCAAAAACAAAATTTATAGGTTTAGAAAGATGATTCTTTTGAATTAGGATTGGTTCAATAGATGATGCTCCTAATCCTAGTTTTCAGTTATTAGTTCTTGCATTTAATGTGCTAGTTATATCTAGCAATTTTAAACTTTTGCCATTCAATGATTCTTCTAATATCTTTGCTTTGCTAAGTTCAAATTTCAGAAAGATAATTTGTTCATTTGCAGAATTTCGTTCATTAGATAGATTAGAATTTTCAGAAATGATTTTATCTTGATCATTTAATTGTTCTCTAAGAAGTTTGATTTCCTTCTCAGAGCTTATCAAATCAAAGCATAAATTTTTAAATTCAAATTTAAATTCATCAGATTCAAAATCATATGAAGCTAATACCTGATCTTCAGCTGACAGGCTTTCTTCATCATCAGATTCATCTGTATCTTATCTGCTACTGCTAGCATAAATTGCCATGAGGCAAACATCCTTTCTCTTTGCCTCTTCTTCTTCTTCACTTGAGCTAAGAGATGTGGATTAATCTTCTGTGTCACTCCATGTGTCAGTAACAAATCCTTTGTCCTTCTTTTTGGGCTTGTTGGAAGAGGGCTTTCTCTAATGCTTGCTTCTAGATTCCTACTCTCTTCTTCTTTCCTTCTTTTGATTTCAGGACATTCATACATGAAGTGCCCTAGTTTCATGCATCCAAAACACACTACTTCTTTAGTGGGGGTTTTGTCATACCTGGGTTTGTTATCATTTCTGGATGACTTCCTCTTGAAGTCCTTCCTTGCAATTTTTAAGAATCTCTTGGAAAAGAGACTCATTAGCTCTTCATTGACTATTGGGGCTTCAGTATCTTCAGCAGCCTTGAATGCAATGGATTGTTCTTTCCTTGCTAGAGGAGGAGTCCTTTGTTCTACAACTTCTCTGGACTTGATTAACTACTCATAAGATTTGAGCTTTACCAGGAGAGATTCAGTTGAAATCTCATTAAAGCTTTTTGCCTCTTTGATTGGCCAGATCCTTGTGTCCCATGATATTGGGAAGCACATTAGGATCTTATCATTTACCTCTTTGAGAGAGATGGATTTATCCAAGGTCTTCAGCTCACTGATGATGGAGCTTAGTCTATTGTACATGTCACCAACTGATTCAGCTTCATCTTTCTTGAAATTCTCATATTGTGAGATAAGAGTTTATCTTCTATCTTTTTCTCTCATCTACTGAGCCAACAACCATCTGGTTGAGTGAATCCTAGATTTCTTTTGTAGAGGTTCACTCATCAACCTTTTGAAAGATGTCATCTGACATAGTCTGAGCCAATATGTTCATGGCTTTGGCATAAGCAATCTTGGCTTTCTTCTGAGCATCATTGTAATCTGGAGGTGGAACAACAATTAAGCTTATATATGTTGTTGAGGTAGTTGCCATTGGAGCTGGTGGACCTGTCAAAATAAATTTGTAGATATCCTCATCAATAGAGTTCATGTACAACTTGATTCTTGCCTTCTAGATAGTGAACTTTGACAAGTTACATACTGGAGGTCTGGTACTAGTGTATTCTTTGTTTTGTGCCATGGTATCAGATAAATTAAAAACAAAAAAAATAATTATTCTGATCTTGTCTGGAGGTGTTGGTTGGCTCAGTTTTTAGCCTGTATAAAAGTAGCCAACTTTCCTCTGATACTAATTGAAAGAAAAAGTGGGGTGAAAAACTCTGAATAACTCTATGGGTGGGGGGAATAGAGTAAAAAAAAATCTTTTTAAAGAAAAGATAAATGCAAATAAACTAAGCTAATCTAACCACATCACAATCACACAAGAACAAAGAAAGCACAACCAGACAACACAAGAATTTTATAGTGGTTCCCCAACTGGGTACATCCACTCTTCTACCACCCTTGGTAGGAATCCACTACAGGTTATGATTAGGTGACTGCCACCAATGAGCTTTTGATCAGATGCCCAAAAACCAACCCTCAAGTCTTTTGGAAGGAGACTTGTGAACCAGAATAATTTTGAAGGCAATTAAAACCCTGTACAGAGGTGGGGATGAGAGAGATATTTTGTCTTCTCTTTCTCAAGGTAAAATTGAGAAGACTTTTGTGGAATCAAAGATGTTGTCAAAGCTCCCCCTTAAATGTAGAAGGGTTCATGCTGGGAAGCTTTGCACAGGGTGAGTAGGTCTTCAACTGAGACTTGATCCAGGAGCTTTAGACAGATGGTGCTTGAATGTCTTAGCAATGGTCCTTGAAGAGAAGAACAAGAAGATTCTTGATTTGTAAAAATTGTTCTTCTTGCTTCTTCTTTAGAGCACTAACAGAATGAGAAAACTGATGAAGATCTGCTCCAGAATGTTTCTAGGATGTTAGCAGGAACAATTTTCTGTCTTTCTCTGAGTGTCTCTCTGTAAATCTATCTTGGCAAAAGAAAACAGAAAAACTACTGCCCTTTTCTCTAAATAGAGTATAAGAATAATTCCTTGACTTGACTTTAAAAACAATCCTTTAATTATTCTATAGGAATCAAGGAGAGGAAACAGCTACAATATCTGCAATAAATGATTTCTTCAACTATCTTTCGCATATAAGTCAAAATAATAACTCTGTGAAAACTTATAGTAAATGCTGCACTGGAAACGGCTATAAGCCTTGAAAATATCAGCATTTACTACCAGATATTTGATTTAATAAATTGACTTGATAAAATAAGAATGAAATCTTCAAGACTGTTGCGCAGTAATGTAGTAGAACACAGATAAAAAATAATCGCAGAGCTAAGATAAGAGATCGTCGAGCGGAGACTGGAAATCGTCGATCTGAGTTCTGAGATCGTCGGGATCAGCTCAGAGATTTTACCTCTATGATCGTCGACAGGGGATCGACGATCTTTGAGCTGAGTTCGATGAAAGTTTAACTGATATCAGATCCAACGATTTCTTCTGAGTCTTGGTCTTGAAATGAAGTCCAATGCTGGTCTATATGAGATCTGCTCTACTAAGAATTACTTAGACCTAGACTTTGACCCAGGCTATACAAGTGGGTCAAACCACCTAGGAGTGAATATAGCCCAAATCAAACATTGGGTTCTAACATCAGGTATCTTTTGATAAATCCTCTTGCATTTTTTCTTTTGTTGATAACAAGATTATTTTAACTTGATCTTGAGTAGGAAATATTTACATAGTAAATTTTAAGTCTGCTAGATATGAAATTTGTCTGTTCAACCAAATTAATAATAATAATGTACTTTGACATAAAAGACTAGGTCATATAAACTTAAAATACATTGCTAAGCTATCTAGAGACAACCTTGTTAGAGGATTGCCTTCTGGTCCCTACTAGAAGGAAGGACTCTACAGGGCTTATCAATAAGGCAAGCAAACTAAAAATATTTTCAAAGCCATTAATAATTGTGATTCACCTAGGATTTTGTATTTGCTCCACATGGATCATTTTGAACCCATTCTGGTACAAATCCTAGGAGGGAAATATTATACCTTAGTGATTTTAGATGACTTCTCAAGGTTCACTTGGGTGTTATTCTTGAGGAACAAATCAGATAACTTTAATGTTCTTAGAGACTTTCTTAAGAGCATAAGGATTGGGTACATTACTCCAGTTGCATTGATCATAAGTGATCATGGTACTGAGTTTGCGTCTCTTCCCATGCAAAGATTCTTTGAGGAGGATGGTATCATACATTGTTTCTCTGCTCCTAGAACTCCTCAACAAAATGGGGAGCTGAAAGGGAAAACAGAACACTAATTGAAGCTCCAGGTACATTACTTTGAGATTCTTACTTGCCACTATCTTTTTGGGCATGGGATGTAAACACAACAAACTATGTCCTGAATAGGAGTTTGATACATAAGCTTAAGGGCAAGAATCCCTATGAATTACTTAAAGGGAAGAAACCTAAAGTAGATTTTTTAAAGATTTTTGGTTGTATGTGTTACATTCACAATAATTTTTGGTCTGTATACATTTCCTTTGATGAGACTAACATGTTTTACAAGGAGAACTCTTCTACCAGTGAATCTTTGCAGGTACCATATTTGTGTGAGCAATTGAATGAGTTGAACCTCACCAATGAGGGTAATTCCCATATCTCTCCACAAACTCATAAGATAGTGAAGATTATTTCACTGAAACGGTTATTAAACTATCAACAACCCACGTAATTCCACAAGAGGAATTAACTCCCACAGGCTATTGCTGAACTAACTCCACCAACTAATCTTGTCATACTTAAAGATCATCCTATATCTCAAGTAATAGGAGACATATCAGTAGGTGTGTAGACAAGGCATACACTCAACCAAGACTTGATGCATGCTTCTTTCAAATCTCAAATTGAGCCCCACTCTATAAAATATGCAGAGCAAGATCCCCTCTGGATTATTGCAATGCAAGAGGAGCTCAACTAATTTGAGAGATGTAGAGTTTGGGACTTAGTTCCAAGACCCAAAGTTTACCCAGTCATTGGAACTAAGTGGGTATTAAGAACTAAACTTGATGTCAGGGCATTATCATAAGGAACAAGGTAAGTCTAGTAGCTCAAGGATATAGGCAAGAGAAAGGCATTGGCTATGATCAGACTTTTTCCCCTATTGCAAGGCTTAAGGCTATAATAATCTTCCTTGCATATGTTGCGTTCAAAAAGTTCAAGGTCTATAAAATGGATGTCAAGAGTTCATTTCTCAATGGAGAACTCAAAGAGGAAGTATATGTGGAGCAACCACCAGGTTTTATCTCTCTAACTAATCCCTCTTATTTCTTTAGATTTCATAAAGCTCTCTATATTTTAAAGCAAGCTCCAAGAGCTTGGTATGAGACCTTAGCTAGCTTCTTGTTAGAGCATTAATTTTCTAGAGGCATTGTAGATAAAACCTTAATTATTAAGCATCATAAAGATAAAATTTTGTTAGTACAAATTTTTGCAGATGATATTATAATTGGCTCTACTGATTCAAAACTATGCAAAAGAATTTCTTACATAATGCATTCCAAGTTTGAAATGAGTAGCAAGCGTGAACTCTCTTACTTTCTTATACTCCAAGATAAGCAATTGCCTGATGGCATCTTCATATCCCAATCCAAGTGGTGGTCGCTAAGGCTCGAAGAAAATAAAAGCAACCGAACTAGCAATCCAATGAGGCAAGTATACATATCGAACTGTAGGTAGGGGACACAAATGTCGTATTGAAATCCGGGAACTGTTGAATAAACTTACTTACACGAAGGCTATTATTTTATCGACGAAAAAACAAGGGTTTGAGAAACTAAGTGCAATTAAAGAATTAAAGCTATACTAAGAAGGGAACAACTACAGTTAATTTAAGAGCATAAAGTAAGCGATTATAATGAAGGGCTGAAACAATGAAATGGAAATGCACTCGATCAAGAATCACCTTGGCTAAAGACGACTAAGAAAATGCGATAAAAAACTAAACATAATAGTGTAAAGGTCCATGACTGTGGAGGTTCCTAAATCTTGAACACGCTTCTATCGAAGTCGTGCCCAACTGAGTTTAGGAAGGTCCGACTAAATCTCGTCTAAATCGGAGGCCTAAAGCTCGCTTTACGCGGTAAACCCCACTATTGGATTTTACTCCAATCCGGGAGATTTGGACGTCTGCCTCTCTCGAGGGGTGCGTACCACTCCCTTTACTCTTGAATTCTCACTTCATTCTATCGGCCTCTCGGCTAGCCCAGAATGAAAGCAAAGATGGAGAGTATATATCGAAAATATACCTACAGCCCATGAAAAATCAAGAGTAATTCAAGGCCTAAAACCTAAAAAGAAAAGGTAAATTAAAACATCATAACTTAATCGCTCGAACCTCGGATCATCAAGATCGAGTACAAGGAGTATTCGTTAATCATAATGGAGTGGAGGAGGGGGATGAGTAGTAAAGCATTAAGAACACAATGAATAAAAGAGCACTTTTATATTAATGAAAAAGAGAGCTACACTTGCATGAAAATGAAATTACAATTGCATGAAAATTAGAAACCTATTCTAGCCCTACATTAAGCAACTAAAACAAGTGCATAAATTACAATAAAAGCTTAAACAAACTAAGACCTAAGCTAGGGTTAATAAAATTACAAAAAGAGAAAGGGAGAGAGAGGGAAAAACATGAAAAAAGACCAAGAAACAAAGGGGCAGCACCTGCCCCTCACAACCAAAGCTTGCTGAAATGGGAAGGGGGGTCTGAATTTACAGGAAAAGCTCACGGGTTGGTCACGCCCTTCAACATGCCCTAGAGGGGGCGTGTCAGGGGGCATGATAGGTACGGGTTTGACCTCGGGCACTGGATTCTGGCGGGAAGGATTATTGAATTTGTACGTCGGTGGACACACCCATGGTTACACCCGTGTAGGGGGAGCGTGACATGCATGTCGCGTCGAAATCATAGGTCAGAAATCCGTCAGTCATCGGAAAAGGTGGAGTCATGCCCTGTGTCACGTCCGTGACGGGTGGCGTGACAGTACTGTTGGCGTGCTGAGATGAAATGGCATTTAATGTGGCGACAGGCTTTGGGGAGAGGGCGACACGCCCTGGGTCACGCCCGGGGACATGCCCGGGGAGGGCGTGTCGAAGGGCGTGACAACCATTTTTCCTGGTATTTTCCTCTGGCTTTTGGAATCCTCTAGAAAGGGCGACACGCCCTAGGTCACGCCCGAGGAGGGTGTGACATTGGGGCGTGTCAGGTCAATTTTGACTAATTTTCAGAAAGTCTTCACAAAGAGAGGAAAAAGTTAGGGGCAATAAAATTAACAATAGAAAGATAAAAATAAAGCTTAAAATACAAGATTTGTACAATATAAACTAGAAAAATATGAAAATAGTTTAGGCTATAAAACATATTATCAAATTTCCCCAAGCTTAAGCTTTGCTTGTCCCTATGCAAAAATATAAAAACAAGATAATCATAAAAAGGACTAATTAAAAAATTTTTAATTATGCCCACACAAGTACTATGCGAAATTCTAAGTAGGGAAAAGGTGAAACATAAATAAAAAACAATTATTTAGGTACGGTTTAACTTTTATGAACTTTACTTAATGAAAATAAATCATCCAAAATTTTAACGAAATCCTTTAAAATTGATTTAAGCAAAGTAACGAAAATGAAAAAAACCATTGAGTTGTTAAAAGATCCAAGCAACGCATTATAATTATATCAATTTAATTAACAAAAATCTAAGTTTAAATCCAAAACTAAAACTAATTTACTTTTCTTCTTTTCTTAGTTATTAAATAAAATTCAAAAGGCGTGAATCAAAAGGACTTAAATAGGATAGAAACGTTTGGTTTAGGAATATGATTAGGAGTGGAATTCAAAGATAAACGTGAAGGCTTAAAATCACACTAAACCAAAACAAAGAGTTTCAAAAAAAATTCATTTAAAATAAAAATATATTTTTTCTTTCTTTTTCTTTCTTTTCCATTTTTTTCTTTTTCTTTTTTCAAAACAAAGTGCATAAATATTTTGATTTTCATTTAGAATTGACCAAATAAAAACAAACATCTCTTTTGAACATACTTTTTTTTTCAAATCCTTCTCCCAAGAATATCACAAAATTACCTATCAAAATCATGAAAATATTTTCTGAAACTCAAAAAGGCTAGTTTGATTAGATAGGTTGGAATTTTTGGCCTTGGTGAAAATGATATGAAAAGAGGAGCTATCAAATGAATTTTGAAAAAAGCTCAAAAGCGGTTTACTAGTGGTCAAAGTTTTTAGGTTGGCAGGAAAGCTAAAATGAAAACAAAAATGGCCAAAATCATTTTCACACTTTTAAATTTATTTAAAACAAAGATTTGAAAAATTTCAAAAAGCAAGTCCTAGATAATAAAAGAAGATTGATGAAATTATCTTGAAAATAGAAATAATAAGTTACTTGGATAATTCACATCTACTACGCTATTCAAAAGTTGACCTTACAAAAATTATCCAAAAATGAAAAGGAAAATAGTAGATGATGAATTTTTTGAAAAAGTAAAGAAAATAAATAAAGAAAAAACATAATAGAAATGCGAGTTTTAGAAACATATTTCACCTTAACATTCTACCGTGAATTAGAAACACAGCATGACAAACATTTTATTTGTGAAACATAATTAAAAAGGGCGATTAGAAATTTTATAATTAACTAAGTTGTTTATAGGAAATTTTGAGTAAAACAAAACAAAAACTAGGGGTACTATTGAGATACCAAAAATATATAAACAATTAAAGTAAGAACAAAAAAAACAAAAAAAAAATTTTATTTTTTAAATATTCACTTTTTTTTTTATTTTGGAAATTTTTTTTATTTTTTTGGAATTTTAAGATATTAATTTTTTTGGGTTTTTGAAAAAAATATACACAAAAAGAGAAAATATTTACATTAAGAAAAAAGAAGGAGGAGGTCCTCCCCCAAGCTTAAAATGGACATTGTCCTCAATGGCAAAAGAAGGGGATTGGAGAAGGAGAGAAAATTAAAGTACAGAATTGAAAGACAGAATTTAAAACAGGTACTTCCCCGGATTTAATTGCTGTGAAAGCTGAGTGATGTTGATCCCCCAAATGTCTTCTTTGGAATTTGTGAAGGATTCAACACCGTTGGAGCAGGCGATCGTAGAAGCTTCAACTTGTCGGAGCCGTCCGGGGCAAAAATTATAAAATACAGAAAACAAAAAAAAAGAAGATAAATGGGTCGCCTCCTAAGAGCGCCCTTTGTTTAAAGAGTCGTTGAGCTCGACGCATCAAAAAAAAATATTGTCCAAAAATATTGTTGTCCAGAAATAAAATAGTTTTTAACAAAAAAATAAAAGTTCACAGCTAGAGTTCGTGCAGTAGATAATTAATAATGTTCGGACTGACATCATCATCACCAGAGAAGTAATGTTTAAGACACTGACCATTCACTTTGAAATTATCCTTATCAGGGTGAGAAATAAAAATAGTTACATAAGGAAAAACTTGCATAACAGAAAAGGGCCCCGACCAACGAGATTTTAATTTGCCCGGAAATAAACGTAATCGAGAATTATAAAGAAGAACCAGGTCGCCCGACTTAATGGTTTTCGGAAACCTTAAGTGCTTATCGTGTAAATGCTTCGCCTGCTTTTTATTAAGTTTGTTATTATCGTAAGCGTAAGAGCGCCACTCATCGAGTTCATTGAGTTGAAATTTTCTAAGGTTGCCGACTGAATGGGTATCGAAGTTTAAAAATCTTAAGGCCCAAAAAGCACGGTGTTCGAGTTCTACGGGTAAATGGAATGATTTTCCATAGACCAGCCGATACGGCATACATCCGAGGGAGGTTCTGTACGCAGTTCGGTAGGCCCATAGAGCATCGTCTAATTTGGCTGACTAGTCTTTCCTAGAAGTTGAAACAATCTTTTCTAAAATTATTTTTAATTCTCTATTTACTACTTTGACTTGTCCGTTAGTTTGGGGGTGGTAGGCAGTTGAAATCTTATGTGTAACGCCATATTTGGTAAGGATTTTTGAAAATTGTGCGTTACAGAAATGGGAACCCCTATCGCTAACGATGGCGCGCGGCGTACCGAATCTAGAAAATATTTTTTTTCAAAAAGGTGACTACAACTCGGGAGTCATTCGTAGGAAGAGCTTGGGCCTCGGCCCAACATGAAACATAATCAACAACAACTAAAATATATTTGTTTCTGAAGCTAGAAGGACGGGGGCCAAAAAAATAGATTCCCTAGAGGTCGAAAATTTCACACTCAAGGAAATAATTTTTCGGCATTTCATTTTTATTTGAAATATTTACCGACCATTGGCAACTATCACACCTACTCACAAAGGCTTGCGCATCTTTAAACAGGCTAGGCCAATAAAAACCCGCGAAAAGCACCTTGTGAGTGGTGCGAGCAGCTTGATAGTGCCCACCTGTAGGACCTTCATGTAAGTGTTTTAAAATATCAAATCCTTTTCATAAGAAACACATCTCCTTATCACTTGGTCCGCACAAATTCTGAAAAGATGCGGGTCTTCCAAAAAATAGTTCTTCAACTCAGAACAGAACTTCTTCTTTTGCTGAGAGGAGAACTCTTTTGGGAGCACCTGGGCCACTAAATAGTTGGCGATTTGTGCGAACCAAGTAGAAGTAGATGTGTAAATTGAAAGCAGCTTCTCATTTGGAAAATAATCATTCAAAGATTTTTCAATTAATTTTTCTATAAAGGGATTGTCTAATCTGGAGAGATGGTCGGCGGCCAAGTTCTCGACTCCTCGCTTATCACGGATCTCTAAGTCAAACTCCTGGATGGGTAAGACCCAGTGAATCTAGCGCGGCTTGGCATCCGTTTTGGCAAGAAGATATTTGAGGGTCGACTGGTCCGTAAAACGATGATTTTTGAAAGCGTAATGTAAGGACGAAATTTATCAAATACGAATATTACAGCGAGGATCTCCTTCTCGGTCGTGGTGTAATTTTCCTGTGCATATGTGAGCGTTTAACTAGCGTAATAGATTGGGTGGAAGTTTTTAGATATGCGTTGACCTAATATGGATCCCTCCGCGAAACTACTCACATTGCACATTATCTCAAATGGAAGGTCCCACACCGGAGCTATCATAATCAGTGCGTTAATTAACTTTTATTTAATCAATTTGAAGGCAGAAAGACAAGAGTCATCAAAAATGAATAGGGCACCTTTTTCTAGAAGTTGGGTAAGGGGCTTGGTGATGTTGGAGAAGTCCTTTATGAAGCGGCGGTAGAAACCAGCGTAACCTAAGAAACTTCATATAGCTTTTATATTCGTAGGCACCGGTAGCTTCTCGATAACTTCTATCTTCGCAATATCTACCTCAATACCTCTTGCAGATATTTTATGACCCAAAACTAACCCTTCCCTCGCCATAAATTGGCATTTTTCCCAATTTAGGGCAAGGTTAGTCTCTTCGCATCGTTCTAAGACTTTCTCGAGGTTTTCTAAACATCTATAAAAGGAATCCCCAAACACGGAGAAATCGTCCATAAATACCTCCATAATGCTTTCTACGTACTTGTCAAAGATAGAGAGCATACATCGTTGGAATGTAGCTAGCGCATTACACAATCCAAACGACATTCTTCGGCACGCGATGGTGCCAAAGGTTCAAGTAAACATAGTTTTCTCTTGGTCCTCAGGAGAGATGGGGATTTGAAAGTACCCCGAGAGGCCATCGAGAAAACAATAAAAGCTATGGCAGGATAATCGTTCTAAAATCTGGTCAATAAACGGCAAAGGAAAGTTGTCCTTACGGGTGGCGTCATTCAGCTTCCTAAAATCAATAGACATGCGCCAACCCGTCACCGTCCATGTCGGGATTAATTCATAATTTTCATTACTAACTACCGTTATCCCTCCCTTCTTTGGTACTACCTGAACATGGCTAACCCACTTACTATCTAATATAGGGTAGATAATTCCTGCATCTAATAATTTCATAACCTCGCCCTTAACTACTTCTTTCATGTTCGGGTTTATACTGCACTGAGGTTGAATTGAGTTACGTGAATTATCATCCATTAAAATTTTATGATTGCAGAAGGATGGGCTTATGCCCTTGATATCAGATATCTGCCAAGAAATAGCTCGACGATGTTTACGTAAAACTAAAAAGAGTTTTTCATTTTGGACATCCGTAAGGTAGGCCGAAACTATAACTGACAGCTTGGAGTTATTTTCTAAGATGGCGTACTTGAGATGTTCAGGAAGTTCTTTAAGTTCTAGGGTAGGGGGTTCTTCATAAGAGGTTTGAGAAATTATTTCTTTTTCAAATACTATATCTTCTTAGATTTTTTTAGACCGAAAATTAAAAGGGGTGGAGCTGGTGGCCAAGGCTGCTTCTTGTAGCGAATCAGTTGGAAGAGTAGAAGAGAAACAAAAATAAGAAAATTCTTTTTCAAAATCAGATAAAAGATAAGAAGATTCTACACTATCATCACTTAGGTGTAGCGATTCAGTTGGAAAAGAAGAGGAGGAACAAAAAGCAGAAAATTCTTTTTCAAAATCAGATAGGCAATAGGAGGATTCATCACTCACGACATCTACAAAAAAGCAGGAGTCATCATTTGCTAAGGTGTTTTTCATCAAAGGTGTGATAGAGAAAGTGTCTTCGTCGTCGCCTACTCCAAAGAATAGCTTACCATTACAAATGTCAATGATAGCTCGGGTGGTTGCAAGGAAGGTTCGGCCAAGGATTAGGGGAACCTCGACGTCTTCTTCGATGTCCAAAATGACAATGTCCACCGGGAAGATTAACTTGTCGACTTTTACTAGAACATCCTCCACTATTCCTAATGGGTACTTAACGGATCTGTCGGCAAGCTTGATGCTCATGTGTGTGGGGTTGAGGATACCAATTCCTTACTTTTTAAACAATGAGAGGGGCATCAGGTTAATACTCGCACCAAAGTCAGCTAATGCATTCTTGACAAAAAGATTACCAAAGACTCACGGAATAGAAAAACTATGAAGGATCAAGCGCATACCCAACTGCACCAAAAGCCCGGACTATCGGAGAGGGTGCTACTTAATTTTTTATATAAGTAGCAGAGCGCCACGGGTCAAGTGAAGGAACGCCGGACCCAACAATCCCCCCCCCCCCGGCGTCCAGCACAACCCGTCGGCTCAGAGGTGGGGTTACCACATGGCCCACATGGTTCAGAGGTGGGGTTACCACATGTCCACAGTTTGCCTGACCCGCCAGACCCACACAGTAGAAGGGAAAAATCAGGATTTAATAGCGCCCCCCCCGGTCTTGAACCCGTGACCTCCTCTGATACCAATTGAAGGATCAAGCGCATACCCAACTGCACCAAAAGCCCAGACTGTTGGAGAGGGTGCTACTTAATTTTTTATATAAGTAGCAGAGCGCCACGGGTCAAGTGAAGGAATGCCAGACCCAACAAACTACCCGGGTCACTGATTTTCTTTGGTAAGCCGCTTGTCAAAACCGCAGAGCACTTGACGTTTAACGTAACGTGCGAAAGGTTCTCTAATATCTTCTTGTTGGTCAGGAGGTCCTTAAGGTACTTGGCGTACTTCGGCATCTGTCAAATCGCTTCATAGAAAGGCAGATTTATGTGGATTTGCTTGAACATTTAAAAGAAACGAGAGTACTGATCATCCTGACGTTGTTTATTAAGTTCAGAAGGGTAAGGCAGATTTGGATTATTTTTAAATATGGGTGGTGGAGTGAGATCGTTTTTTAAAACGGGGGTGATAACTTCTTTAGCAGAGGGTGGAATTTTTAAAACGGGGGCGGAGCTTTGATTTTTTAAAGCGGGGGCGGAGCTTGCATCGGGCTCTTCCCTAACCATACCGTGAACTTGCTTCCCACTCCGAAGAGTTATAGCTTTCGCTTGCTCTCTCGGGTTAGGCTCGGTATTGGAAGGAAGAGACCCTGCGGGTCCCTCAGAAATAATTTTAGCAAGCTGTCCTACTTAATTTTCAAGACTTTTAACGCTTCCAGTTAAGGTTCTTATCGTAGCGTCATTTGTGGCGATATATTTGGAAAGTAACTCCTCCAAGCTTGGAGGTTTTGGATAATTTTTAAGAGGTGGTGGTGGTGGTGCAGAAAAATCATTTTGTCCTAGCGGGCATATAGCATTTGATGGATTACTCCACGAAAAATTCGGATGATTTCTTTTAAGGAAGGATTATAACTATTTGGAAAATTAAAACCAGGAGGATGAAAATTCACAGCAAAAAAATTATTAAAAGCATTTCTATGCATATTGTTAACAAAATCTAATTGTTCTGGGGCTGGTGTTGTAGATTCCCATACATGAGGGGCTGAGGCAACAGTCATCTCCGTTATATTTTTGCTTAATATTTCAACTTGTAGAGCGAGCTGGGAGACGTTGTCTACTTCAAAGATACTTGCAGGCTTTTTCGAGTGGGACCTAGGCACATTCCACTGATAAGTGTTCATTACCATGTCCTCAAAAAGCTCAATGGCTGCTTCTGGGGTCTTATGATTTAAAGTACCACCAGAAGCTTCGTCTATCATTTGCTTTCTGCTTTGATTTAGCCCGTTATAGAACGTCTGCACTTGTAACCATATAGGCAGCGCGTGATGTGGGCATCATCTTAATAATTCTTTAAATCTTTCCCAAGTTTCATATAAGGTTTCAGAGTCTATTTGTCTAAAGGCAGAGATGTCGTTCCTAAGTTTTGCAGTCTTAGCTGGCAGAAAATACTTCGCCAAATATTTTTCGATTAATTCATTCCAGGGTATTATGCTATTCTTAGGTAGAGTGTTCAACCACTGCTTAGCTTTAGTTCTTAAAGAGAAGGGGAAGAGTCTTATCCTGATTGCATCATTTGTGACACCATTTATCTTGAAGGTGCCATAAATTTCAAGAAAGCTTGCAATATGTGCGTTCGGATCTTCATCTTGAAGTCCGTCAAATTGCACATACTGCTGCACCATTTGAAATATGCTAGGCTTTAATTCAAAGTTATTATTTGCTATTTCAGGGCGGACTATGCTAGATTCTATTCCCTCGAGATTCGGTCGTGCATAATAAGACATAGGTCTTTGCACGGCTTCCTCTACGTTGGGTTCTTCCATTCTTAAAGTAGAGAATGACTCGGAGTCCTCAACCGGTATTTGGGAAGTAGGGCCTTGAAATCGCGATCTTCTTCGAAGGGTACGCTCAATTTCGTGGTCACAGTCCAAAATAATCGACGGACTCCCGCAGGTCATGCACTAAAAGAAGAGAAGAGAAGAAAGAGAAATAAAATAAACTAGAAAGAAAAGCTTGATTTTTTTTTGAAATAGATTTTTTTTTAATGGATTAACTCCCAAACTTCCCAAGGACTACCCAGTGAAGGTTTCGCAAGGTACTAGACAAGATATCGATACTTAAAGCTGCTTTGACCTTTTCGAGATAATTAGGTGGCGTAGAAAAATTGTGAAGTTGGTTACTATTAAGAGCGGTAATAAATTTTTTTTTATTTTTTAAATTTTTTTAGAAGGAGGGTAAGAAAGAGAAGAGATAAAATTAATAGGTTCGTGTTTTCAATATATCAACGAAAGTTGATCCCCGACAACGGCGCCAAGAACTTTGTGGTCGCTTAGGCTTTAAGAAAATAAAAGCAACCGAACTAGCAATCCAATGAGACAAGTATACCTATCGAACTGTAGCTAGGGGACACAAGTGTCGTATTGATATCCAGGAACTGTTGAATAAACTTACTCACACGAAGGCTATTATTTTATCGACGGAAAAACTAGAGTTTGAGAAACTAAGTGCAATTAAAGAAATAAAGCTTTGCTAGAAAGAGAACAAGTGCAGTAAATTAAAGAGCATAAAGTAAGCGATTATAATGAAGGGCTGAAACTATAAAATGGAAATGGACTCGATCAAGAATCACCTCGGCTATAGATGACTAAGAAAATGCAATAAAAACATAAACTTAATAGGGTAAAGGTTTTTGACCGTGGAGGTTCCTAAAGCTTGAACACGCTTCTCTCGAAGTCGTGCCCAACTGAGTTTAGGAAGGTCCGACCGACTCTGGTCTAAATCGGAGGCCTAAAGCTCGCTTTACGTGATTAACCCCACTATTGGATTTTACTCTAATTCGGGAGATTTGGACGTCTGCCTCTCTCGAGGGGTGCGTACAACTCCCTTTAATCTTGAATACTCACTTCATTTTATCAGCCTCTCGGCTAGCCAAGAATGAAAGCAAAGGTGGAGAGTATATATAGATAATATACCTCCAGCCCATGAAAAATCAAGAGTAATTCAAGTCCTAAAACCTAAGAAGAAAAGGTAATTTAAAACATCATAACTTAATCGCTCGAGCCTCAGATAATCAAGATCGAGTACAAGGAGGATAAGTTAATCATAATGGAGTGGACGAGGGGGATGAGTAGTAAAGCATTAAGAACACAATGAAGAAAAGAGCACTTTTATAGTATTGAAAAAGAGAGCTACACTTGCATGAAAATGAAATTACAATTGCATGAAAATTAGAAACATATTCTAGCCCTACATTAAGAAACTAAAATAAGTGCAAAATTACAATAAAAGCTTAAAAAACTAAGACCTAAGCTAGGGTAAATAAAATTACAAAAAGAGAAAGAGAGAGAGGGAAAAACATGAAAAAAGACCAAGAAACAAAGGGGCAGCACCTCCCCCTCATAACCAAAGCTTGCTGAAATGGGAAGGGGGTCTGAATTTATAGAAAAAAGCTCACGGGTTGGTCTCGCCCTTCGACACGCCCTAGGGGGCGTGTTAGGGGGCGTGATAGGTATGGGTTTGACCTCGGGCTCTAGATTCTGGCAGGAAGGATGATTGCTTCTATACGTCGGTGGATATGCCCATGGTCACGCCCGTGTAGGGGGGCGTGACACGCACGTCGCGTCGAAATCATTGGTCGGAAATGCGTCAGTCATCGGAAAAGTTGGGGTCACGCCCTGTGTTATGCCCGTGACAGGAGGCGTGACAGTACTGTTGGCGTGCTGAGAAGAAATGTCATTTAATGCGGTGACAGGCTTCGGGCAGAGGGCGACACGACCCGGGTCATGCCCGGGGATACGCCCGGGGAGGGCGTGTCAATGGGCATGACAACCGTTTTTCCTTGTATTTTCCTCAAAAATCTTAATTCTTCTGGAAAGGTCGACACGCCCTAGGTCATGCCCGGGGAGGGCATGACATGGGGGCTTGTCAGGTCAATTTTGACTAATTTTCAGAAAGTCTGCACAAAGAGAGGAAAAAGTAAGGGGAAATAAAATTAACAATAGAAAGATAAAAATAAAGCTTAAAATACAAGATTTGTACAATACAAACTAGAAATATATGAGAATAGTTTAGGCTACAAAACATATTATCACCAAGTATAATAAGGAGCTAATCAAAAGGTTTGGGATGTCAGATGCCTCAGCAAAGAAAACACCCATGGCTACCAATATTGTGGTTGACAATGATGAATATAGAAAGCTTGTTGATCAGAAATTATATAGGGGCATTGTTGGGAGGTTCCAAGTGAACCCTAAAGAATCTCATCTTATTTTCCTTTAAAGAATTTTAAGATATATAAAGGGTTTCCAAAATCTAGGACTCTAGTATCGAACTGATTCAGAATTTGAGTTGACTGGATACTTAGATGCAGACTTTGCTGGATGTAAAGTGGATAGGAAGAGTACATCAGGAACATGCCAGTTCCTTGGTGCTAGACTTGTCTCCTGGTTTTGAAAAAAGCAAACATCTGTGTCTATATCAACAACAGAAGCTAAGTATATAACAGCTGGAAGTTGCTGTTTACAGATGATGTGGATTAAAAACCAACTCCTAGATTATGGATACAACTTAAATAATTCAACCTTACTCTGTGATAATACAAGTGCAATTTCTATTGCTCAGAATCCAGCTCATCATAGTAGAACTAAACATATAGAGATAAAGCATCATTTCATTAGAGAGTGTGTGGACAAAAAGAAAATTAATCTTTCCTACATCTTCACTGATTTGCAAAGAGCAGACATCTTCACAAAACCCTTGGATGAAAGAAACCATCTATTCTTTCTAAATTAGCTTGGTATTATTAATGGAGAAGCTTTAGTTTAACTTTCTGTCTACGGTCGAAGAATTTGCCACAGTTCGTTGACCTGAGATCGACGAACTGAGAAAAGTTCTTGAGATAATTCGTTGACTTGAGATCGATAAACTCTCTGCGTGAGTCATTTTCGTCGACCGGAGATCAACGATTTGGCTTCAGAAAATTTTCTTCGACATGAGGATGACGAAAAGTTTTCCCTTCTTCAGACAGAGATCGATGAACTCTTTTGTCGATAAAATATTTTGTCGACCTTAGATCGAAGAATTTTTCTTTTTTGCGGAATGGACTTTGTCATTTCAAATTCTGAATAACCTTATATCTAGGTTTTCTTCGATCTCCATCCCGCGCCTTCTGTTCCCCTTGCACTTGATCTCTCTGTGTTTCCTTTGTAGGTGATCAATGGTGATTCCAGCAAGCGCTCTTGCGGTAATGAAGTTTGACATTGGTTTTGATATAGATTTCGAGTCATTCCAACACTCCGATCAGATTTTCCTTGACATTCTAAAATTGTTTGAAGATCTATAGTTGAAGAATCTGATGACCACCAGAATAAAGATTGCGACGACAGAAATTAGAGAATGGATTTTAACTTCTTCCTCTCCAGATGATGACACTATGACGGGAACCATATAGGGTAACGAGGTATCTCTTACCCATTCCATCTTAATTGAAATTTTATGATTTGTTTATGGAGAATAAGTGTTAGAGATTGATAGTTCAGAATTTGATGAGATGTTGATTAAGATGGGTTATTCTGGAGAAACACCGAATAAGCTGCTGAAGAAACATTTATCTGCTAACTACAAGTTTCTAGCAGATGTTGTAGGCAAGGTACTGCTGGGTAAGCATACAGCCCATGATTACATCACTAGGCAGCAATTCCTTATGATTTGCGCAGTTGTGAATAAGAAGCCCGTGAATTGGGCTAGAATAATGTTTGAGATGTTTAAGAAGAAAAATACCAAGAAAGAGGTGTGTTTTGAAAGAATTCTTGGAATTTTCCTTCAGGCCAAGGATATTGAATCCCTGGTCTCCCAGACCATATTCATTAATGCCTCCGAGTGGCTTACTTGTACCTTATTTGGCAGGTGGGAGAGGAATATCTCCAAGACATCCAAGGCTTCCTCCTCTTTGTCAAGACATTCTAAGATTACTAGGGATGCTCTAGCCACTCCCCACACTACTGAAGATGTTTCCATTCCACCTCCACCTCCTCACGATCAAACACTTTCAACATCCCTCCAGCATACTTCTACTTCTCAAGCCCATACACCAACTCCTCCAGCTTCCCTAGTCAATCTTTCCTCATCAGTTCATACTTCAGTCCATTATCCTACACCATATCAATCTCCTGAACATCAATCATCACAAATTCAATCTACAGTGCATGCTACTATACCAGAGCATGTCACTCCTCCTCTATCCCCTCTTCCTCCATATTTTATTATTATCCCCCTTCACAATATATCTTCCTTACCATCATTTAAACAGATGTTATCCCCCTTCTATACTTAATTACCTCAAGATGAGCCAATGCCAGATTCTTCACCCTCTCATCCATCATTATCCTCCATTAACCCATATGTATCCACTCAAACCCCTCCTTAGTTAATGGACATAGATTCTCCCTCCATTTTCTCCATCCTGGAGCTCATCACTCCAGTCAAAAACCAACTCATAGCAGAGGTTATTTCACCTCTTGCTGCCTCCATTTAATGTCTTTGATGGCCTCGGAACAGAGACCTACTGTGGTTGGTTCGAAATGGTCAGATTCCGCGGGCCGGTTAGAAGATCGAGTTTTCTAACGAAAGGAGGCAAGCGCACCTATCGCAAGTAGTACTCGGTATTCGGGAAATACCGAGGTCGTATTATTCTCGGGGACGCGTTGATTATATCTACTCTTCCAGGAACACTATTATCTTACTAACAGTAAGATGGGATTTTTTAGTTTAATTAAAACGGAAAGAAAGAATGCGGAATTTTGCTAAATTAGTTCGATGACGGGTTAATGCTCGGCATCGAATCGGATTAAGACTAAAATAATTCTTAACATATTATTAAACTTTGTTTTTAATTTAATAAAAGGCACTTGGCCGTGGAGGTTCCAAGAACATGAGCTCACCTTGATCTGGATATCGCTCACCTGGGCGCTAAGGCTATTCGACCGAACGTTAGTCCGACGAAGGATTCCCCTTAACGCCCGCATTACGCTAAGAACCCCCTATTGGTGGGGACCCAATCCGCAGAACTACGTTACTCCTCTTTTGAGAGGGCGTACACAGTTCTCTTTACCCAAGGGGATCGTCCATACGTGCAGCCTCTCGGTGTCACATATGGGTAACGGAAATAGAGCCCACACATCGATTATGTGGTCCTATGCGTCGTTAACCCGGGGTAAACCTTAAGTCCTTATATAAAATAAAAATAAAGTTTTTTAATTATTTCAAATCATTTTTTATGTCCCAATGCTCTTCGATGCCGAAGGCTAAAAGAGATTAGCCACTCATCGGTATGGGGACGGCTTTATGTTTTTAGGTGAAGCGTGAGTGTTAAATTAAGCACTGAACAATTATTAGAGAAAACACGAAAAATAGGACAGTTAGATAAATTGAAGGCTAATTGATGCAGGCACTCACGCACACTTCAAAACCATAAAGAAAAGTAAATAAATCAAGCCCTACTCAAATGAGTAGGCGGAAATAAATGCACACACGCACACACTCTTCTTAATTGAAGAAAGCGATAAATAAAGCGGTAAAATTATCTCCTACACGCACGCACTCTACATAATCGAGAAAGCGATAAAATTGTAAGTCCGGCTCAAATGAGTGGGCGGGAGTAAATTTATCTCATACACGCACACACTCTACTTGAAAGTAAAACACACACACGCACTCTACAGAAATGAAAACACACGCACCCACACAAAGTTTCCCTACTCAAGTGAGTAGGAAGAAAATGAAAGCAGTAAAAAGACAAGTCCCACTCAAACGAGTGGTCGGGAAATTAAGCAAAGTGCCATTTAACTCTTAACGAGTAGGCGGAAATAAATGCATACGCACACACGCCTTATACAAGAATGAAATAAAGCAGAAACCTAACTCATACACGCACACACACTTGCAAAAATAAAGAAAAACAAAGTTGCTGAAAAATTAAAACGACTGCATTTCTACCGCTAGAATGCGGTAGAAATGCATAAAAAGTGAAAATAAAAATTAACCGGAGCGAAAAGTTTTGCGAATAAACGCAAAGGAAGTACTTGAAAAATTAATACAACTGCATTTCTACCGCTAGAATGCGGTAGAAATGCATAAAAAGATGAAATAAAAATTAACCGACTAAAAGTTTTGAAATTAAAAAGCTAAAATGAAGTGAGCGAAAAATTAAAACGACTACATTTTTATTCATAAGTTTTTATAAACCTTCAAAAAAGTGAGAATAAAACAAAAAAGGAACGAGAAGTTTTACATTCCTAAGAGCCTAAGTAAAGAAAATAAAAACGAACACTTTTAGGGGGGGGGGGTTTTATAAAACCTATATGAATAAAAATGAAAAGAAGAAAAAGCTAAAGCTAAAAAGTGCAGGAAATGAAAACTAGACGGACGGTACAACGGCTAGAAATGTCGATAAATCCTAAATCTAACTAAGTTATGAAAGCTAAAAAAGATGAAAACATAAAAGAAATACAAAAAGATGACGAAAAATTGCTTAAGTAGGCGCATTCAAATGGATTATTCATACTAATTAAGAGAGAAAAATTCATATTTTATTAAAGTAAAAACCCTAATACAAACTAAGAGAGAGAGAAAGGGGGAGAAATTCTCCTTACATAAGTATGGAATCCAATTGGGCAGCACCTCCCCTAAGCAAAGTGGTCAAAAAGTGGACAAAATAAGCTTCCTGGAAGCTCTTATTTATAGGCAAATTTTCGGGTTGGTCACGCCCTAGGTCACGGGCGTGACAGGGGGGCGTGTCACTACTATTCATGAGCTGATCGGTTGACTTGACTGAGCTTTGACTTCGGGGCGAAAACGTGGCGGTCACGCCCCAGGTCACGGGCATGACAGAGTTGTCACTGGCGTGACAGGGGCGTGACCGGGGATCTGGCAGTTTGATGCTGGCAGCGTTGACAGTTTGACTAAGCTTGCGGGTCGACCTTGACACGGGCGTGACAAGCATTGACACGGGCGTGACTTGGGCGTGTCGGGCTCGTTTTGATGATCCCGATCGTCGAGCTGGGAACCTGTGGCCGGCGATCGTCGGGGGGGGGGGGGGGGTGACACGGGCGTGTCGGACATTTGACATGGGCGTGTCAGTCAATTTTTTTGACTTTTCTGGAATTTTTTCTGGAATTTTTTTGAATAAAATAAAGCTAATTTAGAAATAATATTTACAAAAGCAAGCAATTTATTGAATAAAACTAATAAAAAAGACAAAAAATAAACGAAACTAACTTAAATAAAATACAAAATGTAGGTATATTTACAACTCATCAAACACCCAACATACAAGCTTTTGCTATTCCAGAGCAAAAGTTTGAGGTGAACTTATAAGGAATATGAAAAACCCTAAGTTCTGCTACCGCTAAATTAATTATAAAAAGATCAAATAAAAATATACGGGGTATAAGAGTTAAGTCCTAAAATTATTTAGATGATTTAAACAGGGCAAAAGTTTTGGCTAAAAGACTTCTTGATGTAATCAAATAGAAAGCAATAATTTGTATTGGTTAGAATAACAGAAAATAGTTTGGATTTATACGAACTTTAGCTTATAGGATGTTATCGGAAATAATGCAATTTACCAATTATGCTCTCAAAAAGATTTTTGAATTAATTCTAGAGTCATGAAATTGGCTAAGGGGGGTTGATGTTGGTTTTATGAAGATGCTTGGATTTTGAGGCGAGGTTATTTTTTTCTCGAACCTCTCCAATTTTTTTGATTTTGGATGTTAAAGGAAAACGAAATCTTATTTTCGTTAACATAAAATTTTTTCTTCTTCATAAATAAAAATAACCCAATGTATATGTGTTGGAGTAATGAATTTTATCCTCTTACTCCGTAACGTATAATCTTTTAATTTATTGGGTGCCTATGTTTACGGAATGAAATCTTATTCCCATTGACATAAGATCTTTTTCTTTTTGGGGAAATAATTTATCATACCAAGTAGGTTATGATAAGTACGGGGAAAAAAAGAGAACTAGATTTTTAATTGAAAAATAATTGAGAGCAACCTTTATAAATTGTACGTTCCAATTTTTTCAGAAAGCTAAAAGCAAGCATAATTGAATTCTATAGTCGTTATTTTCTAACATGGTACACATGCTCCTATCTATGAAAAATTAGAAGTAGTGCCTAAAACGAGTCCCCTATTTTAACAAAGTATAATAAATTCTTTAAAACTTAACCCCGGCTATTTAGATTTTTCAATCTATAATTAACAAACGAATAGTGAACAAAGAATTGATCGAATTCGCATATAAATAAACTCAAAACGAAAGTTTTGGATAACAGAAACTTATGAATGAAATGTTTGATTTATTTGTTTCAAAACTTACATACAAAATTTTTTGTTGTTTTTTTTGAAGTTATGCTCTTTTTTTTTTTATTTTTGTATTTATTCTTTAATATATACATAAAAAAGAAAGAAAAAACGAAAAAAAAAAATGAAATTTTTTTTGATTTTTAAGTTTTGTGAACTTTTTTGTATTTTTAAATTTTGTGAATTTTTTTGTATTTTTAATGAAATTTTCATTCTATTTACAAAAATTTTGGGAAAAAGAAAAAATATTTACAAGGATGAGAGGGAAAAAGGGAGAGGGGAAAGAGAAAGAATATTTACAAAAAGTATTTACAAAAATATTTAAAAAAATATTTACAAGAATATTTACAAAAATACAAACTAGGTAGCCGCGAGATGACTCGTTATGTGGATGGCTCGATGAGCCAGATCTCGCGGACCGAGTTAAAAATAAGTCAAAGTTTCAAAAATGAAACTTCAAAAAAATTTTTTTTTTTTTTTTTTAAATAAAAATAAAAAAATATTTTGATGAATTTTTTTTTTTGTTTTATGTTATATATTTTTTTGGAGTTTTGTTTTTTTAGAATTTTTTTTGTTTTTGTTTTTTTTTTGTTTTTTTTTATTTTATTTTTTTTATATAATTTTTTTATTTTTGTAAGTGAAAAAGAAAGTACGAAATACGAAAACACCCCAATACTTAGATCCAACATTGTCCCCAATGTTGTATGCTAAGCATGAGCAACAAGACAAGAGGTATATGTACAAAAAAGGAAAAAGAGGGAGGCAGAAAACGTCCCTGATCCGTGCTCGGGGAAGCCCATTAGAAACCCTGTATATTAGAAAAATAGAAAACATAATAAATAAAGACGTAAAAAAAGATAGACGTGGGGTGCCTCCCAGGAGCGCTTTGTTATAGTCGCGTAGCTTGAGTATATACTATAGCGGCGGGGTTATATATGGGGAAGGGTTATGGTTTCGCTCCTACTGATCACAGGGTCGCCCGCTATATAAACTTTAACCGATTACCGTTCACATTAAAAGTGCCTTTTCGGGGTGGGAGACGAGTACGGTCCCATATGGCCAAACCTCTTCACTTTGAAGGGGCCGAACCATCGCGATTTTAGCTTACCCGGGAAAAGCCTAAGACGTGAATTGTAAAGAAGGACTAGATCGCCCGAAGAAAAAATTTTGGGGGTTTTAATTTTTCGATCGTGATAAAACTTAGAACGCTCCTAATAGAACTTATTGCTCTCGTAAGCGTTCGCACGCCACTCATCGAGCTCGTTTAGTTGCAGTTTTCTATTCTGAGCGGCTAAGTTAGAGTCGAGGTTTAAGAGTTTTAATGCCCAAAGTGCGCGGTGCTCCAGTTCTACGGGTAAATGGCACGCTTTGCCATAGACTAATCGAAACGGGGTACAACCGGTAGCGGTTTTTATACGCCGTACGATACGCCCATAACGCGTCGTCGAGCTTAGCGGACCAATCTTTCCTATTAAGTGAAACGGTTTTTTCTAATATGCGTTTTATCTCTCGATTTACTACCTCAACTTGGCCACTTGTTTGCGGGTGGTAGGGGTGGCAAGCTTGTGTGTGACTCCGTATTTAGCTAATGTCTTAGCCATTAGAGCGTTATAGAAATGCGTTCCCCTATCACTAACAATAGCGCGAGGCGTGCCGAAGCGAGAAAATAATTTTTTAGAAATGTAACGACGACTGCGCATCGTTGGTGGGAGAGCCTGCGTTTCTGCCCACCGTGATACGTAGTCGACCGCCACTAAAATATACATATTTTTATAAGAAGGAGGTAGGGGCCAACAAAATCTATGCCCCATAAATCGAAAACTTCGCATTCTAAAAAAAAACATATTTTGGGGCATCTCGTCGCGACGTGAGATGTTACCCGACCACTGACAGTTATCGCATGCCTGCACAAAATTGTGCGGGTTTTTGAAGAGAGTGGGCCAAAAGTAGCCCGCCTCTAGCGCCTTCCTAGCAGTCCGGTTGGCTTGATAGTGCCCCCGGCTGGACCCTCGTGGCAGTGCCTCAAGATTTGTGTTCACTCCACTCCCGCGACGCATCTTCGAACCGCTTGGTCCGCGCAGATACGGAAAAGAAATGGTTCATCCCAAAAGAAATTTTTCAAGTCGGAAAAGAATTTCTTCTTTTGATGACTTGAAAAATCTTTTGGAAGTACCCGCGCGACTAAGTAGTTCGCAAAATCTGCGAACCAAGGCGAAGATGACGAAGACGAATGTATGGCGAGAAGGCGTTCCTCGGGGAATCTGTCATTTATTTCAGATTCGACGAGCGCTTCCGCACCCGGATTTTCTAAACAAGAGAGGTGGTCTGCCGCTAGATTCTCCACGCCCTTCTTATCTCAGATCTCCAAGTCAAACTCTTGTAGGAGGAGAATCCATCGAAGAAGGTGGGGCTTCGCGTCTGTTTTGGCTAGTAAATATTTAAGGGCGGAGTGATCGGTAAAAACGATAACTTTAGATAGCGTAAGATACAAGCGAAACTTATCGAAAACGAAAACGACGGCTAAGTGTTCCTTTTCCGTCGTCGTGTAATTCACTTGTGCGGAAGTGAGCGTCTTGCTAGCGTAATAAATAGGATGAAAATGTTTTTTCTACGCGTTGGCCAAGAACGGCGCCTAAGGCAATATCACTAGCGTCGCACATGATTTCGAACGGAAGGGACCAATTAGGGGCACTAGAATTGGAGAATTGATAAGTTTTTGTTTTATAAAATAAAAAGCAGACTCGCAATCGCTACTAAACAAAAGGTGATTCCTTTTCCAAGAGGTGAGTAAGCGCTTTGTTATTTTTGAAAACTTGAATGAAGCGCCTATAAAAGCCCGCGTGGCCTAAGAAACTCCTAATGGATTTTATGTTTGTCGGCTGAGGAAGTTTTTCTATGATTTCAACTTTGGCCTTATCGACCTCTATCCCCTTAATCGAAATCTTATGGCCGAGGACCAAACCTCCTCGAACCAAAAGTTACACTTTTCCCAATTAAAAAACAAGATTCGTGTCCTCACATCGCTGGAGGACACGATCAAGATTGCGAAGACAATCCGGGAATGAGCATCCAAATACAGAAAAGTCATCCATAAATATCTCCATAATATCTTCTACTAGCTCATCAAAAATTGCTAGCATACATCTTTGGAATGTAGCCGCGCATTGCAGAGGCCAAATGACATTCTTCGATAGGCGAAGGTGCCAAAGGGCAAGTAAAAGTTGTTTTCTCTTGGTCTTCGGGAAAATGGGGATTTGGAAAAACCCCGATAAACCGTCGAGAAAACAATAAAAAAGGATGACCGGAAGACGCTCAAGAATTTGGTCAAGGAACGGTAGTGGAAAATGGTCTTTGCGGGTGGCATCATTAAGTTTGCGGTAATCGATGACCATACGCCAACCCGTAACAGTACGAGTTGGGACGAGCTCGTTGTGCTCATTCGCCACTACGGTTAGACCGCCCTTCTTGGCACGACATGAATGGGACTAACCCATGCACTATCAGAAATGGGATAAATAATCCCCGCATCTAATAATTGAATTATCTCAGCTTTCACGACGTCTTTCATGTTTGGGTTAAGACGCCGCTGCGGCTGAATGGTTTTGCGGCAATTATCGTTTAAGAAAATTTTGTGAGTGCAGAAAGAAGGGTTAATCCCCTTTAGGTCAGAAATTTGCCACGCAATTGCGTGGCGATGTTTAAGCAAAACCTCAATACTCGGAGGTCTCCGAATCGCTTAAATACAAAGAAATGATTACCGGGAGCGTATCATTTTTCCCCAGAAAGGCGTATTTTAGGATTCGTGAATGGTTTGAGTTCTAGGATGGGCGGTTCTTCTAGTGAGGTTTTAGTGCTAATGTCTTTTGAACCAATTGGTTCAAAAGGCATAGTCGTAGAACTCGTCCTCATCGCAATAAAAATTTTCGAGCGAAAAAATATTTTCGTTTAAAATTCGGACTCGAAAACCGGAGAAAACAATCTCCATAAAAAGAATCTAAAGAATAGCAGAAAATGTCGCTCGGCGACGAGTCTTCCATAGAGGATTTAATAGAAAAAGTAACTTGGTCATCTCCTACCCGAAGGAGAAGCTGACCATTACTTACATCAATTAACGCACGTGTTGTCGCGAGGAAAGGGCGACCAAGTATTATTGGTACGTTGGCGTCTTCCTCAATGTCCAAGATGACGAAGTCCACCGGGAAGGTGAACTTGTGTACTCGGACAAGGACATCCTCAACAACCCGATGGGGAACCTAACCGAGCGATCCGCTAGTTAGATGCGCATATTGGTAGGAGCAGGAGTACCCAAACCTAAACGCAGAAAGAGCGAGAACGGCATCAAATTAATGCTCGCGCCTAAGTCTGCCAAGGCGTATTTTACTAATACATCGCCAAAAAGGCACGGGATGGAGAACCTTCCCGGGTCGTTTTGTTTTAAGGTCAATTTACTAGTAAGAGCCGCCGAGCAGACAGCGTTGAGAGATATATGCGAAATTCCTCGAGTTTGCGTTTATTAGAAAGTAGTTCTTTTAAAAATTTCGCATATTTAGGCATTTGCGAGATAGCCTCGCAAAAAGGGAACATTAATATGAATTTGTTTAAGTAATAAATAAATTTTTCATATTGCGCGTTTATTCGCTCATTATCTAACTTATGCGGGTAGGGCAATGCCTTGTTTAAAATAGTTTATCGTTAAAAATCGGTAAGGGTTGCGTAATCGAAGAAGAGAAAGAGGGGTCGGAGATGAAATATGTACCTGAGATCGATCCGTTTTGGATCGACCACCTACTTACCACTACGGAGGGTTATAGCATTGGCGGTTTCCCTTGGATTGGCTCCGTGTTCCCTGGCAGTGCCCCCAGGGCGCGTTCTGACATGAGTCGCGCCAGCTGTCCAACCTGGAGTTCTAAATTTTTTAGCGATCCGGTGATGTTCCGGATATTAGACTCGTTGGACGCGACATAACGATTAAAATTTTTCCTCCACCGGGTATGGCTTCATAGGAGGGGGGGGGAGGAAACGTTGGCGCAAAAGGAGGGGGAGGGGGACGCTGCGCGTTGTTCGGTTGCTCCAGGAGAAATTTGGATGGTTCCTCCAACCCGGATTATAGTGGCTACTATAAGGGTTGTTTTGAAATGAGGGACGCACCGGATTTCCCATGTAGTCCACGAATTCGTCGACTACGCAGACGTTGGGGGGGGGAGAAAACAAGGCGGAGTGGAGGAGGCAACAGACATCTCCGCCACCTGCTTAGTTAGCCTTTCCACTTGGAGGGCTAGCTAGGCAGTGGCATCCACTTCAAAAATGCCCGCCTGCTTAGGGCGTGCCCGCGGGACTTCCACTGGTAGGCGTTCACCGCCATTTCCTCGAAAAGGGCCTGGGCGGCCTGGGTGTCTTATTGTTCAGAGTGCCCCCGGCAGCCGCGTCAATCATTTGACGCGTCTGACTATTCAGTCCATTATAAAAAATTTGTACCTGCAACCACATTGGCAGAGCGTGGTGCGGGCATCGGCGGAGAAACTCCTTAAAGCGTTCCCAAGTCTCGTAAAGAGACTCGGAGTCGTTTTGGACGAACGAAGATATGTCCGCCCGCAGTCTTGCAGTTTTCGCGGGCGGAAAATACTTCGTAAGGAATTTCTCGCCAACACCGCCCAGGACGTGATGGAGCCCCGCGGGAGGGAGAGTAACCACGCCTTAGCCTTGGCTTAGAGAGAAGGAAAAAGGCGCAAACGAATGGCGTCATCAGTGACGCCATTAATTTTAAAAGTATCGCAAATTTCAAGAAAATAGACAAGTGATTATTGGGGTCCTCATCCGGCAGTCCGTCGAACTGCACGCATTTTGGATCATTTGAATCACACTTGACTTAATTTCAAATTATTGTTGGCCACAGCGGGCCGAACAATACTCGACCCCGTATCATCCAACTTAGGCCGAGCATAATAAGACATACTACGCTCGGCCGTTTGGGCATTATTCGGGTTGGCCATAAAAGAAGAAGAGGGTTCTCCGATAGATTCTGCGGGGTCTAAAAAGGGAATTCGACGGAGAGATCGGATACGCACAAGAGAGCGGTCGATCTCGGGGTCGAATTCAAGATTTTCAGAACTCGAAGGTTTGTCCACTGGTCATGCACCCTTAAAAAAAACGAAAGGGGAAGGATTTTTTTTTTTATAAAATTTTTTTTTGAAAATAAAGTAAAATTAATAGAGTCCCGGATTCAATATAACAACCGTGCTTCCCCGGCAACAACGCCAAAAACTTGATGGCCGCGGACCAGAGACCTACTGTGTTTGGTTCGAAATGGTCAGATTCCGCGGGCCGGTTAGAAGATCGAGTTTTCTAACGAAAGGAGGCAAGCGCACCTATCGCAAGTAGTACTCGGTATTCCGGGAAAATACTGAGGTCGTATTATTCTCTCGGGACGCATTGATTATATCTACTCTTCCAGGAACACTATTATCTTACTAACAGTAAGATGGATTTTTTAGTTTAATTAAAACGGAAAGAAAGAAAGCGGAATTTCGCAAAATTAGTTTGATGACGGGTTAACGCTCGGCATCGAATCGGATTAAGACTAAAATAATTCTTAACAATTATTAAACTTTGTTTTTAATTTAATAAAAGGCACTTGGCCATGGAGGTTCCAAGAACATAGCTCACCTTGGTCTAGGGATATCGCTCACCTGGGCGCTAAGGCTATTCGACCGAACGTTAGTCCGACGAAGGATTCCCCTTAACGCCCGCATTACGCTAAGAACCCCGCTATTGGGTGGGGACCCCAATCCGGCAGAACTACGTTTCTCCTCTTTCGAGGGGGCATACACAGTTCTCTTTACCCAAGGGGGATCGGTCCATACTGCAGCCTCTCGGCGTCGCGTATGGATAACGGAAATAGAGCCCACACATCGATTATGTGGTCTATGCGTCGTTAACCCGGGGTAAACCTTAAGTCCTTAAATTAAAAAAAATAAAGTTTTTTAATTATTTCAAATCAATTTTTATGTCCCAATGCTCTTCGATGCCGAAGGCTAAAAGAGATTAGCCACTCATCGTATGTGGGACGGCTTTATATTTTTAGGTGAA